>OX387244.1:12544231-13794231 GCA_947561735.1 Cenchrus americanus
CGTTGCAAAGAACCCAGTGCTCCATTCCAAAACTAAACACATAGAAGTGAGGTATCATTTTCCGAGAGACAACGTTGAGAAAGGAAAGATAGCGTTGATCCATGTACCCACACATGAACAACTAGCCGATATTTTCACCAAACCCCTAGATCAAGCAACCTTCACTCGTTTGCGGGGGGAACTTGGTGTGTGTTTGATTTCTTGAGTTGGGTGTCTGGGAGCTCTCTTTTGCCGGTGGTGTCGAGCCCGCTTTGCCTCCCCTCGAGGAGCCGGTTTGTAGCATATGTACAGCTTTCCTTTGTGCATTTCTTGCATTTGGCATGGCATATGTAACATGATGTATAGGCATCCTTGTCTCTTAGATTGCATGCATTTTGTATCATATGCATTGGTTAGGAAAAGCTTCTCTCATATACATTGTTCACCATGGAATGAAATATATGTCTTTGTGAGCTTGTTTGGTATGCTACGGTTAGTTTGGCTTAGCTCTTGATGATCTTGATGAATAATCCATGGTTGATAGCTATGCTTTTGAAAAATGTCACATGTATGCTCTCTCATGTGTAAATGCCTTTACATGCTCTTGACATGTTTTTGTGGCTTTGCTATGCTTAATTTGTGGTTGGATAGCTAGTTTATTGATCATATGGGGCCAAAGGCTCATTTGCCATCATGAATGTTTAGCCCTCTTGATTTATCTTGTGGAGGAGCATAAGTTCCTTTTTGTCGCAAAGACATTTCATGTACCATTTACAAATCTGAAAATGAAATGAAAAATGCTTGGAAATGTGCTCCCATGTCATATGTGCTGACTTTAATTTGCTTTGGGTGCTAAACCGTTGCATGATGCCTACCAATGAGAAGTCTCATACATAGAAGTAGGCACATGGCTCGGTGGCTTTGACATGACATGAGGTGCTTGTGGGTGTTTGTGATGGTCTTATGGTTAGAATAGCTGTCCTAGCATGAAGTTTGTGTGGCTTTTGCCATTTTGATATGCTTTGATCATGTTTAGGACTTTGCTCATGAGAGGCAAGATTTTCGCAAAATTGCCAAAATCCATCTTAGCTTCGTCCAATGGTTGTGAAACTTGGTGATCATGTAGTTGAGATCGATACGAAGCCGTAGAGTACCTAACTTGCTCATTTGGACATGTGTAGCATTCTTTGTTGAATTTTGTCTATTTGAGAAGCTCTAGGTTGAAAGTTTTGCATTTTTGGCTTGATTCATGCATTGCCAACAAGGGGGAGAAGTTTGAGCTTGAAATGGCTTGTTGGACGCGTTTAGAAGGTTTTCAAGTGGTTTCGAGCCATTTACGGGTCTGTTGTACACCGGTCTGACCGGTGATGAGCACCGGTCTGACCGGTGTGAGTGCTGGTCCCGTACATATGTTGGGCACCGGTCCCGACCGGTGGTGATGACCGGTCGACCGGTGTGAGCTGAAGTTCTTTGCCGTTGTCTGTTTCATGTGGTTTCTTGCATGCATTCGTCCGGGGGAGTTGCATTGGTTCGGGGGAGCTTGCATGTGTGCGGGGGGAGCTCTTTGTGAGTTTTCGAGTTTTGTTTCGGTGGTTTGTGCTCTTTGCTTGAGCTTTGCTTTGTCTCGGATGTGTCGAGCCGTTGCCCTTGCCTAAGGGGTCCGAGACTTGGTTTCTTCAAGTGATCTTGATCTTTGCCTTTGTTTGGCTTTCGATCGCCTGTTGGAGTTTCTTTTTGTTCGTTTCTTTTCTTTTTCTTTTCTCTCTTGTTACTTTCGTGTGGGTGTTGTCAATGCACTCATCAAGGGGGAGATTGAGGACCATGTGTGGTTCGAGGACCGGTGGATGGTCGCTTCCTTGTGTGATGAGTGATTGACAACGTTGTGTGGACGATTCTTGGCTAAGTATTGCGGGTGCGAGGTTGCGGCTTGACTCGTGTTGGTGCGGGTGAAGAACAAGCGCGAACGGTCGTCGCCGGTGAGGCCTCCGGGTGTGGAGAAGACAAGTAGGCTTCGTTCGAGGGACCCGGTGGCCGGCGGGGGTCAAGTGCGGGCCGCATGGTGGCATGAACAGCAAGATGAAGTCGTGGACGGTTTCTTGGTTGAGCCTCAAAACCAAGGTCGAGCCGGGACTACGTGGGAGCCAAGTCATGAGTGGAGATTGGCGGAGGCTACACCGAGTTCGCGGGGTTTCCGGTGGTTCACCAGAAAATCACTGGGTTCCTTGGTTGATCCACAAAGCCAAGACCGGAGAACCGAAGACGGAGGTGCAGCAGCACCAGACCGGTCTGACCGGTGGGTCTGACCGGTCTGACCGGTGGGGACCGGTCTGACCGGTGAGGAGCACCGGTCTGACCGGTGTGCGACGACGCAGTCCGGAATCTTCGAAGCGGAGGACACGCGTCGGGATCGCATGGCTTGCGTCGAGGCTACGCAGGGTGCGGTCGCCGGGCATCCGTCCGATGGTGAAGGCATCAAGAATTCCAAATCCGCCCTTGAGGGGCTTGTATCCCTAGTTAGTAGAGAAGGGCATTTTAGACATTCGGTTGCCTCCATATAACCCAAGAGGTGAGAGGATGGCAGCCAACTCTTGGAACCCTAGCTCATTAGTTTTCCTATTTTTCCACCTATTTTCTCTAGGTTTTCCTTAGGACTAGCAAGAGAGCTTCACGGAGAGATCTTGTAGAGAGGGATGGATGATCGGGCGGTTTGCTAGACCTTGTACGAACCTTTGTTTCATGTATAGATGATTCGGCGTGGTTCCTCAAGGTTTGGATGTGTTTTCCCCGGTTGTTCTCGGTGGTGATTTTCGAAGCCCTCTCTCGGTGATTTCTTTGGTGTGTTTTCGGGGCTTTTCTCTTGGGGATTTGATGGGGGAAATTTGTGGGAACCCTTCGTGGTTCTTTGGGCTGTGATTCCCCTCCCAAATCCGTGAGAAAAAGTGCTCGATTTCGGGGTTTCTTGAGTTCTTGGGTTGGAAGTGCTTCCGGCGGGATTTCTTCGATTCCTCCTTTTTGGACGAGATTTGGTGGGATTAAACTTGGCTATGGACTCCTCATGAGGTGTTCCTGATATCCCCAAAGTCTTGTTCAAGTCCGTGGAGCGATTCGGGAGATCGAGTTTTGGATTTGGGGGAGTTGACCCGCGGGTGCTGTTCATCCCGAGCTGCCCAGGCTACACCGGTCTGACCGGTGCTCTTGACCGGTCTGACCGGTGCGAGCCCTTATGGGATTTTGCTCGGGTGAACGTCTTGGTGTGTTCGCTGTTGTCCCGTGGTGCTGTTGCTTCGAGTTTGGGTCAGTTTGGTGGTCGGTTGGCCTGTTTGGTGCCTTGGGGGCTTTCGGTCGCCATCGGTCCGACGGGTGTGTCTCACCGGTCGACCGGTGTAGAGCCACTTAGTGGAAGTTGCTCGGTTTCACCGGCGGGGGACCGGTCGACCGGTGGTGCTCACCGGTCCGACCGGTGTGGGTCTCGTAGACTCGGGGTTTGTTGTTCCGCCGCGTTCTCGAGTCGGAAGGCCGTGTGTGTGTTGGTTCCTAGGTCCAGTGGCACTCCAGTGGCTACGTGGGCTTGGCCAACTTGGGTAGTGAGTCGGAGACGTGTGTTGGAAGCCGTGTTCGTCTTGTTGGAGTTTTCATCTCCTTCGAGAAGAATTTTTATCGGCTCCCATTCACTCCCCCCCTCTCTGGTTCGCCGTATCGGTCCTTCAACAGGCACAGTTTCTCTGCAGCTGAATACCTGGTTTCAGGATCAAGTAATTTTCGGCTAAGATACGCTACTACCCGCTCCTTTCCTTCGAATTCTTGAATAAGGGCCGATCCAATGGTTTGGGTATCGGCCGCCACGTACAACTTGAAAGGCTTATCCAACTGCGGAGGGACCAGTACTGGTGGCTTCTTCATATATTGCTTGATCTCGTCAAAAGCCTTTTGTTGTTCGTCGCCCCACGTGAACTTCTGATCTTTCTTAAGCTTCAGTAATGGAGAAAACGGCAAAACCTTCTGTGACAGATTTGAGATGAATCTCCTTACAAAATTAATTTTGCCGAGCAGTGATTGCAACTCCTTGAGATTAGTTGGAGGGACAACTTCATCAATGGCCTTCATGCTTTTCTTGCCAACTACAATCCCTCCTTCGTGGACCAAGAATCCCAAGAACTCTCCAGCTGATACCCCAAAAGCGCATTTGTTTGGGTTCATCTTCAAACTATGCTTAGGGTGCACTCCAAGGTTCTTTTTACGTCTTCCAAATGCGTGTCATGATTTAAAGACTTGATCACGACGTCATCAATGTAAATTTCGACAATTTTGCCGATCAACTCGTGAAAGATGTAGTTCATGGCTCGCTGATAAGTTGCACCGGCATTTTTCAACCCAAATGTCATGACTATCCATTCAAACAGGCCTATATGACCAGGACATCTGAAGGCTGTTTTTGATATATCCTCTATTGCCATAAAAATTTGGTTATATCCCGCATTACCATCCATGAAACTGATGACTTTGTGTCCAGCAGCGGCGTCAAACAACAAATTGGCAACAGGCATGGGGTAACCATCCATAGGAGTAGCTCTATTTAAATCCCTGAAATCTATGCAGACCCTCATCTTTCCGTTCTTCTTGTAGACAAGGACAATATTAGAGATCCACTCCGCATATCTGCATGGCCGAACGAAGTTTGCATCAAGTAATCTTTCAACTTCTTTCTTCACATCAGCCAATAATTCATCTTTGTAGATTTTCCGGGGAGGTTGCTTGTATGGTTTAAAACCAGATTTGATTAGAAACCGATGCTCAACAATGGAACGGTCCAGTCCAGGCATCTCCGAATAATCCCAAGCGAAGCAATCTTTATATTCCTTAAGCAACTTGATCAATTCTTCTCTGAAGTCTGATTGCAAGTTTGCGCTGATAAATGTCGGCCTTGGTTTGTCACCGCTTCCAATGTCAACTTCCTCCAATTTATCGGCCGACATGAATCCTCGTCCCAACTTGCCGTCAGTGCCATCGATGGGGTTATCCATCAAAAATTGCTATAAGAGCCGACTGCTTGAATCGGTGCGTTGATCGGCCGCCGACAGGCTCAACAGGACCTTCTCCCCAGTCTTTTCCTGAGAAACAGTCAATACCTTGGTATTCCCAGAAAGCTGGTTCCACATTTGCGACGCTCACGGAGTCATCTGCTTGGACCACCTCAATATCGTCATCTACCCATTGGATGAGCTGATGATGCATGGTAGATGGGACGCAGCAGTTGGCATGAATCCAGTCCCGTCCAAGCAGTAGGCTGTAGGCTCCTTTACCTTCGATGACAAAGAAGGTTGTGGCAGTGTTTTGGAGCCGATCATCAGATCCACGTGGGCGCATCCCTTGGTATCTGAAGGATTCCCGGCGAAATCGTTCAGAATTATGCTTGTAGGTGTCAAGTCACCAGGGCCCATGCCAAGTTTTCTAAAAGTGGTGTACGGCATCACGTTGACTGCCGCTCCACCGTCGACAAACATCTTGGTCAATGGCTTGCCATTGACATATCCTTTCAAGTATAGCGGCCTCATATGTCGATTTTTGGCCGGTTTGTCGAAGACAGCTTGCTTGGCTAGCACTAGCTGCGCCATCAGTCCCTCAAGCTGCTCATCGTCCAGGGACGCTTCTCCCTGCACAACCTGATTAGCAGGAGCCATAAATTCATTCGGCAGAAAATATACCATACATGCCGGCGCCGAACGGTTTGATCCTTCAGGTTTGTCCTTTGGACGCCACACCTGTCTCGTCTGGATCCCCGCCTGCCTCAGTTCGCGGTTCCTCAAGCGCTGAAACCTCCTTTTCTGACTTTTTCTTAAACCAGGCGGGCACCATTGCCCCTTTTGCCAGACATACTCGTCTTCGTCTTCCTCCTGATCAACCCATCTCAAATCAGCTTGTCTCTTCCTGGGATGATCGATGATTTCAATTTTTTTATGCCGATCCTCACTGGGATGTATCCTTCCAATTCTTTCATGGACGGATCGGCGATTGGCAGTTTCCTGCCTATACTCAAAGTACCTATCGCTGCATTCAGGGCAGTTTCTCAGCGTAGGAAGCTTCAACCCCTCGTTCCAGCAGTGCCTAAAGAATGTGCACCGCCAGTGTGCGTGCTCTTGCTCGCGCGTATACTGCTCCAAATCTCTCATGCGCGCTTCTTCTTCGGCCCTGCGCCTCTCCTCCTCGTGCTTTCGCTTCTGGTAGCGCTCTTTCTCCAGCTGGCACTGCCACTTGTTGAGGAGGATGCGCGTAGTCACCATGGGTTTGTCCCTAGATGATTCCCCGATCTCGATATGGCTCTTGAGAACGCGAGGGGCTTCACCGTGAACCTGCTCCAAGGTCACTTGACATTCTGGGTCTACTGCGCCATCCTGCCTTGCCCTGGCTGAAGTCAAGACCTTGACCTTGCCCTTCTCCTCGGCTGTCACCATGTTGACGGAAAAGCTTATCATGTTTTGGGGAAAAGGGTGGCCGTCCAGCTTCATATTGTTGTCAAACTTGACATGACCCTCCTGGATAGCCCTCTAGATCCTCATTCTGAAGACCCTGCAGTCGTTGATGGAGTGAGAATTCCGGTCGTGGAAGCCACAGTAACGTTTCTCCTTTACTCCATCGGGCCGAAGCATGGAATGCCCTTCAGGCAATTTGATTCGGCCTTCTTTTACCAGAACTCAAACAGCTTATCGGCTTTAGTGACGTCAAAGTCGTATGTGCCTTTGGTCTGTTTGACCCAGCGCTGATTCATGGTCAGTGGTTCTTTCCCCCACATGATCTCAGCGCAGCGCCCACTTCCCCGGTCGTCGTCGGAGTCCTCCATTTGATCGGCCTTTTCCAGGAACTGATTGTAGATATCGGCTACGTCGTGCTGTTTGCCGAACCTGGTGTCTTTCTTAAAACCGTAGGCCTGATTGCTCATCAACGACAGCTTTTGGGACAGTTGACCCAGGTTATCGAACTCCATGCCAAACAGCTTTTCACGTACGGCCAGCAGCATCCCAGCAACGGCCATGTCGGCCAACTGATCATCTGGCAGATTTAGCGAAAAGCACATGCCCTTGATTTCCCTGAATCTCCTGAGGAACTCCAAGGGCGTCTCACTGTGTCTCTGCTTCTGAGTAGCGAGGTCGATAAGCTTCTTTTCCGAGCTACCGCTGAAGTAATGGGCGTGGAATTTCCGCTCCAGCTCCCTCCATGTGCCAACTGATTGGGGAGGCAAAGATGAAAACCACTGGAACGCTGCACCCGTCAGTGACATGGGGAAGTACCTGACCCTGAACGCCTCTTCAGATGAGCACTCTCCGAGCTACATCAGGTAGCGAGCAATATGCTCCACCGTGCTCGTGTCATCCTGCCCGGAAAACTTTGTAAATTCTGTCGGTGGCGTGTAGGTAGGTCCCTGCATTTTAGGTTTGAGGCCGAATTGATTCTGCATCAAGTCGGCCATCTTATGAGCCAGGATATCATCCTCCTGTACGCCCGTAGCTGGGTCGTAGCCCGGATTCGGGAGAGCATCGATGGCGCCATAGTTCATCACTTCGTGGTAGCCTCCACCGTACAAATTCTTCTGCAGTTTGTTGCTAGCTGGGGCAATCCTGTAACCGGAAGCAAGTGGGGCTCCAGATGAGCCGAATGCCAACTCCTCGTACGTGGGCTGATACGGGTTCGGCTGTTGCACAGGTTGACCTGCGCTGCCCTGTGGAGGTGGCTGGATTGGTTGCCCTCCCCGCGCCTGCGAGTGGGGGGCCGAACTGGCTGACCTCCAGCGCCTTGTGGAGGAGGCTGGAAGGCTTGGCTTCCAACGCTCTACGGAGGAGGCTGGGCTGGCTGGCTTCGCAATGGCGGCTGAGAACTGGACTCACCCATGTCCACGGTGCCTCCTTGAAAAGGTGTTCGATTCAATACTTGCTCCATGCCCGGGCCGAAGACAGCCACCATCATCTGTTTGAATGCACCCAGGAAAGCTCTATGATGCCTGCTTAGTATATCATTCGCGGCGTCTCGAAACGCTTGCATGCACTCCTCCTTCTCCTGTTGAGTCGTAGCGTCACTCTCCCCTGGCAATAAAACCCTATGCATATCATTTTTGAGATATGGGACGCCACTCCTGTTCTTTTTGAATGACAGCAAACACTTCTGTTGGAACTGATCCGCAGCATCCTTTAGATGTTGCTACTGTTCCGGAGAGAGGTCTTCGATGTTGACATCCATGATGTCCCCGATGTCGGGCATCTTGATTTTCGGCTGTGGTCCCACTGGGCGTGCCAAAAAGTGTGTTGATGCAAAATCTGCACCTCGAGCCAAGCACACAGCAAGCCGAACAAGCTAGCTTCGCACGCGAAGAGATCACAAGACGTGCCAGTCAATTTTCCTTGAAAATTAACAAAAGACAAAGTAGTTAAATTCCAAAGCTTGGAACTTGTCGGGTGGTACCAGACAGTTCCATATTTACAGCTAGAAAGCCAAATGAGATGACATATAGCTATAAAGAGCTATCTGCCAGCAAACTGAAACCATTCGGGAGCTTTAAAGTGCAAAAAGTAACATAGCCGAATAGGTGACGTAAGCATGACGATAGATCGGTCTTTATTTGGATAAAGATGCACGTGCGCAAAGCCATGACCGATCCTCGCGGTAAACAACATTAAATAATAAATGAAGTAAAAGCACGAGCATAAATATGTAGTAAACAAGCATGCATAGGTCCAAAGCACTAGTCTACCGCATGTCTAAGTACTTAAAAACCCGTCAGGCACGATACCAAACAAATCTATCCACAGCATGATACAACTTTCTTGAGATCACACCACTTTCCACAAATAGATCTATCCACCGCATGATACAATCTAAATATGGAAAGCTAAAAGCACACAACATTTAAAGCATAACTTATGAACACGTTTTACTCATGAAGGCATAACCGAATACGGCTGAACATCCGAATCGGGGTCCATGAAGAAGGAATAAACATTACCAAACAAGATAAATCTATCAGATTGGACTGAAATCTAATCCACCGGATGACTAGCTCCAAAACAATCCAAAAACCTGCATCTACCGCATGATACCCAGCTCTTTCAAGATTTATACAAGATTTGGCAAGCTTGAACCCGCAACACGTAACAACCTAGATCAACTCGGTTTCGGCTATCAGGGGGCATGTGATCCACGTGCCATTTAAGCCAAGGGTACGAACTCGATTCGCATAAGGATCATCAAAAAGATCAAGCCGACCCAAACCCATCTAGATTGGGCAAAGAAGTGTTACATGAATTTAAACATAAAGTAAAACCCAAAGCAACACAGGGTAACTTAATGAATCTATTGAATCTTGCCAAAATTCAATAGAGCCGATAACTAGCTTCAAGCCAGATCTTAGCCTACCGCAGGCTCATGACCTAACAAGAAACCTTCTTGAACCAAGCTTGAATCTACCGCATGACACTAAGCATGGTAACAAGACTACTTGCATCAGATCTAAATCCACCGCATGATACTAGACATGATACAAGGTTGCCGGTATTCACGGAGGTCGACGGATCGATGAACCCTCTCGAAGAACTCGACGACACGACAAAGGACTCTAGGGTTTGGCGTAAAGCAGGTTTGTATTGAGAATGTTTCGAATGAATATTACATACATTCAGGGTTCATATTTATACCCTGCTAAGCATGACCTCGAATGGATCCGATACCTAAATTATCTCTAAGTGCGATCGATTATCCATCCATTCGTCCTTTCCGCTCGGGCCACGTCACCACGTAATCCCGCAAAATCAGTTCAATAGTTTCCTTGCCGAACAGAAGCAAATAGCCGACCGCGGATTCTTCTGCCGAATGCATCTGAAGAAACTTTTCTTCCGCCGGACGGATTTCTCACCGAGTTGGACCCACAAGTCAGACTCCTTACCAAATTTTGGTGTTAACAGAGGGCGCCAAGTTTGACTGCCTAGTTGGAGATCCTTCCAGTAGTATCTTGGTTCTGCAAGATGTCGCCGAGTGGGTAGTCGGTGACAACGGAGATCGAGTACTCTTGGAAGTAATGACACAGCTTTCGCGAGGTAATGAGCACTGCATACAGTAGCTTCTGCACTGGTTGATAGCGTGCCTTGGATTCCGACAGGACCACGCTGACGAATTAGACTGGTCGCTGGACTGGGTAGGCGTGGTCGTCTTCCTGCCGCTCGACAACGATGGCAGTACTGACCACATGAGTAGTCGCAGCAAGGTAGAGCAGTAGCTGCTCCTTTTTGCGAGGAGCCGTGAGGACTAGTGGCTTGGATAAGAAGTCCTTGAGCTGATCAAGGGCTTGGTCTGCATCCAGAGTCCACGCGAACTTCTCTTGATGCATGAGTAATTTGAAGAAGGGGAGCCCCCGTTCTCCAAGCTTCGAGATGAATCTGTTCAGGGCCGCCATGCACCCGGTGAGCTTCTGCACGTCTTTGATGCATGTGGGAGCTTTCATGTTGGTGATGGCGGAGATCTTCTCGGGATTGGCTTCGATGCTGTGATGCCTGATGATGAAGCCGAGTAGTTTACCCGTCGATACGCTGAAGACGCACTTGTTCGGGTTGAGCTTCCAGCGGTACTCTCGCAGGGATGCGAAAGTCTCTTCAAGATCGGCGATGAGCGTGTCGGAGTTTCTGGTCTTGACGACCACGTCATCCACATAGGTTTCAACGTTATTGTTGAGCTGTCTCTTGAAATAGGCCTGGATAGCTCGCTGGTAAGTAGCGCCGGTGTTCTTCAACCCGAAGGACATGGTCATGTAGCAGTACGCGCCAAATGGGGTGATGAACGCGGTCTTCTCCTGGTCTTCTTCCTTGATAGCGATCTGATGGTACCCAAAGTAGCAGTCGAGGAAGCAGAGCAGGTTGCAGCCCGCCGTGGAGTCAATGACTTGGTCTATCCGCGGCAACCCGAAGGGTTCCTTGGGGCAGTGCTTGTTGACGTCGGTGTAGTCGACTCACATCCTCCACTCGTTCGAGTTCTTGCGGACGAGGACGGGGTTAGCGAGCCACTCAGGATGGAAGACTTCTCTGATGAAGCCAGCCGCGAGTAGTTTGGTGAGTTTCTTCTTGATGGCATCCCGTCTGTCGTCGGCAAAACGGCAGAGGTGTTGTCGCTTCGGGGTAGCTTTAGGGTCAACGTTAAGTGAGTGCTCGATCAGATTCCTGGGCACCCCTGGCATGTCCGCTGGTTTCCATGCGAAGATGTCTTGGTTAGCCTGGAGGAAGCTGTCGAGCGCGTCTTCCTATTTCGGGTCGACACCCGCCCCGATGGTGGTGGTCTTGCTGTTGTCACCTGTCCCGAGGTCAATCGTCTTGACTTGAACCTCCTCAGCTGGCTGAGGCTTGTTGGCATTGTTCGACTTCTCTGGGATGTCGAGTTCACTTGGGGGCAAGCTTTTTGGATGCAGCGTAGATCCCCATCATTGCGTTGGGTACTTGATTCGTGGCTGCAAGTTCCATAGCTTCAGTGTCGCAGTCGAAGGATATCTTCAAGTCCCCTTGCAGCGAGAGTACACCGGCCGGACTTGACATCTTGAGTACCAAGTATGTGTAGTGAGGTACCGCCATGAACTTGGCGATAGCTGGTGTGCCAAGGATGGCATGATAGGAGGTCTCGAAGTCCGCGACTTCGAACTTGATGTACTCGGTGTGGTAGTTTTCCCTTGTCTCCCCAAAGGTAACTGGCAGGACCACTGAGCCCAGTGGGATAGTCGCGTTCCCAAGGACGATGTCATACAAAGGCGAAGTGCTCTTGGTGAGCATGTGGGTGATGTAGAGCTTCATCTTCTTCAAGGTCTTGGTGAAAAGGACGTTGAGCCCGCTTCCATCGTCGATGAGGACCTTGTTGAGTCTGGAGCCCGCGACTACTGGCTTCAAGACCAGTGGAAACCGCCCTGGTTCAGAGAAGCTTGTCCATTGATCCGCGCGAGAGAAGGTAATGGCTACCTCCGACCACCAGAGAGGGGTCGGGACCGCTGGTTCAATGCTTAGGACTTCTCGTCGGGTGGCCTTCTGAGCCCGTCGGTTGGGTAGTCCGCCGAAGAGGATGTTCACCGTCTTGTCGGGTTCTTGGAAGTCGTCGTTGCCTTCGTCGGCCTTTTTCTTGCCTTTCTTGTCGTGAGTGTGCCATGGTTCTAAAGTGTCCTTGAGTGCTCGCCGGAGTTGGTAGCACTGTTCGATAGTGTGGTTGCCATCTAGATGCCACGGGCACTTCTCTTTCAGCAAGTTCTTGAAGCCTCCGGAGGTCTTCTTCGAGTTGTCTTTCGCAGGGCGCTGGATAGCCGTCACTGTGTTGTCTGGCTTGCGCTTGCGATTAGGACCTGAGTAGTTGTTGCTGTGACCGCCTTGGTTCCCGTTGTTGTTGTTGTTGCCGCCCGCGAATGGCGTCGTATTTTGCGTTAGCCTTGTCTTCTTCATCAGCCCAGAAGATGATCATGTCCTTAAGGTGGGTGATGGAGCTTGGGTGGCGTCGACCGAAGTCTTCAAAGGTACAACGGTGGTAGAGACCGTCTTGGAAGAGGTCGATGACCTCCTTGTCGGTGACGTCGACTACGGTGGCGCGCTTGTCGAAGAAGCGCCGCATGTACTTGCGTAGGGTCTCGCCCTGTTCCTGCTTCACCATTACCAGATCCATGCGAGTACCCGAGCGACCCGTAGCGCCCGCAAAGTTGCTGGTGAACTGGTCCTTGAGCTGGTCCCACTTGTCGATCGAGTACTTCTCGAGTGACTCGAGCCATGTAAGCGGGGCTTGATCCAGGCAGAAGGGAAAGTAGAGGCACTTTGTGTCATTATTGCCACCAGCGTTTTCGATGGAGCGGGCGTAGAATCTGAGCCACTGTACTGGATCTTGCTTCGCATCATACTTTGTGATCCCCAGTGGTTTGAATTTCTCCGGGAGAAGTAGATTGCGAAGCCGTGCAGAGAAGGCGGGGAAGCCGTCATTCTCGCCTGCGGATTTGTTGCGCCGAATTTCCTCGATTCTGCGACGGGCATCGTAGCCGCCGCCCGAGACACCGGTGACGTGGCTGTTTGCGTGGCCTCGGCCGCCGCGATCGCCTCCGCCACCGGCTCTCCTTCCAGCTCCGTGTGAGGAGCTCCCGCCGCCGCTGCCTCCGCCGCCAGGATCGCGATGAGGGACGATATCGCGGTTACCGCCGGCACCGCCGGCGCTGTTGCCACCCTGAGAAGGTCCACCGGCCGATGCCCGAGTACGGTTGGGGTTAGCCGGTAGCTCTCCTCGAGTACGGTTGCGACCGTTGTCAGTTGGACTGCGACTTGTGGCTTCGTTCTCGGGTTGGCGATTCCTGACGGGGGTCACTTGAGCAACTCTGTTGTCAACTCTCATGAAGTAGGCGTCCTACGCGAGCTTGGCGATGACTTCTCCCGTGCGCATCCCCTGAGCCTGACGTGCTATCGTGGTGATAGACATGAGGCATTGCTCTGGGGTAGTGTGCACCCGGATTTTGACTTGGTCGAGAGCCTCTGCGAGATTCCGGATGGGTAGGGACTCACGGAGACGTCGGCACCGTTCGTTCCGCCTTCTGTTGCGCTCACGTCGGGCGTTCTTGTTGGCGTCGGTCTCGTCTGCGGGTGCATTAGCAGACAACTCGTCTGCTGAGATATCCTCGAGATATCGGTCAGGTTGTGTCCCTGAGGGTCCCGACGTCTCGTTGGTAGTCATGAAGACTTGTCGATCAGGAGAGCCGAGGCTGGAGTCACTAGTCGCCACCTCTGTTGGAGTGTGCTCCTCAGCTGGAGCTAGTGGTGTTCCCTCCTGGAAGGGAAGTGAGTCGAGGTAGGCGACGCAGCGTGAGTTCCCGTCTGTCAGGTCTACAGACATGCAGTCTAGCCAGTAGACGAATCTCCCGGCGGGTGTAGATGTTATAACCAGGCCGGAAGTTGGTCCTGACAGCGGTTGATCAGTCGTGTGGTTCTCGGACTCGGGCTCGTCAGGGTCCGCCCCGAAGTCGAACTCATAAGAGGAGTTCGAGTAGTAGCCGGAGAGAGGGTTGGAGTCCGAGTTGTAGCCGGAGACGGGATTGGAGTCCGAGTTGTACTCGGAGACGGTCTCTTTCCCGGCCCGGCGTGCAGAAAGAGCCTCTGCGTGGGCCCTGCTGGCGTTGCAGAGGCCGTATGGGAAGTGCTCATGGAGTGGGGAGTCCGCACATGATGGCTCGATAGCCAGCTCGCATGCGATGGCCCACGGAGACGGCGAGTTCGAGTTGGAGGCGGATCCAAGCTCGAAGTCGGCGTGTTGGTTGTAGAGCGAAATTTCGCCGAATTTTCCGGCGAGATCACCCGTGACAACTTCGGGGAGCATCACGAGCCCGGTGTTTGGGTTGGGCGCATGGTGAGGCGGCGCTGGAAGGATCTGGCGCCATCAGTAGTGCAGATCCAGGAGACGAAGATGAAGGTGTCGTCGCGGTTGAAGGCGACGGTTGGCTTGGTGAAGATTGAAGCCGTCGAGTTCGCCATGAGATCTTCGGCGAGAGCCCCTACTTGGCGCGCCAGCTGTCGGTGTTTTAGACCGGCAACCTACCAAGGGGAGTACCCGAGTGTTGACAGTGAAAATCCATCAACCTAGCCATGAGTTTACCTTCGGTGCTGGCATGAGTTTTATACCTTATCCATTGGTACTAACCCCCGTGGTATAACAACTTCACGTGTGCATGTCGGTTTTGGAGTTTAATGTTTATGCAGGGTTTTAGTGTTGAATGGAAGACTTTCGGGATAAGTTCATCAAGCACCTCATGACAAGACCTTGAAGCCCCGTACAAGTCATGCAACGAAGCATACTTAACTCCAAGAAGCCAGGGACTTGATCCGAGAAGACGACAGACTCCGAGGACCTGACCAGAAAAGTGCTGAATCTTGCAAGACAAGGAGTTGAGTCCAATTCGGAGAGAACCGACGACATGGACCTACATGCGAAGGGGGAAACATCCGGAAGCAAGGGGAACCGACGTAGAGCAAAGGAGGCCTCGGGGCCGGGCCCGGATGGGCCCGGCCGGCCGGCCCCGGCCCGGGCCGGCCCAGTGCCCATCCAGGGCCCATTTGCCCCCTCCTTTGCCCTAGCCGCCAATCGGGCTATTTATAGCCCCCTGACCGAGAGCCACGCAGAGAAGAATTCGTCATCGGCCGCCGAGGAGCAGAGAAGAGAGGGACACCATCTCGGAGAGGAGAGGGTCGAGCTAGTTGACTAGGGTTCCCCTAGCCGACATGGGAACCTTGCATGGAAGACCACGTCGGAGTTCCCGGAGCTAGAAGCAAGATCAAGGAAGGATCCCGGTGGTGATCTTGTGTATGTATCATTGTTATAGTTGAATTATCAAGTTGAATCTTTTCCTAGCGATCAAGTGTTTCGTCGAAGATTTCGTTTTTTGATCGGCTTTGCTTATTCCAATTCTATTCTCGAGATAGATTACATAGGGTGTTCTTGTAGCCGCGGTGGCTATAGGTACACGCCGGATCTTCTGAAAGAATCTCGACTTGTCTTTTGACTCGCCCTAAGCTCCCCGCATGAGTAGGGATACGTTGTGACAGAACGGGGGTTCCGAAAGGCGGATGTTTTCGGATTTGGACGGGAAACCACGATTTAAAGAGGCTTCTATTAAGATTCGATTTGCTACTTCTTCTCTTGCTTGGAACTTCAAAAAAAGGCTTACCCCGATCCCTCTAGATCGGTTTATCTACCCAATCTTACTTTGTTTTCTCCGGTCTTTAGTAGATTAGATTAGTTTCGTGTCTTTTACTTAGATGCATTAGGGTTTTATCGAAGATTGAAGTTACTTGGCTTTATTAGATTAAGTTTTGCGTCACACATTTGTTCCACGGATTCGATACCTTGGGTTCACCACTCGAGGGAAGAAGGGTCCCATGACTACGACGGGAGACTTGTCCGCTTGCAAGTCATAAACGAAATTTGATACAACTATTAACCGTCAACAAGCCCCTTTTTCTGGTGCCGTTGCCGGGGAACAAGTGATCAAGATTTGATTTTTTATTGCCTTTTTGTAATTTTCAGTTTTCTTTTTGTTTTTCTTTTTGCATCTACTAAATTTTGATCATCCTCAAAATACATCTAATCTAGTTGTCTAACCCTAGTTTTTATAGATTTGTTTTTACTTTCTAGTTTTTGCATACTTTGTTTATTGCTAACCCTAACAGGAGATGGACGGCTACCTCTCCAACAAACCCGATAATTTTGTGGATGATCCAGAAAAACTTTACAGGCTAAGGAGACGCGAAGCACATCAAGCTAAAAAGCTGGATTTTGTAGATTCGGAGTCGGAAGACAAAGGATCGCAGGAATCTCCGAAGAATTCACCACCTCAAAGTCCTCGGGAGAATCGACTTCCACCGATGGGTGACCAACCACCGCAAGAACGCAAGATTGGGGAGCTATGCACCCCAGACATCATCGACCTACCAATCTTGAACCTCGAGGAGATCGGAAGACCGTTCGAGATCAAGACCTC
This sequence comes from Cenchrus americanus, assembly GCA_947561735.1. Classification (NCBI taxonomy): domain Eukaryota; kingdom Viridiplantae; phylum Streptophyta; class Magnoliopsida; order Poales; family Poaceae; genus Cenchrus; species Cenchrus americanus. The sequence continues at coordinate 12,560,715 of OX387244.1, forward strand.
AACAATCCGCATGGTGCAACATTCACCCTTCACCGGTAAAGAGGATCCGAACCTTCACCTCCAAGCATTCATTCAACTATGTCAGACTTTCAACATGGATGGGGTGACTCAAGACCAAATGAGGGAAAGGCTTTTTCTGTTTTCACTTCTCGGGAAGGCTTTGCAATGGTTCCACTCTCAACCGGCGGAGACGATGCAAAATTGGAACACGTTGATGAAGGCTTTCATGAAGGAATACTACTCACCGGGTAAAACTCAAAGCTTGCGTAATAAGATTGCCACCTTTGTTCAATATCCTACGGAAACTATCTCGGAGGCATTCGAGCGCTTCAACGAGTACACCCGGGCGGTTCCACATCACAAGTTCCCGAAGGAAGACCTCGTGCAAAAGTTCTATCAAGGACTCACCATGGCGTCAAGGACGATCATCGATGCATCGGCGGGAGGATCCATCATCGAACTTACACCGACGGAAGCTTTCACGCTATTCAAGAAGGTCACGAATAATGACACGTGGGCGTCATCCGGGCGCCTACATCCGGTTCAACCCACGGGGAACGTCAAAGGAGTCTTGCAAGTGGAGAAGGAGAACATACTTGAAGGCAAGATCGACTCGCTCATGAGGAGGTTGGAGAAGATGGAGATGGAAAAGAAAGAGGCTCAAGACTTGAAGGCCGCCGAAGCAAGGTCCACATGCGAAGAATGTGGAGAGTATGGCCATGTCCGCAAAGATTGTCCGGAGGAAGCCAAAGTGCTCGACTACATGAGGAAGGGAGAATTGCCGAACTTCCGCTACGGGCAAGGTAGGCCTCAATTTAATGCAAGCTCATCTATTCCTAACGCGGTTCCGCTTCGTATACAATTGAAGGAGTTCATGGATGAGCAAGCTAAGATCAACAAGGACACCGTCACCAAGTTCCAGACCATAGACAAGGTGTTGGAGAACATCGATAGCAAAGTGACGGAGGTCGGAAGTTCCAATCATCAAGTGCTCAACATGATGAATATGCTTGAGACGCAAGTTGGACAACTTGCGGGGCGCCTCACTAATGATGAAGGGAAGCTTCCGGGACAACCCAAAAGTCCCGAATCGGCGAAGGCCATTCAAACACGTTCGGGGAAGGAGACCGAAGATCCGGAACGTTCCGCGGGAGCAAGGAAGCTTAAACCATCCACCGAGGTGGAAGGAGTTGCTAAAGAGAAGGTTACGGGGATCGTCACCGAGGAACCCGAATTTGAGATGCCGGAGGAAGACACGAGGATACCGCAACTCAAGCCACGCTTCTTCCGAGGTAAACTTGACAACCACTTTGAGAAGTTTGTGGAAGTTGTGCATAGACTTAGCATCAACATGCCATTACTAGATGCCCTACAAGTACCTACATATTCTCGTTACTTTAAAGACATACTTGCAAATAAATATGAGATAGCAACACTCGGGGTAGATCATGTCAAGATGTCCGAGGAGTGTAGTGCCGCTATTGCTAATGGGCTAGAGAAGCAAAAGGACCCCGGATGCCCTACAATTCCATGTTCGGTTGGTTCTTTCAACTTCGAGAAGGCGTTATGCGACCTTGGAGCTAGTGTGAGCGTTATGCCGAGCGATGTGTTCGAGAAGCTACGCCTACCAATGGAGCCTACGGGAATATGTTTGGAGTTGGGAGACAACTCCGTCCGCTATCCCTTGGGCATTGCTGAAGATGTACCCGTGAAGGTCGGACACCACTCCATCCCCGTCGACTTCGTTGTGCTCGAGATGGGAGAGAGGGAGAAGCCGCCGCTCATCCTAGGGAGGCCTTTCCTCAAGACCGTGGGAGCTACTATTGATGTTGGCAAGGGGGAGATCACATTCGACATCAACGAAGAAAGGAGTTCCTTCAAGTTCCGTCCAAGAATCGAGGCATGCAACATGATTGGAGTGAAGGGAGAACCAAAACAAACGGAGGGGCTGAAAAAGAAGAAGGAGCCGAAAAAAATGAACGTAAAGAAAATCAAAGAAGGTGTTGCATCTGTCAAGACAAAGGAAGAGAAGTCGCCTGTGAAGACCAAAAAATGACTAAGCCGGAAGACAAGCCTGTGCCCAAGATGGTGCGGAAGTGGGTACCCAAGATTGCAACGCCCGCAAAGAGCGTTGATCCGGAGTAATCAAGTGAAGAAGTCTAGCTATAGACTATAAACGAAGCGCTAGGCGGGAGGCAACCCGTTTCGTCGAGTCAAGAATAAGCTACCGGGAGGACAACCCGATTCCAGGTTTTTCGAGTATTTTTAATAATTTAGTTTTTGAGTTTTATTATGCAAAGACATTAGACTTAGAAGTGGTTGAACAATATTAGAGACATAATTCTTGATTGAATGTTTGCTTTATCATAAACCCTTTGCATGAACCCTCCTATGTGCTTGTTCTTTTCTTTTCGAGAAACCTCAACCAAATAATTTCAGAACCTAACTCAACCTTTCACCCTCATTATGGTGCTGAGGTTGACTTATTTTTCATGCTAAAACCATACGAGTAGAGCCACGATTTATATTTAGGTGTTAATAAAATTCAGCACGTGGTAGAACTCGCGTGAACCTAGAAATCAAAAATTTTGGTTGGTTTTAAAATCTATATCCTTGGTTTCTCTAGGATTAGAATTTTTCTAAGCCTATTCTAATTTTGTTTTATTCAAAATCTTTCTTATTTAGCCAAAATTAGAACCTAAACCTATGCCCCCATGATCAAGCCGGGAAAAGTTTGCTCTCAACCGACGAAGGCAAACTATACCGGTGAGACCGAAATCGACGTAGTCGAAAAATATTTTCGACTTACATTTGTTTTTAATGGTTTAAAAAATTCTCTAAAAATATGTTTGAGCTCTTGCATGGCTCTGAAAAATATTTTAAATTTTGAATTAGAGGAGTGCTTAACCTTAAACACACCTTAATGGAGACAATCTAGTTTGAATTAATCATGCATGCACCATTGGATTCCCTTTTATCAACTTTCACCAATTCCACATGCAAAGGACAAGCATGGTGGGCAGCAAGCATCAACTTTGCAGGAATTTCATGGTGGCATGTGAAGCAAGTGGAGCTAGGGAGCATGGACATGACCCAAAGCATGAAGCATCAGGTGGAAGGACCAATAATGCAAGAAAAGGAGTGGACGAGAGCGTTTGGGTGGTGCAACTCGTGGAGCACGCGGGCAGGAAAGTTGCAGAGGCGAAATGATCATGCTGGAAGAAAGACGAGGCGGGGAGGAGCCAGAAGCCACCCAGGCCGGTCAGCCCAGGCCGGCCGGCCTCCCCTACATAAGGAGCCCCCCGGCTCCCGTTTTCTGCAGGCAAGCTTCCCTCTCCTTCCTTTGTTTGTGTGTTCAAGTTTGTGTGCTCAAAACCTCCGTAGACATAGCCAACCTTCCCAAGCTTGATAGCTCAAAAAAATCCACATCCTTAATCCACTCAAAGTCCACATCCGAAGCAAAGAGTTTAAGTGCCTAGTTACCGGTTGCAACCCCGAGTTTTAGTTGAAGAAAAAAGAGTGCAGCAACCATGTGGAAGAAAACCACAAGTCTCTTCTCCAAGAAGAAGAGTTCGTTGTCGTCCAAGCCGTCATCAACCACGTCTTCGAGGAGGCACTCGGTTTCCGAGTCTCCCCGGAGCATGGAGACGGATACGGCACCACCGAGGAGGAACGATGCTCTCCTCCTTGGTGGTATGAGGGCTGCAAGAAGCACGTCCATGAGGTTTACCGAACCTCGTGGGCACACGGAGGAGCAGCCCGCGCCACCACGATGATCGACCCGTTCAACCGCGCCACCTCCTTACACTCCGACATACTCTTCGTACGGCTTCATCATCTTGTCATCGGAGGAGGAGGAGAGGCTCTCTAATCTTGAGAAGAGGCTTGTGCCCAATTTCGAGTTCGACGACCAAGCACTCTACACCTTGGGTTTTGGCACCGACATATACTATATGTTGGGGCACCTTGGATGGGTGCAGTTCTCCAACGGAGTATCGGTGGACACCCACTTGGGGTTCGCTTTGGAAATTTTAATGACTATTGCACCTATCCTTGATGATGGGGTGCAAAGCTTGTCATTCCGTTTGGAGGGAGTCCAACAAGTGGTTCCCTACGAGCACGTTAGGGAGCTGCTTGGATTCCACAAGGGAGCTCTGGAGAAAGTTGACGTGCCACCTGACATGTTAGCGGGATTTTGGAATATGATCTCCGGAGAAGCCCATCAACAATGCAATTGCATCCGCAACCCCATTATCCGGATATTTCACTCTTGGATGTGCAAGAGGGTATTGGGGAGGATGAAGGAGACAAAGGTGACCGACACGGAGTTGAATTGGCTCTACTCGGCTTTAATTGTCAGGCAGCCAATAGACCCCTCTTACCTTATGATCAACCGTTGGTGTTGTGAAGCAACATCGGGGGCGGGTAATATTGGTTCGGGGTGCTACCTCTCCATGTTAGCCTTCTCCTTACGGCCGGGGATCGCAAGAAACCCCGACCATCTTTTGCGTGGTACCTCTCTCGGTATTGAGTATTTGCGGCAAGGCAAATACATTAGTGGAGATGAGAGAGGAGGTTATCAGTTGGCCATAGTGAACCTACCCCTTCCCAATGAGAGGCTTAGGCTTTTCATCGAATGGAGAGAAGATTGGTTGGAAGAGGGACTCCTTGTCCCTGCAAGGAAGAACAAAAGAGGAAGAATCGTAGAGGAGGGAACATCCTCCGCACAAGCGAGTGGAGCACAACCCAATGTGCAACCATTCGGCGGGATCCCTCCTCCGCCAAGTTATTACGGAGGGCCACAAGAGCAAGCATGGGGGGTGGTGCACCGGTACCCCCACCAAATTATGTGGTGCCCAACGCTAACTTCGCGGAGTCCTACGCTCATCATCCCCAACCACAACAAAGCATGGACATAATTGGAGGGTATGCTGCAAGAAACGCTCAAAACATCGCAGCCATCCAAGCTAACGCAGCTCAACTTGGTGAAGGAAATGCAAATATTGCCTTTGAGATCGGACGCCTTCACCTTGTGGAGCCAAATCAATTCGTCGGAGGAAATGTCCAATCATATTATGAGCAAGGGTATTATTATCAAGATCATCAACATCAACCACCGGCGGAGGACTAGAAGATTTAGGAACTTTAGTTTTCTTTTCTTTTCTTTTTCTCTGTAATTTTCAGCTTTTGCTTATGTGTGTTTGCGTAGTATTTTCTGTTTTTATTTAAATTTCAGCAAGCATGTTTGTTTATTTTCAGTTTGTATTTCAACTTGATGTCATCATTAATAAAGACACCACCTTGATTATATCATTGGAAAAGTTACAAAATTTGTGCCATGATGATATATGATTATAATTGCAGCTTTGTTCATCTTTGTAATTGATTTATGCATGTTTAAGCTAGTGCTCTCTTAAAAATACAAATCTGAATTTATTTAAATGCTAGCTTAATTTTCAGCGGAGGTTATGATTAAAATAAAGACCCATAGTGTTTTATGTGCTCTCAAGTTATGAATAGATTAAAGATGTCTTTTATGCTCAAAAATATCGCTAACCTTGTCACAAATATCACTTGTGTGTTTCTCAACCTATCCAAAGCCTAATATATATTTGAGTGCATAAACCTTAGTGTACAAGATTTATTTTTGAGTGAGTTATTGCAGGCCATGATTTCTCTGGCCCGAGACTAAAAAGCTGGTCATTCCATTTTTGCGTATCTATCTTTTTGCTAGCCTTTTATCCGTGCATTGTGTATCCCCGCATTGGAGATCTCACAAACTTCGCCGGATATCCACCCTTAAACCAAAATATCATATTTTGTGATTACCTCCTTGACCACAACCTATCGTTGAGAATGGATCATCAATTCAAGGAAGATCGCAAGACGGTGCCGACATTGAAGATTTCAAGTATCTCTCCAAGGAAAAATATTTCCGGTACCTACCTTATTTTTCGCCTCTTTGCTCGAGGACGAGCAACGTCTAAGCATGGGGGAGGAGGTAGGTACGGTGCAGTTTTAGAGTTCAAAGGGGAGTATTTTAAAAAAATGATGAATGAAAAAAAATTCGGCGATGAACGTGACTTCCAAGGTGAAGGTCTCACAAGAAGAAAAAAAAAATATAATAATATATATATAATGAAAGAAAGAAAGAAAGAAAGAAAGAAAGAAAGAAAGAAAAGAATGAGAAATATGAGAAAGAGAAAAATATGAGTATGCGTAAAGTGAACTCCCCGGTTCTCTAAGATTGCATTCAAGGCTTCAAGTTAAAAAGATCCATTCTCATTTTCCAACCATGTGCAATCCGATAACGAGGACTTCCTTTGTGCCTCGGGATCACTCTTTGCCATTTGCACATGTCCACTTATCTAAAGTGTGTGTATTTTTCTCTTTCCCCTCCTTGATTTAACATTATTCTCCAATGACCTTTTTGACGAGTCTCGGTAAGACCATGAGAAGCTTGTCTTGTTTTGACAACACCTCAATTATAAAATCTTGTTAGGACTAAACTTTCCCAAAGCTCCATATAAAGCCTACCACACATATATGTTATGAGAGGGAAAGGAGTAGAATATATAGGCTTGAGAGACAAGAGAGTTGAGAGTTCATGAGCAATATACAAGATGATTTAAAATTGTGAACTTGGTTTAGTTTTTCTTTATCTCGTTCTTTATTTCAAAAATTCTGAGATCTATTTAAACTTTGTGAGCATGTTAATACTTGTGGGACAAGCTTAATAAGAATCTACCCTCCGTAGAGATGAAGGCTAGTACATTATGGAACTTTAATGAATTAAAATTTTGAGAGCATTATGTTTTCTCATGTGTGATCAAGTGCAAGGTTTAAACACTGTTTGGCAATGATGATATCCATCGAAGGCTTACTCGAGGACGAGCAAGGTTTAAGCATGGGGGAGATGTTGACGGTGAAAATCCGTCAACCTAGCCATGAGTTTACCTTCGGTGCTGGCATGAGTTTTATACCTTATCCATAGGTACTAACCCCTGTGGTATAACAAGTTCACGTGTGCATGTCGGTTTTGGAGTTTAATGTTTATGCAGGGTTTTAGTGTTGAATGCAAGACTTTCGGGATAAGTTCATCAAGCACCTCATGACAAGACCTTGAAGCCCCGTACAAGTCATGCAACAAAGCAAACTTAACTCCAAGAAGCCAGGGACTTGATCCGAGAAGACGACAGACTCTGAGGACCTGACCAGAAAAGTGCTGAATCTTGCAAGACAAGGAGTTGAGTCCAATTCGGAGAGAAACTGACGACATGGACCTACATGCAGAAGGGGAAACATCCAGGAAGCAAGGGAACCGACGTAGAGCAAAGGAGGCCTCGGGCTGGGCCTGGATGGGCCCAGGCCGGCCGGCCCAGGCCCATCCAGGGCCCATTTGCCCCCTCCTTTGCCCTAGCCGCCAATCAGGCTATTTATAGCCCCCTGACCGAGAGCCACGCACAGAAGAATTCGTCATCGGCCGCCGAGGAGCAGAGAAGAGAGGGACACCATCTCGGAGAGAGGGTCGAGCTAGTTGACTAGGGTTCCCCTAGCCGACGTGGGAACCTTGCACGGAAGACCACGTCGGAGTTCCCGGAGCTAGAAGCAAGATCAAGGAAGGATCCCGGTGGTGATCTTGTGTATGTATCATTGTTATAGTTGAATTATCAAGTTGAATCTTTTCCTAGCGATCAAGTGTTTCCTCGAAGATTTCGTTTTTCGATCGGCTTTGCTTATTCCAATTCTATTCTCGAGATAGATTACATAGGGTGTTCTTGTAGCCGCGGTGGCTAGAGGTACACGCTGGATCTTCCGAAAGAATCTCGACTTGTCTTTTGACTCGCCTAAGCTCCCCGCATGAGTAGGGATACGTTGTGACAGAACGGGGGTTCCGAAAGGCGGATGTTTTCGGATTTGGACGGGAAACCACGATTTAAAGAGGCTTCTATTAAGATTCGATTTGCTACTTCTTCTCTTGCTTGGAACTTCAACAAAAGGCTTACCCCGATCCCTCTAGATCGGTTTATCTACCCAATCTTACTTTGTTTTCTCCGGTCTTTAGTAGATTAGATTAGTTTCGTGTCTTTTACTTAGATCCATTAGGGTTTTATCGAAGATTGAAGTTACTTGGCTTTATTAGATTAAGTTTTGCGTCACACATTTGTTCCACGGATTCGATACCTTGGGTCACCACTCGAGGGAAGAAGGGTCCCTTGACTACGACGGGAGACTTGTCCGCTTGCAAGTCATAAACGAAATTTGATACAACTATTAACCGTCAACACCGAGGTAGATGAATGTGGCCTCGCCGAGATCAGTAACTCGAAGGAAGAGACACGCGGCACACAATTTAGACAGGTTCGGGTCGCGAGGTGCGTAATACCCTACGTCCTGTATGCTGCGTAGCTCTGGATTGATTGGGTGTGGTTACAAGATGATGCGTATGAGAGAGAAGGGTCTCTGCCTCGCCTTATATAGCCCGGGAGGCAGGGTTACAGGTCGGTTCAGGGAGAGAGTACTAGTTGTGTACGTCTAGGAGTCCTCTACACAGTACAAGGCATGTATAGCTTCCTATCCGAGTACTTCTCCATCGTAGTCCTTGCGCCTCATACCATCAGGTGCCGTGTGGCACAAGCCGGGTAGTCCCAGGGGCCCACCGAGTAGTCGGTCCTGGTACCCACCGAGGTAGTGGGCCCAGGGAGGTCCATACGACATAAACATTGAACAAGCAACTCAAAGGAATCCTCATGAAGACGGTGACTAAAGGAGGAAAAGATTGGTCAAAGACGCTACACGAAGCATTGTGGGCATACCGGACCGCACATAAAACACCGATAGGTATGACCCCTTATCAATTTGTTTATGGAAAAACATGTCATTTACCAGTAGAACTAGAGCACAAGGCTTATTGGGCAATAAAGGAGATGAATTTTGATATTGATGCAGCACAAATAAAGCAGAGGATTCAAATAAGTGAACTTGCCACCGAGCCAACTTCGCACACGGCATGCCACCGCTCCCCTGCCTCCGCGTTTGGTTTTTTCCGATTCTTTTCTCCCCGATCTCGCCCTATCCCGCGTCCCCGTAATCAGTTTCGTGAGGTCCCTGAAAACCGCCCGAGCCAGTTCCGTTCCGCTGCCGCCCACAACCCATCTTCCTGCGGACCTGCGGCCTTGTTCCACCACTGCCGCCGCCCACTCCCCGCCCGCCGGCGAACCAGTGCCCTCGCCGCCGCCCCTGGACCCCTGCCCACTCTCAACCCCGTTCCGTTGCCGTTGTCCCCGATCCTCCGCATGCCTGGCGCCGTTGTATCACCGCCACCCCCAGCCACACGACCGCCTCCACCTCCGCCAGCTTGGATCGGGGGATGAACACGCAACTCCTCGCCATTGGCCTCCACCTCCTCCAGCTCTAGGTGGTGGACGGTGGCTAGAGAACAGAGCACGAGCGTCGCCGGCCCGATCCCCAAGTGCTGCCGGCCAATTCGAGCCTATTCTCTGCCGATTTGATCCAATTTGTGCCGATTCACGAGGTGTTGCCCCGCTCGAGCGTGGCCCACTCAAGCCCATCTCCGCCGTCTCTGCCATCCACAAGACCTCCTTTCCAAACTCGTCAGGCTGGTGGTGCCGCGGGTCCATGGCTTGATCTGGGATCTGCTGAGGGCTTTTTCGGCAGCTCCATGCTACGATCTCCTCACCGGAGTGCTTGTTGTCTCAAATAATGGTAACATTGATAGACCACACAGTCCCCTTATGCATTTCTCCACATCACAAGACCACAGCCCAATTTTTCGACTGCATACATGTGTGTGGTACAGTGAAGAATTCTATTGGTTGATTTTTATTTTGATCTTTTTGGAATCTGCACTATGTATTGGTACCAAAGCTTGTATTCTGATTTATCGATCTATGTGATTGGATCCTTGTTTCAACTGAGCTAAACAGAGTATTGGGTTGAAAATTTTCTGTCTGAATTTACTGATTAAAACTAGATGTTCTATTGTGCTTCTAGTGATACAATACAACCTAGATGTTTACTTATGTTTTTTTAAACCTATATACATCCTCACTAGAACAATTGCACTACTCTGATGAAATCTCCAAGTAATGTAGAAATTATATTTATTCTATATTAGTGTAGAAGAAACAGACAGACCTAGCCTTACCATGGCAGAAATACTGACGCGGTGTTAAAGCATGTACAGAAGATGCTTGTTGGTTATTGTGCTCATATGTGTGTATCACTCTACCTATGGCATTGTGCATTCTCACATCTGGCTGTTGATTCAAGGAAATTTTTAAATCACAATAACTAGCTACAAAGCTTGCGATTTTGGGTTGGTGGGTGGCAAACTATTATCTGCACTTTTAACTTTACATTGGCTTGTCCAGCAGCTCCCTGCTATGATCTCCTCATCGAGATCCCATGAAGTGGTAGACCGGTATATACCAGTGCCCACTGTTTTGGCATTCAATAAACTGATGATCGATCCTCAAGCATCAGGTAAGTCACTTGCTTTGTTTGAACTGTTGAAGTTTTAGCTAATTTATGTGATGTGCAAGTAGCTATGAGATTCAAAATGTTAATATGATAGTGATTTTCGGAAGGATCTAACACTTCCATTCTTGAAATACTAATTATCTTTCTTTCTGTAAACACTCTTTTTAAAGGTTTTTCTTTTTAATAAATTGTTGACTATTCCTTTGACAAATGTATTTTTTACTGTTTCACCAATTTGAAACTTTCAGTGGTTACATTTGTGAATCATTTCTGACATCATTATAGTCATGGTTCTCCACGCTGATGCTTTGTGCCACTATAAATCGAATGTTGCACCGACATTTTGTTCCACTATAAATCCCTCTTAGTTTAGTTTAGTCTGCTACTCTGTATGTTTGTTTCCAATACACAAAAGACTTCCATTTCTTTGTGAGGTTTTAGGCTCATCCTGTCATCTCATTTGCTTCCATCATCATGAATGCAATTAAATTAAGTAGTAGGCAAAATAAGGAACATTTAATAGTTTGATGCCTTACTCAATGATGCTACCCAATGATGTTCCGGCTGCCTTTCAACCGGCCTCCCGCACAAGCAAGAAGTCCACCTTTAGGCCTTTTGGAATTAAGTTTCTGCATCGATTTAGGAAGGCACGGAGTATTATAGTGTACAATTATAATGATAGTTTATTTTCATGTAATCTAACTTGATGCTAGGTTGCATATAAATAGAGTTTTTCTGCTCACAAATGACACTCTTGTGGCTACACTTTTTGATTACAAATTGCCGAGTTATTTTTTTTATATTTCACCGACTTAGGTGAGCCTGCAAGTGGAGGGTTGATGGAGCTGATAAGCATATGCAATTGTTATTTAAGTTAATGTAGCAAGTAATTTATTGGTGAAAAAAGATACTATTTGTTATCCGCTCTCAGCTTATGCAGATAGAATATCCTAGAAAGAACTATGCTGAAACAAAATAAGTAAACAGACAGATGTTAGTCCGGCAACAGAGATACTGCCTAGCAATACCATTTGCTAATATTTTAGTTTCTTTGTGAAATTAGGAATAGTGTTTGCTATAATTATTTTTGGCTCAACAGCATTATGACGTTGGTTATGCCTGTTCTGATGAGATTCAACATTGCAAACTATGAAGTGTAGCTTATTGCATACATATAGAAACTGTCTTTTTTATTTGTCTTTTTCTAGAGAGAAGATTTCCAAATATTCGAATTGAGTAAAAGCATTGATCAATGAAAATGGATACTTATCCTTTTTGTGGTCTAGTGTTCTTATCTTCTCGTTTTCTTTGTTGCCGTGTAGAGGGAGGATTGTCAAGGAGGTCCAACTACAATGACATGGGATCTGCACGGTGCGACTACTTTAATCTTACATGTTTTAATTCAGTTCATCAGCTCCTGAGCATGTATCGCAATCTGCTGGAGAGGATAGTAGGCGTGCTTTCAGATAGTTGCAGACAACTAGCACTCTATCTAAAATGTGTGCACTAGCATAGAAGTAGCGATGCGGGAGCAATTTGTATATGTTAGCTCATCAATCATGTTTGTGTTTTGTGGAGAAGGGCGGTCGTGAAGACCGCTCGGCGGAGCTCGTGCCTAGAAGAGTTCCTTGATTGGCGAGAAATCACCCAGGCAAAGACAGACCACCCACGCTGGAGGATCTGACCGTTGATGATCATGGCGGGTGGAGACACGACGACTTGTCAAATTTCAATTTGATTGCATGTGAGGGTGCGCCGGGTAGAACATGTTGGCTTGTACAGCTGGATGATTCAATTTTGTGTTTTGTCAATCTATCCCACAGTGGACAGAACGAACAATGGGACTGAGTACTAATATATGATCTAGTGTGCTAGTAAGCTAGTACTCCGTATGTGCTATACTTACCTTTTATATGGTGGCAATTTAAGATAATGTCAATGTTGGGAATCATAAAGACGCTCACACTTTTTTGCCTTGTGAACGAGTTTCATACACCAAATTTCGGGTGGCCCCTTTTAAAATCTCTTATTTTGAACTTAACGCAATCAAAGCTGAGGTGGCAAATGAACATGTACAAAAGAAAGTAGTTGGGTTTTTTTATAAAATAAACAGTCATACAAGGTCAACGACTGAAATCAGAATTCCGGTATTCTTAGTCATAACTCATATTTTTTATCCTAGTTAAATGTTGAATGCGTGAGGAGGCCATGAATGGATTGAGCATGTGCTTGCAATATTTGTGTTTTTATTAGTCACTTTTTTTGTTAAAAAAATGAACTTCGGTACCTTCCTGGTGTGCCTAATTTGTTACTAGCCCCTACATATTGATGGCCAGGGCCTAGGGGCGACGAACGACCACAGCTCACAGGCGGGCTTGTCCAATTTCTTTTCACAGGAGGAAACCTCCGTCACGTCTTCGAGTGATCGAGTATAAAAAGAAAAAAAGCTTTGTCTGTAACGTTTTCAAAAATCGCACGGATGTGCGCTCCGTGAACCGTACCAGCAACCGAGCGGGGTGGAGAAAAAACCGGAGGGGGGATCGCGGGACAGGTGCGCGGGGAGGGCGTTGCAGGCGGTGCGAACGAGTGTGCTCGGGTATGGAATAGCGCTGGCATATACATATATATATATACATATATATATATATATATATATATATATATTAGGTGGAAACCAACCTCTCCATGCAAACTATGGAAACTTCAATCTGAATCACACGATGTTGATCCAACGGGGCGCTCAGAGGAGGTGGGAGGAGTGATTTGCAAAATCACCTTTGCAAATCACGCCTCCCACCTCCCATGAATTTTGCAAATCACCCCTTACACCTCTCATGAGCTAAATGTTAAGTGCATAAATCGTAGTGTACAGGAATTACTTTTGGGTGAGTTATTTCAGTCCTTGATTTCTCTGGCCCGAGACTAAGAAGCCGGTCATTCCGTTTTTGCATATCTCTCTTTTTGCTAGCCTTTCTATCCGTGCATTGTGTATCCCCACATCGGAGATTTCACAAACCTCACCGGATATCCACCCTTAAAACCAAAAATATCATATTTTGTGTTTACCTCCTTGACCACAACCTCTCATTGAGTATGGATCATCAATTCAAGGAAGATTGCAAGATGGTGCCATGGTTGAAGATTTCAAGTATCTCTCCAAAGGAAAAATATTTCTAAGTACCTACCTTATCTCTATCACCTCTTTGCCCGAGGACAAGCAAACGTCTAAGCATGGGGGAGGAGGTAGGTACAATGCAATTTAGAGTTCAAGGGGAGCAAAAAAATATAATAATGAAAAAATAAAAAAAGAAAAAAATGAGTATAAAGAAAAAAAAGAGAGATATAGAAAAATATGTATGAGAAAAGAAAAAAATTAAAGTGAACTCCCCAGTTCTCTAAAGTGCATTAGGAATCTCAAAAGTTTCGAGATTTAAGATCCAAACTCATTTTTCCAACCATGTGCAATCCAATAACGAGGACTTCCTTTGTGCCTCGGGATCACTCTTTGCCATTTGCACATGTCCACCTATCTCAAAGTGTGTGTATTTTTCTCTCCCCCCTCCTTGACATAACATTATTTTCCAATGACCTTTTTGATGAGTCTCGTTGAGACCATGAGAAGCTTGTCTTGTTTTGACAACATCTCATTTATAATATCTTGGTAGGACTAAACTTTTCCCATATAGCACCACATAAAGTCTTCCACTATATATATTGAGAGGGGAAAGGAATAGAAGGAATAGGCTTTGAGAGACAAAGATGAGATGAGAGTTCATGAGCAAGATGCAAGGAGGTTTATTTTTGAACTTGGTTTAGCTCTTTTTCTTCATCTCGCTCTTAACTTCAAAATTTCTAAGATTTATTTGAAATTTGGGAGTATGAGGTAATTACTTGTGGGAAGTGCTTAAATTAATATCTACCATTCATAACAATGAAGGCTAGTACATTATGGAACTTTAATGATTTAATCCTTGAGAGCATTATGTTTTCTCGTGTATGATCAAGTGCAGAGTATAAAGCAATGAAAGGCAACGCTGATATTCATTAAAGGCTTACTCGAGGACGAGCAAGGTTTAAGCATGGGGGAGTTGTTGACGGTAAATTTCTGTCAACCTAGCCATGAGTTTACCTTTAATGTTGGCATTGATTTATTATTCTAACCACTGGAACTAACCCCCCATATATAACGAGTTCACTCTTGCATGTCGATTTTGGAGTTTATTGTTTATGTAGGAAATCTACGCTAAAGAGGAGACTTTCGGGATAAGTTCATCAAGAACTTTAGAAGAAGATCATGAAGCCCGACAAGAGTCAAGACACGCGATGAACATGACTCCAAATAACCCGAGGACCGAAGCGTCAACGTGCGAATCTTCAGGGACTCAACCAGAAAACGGTGAAGCTTGGATAGCAAGATTCAAGCCTTAACCGTGAAGGAAACGACGTCAAAGGCCTCACATGCAAGTGCACACAAATAGGGAATCGCATGAGAAGCAACCGGGGAGGAAACCGGGGCCGAAACGGGCCTGGGCCGGCCGACCTGGGCCGACCGACCCAGCCCATTTCGGGCCCGGTTCGACGCCCCCTTTGACCTAGCTGCTTCTCGGGCTATTTATAGCCCCTTGGACGAAAGCCACAAAAGAATCCATTGGTCATCTGCCACCACAAGACTGAGAACAAGAAGCAGATTGGATCGCGATGGGAGCACTCGTGGCCTTCATCTACTTTGGGGGATTCTACACCATGATCAGTGCTACAATGAGTAACATTATGGGGTAAAGTCCTTGTTTTTTCTAGGGGTTGAAGGGGGATCTTGAGTTGTAATCACCGAATCTATGTTTTGAATCTTTTGCTATCATATTCATGTTGATGGTGCTTTAATTTTATTGGTCGGCCAGCTTGCTTTGGGGATGCATCGCTCATAGCTTCGCTATCGTGTTCATTTTGTTCTTTATACGATTACCGTCGTGTAGTGACAGTGCGCGGGAGGGAAAACATAATGAACTTGGTTCACACCTTTGATCATGCATGCCTAGAACACATCAACGTCTTGTGCACTTGGTGTTCGATCACGGATTACCCTCGTGTAGTGACTAGTATGCGAGAGGGAAAGAGTTGGACTCCGTGCACTTTTACCTTTGATAGATTAGATCGGGTTGTTCTTGCTAGGTGGTTACATCTTCAAGTGATCCTAGATCCTTTGGACAAGTATTAGATCTCCTTTCCATCACTCTCTACTTGTTTTCTTTAACCTAGATTAAATTAGATTAAGTTCCTTACACATATTTGATAAAGAGCTTTAAATCAATAACATTAGTGCTTAGTTGAGCATAGCAATCCACTTGTTCCTCAGATTGATTAACCTTGGGGGAATACTCTAAGGGAAAAGCTACAACCGACCCGTGTGCTTGTGGATCGTAACTTGACGCGTTATTTAACCGTCAACAGTAGGCTACGGTTATCTTTTTTTATATAGACTTTTGACGCTGACGCGTGGGCCTGACACTATTTTTTCTAAATTGAAACTTGCTTCCCTCAAATATTACACCCAATAAACATCACCAAAAAATTCATAAAAAATACGAATAATTCGTAGTTGGTACTTTAGTATTTGAATAAAATATCAACAACCACACTTGTCTAACCAAATTTCTTAAAATTAGATTTTTTATCTCTTGTTTACGATATAATAATTATAATAATGTCTTAGTGTGTTCTAAAAATTCTACAAATTTTTTTTGAACCGAGAACCGTGGGGCAAAGCCCCCCGGCAAAACACAACTATATTAAAGGAGAAGGGAAACAAGTACTTACAACAGGCCCAACCAGAGGTTATGCGAACAAAAGGAGGAGAAAAGGTGAAAAGGCCAAAAGAAGCCAACAAAACAAAGCTAAAACAATTACAAGGCTTGCAGCCAGAGCAAGATGGAAGGATGAAGACTTGCTTTGATCCTAATGAGATGTTCTGAGACTTGAGCTTTGAAGGCCGATTTCCATGCAGCCACGCATGGAGGTTTTCCATTAAAAATGAGGTCATTTCTTTCATTCCAGATACACCAAGCACCAATCATAAAAATTTCCATGAAGAAGGGTTGAGCAAAGTCCAATTGAGCCACCTGTATCTCTTGGTGAATATTTAGATGAGCATTCCAAGTGATACCCGGCGCAAACCATCTGCATGCTGCAGAGTGACAGTCAAAGAAAAGATGTTCAACTGATTCT
This sequence comes from Cenchrus americanus, assembly GCA_947561735.1. Classification (NCBI taxonomy): domain Eukaryota; kingdom Viridiplantae; phylum Streptophyta; class Magnoliopsida; order Poales; family Poaceae; genus Cenchrus; species Cenchrus americanus. Next base: position 12,577,440 of record OX387244.1, read on the forward strand.
TCTACATCTTCAAGAAAGAGAACACAGGTATACCCATCCTCTAAGAATTTCCTCCTTCTTCTCAAAATATTTCTAGTGTTAAGCCTGTCATTTAGTAGAAGCCAAGCGAAAAACTTAATTTTGGGGATACATTTTGATTTCCAAATCCAAAGGATAGTCAAATTGGGCTGAATGTCTCTGAAATGGTAATGATAGTATTTACTGGAGGAATATCTATGTTGTCCCCAAATGTAAATCCAAGAGTCTTTACCATCCTGATCCACAGGATGTAGGTCATCAAGAAAGTTTTGCAATTGAAGTAACTCATTATAGGCTTCCCTGGACATGGGGATTCTAAAACAATTAAGCAGGGAAGCAGACTGCCTGAGGGCCCAAAGAGAGATACGAGGATCTTTCGCAAAGCCCAAAAGATGAGGAAAAATATCAGAGTGAACCCTTCCATTAATAAGATCCTCCCAAAAACTGATTGTATTTCCATGATTGGGGATACACATTGCAACACCCCTGAAGTGGACATTAAGTCGTAGGATATCCTTCCACCAAAAGGAACCTTTTTCCTTTGCCAGATGAGGAACAGTGCCATTGTAATATTTTTTGCCAAATGAGGCTGACCCACTGGATTTTCTCCTGCTTGTAGAATTTATCAAGTTGTTTTAGCAGTAAAGCATCATTTTGCACACTCAGATTAATAACCCCAAGCCCACCTTTAGCTTTTGGTTTTCTGACCAAGTCCCAAGCTGCCAGATTGTATCCCTTTCTATTGAACTCTCTGCCTCTCCAAAGGCAGTTCTTCCTGTGCTTATCAATGATATCAATGACAGTGATGGGCAACTTAAGAGTGCACATATAGTATGTAGGCATGGAGGAGAGGACAAAGTTAACAAGTTGCAAACGACCAGCATACGATAGATGCAAAGAAGCAGCAGCCATTTTCCTTTCAATTCTGCAAATAAGGGGAGCATAGTCCTTTACTTGAGGTTTGGTGAGACCCATAGGAAGGCCTAAATATGTAAAGGGGAAAGAGCCTACAGTACATCCGAAGGATTGCGCCAGAGAATTGGCACGCTCAGAAGAAATATTGATGGGAACCAGACACGATTTATGAAAATTAACTATCAGGACAGAGGAAACACTGATCTTATTGAGAATGTCTTTTAGAATAGTAAGCTGTGAGTCACAACCTTGCATGATAATAATTGTGTCATCAGCATATTGGATAATAGGGAAAGGGTTCTCAGACCTCTATGGGAAAGGAGGATGAAGATTGCCAATTTCATATTCCTTGTTAATAGCACATTGAAGAAGGTCAGCAGCAATGGCAAATAGGAGGGGGAGAGAGGATCTCCCTGCCTGACACCACGAATACATCTGAAGTCTTTTCCAGCAGTTCCATTCAAGAGCACAGAAGAGGTCCCAGAACTAAGAAGCTCATTGATCCACATGATCCATTTTTGTGGGAAACCCTTTGCTTGCAGCATATCAAGAACAGCAGAGTGTTCAATCAGGTCGAATGCTTTCTCAAAGTCTAGCTTGAGAATGATAATTTCCCTTCTTGAGTGATGGCACTGATGTAAGAATTCGAAAGCCCAACCAACGCAGTCTTGAATTGTTCTCCCTTAATAAAACCATATTGATTTTCATGTATAATATCCATTGCCAGAGGTTGAAGTCTGTTAGCAAGAAGCTTGGTGACCATCTTAATAGAGGAGTTGAGGAGTGAGATGGGTCTAAAATCGTTCACTTTCTCAGGATTATCTTTCTTGGGGACCAATGTAATGTAAGAGTGATTGATGCTTTTGAGGTTAGCCCGATGATGAAAGAAATCAAAGCACAACTTATACATGTCACATCTAATAATGGGCCAACATTTTTTGATAAAAGAATTGTTAAAGCCACAGGGCCAGGAGCTTTATCACTAGGGAGATCAAGAATGACATTATCAATTTCTTCTGTAGAGAAAGGTCTACACAGATCTTCAAGGTTATCATGTCGTTTGACAATGGTTTGAAGGTCAAACTGCATATTAGTGTGAACAGATAAACCCAGTCTTCTTCTGAATTCATTCCAGAATAAAGCACTTTTTTCCTCATGACTAGAAACCATTCTGCCAGTATCATCCATGATTTGACTGATCACATTCTTCCTGAATCTTTCAGTGGCCATTGAATGAAAAAATTTGGTGTTTTCATCCCCAAATTGAGTCATGCGCTGGGTAAACCTCTGTCTCCAGTATTGATTCTACATTCTTAACAGGTTGGCGATATGAACTTTGATAATTTTCCTGAAATTAAACTCCTGGGGATAGAGAGGTCTGAGTTCTTCCAATTTATCCAAGAAAGCAATCGTCATATTGCAGTTGGCAATGACCTTAGAAAGGTTTGAGATGCCTTTAGACCAATGCTTAAGTATTCTTCGAAGGTTCTTAAATTTTGCACTAATAATATGTGCACTATTGCGAGAGTTGTGATGCGAGTTCCAGGCACTTTCAATCTGTTCAATACATCCAGGGTGGTTAAACCAGTAGTTCTCAAATCGAAAGATATTTGCTTTAGGGACATTAGTACCAATTTGCATTCTGCAGGGCAAGTGATCAGAAGTGATCCTAGCAAGGGGCAGGACAAGAGATAGAGGGAAAATGGAAGTCCATGCAACAGACGTGAAGAACCAATCAATTTGTTGTAGGAGAGGGATCACTTCCTGCATATTACTCCAGGTATAACTTCTCCCTTTAATTGGCAGCTCAACTAGGCCAAGGTGACTGATTATGTTATTGAAAACCAAGGTATCATGAAAATTGCCCCCTGTCTTGTTTCTATTCTCAGCATATCTATAAAAGTTAAAATGTCCCATTAATAACCATAGGTCTTCATCCTGAATCTGCAGATTGCAAAGCCAATTAACAAATTGATCCCTAGCAGGCTGTCTGCAGGGACCATAAACCACAACTAGATTCCAGAGGGTGAGGCTGTGGGTGGAGGTTAAAGCAAGATGAATAGCAAAACTCTATTTATCAATCAAAATTGCAGAGAAGTGCTTTGAGGCCCAGCAGACCAAAATACCACCAGAGGAACCCAAAGATGGGCAGAAGTCAAACTGATCAAATCTTTTCGGAGCAAACTTACGGATAAAACACAGATCAAAAGATTCTTTCTTTGTTTCTTGAAGACAGAAAATGTTGGCATGACTTTCTTCGATTTTGTTTCTAATAGGGTCCCATTTATCTTTATCATTTAGTCCATGGACATTCCAACACAGGATATTCCAAGCACGACCATTCATTGTAACAACTAAGAGAAAGTACCAGGATGTGGGGGATAACCACCACAAAAAGAGCAGGGCTGAAAATAGATAAGTGTACCATGAGCACAGTACCTAGTAACCCATTACAAAGGATAAATTTCCAGCAACAAAAGACAAAAGCCCCAGACCAGAAAACTAAAACTATATACTTGAGATTCATTGATTCTCTTCGTCTTCAGGGGTCAGAGTGGCAAGGTTCAACTCCATAGGAGGTATACCACAGAAGGATTGGCCAAGCTCAATAAGAATAGGCGCTGGGATAGGAGCCACTTCATCCTCAACAAGATTGTCTTCGAGACTTCTACTCACAATGGCTTTCTTGAGAGCAGCAACAGAGGAGATAGAGACCGATTTCTTTGAAGCACCCTTCTTCCTTCTAGGTTCACTGTTCAGCTGAATATGTTCCTGCACAATGCCTGTCTTTAAGCGGGTACTTCTGCGAACTTCATCATCTACAATGGGGGTCTGAGCTCTTCCACGCCTTCTTCTGGAATGTGCAGGTGATGGAGTGTCAGGAACTAGAGGAGTAGCAGAGCAATGATCAGTAATCTGTTGAGGTAGAATATCCATGTCCTGAACCAAATCCCCCAGACTTTCATCAGTGGAGGACTCCCGGCCATGTATGCTGATGAGGATCTGTTTTCTGGCAAATTCTTGATTATAAAGAACCAAATCTCTGCTTTCTGGAAGGGGGCTGTCGAATTCTATATAAGATGAGTCAGAATTATCCAGCTCAGAGTCATTGATGAATTCCAGCCTAGGCTTTCTAACCCCAGTGGAGGAGGAGGCCTCAGCATTATTTCCCCAGTTTGGATTGTCCACATTGAGGAACCAAGTATCTGTGGCAGAGGAGGCAGGGACAAAATTCCAGGAATTGCTTGGCAAATGTTCCTTCATGGGAAGAGAGGCTTGAAGGGACTGAGCATACTGAGCAAGGTCTTGAATAATCATTTCAATGGATGGAGAGGGACCAAAGCATTGACGTAGACCCAACTTAGCAGCCAATCTTCTGATAGGATAGTCATCTTGCATGCTCACTTCATTACAACCTGGCACAGTAACAGTACGACAAGCCGAGGTAGACTCAGGTAGAGGCAGCTCTAAAGTGATAGGTGCTCCCTGTGCTCTGAAGAAAGCTTGAGTGCCACTGCTGACCGAGGAGCTGTCTTGAGGTTGTTCAGGATGTTGCATCAGGCCATTACCAACTGCATCTGCAACAACAATATCTGCCAAATTGTTGATCAGCTCAACCTCATTTTCATCAACCACAACATTGTCCACTTGAGGCCAAGGAGCCCAGTCCATGGCATTATCCTGGGGGGAGGTGGGGGCTGCTCCCAACCCTGATTGATATTCTCCTATTGAACTTCATTCAGATCACCAACATCTTCAAAATGGCCTTGGATTTGGTTATCATTCTCCTGAAAAGGATGGTTGTCCATATTGTTCTGGGGTTGACCAGTTTCAGGGTGGGGATTACCGTTGGCTGGGATGGGATCCTCGTCTCCAGCAACCACATCATTTTGGTGACTGGAGAGAACAAAAACTGGGACAGTCCAGCTATTGCCATGATCACCCATCGGATTCTCTTCACTGATGATGATGCTTCTAGGGATTCTGCTGACCAGGGTAACATTGCATCTCAGAAGGATACGAGAACGGCATCTTGAGTTGTCAATCCAATTTTTAACTGAACCAAACAGCCCCACAGCTTGGGAAATAATGTCACGAGTCTGAAAATCCACCGGGAAAGCTAAAAACATGATCCAGCATGTACGGGTAAAGGGACAACTGCGAAAGTTAAGACCTCTATCATGCTCAACAATAACAATTTTACGAACATCATCCAACTGCATAGGACTGAGATTGATCATCACTTGTCTTTCAAGGGAGGAAGAAAACTGCACCAGGCATAACCCAAGCGGGGACAAGCAACAAGACCGAATGGTGGCATGATGCACATTCTCAAGAAAAACCACAATCTCATCCATTGCATCATGAAGCTGATTCTGAGGAGGGGGAGGATTGAGCGTGATGATAGCATACTCATCGTGACGCCGGGGCGGGTTGTCGCTGATGATGATTCTTCCACGCGCAGGCCTGGCCCAATCTTCAATCCCCAAACCATCCGGCACAAAAGGATCAGGGTTCACCGGAAAGTTGGCCATCGCATCCTCAAGTGGCGACGAGGAGGATTGACAGCAATGGTGTGTAGCCTCCGAGGCTGGATGCTTCGAGTGAGGGGTGGGGTTTTCTGTAGCAGGAGCCTGATTTGGGGGAGGAACACTGTAGGCGTCCGACCCTTGGAATTCACTTGACCTCTGAGTATCTGGGCTGGGCTACGCGTCCACTCTCTTGGGCCTCCAAAAGACCTTTGGTTTACTCTTGGTCAAACAGAATTTAAATTTATGCCCCGGTTTAAAACAAGGAGCACACCGAAGGGAAAAAGAGCAATTACTTTTAGAGTGATAAATATCGAGACAGTGGACACATCCCCCCAAACGTTGAATACGGTTGAGCTCCCAGGAGTAATCAGCAGAGCAATTAAGTGAAGATGGAGAGGCTGCATGGGGAAACGAATTCCTTCGGGTGACGCGAGGTGTAGTGGCCTGTTCAAAAGTGCACTGAGAAACCCCTTTGGATGAAGATTTCTGTTTCCAAATAAACTTTGAATTTGAACTCAAATTTCCAACACTCTGAGAACCATGATCTAATTTTGAAGAACAAGAACTTTCAATCGAAATAGTGGCTTTAAGAATGCCAGAAATAGTCGTCACATCTTTTGCTTGCTTTATAGAATCAGATAAATCAATATTGAAAGAACAAATTGTGACAGAACCGCCCAAACTAATTCTGTATTATCGCCTAAGCCGGTCCACGTGGCCATTAAGCAATAATAAAGAATTATTAAGTCGCTTCCGCCGAGTAAAGCCCGGTAAATCACATACAACAGGATCGCTGATATGCGCTAAGCCCACACGAAGGCGGGACCAGAGTACAACATTAAATTACATTAAAGTTCACAAGTTCAACATTATTACAAACCAGATTTTTGGTACATGAAAGTAAAAGTGTTCAGAGTTTAAACAACGGAAAGTAAACTACACGCATGATACACATAGGAGGCCATCCATGCATATCACTCATCATCACTGCTCTCCCATTCAAGCTCCCAACCATCTGGGATTGAGCCAGGCCAGATGGGGTTACCTGAAAACCACAAATTAAGCAAGGCTGAGTACTATTACTCAGCAAGACTTACCCGATAAAAGAAAATACAACTAGACATGCAAGGCTTTTTGGCTGCTGGGTTTGTGTTTGCCAAAAGCGACTAAAAGTTGATCCTTATTTTCAGATTTTAGCTCAAGTTCTAGTATGTTAACCATTCTATGTGAGCACCTGCACTAAATAAGCATGTTGTTCAACCAATATTAAACAGGCAACAGTATTAATACAAGATGTTCCATACATAAACATGGGGTAGCCAGTGGTCAAGCCGACTCAGATAACGGCGAGTGACCGACGATCGATCGATTTATATCCTTGCAAGGTAAACCCAAGATACACGGAAGAAGGTAGACCAAGTGAGTGTCTACCCCAACCAGGCGGTTCCCAACGTCCCACAGTTTGGGATCAAACGCTACAAACTCTAGTACACGGTTATCCGGAGGGTCTAACCCGACCAGTCCGGACTCACACACTATACCACGGGTAGCTAGCCCGGAGACACATCCCAAGCGGGTAGCTAGAAAGATCCCGCCCCGGTTCAGAAGGTACTAGGCTTACCGGTCCCATTCCCGACAAGTACTTGGTACGTTCAATAGCTTAGGACCAAGCACCATGCTACTCGGCCGAGACCGAACCCATTGCTCTTACCACATGAGCGAGTCAATTTAACCAACTTATGATTCCAACATAAGCATCCTATATCTCGCGAGCAATGAGTCATTACTCGACTTCTACCGTATCCTTAGAGCATGGCACTAGCGTTCCTAACATACTAGTAAAAGAGCATAGGAGTCCTAAGGATCATGCAACTAGGTTTCAAAACAACTCCTGAAACTTAAATGCACAAGTAAAGCAATAAAGTACTGAAAAAGTAAAAGACATGGTTTTCATTTATAAAAGATGGGTTAGATGACACCGGTGCTTGCCTTCCTCTGACTCAACACTAACGCTAGCCTTGGGCTCTTCTGGACTTTGGTCCAGGTCTTGCTGCACGCTCAGCTGATTCACCTCCCCGCTAGCTGCTCCCTCCTCCTCCTGGGTGAGCGTGTACGTCCCGTCGGGAAGATCTACACGGTTACATGCATATGCATTAGATTATGGTGAAGGTGGGAGAATTACCACAAAACTAACTCTTGTTGGACACATACACCCAAATATTGATATTTTCTCATATAAATTATTAGGATGTGTGATAATAAACAAAACACGATTTTGATGGTGATTGTGTGCACATCTAAGCAATTTAAGTTACTTAACTTCACCAAACAGCAAGGGGGTGTGTTTAATTTAATAAAACAGAAACAACATGATTTTAGAATTTAGCACTTTTAATTTCCATTTATTTCCTTAATTATTTACAACAAGCCTTTCAACCATACATCCAAATTAAATCAAAAACACTTCCAAAGAACCTAATCTTTTGCACACAGCAACATATGCTTAGTTTAAGCTCACACCAAAATTTGGCCTAAGATCATTTATAAATTAATTTATACGAAAAAGACGATTCTCAGCCTAGTAAATCAACATTAATTCATATAAAAAGATTTAATAAACTTTTTGATCTCAACTTTCTCCTACAGGTCAAGTATGCCAAAAATGAGTTTCTGACAAAGGCATGATTGCAAATTCAATTTATTTTTCAGATTTTGAATTTAAGCTCCTACACAAGATTAAATCTAAAACATCTATTAAACAATTCCCTAAATTCACATCCATCACCCCAGGGGTACTACTCCTCAAGGCAAAGCCCTAGGGGGCACTTGTGGTTGCAGAAAAGTTAACTAAAGGGGCTATAAAAAGCATCAAACTTATTCTATCATAAAGCTTCAATAAATCATAACTGAAACTATATACATCAAATTCATGCAAAATTTTGCCACAGATCTAGACATGTTACAAAGAGCAACATATCCAAAATTCAAGTTCATAGCATGTGTATATTTTAAATCACACTAAAAACACTCCAAACTGAGTTTGAATTTTTAATTCAAAAACTGCACAGAAAAACCCTATACATGTTTTCTAGAAAAGATAGATTTCTTCACCACGAACCCAACAAAACTGGTTTTGCATTTTTCTGATTTTTCTACGATTTTTAATGATTTTCCGAAGTCGCTGCTGTAACCCTAAAACTGCTTTTATAGCCGGGTCCTGGAAACTTACACGGGGAACCCTGAAAAGAGTCAAATCGCTGCAATTGGGTCCCTGGGCGGACTGGACCTCGCCGGCGGCCGGATTCCGGCCAATCCTCGCCGGAGGACTCCGGGGGGAGGCGGGTGCGCCTGCCCCGCACCCTTGGGGGCGGCGGCCGGCCCGAAGCGGCTCCCCGGCGGGCCCTCGTCGGGTGGCGGCGGCACCCGCCCTCGGAATCCCGCTGCTGCGGTCTACGACCGACGGTGGCGCGGCCTGGCAAGCTGCGGGTGGCGGTGCGGTGCTGAGGACGTGCAGGCAGTTGGGTGGTAGAGAGGAGGGAGCGGGAGGAGGACCGGGGGAGGAGCCGCGGCAGCCGCACAACAACGTCGCAGCGGCGACTCGGAACAGAGGGGTGGCGAGCTGCGATACTGCTGCGGCAATGTGTTTTTGCCGCGATTTTGGGCTGACCCACGCGATGAGGATGGGGTGGCCGTGTGCCGGAAGTCGCAGCGCGGCCAGATGTCGCGGCGCATGCACACGCGCGCGTCCGTGCGACGGCGCGTGGCCGGCCGAGCTCGCGGCTCCGCCACGGTCGTTCCCTAAGCACCGTGCACGAGAGGAGAAGAGAGAAGGAGGGCCCACGGCGGTCCGCGGTTCACCGCGAAGGTGTCGAGGTCGACCGTACGCCGGGGCATCGCGAGGACGCCACGTGGCCGGCGCGGCCGAAGTGCGCGCACGACGCGCAGGGCGCGGTGACAGCGTCGTGTGCCTCCTTTTTGATTCCACTCAAGCATTTTCGAAATTGCATAACTCCCGAAAATGTCAACTAAGTCGAAAATCTCCAAAAATAAAAGTTGTAGAGTAGCTATAGATCTACAATTTTCCCAAAGGGCGACATATGTTTTGGTCAACGGTTTGTCCGGGAACGTCGGCCGAAGTTGCAGTTTTTCCACGGCTCGAGTTACTGTTCACAGCGCAGTCAACTCGATTTTTGGCCAATTTGCACTCAAAATTGGAATGTCCGCCAATTACGAAAAATGTGTTCCCGGAAATAACAAACAACTATCGTATTGGCCGATTTTGAACTTCTATAGTGAAATTTGGAGAACGCGCAAGAAAACCATTTCAGCCTTAAAGGAGATCTAGGTTTTGACCGTGGTTTGAGATTTTGACCAAGGTCTTTTGTGCAAATTCGTGACAAAACATGTCAAACATGTTTAGGAGCCGATTAAACTTGATTAACACAACTAAATAAGGTATTTATAATTAATAAACACCTGGGGTGTTACAGTCTACCCCCTTAAAAGAAATCTCGTCCCGAGATTTGATAATAAGATCAGAGGAAAACCTCCAGGGGGAATAACATGCTTGAAGAGAAAATCAAAGTTACTCGTGAGGGAGTGGGCGATGAATGTATACATGACAAACTAAAACCATCAAGGACCGGATCGCAAAGCGGACATACAAATCCTACTAGAGTCCAACGGACGGAATCAAACATCTCCGGGAAACGATCCATAATTGCTGGTGTGCGGTTAGCTCCCTCTTGTGTCTCTCTTATCGAGCTTCTTCTTTGTGATGTTGGCACCAACCTTCAGTGGACGAGCTTCAGGGAAAAGGCTCAGACTTAACACCGATAGCTGGAGGAGCTTGACTCTTCTCCACATTGTTGGGGAAGATAAGGGAAAGAGTTTAATCGACCAGGAATGCCGTGAGCGGCGAAAGTGGCTGGTGTGCTTCCTCAAAGGAAGACGAAGGAAAAGTGGCATACAACTCAATTGGAGGTGAGGTTTGGAGGTGGTAAGGGATCGACGAGATGTGCTCTCCTTTTAACGATGGCCAGAGAACTGCAGCAGCGATTGGTGTGCGTGCCAAGTTGTAGTAGGGGTCGGTGAAATGATGTTGTGATGGATGTGCCTGGCGCGCTAGTGGCCGGCATTGTGATGCCTTGACGACATGACGACCACGATCAACAACGGTGGCTATGACAAAGCGACGCAGAACAGGCGAAGCACGGATATAGAGGGGTCAAATTGGCCCTCGAGAGGATTAGCCGAGGTAGTGGAGAAATCGAAAAGAGCTCGAGGTATCCTTAATTTAGAATCAGAATTGCTTTGAGAAGGCTTATCGAAGGATTTGCCAAACTTTTGTTTTCTTATATCCTGATTCCATTAATTTGAAAGAAAGTGCTAAATGATCACAAATCATCGAGTACTTGAAAACTCCCCATATCATGACTTTTGGAGAACCTGGATTGCTCACGAAAAATCTCTGTTTATACACCTTCACCCTAACTCGGTTGAGTTGAAATCAGGTGAACTTTTGTGATTAAGCGAAAGAAGATCGAGTTGAAAAAAAATTCATAAGGATCTCTATAAGGAATGAGAATTTTAGCAATTGATCATACTAATATTGCTAGAAGAATTATTAGGAGAGTAACAAGGGTTTGGTGATGGCTTAAGGGTTCTACCATCGTAGATCTGATGTTAGTTCATAAGAATAGGTAAGGATGGTAAAGTCATAGAGAGCGTTTGCGAGGAGTTTTTTTTACAGATATTTAGTGTGAAAGATATGAAAGGACAAGCTAGTACAGGAATTTCGGACTAGCTTGCTCACACGTTACTTATTTTATGAGTATTAGCAGCATCCTTCCTCCCATTAGTGGTGCAATGACTTTTAACTAGATATGTGGTGCACCAATGAGACATGCTTGCAATATTAATGCATATAGATGAGTTGTGCATTAGTGGAATGGTGCACATAATGATGCTTATGATGAGGTGCATATAGTATGATGTATATGAACATGAGCATATGATGTTTATGGACATGAACTTATGGTGCTTATGTAATGATGCATAATGAGTGCTGCACATGATGCGTGCATGATGTAGTGCACACATGATGATGCAAATGTTGATGAAATGTGTTGATGCATATGCTCATGCAGCATGGTGCTCATGATGCAGTGTCAGCATGACTTGCTTCACCCATGAGGTTAGTCAAGGTAGAGAGGATAAACATAAAGTTGAGAAGTAATAGGTGCGGTAAGTCGCATTCTCAAAAACCAAGATACCTAGCGCGCTCCTAGTGGTAATCACATGGCTGCAGCACACATGATACCCTAGATTTCGTCGCGGCACCTTCGTTTATGGAACAACAACATCACCAGCAAAAAGGGCGATAAAGTAGAAAGATGGGAAACTGTCAGAACATATGCATGTTAGTTCATCCAATGTCCCAAATGCACATGTTGTGCAATGCATTTTCCATGCTCATGATTTATGTCATTAAGGTTTCAAGATATGCATGCGGTGATGATGCTCATGTGCTTATCAACAGATTTTTGATGCCTTGTAACCATGTTCTCTTTTATTTGTTTGTGAGCAAGCATAAGGAGGGTTGAGAATTGATAGTGATCAATGTAGGAGTATCGATGCAAGGAAAGTGGAGTGATCAGCTTTACATAGACAAAGGAAGTTGGTGGATCGCCTCTAAATTGAAGAAAAGGTGTATAAGCAATTAGGAGAGTACAACGGGGTTCCACTTGACTCGGTAAGGATACGAGTATGCTTCTCTTAGAAGTCATCCTAAAAGAAGATGGAGATAGATGGATCTCGCACTGATTGTGTTCATATGTGGATAGAAACTTCAAAACATACGTAGCATTCTTCCACCACCTAAATATCATCATCTTTAGGCAGGGGATGTAAAAATCTCGTGCCTTCCAATATTGGTAATCAACTTAAAGATAAAATTGAGGCTATCATACCCGAAACTTCAGATATCGCTTTGCTGTCAGGGTTGTTGGACAGCAGGCCGATGGTCACTAAAAATTCCATATCTCTCAGCTCAAGCGTCGAAAAATGATGAATTTTGGTCAGCATGTGTAGAATTTCATAAGCTTAAACTTTGGTATTCAACTCCAGGACAGATTCAACTTTTACCGGGGTCGAAAGGTTCGTTACCAAAGTTCTGTCTAGCAGTTTTTTTTACAGCAAACAGGGGCTTACTAAAAATTCGATATCTTTCCATATACACATGCATATGTGCTGAAATTTTGTGAGCATTTCCATCACAAAATTATGAACCATTTTGGTATTCAAGGTTTTCTCTATACCCTAAAGGAAGATGACCTAAAAATTTGAATTTCAGAGATCACTAGTTCTGAAATTCAGCAGGACAGAGACCTAAAGTTTTGGGCATAACTCCCAAACAAAAAATCTAGTGACCTTGAGATTTCTACAGGATGTAGATAGATACCTAAGGAGCATTTTTGGTATTAAAAGGTCGAATCAAATCAGATTGGAAAAGGGTGCAAAAGGTCCATTTTCAGAGGGTTGTTGCCCAGAAATTTCAGCAGAGCAACACTTCACTAAAAAGATCATATCTCGAAGATTAAGAACCCGAGGACCATGAGATTTTGACAACACAAAGTATGCTATAAGAAACATTTTTGATTTAGATTCTCTGGTCAAATTCTTTTTGGAACTATAGGTAACAATTCGAGTTTTCTGCCTAACTCAGGATTTTGACAGCATTTCAGCATGACCTTGTCTAGCAATTCTAATCCTAACTGCAGTTTTAAGCATCCTAAAATCATGAGAGATTCAGGGAGCAAACATAACTAGGTGATGAACAATTTCCCTGAAGAGCACCTAGCTAGAAATTTTCTAGATAAACCTTAGAAAATTCGGACAACATCGAGTTACAATTTTTACTTAACACTTCATCAAAGCAATCAGACTAGCAAGATTGGTCCTTAAGAAACACACATTAAATAGAGACCAAGCAACACATGAATTAAGTTCAGTTTTGGTTTGATAGCTTTTACATGATGCAAAAAGCGTCCTAAACTTCCTCACAAAGCTTTTAAGCTTAAAAACGAAGTTAGTGCCGGTGGCAGGGCATATATAAACGTCTCTCCCTATAATAACTAGTCGGAAGCTATTCATTTCTTAATTACCGTACCTAACAACCGTGGTTAGTGTACCTGCAGAAAATCACAGATATTCAAGACCTTTTGTGCCAGCACTCACAAAAGCGTCCACATTCATTACCGTTCACTTATAGAAACGGTATCCATGCGTAAAACCGCTGCATGGACAGCGTCCTATTTAAGACTTTGACGCGACGTGAGTGCCCATTGGAATAGACCTCACTCATCCCTCACGGACTTTCCCGTGGTACCATCACGTATGGCAAAACGTGACGAGACTCAGACGCGACGTGACACCCATTGGAATAGGTCTCACTAGTCCCTCACAGGACTTCCCTGTGGTACCACCACGTATGGCAAAACGTGATGAGACGCAGACGCGACGTGGCACCCATTGGAATAGGTCCCACTAGTCCCTCACAAGACTTCCCTGTGGTACCACCACGTATGGCAAAACGTGATGAACTAGTATGGTTGTGCATGAAAGTAAGTTTTGACAGGAATAAATGTGCTGGAAGTCAGACTAAATACACCATAGAATACTAGCCGCCTGAAAGAACCCAAAAATTCCCTCTAGGGCCTCTCGGACTAGATTAGACCTTAACGTCCTACTCTTTTAGCAGGATTATTAATCTTGGCAAATTTTAGTCCAAAAACAAGTTTGTTAAGGTATTTTAATTACTCTGCTGCATATCATCGCTCTGGTACCAGCTGTGACAGAACCGCCCAAAATAATTCTGTATTATCGCCTAAGCCGGTCCACGTGGCCATTAAGCAATAATAAAGAATTATTAAGTCGCTTCCGCCGGGTAAAGCCCGGTAAATCACATACAACAGGATCGCTGATATGCGCTAAGCCCACACGAAGGCGGGACCAGAGTACAACATTACATTACATTAAAGTTCACAAGTTCAACATTATTACAAACCCAGGTTTTTCGTACATGAAAGTAAAAGTGTTCAGAGTTTAAACAGCGGAAAGTAAACTACACGCATGATACACATAGGAGGCCATCCATGCATATCACTCATCATCACTGCTCTCCCATTCAAGCTCCCAACCATCTGGGATTGAGCCGTAGCCGGATGGGGTTACCTGAAAACCACAAATTAAGCAAGGCTGAGTACTATTACTCAGCAAGACTTACCCGATAAAAGAAAATACAACTAGACATGCAAGGCTTTTTGGCTGCTGGGTTTGTTTTTGCCAAAAGCGACTAAAAGTTGATCCTTATTTTCAGATTTTAGCTCAAGTTCTAGTATGTTAACTATTCTATGTGAGCACCTGCACTAAATAAGCATGTTGTTCAAACAATATTAAACAGGTAACAGTATTAATACAAGATGTTCCATACATAAACATGGGGTAGCCAGTGGTCAAGCTGACTCAGATAACGGCGAGTGACCGACGATCGATCGATTTATATCCTTGCAAGGTAAACCCAAGATACACGGAAGAAGGTAGACCAAGTGCAGTGTCTACCCCAACCAGGCGGTTCCCAACGTCCCACAGTTTGGGATCAAACGCTACAAACTCTGGTACACGGTTATCCGGAGGATCTAACCCGACCAGTCCGGACTCACACACTATACCACGGGTAGCTAGCCCGGAGACACATCCCAAGCGGGTAGCTAGAAAGATCCCGCCCCGGTTCAGAAGGTACTAGGCTTACCGGTCCCATTCCCGACAAGTACTTGCTACGTTCAATAGCTTAAGGCCAGCACCATGCTACTCGGTCGAGACCGAACCCATTGCTCTTACCACATGAGCAAGTCAATTTAACCAACTTATGATTCCAACATAAGCATCCTATATCTCGCGAGCAATGAGTCATTACTCGACTTCTACCGTATCCTTAGAGCATGGCACTAGCGTTCCTAACATACTAGTAAAAGAGCATAGGAGTCCTAAGGATCATGCAACTAGGTTTCAAAACAACTCCTGAAACTTAAATGCACAAGTAAAGCAATAAAGTACTGAAAAAGTAAAAGACATGGTTTTCATTTATAAAAGATGGGTTAGATGACACCGGTGCTTGCCTTCCTCTGACTCAACACTAACGCTAGCCTTGGGCTCTTCTGGACTTTGGTCCAGGTCTTGCTGCACGCTCAGCTGATTCACCTCCCCGCTAGCTGCTCCCTCCTCCTCCTGGGTGAGCGTGTATGTCCCGTCGGGAAGATCTACACGGTTGCATGCATATGCATTAGATTATGGTGAAGGTGGGAGAATTACCACAAAACCAACTCTTGTTGGACACATACACCCAATATTGATATTTTCTCATATAAATTATTAGGATGTGTGATAATAAACAAAACACGATTTTGATGGTGACTGTGTGCACATCTAAGCAATTTAAGTTACTTAACTTCACCAAACAGCAAGGGGGTGTGTTTAATTTAATAAAAACAGAAACAACATGATTTTACAATTTAGCACTTTTAATTTCCATTTCTTTCTTTAATTATTTACAACAAGCCTTTCAACCATACATCCAAATTAAATCAAAAACACTTCCAAAGAACCTAATCTTTTGCACACAGCAACATATGCTTAGTTTAAGCTCTCACACCAAAATTTGGCCAAAGATCATTTATAAATTAATTTATACGAAAAAGACGATTCTCAGCCTAGTAAATCAACATTAATTCATATAAAAAGATTTAATAAACTTTTTGATCTCAAATTTCTCCTACAGGTCAAGTATGCCAAAAATGAGTTTCTGACAAAGGCATGATTGCAAATTCAATTTATTTTTCAGATTTTGAATTTAAGCTCCTACACAAGACTAAATCTAAAACATCTATTAAACAATTCCCTAAATTCACATCCATCACCCCAGGGGTACTACTCCTCAAGGCAAAGCCCTAGGGGGCACTTGTGGTTGCAGAAAAGTTCACTAAAGGGGCTATAAAAAGCATCAAACTTATTCTATCATAAAGCTTCAATAAATCATAACTGAAAATATATACATCAAATTCATGCAAAATTTTGCCACAGATCTAGACATGTTACAAAGAGCAACATATCCAAAATTCCAGTTCATAGCATGTGTATATTTTAAATCACACTAAAAACACTCCAAACTGAGTTTGAATTTTTAATTCAAAAACTGTGCAGAAAAACCATATACATGTTTTCTAGAAAAGATAGATTTCTTCACAACGAACCCAACAAAATTGGTTTTGCATTTTTCTGATTTTTCTACGATTTTTAATGATTTTCCGAAGTCACTGCTGTAACCCTAAAACTGCTTTTACAGCCGGGTCCCTGGAAACTTGCACGGGGAACCCTGAAAAGAGTCAAATCGCTGCAATTGGGTCCCTGGGCGCACTGGACCTCGCCGGCGGCCGGATTCCGGCCAGTCCTCGCCGAAGGACTCCGGGGGGAGGCGGGTGCGCCTGCCCCGCACCCTTGGGGGCGGCGGCCCGGCCCGAAGCGGCGGCCGGCGGCCCCTCGTCGGGTGGCGGCGGCGCCCGGCCTCGGGGTCCCGCTCGCCGTGGTCTACGGCCGACGGTGGCGCGGCCCGGCAAGCTGCGGGCGGCGGTGCGGTGCCGAGGACGTGCGGCGCGGTGGGTGGTAGAGAGGAGGGAGCGGGAGGAGGACCGGGGAGGAGCCGCGACGCCGCACAAACAACGCCGCGGCGGCGACTCGGAACGCAGGGGCGGCGAGCTGCGATACCGCGCGCGGCAATGTGTTTTTGCCGCGATTTTGGGCTGACCCACGCGATGAGGACGGGGTGGCCGTGTGCCGAAGTCGCAGGCCGCGGCCGCATGTCGCGGCGCATGCACACGCGCGCGTCCGGCGACGCGCGTGGCCGGCCGAGCCTCGCGGCCTACCACGGTCGTTCCCTAGGCATGGTGCACGGGAGGAGAAGAGAGAAGGAGGGCCCACGGCGGTCCGCGGTTCACCGCGAAGGTGTCGAGGTCGACCGTACTCCGGGCATCGCGAGGACGCCACGTGGCCGGCGCGGCCGAAGCGCGCGCACGACGCGCAGGGTGCGGTGACAGCGTCGTGTGCCTCCTTTTTAATTCCACTCAAGCATTTTCGAAATTGCATAACTCCCGAAAATGTCAACTAAGTCGAAAATCTCCAAAAATAAAAGTTGTAGAGTAGCTATAGATCTACAATTTTCCCAAAGGGCGACATATGTTTTGGTAAACGGTTTGTCCGGGAACGTCGGCCGAAGTTGCAGTTTTTCCACGGCTCGAGTTACTGTTCACAGCGCAGTCAACTCGATTTTTGGCCAAATTGCACTCAAAATTGGAATGTCCGCCAATTACGAAAAATGTGTTCCCAGAAATAACGAACAACTTTCGTATTGGCCGATTTTGAACTTCTATAGTGAAATTTGGAGAACGCGCAAGAAAACCATTTCAGCCTTAAAGGAGATCTAGGTTTTGACCGTGGTTTGAGATTTTGACCAAGGTCTTTTGTGCAAATTCGTGACAAAACATGTCAAACATGTTTAGGAGCCGATTAAACTTGATTAACACAACTAAATAAGGTATTTATAATTAATAAACACCTGGGGTGTTACACAAATCTTGACAGATTGAGGGACCTCAATAGGGTGAGATTTATGAACCGGCGAATTCTGAACAATCTTCTCAGCAAAGCAAACCTTTTTTCTTTTCTCAAGCGGATTAGAAACTCTCTTTAGCTTTTTAGAAAGAACAAGTGACCATTTCTTGGCTTCTTCAGCTCCCAAATACGCTTTTCTCTCTCCCGGTGTGGCGCACCATTGCTCCAGAGATGAAAATAAACATCAAACGCTTTGCCCACAAATCTTCTGAGCTTGTAAATAGCAAAACCCACATCTTTACAGGAGACAAAGAACTGAAAATGATTATGACTTTGATATTCCACTTGAAAGTCAGATTCAAATCCTCCAAGACATGAGTGAAGGGCTAAAGCAACCGAATCTTCGGTAAGTTGGAAAAGATATCTCCTGAACGTAGCAAGTAGAAAGAAACTGTTTTCCGGACGAGAGCGACCATGAATTCTCAGACCAGTCAGATTGTAAAGATCATTTTCAAAGCGTTTCCCGACATCAAAGTCCAGCAAATCACGAGCAAACTCCATAGAGGATCAAAAAGAACAACCAGAGAGGCAAAGAAGACCCGGATGGAGCAACGCAGAACCCTTAGTGACAAAAGAAACCAGTCCTGGAGGAGCCAAACAGAAGAGAGAACACCGAGCCTCAGGGCGAGCAGGCTGAACCAACAGGAGGAAAACTCACCGCCGCCATGAATCCTTGTCGTCAGCAAAGGTGCAGGTCGAGGTCGAGGTGGAGAGGAGAGGAGAGGAGAGGGGTCTTCCATGATGTTTTTGGAAGAAGATCATGAAGCATGACAAGCACTTTTAAAAATTCTACAAATTGACTTGGCAACGTAATTTAAGTCCATAAGCTTGTGTACAAAAATTCAAATGGTTTCGAAAATGGAAGATTATACTTGTGTACAAATGTCTACATCTCTCACATAGTTTCTTAGAATGTTACTTCAACATTGAAGTTTTCCACACTTTAAAACATGTTCAAACTCATATGCATTTGAAATTTTAACATAATCTTATGTTCACCATAAGATTACGAAATGCAAAGTTTCATTAGTAATGGTTGTGTAAAACAAATATTATTTATATGTTGTACTTATAAGGAACAATATAAGGTGTATAAACAACATCTGCAAGACGTTCCATTCGGACCTCCTCCTCGTCCTGAAAAACATGCATCCTCACCTCCTCATCATCCTAAAAACACAGAAAAACATGGATCTCCACATCCGCAAGATACACAAAATTTTCAATCCCCAACTACTCCTAGTTCTGAAAAAACAGAAAAACTTGCATCCCCACATCTGCAAGAGACACCAAATATTCCATCCCCACCACCGCGCCCACCTCCTCCTCCTCCTTCTTCTCCTCATGAAACAACAAAACCTACACCCCCAAATGGAAGTGCTCAAAACAATCATGCCAAAGCAGGTACATCTGGGCCTAATATCTCTGTAATAGGTCCTGGTGAGACAACACTGTTACCAGTCAACCAGAGTGATGTGTTGGGTGGTGCTGATAAATCTGTCGACGACATTTCGAAGAAAGCTATAGGTACATCTGGGCCCAAGACCTCTGTAATAGCTCCTGGTGAGACACCACTAGGCAAGAAAGCCCTTGAGAAACCTTCATCCATTTCAAATCAGCAAGGAAAGAAACTTGCCGAAAATAAAATCTCTACACCACGTACAGTAGGCAAGAAATCCCTTGAGAAACCTTCAGCCATTTCAAAGATGCAAGAAAAGAAATTTGCCAAAAATAAAAGCTCTACACCACCTACAGCAGGCAAGCAAGTCCTTAAGAAACCTTCTTCAGCCATCTCAAAGCAGCAGGAAAAGGAAATTGCTGTAAATAAAACCTCTAAGAGGCCTACTAGAAAGCGATCTAAGAGAAACGCCAAGGGAATCGTTGGTATATGACTAACCTAAAGCAATCTGAGAGAGACACCGAGAAGAATCCTTGGGCTAACCCAAATTACAAATTCGGAAAGAGCCTTCTCACCGATGGTGATGTAAAAAAGGCTGCTCCTTTTACCAGAAAGCTCCACAAATTCTACATGCAACATGGTAAGTCAGATGATGATTCTCACATTATGGTCGCACTTTGGTCCGAGACCAGTGCATGGCCTCCGAGATGGTCAAACAGACCCCAACAGCTACCTGTGCAACTCAGTGATTTGTATGATCTCTTCAACATGGATGCTTTGGAGCTGACACTTCTTCGCTGCTTCATCCTGTAAGTTGCTTGAAAATTTAATCTGCTTCTAACTAATAACATCCTCTATCGAAATGTGCTTTTTGCCTCACATCATCTTTATTACCATGTATTTTGCCTCCTTACACTTTGTTTTTTATTACTAATAAGAATATGAATGTAGAAGTTGAGAATACGGGCGTTGCAGTTGGCTTCCTTGATTCTGAATGCCTTTGCTCGACAATGTTGAATAGCACAGATAACACTCTTGCTTTCTCTGTGTCCTATGTGCGCAATGCCTTCAAACTATATGTTAAAAAGAATTTAATGGTTACCGCTTATCTCAGTACGAACCACTGGATTGCAGCGGCGATCGTTCCGAAGCAGCGGAAGGTCTACTATCTTGATTCATTGAAGACAATTAATACTGATACCGACCCTTTCGAGCGAATCATTAATGAGTAAGTTATTTTTTCTTAACTTGCAGACGTTCCTCAACAAACTGTACAGAATATATTAATTAATAGTGTCCTAACCATTGTTGCTTGTTTCGTTGTAGGGCTTGGGAATGTTACTGTGGCAAAAAGCGCCTAGGCCTCTTGGAACACGTCAAAGATGTTAAGGTACATACCACTTATTTCTTTCCTATGGAAGCTAGTACTAAAGCTTGAGTTTATTTCCTCTCGATCACCACTATTTTTCTTTGTACATTTATTAAAGTGCCACCAACAACCTACTGGATCCAGACTCTGTGGCTTCTATTGTGCCTATCACATGCTTAAATTAAAAGATAGCGGCCCACATATGGAGGTACTTTCTTGGGATCTTCATTTGTAAAACCTGCAACTGAGCACAGTTCTTGCTTATTAACACTAGACACCTATATATGTGTGTTGACTGGTGACATTGTTATATCCAGAGATTAGGGCTAGATGAGCATCCTCTCGACAATTCATTGCTGGAAGATGTTCGTGAAAGAATTGCCACATTTCTCATGGAACAGGTGATCACAGCCGGAGGAAAATTTCATGCTGATGAAACTGTGTGGGCTCAGATTATGTATGGTGACTAGGAATTTTTTGCATTCCTCCTTGTCCATGAATTTTTGTGATATTCTTGCATTCCTTCTTGTGAGATGCATTTCCTCCTTGTGAGATAATAATGCTGGATTTTGTCATATGATGCATGTGAATTGTGGATTTCTATGAATTTGGATGTTGAATCTAATTTCTATGAATTTAGTCATATCTTGGTTGGTTCCAGGATGCAGCTGGCAAGCAGGCAGCAGGTTACTGTAGGGGTGGCATATGTATCTGAAACAGGCGTTAATTAAAGCTCATTACAAACACTGATCACTGAGTAACGGACTTCAATTGGAACACCCATTACAAACATGCCAACAAAGTAACGGACACCATAAAGGCCCGTTACCAGTACTGACCGGTAGGCCCCAAAACATGGCCCGTTCGTCGAGACATTGGAGACGTAGGTTCACCACACATGTCTCCGATATTGATTTCATAGTAATGGGCTTTGTTTTGGTGCCTGTTACCAAAGTTCCCTGTGGGCCTAGAGAAACAGTCATTTTCACGTGACCGGTGACTAGTTGTTGTTTGATGCCCGTTATGAATCCTAGTTGTGCTGAGACGCACGTGAAATAGACGCGTCTCATTTCTTCGAGATATCGGAGATGAAGTTTCATAAAATGCGTCGTTGATATTTAGTTCTTGTAATGGGCTTTGTTTTGGTGCTCGTTACCAATGTTCTCTGTGGGGCTAGAGAAACAGTCATTTCACGTGACCGGTGGTTAGTTGTGGTAACGGTTGCTTTTTATGCCCGTTACGAATATGTGTTATCAGTAACGGGCATCTACCTGTTACCTTTCTTGGCTCATTTGTAACATTTGATCGGTAACGAGCGCTTTGCCCGTTACCAAAGGCGATATATGCCCGTTACCAAAGTGAGTTTTTCACATAGTGGTAGGGTGTGGTCGTCAAATGTGACGTCCCAAGCTTCGTTGTAGAAGAAACGATCAATCTGTGACATAGTCGGCCGGCGCCGCTCACTGCTCCAGGTGAACTTGCGATTTTGCAGGTGGATTTCCTTGCGGTTGTTTTTATCTTTTGCGTTGTTGATGAGGTTGAAATCTCCCACAATCAGCCACTTTGTGCCATCGCTCGACCACAAGATTCTCATGTGGTTTAGAAAAGCCTGCTTTTGCTCTCGTCTTGAGGGGCCGTAGACCGTTGTCAATCTAAACTCGGAGCCGCAAGCTTTAACTGTCACGGACGCACTTATGGAGAAGCTTGCAATATCAATATCTCGTAGTGCAATGTAGTCACTGTCCTAGAGAATGAGAATACCTCCGCGGACCCCCTACGCCGGCTTGAAGGCAAAGTTCTTTAGCCGGTAACTTCCCAGGAAGGCAGCAATTGCCACATCCATGCCGCACAACTTAGTCTCTTGCAAGCAGACAATGTGGCAGGGGGTGGCTTTGACGGCCTTGTGAATGACCGAGCATCTCGCTGTAGAATTAAGGCCCCGCACATTCTAGCTAATAAGGTTGAAGTCACCCGCTTTATGCCTGTTGTTTTTATCCATTGTCCATATTCAAATCCACACCCACATCAAATGGGGAGGGTATGGGTAGAAAATAATTATCCATTGAAGAAATGGGGAGGGTAGGGTGTGGGGAGGGTGCAAATAATCGATTGGGTATGTATAGAATCTAGTACAAAACTAGTTATCCATTGGGTATGGGTGGGAATGGGGAGGGTAAGAGGTGGATAATAATTATTTGGATTTGGGTATGAACAAGAGTGGATTTGTCCATACCCTCCCCAGTGGCAGGCTTAACCCGCTTGCATTATGGATGAAAGAAAATGTGTTGAGCCCAAAGAACACAGTCAGCAGGGCAGAGTCGATGTTTCGCGCGAGCAGCATGAAGGTCAAAGCCAGCAGCGCAGAGTCGAAGTTGCGTAGAAGAAGCTAAAGCCGAAATCCCTGTCCGAAGGTCGCAACCAGCAGGACGGGAAGAACAACCGATACAACGACGCGAAGCGTAGTACTGACAGCAAGTGAAAAATCATTATGCATCATTCTGGAACGACCATGAGCTCGTTGCGGACAGCGTCAAGGTCTTGTCTGGCGTGCTGGAGAAGCGCATCGTTCACCATCTCTGCTCCTTCGTCGTCGAGGTCGAAGAGCGTTGTCATTGTCGCGATGATGTGCTCAAGCAGCGGTGTCTGGTGGGAGCGGATGAAGTCCTGCAGGATGTCCTCCACCGGACGCACCTTATCTTCAGAGACCCCCAGCTTGCGCCAAAGGTTGCACTGGGCACGCTCCATAGCCAGGACAACCGGCTTCTTTGCCAGCCTGGCACTCCGACGCACATTTGTCATGTCGAAAGTCTTAGGCGCCCGTTGGCGATGAGGCGGCTACTGCTGGATGATTGCCAGCGCCGATCTGGTGAAGAGGTCGTCGATGCTGCGTGTCGCCGGTGCCGGTGCAGGGTATGGAGCCGTCGGTGGCTGTTGCTCTGAAGACTGCAGCTGGTGATCAATCTCGGGCGAGTGATGCTGTCGTTCTGAGCTGGCAGTGTTGGTGGCTTGGAGCTGCAGCATGTCAAGGGTGTGCTCCACCTCCAGGATCCACGGTGCCGCGCGCGCAGTCTCGTGCACCACCCCTGCCACTACGGGAGAAGCAAAATTCCCCGAGTGCCACATGCTTCCCCAAGTGCCAAAAATCGGGCACTCGGGGAAGACAAACTTCCCCGAGTGTTGCACTCGGGGAAGAAATGCACTCGGGGAAGATGGCCTTCCCCGAGTGCCTGGAAGGGCAAAGCACTCGGGGAAGAAAGGCACTCGGGGAAGGCCATCTTCCCCGAGCGCAACACTCGGGGAAGAAAGGCACACGAAAAAGAAAAGTTGCATTTGACGGCGCAAATAGACGGAACCGTTTAAAAAAATGGAAAAGCTCTTCCCCGAGTGCCAGCAACTAGGCACTCGGGGAAGGTCACCTCTTCCCCGAGTGCCTTGTCCCTGGCACTCGGGGAAGGGCCTCTTCCCCGAGTGCCTAATTCCTGGCACTCGGGGAAATATTTATTTTTTTTTGTTTTTTTTGCCCCAATTTTTTTGTGAGGCCTTCAAACTTTATTTAAGACTCCTTGCCCAAATTTGGCTTACATTTGAAGTTTTTTGTTATATTTCGTTAGTTTTTTCTTTTTCTTGAATTTTTAGGAAAAGTTCAAATTTGAACTACGGTACATGAAATCATATAATTTGGCGATTCGAAAAATGATATTCATGATATTTGGTGTATATTGAGGCCTTATCCAACCACTCACATGAAATATCGAGCATCTTGTTGCCGTGACATGACTAACAACATACGGGAAAAGTGTTTATGAATTACAGAAAATCCGGACGAAGTCCGAAAAACACGTAACTTGTCGGGACACCGTGTTATCACATGTAGAGGTTGTGTGCAACATTTGAGAAGATTTCGAGCAAGTTGCGATGTGTGATGCCTGAAACCCAGACATCTCCACATGTGATCCATGTGATAACACACTAGGAGATGTGTGAGTTGTAGGCATCTAACGTCGCAGACTTGCTCAAAATCTTCTCAACTGTTGTACACAACCTCTACATGTGATAACATGATGTCCCGACAAGTTTCGTGTTTTTCGGACTTCGTCCGGATTTTTTTAATTTAGCGGCTCTCGGGGGCGTCGTCGAACCATGTCGGAGGGTCGCCGGGGATGCACGTCGGGGCATCCCCAGCCGGAGCTTCGCCGGGGTCACACGTCGGGCCGGGATCCCAGTTGCCGTGAGCCACCCGCGGACTCGTTTATATGTATTGCACTTGTGAACTTGGAATAATGTGTACTTTTGGATATGTGGTTTGTATGTGTACTTTTGGATATGTGGTTTGTATGTGTACTTTTCGATACGTGGTTTGTACTTTTGTGCACTCATTTTTATGTATTCGGATATGTTTGGCCACACTTTTGGATGTGTCGTTTTTCATTTATAAATGTGGTTTGTGAGATATTGAAGTTGAATTGTGATTTATATAAATATATGTTTTATTTGTCACACCGTAAAGCAAAAGAAAAAAACAAAAAAACAAAAAAAAGGGAAGGAGGCTTCCCCGAGTGCCTGGACACCGGGCACTCGGGGAAGAGGAAAATAAAAAAAAGGGCGCTGGCCTTCCCCGAGTGCCCTGCACCTGGCACTCGGGGAAGACAAAAAATAAAAAAACCACCAGCCCCTTCCCCGAGTGCCTTGGCAACGGGCACTCGGGGAAGAATTTTCAAAAAAAAAGGATTTCTTCCCGAGTGTTGCACTCGGGGAAGAGGTTAAAAAAAAGAAAATTCTTCCCCGAGTGTTGCACTCGGGGAAGAGTAAAAAAAACCCCGTCGACGGCGTTAAATCTTCCCTGGCACTCGGGGAAGAGCTCTTTCCCATGAGAAGCATCCCCGGAAGCTCTTCCCCGAGTGTTGCACTCGGGGAAGGCTTCCCCGAGTGCTTTTTGCTCTTCCCCGAGTGCTTCAGGCACTCGGGGAAGCAGGCGGCTGCTGTAGTGTGCGCCATCGAGTGCATTGTGTAGTCTGGCGAATGCATGACACAGGGGTATGAGTGGCGTGGCCAGAGGGGCTTGATTTCCAGCACGATCAAGAGAGTCCGCCAGGAAGCACGCTCTGTGCGTGAGGTCGAGGGCGTCGCGCGTCCAGTCTTCAATCTTCATGCTGCAGAACCTGGGACATGGGAATGTCAGTAGCATCGCAAACTTGCTGGGAAGCCAGAGCCTGCAGGTTGAGCTTGAGCGCGAAGGCGTGAGCACGAAAGAGAGCCTTCATCTCCTGCGACGTCATGTTGTGCAACGTCATGTTGAGCGGCGACGGGAAGAAGAGGCCCTCATTCAGCTTTGAGTTGTTGACGGGGACCGTTGCTTCACAGCGCGCCCCCTGGAACTCGCTCTCCCAGCGCCTTGTCGAGCGTGTGCGATCCCGCCTGGCGACCGTGTGGCTGTGGCCGTCGTAGAGGCGGTTTAGGCCGCTCCCCCCATGGCACGAATGCTCGTAGTCTTCGTTGTCGTCGTCGTCGTCCTCGCGGTGGTGCGGCCACGAGAAGAACTTGTTGTTGCATGAGTTGTAGCCGCGTCTGCGCTGCTCCTCGTCGTCCTTGCGCCCACGCGTTCGAAGATGTTGGGCGTCCATGCGTGGTCGGGGATGCCATCGAGGTAGAGCCGCACCCGGTAGAAGATGCGCACACCCAGCGCATGGGTGAGGCTCCGCCATGGGCACAAGCAGATGTCGATGTCGTTTCCTTGAAACCTTCCGAGGTCGCGGGCGGTCGCGCACTGGGCGTTGTTGGCGAAGCAGACGAGGAACGGCTCGGGCTGGTGCACGGTGACAGCGACGTCACCTCTCTGGAGGTGCAGCTGGTCGAGGAGGAGATCCTCAATCTCCCTGGCGCCTGCTCCCTGTGGAAGATGAATGGCCCATGGGACAAGGGCGGTGTTCTCCCAGTCTCTGGCGTCACGGTTGAGCACGAAGAAGTTGGGCACAAAAACCGTTTCCTCCTCCGGGCGGGTGTCGGGGTCGCCTATCGCCATCGTGGTCGGCAGAGGTGGAGGAGGTGGTGGCGGCGCGGTGGTGGGGGTGGCGGTGGCGGTGGGGGAGGCGGCGGTGGTGGGGGTGGCGGTGGGTGAGGCGGCACTGGTGGGGTGGGGGTTGCTGTCTTGCCGGCGGACCGCGACGGGGCTCTTCCCGGTAGAAGCACTCCCGGTGCCCCGAACGGAGGCAGCGGAACACCTGACGGGATCACGACAGGAGGTAGCCCGATGGTCCCGAGCTAAGCAGTTGAAGCAGCAGCCGGTTGTTCAACAAATGAATCCTTCAAGCCCAGGATTAGGTGGACACCTTGACTCACCACGGCATGGCCGCCTTGAATTGCCTGTACTGCGCCGGTCGCGTCGGCGTGAAGCGTCTGGTGGAGCATGGCGCGTTGAATGCCTTCTGCGCTTGGTAGTTGTCGTCCACCCTTGATCTGACGGGTCCGTAGAAGCCGCAGCAGCCCGTGGGGCGTCTTGGTGCCGTACCCAGATCCGGTGCGACCTTGTAAGCTCGCCGGAGTTAGACCATCCACACCGGGCCCGGCAAAAAATCGCCATCGGCTCCTGCAGGAGACCTTTGGCGTTTTTACACCTGCAGCGGGCTCCTTCATCCCTCACGGGATTTTGCCGTCCACCCCCGATCCCCTCATATCTCGCGGAGGCAGAGGGGCTCCTTCATCCGGTTCCCGAGGCAACGGCGGCGGGGCCACCCAAGTCCTCTGCTTCCCTCCCGCCGCCGGATCCACCTCCCGGCGAAGACGCGCCCGTCCCCGCGAGCGAAGGGGGGACGCCAGGGGATCTCGCCCGCGGAGCCATGGAGCTCCCCTGCGACCCACCATCGATTGGTCGGCCCGCCGCCGTCGATTGACCACGCCCGTCCGCCGGAAGAGCTCCGATCCGCCGCCGCGCGCGCATCCCCGTGCGTCCGGCCCGCACCTCGAGCTCCGCCGCCGGAGCAGGGCGGGGGCGCCGGGCCTCCACGCGCCGCCGTGACGAGCTCCACGCGCACCTTCTCCGGCCTCCACGCGCCGCCGCGACGAGCTCGACGGCCTCCCGCCGCGCGGTGCTCGCCGGCCTTCTCGATCCGCGCGTGGAGCTCGAGACCGGAGGGGGAGGGGGAGATAGGGGCGCGCGATGTGGGCGAGCGCGCCGCGGCCGCGCGCGGCCGCCGCCGGGTGGTGGCGGCCCGGCCGGCCGGGCACCCCCCCTCCTGCGCCTCCATCCGCCGGCAGGGTGGGAGAGAGAGGGACGGGGCGGTGGGGAGGGTAAAAGGAAAGGAGAGGATGACCAGTGGGCCCCGCTCGTGGTTGTTGGGATGAAGGAGGTAGATAAAGGATGATGGATGCGGGAGAACGAAATATAAAGTAGAGAATCTAGATGATGTGGTAGGAATATTCTGTTTTGAAGGAGTTTTTGAAGTATCACGAGTGTGGATGGTCTTAATGCGTCGCGCTTGCGGCACCTCGCGCGGGCAAAAGCGGCGTCCGTCCGCGCGGACGCAGCAGCTGCAGTCGGGGCGCAGGGGAGCGGTTGGCTGGTGCAGAGCATTAACTCTGCCACTTCTGATGACCTCAGTGTAGCTCGGACTAAGATTTTTAGTGGGCGTCAGCCCGGGTGGGTGTTATCCGGACCGTAGGTAGGTGGTCCCATGCTTGGCCGAGATGCGAGCCGAAGCAGGCGTTGGCAGGTGCGTGCAGCGCGGAATACGCGTCGTGGGGTCGGGATACGTATAGCGTTGAACGTTGGTTTTGGGTGGAACATGGCCCGGGACAGGGTGGGGCAGAGTGGATGTGGACATGTACGCGAGTCCGGCTGGGCCAGGTTTTCGAAAAATGACCAAGCCCGTTCGGTTAAAAAGGAAGGGTTGGGCCATTTAGGCCAGGCAGGCTGTTTTCGTCCAGCTCCGCCCGTGTGAGGGGGGACCTGTCTTTCTCCCCCCCCCGCCGGCCGCCGCCCACGCCATTACCTAAGCACATCCGCCGCCGCGGCCCGGCGACCCTGAAGTTTCGCGCGCCGCTGCGTCTCCCCGCGGCGCGGGGCAACAACCAAGCCCTGCAGGTTCGCGGTGAATAAGACATTGATGGCGGCGGGCGATTCAGATGCGTCGCTTGTTGCCGTTGCGGAAAATTCGTTCGTTGGAAGCTGCGGTTCAAGCTGTTTGGGGTCGAGCGCGGATAGCGTGGGATCTGGTAAAGCTTGTACGCCCGGCGATTCGTCTGCGTCCAGGTATGTGGTATACTTTTTGGAGCACTTTGCATAATTACCTAGTTTTCTGTACAGTTGGGGTGTGATGCCCCGACGAGTCGTAGTTGATCTAGAAATGAGTTTGGGACTTCGTTACAGGTGCAGGGGCGTTGCTGGGGGGTGGAACCAAGCAGCATCTGCGGGGGGAACGAATTCATTTGGGTTAGTTCGTACCCCCCTCCCTCCAACCACTGCTTACAAAAAAAAGTGCATTGGCATCTAGTGTCATGGATTTGTTGTTATGTACATTAGTTCAAAGGTTAACTGTTATTGGCACCTATATTTTCATGACAGCGGTGCAGGTGTCCCTGGATCCGGGAGAGTCCCGCGGCCTGTCTGTTTCAAAGGATACAGTCCCGGTTCTGACAATGCAACGCAGTGGTGAGTGTGGCCATATGTTTTCTTTTTTTGGACGATTACTCCTTTCCCACAAGGCGGTAGCAGTGATGGTGTTTTTCTCATGTGTGTTATTGCGCATTGGTAGTGGTTCGGCAAAAGCCGTGGTGGTGCAGAGGAGCGGTGGTTGTGTGGAGGTCAGAGATGTAAGGAGTCTGGACCTGAACCAGAAACCCCAATCTAGCCATTCTAGTTGCGGTTTAGTACGTGGGCAAGGAACAGGTATTGTATCTGTTCATGCAGGAAAAGAAAGGACCACGACACCTAGGCAAGCTAGTTATGCCCATCTCCATCTCTTTTCCAGTGGTACTACACTTTTCTGAAAACTCTGATTTTGGATACAGGCCGGCCGCTGGACCTGTATCGTTGCAAGCAACCAGTCCCCGAATACAATTTGTGCCCGCTGATGCAGTCCCTGAAAATGACCATAATGATCAGAGGCAAGTCAGGGCGGCATGTGTGTTTTTTGCATTTACGTTACAAACGTTTCCACATTGGTGAATTTGGCATGATGACCAGCAACATGTTTGCAGGTTTGGGGAGCGGGTGGGTCTTGAGCTCGCAGTCAGGAGTGGGGCCTGCGGGGGGCGCGCAAAGCGTACGCCACCTATGGATCTGAACAGGTGCCCTGAACTGAGCAGTTCCGCGGAAGCATCAAAGACGATAGCTAGAGGTCAAAATTCACCATCCCACGAGTCATTGCACGACGCCTCGGATCAACCGTAAACCCCCCTCCCCCACCTGTTGTTTCTTGTTCTGGAAATTAAAACTGAACCGAAATTTCTTTTTTTGTTTTCTTCCTCAGTTTTCGGGCGATGGATTTGAACGTTGCACCTTGCGCGAGCCAGTGTAGCAGCAGTGCCGCTACAATGGCAATAGATGTTGTAGATGGAGTTGTACCACTTGGGGTGGGCGGTGCTGGTGTGCTGCAGAATGCTAGCCCATGGAGGAAAAGGTAAAGTATGAAGTTTTGTTGACCTTTTTTTTGGGTTGACCAGATGTTATAATTAGACTGTCACGCCTGATTTCTCTGGGATGGCGTTTTGAATGTACACTGCTTTTTTTTTGTGATGATGACAGGAATTGTGGGGCGGTTGGGCCACATTGCAGGGGCAAAACGCTGGGGAGATTTTCTGCACTGGAACAGGCGATGATGTCATTTGCTGACAGGAGTACAAGCCACGTAATTAGTCCAGATGTTGGAATTGAGTTTGACCATGTCGAAGAAGCCTTTGAGTATTACAACATGTACTCATGGGAGCGAGGCTTCGGTATTAAGTGGGGTAAAGAGAGGATCGCAAACAACAGGGAAAGTCGCAAGTTGCCAATTGAGCAGAGATACAAGCTTGGGAGGGAGCTAAACTGCAGTTGCAGCGTAAGTAATGGAAAACAACAAATCTATCTGTAATGCATTTTGTGGCTTTGACCTCCCAGTGATTTTGTCCTTGTTTATTATTTCCCCGATCGTGCTGTATGCTTGTGTTCTAATGAGGACAACTCTTATTTATGTACAGGGTAGGCCAGCAGCGGATGTGAAAACAAGTTCGATCAGGACGCAATGTGTGGGGGCTAACCTTGTGCGGCTGTCGCAAACGAGTGTGGTGCAGGGGTTTGGACCTCCAGATCGGTTGGCTCTGCAATGGGATCGAAAAGGAAGTGGATGAAGATACATGGCCATGAAAAACATCCGGAACGAAAAAAAGTGAATCAAAGTAGTAGATGGAATATATATAGCATATGTAAAAAAGGAAGGGTACGGAGTATTACATACCCCCTCTGTTTGGCCTCTTGGGAGACTGCTCACTGCCGCCTGACGTGTTCGGACGCTTGGGTTTAGGCCACACACTGCATATCTGTTAAAAAACAACAAAAATGTAAATGGATGAACAATTATTCGATGAACCGACTAAGTGTATGGAAGATGGCAAAAAAAAGAGAAAAGAACTAACCATTGGGTGGTGTTTGGATTTGTCGTGGTGCCCCTACGCTGTTTTTGAAAGCATCATGCATAACTGTGCCTATCACGACGAGAACATTAAAAACAGAAAAAAACGACACATTTTTCTGATGATAAATGCAGGGGGGAATGTAGGGGCGCAGATATAACTATATAGTAACCTTTGTTAGACGGCCGATCAGAATAGATAGAGCTGGAACTATGTGGGGTGATATTTGAGGTGTTAGGCATCTTATGCATTCTCTGAATATTCTCAATACCCACATTCTTAACGAACCAGTCAAAGAACTTCGCATTCTTTCTTATCAGGGCGCATCTGAGATTTGCAACCTCCCGCATCATCTGTGCATTGTGCATCTTGAAATAATCAAGAACATAATGCCTAGCCTGTAGGTACAAACACCACCACATTTGTAGAAAATAAAAAAGGGCCACCTATCAGTGAACAACCATATGTGTGCACTTGTGTAACAGATTGGTTGGGGTGTATGGATATTACCAGGGAAGGATATTTGGCCTGTGCGTATGCTCCAAAATCCCCAGGGTCGCTAAATTAGTACTCTTCAGGACGCACCATAGTGATCCTGCCGCAAACATTCCTTTGAGGGATCAGTTCTGGCTCAATGTGTGAGGTCCTTTTCATAGGAGTTTCAGTAACAGGTGGGCGGCCATCAGATTCGTATGTTGACCTCATGTACGTTACAAGTCTCCTCAACCGAAACTGTCATATATAGCCAAAACGAATAGCCAATGAAAGAAATGTATACTGTTGAGAATAGGATGCAATACATGAGGTGTGGTTTGCATACTAACCCCAATGAAGTTGGAGAAATCATTTTCATCTCTTGAAGCGCAGGATTCAGTCATCCTACTCAGATACAGCTGGTCAAAAGCTTTAATGCGCGGTAATACATCATGTTTCTTAGATAGGTGACGGATCTCAACATTGTCAAGGAAGAACACCTGTGCAAAAAAGGGCATAAAAAACAAGGAAAGCAAAATCTGTAAATGACACAAAGTTGGTCATGTGTGGGTGGATGCAGGTGTGATGAGAAAAGGACATAGACACCTGCAAAAACAGATGGCAGCTTGGAATTCCTGTTACACGACCCTTTCGAATTAACTCGTCCCTGACCTTTTGAGCTGCCTCCAGAACATTGCAGTGAACATACCGGCACCAGTTGAAACGATCGATTATTTCAGGGTCTTTGAGAGCACCCCAATAATCAATGTTGCCGTGGTCATGTTTGACAGAAGGAGCCAGCAAATGACCCATCACAAATATGACAAATGCAACCTTGAACCGATGAACTTCTAGTCTCAAAGATTTGTCGTCAATGTGTCTAGCCAACACCTGTTCCAGAGACTTGAAAGATCTGAGACTATTGAGCCCACAGTCCTCCCGAATGAATTCTAACTGCTCAGCTGAAATCTCGGTAGATCCAACATCCAGATCTCCGCAGGGGATACCGAAAACCTTGCCCACATCCATCTCGTGCACATACAACCGACGAGAATCGGAAAAAACAAGCGAACTCTCGTCCGCGTCCAGCTTGCTGAGCAACCAAGCAGACAACTTCAGATTTACCTTCGTAATGCAGGGTACATGAAGAATCCCCCCAAAGCCGATCTCTCGCACACATTCCTTCTTGAACTCGCTGAACTTAGACACCACAAGATAAACAGCCTTCGGGGAACATCGATTCATGATGTTGCATGATGATACTCCCTCTTCTGCTCCCTCATCATCACTTGGACTTGCGTCGTCGAACCCCGTTGATGACTCCGGACCAGCTTCACCGAATCGATCCGCACGGGGTGGTGGATCGGAGAAACACCCCGTACGGACAGGGTTCCGGTGAGAAGCCATAGCGATGCAGGTAGAATGGTTCCCAGGTGTGTGGCGGCGGAAGAGCGGATAAGAGGGAGTCCTTACGGAGACATGGCATTAAAGTAATATTGCAGAGTCCAGGGTTTGGTACTGAGTGGTGCGCCGCGGCTGTACATGGGGTGACCACTTTGGTGTAAATGAAAAAACATTGGCATAAAAAAAGATCTAAATGACCATGTACAGGTCGACGAGGCGTTCGGAACCAGAAAACAGGTCCAGTTTTGAAAATGTCTCACATGGGAATGTGATTTTCCAACGAAAAATATTAAATTAATATCTTGTTTTGTTGCATAAATTGCAACGAACATTATCCCGAAGTTGGATTTGCGAACGGTACAGTCATTAGCGGAATATTTTGGACGAAAACCCACCAAAAGCTCCATACCTGGGTATTCGTGCCGCGTAATGGCTGTCCCCGCCTGCACATGTGTGCGTGGGCCATGCAGACCAGTTGGAGGTGGAGGCCTTCGGACAGAAACGCGGGCGTACAGGGCGTGGTTCAGAATACGTCTCGCCCCCCGTGAACGGTGGGCCAGTTTACCCAACTTTACCTGACATCCGGGCGCTTTTACGACTGACCCTCTGACGGCATACGGCGAATTGTTTAGTTGGAATACAGCTCCATACGGCGGACGGGACAAGATCGCACGTGTCCCGAACATCTCTTGACGGCTGGGATAGACGGCGCCCGGGCTGCAAGGTGCCAAACTGCATTTTCGGTGTAGCTCGCCCTTCGGCCCGCAGCAACAGCAATGCCAGCTTGCAGATTCGGGAGAGCAGAGCGCAGATCCGCCTCGGAGGCGCGCAGATACGGCGTTTCGGGCACGCAATCGACGTCGATGGACGGCGGCGACCTGTCATGGGCAGGCGGTGGTGGTGGCGAATCAGGCTGGTCGCACTGGGTGCTGTATGGGGAACGGGACGGCATGCTGCAGTAGGCATTTAGAGTATTTACTCTCGCACCGGGGCACGGTAAGGGCTACGGGACGTCCCGCACGGAGCCCGTATTCGCCAAATGCAGCGCACATCCTGGGCATGCGCTACGCCCTGCTCCGGGCTCCACCAGCGTCCGGAGCAACGGCCCCGCGCGAAGCCGGAAGCACGGGAGATGAGGACCGCCGCCGAGGGGAGAAGCGAGGGGGGGCCCGAGCTCGACCTCGAGCCGGCCGGGCGCCGCCGACGAGGACGACGGAGGAGGGGCGGCCCGAGATGGAGAGACCGGCTCGGCGTGGTGACGCCGTTCGGCGTGCGTGGCCGGCCGGGCGGGCGACGCCGCCGGGAGGAGCGAGCCACCGTGCCCGAGCCCGTTCGCACGCCCTCGCCTCGCCCCCGAGACCGTTCGCCACCACCGGCCGCTGGAGAGGGAGGCTAGAAGGGGAGACTGGAGAGTGAGGGAGAGAAAAGGGGCTGCCTCCGGCCGTCCGCACGCCCTCACGCCCTCACCACGTCGGTCCGTCCGCCCGCCGCCGCAAAACACGACGGAGCTGCTCGATGCAGGCGGCATCCTCCGAGATCTGCCTCTGCTCCACGACACCTGCTCCACGGTGGGAAACCAGCGGGCTCGCCGCCAATAGCCGCCGAGCTCGCCTTTGGTTCCTCCGCCGAGCGCCGCGTGGGGGAGCGGGGGCGCGGGCGGGTGTCGTGAGGGAGAAGGGGCGCGACCGCGTGGGGGGAGCGCGTCGTGCGATAGCAATGGCGCGCGGTCGGGGGAGCAGGTGCTCCGCCGGCGCCGTGGGAGAGGATGGGCGCGCGGCCGGTGTCGATCTGGTTGAGCTCGGTGCGAAAATATTAGAGGAAGGAGAGGAGGGGGAGAGAGGGTGACATGTGGGTCCCACGTGCTGGTTGTTGATATGGAGTATGTGACACAGGGGACGACGGGTGCGGGAAAACTGGTACTGAACTGGAGAATCTCGCTGACTGGGCAGAATATTCCCTTTTAGGGGATGCATTTGGAGTATGACGAGTGCTACCAGTCTCAAGGAAGAAATCTTCCCATCCTGAACGGGGGCAGGCTCGGGCGCGGCTGGGGGAACGGGATCTAAAGGCGCGGCGGAGGATGCGGATTGGCACAAGGTGGGAGGCGCCGACCGGCAGGTGGGCGGCATCGGGGGGCAGCTCCATCGTCCGGGACTGCAGACATAAGCTGATCGGCCGGACTAATGTGTTCAGAAGCACCATCTCAGTAGTAATTTCTTTGAATTTATCCAACAGCTTGACTAAGTCTCTCCACCAGAATGATTCTTTCTTACATTGTCCGGGAAGACGGCCATTTGCATAATAGTTTTCCCAAATGAGCTTTACCGAGGGGACGCCTGCTCTGTTGAAGAACTTGTGTAAGAATTTCAGGAGCATTGGGTCATTGTGCACCGACAGATTGATAACACCTAGACCACCCTGTTTTTTATGGATGCATACCATTGGCCAAGCCGCTTTAGATAGTTTTTTAATCTAGGTCAGCACCTTTCCAAAGACAGTTTTTTTTACTTGTCTAGCTGCTTGATAACCCCCTTGTGTTTCATAAAAACGTTAGATTGTTTACTCGATCGCCCTGTTTTTTATTCAACGTATGATGGACAAGAAGTTAAGGACTTCATGGATAAACTAGGCAGCCCTGTGAAAATTTTCTTTTAACTGTGATATGTTCACGGTTCACCTCGTCATTTCTCAAGTTACAGCTCAATACTAGCTAGTAGTTACTGAAGCAGTCAGGCAGAAGCAGCTTTGGATTCGTGCGGTGACCCCCTGATTTAGTTAACAGGCAGGTTGGGCGACAGCAGTCAGGCAGCCTTTGTTCCTGTAGACGTATCGATTCGCGAAGTACAAGAACGCGGCCACTTCAAGAGCGGCGAGCCCAGCCAGCAGCCAGTAGAAGTAGTCGAGGTGCGCTCGGTTGAGGTTGTCGCAGAACCAGCTCTCGCCCCTGCTCCTCGTCGCCCAATCGATCCCGGACACGAGCGCGCCGCTGGCGTAGCTCCCCGCGCCAAAGATACTCAGGCACAACGCGAGCCCGACGCTGCGGAGGGTGTCGGGCACCTGGTCGTAGAAGAACTCCTCGAGCCCGACCTGACCCAGCACGCCGGCGAGGCCGACGAGCACATACTGCGGGATCATCCACCACAGGCTCATCGGCACCGCCACGTCCGGGCGGTCGGCCAGGCCGGCGTCCCGGGCCACGCGGAGCCGCCTGGCTTCCACGAGCGCCGCGACGGCCATGGCGACGCAGGACGTGACCATGCTGGCGCCGATGCGCTGGAGCATCGTGATGCCCGAGGGGTGCCCCGTCAGGTGCCTCGCGAGGCGCACGACGACGCGGTCGTATAGCGGGAGCATGACGATGAAGGTGATGTTGCCCAGGCACTGGAGCGCCGCGGGAGGCACGACCAGGCCTGTGCCGAGGCGGCGGTCCAGCGTGCCGGCCTGCTTGGTGAACAGAGTGGAGACTTGCGAGAAGATGACTGCGAAGACTATGCTGGTCAGCCATATCGGGAGTAGCTTAACGACGATCCTGTCCTCTGGTTGTGGAACTAAAAGCCTGCACAATTCAGGAATAAAGAAAAACCTCCATTAGGACAAAATCTCTCTTCTGTGGCGTACCTGCAAGAGAGAACGCGAAGCGTTTGCTCGTGTTCACCGTTCACTTCTAATTCCTGTGGCGCCGTCCTTGCGACGAAAGACACTGGCCACCCACGCCCGCACGGTCTCGGCGAACGGGCCGCCGTCCGCGGGTTGCTTGGCACGGTACGCCGGCGTGCCAAGCAAGAAGACGGCAAGGCACAACGCCATGGCGGCCCAGCACGCGCCGAACCCGACGGTCCAGCCGGCGTTGTCCTGGACGTAGCTCAGCCCCGCCGACGCGATTGCGTAGCCCCAGGAGATGGAGAAGTGGAACCAGTTGAAGTAGGAGCTCCGGAACGCGGGCGTGCTGGGGTCGTCGCCGTCGCTCGGCGCCAACTGGTCCGCGCCGAAGGCTTCCCCGCACGGCCCGTAGAAGCCTTGCGCCACGGCCAGCAGGTAGAGCGCAACGTAGAAGAAGGTGAGCCGGGCAGGAGACGCCGACGGCGGCGAGCTCGCGGTTTGCAGCATGGATGAGGCCGTCAACATTCCCAAGCTCTGTGATCACAGAAGTCTGGTAACCTGGTGTCAAACAAACATGGCTGCAGTTTGGCAGTTGCAGCACATGTTACCACTGAATCTGTGATCGAGTAGGAATTCGTGGGCGACACAAGAGACATGACACGATAGCAAGTGAAATCTCTGATCCGGGGGGGGGGGGGGTTCTAACAAAATCAATATTTTAACAAAATTAAACCTCTGACCTTTAAGCTGAATGCGCGAGCTTTCAATCTTTTATTACTAAAACTAACAAAGGGCGTATACTGCTATAAAGAAAAAATCCCCTGTTAACGTTCAAGCCGACATATGGAATCTGACAATAAAAACTATGCGAGTTGGCTTGGTCGTTTGGCTGATGCTGATTTGTTCTGAGAGAAAATATTGCTGGTTGGTGTTTGATTTGTTCTTAGTGAAAAATATTGTTGACTGGCGGCTGATAAGACAGACGGACATGGAAAAAAAAAAGTTATGTGAACCTCTTTTGGAAAAAAGGAGAAAGAAATGTGTTAGGCGTTGTGTGTGCAGACTGGCCCATTTTCATAGGAAAAAGAGTTTACTGAGCCATGAAACCATCGCGCTCCCTGTCATAATCGAAGGTTTTAATAAGGAGTGAAGACCAATGAGGCCTATAGTAAAAGCAAAACACCCATTAAATCCTGATGTCAATGTACACATACTCCCTTTGTTTTCGTAAATGAAGTCGTTTAGAACAGCGACATGGTCCCCAAAGTACAACTTTAACTTCTTATTTTTATAAAAAAATTATTAAAAACTCACGTATGTATACTTTTATGAAAGTAGTTTGCAATACAATCTATTCATGTCACATACCCAACTCAACGACTTAAAAGTTATTTATGATTTATATTTTCAATATTTGACTCAAATTTTGTCAAAAACGACTTAATTTATCAAACCGGAGGGAGTATATAAAAACTTTTAGAGGTTGTTTCTATGGCTCGCAAATTTGTGAGCTCAATTTGTATTTATGCTGCTGTGTGTACATGTCCATCTTCTTTGTACTAAGAAGAGTGGTGTGCACAACTAGAATTGCTGCTTGAGATGCCCTTTATCCTTACTTCCTCCATCTTAAATTGTAGGTCGTTTTGCTAAATTTAGATTCATAGTGGTTAGCATGTATCTAGACATAAATACATATCTAGATACATAATAAAAATGATTAACTCCGAAATGCCAAAACGACCTATAATTTGAAACGGGAGGAGTACAAAAGATAAGATGTTCCTGCAGTGAACAGGGTGGCAAAGGTACACCTTGACAGAATAAATACTAACTAGAGATAAGAGGGGGGGGGGCATACTGAGCCTCCTAACGTTTATTTGAATGATCAATGTTTATTATTAGTGTTAAGATTTTAGTCACACAAATTGGTCAAATTGAAACATTTTCTAAGTATTCAGAGGTAAAACATGATCACAATAATGTTTTTCCAGAATGGTTGATGGCTATTAGCCCTCTATGATTTTCTCAAATGGCCAAAGGCTCTTTAGCCCAATTAAAGTAATGTCCAAGGGCCATCAAGCAACTGATTTTTTATACACTTTGGTTAAGGATTTTCGGTTGCTAATTTGTCTCCACTGTCAATATGTAAATGTCCAAATTATACAAGAAAAACTCAACCTCTTGATAAGGAATTATATATAAAAATAAGAATAACGATATGCAATTTTAAAATAGATAATATAAATAGTCATTTTCATTGAAGTTACTTGATCCGTTCCAAATTATAGGTCATTTTGATCTTTTAATTTCCAGTTTGGCCACTTGTCTTATTCACAAAATTTGTGCCAATACAGTCAAATTTAAGACATTCTTGAATTTTTTATTAATAAAACAAGGCACCAGAATGATATTTTGTACCATTTTCAATAAGATGAGTGATCAAATTTGAGATTTACAAATTAAATGAACTATAACTTAGAACGGAGGAGTGCACAACCGAACATTAACACTTGGGAGATGTACAAACAGGACAATCGCTACAGGGTGAAAATGTGTGTATACTTTTTGGTAAAGGAAATTTATTAAATTTATATTTTTGTATCGAGTTAATACAAACTCTTAACCATATATTAAACTTAAGGCCTTGAAAATCAACATATTAGCGAAAATTTCTAACTTTGTCTGTTGGCTTCCTCTTTTTTTTTTTTTTTTTGAAACGGGAGCAACATTATTCAGGACGGTGGAGTATGCTATTTTCAGCGGCCCCACACGATGCGTTTGTGCCAAGAAAAAACACCAACCGGAAAGATAGTAACGTTGATGTAAACAAGCCGTAGGTTATTAAACATCAAGTCCAAATAAAAGAACGTACTCGGTCATTTCTTCTCTTTAAGAGCACGCACCCCAAAAGCAAAAAGTTTCATAAAATTCATGGTAAAATGGTCAAAAGAAAAACGAACACGTGAGAATGAAACCAAAGTACCAAACACTTATATTTGAGGTGCAGCTACTAGCCTACTATACTGTACTGACCAGAAGGTAGAGCACGCCGGCGGTCAGGAGCGCTCGATACCGGCCGAGCCGCGAGTCGGCGACGAGCGCGCCGACGAGCGGCAGCACCTGCACGGTCCCGGACCACGCGTTCACGCCGGCGGCCGCGGACGCCGTGGACATGGCAAGTGGGCCGGTGAGGTACATGATCAAGTTGGCGGACACGCCGACGAACCCGATACGCTCGAAGAACCCCACCGCTGGAGGCAGTAGCAGCAGCAACAGTTAGGAGAGTTCTTTCAAAAACAAAAACAAAAGCAGGGCAAGCATGCAATTCTGCGGGCGGACTAGGAAATTCAAGATCTGCGATCTGCATGATTACCGACGATGAAGAGCGCGGCACGCCAGCCGCCGCCGGGTTTCACGATGACGGACGACGGCCCTGGTCGGGGCAGAAGCTCGCCGCCGGCGGATTCCATTGCTCTTCTCCGGAGGTGCACGTCCAAGTTCCAACCGTTTGGGACTTCTTGCCGCACCTCTTACCAGTTACCACTGGGAGTATTTATTGAGACTTTCAGAAAAGAATCAGCGACAGCAGTACTCCTGAGGGGGACTTCTCTGCTATACGGACCACGCGTTCGTGCTCCAACTAACGAAAAGAGATATTTTATTTTTGTTGAGTCGACACACATGAATGCCCTCGTACAGATACAGAGGTCTACTTGTACTTGTGGTGTGCATAATCGAGAGAATCTGCCACATTCCCTCCCTAAAATTCCGAAATATTTTGAAACATAGGAAAATGGTGTTTGCAACATCAAATGACGACATCCGCAGCATAAAAAATTCATCAGATTGTTCCCAAAAATTTGTCGACAAATAAACAGCAAAACTTTTAATACAAATATGCTTCAAAATTTCAAATTACCAAT
This sequence comes from Cenchrus americanus, assembly GCA_947561735.1. NCBI lineage: Eukaryota > Viridiplantae > Streptophyta > Magnoliopsida > Poales > Poaceae > Cenchrus > Cenchrus americanus. Next base: position 12,618,402 of record OX387244.1, read on the forward strand.
ATTTGAAATGTCATATTTTTATAGAAATCAATGGTCAAATCATCACTTTGTAAACCATGTCAATTGTTCAAAAAGAATGGGATGAAGTACATTAGGGAATAATAAATCAATGAGGCAATGTCGGTTTATTACTATTGTCATTTTGAAAGTAGTTGTTTGTGGTTTTTTAGTGCATTTATGAATCAACCATGAAAACATAGCTTCCATGCTTGCTCTGGCCACAAAGTTATAGTCGAATGTGAAGAAACCAAGCTCATGGCATAAATATAAATTTTGAAGCTCATTTTTGGCCATCAAACTATTGTCAAAGTTTGATTTTGACCATCAAACGCCAAAAATCGGGAATCTTTGGCCATTGAACTCTTGAAACCGTTCACTTTTGGCCATTTGGCGGTTTTGCAGAGCAGTTTGCTGGCGTGGCTGCAACGTGGTGGTGGGGCCCACATGTCAGCGCCATCTCTCTCCTCTCTCCTCTCTGCCGCCGCCATGAAGCAGGCGCAACACGATCGGTCGGTGACGAGGGCCCGGATTAGGGCCCCTTTTGACGGCGAGATTATCCCCCCTAAAACACAAGACAATCCAACACCATTAACGATGTGAAGGCCAAGATCGACAACGTCAAGGCAAAGATTCAGGACAAGAACAAGAAAGGACCCTAGTCAAGACCCACACTGGCAAGACGTCCAGTCTTCGACCAGTTGGCTGCATGTCCGACCAGATCCCCACTAGAGGAACCCACACGACAAGTCTCGGCCTCGCACGAGAAGTCTCTGCCTCGCACGACAAGTCTCCGCCTCGCACGAGAAGTCTCCGCCTCACACGAGAAGTCTGGCCTTTGCGGGCATGTGGACCCAGACGCACAACGCGAGCACCACCACCGACGCGCGTGGAGGAACGATTCTCCACGCTATGCAGGTACAACAGCTGACGGCCATGCAAGTAGCTCACCCCGACAAGAGCCTTAATGTTGGTCTGACCGGCTGCGCGGCCATCACATCGCCATCATCTCCCACTCTGCCACACGCAAGCTCAGCCCGAGGCACTCAAGCACCCTCTATGACGCGCACGAGCCTAGACTTAGGCTCGGGCGTGGCAAGCTAGGCAAGTACTCGGGCAGACAAAGACAAGCGCAAACTACTCGGTAAAGAAGCCAAGCGTCCCGGAATGAACAGTCAAACCCGGCCACGCGGCGGCTCCCACGACAAAGCATCACGACTCAGCTTTAATGCGTCCCGACGGACAACGACGTGCGACAGGACGTGCCAGCTACCGACCACTTTATCTCTTTTTTACTTCCCCTTTTGTCACACCCGGTTTTAAAGGCAAAACCGAATGCATTGATCACGTGTGCGCCAGGATCAAGTTACACACACACTTAGACATTATGAATACCAAAAACAGTGCCACACGAATAAAGAGTTATTACAAACCATAGTCTTAAACGAATCTTAAATAAACGAGTTCTCGCAGCGGACAAAATGCCTCCACAGGCAGCTGACTGAAGACTACGCACACCTAGAACTCCTGGAAATCTCCTGGAATATCTTCAAAGTTCTCCCAGTCTGAGCAGCAATTCCGGGTATTGTAGATGCGAGAGAATAAACAAGCGTGAGCACATATCGTACTCAGCAAGAGAGAACAACATAACATGCAGGGCCATATGGTGGATGGCTAGGGTTCAAGCACTTTAGCATTTTAGTTGGTCAAGTTTTATTAGCAACCTGATTACTAAAAGGTGTAAGTTTATACCAACCCAATTAATAAGATATAAACATCATAAATAAAGAATAAAACAACAATTAAACATTAAAGTTCCATAATTTAATCATGTGAGTGTCCAGGCCGCTCTTGACCGTGAGCACGGCTAATCGATTAGTTTAACACTCTGCAGAGGTTGTACATCTTTACCCACAAGCAGCGTAAAAGCTCCAAAGAACTTTGGACCCAACCATGCGGTGTTTGCAAGGCACCATATCACACTTCCGAGGTGTGATTGCATAGGGACGCTACATGGCCTTTACAAAGGTTCCCTAGCAAGTTATGACCCACAAGGTCCAGATCAGTTAGCAAGGTATAAAGTCCCCTAGCAGGTCGATACCCCACCATAAAAGAATAACTCACCCAACCCCCTGCTAGAGCGAGTCCATACCCCACGATGCGCGCGATCCCTTGTCCTTATCGGGTAAGATCACCCCAAGCTAAAGTTCCTAATTATTCGCCAAGACCATTGCCCATTAGTTCTTGTGGGTACATCTGTTTTCCCGGGTGGTTCTCCATGTTCTGATTAATATATTAAAGTAGGTCTTGTAAAGTAAAGATCATAAACGGAACATAGAATAACAAAAGTAACCAAGTTTGATTAATACCAATCCCAGTTGAGCATGCTAAGCATTAGCTACCACAAGATTAATTTAATTCCCGGTATCAAGGTAAAGTTAGTAAAAATCTAGGCATACAATCATCAAATCCCTCGAACGAATCGCTCTCTACGGTCCACAATCATCACATACAAGCATACAATAGGAATAAATAAGAAACAGTCACCAAACAGATTAAACAGATCTAAACAGTAGCATAAAACTAATCTACGCTTCGAGACGAACGCATGGACATAAAGAACGCTAAAATCGGAGCTAAAACGACTAAGTTATGGCTTAGGGAAGGTGTAGGGACCAATCTGTAAAGATTTGAAAAGGTTTTAGGCTAAAATAAAGAAAAAGGACTGAACTGTAAAGAAACTTCTAAGGTGGAAGGGTATTTTTGTGAATATCGGAAAACTCAGGGCTTTTCTGCAAAACTGCCAGGGCTGGCGGCGGGGTTGACCTGTTGACTCGAGTTGACTAGATCTGGGACCGTTGGATCCAGATCTGGCGGCTGCGGTGGCTCGCGGGCGGCAGGGACGGCGGGACGCGTCGGATCTAGATCCGACGGCTCGGGTCGCGAGCAAGCGACGGGCGGCGGGGAGCGCGGCCGACGGCGGCGAGCGGCGGCGGACGGCGGCGGGCTCGCCGGCGAAGACCCTAATCTAGGGTTTTTGGCCACGGTTTGAGGCGCGAATGGCATCTAGGCGCGGCGCGCGAGCACGCGAAGCGAGACGGGCGGCGGTCGCGGTGGAGCCGCGACGGAGCGGCCGGTCGACGCGGCGGCGCGGCCCACGAACTCCGGCGAGGTCACCGGGGGGCGACGGAAGGCGCGGGATTGACACGAACGGCACCGCACGACGCTCACCTCTCCGGCGCAGGCCTTGGACGTGCTCCTCAACGACGTAGCGGCGACGACGGCGAGGATCCAAGGCGGCGGCGCGGGGTTAGGGTTTCGGGCGAGGTGCGGCGCAAGAGGCGGCGGCTCGGGTGTCTCGGGTAGGGCGTCCGGGGGGGCGGCGGCGCGCTATAAATAGCCCGGCGAACGCCTTGGCGTGCGGGCCACGCACGGGGATGCATGCGCGGGTCGGACTCGGTGGCGGCGCGAGGCGAGGCCGAGCCCGGTGCGGGGACGGCGCGGCGGCGGGGATGACAAGGGGGCCCCACCCGTCGGCGGCACGGGCGCGGGGGTGCGGCCGCGGCGCGGGTGGGCCGGCGGTCCGGGCCGCGCGGCCCGTTGGGCCGGAGGCGCGCTTGCGGCGAGCCGGGCCGCAAAGAGGAGCGGGGCTGGCCGGGGTCGCTAGGCGGCCTAGGCGGGTGCGGTGGCTCCGCCGGGGCCGGCGCCGCCGAGCGGGGGCCGGATAGGATGGGTGGGCTGAAAAGAGAAAGGGATAGGGTAGGGAGAGGAGAAGGGTTTAGGAAATTTTAGAAAAGGTTTCAAACAATAGAATTCAAATTTAAATTTGAACTCCAGCAACCAAAAGAAATGCTCCAGCATGTATGCAACAATAAATTCCTATATTCCATTGACTTTATTTTAGAAAAAGTTTTAAATGCCTAAAAAGAAGTAAAGCTACCTTATGTTCCTTAAGCAATTAAATGGTTTCTAGCAAATTTTAATAAAGCCAAATTTTTAGTAAAATTAGGGTGTTACAAATCCTACCCCCTTAAGAAGAATCTTGTCCTCGAGATTCAGACAGATTGGGAAAAAGATCTGGAAACTCTACTTTCAGCTCATCCTCTCTTTCCCACGTTGCCTCATCCTCTGCATGATTACTCCACTGTACTTTGCACATCTTAATCACGCTATTCCTGGTGACTCTTGTCATAGTTTCCAATATCCGAATGAGGTGTTCAACAATAGTGAGATCCTCTTTAACGTTTAGATCATCCAAGGGTAACGACTCCTTGTCATGAGGACCAAAACCCTTCTTCAACTGAGAGATATGGAATACATCATGCACATCAGTTAACTGGTCTGGCAACTCCAACCTGTAAGCCTCTTCTCCCACTCTCTCTAGGATCTTGAAAGGTCCAATAAACCGAGGTGACAACTTTCCTTTAACTCTGAATCGACGCAAACCTCTGATAGGTGACACCTTTGGGTACACATAATCGCCTTCGTGAAAGACCACATCCCTTCGTTTGCCATCTGCATAACTTTTCTGTCTAGACTGAGCAATCCTCAAATTTTCTCTGATGATCTGAACTTGTTTCTCCGCTTCTCTGATGATATCTGCCCCAAATAACTGCCTTTCGCCTGTCTCACTCTAGTATAACGGGGTTCTACACTTCCTTCCATACAGGGCCTCAAAGGGTGACATTTTGAGACTGGCTTGGTAGCTGTTGTTATAAGAGAACTCAGCATATGGCAAGCTCTTATCCCAACTACCACCATGCTTAAGCGCACATGCTCTCAGCATGTCTTCTAGGATCTGATTGGTTCTCTCTGTCTGTCCATCTGTCTGTGGATGATAAGCTGAGCTGAAATTTAGCTTAGTATCCAGAGACTCATGCACCTTCCCCTAGAAACGAGAAGTAAACTGAGTACCTCTGTCTGACACAATCTTCTTCGGTACACCATGCAAACACACAATCCTGGACATGTATAGCTCTGCCAACTTAGCTCCTGTATAAGTAGTCTTTACCGGAATGAAGTGAGCTACCTTGGTCAAACGATCCACAATGACCCAAATCGAATCATAACCATCTCGGGTTCGGGGTAAACCCACTATGAAGTCCATTCCAATCTCTTCCCACTTCCACTCAGGCACCTTCAATGGTTGAAGCACACCAACGGGTCTCTGATGTTCAGCCTTGACCCGGTGGCAAGTGTCACACAAAGCCACATGTGCGGCCACATCTCTCTTCATACCGTACCACCAATACCTCTGCTTGAGATCCTGGTACATCTTAGTACCGCTCGGATGGATAGAGTAAGCCGAGTCGTGAGCTTCTCTCAAGATAGTCTCTCCGAGATCTCCCCGTCTCCGGTACACACAACCGGTTCTTAAACCACATGGTTCCTTGCTCATCTTCTGTGAAATCTGGGGCTTCTCCTTGTTGCATACTCTCCTTAATTTTCTGTATCCCAGCATCCTCTAGCTGCCACTTACGTATCTCTTGCTCCAGAGTGGACTGCACTTCCAAAGTCACTCCTTCTGCATGTGCAACCACTTTCAAGTTGATCCTTTCAAACTCTTTTACCAACTCATCAGGAAACTGAATAATCATAGCCATGTTAGTGTGGCCCTTCCGACTCAAAGCATCAGCCACCAGATTCGCTTTACCAGGATGATAGTGAATCTCTAGATCATAGTCCTTGATCAACTCTAACCAACGACGCTGTCTTAGATTGAGATCCTTCTGAGTGAAGATATACTTCAGACTCTTGTGATCAGTATAGATCTGACACTTAGTTCCCATAATGTAGTGTATCCAAATCTTCAACGCATGAACCACTGCTGCTAACTCAAGATCATGCGTAGGATAGTTCAACTCATGCTTCCTCAACTGATGAGATGCATAGGCTATAACATGACTTTCTTGCATCAACACACATCCTAGTCCTTGTCGAGATGCATCACAATAAATGTCAAAGCTCTTCTGTAGATCAGGCATTACTAGAACAGGTGCTGTGGTTAACCGCTTCTTTAATTCTTCAAAACTGGACTGACAGGCACTGGTCCATTTGAATTCCCTGTCCTTCTCTAGCAATGTAGTGAGGGGCTTCACAATCTTGGAGAATCCTTCAATAAACCGACGATAGTAACCAGCAAGTCTAAGAAAACTCCGGATCTCAGACACTGTACGAGGGGCTTCCCACTTCAATACATCACTAACCTTGCTGGGATCTACCGCAATACCTCCGTTGGTGATGATATGACCTAGAAAAGACACTTCCTTGAGCCAAAACTCACACTTTCTGAACTTTGCATATAACTCATGCTCTCTCAGCTTCTGCAACACAAGCCTCAAATGCTCCTCATGCTCTTCTTCATTCTTGGAGTAGATCAAAATGTCATCAATGAATACCACAACAAACTTATCCAGATACTCCATGAAGATCTTGTTCATCAAGTACATGAAGTATGCGGGTGCATTGGTTAACCCAAAGGACATAACTGTGTACTCATAAAGTCCGTACCTGGTAGTAAAAGCTGTCTTGGGAATATCCGAAGGCTTAATCTTCAACTGATGATAACCAGATCGCAGATCGATCTTAGAAAACACTTTAGCTCCTCTCATCTGATCAAACAAATCTTCAATACCTGGCAGAGGATACTTGTTCTTGATGGTAACATCATTAAGGGACCTGTAATCAACACACATCCTCTGTGTGCCATCTTTCTTACCCACAAAGATGACGGGTGCTCCCCAAGGTGATGAACTAGCACGAATGAACCCTTTACCCAATAATTCCTTAATCTGAGCTTTAAGTTCTTGTAACTGATCACTTGACATTCTATATGGGCGCTTAGAGATAGGAGCGAACCGTGTAAAAGATCAATAACGAACTCAACATCTCGGTCGGGGGGTATACCTGGCAACTCCTCGAGAAACACATCGGGATAATCGCACACTACTCGTATGTCTTCCAAGGCCGCTCCATCAAGCTTATTCACGGCACCGGTGTTTGATGGTGCGGGATCTCGCCGCAAACTCAAACCTTTCACCAAATTGGACTTGTAAGAAGGATTGATCTCTTAGCACACTGTATCACCGCATCACACGTGGTCAACCATCCCATTCCCAATATCACATCGATCCCCTTTGAATCCAAGATTATAAGATTGGCACGGAAATCTCTGCCCACAATCTTGAGATGAACGTTGTCACATTTATATATGGCTTTCAATTCCCCCCAGGTGAGGTAACTAACATGTGGCGAGACATGGGACTGATAGGTATATTATGTTGAGCTACGAACTGGGATGTAATGAAAGAATGGGATGCTCCAGAATCAAACAAAACTGAGGCAGGAGTAGAGTTGACTAGAAACATACCGAGCACTACTCTGGGGTTCTCCTGAGCGACTTCAGCATCAACGTGCATCACCTTGCCTCGTGCATAGCTCTGTTGCCCTTTGTTAGACTGCGGGGTTTGGCTTCCGCTCCTTGTCTGCTCGCCGGTTCCGCACAGGGGTGTGTGGAGGGTTCCTCTTTGGGCAAGCATTGGCATAGTGACCAAGCTCTCCGCACTTGAAGCAAGTAGTGGTGGCGAGGATTAGGCGGTGCCACGGACCTTACGGGTGTGCCAACCGGAGCTCTCTCGCCGACTCGCCGGGAAACCGGGCGAGGAGTCCGAGGAACAGACGCCGAAACCGCCGAGCGGCATCGGCCGGAACCGCCGAGCGGGACGCCGGGACCGCCGCGCCCAAAGTTTCCACCCGGTCCCCCAAAGCGGAACGGGGTGTTCGGCGGTGGGTTGAAGCGCCGGCGAGACGCACTCCCAAACCGCCCGGAGCCGGCGGCCTTCCTCTTCGCTCTCCGAGCTCCTTGCGCTTGTGCTCCAAGCGGATGGCGGCATCAACTAGGCGCCGAAAGTTAGGGAAAGGATAGGACATCAGCTGGTACTGCAGCGAACCAGCTAACCCATCCAGGAACAGCTCCTGCTTCTTCCTATCTTCAGCAACCTCCTCAGCTGCATAGCGAGACAACTCCGTGAACTTGTCTCTGTACTCAGCCACGGACATTCCTCCCTATTTCAGAGAAAGGAACTCCTTCTTGATCTTCATGACTCCACAGGGTATGTGATGGCTCCTGAAGTTGGTGGTAAACTCCTCCCAAGTGATAGTGTCTGGGGCGGCATGAGCGGCAGAATACGCATCCCACCAAGCGGCTGCAGATCCTTGAAGTCGTCCCGCAAAGATACGGGACCTTCTCTCTGTCGTCACACCGACGGTAGTGAGCATCTTCGATCTTGTCTTTAGCCAATGTTCAGCTTCAAGTGGATCGGCGGCATGAGTAAACACGGGAGGGTGATGACTCATGAACTCCCAGTGCTTGTTGCGAGGCGCGGGTGGCGGCACCGGTGGATTGTTGACCCGGGCTTGCAAGTTTGTCACGGTGTTGGTCAAGTTCGGAGGAGCCGGGTCCGTGCCTCCGAGAACCGCTGCATAGCGGGATCCATTTGTACTTGTCCGGGGTGCTCTTCCTGCTGGTTGATCAACACCTGATCCCGACCTGGTGTTCACCATCTGAGTGTTAGGGACATTATTTTAGATGATTGCACCAAGGGTTAAACTCAGAAAGATAAGATAGCAATGATATTCAGATAAGACAGATTCTGTTGACTCCAAACAACCAGGCATAGCTCTCAGTGCGGGTAACCAAAAATTATGGATTTTGGAATGATAAAAGGTAATGAAATTACGAAACTACTCCAACTGGAATCACCTCAATCGGAGTTGTGTAACTCTGGTTATAAAATAAACAAGTCAGGTAGGTCAGCAGTGTTTAACAGATTCGTGAGGCTGTAATGTTTCAGTCATAACTCTCTGATTATCCATCCAAATATTCTGAATTTTCCACAGAATATCAGTCACGAAATTCGTGAACTTTCCCAATTGGTTTTACTGCAATCAGAGGTCTGTAGCTCGAGATAAAATTAAAACAGTGCAGCTGACTCAGAAAACTGCACAAACAGATTTAGAGATCTCGAATTTGCATTAAGGGAAAACTTAAAGGGACAAAAGGATTAAGATAGATAATTGATTGAGACTGAAAGTTAACCCCCACAAACTTACTACTAAACCAATGTCGTTGTGGTCATCACTCCACAACACATTGCACTCAACCAAAAATCCAACTCATACATTAAGCACAAAATCAAGCATTCAACCACACCTCTAAACTAAACACACTTTACCGATCGTCTACTAGCGATCACAAAAAGGTCCTATCCTTAATCTTAAACCTAAGGACTATCTTCTGCCATGGCATCTGTGCGGGCGTCAGGGGAGTCGTAGTGTGGCCTCTTGGGTGACGGGGAGGTACATCCTTCTGTGGCTTCATGGGCTTCCGGCTCGCTCCCCGTTCGAAGTGCGGCTTCCAAGGCACGCCTCTCGCATCTCCGAGTGAAAATCGCTCGCCGTGCTGCATATAGAGTGTTGTTGGCACCATCCAATGCGGTGTTCACAGCTGCAAGTAGACTCGGACATTGTTCGGCGTTCCTTCATAGGTCGGTGCTAGGGCGATGTAAGTCTTGGCTTCCCCACTTGCTCGAAAGGTGTGTAACGGCGGTGGGTATCCTCCAACCTCGTCACGCTCCTTGTGAGAGAGCACATAGAGCGCCCTCCGAGCCGACTCGCTATCCCGAAGCATCCATAGTAGTCCCGTGAGCCACATCATGATGCTTGGACACCTCCTTCACTCCACGGCATGGAATGTACTCCTCCAAGATGGCAGCAACCTCCCAATGGGGCTCGAACCACGGATGAGCCCACAGCTCACAATGGTAGACAGGGGCCTTATCATAGCCCAGGCGGAGTACCATCGCTCTCAGGTGGTCTGCCATGGGAATGCCTACTTCATCAGCTCTGTAGTGGTACACTTCCCTGATCGCTTCCTCAGCTTCCTCCTCTTGCTCTTGTTCTTCTTCCTCCATCTCTTGATCAAGGTGATCCTCATCTTCTCCTGGCGCTTGCTCCTCTAGGTTTGGCTGTTCAGCTAGCTCATCCTCCTCTGAAATCATCTCCTCCGGATCCTCCTCATCATCAGGCACCATGATAAGGTTAGGGAAGACCATAGGTGCAGGCTCCATCTCAATCTCCTCATCTGTGTCTCCATCATGCAAGTCATTGTACTGTTCTTGTGGAGCATACTGATGGACTGCTCCAGCCTGAGAGGTCTTCAAACTGCGAACCATCTGTAGTGCAGTGCAGAATGAGAAAGAGGGTAAGACAAAAAGGATGAGAGCTAAAGCAAGCACAAGGTAAAGAATGCAGATAGCTCAAGAGTAAGGCAAAAAGGCAAGAGTAAGGTTAATAAGAATAAAGCAAGCATGTAAGAGAAAGCTTCTATGAGTATACAATCCTTAGTTCGACCATTTCTATCTAGGCTAGCGTTCCTACAGTCAACACGGCTACGGTACCACTCCACACCCGGTTTTAAAGGCAAAACCGAATGCATTGATCACGTGTGCGCCAGGATCAAGTTACACACACGCTTAGACATTATGAATACCAAAAACAGTGCCACACGAATAAAGAGTTATTACAAACCATAGTCCTAAACGAATCTTAAATAAACGAGTTCTCGCAGCGGACAAAATGCCTCCACAGGCAGCTAACTGAAGACTACGCACACCTAGAACTCCTGGAAATCTCCTGGAATATCTTCAAAGTTCTCCCAATCTGAGCAGCAATTCCGGGTATTGTAGATGCAAGAGAATAAACAAGCGTGAGCACATATCGTACTCAGTAAGAGAGAACAACATAACATGCAGGGCCATATGGTGGATGGCTAGGGTTCAAGCACTTTAGCATTTTAGTTGGTCAAGTTTTATTAGCAACCTGATTACTAAAAGGTGTAAGTTTATACCAACCCAATTAATAAGATATAAACATCATAAATAAAGAATAAAACAGCAATTAAACATTAAAGTTCCATAATTTAATCATGTGAGTGTCCATGCCGCTCTTGACCGTGAGCACGACTAATCGATTAGTTTAACACTCTGCAGAGGTTGTACATCTTTACCCACAAGCAGCGTAAAAGCTCCGAAGAACTTTGGACCCAACCATGCGGTGTTTGCAAGGCACCATATCACACTTCCGAGGTGTGATTGCATAGGGACGCTACATGGCCTTTACAAAGGTTCCCTAGCAAGTTATGACCCACAAGGTCCGGATCAGTTAGCAAGGTATAAAGTCCCCTAGCAGGTCGATACCCCACCATAAAAGAATAACTCACCCAACCCCCTGCTAGAGCGAGTCCATACCCCACAGTACCGCCGATCCCTTGTCCTTATCAGGTAAGATCACCCCAATCTAAAGTTCCTAATTATTCAGCCAAGACCATTACCCATTAGTTCTTGTGGTTGTACTGTTTTCCTGGGTGGTTCTCCATGTTCCGATTAATATATTAAAGTAGGTCTTGTAAAGTAAAGATCATAAACGGAACATAGAATAACAAAAGTAACCAAGTTTGATTAATACCAATCCCAGTTGAGCATGCTAAGCATTAGCTACCACAAGATTAATTTAATTCCCGGTATCAAGGTAAAGGTAGTAAAAATCTAGGCATGATCCTTAATAGGTTCCCATCAAATTAATGCAAGCGGAAAAGTAAAGACAGTGAATTTAAATGCATGTTATGTAGGACAAACGGGTATGCATCAAGGAATACTTGCCTTCAACCAAGCCTTGCTGCTCAAACTCTTGCACGACTTGATCTTCAAATCCCTCGAACGAATCGCTCTCTACGGTCCACAATCATCACATACAAGCATACAATAGGAATAAATAAGAAACAGTCACCAAACAGATCAAACAGATCTTAACAGTAGCATAAAACTAATCTACGCTTCGAGACGAACGCATGGACATAAAGAACGCTAAAATCGGAGCTAAAACGACTAAGTTATGGCTTAGGGAAGGTGTAGGGACCAATCTGTAAAGATTTGAAAAGGTTTTGGGCTAAAATAAAGAAAAGGACTAAACTGTAAAGAAACTTCTAAGGTGGAAGGGTATTTTTGTGAATATCGGAAAACCCAGGGCTTTTCTGCAAAACTGCCAGGGCTGGCGGCGGGGTTGACCTGTTGACTCGAGTTGACTAGATCTGGGACCGTTGGATCCAGATCTGGCAGCTGCGGTGGCTCGCGGGCGGAAGGGACGGCGAGACGCGTCGGATCTAGATCCGACGGCTCGGGTCGCGAGCAAGCGGCGGGCGGCGGGGAGCGCAGGCCGACGGCGGCGAGCGGCGGCGGACGGCGGCGGGCTCGCCGGCGAAGACCCTAATCTAGGGTTTCGGCCACGGTTTGAGGCGCGGATAGCATCTAGGCGCGGCGCGCGAGCACGCGAAGCGAGACGGGGCGGCCGGCCGCGGCGGAGCCGCGATGGAGCGGCCGGTCGACGCGGCGGCGCGGCCCACGAACTCCGGCGAGGTCACTGGGGGCGACGGAAGGCGAGGGATTGACACGAACGGCACCGGCACGACGCTCACCTCCTGGCGCAGATCTGGACGTGCTCCTCAACGACGTAGCGGCGACGACGGCGAGGATCCAAGGCGGCGGCGCGGGTTAGGGTTTTGGGCGAGGTGCGGCACAAGAGGCCGCGGCTCGGGTGTCTCGGGTAGGGCGTCCAGGGGGCGGCGGAGCGCTATAAATAGCCCGGGCGGACGCCTTGGCGTGCGGGCCACGCACGGGGATGCGTGCGCGGGTCGGACTCGGTGGCGGCGCGAGGCGAGGCCGAGTCCGGCGCGGGGACCGCGCGCCGGCGGGGATGACAAGGGGGCCCCACCCGTCGGCCGGCACAGGGGCGCGGGATGCGGGCCGCGGCGCGGGTGGGCCGGCGGTGCCGGGCCGCGTGGCCGTTGGGACGGAGGCGCGCTTGCGGCGAGCCGGGCCGCAAAGAGGAGCGGGCTGCGGGGCTGCTAGGCGGCCTAGGCGGGTGCGGTGGCCCGCCGGGGCCGGCGCGCGCCGAGCGGGGCCGGATAGGATGGGTGGGTTGAAAAGAGAAAGGGATAGGGTAGGGAGAGAAGAAGGGTTTGGGAAATTTTTGAAAAGGTTTCAAACAATAGAATTCAAATTTAAATTTGAACTCCAGCAACCAAAAGAAATGCTCCAGCATGTATGCAACAATAAATTCTTATATTCCATTGACTTTATTTTAGAAAAAGTTTTAAATGCCTAAAAAGAAGTAAAGCAACCTTATGTTCCTTAAGCAATTAAATGGTTTCTAGCAAATTTTAATAAAGCCAAATTTTTAGTAAAATTAGGGTGTTACACCTTTTTACCCCTACCCTTGTGACTATAAAAGGGAGAGGAGGGCAACGGTTATAAGGGTTGGACCTTCGAAAGACCAAACGCCATTTTCAGGGACTTGGGCTCGACACCCTCTCCCGACCAGCTTGTAACCCCTACTACAAGCACTCCTAGCCCAGGAGCACGGTAGCACCACACTGGACGTAGGGTATTACTCCTCGGAGGCCCGAACCAGTCTAAATCCTGTTGTCTCCTGTGCTAACCATCCGAGCCCGACGCATGATCGATATAAATTTACTGTCGGCGGTAGAGAACCCCGACAGTTGGCGCGCCAGGTAGGGGCACATCGTGTGTCTCGACGAACCCCAGTGGATCGGATGGACGGTCGCAGGATCACGCTGACTCCTTGGACCACCTTGCATTTCAGCTCCCTCGGCTTCGTCTACACCGGGCTGGTGGAGTCCGTCGCCGGGCACACCTTCACCCGACCGCCTCATCCCAATGTCCTCATGGGGGCTGCGGGATGCGAGGCCTTCGTCCGAGGCTTCTCAGACGACGTCATCGTCAGCATGTTGGGGCTAAACCCAACGCAAGAGCGTTTTAGGCTCGCCACCTACTACCTCACCGACCTCGCCTTCTAGGCCAGTGGAGATGAACCGCTGGGCTGGGGGAGTTCATGGAGCAGTACACCGTGATGTACCCTCATGGACAGCCCGGACTCCCGGACGACCCGGTGATGGCCTACGTCAACAACCTTCGTGCGACCGGAGCGGCCCCTGGGTCTACGACGACTCGGAGGGCACGAACCACACGACGACACGACCCCGCGCGGGAGTGCAACATTTGCGTGGCCTCTGCATTGAGTAGCTCTGAACCGGAGCCGTCTCCGCGCCACCGCGGAGCCAACGCCCAGCGGCGGGCTCGGCTTGACGAACTCGCGGGGGCGAGGCACCAGCTCGACGAGGAGTTGGCCCTTCTACACCAAGAGCTTGGCATGGATGCCGAGTCCCGCGACCAACGAACTGCGCAGATCGTTCCTGTGCAGGAGCAGCCCCGCAATGGGAATGACAACCAGCGCGAGTGCAGACTGGCTGCCGATCAGCCGCACGACCACGCACCTACGCCGCCTGCGCACGGGACGACGCGCGATGACAACCAATGCGCCAGCGACGGCACGAACGCCAACGCCGACACTGACGCCCCACCACCCTTCCGGTGGGCATCCTAGAACCTTACCGCTACGGCCATGTTGCTGCGCGGCTGCCCGGAGCCTGCAACCTCCGAGGAACAACGAGTGCGCCAATAGCTGAAGGCGCTGCTCGAGGCTGCGGCGGCGCAGCAAGCGGAAAGCTCTGCCTTGCGGCAGCACTTGGAGCACGGGCAGGCCGAAGCACCATCCGCCCACGGCCCGAATCCGCCTTCTTAATCGTGGGGAGGGAGCCGGAGCCGTTGCATCAGCGGTCAAGAGCCGTCTTAGGCCCCACCGAGATGCGCGGAACACCATCGAGGCCCGACGCCAGGCCGAGAGCGTCGACAACCACCGCGATGGCCGCTCGCACCACCACGACGACCGTGGACGTGGACGGCGCCATGACAGTGACGACGACCGCGACCGTAGCTGGTGTTGATGGTTAATAGTTGTATCAAAGTTCGTTTAGACTTGCAAGCGGACAAGTCTCCCGTCGTAGTCAAGGGACCCTTCTTCCCTCGAGTGGTGAACCCAAGGTATCGAATCCGTGGAACAAATGTGTGACGCAAAAGATGATCTAGTAAAGCCAAGCAACTTCAATCTTCGGTAAAGTGAAACCCTAATGCATCTAGATAAAGGACACGAAACTAATCTAATCCACTAAAGACCGGAGATAACAAAGAAAGATAGGGTAGATAAACCGATCTAGAGAGATCGGGTTAATCCTTTTGTTGAAGTTCCAAACAAGAGAAGAAGTAGCAAATCGAATCTTATTAGAAGCCTCTTTAAATCGTGGTTTCCCGTCCGACTCCGAAAACGCCCGCCTTTCGGAACCCCCGTTCTGTCACAACGTATCCCTATTCATGCGGGTAGTCTAGGGAGAGTCCAAGGACAAGTCGAGTTCTTTCGGAAGATCCGGTGTGTACCTCTAGCCACCGCGGCTACAAGAACACCCTATGTGATCTATCTCGAGAATAGATCTAGAATAAGCAAAGCCGATCGAAAAACAAAATCATCTAAGAAACACTTGATTGCTAGAAATAGATTCAACTTGATAATTCAACTAATACAATGATACATAAACAAGATCACCACTGGGATCCTACCTTGATCTTGCTTCTAGCTCCGGGAACTCCGACGTGGTCTTCTGTGCAAGGTTCCCACGTCGGCTAGGGAGACGCTAGTCAACTAGCTCGACCCTCTCCTCTCCGGGATGGTGTCCCTCTCTTCTCTGCTCCTCAGCGGCCGATGACAAATTGGATGATGCGTGGCTCTCGACCCCGGGGCTATAAATAGCCCGAATGGCGGCTAGGTCAAAGGAGGGGGGAATTGGGCCCTGGACAGGGCTGGGCCAGCCGGCCTGGGCCCATCCAGGCCCAGTTCTGGCCTCCTTCGCGTGGTGTCGGTTCCAGAGTCTTCTAGATGCTTCCCCCTTCTGCATGTAGGCCCTTGTCGTCAGTTTCTCTCTGAGTTGGACGTAGCTCCTTGTCTCACAAGATTCGACACTTTTCTGGTTAGGTCCTTGGAGTTTGTCACCTTCTCGGGTTGAGTCCCTGGCTTCTTGGAGTCAAGTTTGCTTCATTGCATGACTTGTACGGGATTCAAGGTCTTGTCACAAGGTGCTTGCTGAACTTATCCCAGAAGTCTTGCTTTCAACGCTAAAACCCTGCATAAACACTAAACTCCAAAACCGACATGCACAAGTGAACTTGTTATACCACGGGGGTTAGTACCAATGGATAAGGTATAAAACTTATGCCAACACCGAAGGTAAACTCATGGCTAGGTTGACGAATTTTCACCGTCAACATCTCCCCCATGCTTAAACCTTGCTCGTCCTCGAGTAAGCCTTCGATGGATATCATCGTTGACCACCAATGTTTAAACCTTGCACTTGATCATACATGAGAAAACATAATGCTCTCAAAATTTTAATTTGTTAAAGTTCCATAATGTACTGGCCTTCACCTCTACGGAGGGTAGATTCTTAATTAAGCTTATCCCACAAGTATTAACATGCTCCCAAAGTTTAAATAGATCTCAGAATTTTTGAAATAAAGAACGAGATGAAGAAAAGCGAAACCAAGTTCACAAATTTAAATCATCTTGCATATTGCTCACGAAGTCTCATCTTGCTTTGTCTCTCAAGCCTATATATTCTACTCCTTTCCCTCTCATAACATATATGTGTGGTAGGCTTTATATGGAGCTTTTGGGAAAGTTTAGTCCTACCAAGATATTATAAATGAGATGTTGTCAAAACAAGACAAGCTTCTCATGGTCTTATCGAGACTCGTCAAAAAGGTCATTGGAAAATGATGTTATATCAAGGAGGGGAAACAGAAAAATACACACACTTGAGATTGAGGACCAGGAGCGTCCCGGTGGTCGATGGATGACCGCTCCTCAGTGATGAGTGATTTACAATAGGTGTTGGACTGACTCTTGGCTTAGTGCGCTGGTGTAGGCTGCGGCCTAGTTCGTGTTGTTGCAGGTGAAGAACGGGCGCGAAAGGTCTTCAGCCTTGAGGGGCCTCCGGGAGATGGAGAGACAAGTAGGCTTGGTTCGAGGGACCCGGTGGACAGCGGGACTAGGTGCGGGCCACATGGTGGCGATACGAGTGTTGACGGTGTATTTTGGTGCACCTAGCATGTTCATTACACTTTGGTTTGGATTTGATTATTGAACTAACCCGCCACTAGGCACACTAATCATATGACAAGTTCATCTTTGTGCATGCATTTGGAAGTGTTGTGTTTATGTAGGAAAACATGGACATAAAGGACGGATTCGCAACAAGTTCAAAGGAGCATTCATGGAGTCTTGTTCGTGTTCATGAGCTTGCCGAAATCACTTCCAATGGTGGCGAGGACCGAAGTGCTACGAGGAACACCCCCGGGATTGAAGCGTAAAAGATCAAACTTCATGCAAAGAGAGCCTCCATCTTGGACGCGAGGATAACAACATCAAAATCATGCAAGTGGAGGGGGCAAAGTACATAAATGCGCGAGGACCCACGGAGCAAAAGGGGCGACCGAACCGGGCGACCGGGCTCGGGCGCCGGCCCGGCCCCACTTCCGCACCGGTTCGGTCCCGTTTTCCTTGCCCTCGAAGGATCTTCAACCCTAAAACCCCCGACGCGCCGCCAACACCGAGGAGAGGATTCATTCGCACCGAAGGCCATCCACAAGCTAGAGAGAGAGGAGGAGGATCTCCGGCGGGAGATCAACCACCTCGAAGGAAGCACCCTCTCGTGGAGAAGAAGGAAGACACGGCGGAAGGGAAACCATGATCAACGGTGCCATGATCGCACCTTGATGGGGTAATCTTCTCATTCGTCCATGGGTTGTAATCGATATTGAGATGTAATCGCACTTTGTCGGATTATCTATCTATCATCTTGTGTTGAATATACTTTAATGCTTAAGGTTAGCTACCATGCCATAAAGGGAGTAGAGCTCCGATGCTTCCTTGGATCCATTCAATACGCCGTGTCCATCAAAGGTCTAGTCATGAATACCTTCGCGTAGTGATAGTACGAGAGGAGGGAAAGGGCGAAACCGTGGTCACAACCCCGATAGATTAGATTGGTTTTTCATGTCTTTAAGCGATTGCATGCTCTAGTATCGTAGACCCGTGGGCGAGTGTCTTCTATCTTGATCGTTTATCATTCTCTCTAGTGTAGTTTAGTTGTTTTCTAGTATAATATAGTTAGGGTTTTAGTAGCTAGTGTGTCGTTGTTAATCGAACGCTTGTAATCCCCTTGCTCCGCGGATTGACAAGAACCTTGGGAATCCCGTGGTGAAAAAGGTGTGGGGTCCGTACGCTTGCGGATCGTAGAGGGATACGTCTTTTATCCGTCAACAAGCCCCTTTTTCTGGCGCCGTTGCCGGGGAGCAAGTTAGTTTACATCGTTTGATTTGCATCTAACTTAGTTTTATATTTAGTTTATCTTTTGTTTGCTTTATCTAACATATATTATCTAGAAAAACACTTGTTTCGTTTTTGTTTTTGTTTTTATCTTATTGTCTAGATGGAGTTCGTGAATCAACCCATGGAAGAACCGGAGAAATCATTAAGGGATTACGCTAGCCCTCGATGTGAAGACATAAAAGTACAAGAGTCGGATTCGAAGCTCGAAGCGACCAAGTATGAAATTAAATCCAAGATCATCAAGATGGTGGCGGAAAACCCATTTGAAGGGATGGTTACGGAGAACCCATATAGACACATAAGGGATTTCACGACAATATGCAACACGGTGCGTCAAGAAGGAGTTCCCGATGAATGGTTCAAATGGAATCTCTTTCCCTACTCACTTGCCGCAAAGCAAAGACATGGTATTCGGTTGCGTCCTTTGAAGTTGAAGGCAATTGGAACAAGTTGACAAAGAAGTTTTGCGAGAAGTTCTTTCCAATTAGCAAGGTTCAACATCTAAGGAGGCAAGTGATCACTTTCATGCAAGGAGAAGAGGAAGGGATAGACCAAGCCTGGGATAGGTTTAATGAATTAATCGAACAAGGACCAAAACTCGGCTTCACCGGTGACGTACTCTTGCATACATTTTTCTTTTCCCTAACCCCTAGTTGCATGCGACACGTCAAAATGTGTGCAGGTGGGGATCTCATGGAGAAAACACTCACGGAAGCCGCCCAACTCCTACAAAAAGTTAGTAAAGCGGCTGCCATGCGAAGAGATTGGGAAACAAGACTTGCGGAAGGGCCGGAGTTCAATTCAAGGAAGAAAAAGCTTGCTGATTTTTCTAAAGAGGCAACCCCGGAAGTCACAAAAGAGGAACCGATCATGGAAAAGCTTGAACAAGAACACATCAAGTCAAGAACTACACCAAGCGTCGACTTCGCCACGCCAAATGAGACGAACAAGAGAAGCATGTCAAGCGCGAAGCCACTAAGGGAGTTCGAACCAATGGATTGGGTTCCTATTGATTACGGAGAAGTATTCGACAAGAGAAGACCGTTCCCTAATCAAAAGGGGATGGCAAGAGCATTGGAAGTGGATTTCCCACGGAGAAGAAAGCTGAAAATTCATACGACCTCGAAACCACCGGTGAGATTTTTGAAAAGCTCTTTGGAGATGATGTGGTGGATCCGGAACATATTGCCGAGGTGAAGAGAATCATGGGGATCAAGCCCGAAGCATCACCATACGCTCGCCTCGCTGAAATTTACTCGATAGGATCCGAAGAAGAAGAGAAGATGACGCCGCACTTGAGTTGCGAGATCAACGGAGTTCAATGCAAAGCTTTATGCGACATCGGAGCCCAAGTAAGTGTTCTATCTTCTAAAATTTATGATAAAGTTCAATACCACAACCTAGACTTAGCTCCAACATCGACGAAATTAATTATGTGAGATGGTAGAACTATCAAACCTCTAGGTATTGCTTGCAACATGAAAGTAAAAATCTCTAGAAACTATATACCAACCGATTTCTTTGTTATTGATGCTTACCATAGTAATTCTGATCATATAATCTTAGGTAGGCCTTTTCTTAAGTTGGTTGATGCCGTGTTAAAAGCCGGAGAAGGCAAAGTAACAATGAACCTTAATGGAACAAAGTACACATATAACTTTCTTCGTGCTTCTAAGCACCTTACACCTTTTCCTCCCGAAGATGAAGAAGTAGAAGAGATAGATAGTCTTTGTTTTGTTGAAACCCTTAGAGACCCGCTGCAAAGAGCGATGGAAAATCAAATTAGCAATCAACAAGATGAAGAACTAGAGGAAGCAACGAAAGGCTTAGAGCCGCATGATGGTAGTGTGGAGGAAGAGAAGTTCGAAGACATAGGAGAAATCAAACCCGAGGAGCCACAAGTGCCCGAGGTAGACCTTAAACCTTTGCCCAAGGGATTAAAATATGAATTTTTGGGCCCAGACAAAACTTATCCAGTCATTGTGAGTGACGAGTTGAGTCCCGAAGAAAATGAAGCGTTGCAGATTTTATTAAAAAACATAGGAAGGTGATTAGATATTCAATAAATGATCTCAAAGGTATTAGCCCAGCCTTTTGCACTCATCGTATACCAATGGAAGACCAATGTAAGCCTGTAGTGGACCATCAAAGGAGGCTAACCCATGCCATGTGAGAGGTTGTAAAGAAAGAGGTTATCAAGTTACTTGATGCCGGAATCATCTACCCGGTTCCGCATAGCGAGTGGGTGAGCCCGGTACATTGTGTGCCGAAGAAAGGAGGTTTGACCGTGGTGAAGAATGAGAAGAACGAGTTGATACCGCAAAGAACCGTGACCGGGTGGCGGATGTGTATTGATTACCGTAAGCTTAACAAAGCGACGAAGAAAGGTCACTTCCCCCTACCGTTCATAGACGAGATGCTCGAGAGGTTAGCAAACCACGCTTATTTTTGCTTTCTCGATGGATACTCGGGGTTCATGCAAATTCCTATTCACCCGGAAGATCAACATAAGACAACGTTTACGTGTCCTTACGGAACGTTTGCATATAGGAGGATGCCCTTCGGCCTATGCAACGCTCCGGCCTCTTTTCAACATTGCATGATGGCCGTGTTCTCGGAATTCATCGAAGAAATTGTTGAAGTGTTTATGGATGATTTTTCCGTTTACGGGAAGACGTTCATGGATTGCTTAGCAAACTTAGAAAAGGTCCTTACAAGGTGTGCGGAGGTAGATTTGGTTTTAAATTGGGAAAAGTGCCACTTCATGGTTAAGCACGGCATAGTGCTCGGACATGTTATATCCGAGAGAGGAATTGAAGTGGACAAGGCTAAGGTAGAGACGGTTGAGCAACTCCCACCTCCTACGGATATTAAGTCCTTAAGGAGCTTTCTAGGCCATGCCGGATTCTATAGAAGATTTATAAAGGACTTCTCGAAGATCACCAAGCCCTTAACGCACCTTCTTCAAAAGGATGTGGCTTTCGACTTTGATGAGAAGTGTCTAGCGGCATTCCGGACCTTGAAAAATGCGTTGGTGAGTGCTCCCATCATCCAACCTCCGGATTGGAGCCAACCTTTCGAGATCATGTGTGACGCAAGTGACTACGCCGTAGGCGCGGTCTTGGGTCAAAGAAAGGAAGGCCGAGTTCACGCCGTTTACTACGCCAGCAAAACTCTTAGTGGGGCACAATTAAATTACGCCACTACGGAAAAAGAGTTGCTAGCGGTGGTATTCGCTTTTGAAAAATTCAGATCTTACATCGTGAACTCGAAAGTCATTGTTTACACCGATCACGCAGCCATCAAGTATCTCTTGGCTAAGAAGGAAGCTAAACCACGTTTGATTCATTGGATCCTTCTTCTCCAAGAGTTTGATGTTGAAATTCGTGATAAAAAGGGGGTGGAGAATGTTGTGGCCGATCATTTGTCTAGGATGAATCGTGGACAAGATGATAAAGAGCCCATAGAAGATAAGATGAGAGATGACCACCTCTATAGAGTGCTTGATAAAGATACTTGGATGATCGACATCATTCGAGCAATTCGAAAGATGCCCCTCGACCATCTAGACAAAAACACCCAAAGGAAGATAATCTCTGAAAGTAAGAAATATTTTTGGGATGCACCATACCTCTTCAAACTTGGCAATGATGGAGTGATGAGAAGATGTGTGCCAAGAGAAGAGAGGATTGCGATTCTAAGGAAGTGCCACTCGGCGGAGTACGGTGGACACTATAGCCATTTTCGAACCGAAGCAAAAGTATGGTCGAGCGGATTCTATTGGCCGGAGATGCATGAAGATACTAAACGATATGTTGCGTCATGCCCCGAATGCCAAAGAACCGGAAACATCTCTCAAAGAAATTCTATGCCTTTGAAATACAACTTACAAATCGACATATTCGATGTATGGGGCATAGACTTCATGGGGCCTTTTAAAAACTCATTTGGATTTGAGTATATACTTGTTATGGTTGATTATGTATCCAAGTGGGTAGAGGCTATACCATGTCGTAAAGCTTCCACGGAGGAGTCCATCACTATGATCAAGAACGTGATTTTTCCCCGTTTCGGTACACCGAGAATCTTGATAAGTGATGGAGGAACTCATTTCACCGGAAGAACTTCAAAAAGTGCTTGTCCAAGTTGGGAATTGAGCATAGGGTCTCCACGGCCTATCACCCACAAACCAACGGACAAGCGGAGACGTCAAATAGGCAATTAAAAAGCATACTTAACAAGACCATAGAGAAGGGAGGCAAGGATTGGTCAAAGAAATTAGACGGAGCTTTATGGGCTTATCGAACGGGGTTTAAAACACCGATAGGTATGACCCCTTATCAATTCGTCTATGGAAAAGCTTGCCACCTTCCGGTTGAGTTAGAACATAAAGCCTATTGGGCGATTAAAGAGATGAACCTTGATCTCGATGCCGCGGTGGTGAAACGAAGAATTCAAATAAGCGAGCTAGAGGAGTTGAGGTTGAAAGCATATGAAAACGCAAGCATATACAAAGAGAGAATCAAAAGGTGGTATGATAAAAGATTGAAGAAAAAAGAATTTAAAGAAGGAGATAAGGTCCTCCTCTACAATTCGAGGTTTAAAACCTTCGGAAAGGGGAAATTGCAAAGCAAGTGGGACGGACCTTATGTTGTGCATTCGGTGTTCTCCAACGAAGCGGTAACCATTATGGATATAAACGGCGATCAATTTGTGGTGAATGGACAGCGGCTTAAGGTTTACTACGAACCCGATGTCGTGCCCCTTCACCATGTTGACGTCTTCACCATGGAGGAAGAGCCCGAACGTCCCGCCTAGGACGAAAAACAAGGCATCAACTTCTCGTAAATAATTTTTCTTTTAGTTTTCTCGGAGTTTTTTTCGCGAAGATTTACTTGGGCCAACTTTTTCCCATGGGCCGAGGAAGAAAAAAATAGGGCGGTGTGCAAAAACCCGCCCGGCCCGCCCCCGAGGCGGGGGTGGGCCGGCCGGCCCAGCGGACCGTCCCGTGGGGGCCCGACGCCCGATGACGCCGACTTTCGCCCGAATTGCTCCTTTTTGACTTCCTTGTTTGGTCGGAAAATTTTAAGGGAAGTGTAAAAAAGGAAAATAAGGTTTCCAGAGCTTTCCTCTCAGGACTATTTATTTGGCCGAATTGGGAGCTCGAGGATCAAACCTTTCAAGCAATGTGTTGCACCCTTGTAGCAGCCATTGAGCCTCCAAAAAGCTTAGAGTTGAAGCTAGAAGCCAAGAAGCCATCGATGGAGGAGGCGATGCGATGCGAGCTCAAGCTACCCGTCAAGAGGACCGCACGTATCCGTTGCGGAGGACGTGTCCCGACCGGAGCTCTTGCATCTCGCAACCCCGTCAAAGGAGAGAAGGTCCCTACACCCGTTCGAAGGTCGGCACGTCTCCAAGGCATCAAGCGTAAAGATTACAAGGAGGTGTCGCCAGAGCCTAAGGATTATGGGGATAGCGACTACTCCGACGATCGTAGCCCGAGCTCGTGGGCGGCCGCCGGTAGAGATGATGATGATTGGGATGAGCAGCCCTATGAAAGGACTCCCGAAGGCCCCAACGGCGATGGCAACGACGGTGGCGAAGGCAACAACAATGGAGGTGGCGACGACGGTGGTGACAACGGTGGAGATTATGGCGACGACAACCCCTTCGGATTGCATCCGGTGTGCTGTCGAGTTTGCCGTCAATCCATCGCGGATCTCTACACGTCGGCCGACGAATGTCTCCAAGCCATGGAAGCGATGAAGCAGCGTATGGAGGACTTGGAGCGCGTAGTTGAAGATGACTACAAGTTTCTTAACCGCAACGTGCACAAGCTTTTCGGCATGGTTGGAAACATGAGAGGCAAGTGGTGCAAAACTTGCTTGAAGTACCACTAGATCTAGTTTTCCCCTTAGGATTTTTGTAAGATACGACGAGGACGTCGTATGTTTTAAGTGTGGGGGAGAGCTAGGTCGCTAGCCTTAGCTTTTGAACTTCAAATTTAGGTTCGGTTTAATCTTCGTGTGAGAGTCTTAGTGTTTTTAATGAGTCTTTAGTTTTTGAGTGTGTTTTAAAATTTTTGCAAGTGTCTTAAATTAGTGTTGAGTCAAGAAAACCAAATAAAAAGAGTCTTTATATATATCTTTGTGTTTTATGTATTGCTTATCTTTATTTACTTGTTTGTTTAATCTTCGATTCTTGATATATGAACACAAGTATGTGGTTTGAAAAACGTTTACCGTGGTGCTTAGTGGAATCGCTACTACTTAAAGTACCCATACCACACTTTGATCTTGAGCTTCACATGTTAGTTGTGCTATGTTCGATGCTAAAAATTGGAGGATTTCAGTTCTGAAAATTATTTTAAAACCCTTGTAATAAAGGTTAGCAAAACCTCTTTTTCCAAGTTGAGAGTAAGAAAAAAATTCCTATCCAAAGCCAAGTTTATTTTTTCGCTCCACCATAAGTGTGATTAGCACGATGAGTTAGGCTAGGACCCTTCTCTCTTGGTGAGTTTTAATTTCGAGCAATGATCATGTCCTTGTGCTTATCTTTTGTTGCTAGCCTCGTCATATATTCGGTACGTGACCTTCACAATGAAAGTCACGATCGTCGCCGGATTCCATACCCAACCCTATACATCTCTTTTGTACATCGTATTCCTTGAACACAACCTATTTTCAAAGTTTCGTCTCGTCTCTAGCATGATTTATTTAAAAATTTCAGATTGTATGCATGCGAGGAAAGAGAGAATTGAAAGCTTTGAAAAGTTGTCAAGAGAGAGAAAAATAAAGAGAAAAAGTATGTGTATGGAAAAGAAAGAAAGAAAGAAAGAAAAATCATATGTGAATGAAAGAAGAAAAAGAAAAAGAGGAAAAGATGAGTTAGCAATGAAGATATGAGAGGGATGGATCAAGTGAAAGAAAAGAAAAAAAAATAAAGTGTAAGGAAGGATGTCACGTTGATTGTGAGACGAAACTTTTACTCTATTTCCAACCATGTGCAATCCGACAACGAGGACATCATTGGTGCCTTGTAGTCACAATTTTCTTTTGCCCTTGCACATGTCCACCATTCTAAATCTTCTCATCCTTGATATCCCTACATATGGTTAATTCTCATGATCATTGGCTTTGAAAGGTAGACAACCATTAGAGGAAGTTCTTAGTTTGACAATACTTGTGTTGATTGCGCTAGCCCTACCTATAGCTCCACTTTTACATGATATATGAGAGATTAATGGGAGGTGAGAGTTTTATAAAATTTGGTTAGGATAGCCACTTCATAAGTGACTCGAGAGAGCTTGGAGAAAGGTTTTTGTTTAATACTTGTTGCAGGAATTTTTGTTTTGAAAATCATAAAAACCCTCCGATGGAAGCAAAGGAGTAAGCATGGCTGAAATTGAAGACTTCAAGTGAAGAGTTTGAGTTGTGGGGTAAAACTTGACGTGGTAAAAGTTCTAAACGCCCATCTTTATGTTTGATTATCATTACTTTGTGTTTATGTATTAAAGATGAGAAGATTGACTAACTTGTGAAGGAGGATTAATGATACACGATTACACACCTTGGACGAAATTCTTTTACGAGTACTTGCTCGAGGACGAGCAAGAGCTAAGTGTGGGGGAGATGTTGACGGTGTATTTTGGTGCACCTAGCATGTTCATTACACTTTGGTTTGGATTTGATTATTGAACTAACCCGCCACTAGGCACACTAATCATATGACAAGTTCATCTTTGTGCATGCATTTGGAAGTGTTGTGTTTATGTAGGAAAACATGGACATAAAGGACGGATTCGCAACAAGTTCAAAGGAGCATTCATGGAGTCTTGTTCGTGTTCATGAGCTTGCTGAAATCACTTCCAATGGTGGCGAGGACCGAAGTGCTACGAGGAACACCCCCGGGATTGAAGCGCAAAAGATCAAACTTCATGCAAAGAGAGCCTCCATCTTGGACGCGAGGATAACAGCATCAAAATCATGCAAGTGGAGGGGGCAAAGTACATAAATGCGCGAGGACCCACGGAGCAAAAGGGGCGACCGAACTGGGCCGAATTGGGCCTGGGCCGGCCGGCCCAGGCCGGCCGGCCCAGCCCACTTCCGGCACCGGTTCGGTCCCGTTTTCCTTGCCCTCGAAGGATCTTCGACCCTAAAACCCCCGACGCGCCGCCAACACCGAGGAGAGGATTCATTCGCACCAGAAGGCCATCCACAAGCTAGAGAGAGAGGAGGAGGATCTCCGGCGGGAGATCAACCACCTCGAAGGAAGCACCCTCTCGTGGAGAAGAAGGAAGACACCGGCGGAAGGGAAACCATGATCAACGGTGCCATGATCAGCACCTTGATGGGGTAATCTTCTCATTCGTCCATGGGTTGTAATCGATATTGAGATGTAATCGCACTTTGTCGGATTATCTATCTATCATCTTGTGTTGAATATACTTTAATGCTTAAGGTTAGCTACCATGCCATAAAGGGAGTAGAGCTCCGATGCTTCCTTGGATCCATTCAATACGCCGTGTCCATCAAAGGTCTAGTCATGAATACCTTCGCATAGTGACAGTACGAGAGGAGGGAAAGGGCGAAACCGTGGTAGATTGGTTTTTAATGTCTTTAAGCGATTGCATGCTCTAGTATCGTAGACCCGTGGGCGAGTGTCTTCTATCTTGATCGTTTATCATTCTCTCTAGTGTAGTTTAGTTGTTTTCTAGTATAATATAGTTAGGGTTTTAGTAGCTAGTGTGTCGTTGTTAATCGAACGCTTGTAATCCCCTTGCTCCGCGGATTGACAAGAACCTTGGGAATCCCGTGGTGAAAAAGGTGTGGGGTCCGTACGCTTGCGGATCGTAGAGGGATACGTCTTTTATCCGTCAACAACGAGCAAGACAAAGTCATGGACAATCGAGCCGGTGCACGGTGGCGGTCGAGTCAAGTGGTTTGGCGGGAGGCCGGACCGAGTACGCGGGGTTTGGTGGTTTGCCCACAAAACCTTCGGAGGACGGTTTCTTGGTTTGGGCCTCAAAACCAAGTCCGAGGGCCCAACATGACGGAGACGGGATCCGGGCGTGTCGGGAAGCTTCGAAGTGGAGGACACGCGGCGAGATCGCATGGCTTGCGTCGGGAGGACGCGGGGTGCGGCAAAGGCGTGGCCGTCCAATGGCAAGACCCACAAACATTACCTAAATACCCCTACGTGGGTTGTATCGCCAGTAGTTAAGTTAGGGGTAGTCGAGTCATTTACCACTCCGTCGGGACCTGATATATAAGCCATGAGTGTGTGTGGATGTCTCTCTCTCTCTCTCTCCGCGACTTAGGGTTTCATTTCCCCCCTCCCATTTCTCATTTTCGTAGCTACTTTCTTCTCCATTTTCTCTAGGCTAGCATGAGAGATTCATGTGAGATTTGTTGAGAGGGATGGATGCTAGGGCGGCATGCTAGACCTTGTGAATCTTTCCTGGTTTGTGTAGAAGATTCAGAGTTGTGTTTTTCGTGGTCTTTTTGTGCTTGTTTTCGTGCCTTTGTTCTCGGTGTGATTCCGCGGATTTGAGTGGGTTTCTCCCCGGATTTCTTTGAGGGAAACATGGATGGATGTCTCGTGCATCTTTGTGATTGATCTTGTGCCCTCAAACGCCGGGAAACCACTTCGATTCAAGGATTTTCGTTCGGTGCTCTAGCTTTTGGTGGTGCTCAAAGGATTCGCGATTCCCGGTGATTTAGGGAGTTAGGAGGCAAGATTTTTAGGCTATAGCATCCTTGTGTGACGCTTTTCAAGTCCCCAAACCCTTGTCTCTACAGCTTCTACCGTTTGGGAAATCCGATGATGATTAGGGGGAGTTGACCTTCGAGGTCGTGCAGTTTTTCTGTTCTGTCCGTGTAGGGCGGACAGTCCGCGGGGTGTTGGCGGACGGTCCGCGTGGGTGCTGTTCGTCGGGTGTTCTTCGTGTTCTTGCTCACCTTTCGTTTCGATCTGTCGTGGCTTTGAGTTTTGGTTGGGCGAAGTTTCGGACGGTCCGCGTGAACCGGGCAGACGGTCCGCGGGTGCCTGGCGGACAGTCCGCGTGCTCCCCGCGGATGGTCTGTTTTTCGAGGTTCGCTACTGGAGGTTCTGTTCGGTTTAACGGACGGTCCGCGGCTCAGGCCGGACAGTTCGCGGCAAGGGTGCGGATAGTCCGCGGTACCCTGCCGGACAGTCCGCGCGGCCCATCGCGGACAGTCCGCCCCGCCTGGCCGGACAGTCCGCCCGAGGCTGACAGCTTGGTTCTTTGATTCGATTCCTTCCTCCTTTTTTCGTGCTTCCGTGTGTGCTTCAAGGAATTGTTCCTAAGACTTGGGGTTGATCCATAACCTTGTTGTCTTGGCGATCGGTGCGTGATTCGATCCATCGCTTGGGTGTGACCGGGTGTTGTCTAGGTATAGGCTGGGTTCTTTGAGAAGAATTTTTACTGGCTCCTATTCACTCCCCCCTCTCTAGTCGCCATCTGATCCTTCAATTGGTATTAGAGCTTGGTGCCAGATTCTTTGCGACTTTAACAAGTCTTGAATCCTAAGATGGCGTACGTTGAGCGGGGCGGTCCGCCGCACTTCGATGGAAAGGGTTACCACAAGTGGGCGGCTCGTATGATGATCTTTCTTCGTGGCAAGTTGTTGGATTTCATTGTGCTTGACAAGACCTATACTATTCCGGTCAACATCCATACTCTTATGGTGACCGATGCTGGTGCTAAGGCCAAGTATGAGGCAAATGCAAAAGCCGTTGATCACTTGGTCCGGAGCTTGTGTGATCCTGAGTTTGAGCGTGTTCGGCATTTGAATCTTGCTTGGCAAATTGGAGAAGTTGTTGGTTGCTCACGGTGGTGATAACCATGTGAAGGCTCGCCTCTTTGTCTCTTACCGGATGCAATATGAGAACTTCACTCAACTCCCCGGTGAGGACATCGATGCGATGTTTTAGAGGTTCACCGCCATTGTGAACAACATGAAGGCTAATGTTGAGGATTTTCCTTACACCGAGCATGATCAGGCTTTGAAGCTCTTGCATATCTTGGATCCAAATGTTTGGGGTGCTAAGGTTGAGGCCATCAAGGAGTCTGGGCAATATTTGACTATTGAGTTGGATGACCTCTTTTCTAAGCTCAAGTCGGCTGAGGTTGACAGGAAGTTGCAATCCAAGCATGAGGGCTCGACTGACCATAGTCTTGCTCTTGTGGGCGGATCAAAGGGCAAATCTAACCCTTTCTGTCGACATTTTTCCTTGTCTTCTCTTATGTCTATTCCAGATGAGGAGTTTGATGTGCTGGGCGAGGAGGAGCTGGCCTTGCTCTCAAGGAGGTTTGATCGACTACATGAGAGCCGGAGGAATGCAAGGCGGAGCTCGGGGACATTCTACAAGTGTGGCAAGCGTGGACACTTCATCGCCGAGTGCCCGGAAGCGGAGGAGTACAAGTACAAGATGAGCGAGTACAAGGCGCACACAAGGCGTGAAGACAAGTACTCCTCCAAGGGCAAGCACTTCAGCAAGTCCAAGAGCAAGGACAAGGACAAGCGGCGACCGAGCAAGGGCGGCTACAAGAAGAACAAGGCAAGAGCCATGGTGGCCGGTGCAAGCGACGTCGACTCAAGCTCAAGCGACGAGCAATCAAGCTCAAGCAGTGAAGATGAAGACGCCGGGAGGCGCAAGGGCAAGAAGAGTGCAAGCCGGAACCTCAGCGGATTGAGCTGTGTGGCGCTTGAAGGCTTTTGTGGCATGGCCCATAGCTCGAGCAGCAAGAAGAGCGAGAAGGAAGACAGCGACTCCGACTCGGAGGATGAGGTAAATCGCGACCCCGACTCTTTGCTTGCTGAAATTACTAGGTTGAATGGCTTGATTGACAACCGTGATAGTGTGTTAAGAGATGCTAAGAAGATGAGGAAAGATCTTAGAGCTCAACTTGAGAATGCTAGTGAGAAAGTAGGAGAGTTAGAGTCCAAATTGCTTGAATTGAAACTTGAGAATGACTCTTTGAAACTTGCTCCTACTACTCCTGATGATGTTGAGTGTCTTGAGTGTGATGCATGGTTTAATGAGATCAAGTTGCTTAATGAGAAGAATGCTTCCACTTTGGCTAAACTAGATGCTCTTAGGACTGAGTATGATGAGCTTAAGGCTAGACCCACTTTGCTTGGTGCTTGTAAATCATGTCCTACTATGCATGCTAAGCTTGTTGATGCTCGTTCTACTATTAGCACTTTGGAAGCTTCTTTGAAATCTCCTGTTGTCAATGCATGCTCTAGCTGTGATGAAGTTACTTTGCGCAATCTTGAACTTACTTCCCGTTTGGATGTCATCTATGAGGAGAATGACTATTTGAGGAAGGTGTTGGGTTGGTTGTACGGCGCGGGAACCTCAATTGAAAATCATGATTGAGGAGTTCAAGAGAGCGGCGATGGTCGTGGTTTGGGTTTTGAGAAGTTGGGTGAGAAAGTGGGAGAGAACAGTGGGGAGAGTGTGTATGAGAAGTGTGTTGAGTCTAACCCCGAGTTTGAGGTGATCGGAGACATCCAAGTCCCACTTCCAAAAGCACCCAAGAACTCTTTCACACCAAAGCCCAACCACCTTTGCAACAAGCTTGACACAACCCAAGATCCACCAAAATTCCCACCTAAGACAAATGACTTCCATAAACCGGTGAAGTTTGTGAGTGAGAAGGGTGAGAAGCCTAGAGAGAAGCTAGAGCCAAAACCAAAACCCATCCCCTTCAGGTGTGAGTATTGTGGCAAGGAGAGGCTGTTGACGGTGAAAATCCGTCAACCTAGCCATGAGTTTACCTTCGGTGTTGGCATAAGTTTTATACCTTATCCATTGGTACTAACCCCCGTGGTATAACAAGTTCACGTGTGCATGTCGGTTTTGGAGTTTAGTGTTTATGCAGGGTTTTAGTGTTGAATGCAAGACTTTCGGGATAAGTTCATCAAGCACCTCATGACAAGACCTTGAAGCCCCGTACAAGTCATGCAATGAAGCAAACTTAACTCCAAGAAGCCAAGGACTTGATCCGAGAAGACGACAGACTCCGAGGACCTGACCAGAAAAGTGCTGAATCTTGCAAGACAAGGAGTTGAGTCCAATTCGGAGAGAAACTGACGACATGGACCTACATGCAGAAGGGGAAATATCCAAGAAGCAAGGGAACCGACGTAGACCAAAGGAGGCCTCAGGCTGGGCCTGAATGGGCCCAGGCCGGCCGGCCAGTCCGGTCGGCCCAGGCCCATCCAGGGCCCATTTGCCCCCTCCTTTGACCTAGCCGCCAATCAGGCTATTTATAGCCCCCTAACCGAGAGCCACGGAGGATACAATTCGTCATCGGCCGCCGAGGAGCAGAGAAGAGAGGGACACCATCTCGGAGAGGAGAGGGTCGAGCTAGTTGACTAGGCTTTCCCTAGCCGACGTGGGAACCTTGCACGGAAGACCACGTCGGAGTTCCCAGAGCTAGAAGCAAGATCAAGGAAGGATCCCGGTGGTAATCTTGTGTATGTATCATTGTTATAGTTGAATTATCAAGTTGAATCTTTTCCTAGCGATCAAGTGTTTCCTCGAAGATTTCGTTTTTCGATCGGCTTTGCTTATTCCAATTCTATTCTCGAGATAGATTACATAGGGTGTTCTTGTAGCCGCGGTGGCTAGAGGTACACGCCGGATCTTCCGAAAGAATCTCGACTTGTCTTTTGACTCACCCTAAGCTCCCCGCATGAGTAGGGATACGTTGTGACAGAACGGGGGTTCCAAAAGGCGGATGTTTTCGGATTTGGACGGGAAACCACGATTTAAAGAGGCTTCTAATAAGATTCGATTTGCTACTTCTTCTCTTGCTTGGAACTTCAACAAAAGGCTTACCCCGATCCCTCTAGATCGGTTTATCTACCCAATCTTACTTTGTTTTCTCCGGTCTTTAGTAGATTAGATTCATTTCGTGTCTTTTACTTAGATGCATTAGGGTTTCTTTTATCGAAGATTGAAGTTACTTGGCTTTATTAGATTAAGTTTTGTGTCACACATTTGTTCCACGGATTCGATACCTTGGGTTCACCACTCGAGGGAAGAAGGGTCCCTTGACTACGACGGGAGACTTGTCCGCTTGCAAGTCACAAACGAACTTTGATATAATTATTAACCGTCAACAGAGGCACCTAGCAGAGTTTTGCTACAAGAGGAAGAGGGATGAGAGGCTTGCTAGGGTGCAAGCAAACCAGGACAGGTATCGCCAGTCTCATGGTATCCCTGAGCCTAGAGTGCCACTTCCACGGGGTGTGGGAAGTGTGAAGAGTGTTGGTAGAGTTGGAGCTCAGGGTGGTAGGTTCCCACAGAGAGGTGGTGGTGAGAGGTTTGTTATGAGAGATGATGGTGTGCGTGCTGGTGAGAGGTTTGGTCGGGCTCATGGTGGTTTTGCTGGACGTCCCCCTACTCGTCCTCAATACGGGTTTAGGGGAGATGATCGCAGCTTTGGGTTCTAGAGGAACTATGGACCACGTTTTCCCCCTCGTGGTGCTCGTACTCCTTCCATGGGACATGGGAAGTTTGGTGGCAAGGGAATGATGTTTGCTAACCCCTCCTTTGAGCAGATGGCTCGACACTGGTTTAACTTTCTTTGTGCTAACCCCAGTGTCGAGTCGTTAGCTCATTCTCGTTCTTGTTTCTGACTACAGGCAGGAGGCTTGGAGAACATTTGGTTGATCGACTCCGAATGTTCTCGACACATGACCGGAGATAAGAAGTGGTTCTCCAGCCTCACCCCAGTGAAGGAAAAGATGTACATCACATTTGGGGACAATGGACGAGGAAGGGTGATGTCTGAGGGTGTTGTGCGTGTGAGTGACAAGGTAACGTTGAAGAGAGTTGCTCTTGTGAAGTCTGGGTTTCAATTTTCTTTCGGTTTCTTAGTTTCTTGATGAGGGTTTTGAGGTGCGCTTCAAGTCTGGCGAGTCTCGTTTGCTGGATTCTCGAGGTGATCTTGTCTGTATGATCATCCCCGAGGGTGAGATTTTCAGGGCTGATTTCTCTCGTTCTTTGGGTCCTGCTCACTGTTTGATGGCTGGTCCTTCTTCTGATTTGTGGAAATGGCATAGGCGGTTGGGACACTTGAGCTTTGATTTGGTTTCCCGCTTGAGTGGTATTGACCTTGTCCGAGGATTGCCGAGGTTGAAGCTTGAGAAGGATTTGGTTTGTGCTCCTTGTAGGCATAGCAAGATGGTAGCCACTCCCCATCCACCCCTGACCGATGTCATGACCGAGCGTCCGACTGAGCTGTTGCACATGGACCTTGTTGGGCCAGCTCGAGTTCGCTCGGTGGGTGGAAGTGGTATGTCCTTGTTGTGGTGGACGATTATTCTCGCTATGCCTGGGTGTTTTTCTTGGAGGATAAGAGTGAGACATTTGGTTTTGTTCGAGATCTGATCGTGAGGTTGAAAAACGAGAGGCATGGGAATGCTATTCGAGCTATTCGTAGTAATAACGGCTCAGAGTTCAAGAACTCTCGTTTTGATGCCTTTTGTCGTGATCTAGGTCTTGAACATCAGTATTCGACCCCTTATGTGCCCCTCAAAATGGAGTCGTGGAAAGGAAAAATCGGACTCTTTGTGAGATGGCTAGGACGATGCTCGATGAGCACAGGACTCCTAGGAGGTGTTGGGCTGAGGCGGTCAATACGGCTTGTCATGTTTCCAACAGGATTTTATTGCGAACTTTCAAGAAGAAGACATGTTATGAGCTTATGCATGGTCGGGCACCCAAGGTGAGTCATTTCCGAGTCTTTGGTTGCAAGTGCTTTATTCTTAAGAAGGGAAAACTCGACAAGTTTGAGGCTAGGTCTAGTGATGAGATTTTCTTTGGATATGCTAACCATTCTAGATCGTATAGGGTGCTTAACCTTGAGACTAACAAAATCATGGAGACTTGCGAGGTAACATTCGATGAGACAATGCCATGTACCTCTCTTGGCTTTGAATGTGCAGGTGATGAGGAGATGGCCAAGGATCTCTTTGAAGAGGAGAAGGATGAAGTTGGAGATGACGATGGGGAGAACCATGCGCCTGAAGCTGAGTGTGTACCCACTACTTCCCCTACGACCACTACGGAGCGTGGACCGTCTACTTCATGGACAACGACGGTGCGACAAGAGGACCAGGCGAGAGAAGCTGAAGGTGAGGGGGAGGTAGTCTCGAGGCGTGAGGCTCCCCGACGGATTCAAGAAGTGCATCCCCTGTCGAAGATCATTGGGGACATCGACGAACGTACTACACGGTCAAGGTCCGGAATTCCTCTCATTTTGCTCATGCTTTGCTTTTGTTGCCACCTTTGAGCCCAAGGACATTGGACACGCTTTATCTGATGCAAATTGGGTCAATTCTATGCATGAGGAGTTGGAAAACTTTGAGAGGAACCAGGTGTGGGAGTTAGTTGAACCACCTCCAAATTGCCATCCTATAGGAACCAAGTGGGTTTGGAAGAACAAAGAGGGTGAGAATGGGATGGTTTTGAGGAACAAGTCCAGACTTGTTGCTCAGGGGTTTAGTTAGAAGGAGGGGATCGACTATGAGGAGACCTTTGCTCCTGTGGCCCGTCTTGAGGCAATTCGGATCCTTCTAGCCTTTGCCGTGGCTAAAGGGTTCAAGTTGTTTCAGATGGATGTGAAGAGTGCCTTTCTGAATGGGGTCATAGAGGAGGAGGTGTATGTGAAGCAGCCACCTGGGTTTGAGAGCGAGTTGTACCCACACAAGGTGTACAGGTTGAAAAGGGTTCTGTATGGGTTGAAACAGGCGCCCCGTGCTTGGTATGGGAGATTGAGAGGTTTTCTGTTGAGCAGAGGGTTTGTGATGGGTACCGTGGATAGGACTCTGTTTCTCCTCAAGCATGGGAATGACTTGTTGATTGTTCAGATATACATGGATGATATTGTCTTTGGTGGCTCGTCACATAACCTTGTCGCCAAGTTTGCAGATGAGATGAGCAGGGAGTTCGAGATGAGCATGATGGGCGAGTTGCAGTACTTTCTCGGGCTGCAGATCAAGCAAGTGAAGGACGGAACTTTTGTGCACCAGACTAAGTACACGAAAGACATGCTGAGGAAGTTCCAGATGCAAGATGTGAAGCTGATGTCGACTCCCATGAGAAGTACGTCCACTTTGGATGCGGACGAGGACGGAGAACCAGTGGACCATCGGGAGTACAGGAGCATGATCGGCTCCCTCCTCTACTTGACGGCGACGAGGCCAGACATACAGTTCAGTGTGTGTCTGTGCGCTCGTTTTCAGGATTCGCCGAGGACATCACATCGACAGGCCGTCAAGAGGATCTTCAGGTACCTACAGTCTGCCCCTGGTCTTGGCCTTTGGTATTCTTCCTCCTCGACTCTTTCTCTTCATGGTTTTTCCGATGCAGATTTTGCTAGTTGTCGAGTCGAGAGGAAGTCTACTTTTGGTACTTGCCAGTTTCTTGGGTTTTCGTTGGTTTCATGGTCTTCCCGCAAGCAGTCTAGTGTAGCTCAGTCTACCACCGAGGCAGAGTATGTTGCAGCCGCGAGTTGTTGTTCCCAACTGTTGTGGATTTCATACACTTTGAGAGACTTTGGTGAGGAGTGCACCCAGATCCCACTTCTTTGTGATAGCACCAGTGCCATAAGCGTAGCTAAAAACCCAGTGCTTCATTCTAGAACCAAACACATAGAAGTGAGGTATCATTTCTTGAGGGACAATGTGGAGAAAGGAACCATTGTGTTGAGTCATGTCCCTACCCAAGATCAGCTAGCCGACATCTTTACAAAGCCTCTCGACCAAGCTACATTTGTGCGCTTGCGGGGGGAACTTGGGGTTTGTTGCCCTTTCTAGTTGATTCTTGGGGGTTTCTTCTTGTACCATATGTATAATACCATGTTTTACTTTGATGTATATACATGCTTTGCTTGATGTACAAACCATGGTAGGATAGCCATCTTGTCATATATCATGTTGCATTTGTCTCATATTGCATTTTAGGATGATGAGCTTCTTTCGTATGCCTTATTTAAGTCTCTTTGGCTATTTTGTGAGATTTTGGTCATATGTGTGGAGAAATGGTGATGTGAGGCTATGCTCTTGGAATAGTTGAGATATATGTGTTGTGAGATAGCCCTTTTTGAAATAAATGCTAATCTTGACTAATTTTTGGTGAAATGTGCTCCACTCATGTGTAGTAGTGTATCCATGTCACGTTTTGGTCTAAATGTGCTTTTCATGCTTAGATTGTGCTTGGATATCTTTTGCTTGCAATTGGGCCAAAGGCCGATATCATTGTGAATGTTTAGCCTATGTTGCATTCATGGAGGAGCATAAGCTTCTTTTTGCCGCAAAGGCACTTCATGTACCATGAAATGAATTAATCTTGAAAAGAAGTGTGTATGCTTGAAAAATGCTCCATCCATCATGTCTATGCTTAAAACGTCTTATCTTTCACATATGGGTGCAAAACATGTTGCATGATGTTCACCAGTGGAGAAGTCTCCCCGAAGTGGACACATGGCTCATGAGATTTGACATGACATGCTTTGCTTTATGGGTGTTTGCCATGATCTTTTGCTGAGAATTTGATATCCTTGTATGATCTCTGAGTGGTATGCATGTTTGTGGCTCGAGTGTGACATGGATAGGCTTTTACATGTGAAACGAGCCCTCTTTTGGTAAAACTGCTTAAATCTGAAAATTTTGCTTTGTCACATGCTTGTATTTTCATATATTACTTGTGGCAATGCTTTGTCTATGCTATGATTCATATGTGTGATCTTTGTCTCATTTCTAGCCTTTGATACTTGATTTGGCCTATTTGAGAAGCTCATGTAGTGTTTATATGCTTTGTTTTGCATTTCTGCATTTTCACCTTGATTCATACATTGTCAACAAGGGGAAGAAGAGGTGAGCTTAATGCAAATTCAGAAGAAGTGAGCTGAAATTTGAAAGTTTGCATCCTCATGTTCAGGGGGAGCTTGCATTTGTTCAGGGGGAGCTTTCTTGTTGTTTTCAGTGTGGAGTTTGTGCTTTGCTCGGCTTGTGACCTTTCTTTGCCTTTCCTTGGTTTTGGTCATGAGTTGATCTTCTTTGTTTTTTCTTTCTTCTTCCTTCCTTTCTTTCTCTGAATTTCATTTCGCGTTGTGTGTTGTCAATGCACTCATCAAGGGGAGATTGAGGACCAGGAGCATCCCGGTGGTCGATGGATGACTGCTCCTCAGTGATGAGTGATTGACAACGGGTGTTGGACTGACTCTTGGCTCAGTGCGCAGGTGTAGGCTGCGGCCTAGTTCGTGTTGTTGCAGGTGAAGAACGGGCGCGAAAGGTCTTCAACCTTGAGGGGCCTCCGGGAGATGGAGAGACAAGTAGGCTTGGTTCGAGGGACCCGGTGGACAGCGGGACTAGGTGCGGGCTACATGGTGGCGATACGAGCAAGACGAAGTCATGGACAATCGAGCCGGTGCACGGTGGCGGTCGAGTCAAGTGGTTTGGCAGGAGGCCGGACCGAGTACACGGGGTTTGGTGGTTTGCCCACAAAACCATCGGAGGACGGTTTCTTGGTTTGGGCCTCAAAACCAAGTCTGAGGGCCCAACACAACGGAGACGGGATCCGGGAGGACGTGGGGGTGCGGCAAAGGCGTGGCCGTCCGATGGCAAGACCCACAAACATTACCTAAATACCCCTACGTGGGTTGTATCACCAGTAGTTAAGTTAGGGGTAGTCGAGTCATTTACCACTCCGGCGGGACCTGATATATAAGCCATGAGTGTGTGTGGATGTCTCTCTCTCTCCGCGACTTAGGGTTTCATTTCCCCCCTCCCATTTCTCATTTTCGTAGCTATTTTCTTCTCCATTTTCTCTAGGCTAGCATGAGAGCTTCATGTGAGATTTGTTGAGAGGGATGGATGCTAGGGCGGCATGCTAGACCTTGTGAATCTTTCCTGGTTTATATAGAAGATTCGGAGTTGCGTTTTTTGTGGTCTTTTTGTGCTTGTTTTTGTGCCTTTGTTCTCGGTGTGATTCCGAGGATTTGAGTGGGTTTCTCCCCGGATTTCTTTGAGGGAAACATGGATGGATGTCTCGTGCATCTTTGTGATTGATCTTGTGCCCTCAAACGCCGGGAAACCACTTCGATTCAAGGATTTTCGTTCGGTGCTCTAGCTTTTGGTGGTACTCAAAGGATTCGCGATTCCCGGTGATTTAGGGAGTTAGGAGGCAAGATTTTTGGGCTATAGCATCCTTGTGTGACGCTTTTCAAGTCCCCAAACCCTTTTCTCTACAGCTTCTACCGTTTGGGAAATCTGATGATGATTAGGGGGAGTTGACCTTCGAGGTCGTGCAGTTTTTCTGTTCTGCCCGTGTAGGGCGGACAGTCCGCGGGGTGTCGGCGGACGGTCCACGCGGGTGCTGTTCGTCGGGTGTTCTTCGTGTTCTTGCTCGCCTTTCGTTTCGATCTGTCGTGGCTTTGAGTTTTGGTTGGGCGAAGTTTCGGACGGTCCGCGTGTACCGGGCGGACGGTCCGCGGGTGCCTGGCGGACAGTCCGCGTGCTCCCCGCGGACGGTCCGTTTTTCGAGGTTCGCTACTGGAGGTTCTGTTCGCTTTAACGGACGGTCCGCGGCTCAGGCCGGACAGTCCGCGGCAAGGGTGCGGACAGTCCGCGGTACCCTGCCGGACGGTCCGCGCGGCCCATCGCGGACAGTCCGCCCCGCCTGGCCGGACAGTCCGCCCGAGGCTGACAGCTTGGTTCTTTGATTCGATTCCTTCCTCCTTTTTTCGTGCTTCCGCGTGTGCTTCAAGGAATCGTTCCTAAGACTTGGGGTTAATCCATAACCTTGTTGTCTTGGCGATTGGTGCATGATTCGATCCATCGCTTGTGTGTGACCAGGTGTTGTCTAGGGTATAGGCCGGGTTATTTGAGAAGAATTTTTACTGGCTCCTATTCACCCCCCTCCTCTCTAGTCGCCATCTGATCCTTCAGAGATAGGTGGACATGTGCAAATGGCAAAGAGTGATTCCGAGGCACAAAGGAAGTCCTCGTTATCGGATTGCACATGGTTGAAAAGTGAGTATGGATCTTTTAATCTTGAGTCCTTGAGATTCCTAATGCACTTTAGAGAACCGGGGAGTTTACTTTATTTTTATTTTTACTCATACTCACATTTTTTCTTTTCTTTTTTCCTTGTACATATACTTTTTTATTTCTTTTTCTTTCTTTCTCTTTCTCATTTTTTCTTTCTCATCAAAATTTTTTTATTTGCTCCCATTTGAACTCTAAAATTGCATTGTACCTACCTCCTCCCCCATGCTTAGACGTTTGCTCGTCCTCGGGCAAAGAGGTGATAAAGATAAGGTAGGTACCGGAAATACTTTTCCTTTGGAGAGATACTTGAAATCTTCAATGTTGGCACCATCTTGCAATCTTCCTTGAATTGATGATCCATACTCAACGATAGGTTGTGGTCAAGGAGGTAATCACAAAAGATGATATTTGGTTTTAAGGATGGATATCCGGCGAGGTTTGTGAGATCTCCGATGTGGGGATACACAATGCGCGGATAAAAGGCTAGCAAAAAGATAGATACGCAAAAACGAAATGACCAGCTTCTTAGTCTCGGGCCAGAGAAATCATGGCCTGCAATAACTCACTCATAAATAAATCTTGTACACTAAGGTTTATGCACTCAAATATATATTAGGCTCTGGATAGATTGAGCAACACACAAGTGATATTCATGACAAGGTTAGTGATATTTTTGGGCATAAAAACCATCTTTAATCTATCTATAACTTGAGAGCACATAAAACACTATGGGTCTTTATTTTAATCATAACCTCCGCTAAAGATTAAGCTAGCATTTAGATAAATTCAGATTCGTATTTTAAGATAGCACTAGCTTTAACATGCATAAATCAATTACAAAGATAAACAAAGCAGCAATTATAATCATATATCATCATGGCACAAATTTTGTAACTTTTCCAATGGTGTAAGCAAGGTGGTGTCTTTATTAATGGTGAAAACAAACTGAAAAATACATGCTGAAAATGAACAAACACACTTGCTGAAATTTTTAAATGAAAACTGAAAATATTACGCAAACACAAGCAAACAAAAGCTGAAAATTACAGAGAAAGGGAAAAGAAAAGAAAACTAAGGTTCCTCTTTCTTCCTAATCCTCCGCCGGTGGTTGGTGTTGATAATCTTGATAGTTGTACCCTTGCTCGTAGTAAGGTTGGACATCCCCTCCAACGAATTGATCCGGCTCCACTAGGTGAAGGCGTCCAAGCTCGTAGGCAATATTTGCATTGCCCTCACCAAGTTGAGTCGCGTTGGTTTGGATGGCTGTGATGTTTTGCATATTTCTCGCAACATACCCTCCAATTATGGCCATGCTTTGTTGTGGTTGCGGATATTGTGCGTAGGGCTCTGCGAAGGTTACGTCGGGCACCACATAATTTGGTGGGGGTACCGGTGCACCACCCCCCCATGCTTGCACTTGTGGCCCTCCGTAATAACTTGGCGGAGGAGGAATCCCGCCAAATGGTGGTACATAGTTGGGTTGTGCACCACCCGCTTGTGCGGAGGAGGATCCCCCCTCTACGATTCTTCCTCTTTTATTTTTCTTCGTCGGGACAAGGAGTCCCTCTTCCAACCAATATTCCCTCCTTGAATGAAAAGCCTAAGCCTTGCATCCGGAAAGGGTAAATTCACCTTGGCCACATGAAAACCTCCTCTCTCATCTCCACTAATATATTTGCCTTGTTTCAAATACTCAAAGCCGAGAGAGGTTCCACGTAAAAGATGTTCGAGGTTTCTTGTGATCCCCGACCGTAGGGAGATGGCCAACATAGAGAGGTAGCACCCCGAACCAATATCTCCCGCCCCCGATATTGCCTCGCAACACCATCGGTTGATCATAAGGTATGAGGGGTCTATTGGCTGCTTGGCAATTAAAGCCGAGTAGAGCCAATTCAACTCCGTGTCGGTCACCTTCGTCTCCCTCATCCTCCCCAATATCCTCTTGCTCATCCAAGAGTGGAATACTTGGATAATGGGGTTACAGATGCAATTGCGTTGTTGGTGGGCTTCTCCGGAGATCAAATTCCAAAATCCATCTAACATGCCGGGCGGCACGTCAACTTTCTCCGGAGCTCCCTTATGGAACCCAAGTAGCTCCCTAACATACTCGTAGGGAACCACTTGTTGGACTCCCTCCAAACAG
This sequence comes from Cenchrus americanus, assembly GCA_947561735.1. Lineage (NCBI taxonomy): Eukaryota > Viridiplantae > Streptophyta > Magnoliopsida > Poales > Poaceae > Cenchrus > Cenchrus americanus. Next base: position 12,660,048 of record OX387244.1, read on the forward strand.
AATGATAAACTTTGCACCCCATCATCAAGGATAGGTGCAATAGTCATCAAGATTTCCAAGGCAAACTCCTTGTGGGTGTCTGCCGATATCCCGCTGGAGAATTGCACCCATCCAAGGTGCCCCAACATATAATATATGTCGGTGTCGAAACCCAAGTAGTTGAGTGCTTGATCGTCGAAGTCAACGTTGGGCACAAGCCTCTTCTCAAGACGAGAGAGTTTCTTCTCCTCCTCCTCCGACAATATGATGAAGCCATATGTGGAATACCGCGGAGTGAATGGAGGTGGCGCGGATGAACGGGTCGATTGTCGAGGTGCGACGGGCGGCTCCTCTGTACGCCCTTGAGGTTCGGTAAACCTCATGGACGTGCTCCTTGTTGCCCTCATGCCACCGAGGAGGAGAGCGTCGTTCCTCCGTGGCGGTGCCATGTCCTCCTCCATGCTCCGAGGAGACTCGGAAACCGAGTGCCTCCTCGAAGACGTCGTTGAAGACGGCTTGGATGACGATGACCCCTTCTTCTTGGTGAAGAGACTTGTGGTTTTCTTCCACATGATTGCAGCACTCTTCTCTCCACTAAAATTCCGGGTTGCAATCGGTAACTAGGCACTTAAAAACTTACTTCGAAATGTGGACTTTGAGTGGATTAACGGTGTGTATTGTTTGAGCTATCAAGATTGGGAAGGTTGGCTATGTCTACGGTGGTTCTGGGCACAAAAACTTGAGCACACAAACTGAGGAAGGAGAGGGATGCTTGCCTGGAGAAGACGGGAGCCGGGGGGCTCCTTTTGTAGGGGAGGCCGGTCGGCCTGGGCCGACCGGCCTGGGTGGCCGCGTGCTCTCCCTTGGCTCGGTTTTCTTCCAGCACGATCATTTCTCCTCCATGACCTCCTTACCCGTGTGCTCCACGAGTTGCACCACCCAAACGCTCTCGTCCACTCCTTTTCTTGCATTATTGGTCCTTCCACTTGATGCTTCATGCTTTGAGTCATGTCCATGCTCCCTTGCTCCACTTGCTTCACATGTCACCATGAATTTCTTGCAAAGTTATGCTTGCTGCCCACCCATGCTTGTCCTTTGCATGTGGTCTTGATGAAAGTTGATGAAAGGTGTCACACCTGATTTCCGAAGAGGAACCAAGTGCATCTCATATGTGCGCCAGGATCAGTTCACACACATATGATAGACGAAAATGAGTGAAATATTATAAACAGTATTAAAGCGTATTTCAGAGTTTAACCACTTATTACACTCATGCGGGAGACTCGAAGGTCTCTAACAACGGAAAACGATAACTACTCGTCGAGTCCTCGTCTTCCGCTCCCACAGGCACTTGACTGGGGGTCCGCAAGCCTCAGATCTCATCGTAGTCGTCGTAGAATTCTCCTCCAAAATTTTCCTCTGAACAGCGATAAGCAAGGCTGAGCACTCTTATGGTTGGAGCTCAGCAAGTGGGGGAAAATGCAAGGCTATCAAGGATAGGCTAAGGTTTTGCAGCGGTTAGCATTTTAATGTTGGTCAAGTTTTAATTAAAGAACGCCTATTTACTATGTGTAAGTTCGTACCATCCCACTTAAGAAAAACTTAAATACAAAACACCCCAAGCTCATCGAGCTTCACCAACCATGATTTAACTCGTCTTTAAGTTTATTAATCATGTGAGGGTCCAAGCCGCTCATGACCGTGAGCACGGCTGATCGATTAGTTTTACACTCTGCAGAGGTTTGCACACTTTACCCACAGTTCGCGTAAAAGCTCCGAAGAACTTTAAACCCAACCATGCGATGCTAGTCAAGCACCATACCACACTTCCGAGGTGTGATTGCATAGGGACGCTACGAAGCCTTTACAAAGGCATGCAAAAGACTAACGACCCGCATAGTTACAGATCTGGGCGGACCATAACCCTCCCTAGTGGTCAGTACCTTAGCAAAGGCTACTACCCCAAAAGGACCGGGCTATACCCCTGCAACCCGGATCCCCCTCTACTCCTTTCGGAAAAGGGCCACTAGTACGATCACACACCTAATTATTCGGCTAAGGTCAGAGCCATGTAACACTGTGGTTGCGCATGTTTTCTTGGGTGGTTGTCCATGTTCCGATTAAATCAAGTGTTCTTGCATTACCCAAAACATCAACTATTAAACATATATCATTTCCATAAAAGACCCATTTATCCAACCCATGTTGAGCAACTAGCGATTTCTACCCAAAACATTATTTAAAAAGGGCTAAGCCAAGGATCAGGGTAAAAGATCTAGGTAAGTCCTCAAAAAGGTTTTCCCGTCAAATTAATGCAATGATATCATAAAAGTAAACTTTAATTATAATGCAGTTATATAGGACAAAAATAGAACATGCAGGGGGAGAAGACCACTTGCCTTCTTTAGCTACAGCAAAAACTTCCTCCTCATCAAACAACTGCTCCTGATCGTCCCCGAGAGGTGGCTCAGTTGAAACAGGCACGATATCTACGATTCACACATAAAGCATACAATAAATAAAACAGATCACCAATCAATCCTAAAGACTGAAAACGTGCTACTAAAGCGACGGGCTCGCTGAGACGATCGCAAGGACTGCTAGAACGCTAAAAACGGAGCTATAACGGAGAAGATATGCTAAAAACAAGGTATAAGGACTAATCTTCGATAAACTAGACTTTACAGGGACCTAACAGCAACAAAACAGGGGCTAAAACGTAATTATACTTAAAAATAGAAGGTTTAAATCATTAAAAGAGTGCTCTGGACCTCGGGTAGGATTTTCTAATAAGACAGGGGTCAAAACAATAAAAACAGGACCTAAATGTGAGGATCTTTTAAAGGTGGAAAGGTTCGGACAAGATATTAAAGAGTTCAGGGGGTTTTCCACAAAATAGCCGGTGGCCACTGCGTGGACCGGGCTGGGCGCGATCTGCGCCGTCAATCTCTGATCGGGCGGCGGGCGCGGTCGTAGACCGGCGCCGTGGACCAAGTCCACTGGTCCACGGTGGACCAAGGCAGGGGGGTTTCACCCCTTTTAATCTGGGCCGCTGGCTGCGATCTACGGCTGCGGTTGCATGCGTGCGCCCGACGGCGGCGCCGGCCGGCCCGCGGCGGTACCCGGTCGGAACCTCGCCGGAGGTTCGCCGGCGATCGCTAATAGGAGCTAGGGGCCACGGTTTTGGACGGGAAATGGCTCTACGCGAAGCTAGGGCGACGGGTAGGCTTCTCAGGTGACTAGGAAGGCGGCTCCGACGGCCGTGGTGGCTAGCACAGCAAGGGGGGCGGGTCGCCGGCGGCCGGTGTGTGGCGGTGTACCCTACGGTTCGGTTTAAGCGAAAAGGAGGGCGGGGAAATGATCCTTACCGCGTGTAGGAGCTTCGGTGGGCGAGGAATCGATGAAAGAGGTGGCGGCGGCGGAGATCAACGCTGGCGGCTGGCTCCGATGGGTGGTGACGGCGACGAGCGAAATGGGCGCTAGGGACCCTGCGGTTTCAAATTGATGCACGTGTGAGATCACAAACATGAAGAGGAAGTGAAAGGAAGGGTTTAAGAGGCTTCACCGACGACAGAGGAGCTCGGGCGGCGGCAATGGTGCGGCGGCCGGTGCTCCAACTCGGTGGCAAAGGCGGCTAGGGCACGGGGAGGCATGTGAGCTTGGAATTGAGCGAAGGGGGAATGCGGAGGAGCCCTGGGGTTGCTTAAATAGGCTCGGGTGGCTCCGGGAGGCGGTTCCCCGGCGGCCATGGCCATTAATGGCCGGCCTTGAAGGAGAGTGAAGAGGGGAGGGGGGTTAAAGGGGGTAACATCCGTTTTAAGGGGGGAAATGAAGGAGGGGCATCACTGCACTCGATTAAGGGGGTTTGATGGCGGGGGAGCGACGGACCCGACCGGTAATGGCCGACGGCTTGAAGAGGGGTGCGGCCATCCCGCGGCTGGAGGTGGGAGGAGATCCTGACCGCGGGGCCCCACCTGTCAGCCTCTGGCGCAAAAAGAAAAAGGGAGGCGCGGTACTGGGCCGACGGGAGAGCAAAGCTGGGCCGCTGCGGGCTGCCAGCGCGCGCGGAAAAAGTCCGCTGGCCTGGGAAGGTTTGCGTGCTGAAAAAGAAAAGAGGGATGGGGAAGGGAATTGGGCCAGCTGGAAAAGAAGGGAGAGAGGGGAAAGGAAGGTTTTTCTTTTTCTTTTAAATTCTTTTCAAATTCGTTTTTCAAACTTTCAAACTTCAATCAAACAGAAATCCATGCATTCGAATCATGATGCACAAACACTTATTATTTCTAAATTATTTTAGTGATGTTTAAATATTTAAAAGCCAATTTGTTTGATAATTTATTTATGTCCTTTAAGAAATTAAATCTAGCCACTTGTTGCTAAGTTAATTTAGTGATGGAATTTTAGGGTGTTACAAATCCTACCCCCTTAAAGAGAATCTCGTCCCGAGATTCAGGAAGATTAGAGAACAACTGAGGGAATTCTTCCTTAAGCTCGTCCTCTCTTTCCCAAGTAGCCTCATCCTCTGAATGGTGACTCCATTGCACCTTGCACATCCTAATGACCTTGCTGCGAGTAGCCCTTTCTGAGGTATCCACTATCTTGACTGGGTGTTCCTTGTATGTTAGATCATCCTTTACCTCAAGTTCTTCCAATGGTAGATGCTCTACTCTGACCTCACTTGAACACTTTTTCAATTGCGACACATGGAACACATCATGAACACCGGCCAAGCGTTCAGGTAACTCCAACCGATAAGCTACTTCGCCCCGTCTTTCCAAGACTTGAAAAGGTCCGATAAAGCGGGGTGACAACTTCCCTCTGATATTAAACCTTCGAAGACCTCGGATAGGTGACACTCTAAGATATGCATAGTCTCCGACCTCAAATACCACTTCTCTTCTCTTAGGATCTGCATAACTCTTTTGCCTAGATTGAGCAATCTTGAGATTTTCTCGAATTATCTCAACTTGTCTTTCAGCTTCCTTTATTATCTCTGGACCAAAGAGTTGACTCTCCCCTGTCTGGTTCTAGAACAATGGTGTCCTGCACTTCCTTCCATACAGTGCTTCAAACGGTGCCATCTTGAGACTACTTTGATAACTATTGTTGTATGCAAACTCCGCGTATGGCAAACTTTTATCCCAACTTCCACCATGTTTTAATGCACATGCCCTTAACATATCCTCTAAGATTTGATTTGTCCTTTCAGTCTGACCGTCTGTCTATGGATGATATGCTGAGTTGAAATTTAAATTTGTATCCATAGACTCATGTAGTTTCTGCCAGAATCGAGACGTGAACTAAGTGCCCCGGTCTGAAACTATCTTCTTTGGAACCCCATGCAAACATAATATCTTTGATATGTATAGTTCTGCTAACTTTGTTCCTGAGTAGGTGGTCTTTACTAGTATGAAATGTGCAACTTTAGTTAATCTGTCCACTATTACCCATATCGAATCGTATCCATCACGTGTACGTGGTAATCCCACTATAAAATCCATACCAATCTCTTCCCACTTCCATTCAGGTACTTGCAATGGTTGCAGTAACCCTGCTGGTCTTTGATGCTCCGCTTTTACTCTTTGACATACATCACACAGTGCCACATGAGCTGCAACATCTTTCTTCATACCGTACCACCAATAATTCTGCTTTAAATCTTGGTACATTTTGGTATTTCCTGGATGTATAGAGAGTGCTAAATCGTGTGCTTCTTTCAATATAGACTCACGAAGATGTTTGATTTCCGGTACACAGATCCTGTTCTTAAACCAAATAGTTCCCTGTTCATCCTCTCTGAATTCCGAAACTTTCCCTAGTTCAATCAACTTCTTATATCCCTTAATCTTTTCGTCATCCAATTGCCCTTTTCTAATCTCTTGTTCAAGAGTTGACTCAATCTCTAAGGTCATACTTTCACTCTGTGCAGCTATCCCTAGATTGAGTCGTGCCATTTCCCAACACAGTTCCTGGGGCATTAATCGAGCTACTAACATGTTTGCTTGACTCTTACGACTCAAAGCATCTGCCACAACATTGGCCTTTCCTGGATGATACTGTATATCCAAATCGTAGTCCTTAATCAGCTCTAACCACCTACGTTGTCTGAGATTGAGATATCTTTGAGTGAAGATGTACTTTAGGCTTTTGTGGTTTGTGAATATCTGACACTTATTTCCAATCATATAGTGTCTCCAAATCTTCAGTGCGTGCACTATAGCTGCTAACTCTAGATCATGAGTAGGGTAGTTTTGTTCATGCTTCCTTAGTTGCCTAGAAGCACATGCTACCACTTTTCCTTCTTGCATAAGCACACAACCAAGACCTTGTCGTGATGCATCACAATACACATCAAACCCTTTATGTATATCTGGCATTATCAGTACTGGTGCGGTGGTCAGTTTCTTCTTCAATTCTTCAAAGCTAGTTTGGCACCTATCATCCCACTTAAACTCCTTTCCCTTCTCCAACAAAGACGTGAGAGGTTTTATGATCCTCGAGAATCCCTCTATGAACCGTCGGTAGTAGCCTGCCAAACCAAGAAAACTCCTGATCTCTGGTACATTTTTAGGTGGATTCCAATTTAGCACATCCTGAACTTTACTCGGCTCCACAGCAATTCCTCCGTCAGTGATAATGTGCCCAAGAAAAGAGATCTCCTTCAACCAAAAGTCACACTTGCTGAATTTGGCATATAACTGATGTTCTCGAAGTTTCTGCAATACCAATCTCAAGTGCTGCTCATGTTCCACTTCATTCCGAGAAAATACTAGGATGTCATCTATAAATACTACCACAAATCTATCAAGATATTCCATGAAAACCTTGTTCATCAGATACATAAAGTAGGCTGGAGCATTGGTCAATCCAAAAGACATCACTGTGAACTCATATAGACCATATCTTGATGTGAAAGCTGTTTTAGGAATATCCTCCATACGAATCTTCAACTGATGGTAGCCAGATCACAGATCTATCTTAGAGAAAACTTTCGCTCCTCTCATTTGATCGAACAGATCCTTGATCCGGGGTAAAGGATATTTATTTTTGATAGTGACCTCATTGAGAGATCGATAGTCTACACACATCCTCCTAGATCCATCCTTTTTATCTACGAAGAGTGTGGGGTCTCCCCATGGTGATGAACTACAACGGATAAACCCTTTACTTAACAATTCCTCTATTTGTTTCTTTAATTCTGCCAAATCCTTAACATCCATTCTATACGGTCTTTTAGATATAGGAGCAAGTTACCAGTGTAAGAGTTCAATACCGAATTCAATGTCTCGGTCAGGTGGCATACCTGGTAGGTCATCAGGAAACACATCCGGGTACTCATTCACCACTTTAATGTCCTCCAGAACTTTTCCTTTCATTGAATTCACTATCTCCTTTCCAGTAGGTGACGGTGTTGTAATAAATTCTAGTCTGTCCCCTTGTGGACTAGTCAAGTGAACTGACTTCTCCCGACACTGGATAACCCCATCATACTTCCTTAACCAGTCCATCCCTAAGATCACATCTATGCCCCAAGATTTTAGGACTACCAGATTGGATGGAAAGTCTACCCCCATAATTTTAAGGTTTACTTGTGGGCACAGATGACTGGCTTTCATATCACCACCCGGTGAACTAACAAGCAACGGTTTCTTCATTGGACTCACAGGCATATTATGCTTTGCTACGAACCGATCGCTAATAAATGAATGCGTTGCTCCCGAATCAAATAGTACCTTGCAGGTACGAGTCAATAGGGAACGTACCAAGCACAACCCCGCAAGCGTCCCGCGCTCGCTCCACGCTCATGTTGTGCACCTTGCTGCGCACATAGTTCTGTTGTGCTTTGTTGCCTGGAGTTCCTGCATTTCCGGGGCGCGCTGGAGTTGATGACTGTCCAACTTTCTGAACATTACTCCTCTGGGGAGTCTGCATTCCACGTTTAGGACAGTTATTAGCATAATGTCCCAACTCGCCACACTTGAAGCATCCATTAGGCGGCACAGGAGTGGTGTTCCTTGCCGGTGCACCCGATGTAAGAGTTGGGCGGTTTTGTTGGAAGTTTCGTGTGCGGGGAGTTTGCGGGTTGAACCGTTGGGGCTGCTGGAAAGAACGCTGCAGCTGCATGTTCTGTGGGTGCTTTCCACCATGTCCTCCAGAACGGAATGGTGTATTCTGTTGGTAGCTGTAGCGTGGACGGGTATGGCTGCTAGACTGTCCCTGGGATTGAAACTTACGCTTCTGCTCCCCGAGCTCTCTGCGTTTGTTCTCTAAGCCAATTGCCTTGTTTAACAAAGTGGCAAAATCTGGAAAGGTATGGCTCGGAGCTGATAATTCAGTGGTCCTATCAATCCATCAAGGAAGCGTTCTTGCCTTTTCGGGTCTGTGTTGACCTCGTCTGGAGCGTAGCGAGACAACTGAGTAAATTTGTTGAGGTATTCATTTACAGACATATTGCCCTGTTTCAGAGCAAGGAACTCTCTCTGCTTCTGCTTCAGTACCCCATCAGGGATGTGGTGTGCGCGGAAAGCATCTCTGAACTGTTGCCATGTAATGGTGTTGGGCGCAGGATGAGCGGCTGTATAAGCATCCCACCAATCCGATGCTAGCCCTTCCAAGCATCCAGAAGCATAAAAGACCATTTCTCGGTCATTACACTGAGCTCTCTCCAACTTTTTGGTAACGATTTTCAATCAATCATCAGCGTCCAGTGGATCGGTTGAGTGGGAGTAGGTGGGAGGGTGGTGGCTCATGAATTCCTTATGCTTGTCTCTCGGAGCAGGTGGTGGTGGTGGTGGTGCCTGTGGCTGATTTTGCTGGGCTTGTAGGTTCTGTACTGCGGCGGTGAGATTCTGAATCAGCTGCATCTGGGCAGCGAAGAATTGATGGGTAGCGGGATCCATTGCGGGATTGGGTGGGGGAGGTGGCACCGGGTTCTGCTGGTTGGCTATATGTGCCCGAACAACTGGTGGAACGTCCTGTCCTCCTCCTGACCTGGTCTTTACCATCTGATTGTTAGAGAAAGATATTTCAGATAAGAATATCGAACTGATGTATAAAGAAGTAAGTTTGAATTAAGGAATCAGCATGATTTCTTTTCTGTGATAGATTCGGTTGATCTTGGTAAAACAATTGTAACTCATAGTGTCCTTTCTCAAAAATTATGAACTTTTGCCAGGCCGTGTAAAACATATTTATGAAACTAACCCCACTGTTTTGGCATGGTTTTACAGATTCTGTTAGCCCCATTATTCTGTTTATAACTCTCTGTATATTAATCCTATAGTGCTGAATTTTGGATAGAGGTTGATCCACAAAATTTGTGAACCAACCCAACTGGATTTAGGTCAATCGGAGTTCTGTAGCTTGAGTTATGATTAAAACATTGCTGTGCTGTCAAGGAGCTGCGCGAACAGATTTTGTATGATTGATTTGGTATGATAAGTAAGGTAGAAGACAACTTAGAATTGAACCCCAACTAACCATTAACTTAACGAGATTTCTCTTGTTGCATTTGTGGCCATCACTCCACAATACAACTCACTCACACAAAGATCCAAATCAAACATGGTTCAATCAACAACTTATTACAATCGTTCGTCCTCGCAGGAACGTCTACCGAAAAAAAACAAAAGAGGGTGGATATCCTAGTTCCTATTCCACTGAAGACTAGTGGTCGCTGCTGGAGTGCCGTAACGAAGTCTTTTGCGTGGAGGCGAACGGGAAGGACAAGATGCTTCTGCTTCCTCAGGCGGTTGTTGTCCTGCCAGCTGGGCTTCTAGCTGAGCTATTCTTGCTTGTGCATTCTGTAGCTCCCGATGTGTCCTGTCCAACTCTGCTGTTGCTCCCTCCAAATCTGTGTTAAGAGCTGTAGTCACTCTAGCAAGTATATCAACACGGCTATCTCGGAAGTCCCCCATAGGTACCACGCGTTTTTCGTACCACCGACTCGCCGGGAACAAACCGAAGTCTGTGCCTTCTATGCGATCACGGAATGTGTTGCTGATAGACCATAGTGCTCTTCTAGCGGCATCATTGATAGCAGCAGCTTCTGAAGCAAAATGTGCTGTGCTGGGGTGGATTGTACGGGTCCTCCATCTACCTGCCTGTGCCGTTGTTGACGCAAAATGTGCACTCAGCGCCAAACACACAGCAAGCCGAAAAGCTTAGCTTCGCACGCGCAGAGAGAGAGTGACGTGCCAGTCAATTTTTCCTGAAAATTAACAAAAGATAAAACAGTTAAATACCAAAACTTGGAACTTGCCGGTGGTACCAGTGCGGTTCCATATTTACTGCTAAGAAGCCAAGTAAGACGACATGTAGCTATGTAAAGCTACCCGTCAAAGAAACATGACCATTCGGTAACCGCAAAGGGAAAAAGAACATTGCCGAACGGATGACGTAAGCATGACAACGATCGATCTTTGAATAAACATGGATGCATGTGCAAAGCCATGACCGATCCTCATGAAGATTAACATTAAATGAAGTAAAGCACGAACATGATCATGTATTAAAATAAGCATGCATAGATCCAAAGCATTAGTCTACCGCATGTCTAATTACTTTAAGATCCGTCGGGCACGATATCGCAAATCTATCCACCGCATGATACAACTTGCATGAAAGAACGCACCACTTTCCACAAATAGATCTATCCACCGCATGATACAACCTAAATACGGAAAGCTAGAAGCACACATCTTTTAAAACATAAATAACGCACGTGATCTACTCGTGAAGATATAACCGAATGCGGTCGAACAACCGATTCGGGGTCCATGAAGAAGGAACAAACATTACCACGTGAATAAATCTATCGAGCCGAATTGGAAATCTAATCCACCGGATGACTAGCTCCAAAGCAACCCAAAAACCCGCATCTACCGCATGATACCCGGCTCTTTCAAGATTTATACTAACAAAGCAAGCTTGAACCCGCAACACGTAACAACCTAGATCGATTCGGTTTCGGCTATCGGAGAGCACGAGATCCACGCGTCAAAGACACGAAACCTGCTCTTGCACGGATCTTAAAAGGAAAAAAGCCGATCCAAACCCATCTAGATTGGGCAAAAGTGTATTACATGAATTAAAACATAAAGTAAAACTCATGATAACACGGGGTAACTTAATGAATCTATTGGATCTTGCCAAAATCCAATAGAGCCGATAACTAGCTTCGAGCTAGACCTTAGCCTACCGCATGGCTCATGATCTAACAAGAAACCCTCTTGAACCAAGCTTGAATCTACCGCGTGACACGAAGCATGGTAACAAGACTACTTGCATCGATCTAAATCCACCGCATGATACTAGATATGATACAAGGTTGCCGGTACTCACGGAGGTCGACGGATCGATTGGTCCTCTCGAAGAACTCGACGACACGACAAGGGACTCTAGGGTTTGGCGTAAGGCCGGTGTGTATTGAGGAATGAACGTGTTTCTTGTTACATACATCCAGGGATCGTATTTATACCCCCGCCGATTACAACCGCGAATGGATTCATTGCCTAACTAAACTTGATCGCCTATCCATCCATTCGCTTCCTCGATCGAGCCACGTCACCGTCCAATCCCGCAAAATCAGCTCTCTTGTTCCTTTGCCGAACCGGGAGCGGATAGCCGACCGCGGATCCTTCTGCCGAAAATCTCTGAAGATATCTTTCCTTCCATCAGACGGACTCTTTTCCGAATCGAACCCACATGTCATACTCCTTACCAAATTTTGGTGTTAACACATGCCCCTTCAATTGTGGGATAAAAGTAATTTTGTTCCACAATTGACTCCAGCCACGAATCCTTGAGCCAAACCTGTCAACACCTGTTCTTCGCAATCCGCCGGATTCTTCGTTCAGATCCAACCCTAGATCCCCTTCGTTCCGAGCTCGAATCTCCAATGGCAACTCAGAACCAAGCTGCTCAGGTAAATTCACCCCTCCAAACCTTTGTTCGGCATTAGGTTTTCAATTTTACCTGAGATTTTCTTCTTCCGCTTTCTTCCAGGAACCTTCTACTGCTCTTCTGATTCCTATTGAGGCCAATTCGCAGTCTTATTATCTTGGTCCCGAAGGGAATCCTGACCCTCGAGATTTTATTGCCGCTGAATCTCAGAGAATCCCTTTCAAGGTAGCTTTATCTCCACCTCCTCAGTGGCAAGATGCGTTCAAGAACTGGCCTTTGCCCCCAATCGCAGGCTGGAAGACTTGGTACCGTAGGATTCTTGTGGATAAGAGTGGATTGACCAATCTGGATACTCTCCGCATTGCTCAATGTTTGGAGTTATCCGTAGCTGAAACACCCAAGAATGAAGATCTTCTGATAGCCGCGTGCCACTTCTGGTCAAATGGCGTCAATGCCTTCCTTTTTGGGCATGGCCCAATGTCTCCAACTTTGGCCGATGTGTACATGATCACCGGCCTTGACATCACCGGGTCTGTTCAGCCTTGGAATTTCAAAAATTCCTCACGCCAGACAGGGGTAAAGCCAGGGAATGGCTACAAGCAATATATTTCGAAGCACATGAGAGACAATCCCCTTGGCGAAGTTGAATACAGAGCCTTTTTAAACATGTGGTTATGCAGATTTGTCTTCTGTGGCAAGGCCAACGAACCCACTCTGAATCATATCGCAATGGCGATCCATCTGCCGCTGGCAATCGCCTTCCTCCGGGAAAATTCCTCTTGGGCGTTGTATACCATATGCTTCATCGGACGAGTTACCCAAATGTATACCGGCCCCGGAGGATAACGTGCGTCAATGGCCCTTGGTGGTTTGTTCAAATTTGGCTGCAGCTTCACATGCATCGATTGTAAGCGTCGACTTGAACTCCGGGTTCTTCCCCCGGTCCAATCCCCCCGAAGGAGAGCTTCAAGTCACCGGAGGATGCCAAAGCTATGGAGAAGCGACTTCAATCGTTATCGTTCGACGGGACATCACCCAGCTCTTCGAGTTGTTCTTCAAAGGCTTCCCCAATCCTCTTTGGCTTCCTTATCTAGGCTATGACACTCGACCTTCCCCGTCGAGTTCTCCTTTGAGCCCGGCCATCAAGATGGGAGATTCTTGGAAATCTTCAATATCATAATCCGCCCATGCATATTACCGCCGAATTCAATGGAGGAAGGCGGAATGCCGATACTTATGAGTACTACCGGCCTAATGTAATGGCCAGGCAGCTTGGATGCGGTCAGATGCCCCCTAGATTGTTTTCGCATGAATTCCTCAAGCCCAGGGAGGAAATCAAAGAACCGATGCGATGTAGCGAGTTTTTAACTATGTGTGCGGTCCCACCTGTCTACACATGTCCTTTTGTGCCCGCAACCATAGCTCACCCCACCTTCAATTCATGGTGGCAAGAATTCCATGACCACATCTTTAGTGAACCCGTTCATGTGTTCCGTGCGGACTGGTGCCCGATTTCCCGCCGACTTCGCAGGTAACACAATGAACCCTTGGATCAAACACTCCTTCTCCATTCATGGTTTTGACCTTCATCTTCCGTCCACGAGAACACGTTCTCCCGCCCTCGAGCCGGGGTAATAACTTATAATGCCGAAGGCCCAATTTCAAGCACCGGGGTTTAAATCCACAACCCCGCGCCAACCGATGGACGGTATGCTACCACCGATCCCGGCCTTTCTAGCCTTGCCTGTCGACGGAGGCAAGGTCCGCATCCGATTCCCCCCTCCGAGCGCTAAAAGGAGGAGAACCGTCAAGAAAGTACTTGGTTGAGGTAAACTCCTTTACCTTCTTGATTACTGGGTCACTCTGTTCTTGATGGATCATATCATTGTGTATTTCAGACCAGAGCCCAACATTCTTCAGAACCAACACCTGCCGATGCTCCATCCACTGGTATGACTTTTGCTGTTCTTTCTCAAGGATGAGCACTGGCACTTATCCCCTCAATTGGACATTTGCAGAAGAAACTTTTGGAGAACCACTTGTAGATGTTCCAGTGGTTCAACAGGCGAGCCCTTCCAGGGTTGAATTGCCCATCCCAGTAGAGGTTTCATCTTCATCACCTTCTCGCGAAGCGAGACGCTCTCCGCAGATGAATCCCTCAACTCAACCGGAGCCACCAAATACCCCCGGATGCCATCGCCTATCGGTCAAGCAAGAATGACCAACCCAACGAGAGGAGGATCCAATTCTTCACCGGCCGTAAACTTACGAGCCACCGATGGCCGCATCGCATCTCCCCGACTTGGAAGTTTCAGCTCTGCTCGGGACGCCTCTTCCATCTGCAATTGCCCCCGCTCAAGAGACCATTCATGAGGTACTCAATTCCGCGCTTAATTTCGATACCTTGATGCTAGCATTCTCACCTCGGCAATGTTGTTTTCAGGATCACACCCCGTCATCATCGAGCTTGCCATCAGAGGGCCCATCAACTGCCGATGTGATGAAAGAAATAAACCAGCCGTTGCCAGACGAGGTGTTGCTCAAACTCAAAGAAATTGCAACCTGGCTAGAAAAAGACGTTCAGGATCAGCTCAATGATCTTCGCCATTTTGAAGAGATGTTTGAGCCCATTAGTCGCAAACTTCCCGATGACATCAGAGCTTTTCTGTCGTCCGTCTACGACTTAGAGCCCTTTTATGTTCCCTTGAGGCGCACTTGGAGGAAATTGCGCTCCCGTTCGGCCATTGAAAAGGAGAAAACTGATGCTGAACAGGCCATGAACGGGATACAATCCCAAGCAGAAAGCCACAAAGATGCCTTGGCTGACCTGCAAGCCTCTTATGATCTGAAAGTCGCCAGAAAGGCTGCTCTAGAGGCGGAACTGAGAAGCCTATCAGCGGAGATGGAGATTGACCAGAAGAAAATAGCCGATCTTCCTGGATTAATAGCAAAGACTCAAGCGGAGGTGGAATCGGCTGTTACCAGAGTAAAGCAGTGCGATGCTGAGCTCACTGACTTATCTGATGCCCAAAAGGACTATCAAGAGATCTTGGATAATTCCCACTTGATAGTATCCAATGTTCGTCATGCACTTGCAAAACTCCTTAATGCTTGAATGTTCTTATTGATGTATACCTGGACTGGTCGTTCTTGTAATATTTCCTTTGCAATTTGAGATGCTGAACGACCCATTCGGTAGTGAAATGCCAACTCCCGAAAAACACCTTGATTTCCTTTAGCCGAAACAATCGATCCGCACGCGTTTCAGCTTAGAACTCCAAACGACCCACCGGCGGGTTGGTCAAGGAAATCCTTCCACCTTCCGATTTTATTGGGACGTGCGCCACGATCCACAGCCACGACTCGAAGCCACGATTTACCCTGCCAGGCCTATAAATGTTGCCATAGGTGCCCCTAGCTCTCCACCAGGCCTTCTAGCTCTCGAATCTTTGCCAATCTCTGGCCCTCTTGCAACAGTGCACATCCCCAAACCGCAATGGTGCGCCGCCTCAACCGCCGCCGCGCCTCCGATGAGGCTGAGGGAAGCAGCGCTAATGCGCGCAGGCGGTGATGATCATCAATTTCTCCTCGTCGATCTTCCTTTTGATCTTCCTTTGCCTTGACAATCATCTCCCTTTTTCAGGTTGATTCAGTGGAATCCGCCTCGCGCGCCGGCCAATCAGCCCCTCCCTGACGACTCTTCGGAGTCCGATGGCCACTCCCCGGTACCGTACGGGGAAGCAGATGCTATTCGCTTCAAGGAGGAGCTAGAGGCGTCCCGTCTTGAGCTGGAGGACGTCTCCAAAAAGGCGGGCGTGGCCGAACTAGAATGGGAAGACCAGCGGAAACAGCTGCTGGAGGCCATCGATGGTATGGCTCTGATTCTTGACTCAGCCCAGCCTTTGATGCTAATCCTTTCTTGTTTGTCTCTTGCAGCCCGTGATGCTGAGCTCGACCAGCTAAAGGCGCTGGTAGAGCAACTGGCGGAGAAGGTGAACGCTCACGGCGACACGCCGGCGGAGCGCCTGGCCGCGGTGGAGCGCCGCATCGACGAGGTGGCCGTCCATGGCGTTCGTTTGGGCACCACCTTGGGCCTGGCTGCGATGGCGACGCACACGGACGTCGACTATTCCACCAGGCCGCGTGGCTTCCAGGGCGGCGCGCCGGAGGATATCGACGAGATCGAGCTCATCCTGGAGCGCCTCGACGGCCACGGCGACGCCATTGCCGAAATTACCCATCCCCAGTCTGTGTTGAACAGGCTCTTTGACTAGATTGTACTAGGGATGTGTAAATGTCGGCAATATATGATGAACTTTTGGATTCTGCATTTGTTCCGTGATATTTCCCTTCGCATTTGCATCGGTGAATCTGTCCTCTTCGAATGCATCTGGGAACTGTCTTTAGCCGAACGCTCGCAAACAACTGCCCCTTGGTGCAAGATCCACAAAGGATCCCAATTCGGCAATCCGTAAATACTGTTCAAAAGAAAAACCCTTCGCACTCGGTGGAAACCCCTGCCGCTTGGTATTCCAACAGGTACGTGCGCGGCATCATCACTCCCAATGCGCCTCCTCGGTCAATAAAATAGCCCGTGGGGTGCTCTGCAAATCCACTCGCACACTCCTCCATCGCTTCTCGTCTCTTCCTTTGGTGCCAGAAGAAAAAACCCCAACGCCATGGACAAGGGTAAACAGCCTCAGGGGAGCGGCTCGTCAAGGAAGCGTACGATTCGGAAGTGAGTTTTTTCTTGATCCGCTCCTTGTCCTCTCGCTTGATCTTGCGCTTCATGTTTTCCTCTCGCCTTTTTCAGCCTTGATTTGCTTCTCGAAGAGGTCATCGGAACCGAAGATGTTCCCGAGTACATCTCCTCCGATTCTTCTCCCCGAGGCGGAGGATGCTACGCCTGAGCAAAGGGTCATTCATCAGCTGCGCCGCCGTGCCCGGCACCTGGAGCGTGACCTCAGGGACATGTCCGTCCGCTGCCAAGCCGAACGCGAGCGTCGTATGGCGCTGGAAGCGCTAGTAGGGGGTAAACGATTCTGTCCCCCTTCATGCTTGCATCTGGGTTTCTTGCCCCTAACCTTGATTCTTTTGCTCCAGATGTCTCTGACAGGTACAGCAACCTGAGGGCGGCCTGGGATAGCTTGGTAGAGGCCGCCAATCGTGGTCATCCTCGTGCGTTCCAAGTTGCCGTCACGGTGGTCCTGGAACAACTGAAGAGGGAGCAGCAGCCGAAGAAGTAAAGAAAAGATTGAATCATACTTTCGCTTCTTCCGCCACGCCTTCTGCTTCCCTCCCTTTAGTGGACTTGACCATCAGGGCTGCTAGATGTAATCTCGTGAGAAACAGTTGGAATGTAGTATTGAGCTAAGGGCAATGCATCAGGCACTGGCCATTTTCTTTTGTTCATGGATTTCTGTTCTAAAGGCGGCCTCATCCTTGAGCGCCGGCTGTTTCTGTGTCAGATGTGTGTAATCATCGATCGATTTCAATGCTAGGATAATATTTCTTCAGATATCTTCCATTTATTGCGGCGGAAAACTCTTCTCCCAGCAAAGTTTTCAATATGTATGCATTACCTGGGACGCATCTGACCACACGAAAAGGCCCCTCCCAATTAGGGGACCATTTGCCGAATTCACTGTATTTAGTTCCAATCGGCAGTAACGCTTTCCAAACTAGATCGCCTTCTGCGAATTGCTTTACTCTTACTTTCTTGTTATAGTATTTGGCGATCCGCAGCTTGTTTTTCTCGATGTTCTCCAGGGCCCTGAGACGGATCATGTGCAAATCTTCCAACTCATCCATCATTAGGCCGCTGTAATCCTTGGAGCTCAACTCGTTTTGTAGCACAACTCTCCTTGATTCTGTCTGCATCTCCCAGGGTAGGATTGCATGGTGCCCGTAAACCAATTCGTAAGGAGAGGTCTTTGTAGCTCCATGGGGGGCCATTCGGTAAGCCCACGAGCGCTTCACCGAGTACCGAATGCCACCTTCTTGGCTTCGATCGATCTTTTTATCGTATCGGCTTGATCATGATCTTGTTAGAAGCCTCTCGCTTGACCATTAGCTTGGGCGTAATATGGTGAGGAGTTAAATAATTTGATTCCCATGCTTTCGGCAAAATCTCTGAATTCCAATGACACGAATTGTGCCCCTTGGTCAGTGGTAATCGTCTGAGGAATCCCAAATCGATAGATGATGTGCTCCTTGATGAACTCGATCATGTTTTCTGACGTCACCTTCTTGAGTGGGATTGCCTCGACCCATTTGGTGAAGTAATCCGTAGCCAAAAGCACGAACTTATGCCCCTTGCTAGATGGTGGATTAATTTGGCCAATCAAGTCTATACCCCCCCCCGAATGGCCATGGCTTGATGATGGGATTCAATGCTGATGCAGGGACTCTTTGAATATTGCCGAACCTCTGGCAATCTTGACACCCCTTGTAATACTCAAAGCAATCCTCTAATATCGTCGGCCAAAAGCATCCGGCTTGCCTAATAACCCATTTCATCCGATAGGCCGATTGGTGCGCTCCACATATCCCATCGTGCACCTCGCTCATCATGTTCTTGGCTTCTTCGGACCCGGCATCGTAGCGATACTCCATCTAATGACTTATAGAATAAATTGTCATCCAGAAGAACGAACTTGATTGCCTTGTACCTGAGCTTCCTAGAGACTTTTCGGGATGGATCTCTCAAATAATCAACGATCTCTTTTCTCCAATCATCTTCCGCAAGATCCGTCCCCAGTGCGCTCACCTCTGTAGCAAATGCTTCTTGACTCTCTTTATAACCAGAGGCGCTTTGAGCCAGCCTGTTTGCTTCCTCGTTATGCTCTCTAGGGATGTGCTGTAGGGTTACCAGTGGAAAGCCCTTCAAGATTTCTCTGCATTCCTCGTAGTAACTCCTCAGCGCCTCGCTCCTGCACTCGTACTGGCCGTTCAATTGCTTGATGACCAACTCGAATCTCCATAAATTTCAACCGAAACGGCCCCGGCTTCTCTCAAATATTGAAGCCCTCGAAGCAGTGCTTCGTACTCAGCCTGGTTATTTGTGACGGTGGGTTGTATAGGAATGGCGAATTCGAACATCTCACCTCTGGGAGAAATTAGTAGGATCCCTACTCCCCCACCTTTGCCACATGATGACCCGTCAAAGAATAGAGCCCATGGGGTAACTTCAAGCAGATCAATCGAAGGGTCACGGTGTTCAGTTATAAAATCGGCAATGACCTGACCTTTGATGGCTTTTGCCGATTCGAACTTCAACTCGAATTCGATAGAGCTAAAATCCATTTGCCAACCCGACCATTCAAAATTGGCATAGATAACATATGTTTTATCACATCAAACTTCGAGTATACGGTGCATTCGGCATTCAACAAGTAGTGCCGAAACTTTGTACACGAGTAGTATACGCAAAGACATAATCTTTCTATAGCCGAATACCCGGTTTCGGGATCAAGTAGTTTTCGGCTAAGATAAGCTACTACCCGCTCCTTCCCTTCGAATTCTTGAATAAGGGCCGATCCAATAGTTTGGGTATCGGCCGCCACGTACAACTTGAAAGGCTTGTTCAATGAGGAGGAACCACCGGCCGCGGCTCCTTCATGTATTGCTTGATTTCTTCGAAAGCCTTTTGTTGTTCGTCGCCCCATGTGAACTTCGGTCCTTCTTTAGCTTCAAGCAACGGAGAGAATGGCAACACCTTCGTGATAAATTTGAGATGAACCTTCTCACAAAGTTGATCTTGCCGAGCGATGATTGCAACTCCTTGAGGTTGGTTGGAGGAACGACTTCATCAATGGCTTTCATGCTCTTTTTGCCAACTTCGATCCCTCCTTCGTGGACCAAGAACCCCAAGAACTCTCCACCGACACCCCAAATGCACACTTGTTTGGATTCATTTTCGAGCCATGCTTCCGGTGCATTCCGGGGTCTTCTTCACATCTTCCGGATGGGTGCCATGACTTAAGGACTTGATCACCACGTCGTCAATGTAGATTTCCACGGTCTTGCCGATCAACTCATGAAAAATGTAATTCATGGCCCGCTGGTAGGTTGCACCGGCATTTTTCAACCCAAATGTCATGACGATCCATTCAAATAGGCCTATATGACCAGGACATCTAAAGGCCGTCTTCGAGATGTCTTCTATTGCCATAAAGATCTGATTGTACCCTGCGTTGCCATCCATGAAGCTAATCACCTTGTGCCCAGCAGCGGCGTCAATCAGCAAATCGGCAATAGGCATCGGGTATCCATCCATGGGAGTAGCTCTGTTTAGGTCCCTGAAGTCTATGCAAACTCTCATTTTTCCATTTTTCTTATACACAGGGACGATGTTAGAAATCCACTCCGCATATCTGCAGGGCCGAACGAAGTTTGCGTCAAGTAATCTTTCGATTTCCTTCTTCACATCGGCCAATACTTCATCCTTGTAGATTTTCCGGGGCGGTTGCTTATATGGCTTGAAACCAGGCTTGATTGGCAACCGGTGCTCGACGATGGATCGATCCAATCCGGGCATCTCCGAGTAATCCCGTGCGAAGCAATCTTTATATTCTTTGAGAAGCCCAATTAAGTTCCCCCCCGAAGTCCGGGCCGCAAATTCGCACCGATGAACGTCGGCCTTGGCTTATCACCGCTTCCAATGTCAACTTCCTCCCGCTTATCGGCCGACATGAATCCTCGTCCCAACTTGCCATCGGTGCCATCCACGGGGTTCTCCATTAAAAATTACCGTAAGAGCCGATCGCTTGAATCGGGCCGTTGGTCACCGCCGACAGTTCAACAGGACCTTCTCCCCGATCCTTCCCCGAGAAGCAATCGATGCCTTGGTACTCCCGGAAGGGCCGGTTCCATGTTAGCCACGCTCACGGAGTCATCCGCCCGTACGACCTCAATTTCATCGTCCACCCACCGGATCGGTTGTTGATGCATAGTGGATGGGACGCAGCGCCGTTGGCGTGGATCCGGTCCCGCCCAAGCGACGGGCGCCGTAGGCTCCCTTCCCTTCGATGACGAAGAAGGTAGTGAGCAACGTCTTGGACCCGATCATCAAGTCCACGTGAGCGCATCCTTTGGTGTCCGAGGGGTTCCGGCGAAGTCGTTTAGGATGATGCTTGTTGGTGTCGGATCGCTCGGGGTCATGCCAAGCTTCTCGAAGGTGGTGCACGGCATTACGTTGACTCGCCGCGCCACCGTCGACGAACATCTTGGTCAATGGCTTGCCATTGACGTACCCCCTCAAGTACGGCGGCCTCATGTGGCGATTCTTGGCCGGCTTGTCGAAGATGGCCTCGCTTGGCAAGCACCGCTCGCCATCATCTCCTCGGGTTGCTCGTCGTCAAAGGAAGCTTCTTCCCCGCATCACCTCGGTTAGCGGGAGCCATGAACTCGTTTGGCGGAGAAGTATACCATGCATGCGGGGGCCGGACGCTTCGATCCTTCCGGGCCGGTCCTTGGGGCGCCACTTCGCCTTGTCCGGATCCCGGCTTGTTTCATCTCGCGGTTCCTCAAGCGTTGGACCCGCCTCTTCTGGCTCTTGCGTAGACCGGGTGGGCACCATTGCCCCTTCTGCCAGACGTATACATCTTCGTCCTCCTCTCGGTCGCCCCACCCGAGATCAGCTTGGCGCTTCCTGGGGTGGTCTATAACCTCAATTTTTTGCCGCCGATCCCCATTTGGGTGAATCTTTCCAAGTCTTTCATGGACGGATCGGCGATTGCGCTTTCTCCCGCTCCGTACTCGGCATATCCGTCGCCGCATTCATTGGGACGCTTCCTTAATGTGGGCAGCTTTAGGCCCTCATTCCGGCGGTGCTCGAAGAAGGCGCATCCCCGGTGGGCGCGCTCCCCGCCGCGCGCGTGCCGTTCCCCGATTCCATCCGCGCGCATCCTCTTCGGCCCTCGCGCTCCTCCTCCTCGTGACGACGCTTTTGGTAGCGCTCCTTTTCCATCTGACGCTGCCATTTGTTGAGGAGAATGCGTGACGTCACCTTGGGCTTAGGCTTGGACGATTCCCCAATCTCGATGTGGCTCTTGAGAACGCGGGGGGCGTCGCCCTGCACTTGCTCTAGGGTCACCTGGCGCTCCGGGTCAACTGATCCACCTTGTTTGGACCTGGCTGAGGTCAGGACCTTGACTTTCCCTTTCTCTTCGGCCGTTATCGCGTTGATGGAGAAGCCGAGCATGTTCTGCGGGAAAGCTCCTCAATGCTGACATCCAGGAGGTCTGTGATCTCAGGCATCCTGAACCAATTCGGCTGTTGGTCCCACTGGGCGTGCCAAAAAGTGTGTTGACGCAAAATGTGCACTCAGCGCCAAACACACAGCAAGCCGAAAAGCTTAGCTTCGCACGCGCAGAGAGAGAGTGACGTGCCAGTCAATTTTTCCTGAAAATTAACAAAAGATAAAACAGTTAAATACCAAAACTTGGAACTTGCCGGGTGGTACCAGGCAGTTCCATATTTACGGCTAAGAAGCCAAGTAAGACGACATGTAGCTATGTAAAGCTACCTGTCAAAGAAACATGACCATTCGGGTAACCGCAAAGGGAAAAAGAACATTGCCGAACGGATGACGTAAGCATGACAACGATCGATCTTTGAATAAACATGGATGCATGTGCAAAGCCATGACCGATCCTCATGAAGATTAACATTAAATGAAGTAAAGCACGAACATGATCATGTATTAAAATAAGCATGCATAGATCCAAAGCATTAGTCTACCGCATGTCTAATTACTTTAAGATCCGTCGGGCACGATATCAGCAAATCTATCCACCGCATGATACAACTTGCATGAAAGAACGCACCACTTTCCACAAATAGATCTATCCACCGCATGATACAACCTAAATACGGAAAGCTAGAAGCACACATCTTTTAAAACATAAATAACGCACGTGATCTACTCGTGAAGATATAACCGAATGCGGCTGAACAACCGATTCGGGGTCCATGAAGAAGGAACAAACATTACCACGTGAATAAATCTATCGAGTCGAATTGGAAATCTAATCCACCGATGACTAGCTCCAAAGCAACCCAAAAACCCGCATCTACCGCATGATACCCGGCTCTTTCAAGATTTATACTAACAAAGCAAGCTTGAACCCGCAACACGTAACAACCTAGATCGATTCGGTTTCGGCTATCGGAGAGCACGAGATCCACGCGTCAAAGACACGAAACCTGCTCTTGCACGGATCTTAAAAGGAAAAAAGCCGATCCAAACCCATCTAGATTGGGCAAAAGTGTATTACATGAATTAAAACATAAAGTAAAACTCATGATAACACGGGGTAACTTAATGAATCTATTGGATCTTGCCAAAATCCAATAGAGCCGATAACTAGCTTCGAGCTAGACCTTAGCCTACCGCATGGCTCATGATCTAACAAGAAACCCTCTTGAACCAAGCTTGAATCTACCGCGTGACACGAAGCATGGTAACAAGACTACTTGCATCAGATCTAAATCCACCGCATGATACTAGATATGATACAAGGTTGCCGGTACTCACGGAGGTCGACGGATCGATTGGTCCTCTCGAAGAACTCGACGACACGACAAGGGACTCTAGGGTTTGGCGTAAGGCCGGTGTGTATTGAGGAATGAACGTGTTTCTTGTTACATACATCCAGGGATCGTATTTATACCCTGCTGATTACAACTGCGAATGGATTCATTGCCTAACTAAACTTGATCGCCTATCCATCCATTCGCTTCCTCTGATCGAGCCACGTCACCGTCCAATCCCGCAAAATCAGCTCTACTGTTCCTTTGCCGAACTGGAGCAGATAGCCGACCGCGGATCCTTCTGCCGAAAATCTCTGAAGATATCTTTCCTTCCATCAGACGGACTCTTTTCCGAATCGAACCCACATGTCATACTCCTTACCAAATTTTGGTGTTAACAGCCGTGATAACTCTGACGTGGACCTCTATAGTATAATAATCCCTCATTCCAGGCTCTACATAGTGCCTGGTGATGTACAACGGTCTCACTGCATGCTCTATTTCCTGCAACAGTTCCTCCAATAGCTCACAAAACGGACCGTCCGGGCCAACATAGGTGTGCTCATGGTACTCAGCTCTGTGATACCTATGCTCATCACCTTGCTTGTCTCCATTCTCATTGTTATTGTCATTGCCACCATTCTGATTATTATCGTTGTCCTCTCCATTGCCTACAGCACTGTTGTCATCCTCTAGTCCTTCTATGTCCACATCTTCTTCTTCTTCACCTTCATCCTCATTTTCATCTTCTTCCTCACTGGAACTATCTTCACTACTACTAGAATCATCTCCGGAATCATCCGGATCATTACCTGCAGCATTTTGTTCAAGCTCTTCTTCCTCTACCACATCTGGTTCTGGCACAGCTTCAACCTCTGGTGGGATTACTATGTCTCCATCTGCATCAACCTCCAGAAAAACTCCATCATACAGCTGTGGATGTTCCTCTGCCTCATCATCCTCAAACACGATCTCCTCTGGATCTTCCTCAATATTTTCCTGGTGCTGCACCGCCTGATATCCCTGCTCCACTGCCTCCGGCTGCAACTGTACCGGATAGTCTCCAACCTCTTGCTGCATCTCCTCCAGCTGTGCCTCCACCTGGACTGCTGGGTAGCGAGGAGCCAACTGCCCCGAAGGAAGGCGACCACCGGTGCTCTTGCGGGCAGTCTGACGAGTCCTGGCCATCTGTTAAGAGAAAATGAACTCAGCATAGAGGAAATCAAAATTATGCAATTTTCAACAAAAAGAACAAGAACAAATTAGACTTTTATGCGAAAATAAAGTGGTTTTGAAAGATGATAGAATTATCTAGAACATGAATCCTTAATTTTCGTCCATTTCTAACTAAGGTTGCGTTCCTACAGTCAACACTGCTCTGATACCACTCTGTCACACCTGATTTCCGAAGAGGAACCAAGTGCATCTCATATGTGCACCAGGATCAGTTCACACACATATGATAGACGAAAATGAGTGAAATATCATAAATGTATTTCAGAGTTTAACCACTTATTACACTCATGCGGGAGACTCGAAGGTCTCTAACAACGGAAAACGATAACTACTCGTCGAGTCCTCGTCTTCCGCTCCCACAAGCACTTGACTGGGGGTCCGCAAGCCTCAGATCTCATCGTAGTCGTCGTAGATTCTCCTCCAAAATTTTGCTCTGAACAGCGATAAGCAAGGCTGAGCACTCTTATGGTTGGAGCTCAGCAAGTGGGGGAAAATGCAAGGCTATCAAGGATAGGCTAAGGTTTTGCAGCGGTTAGCATTTTAATGTTGGTCAAGTTCTAATTAAAGAACGCCTAGTTACTATGTGTAAGTTCGTGCCATCCCACTTAAGAAAAACTTAAATACAAAACACCCCAAGCTCATCGAGCTTCACCAACCACGATTTAACTCGTCTTTAAGTTTATTAATCATGTGAGGGTCCAAGCCGCTCATGACCGTGAGCACGCTCGATCGATCGCGTTTTACACTCGCGAGGTTTGCACACTTTACCCACGGTTCGCGTAAAAGCTCCGAAGAACTTTAAACCCAACCATGCGATGCGGCCAAGCACCATACCACACTTCCGAGGTGTGATTGCATAGGGACGCTACGAAGCCTTTACAAAGGCATGCAAAAGACTAACGACCCGCATAGTTACAGATCAGGGCGGACCATAACCCTCCCTAGTGGTCAGTACCTTAGCAAAGGCTACTACCCCAAAAGGACCGGGCTATACCCCTGCAACCCGGATCCCCCCTGCTCCTTTCGGAAAAGGGCCACTAGTACGATCACACACCTAATTATTCGGCTAAGGTCATAGCCATGTAACACTGTGGTCGCGCATGTTTTCTTGGGTGGTTCTCCATGTTCCGATTAAATCAAGTGTTCTTGCATTACCCAAAACATTAACTATTAAACATATATCATTTCCATAAAAGACCCATTTATCCAACCCATGTTGAGCAACTAGCGATTTCTACCCAAAACATTATTTAAAAAGGGCTAAGCCAAGGATCGGGGTAAAAGATCTAGGTAAGTACTTAAAAAGGTTTTCCCGTCAAATTAATGCAATGATATCATAAAAGTAAACTTTAACTATAATGCAGTTATATAGGACAAAAATAGAACATGCAGGGGGAGAAGACCACTTGCCTTCTTCAGCTACAGCAAAAACTTCCTCCTCCTCAAACAACTGCTCCTGATCGTCCCCTCGCTGCCTGGAGGAGGACCAAAACCACGGAAGACAACCCGTGGACCGTCCCTCCTCTCCTTCTCAGAACTACGACTCCTCCCATCCCCGTAGTGAACTCGAGGGGGAGAATGCCTAGCAACCGACCACCCGCTCGTCTCTCCGGACCAACCACCGAGCAACTCCACCTCCGGACCCCGAAACCTCTCGACTCACCACCTCAAAAACCACTCCGCCCGCACTCGGGGGGGGGGGGGTTGAACCGCCTAGCTAGGCCGATTTAACCGCCCCCTCTGGACAGGGCCGGTCTGACCGCCTAGCCAGGCCGGTCTGACCGCCCCCTCCAGAACCGCTCCTCGGTTGCGGGAACTCGCATCTCCCCATGCCGGAACACTTCTCACAACAGCTTTACCCCTGGGCAGTGGCATACGAGGCTTAGGTACACCATGGGAAGGGTTGTACCTATCCTTGTTCGCCCACTCCTTTGCTATCCTCTCTTCCCGCTTCCTCTTGAAGCAAAACTCATCCTTGTGACCCTCTTTCCCACAATAGCCACAACGGAACCTCACAAGCTTAGGCTTAGGCTTGGATTGGGGCTACTCACTTGGTTTCTCTCCACTCAACTCCTCCACCGGTTTCTCCCCACTAGCCTTCTCACTCACTTTCCCAAAGAACACTTTCCCGGAAGTGCTCACAAACTTGATAGGCTTTTGGAGATCATTTGTGGGTGTAGGAAATATGGGTGGAGCTGGGGTTGTGTCTAGTCGGTTCCTAAGATGGTTAGGTTTTGGGGGAAAATCATTCTTGTGGTGGGTTTTTGGTGGCTCTGGGATATTCTCTCCACTTCCCTCACCAATCTTGTTTGCCCCAAGTCCCTCACCATCCTGCCTCTTAAATGCTTCAATCATCATCCTCAACTGAGGCTCATGACCGGACAACCAACCCATCATTCTCATCCTGCAAACGATCAACATAATGAGCAAGTTCCAAATTTTTCAAAGCATGCATTTCACAGGTAGAGCATGATGTAGGCATGGGTTCCTTCAATTTAGCCTCAAGAGAACTAGTGTAAGCATGCATCTCATCAATCTTAGCATGCAAAACAGGGCAAGAAGTGCAAGCGCCTAGCAAAGCAGGTCTAGATTTAAGCTCAGCCACTTCAACCCTAAGCACATCTAGTTCCTCACACTTGGAGGCATGCTTTTCCTTGAACAAAGCAAGATCCGCAAGAAAGATGGAGCAATCAGCACAATCAACATCATCTGAAACAACAGGGCTAGCCTTAAGGGAATCAATCTCAAGCTTGCTATCAAGCACCTGTGTCTCTAGCTCAGCCACTCTAGTCCTAGCATCCTCGAGTGAAGACCTAAGCTCTTTTCTCATTTTCTTTGCCTCTCTAAACATGTCATCACGATTATCAAGCAAAGTACCGAGCCGTTCATTTTTCTGGCGCAAGAAGGGAAGCTCATCACGCACCTCGTCGTCGGACTCAGAGTCCGAGTCGCTCTGTGTGCTCTTCTTGCTGCCGGAGCTCAGCGCCATGGTGCAGAAGCCGTCTCTAGCGAAGCAGCTCAGCCCGCTCAGGTTCTTGGACGCCTTCTTGCCCTTGCGACGACCACCTTCGTCTTCACTACTACTCGAGCTCGAGGTGGAGTACACGGAACTGGAGTCGACGTCGCTCGGACCAACCATCGCTCGGGCCTTGCCTCGGCTTTCCTTCTTCCTCGATCGTCGCTCGTCCTTGTGCTTGTTCTTGTACTTGCTCTTGTGGTCGCGCCTCGACCGGTACTTGCCATCATTCCTCGGCTTGTGCTTGTAGCCGTCCTTGTTCTCGACCTTCTCCGGGCAATCGGTGACGAAGTGTCCCGGCTTGCCGCACTGGAAGCATGTCCTCGTGTTCCTCCTCATGTTCACTCGGTTCTCGTGCAGCCTCTCGAATCGTCTCGTCAGGAGCGCCAGCTCATCCTCTCCAAGCACATCAAACTCCTCATCTGGCATAGACATCAAGGAGGAAAAAGAGAACATCTTGGTGGATGGGTTAGTGTTAGCCTTTCCTTTCGAACCACCAACGAGGGCGAGACTATGGGAATCAGTCGGACCCTCGAGCTTGGCAGTCACGCCCCTATCCACCTCGGCTGACTTGAGCTTCGAGAACAGCTCGTTCACCGTCAGAGTGTCATACTTCTCCGTCTCCACAATGGCCTCGAACTTTCCGCCCCATATTGTGCGATCCAAAACGTGTAAGAGCTTGACCGCTCTATCATGATCATCGTACGGGAGCACGTCCACATTGGCCCTCATGTTGTTCACAACCACCGTGAACCTCAGAAACAAGGCATCAATGGACTCACTGGGGAGATGAGTGAAGTTCTCGTACTCTCTCCGGTAGGTCGCATACATCCATGCCTGAACCTGGGCATTCCCAACATGAGCCTCCTTCAGCACCGTCCAAATTCTACAAGCCAAGTGCTCGGTGTGCACCCGATCGAACTCAGGCTGACACAGAGCACGAAACAAGTAGTCGTCTGCCTTGTTGGCGTCGAACCTATCCCTCGATCCTGGAGCAAGGAAATCCATCGGCTGGACATAGCCTGTGTCCACCGTGACATCCCAAAGGATCTGACCCTTTCCGCGGAGGAACGCACCCATCCGCTTACTCCACATCTGGTAGTTCTTTCCATCGAAGTGTGGAGGACCTGAACCCCGTTCCTGGTACGCCATCCTTGGGTCTTAGACTGGTTAGAGTCAACAAAGACCCGAACCTGCTCTGATACCACTTG
Organism: Cenchrus americanus; assembly: GCA_947561735.1. Lineage (NCBI taxonomy): Eukaryota > Viridiplantae > Streptophyta > Magnoliopsida > Poales > Poaceae > Cenchrus > Cenchrus americanus. The sequence continues at coordinate 12,688,926 of OX387244.1, forward strand.
AAGGACCGATTAGGTGACCAGAGGGGGGGAGTGAATGGGAGCCGATAAAAATTCTTCTCGAAGGAGATTGAAACTCCGACAAAATGAACCCGCTCGGTCGGACCCCAAAATCACACGCTCCGCACTTCTACCTTCCGTTTGCCAACACCACATAGCCACTGGAGTTCTACTGGTCCTAGGAACAAACTCTACCAGCAACCTCAACACACACGCACCCACGACAGCGGAAACACCTCGAAAGCCGCCGTCTAGAGGGGGGGGGCGGTTAGGCCGGCATAGGGGGCGGTTAGACCGCCTCCACCTCGGTAACCAAGAAATCCTCCGAAACACCTCTTCCGAGCACCAAAACGCACCACGGTTTCACCAACAAAGATTTCGGTCAAGGCCATGCTAGCTACCGAGAAAATCTTGGCGAAAACCAAAACTCCACCCAGGGGCCTAGGGGCGGTTAGACCGGCTACCAGGGGCGGTCTAACCTCCTATACCCAGCAACGAACTCCAAACAAGAACACCTAGCAAACGGCACAAGAACGACCCAAAATTTCACCCAGACGCTCCTCTGATCAAGGCAAACAAACTCACAGAGGAAAATCTGGCGAAACAAAAATTCGACCTGGAAACACCCAGGGTGGTTAGACCGCCCCCTCCTGGCGGTTAGACCGCCTCTCCCAGAAAAACAGCCCGCGGGTCAAACCCTAACTTCCTTGCACCCGATCTCCCGAATCACTCCACGGATTGAAGCGAAACTCCGGGATTAGCTGGGTTACCTCCTGGGCAACCTCTACCTCAAAGGAATCGACCCGAAACGCTCACAATCAAGAGGAATCGAAGAAATTGCTTCTCTAGGTCAAGAACTCGCCCAACTCGAAAAACCACCAAATCGAGTCCGATTCAAGAGAGATTTGGGGGCAAAGTCACCAGCCAAAGAGGCACAAGATCCTCATACGCGACACCCACCAAAGACCCCAAGAGATCGTCCTCAAAACACCACCAACAAAGAGCTCCGAAAATCAACACAAAGGAGAGCAGGAAAACCACCTTGAGGAACAACGCCGAACCATCTATACATACCATGAAGGTTCGTACAAGGTCTAGCTTGCCACCCAAACATCCATCCCTCTCTCTAGATCTCACATGAAGCTCTCAAGCTAGTCCTAGGAAAAACTAGGGAAAAAGGAGAACGAAAATGGAAAAACAAATGAGCTAGGGTTCCAAGAGTTGGCTGCCATCCATCCACTCAAGAGTATATATGGAGGCACACAAAAGACTAAACTACCCTCACCTAATAACTAGGGATACAAGCCCCTTGAGGGCGGATTTGGAAGTCTTTGAAATTTCTTCATCGGACGGATGCCCGGCGACCGCAACCTGCTTAGCCTCGATGCAAGCCTTGCGATCCCGACGCGTGTCCTCCTCTTCGAAGCATCTTGACGCTGGCGGCCAGGGCGGTCAGACCGCCCCCCTTGGGCGGTTAGACCGGCCCGGGAGATCTGACCGGCCCCAGGCGGTCTGACCGCCCCTCCTGGGCGGTTGAACCGGTCTGGGTGGCCGCACCTCCTCGTCGAGTGTTCGGCCTCGGTTTTGTGGCTCAACCGAGTAACCCAGTGGTTTTCTGGTGAACCACTGCAAACCCCGCGAACTCGGTGTAGCCTCCGCCAATCTCCACTCATGACTCGGCTCCCACGTAGTCCCAGCTCGACCTTGGTTTTGAGGCTCTACCAAGAAACCGTCCACGACTTCATCTTGCAGTTCATGCCACCATGCGGCCCGCACTTGACCCCACCGGCCACCGGTCCCTCGAACGAAGCCTACTCCACACACCGGAGGCCTCACCGCAACGACCTTTCGCGCTTGTTCTTCACCTGCACCAACACGAGTCAAGCCACAACCTGCACCTGCAATACTTAGCCAAGAATCAGTCCACACAACATTGTCAATCACTCATCACACGAGGAAGCGACCATCCACCGGTCCTCGAACCACACATGGTCCTCAATAACTTGCTTTCCATTGCACAATTTTGTGAACTTTGTCTTTCATGCACATTTGATAATGAAGGGGTCACAATCACTAACAAGAAATCTAATGAAGTTGTTTTCAAGGGATTCCGCTATGGCAATCTTTATCTTGTAGATTTTACGTCCCGTGAAGCAAACTTGACTACTTGTGTTATCTCCACTACATTCTAGGGTTGGCTATGGCATCGTCGCATTGCACACATAGGCATGAGCCAACTCAAGAAAGCTTTCAAGAAAGGCATGGTCCTTGGTGTGAAGGATGTTACATTTGAGAAGGACAAGTTGTGTAATGCATGTCAAGACGGCAAGCAAGTTGCAAGTCATCATCCTATGAAGGCTTATATATCTACCACAAGACCATTGGAGCTCATTCACATGGACCTCTTCGGACCAACTACATACAAGAGTCTTGGTGGTAATCTCTATTGTCTTGTCATTGTCGATGATTTCTCACGCTATACTTGGACTTTCTTTTTGGAGGACAAGGGCAGGACATTTGACATCTTCAAGAAGTTCGCTACTAGAGCCCAAAATGAATTTGGGTCATCCATGGTGAAGATTAGGAGTGACAATGGGTCGGAATTCCACAACACAAAGGTGGAAGGGTATTGTGATGGTGAAGGCATCAAGCATGAATTCTCCTCAACTTATACACCCCAACAAAATGGTGTGGTTGAGAGGAAGAACAAGACACTCATCACTCTTGCTAGAGCTATGTTGGATGACTATGGAGTCTCGCAAAGGTTTTGGGCGGAAGCTATCAACACTGCATGTCACGCTTCAAATAGAGTGTATCTCCACCGACTCATGATGAAGACACCATATGAGCTGCTCATTGGAATAAAGCCCAACATCTCTTACTTCCGGGTGTTTGGTTGTAAGTGCTTCATATTCAAGAAGAGGAAGCATCTAGGGAAGTTTGAGAGTAGAGTAGATGAGGGCATATTTGTTGGTTATGCATCTAACTCCAAAGCATATAGAGTATTTAATAACTCTACACGAGTGATTGAAGAAACATGTGATGTGGAGTTTGATGAATCTAATGGCTCCCAAGGAGATGGTTTTTGTTGTGATGATGTAGGAAAAGAACATCTTCGAGAAGCAATGAAGAAGATGGTCATTGGTGACATCAAGCCAAGGGAGGATGATGACACTCACTCCATTCATGAAGACTCATCCTCCGATGATGATAATAATGATGATCAACCAAGGCGTCCACCTACATCACCCACAAGACAAGATAGTCCATCATCCTCACAAGAACCACCTCCTACCTCACAAGACACTCAAGATCAAGTAGAGGACATGGGCGAAGTTCAATCTCAAGATGGTCCCACCTCTACAATATTTGGAAGACGCACAAGGACTTCAACAAATCATCCAATTGATCTTGTGTTGGGTGATCCCCAAGGGGGTACAAGGACTCACCGCAAGAAATATGCCTCATTTTGCAAACATCATGCTTTTGTCTCTTTTGTAGAACCCACAACTATAGATGAAGCTCTTGGGGAACCGGATTGGATCGTGGCTATGCAAGATGAGCTCAACAACTTCACAAGAAATCCAGTGTGGAAGTTGGTCGAGCGCCCCAAGAACAAGAATGTAATTGGCACCAAGTGGGTCTACCAGAACAAGAAAGATGAACATCGCATTGTGGTGAAGAACAAGGCAAGACTTGTCGCCAAAGGGTACTCTCAAGTAGAAGGCTTGGACTATGGAGAGACCTTCACTCCGGTGGCACGTCTTGAAGCTATCCGTATCCTCCTTGCATATGAATCTAGCCATAAAATGAAATTATTTCAAATGGATGTAAAGAGTGCTTTCTTGAATGGCTTCATCAATGAAGAAGTCTATGTGGAGCAACCTCCCAGTTTTGAGGATGCTACATATCCTAACCATGTCTATAGGTTGCACAAGGCTTTGTATGGACTCAAGCAAGCTCCTAGGGCATGGTATGAGAGGCTCCGGGATTTTCTCATTGAAGCGGGATTCAAGATTGGTAGAGTGAACAACACTCTATTCACAAAGATAATCAACAAAGAACTCTTCATTTGTCAAATTTATGTTGATGATATTATCTTTGGCTCTACTAATCTCAAAGTGTGCAAGGATTTTAGTGAACTCATGACTAGGGAATTCGAGATGTTGATGATCGGAGAGCTCAACTTCTTCCTTGGGTTTCAAATCAAGCAATTGAAGGAAGGAACTTTCATTAATCAAGAGAAGTACACTAATGATATTCTCAAGAAGTTCAAGATGGATGATTGTAAGCTGATCAAGACTCCAATGCCTACCAATGGACATCTCGACCTAGATGAGGGAGGTAAACCGGTTGACCAAAAGCTTTACCGTTCTATGATTGGTTCTCTTCTTTATCTTACCGCATCTAGGCCTGATATCATGTTTAGTGTTTGCATGTGTGCTCGGTTTCAATCCAACCCTAAAGAATCTCACCTAAGTGCTTTGAAAAGGATCCTTAGATATTTAAAATACACACCTAGCATTGGCTTGTGGTACCCCCATGGTGCTTGTTTTGAGCTCTTGGGTTATTCGGATTCAGACTTTGCCGGATGTCGAGTAGACCGTAAGAGTACTTCGGGTGGGTGCTAGTTGCTAGGTCGCTCTTTGGTTGCTTGGTCCTCTAAGAAGCAAAACTCTGTGGCCTTATCCACCGCGGAGGAATACATTTCCGCGGGGGCTTGTTGTGCTCAAATCCTTTATATGAAGCAAAGCCTCTTGGATTATGGTGTGGTTCTAGATAGGGTTCCCCTCCTTTGTGACAATGAGAGTGCCGTAAAAATTGCTAACAACCCGGTTCAACACTCTCGCACCAAGCACATTGATATCCGTCACCACTTCTTGTGAGACTATGTTGCTAAAGGGGACATTGTCCTTTGTGGTGTTCGCTCTGAGGAGCAATTGGCAGATATATTCACCAAGCCTCTTGATGAAAACACCTTTTGTAGGCTTCAGAGTGAATTAAATGTGCTTGATGCGTCCAACATCATGTAATGCTTGTCATATAGTTTGCATTTGCATATGTACATGATTAGGGGCTTGTCTAACCTTGATGAGATAGTGGTGAGTATGGGTCTTGCTTGAGCCGGTGGTCCTCTTGTTTCGCTCAAGGCATGTTTAAAGGCTCATCATGAATAAGCTCATCAAGGGTTCAAACTTGACAAGATAATTTACCTTTTCGCTTTGCACTTATGCTTGTCATATAGGATGCATTCATGTTTAATTTCATGCATTTGTTCTTGCATAGCATTGCGTGAGAGAAGTCACAAAGAAAACTCACACTATGAGAAAGTTGCTTAGCGTTCAATGCAAATCAACAACTCTTAAGGTGTGATGAGACAAATGATTGTGCTTAATGCCTATTGAGTTAAGTCCTAACGAGCTTATGGTGTCAATCTCTAAGTTCAAAGGCAATTAACTCATACATTCCCTTTTTGGAGTTCCCTCCCTCCTTTGGTTCTTAATTTGCCTATTTTTATCTATGGTTTATCCCTTTTTAGGGAGCTAATTGTGTATCTATAAGTATTTTATAAAGGAGTGCTTGAGGGGTAAGGTTGTCACTCAGGATTGATCCAAGGATGTGCTTGTGTTGGCTTGTGTGTGACATTCGATGGATCAAAAATGAGAAGTAATTCAACAAAATCGAATTGTCACCGTCGGATGAACCGATGCTCTGTAGGTTCTAGTGTCGGATCATCCGGTGAAGGGGTTTGGGCGCTCAGTTGCTCTCTGTTAGAAAATTTCACACCGTCAGATGAACCAACGCCTTCACGTTTTACACCATCGGTTCATTCGGTGCTGAAGAAATTTTCAAATTTTCTCAGACCCGCGCGCAACTGCTCCGACTCGTTGTAAAATCAGGCCGTCGGACCATCCGATGCCCTCTTTCACCCAGGAGCAGAAGTGCACCGACGGTTCGACCGACGCTCGTATTTTTGCACCGTCGGTTCATCCGACACTACACAGACGCGTTGGTCCCAACCGTTATAACGGTTCGGCGCGACTCAAACCATTCTAACCCTAACCGCTCGAGGCCGCTGCCGTCCAAACTCGTGCACCGCCATCCCCTCTGCCTCTGGCGGTTCCTTTCGCACACGTGTGCTCCCCGCGCCATCCGCCGGCCCTCCGCCGTCCTCCGCGCTCGCCGCCGGCCCTCCGCCGTCCCTCCGCGCTCGCCGCCGGCCCCTGCCGCCGCCCACCCTTGTGGATTCCGCACGCGCGCGCCGGGGCCGCCCACCTAGGGTTTCGGCCGTCCGCCGATTTCCGGCGGTCCGCCGCCGCGGGGCCTCACCGGCGTGCTCCGAGGGCTGCGCAAGGACCAATTACTCCCACCACAGCTACTCTTCATCGCCATTCCTTTGCAGTGGTGAGGAATTCCCCAAAATTCCCCTTTACTACTACTGTTTCATATCAATTTAAGGGAATTTCTTGCTCTGAAGTTCATGATCTTGTGCTCTTGAGTAATTAGGGCCTTCATGCTTCACTGCATACATGCTATGCCACTGTGTATGCTCAAAGGTCATATAGCTTTTGATCTTTCCATATTTTTTTGAGCACTTTTAACATGGCATGTACCAGCATTATTCACAATTGTCCACACAAATGCACATCTTGAGCACTTAAGGATCTCCTAGATTTCATTTCGTTCTTTTGTGGCAGTTATTCCTCAAGATTTTTCATATTTAGGCTCATATCACTCATATGCTTTGCTTAAGGACCCCTTATCCTTAGTTATATATCATGTTTATTCTCGTATCTAGCCATTCTATAATCTTCTACCGTTTTCTCTCACAGATGGCAGGCGACAAGAGGAAGGGTAAGGCGGTAGCCGAGCCGAAGAAGAAGAAGACCCGACAGCAGAAGGAGTGGGAGAGAGTGCTAGCAGTGCCCGACACTCAGGGTCAGTCTCAGAGGGGCATACGGATCTCAGAGGGTACATAGGGTCAGGGGGAGCAGCCCTAGGGTGAGCAGCAGCAGCAGCCAGAGCAGCAGACTCAGCAACAGTAGCAACAGTCACGTCGCTCAGGCAGAGGGCACCAGCCAGCAGAGCAGACAGAGTCACCTCCCTCACTAGTCGGGTCCGGACCTCGGACATGAGAAGGTCACACTCAGCCTCAGCCAACACCACGTCAGAGGAGAGCTGCAGTTGAGGAGCTCACTGAGCGAGAGTAGCAGGCACACGACCCACAGATCCCCAGAGGTCCACGAGCAAAGGCCTTCGGAGTCTACCTCTGTGACCTACGTCACTTGTCGGGGCCGAAGATTCGGCGGTTGAGGAGTGTGCCCGAGGAGCAGTGGTTTCCACGTGGGTGAGAGGACTGTGACCCGAGGTTCTGGACGATACTGCAGGAGAGCTTCTACGCCTCCTATGTACACTGGGGTTCCCAGCTGAGTCAGCACAGTGTTGACGGTGAAAATCCGTCAACCTAGCCATGAGTTTACCTTCGGTGTTGGCATGAGTTTTATACCTTATCCATTGGTACTAACCCCCGTGGTATAACAAGTTCACGTGTGCATGTCGGTTTTGGAGTTTAATGTTTATGCAGGGTTTTAGCGTTGAATGCAAGACTTTTGGGATAAGTTCATCAAGCACCTCATGACAAGACCTTGAAGCCCTGAACAAGTCATGCAATGAAGCAAACTTAACTCCAAGAAGCCGGGGACTTGATCCGAGAAGACGACGGACTCCGGGGACCCGACCGTAAAAGTGCCGAATCTTGCAAGACAAGGAGTTGAGTCCAATTCGGAGAGAAACCGACGACATGGACCTACATGCAGAAGGGGGAAGCATCCAGGAAGCAAGGGAACCGACCTCGGGCGAAGGAGCCCACGGGCTGGGCCTAAATGGGCCCAGGCCGGCCGGCCCAGTCCGGTCGGCCCAGGCCCATTTAGGGCCCAAACCCGTCGCCCTTTGCCCTAGCCGCCAATCGGGCTATTTATAGTCCCCTGACCGAGAGCCACGCAGAGAAGATTTCGTCTTCGGCCGCCGAGAAGCAGAGAAGAGAGGGACACCATCTAGGAGAGGAGAGGGTCGAGCTAGTTGACTAGGGTTTCCCTAGCCGACGTGGGAACCTTGCACGGAAGACCACGTCGGAGTTCCCGAGCTAGAAGCAAGATCAAGGAAGGATCCCGGTGGTGATCTTGTGTATGTATCATTGTTATAGTTGAATTATCAAGTTGAATCTTTTCCCGGCGATCAAGTGTTTCCTCGAAGATTTCGTTTTTCGATCGGCTTTGCTTATTCCAATTCTATTCTCGAGATAGATTACATAGGGTGTTCTTGTAGCCGCGGTGGCTAGAGGTACACGCCGTATCTTCCGAAAGAATCTCGACTTGTCTTTTGACTCGCCCTAAGCTCCCCGCATGAATAGGGATACGTTGTGACAGAACGGGGGTCTCGAAAGGTGGATGTTTTCGGATTTGGACGGGAAACCACGATTTAAAGAGGCTTTTATTAAGATTCGATTTGCTACTTCTTCTCTTGCTTGGAACTTCAACAAAAGGCTTACCCCAATCCCTCTAGATCGGTTTATCTACCCAATCTTACTTTGTTTTCTCCGGTTTTTAGTAGATTAGATTTGTTTTGTGTCTTTTACTTAGATGCATTAGGTTCTTTATTGAAGATTGCAGTTATTTGGCTTTAATAGATTAAGTCTTGCGTCACACATTTGTTCCACGGATTCGATACCTTGGGTTCACCACTCGAGGGAAGAAGGGTCCCTTGACTATGACGGGAGACTTGTACGCTTGCGAGTCACGAACGAACTTTGACACAAACATTAACCGTCAACAAGCCCCTTTTTCTGGCGCCGTTGCCGGGGAACAAGTGATCAAGATTTGATTTTTTTATTGCTTTTTTTTGTAATTTTCAGTACTGATTTTGTTTTATTTTTGCATCTACTAAGCTTCGATCATCCTCAAAATACATCTAATCTAGTTTGTCTAACTCTAGTCTTTATAGATTTGTTTTGTTTTCTAGTTTTTTTTGCATACTTTGTTTATTGCTAACCCTAACAGGAGATGGACGGCTACCTCTCCAACAAACCCAATAATTTTGTGGATGATCCAGAAAAACTTTACAGGCTAAGGAGACGCGAAGCACATCAAGCTAAAAAGCTGGATTTTGTAGATTCGGAGTCGGAAGACGAAGGATCGCAGGAATCTCCGGAGAATTCACCACCTCAAAGTCCGCGGGAGAATCGACTTCCACCAATGGGTGACCAACCACCGGAAGAACGCAAGATTGGGGAGCTATGCACCCCAGACATCATCGACCTACCAATCTTGAACCTCGAGGAGATCGGAAGACCGTTCGAGATCAAGACCTCAACCATCCGCATGGTGCAACATTCACCCTTCACCGCAAAGAGGATCCGAACCTTCACCTCCAAGCATTCATTCAACTATGTCAGACTTTCAACATGGAAGGGGTGACCCAAGATCAAATGAGGGCAAGGCTTTTTCCGTTTTCACTACTCGGGAAGGCTTTGCAATGGTTCCACTCTCAACCGGCGGAGACGGTGCAAAATTGGAACACGTTGATGAAGGCTTTCATGAAGGAATACTACTCACCGGGTAAAACTCAAAGTTTGCGTAATAAGATTGCCACCTTTGTTCAATATCCTACGAAACTATCTCGGAGGCATTCGAGCGCTTCAACGAGTACACCGGGCGGTTCCACATCACAAGTTCCCGAAAGAAGACCTCGTGCAAAAGTTCTATCAAGAACTCACCATGGCGTCAAGGACGATCATCGATGCATCAGCGGGAGGATCTATCATCGAGCTTACACCGACGGAAGCTTTCACGCTGTTCAAGAAGGTCGCGGATAATGATACGTGGGCGTCATCCGGGCGCCTACACCCGGCTCAACCCATGGGGAACGTCAAAGGAGTCTTGCAAGTGGAGAAGGAAGACATACTTGAAGGCAAGATCGACTCGCTCATGAGGAGGTTGGAGAAGATGGAGATAGAAAAGAAAGAGGCTCAAGACTTGAAGGCCGCCGAAGCAAGGTCCACATGCGAAGAATGTGGAGAGTATGGCCATGTCCGCAAAGATTGTCCGGAGGAAGCCAAAGTGCTCGACTACATGAGGAAGGGAGAATTGCCGAACTTCCGCTACGGCAAGGTAGGCCTCAATTTAATGCAAGCTCATCTATTCCTAACACGGTTCCACTTCGGATACAATTGAAGGAGTTCATGGATGAGCAAGCTAAGATCAACAAGGACACCGTCACCAAGTTCAAGACCATAGACAAGGTGTTGGAGAACATCGATAGCAAAGTGACGGAGGTCGGAAGTTCCAATCATCAAGTACTCAACATGATGAAGATGCTCGAGACGCAAGTTGGACAACTCGCGGGGCGCCTCACTAATGATGAAGGGAAGCTTCCGGGACAACCCAAATGTCCCGAATCGGCGAAGGCCATTCAAACACGTTCGGGGAAGGAGACCGAAGATCCGGAACGTTCCGCGGGAGCAAGGAAGCTTAAACCATCCACCGAGGTGGAAGGAGCTGCTAAAGAGAAGGTTACGTGGATCGTCACCGAGGAACCCGAATTCGAGATGCCAGAGGATGACACGAGGATACCGCAACTCAAGCCACGCTACTTCCGAGGTAAACTTGACAACCACTTTGAGAAGTTTGTGGAAGTTGTGCGTAGACTTAGCATCAACATGCCATTACTAGATGCCCTACAAGTACCTACATATTCTCGTTACTTTAAAGATATACTTGCAAATAAATATGAGATAGCAACGCTCGGGGTAGATCATGTCAAGATGTCCGAGGAGTGTAATGCAGCTATTGCTTATGGGCTAGAGAAGCAAAAAGACCCCGGGTGCCCTACAATTCCATGTTCAGTTGGTTCTTTCAACTTCGAGAAGGCGTTATGCGACCTTGGAGCTAGTGTGAGTGTCATGCCGAGGGATGTGTTCGAGAAGCTATGCCTACCGATGGAGCCTACGGGAATATGTTTGGAGTTGGGTGACAACTCCATTCGCTATCCCTTGGGCATTGCTGGAGATGTACCCGTGAAGATTGGACACCACTTCATCCCCGCCGACTTCGTTGTGCTCGAGATGGGAGAGAGGGAGAAGCCGCCGCTCATCCTAGGGAGGCCGTTCCTCAAGACCGTGGGAGCTACTATTGATGTTGGCAAGGGGGAGATCATGTTCGATATCAACGGAGAAAGGAGTTCCTTCAAGTTCCGTCCAAGGATTGAGGCATGCAACATGATTGGAGTGAAGGGAGAACCAAAACAAACGGAGGGGCTGAAAAAGAAGAAGGAGCCGAAAAAAGTGAACGTAATGAAAATTAAAGAAGGTGTTGCATCCGTCAAGACAAAGGAAGAGAAGCCGCCTGTGAAGACCAAAAAAATGACTAAGACAGCCAAGCCAAAAGACAAGCCCGCGCCCAAGATGGTGCGGAAGTGGGTACCCAAGATTGCAACGCCCGCAAAGAGCGTTGATCCGGAGTGATCAAGTGAAGAAGTCTAGCTATAGACTATAAACGAATCGCTAGGCGGGAGGCAACCCGTTTCGTCAAGTCAAGTCAAGAATAAGCTACCGGGAGGACAACCCGATTCCAGGTTTTTCGAGTATTTTTAATAATTTAGTTTTTGAGTTTTATTACGCAAAGACATTAGACTTAGAAGTGGTTGAACAATATTAGAGACATAATTCTTGATTGAATGTTTGCTTTATCATAAACCCTTTGCATGAACCCTCCTATGTGCTTGTTTGATTCTTTTCTTTTCGAGAAACCCCTCAACCAAATAATTTCATAACCTTAACTCAACCTTTCACCCTCATTATGGTGCTGAGGTTGGCTTATTTTTCATGCTAAAACCACACGAGTAGAGCCACGATTTATATTCAAGTGTTATAAAAATTCAGCACGTGGTAGGACTCGCGTGAACTTAGAAATCAAGGCTTTTGGTTGGTTTTAAAATTTTTTTATCCTTGGTTTCTCTAGGATTAGAATTTTTCTAAGCCCATTCTAATTTTGTTTTATTCAAAATCTTTCTTATTTAGCCAAAATTAGAACCTAAACCTATGCCCCCATGATCAAGCCGGGAAAACGTTCGCTCTCAACCGATGAAAGCAAACTTTACCGGTGAGACCGAAATCGACGTAGTCGAAAAATATTTTCGACTTACATTTGTTTTTAATGGTTTAAAAACTTCTCTAAAATTATGCTCGAGCTCTTGCATGGCTCTGAAAAATATTTTAAAATTCGAATTAGAGGAGTGCTTAACCTTAAACACACCTAAATGGAGGCAATCAAGTTTGAATTAATCATGCATGCACCATTGGATTCCCTTTTATCAACTTTCACCAATTCCACATGCAAAGGACAAGCATGGTGGGCAGCAAGCATCAACTTTGCAGGATTTTCATGGTGGCATGTGAAGCAAGTGGAGCTAGGGAGCATGGACATGACCCAAAGCATGGAGCATCAAGTGGGAGGACCAATAATTCAAGAAAAGGAGTGGACGAGAGCGTTTGGGCGGTGCAACTCGTGGAGCACGCGGGCAGGAAAGTTGCAGAGGCGAAATGATCGTGCTGGGAGAAAGACGCGCCGAGGAGGAGCCGTTGGAGCCCCGGGCCGGCCGGCCTGCCCTATAAATGGAGCCCCCCGGCGCCCGTCTTCTGCAGGCAAGCTTCCCTCTCCTTCCTTTGTTAGTGTGTTCAAGTTTGTGTGCTCAGAACCTCCGTAGACTTAGCCAACCATCCCAAGCTTGATAGCTCAAGAAAAATCCACATCCTTAAATCCACTCAAAGTCCACATCCGAAGCAAAGAGTTTAAGTGCCTAGTTTACCGGTTGCAACCCGGATTTTTAGTTAAAGAAAGAGTGCAGCAACCATGTGGAAGAAGACCACAAGTCTCTTCTCCAAGAAGAAGAGTTCGTCGTCGTCCAAGCCGTCATCAACCACGTCTTCGAGGAGGCACTCGGTTTCCGAGTCTCCCCGGAGCATGGAGACGGACACGGCACCACCGAGGAGGAACGACGCTCTCCTCCTTGGTGGTATGAGAGCTGCGAGAAGCACTTCCATGAGGTTCACCGAACCTCGTGGGCACACGGAGGAGCAGCCCGCGCCACCACGACGATCGACTCGCTCAACCGCACCACCTCCTTACACCCCGACACAATCTTCGTACGGCTTCATCATCTTGTCGGCGGCGGAGGAGGAGAGGCTCGCCAATCTTGAGAAGAGGCTTGTGCCAAACGTCGAGTTCGACGACCAAGCACTCTACACCTTGGGTTTTCGCACCGACATATACTACATGTTGGGGCACCTCGGGTGGGTTCGGTTCTCCAACGGAATATCGGTGGATACCCATTTGGGTTACGCCTTGGAAATTTTGATGACTATTGCACCCATCGTTGATGATGATGGGGTGCAAAGCTTGTCATTCCGGTTGGAGGGAATCGAGCAAGTGGTTCCCTACGAGCACGTTAGGGAGCTGCTTGGATTCCACAAGGGAGCTCCGGAGAAAGTTGACGTGCCACCCGGCATGTTGGCGGGATTTTGGAACATGATCTCCGGAGATGCCCATCAACAACGCAATTGTATCCGCAACCCCATTATCCGGATATTTCACTCTTGGATGTGCAAGAGGGTATTGGGGAGGATGAGGGAAACAAAGGTGACCGACACGGAGTTGAATTGGCTATACTCGGCTTTAATTGCCAGGCAGCCAATTGACCCCTCTTACCTCATGATCAACCGTTGGTGTTGTGAAGCAACATCGGGGGCTGGTGATATTGGTTCGGGGTGTTACCTCTCCATGTTGGCCTTTTCCTTGCGACCGGGGATCGCAAGAAACCCCGCTCACCTTTTGCGTGGTACCTCTCTCGGTTTTGAGTACTTGCGGCAAGGCAAGTACATTAGTGGAGATGAGAGAAGAGGTTATCGATTGGCCATTGTGAACCTCCCCTTCCGAATGAGAGGCTTAGGCTTTTCACCGAAGGAAGGGAAGATTGGTTGGAAGAGGGACTACTTGTCCCTGCAAGGAAGAACAAAAGAGGAAGAATCGTAGAGGAGGGAACATCCTCCGCACAAGCGAGTGGAGCACAACCCAATGTGCAACCATTCGGCGGAGTTCCTCCTCCGCCAAGTTATTACGGAGGGTCTCAACAACAAGCATGGGGGGGTGGTGCACCGGTACCCCCACAAAACTATGTTGTGCCCAACGCTAACTTTGCGGAGTCCTACGCTCATCATCCCCAACCACAACAAAGCATGGCCATTATTGGAGGGTATGCTGCAAGAAATGCTCAAAATATCGCAGCCATCCAATCCAACGCAGCCCAACTCGGTGAAGGCAACGCAAATATTGCCTTTGAACTTGGACGCCTTCACCTTGTGGAGCCAAATCAATTCGACGGAGGAAGTGTTCAACCATATTATGAGCAAGGGTATTATTTTCAAGACTACCAACATCAACCACCGGCGGAGGACTAGAAGATTTAGGAACTTTAGTTTTCTTTTCTTTTTCTCTGTAATTTTCAGCTTTTGCTTATGTGTGTTTGCGTAGTATTTTTCTGTTTTTATTTAAATTTCAGCAAGCATGTTTGTTTATTTTCAGTGTGTATTTCAACTTGATATCACCATTAATAAAGTCACCACCTTGATTATATCATTGGAAAAGTTACAAAATTCGTGCCATGATGATGTATGATTAAAATTGCAGCTTTGTTCATCTTTGTAGTTGATTTATGCATGTTTAAGCTAGTGCTCTCTTAAAAATACAGATCTGAATTTATTTAAATGCTAGCTTAATTTTCAGCGGAGGTTATGGTTAAAATAAAGACCCATAGTGTTTTATGTGCTCTCAAGTTATGAATAGATTGAAGATATCTTTTATGCTCAAAAATATTGCTAACCTTGTCACGAATATCACTTGTGTGTTGCTCAACCTATCCAAAGCCTTATATATATTTGAGTGCATGAACCTTAGTGTACAAGATTTATTTTTGAGTGAGTTATTGCAGGCCATGATTTCTCTGGCTCGAGACTAAGAAGCCGGTCATTCCGTTTTTGCGTATCTATCTTTTTGCTAGCCTTTTATCCGTGCATTGTGTATCCCCGCATCGGTGATCTCACAAACTTCGCCGGATATCCACCCTTAAACCAAATATCATCTTTTTGTGATTACCTCCTTGACCACAACCTATCATTGAGGATGGATCATCAATTCAAGGAAGATCGCAAGACGGTGCCAACGTTGAAGATTTCAAGTATCTCTCCAAGGAAAAATATCTCCGGTACCTACCTTATTTTTCGCCTCTTTGCTCGAGACGAGCAACGTCTAAGCATGGGGGAGGAGGTAGGTACGGTGCAGTTTTAGAGTTCAAAAGGGAGTATTTTAAAAAAATATATATATAATGATGAAAGAAAAAAATCCAGTGATATTCATGACTTTCAAGGTATAAAAAATCAAAACTTCGTTGTGAAAGTCATGGACTGAATAAATGACGAGGAAAGAAAAAAATGAATGAATGAAAGAAAGAAAAGAATGAGAAATATAAGAAAGAAAAAAATATATATTTGTGCGTAAAGTGAACTCCCCGGTTCTCTAAGAGTGCATTCAAGGCTTCAAGATAAAAAGATCCATTCTCATTTTCCAACCATGTGCAATCCGATAACGAGGACTTCTTTTGTGCCTTGGGTTCACTCTTTGCCATTTGCACATGTCCACTCATCTAAAGTGTGTGTATTTTTCTCTTTCCCCTCCTTGATTTAACATTATTTTCCAATGACCTTTTTGACGAGTCTCGGTAAGACCATGAGAAGCTTGTCTTGTTTTGACGACACCTCATTTATAAATTCTTGTTAGGACTAAACTTTCCCAAAGCTCCATATAAAGCCTACCACATATATATGAGAGGGAAAGGAGTAGAATATATAGGTTTGAGAGACAAGTGAGATGAGAGTTTATGAGCAATACACGAGATGATTTAAATTTGTGAATTTGGTTTAGCTTTTCTTTATCTCGTTCTTTATTTCAAAAATTCTGAGATCCATTTAAAACTTTGTGAGCATGTTAGTACTTGTGGGATAAGCTTAATAAGAATCTACCCTCCGTAGAGATAAAGGCTAGCACATTATGGAACTTTAATGAATTAAAATTTTGAGGGCATTATGTTTTCTCATGTGTAATCAAGTGCAATGTTTAAACATTGTTTAGCAATGATGATATCCATCGAAGGCTTACTCGAGGACGAGCAAGGTTTAAGCATGGGGGAGATGTTGACGGTGAAAATCCGTCAACCTAGCCATGAGTTTACCTTCGGTGTTGGCATGAGTTTTATACCTTATCCATTGGTACTAACCCCCGTGGTATAACAAGTTCACGTGTGCATGTCGGTTTTGGAGTTTAATGTTTATGCAGGGTTTTAGCGTTAAATGCAAGACTTTTGGGATAAGTTCATCAAGCACCTCATGACAAGACCTTGAAGCCCTGAACAAGTCATGCAATGAAGCAAACTTAACTCCAAGAAGCCGGGGACTTGATCCGAGAAGACGACAGACTCCAGGGACCTGACCAGAAAAGTGCTGAATCTTGCAAGACAAGGAGTTGAGTCCAATTCGGAGAGAAACCGACGACATGGACCTACATGCGAAAGGGGAAGCATCCGGAAGCAAGGGAACCGACCTCGGCGAAGGAGCCCACGGCCGGGCCTAAATGGGCCCCGGGCCGGCCGGCCCGGCCCGGTCGGCCCAGGCCCATTTAGGGCCCAAACCCGTCGCCCTTTGCCCTAGCCGCCAATCGGGCTATTTATAGTCCCCTGACCGAGAGCCACGGGAGAATATTTCGTCTTCGGCCGCCGAGAAGCAGAGAAGAGAGGGACACCATCTAGGAGAGGAGAGGGTCGAGCTAGTTGACTAGGGTTTCCCTAGCCGACGTGGGAACCTTGCACGGAAGACCACGTCGGAGTTCCCGAGCTAGAAGCAAGATCAAGGAAGGATCCCGGTGGTGATCTTGTGTATGTATCATTGTTATAGTTGAATTATCAAGTTGAATCTTTTCCCGGCCGATCAAGTGTTTCCTCGAAGATTTCGTTTTTCGATCGGCTTTGCTTATTCCAATTCTATTCTCGAGATAGATTACATAGGGTGTTCTTGTAGCCGCGGTGACTAGAGGTACACGCCGGATCTTCCGAAAGAATCTCGACTTGTCTTTTGACTCGCCCTAAGCTCCCCGCATGAATAGGGATACGTTGTGACAGAACGGGGGTCTCGAAAGGCGGATGTTTTCGGATTTGGACGGGAAACCACGATTTAAAGAGGCTTTTATTAAGATTCGATTTGCTACTTCTTCTCTTGCTTGGAACTTCAACAAAAGGCTTACCCCGATCCCTCTAGATCGGTTTATCTACCCAATCTTACTTTGTTTTCTCCGGTTTTTAGTAGATTAGATTCGTTTTGTGTCTTTTACTTAGATGCATTAGGTTCTTTATTGAAGATTGCGTTATTTGGCTTTAATAGATTAAGTCTTGCGTCACACATTTGTTCCACGGATTCGATACCTTGGGTTCACCACTCGAGGGAAGAAGGGTCCCTTGACTACGACGGGAGACTTGTACGCTTGCGAGTCACGAACGAACTTTGATACAAACATTAACCGTCAACAAGCCCCTTTTTCTGGCGCCGTTGCCGGGGAACAAGTGATCAAGATTTGATTTTTTTTATTGCTTTTTTTTGTAATTTTCAGTACTGATTTTGTTTTATTTTTGCATCTACTAAGCTTCGATCATCCTCAAAATACATCTAATCTAGTTTGTCTAACTCTAGTCTTTATAGATTTGTTTTCTAGTTTTTTTTGCATACTTTGTTTATTGCTGACCCTAACAGAGATGGACGGCTACCTCTCCAACAAACCCAATAATTTTGTGGATGATCCGTAAAAACTTTACGAGGCTAAGGAGACGCGAAGCACATCAAGCTAAAAAGCCGGATTTTGTAGATTCGGAGTCGGAAGACGAAGGATCGCAGGAATCTCCGGAGAATTCACCACCTCAAAGTCCGCGGGAGAATCGACTTCCACCAATGGGTGACCAACCACCGGAAGAACGCAAGATTGGGGAGCTATGCACCCCAGACATCATTGACCTACCAATCTTGAACCTCGAGGAGATCGGAAGACCGTTCGAGATCAAGACCTCAACGAAGGCTGGGATCAGAGATTTACGCTTAAATCCTGGAAACGAAGGCTCCAAACATCACAGGCAATCGACTGGGGGTTGCGTACGCCTAGCACCAGCACATCTTCACAAGACTTCAAAGTAGCATCCTCTTTCTGAGCAACAATGTTTATAGCAAGGGTGAGCACTTGTCGTACTCAGCAAGTGTGGGGGAAAAGAACGAATGCAAAGGCTTTATAGTGGACTGGCTCAAAGCATTTAAGCAATTTTAGTTGGTCAAATTTTATTAGCACCCGATTACTAATAAAGTATAAGTTTATACCAACCCACATTAAGCATAAGGGAAGAAATACGCCATAAGCACATGGCAAGCAAAACCAGAGAGAACGATTTAAGTCCATCTTCAAGTTCAATTATCATGTGAGGGTCCAGGCCGTTCTTGACCGTGAGCACGGCTAATCAATTAGTTTTACACTCTGCAGAGGTTGTACATCTTTACCCACAAGTCGCGTAAAAGTCCCGAAGAACTTTAAACCCAACCATGCGATGCCGGCCAAGCATCATACCACACTACCGAGGTGTGATTGCATAGGGATGCTACGAGGCCTTTACAAAGTGTCCTCCCGTGCGTATTAGTCCATAGTAGTATGTCATAGAGGCTATCTTTCATACCACACTTCTATTACGGACGGTAAGCCATAGAGTCTTCCGTTCCATCACCGCTCCGGAATAGAAGAACCATAAAAGCATTCCTCCGTCCCCAACCTACTATGCGAGTAATAACCACACAAAGACTTCCCTAATTACTCGGCCAAGACCGAGCCATATAGTCCTTGTGGTTGCACTTGTTGTCCTGGGTGGTCGCTCCATGTTCCGATTAATCATATGGTCTTGTATTAACATCCAAAGATATAGCAAAGGTAAAACAAGTTCATCATTAATGTTCATTAAAACCACCATAACCCAGGTATAGCAACTAAGCATAACTACCCAACATAAATGTAAACCCGAGTTAACAAGGAATGACAATCAAAGACTAGGATAACCTTAATAGGAACCCATCAAAATTAATGCAAGCAATGCAATGAGTGATTACGTATAATTCTTAGGACAAAAGATCAAGGACACACTTGCCTTTAACCAAAGTAATGTTGTTGCTCGTAATCTTCAACTTCTTGCTCTTCCAAGCTTCTCGAACGGCGTTCACTCTAAGCGCATCAATCATCGGGCACAATCATACACAAAGCAAACAAACAAACATACTAAGAACAAAGCACCAATCAAAAGAAAGCTTTAAAAGAACGCACTAAAGGATAGACTTGATTAGATGGATCACTAAAGCACACAAACCGTGCTAAGAGGAAGAAAGGTTTGGTTTGCTTTAAAGAGATGGCCGCGGAAGATTGAGCGAGGACCGGAAAGATCACACTAAGATTGAGCTGAGAAAAGAACGTCTAACAAACGTTCTGCATATATGAGAGAGCAAGGCTATGAGCTAGGTTCATTTTAATTAACAAAACAATTATAAAGGATATTTCAGAAATAAAATACCCTATGTTGACATTAATGCAATATTAAACTTTATTTATGAAACCGGTGTAAAGAACTATTCAAGTTTTATTAATAAAGATTCATATATTGATTAAACCGATTAAACATTTAATTTAGAAAAACTAAACTATATGAACAATCTAAACGAAACTTTGTAATTCGAGTAGATCATATTATTATTAAAAACATTATGGAACTGACATTAATCATATTAACATTTATTATAAAAACGATGTAAAAAGCCTAATCAAATTTTAATCAGAAAAGATTAATTAACTTTTACACAAATTAACATTTGGTTTACGAAAAACCGAGATAAAGATCTAATTAACTTTTATGTACAAAAACATGTGATAGAAACATTAATCAACTTAAATTTGCTTATGAAAAACGATGTATAGATCTATTTTGCTTTTATTTATAAAAGGCATGTATACTAGATATTAATCAAAATTAATATTAATTTTATTTTCAGAAACAAAACATGGTGAAAACACACCACTAACGCGTGCTTTACATTATTATGAATCTAACGCAACTTGAACGGATTAAATCGGAGCTAAAACGAAAAAGATATGAGCAAAACAAGATCAAAAGGACCTAGTCGTGATTAACTATAGATTTGGAGGGGTAGCAGAAAAGATTTGCAAGACACAATAAACATCGCTCGGGAAAAGGATAAAACTCAGGGTTAGATCTATAAAAGTGCTCTATTGGATCTATGTGCGAAGGGTGGGATTTTTCCAAGGGGTTATGAGCAAAGGTTGCAAGACACATGAAAGAGTATAAGTATTACTAAAAAGGACAGGGGCTTAGATGCAAACCGGCCTTATCTTCAACCTCCAGCCTGGGACGGACAGGAGCTCCTCACGAACACGAACTCAAACTGGCGCACCAAATCCGCAGGGTTCCGGGCGAGTAGGGGCTCGAGTAAGATGCAAAACGGAGAGAGGAGATCGAGGGGATCGCAAAGGTGTGCTCACCCGCGAAGGAGAGGAGCGGGAGCGGCCGACGCTCGCGGTCAACGCCGGCGGCAGCTCTGTCTGGTGCAGGTCTGGCGGCGCTCCGGTGCGGGGCGGGCGGCGGCGGCGAGCTTCGCGCGGCGCGCGCGCGCGGGGCGGCGTCCCGCAAAGGCCGCGGCTCCGCCCTTTTATGGGGGCGCGGGCCCCCGGCTCGCGTGCGGGGCACGCACGCGTGAGAGGCGGCGCGCGCGCGCGCGCGCGCGGCCGGGCCGGGCCCCGATGGGCTCCGCGTGGGCCGCGGCCGGCCGGCCGGCGGCGGGCGGAGGGTGGCTGGGTCGGGCCTTCGGGCTCGGCCCAGTTACATAGGTTGATTTTTTTTCGAATTCATTTTTAATGCGAAAACAATTTCCAGAAAAGTCTAGAAATTGCTAAAAGGCACGAAAAATACTCCGAAAATCACAAAAATTCCAGGAAAATTCCTAGAGATAGATTAAGACATGAACAATCCAAATAAAGCATTTGGGGCTCATGAAAAAGATTTTAGAGCCTTCCAATAAATAGAAATAGCTCAAGGAAAATGAGAATAAATCCCGGAAAAATCAGGAAAATTCTCGGAAGAGTTTGGACAGCTCCTACACGAATTTTTGAAACCTTTTGCACTCAATAAGCACTAGATGCATTGGCATGAATGCAACACTCACAACTTTTATTTAATTTAGAAAATCAAACAATGGATTTTTCCTATACTATATTCCCTGTAAAGAAAATAAATGTTGGAAAAATTTTAAAATTATGAGAACATCGTTATTTAAATATTCTTGCTATTCACATCCTGAAATTGGAAATTTCAGGGTGTGACAAATCTACCCCCCTTAAACGGAATCTCGTCCCGAGATTCGAAGAAAGAAGAAGCAAGGAGGAGGGAGGTAAACAAGAACATTGCGATCAAAGAAGGCAGGCGGTCTTCCACCTTTGTCGATCGGTGTAGAGTCTTCAATGTTTTTCTTCAATGAATGATTGTTGGGGTCTTCATTAGAGTGAGTTAGATGGGATAGGAGCAAGCTCAAGGTGGGAAAGAAAGTAGAGTGGGGTCTTCTTTTCTTCATCTTGCTCACTTTTACCTCACGATGGTGGCAGTAGTATTTGCTTGTTGACATTGGTGTTGTCTTCAATTCCTTCTTATGATGTCCTTCATTAGAGCGGAGAGATAGCAAGGATGTGGGGGCACAAAAAGGAAAACCCAACTAGGCAACTGATGTTATTGCAGATGTAAGACCCACAATACACCAACACTCACTTCAAAGAAACGAATCAATCAAGTTCATAAAACCAAGCATCATCATGCAAACATACAATTCCACCAATCAAGGCATGGCTAAGGGAACGACACTATACATTGTTAATATGTCAGGGGGTATCCTCCTAATAGATCCGATGTAGCTCCCAGCAGGGATCTCCATAAATAATGGATTTTTCCCAGATCAAGGAGGCCAAAATTATGAGTTCATCCCAACTGGAATCACCTCAATCGGAGGTTTAGAACTCGAGGTATGAATTAAACAAGATGGCTATGTCAGCAGTGTTGACAGATTCTGAATGCTCCACTAATTCGTATGTATCTCCTGGGATACAAAACGAATACTGCTGAATTTTGGACAACAATTAATACATGAAATTCTGGAACTAACCCAACTGATTTCATGTCAATCGGAGTTCGGTAGCTCGAGATAAAATTAAAACAGCGCTGATGTGTCAGAGAGCTGCGCGAATAGATGGAATGTTTAGGGTAACAATTCCACCAATAAATCAAGGGGGTGTTTATTGCTTGAGGGAATGAATAGGCGAGGTCGAAGAGATATTCAAAGAGAGTGAAGATAAATATACAAGAATTCATGGTATGGAGGAAAAGAAGATAGTTAAGATGTGAGATCCTTCATCAGAGAGGTCAAGGATAAGGTAAGGAGGGATTGTAGAACAAAAGAGGCATTAAGAAACGACCAGTACTAACTAGGCTTACGTCCTACAGTCGATACAGCTCTGATACCACTCTGTCACACCCGACTTTCCGAAGAAAACCAAGTGCAAACCTATATGCATGCCAGGATCAAGTTTCATGCATATAGTGACACATAAGTGAATACAGAAACAGTATCTCGTAAGAAAAAGAAAGATTATCAGAGATTTACGCTTAAATCCTGGAAACGAAGGCTCCAAACATCACAGGCAATCGACTGGGGGTTGTGTACGCCTAGCACCAGCACATCTTCACAAGACTTCAAAGTAGCATCCTCTTTCTGAGCAACAATGTTTATAGCAAGGGTGAGCACTTGTCGTACTCAGCAAGTGTGGGGGAAAAGAATGAATGCAAAGGCTTTATAGTGGACTGGCTCAAAGCATTTAAGCAATTTTAGTTGGTCAAATTTTATTAGCACCTGATTACTAATAAAGTATAAGTTTATACCAACTCACATTAAGCATAAGGTAAGAAATACGCCATAAGCACATGGCAAGCAAAACCAGAGAGAACGATTTAAGTCCATCTTCAAGTTCAATTATCATGTGAGGGTCCAGGCCGCTCTTGACCGTGAGCACGGCTAATCAATTAGTTTTACACTCTGCAGAGGTTGTACATCTTTACCCACAAGTCGCGTAAAAGTCCCGAAGAACTTTAAACCCAACCATGCGATGCCGGCCAAGCATCATACCACACTACCGAGGTGTGATTGCATAGGGATGCTACGAGGCCTTTACAAAGTGTCCTCCCGTGCGTATTAGTCCATAGTAGTATGTCATAGAGGCTATCTTTCATACCACACTTCTATTACGGACGGTAAGCCATAGAGTCTTCCGTTCCATCACCGCTCCGGAATAGAAGAACCATAAAAGCATTCCTCCGTCCCCAACCTACTATGCGAGTAATAACCACACAAAGACTTCCCTAATTACTCGGCCAAGACCAGAGCCATATAGTCCTTGTGGTTGCACTGTTGTCCTCGGTGGTCGCTCCATGTTCCGATTAATCATATGGTCTTGTATTAACATCCAAAGATATAGCAAAGGTAAAACAAGTTCATCATTAATGTTCATTAAAACCACCATAACCCAGGTATAGCAACTAAGCATAACTACCCAACATAAATGTAAACCCAGGTTAACAAGGAATGACAATCAAAGACTAGGATAACCTTAATAGGAACCCATCAAAATTAATGCAAGCAATGCAATGAGTGATTACGTATAATTCTTAGGACAAAAGATCAAGGACACACTTGCCTTTAACCAAAGTAATGTTGTTGCTCAGAATCTTCAACTTCTTGCTCTTCCAAGCTTCTCGAACGGCGTTCACTCTAAGCGCATCAATCATCGGGCACAATCATACACAAAGCAAACAAACAAACATACTAAGAACAAAGCACCAATCAAAAGAAAGCTTTAAAAGAACGCACTAAAGGATAGACTTGATTAGATGGATCACTAAAGCACACAAACCGTGCTAAGAGGAAGAAAGGTTTGGTTTGCTTTAAAGAGATGGCCGCGGAAGATTGAGCGAGGACCGGAAAGATCACACTAAGATTGAGTCGAGAAAAGAACGTCTAACAAACGTTCGCATATATGAGAGAGCAAGGCTATGAGCTAGGTTCATTTTAATTAACAAAACAATTATAAAGGATATTTCAGAAATAAAATACCCTATGTTGACATTAATGCAATATTAAACTTTATTTATGAAACCGGTGTAAAGAACTATTCAGGTTTTATTAATAAAGATTCATATATTGATTAAACCGATTAAACATTTAATTTAGAAAAACTAAACTATATGAACAATCTAAACGAAACTTTGTAATTCGAGTAGATCATATTATTCTTAAAAACATTATGGAACTGACATTAATCATATTAACATTTATTATAAAAACGATGTAAAAAGCCTAATCAAATTTTAATCAGAAAAGATTAATTAACTATTACACAAATTAACATTTGGTTTACGAAAAACCGAGATAAAGATCTAATTAACTTTTATGTACAAAAACATGTGATAGAAACATTAATCAACTTAAATTTGCTTATGAAAAACGATGTATAGATCTATTTTGCTTTTATTTATAAAAGGCATGTATACTAGATATTAATCAAAATTAATATTAATTTTATTTTTAGAAACAAAACATGGTGAAAACACACCACTAACGCGTGCTTTACATTATTATGAATCTAACGCAACTTGAACGGATTAAATCGGAGCTAAAACGAAAAAGATATGAGCAAAACAAGATCGAAAGGACCTAGTCGTGATTAACTATAGATTTGGAGGGGTAGCGAAAAAGATTTGCAAGACACAATAAACAGCGCTCGGGAAAAGGATAAAACTCAGGGTTAGATCTATAAAAGTGCTATGTTGGATCTATGTGCGAAGGGTGGGATTTTTCCAAGGGGTTATGAGCAAAGGTTGCAAGACACATGAAAGAGTATAAGGATTACTAAAAAGGACAGGGGCTTAGATGCAAACCGGCCTTATCTTCAACCTCCAGCCTGGGACGGACAGGAGCTCCTCACGAACACGAACTCAAACTGGCGCATCAAATCCGCAGGGTTCCGGGCGAGTAGGGGCTCGAGTAAGATGCAAAACGGAGAGAGGAGATCGAGGGGACCGCAAAGGTGTGCTCACCCGCGAAGGAGAGGAGCGGGAGCGGCCGGCGCTCGCGGTCAACGTCGGCGGCAGCTCTGTCTGGTGCAGGTCCGGCGGCGCTCGGTGCGGGGCGGGCGGCGGCGGCGAGCTTCGCGCGGCGCGCGCGCGGGGCGGCGTCGTACGGAGGCCGCGGCTCCGCCCTTTTATGGAGGCGCGGGCCCCCGGCTCGGCGTGCGGGGCACGCACGCGTGAGAGGCGGCGCGCGCGCGCGGCGGCACCGGGCCGGGCCCCGATGGGCTCCACGTGGGCCGCGGCCGGGCCGGCGGCGGGCGGAGGGTGGCCGGGTCGGGCCTTCGGGATCGGCCCAGTTAGATAGGTTGATTTTTTTTTCGAATTCATTTTTAATGCGAAAACAATTTCCAGAAAAGTCTAGAAATTGCTAAAAGGCACGAAAAATACTTCGAAAATCACAAAAATTCCAGGAAAATTCCTAGAGATAGATTAAGACATGAACAATCCAAATAAAGCATTTGGGGCTCATGAAAAAGATTTTAGAGCCTTCCAATAAATAGAAATAGCTCAAGGAAAATGAGAATAAATCCCGGAAAAATCAGGAAAATTCTCGGAAGTGTTTGGACAGCTCCTACACGAATTTTTGAAACCTTTTGCACTCAATAACCACTAGATGCATCGGCATGAATGCAACACTCACAACTTTTATTTAATTTAGAAAATCAAACAATGGATTTTTCCTATACTATATTCCCTGTAAAGAAAATAAATGTTGGAAAAATTTTAAAATTATGAGAACATCGTTATTTAAATATTCTTGCTATTCACATCCTGAAATTGGAAATTTCAGGGTGTGACAACATCGAACAGAGGATCGACACATGCATTAAAACTCACGCGAAGGCGAGTCCAGAGTACAACATGAATTAAACATTTTATTACAAACCATTATTCATGACATGGAGTAAAGGTTCAGAGTTCGAAAAACAGCGAAAATAAATTAAACTAGCGCACGGTAAACATCACAGGAGGTCATCCGTGATGTCATTACTTGTCGTCACCCTTCCTGGTCACAACACCTGCAACAACAGTTTTAAAGCAAGGCTGAGTATACTAATACTCAGCAAGACTTAACCGTCGGGTGATATCTACATCACCACACTCTAGACATGAAAGGTTTTGGCCGGTGGAGTTCCTTTTTGCTAAACAGCTGCTAAGAGTAGATCCTTACTTTCAATCTTTTAGCACAAGTTCTAGTTGATTACCGTTTCTAAATGTGCCATCTAATTCAATCAAGAATTGGACTAGCAATTAATTCATACAACAGTATTCCTCGAGTTCCATCATTATGGGATATCATGGCCAGTTGATTAAGCAGTCTCGGATAACAGTGAGAGGCCGACAATCGATTGATTTAAACCTTGCAAGGTAAACCCAAACACACGGTAGGCTGCCCACAAAGGTACAGCTGTCCCAGGCCGTCCCCAGAAATCCCCGGGTCGGGATGAAAGGCCACAGTCTTTGGTGCAGGCTATCTAGCATGTCCCACCCAGTGCACCCAGAGTCACCATACACCACCGGTAGCTAGCCGTGAGAGCGAATCCCAAGAGTAGTGACAGTTCCATCCCTAGCCGTCTCATTAAGGTACTAGGCTTACCGACCCCATAACCGGCGAATGTTTAGTACGTTCAAAAGCTTAGCCCACGAAAGCCACTGGACCGGAGCCCAATCCCATGCTCTTACCACCGGAGCAATCCATTTAAGGATATCTTATTATTCCTATCTATGAACCTATTCTCGCGAGTGACGAGCATCACTCGACTTCTATCGGTCCTATAACATAGCAGCTATCGACCTAGCATACTAGTGATAGAGCATAGGTACCTAAAGATCATGCATCTAGGGTTTCAAATCAACTCCAGAAACGTAAATGCACAATCATAGCAAACATAATTGCATAATTTTAAAAGACGGGGTTAATGATCCGGGGCTTGCCTTCGATGGCAAGGTTGGCCTTGGGCCCTTCTGGACTTGGGTCCAGGTCTTGAGCTACGTTCACGCACGGCAGCTCCTTGTCGGCACCTTTGTTCCCTCCTTCCGGCACGAACGTCCGTCTACCGTCAGTAGGATCTACACGAAGATGCAATGCAGGATTTATGTGATGATTTTTAATTGAATTAACCACGAACCATAAATGACAATCAGGGGTGTATTTGTTGGGCACATTCATCTAGATAAGAAATACATTTAGCATACTCTTCCAAAAAGGAACAATTTGCGAATCTTTATTAGATATTCTTTTTGATGGTGACTGTTTACATATATATGTAAATAATTTAATTTAAATTCACAAGCAGTAGTGGGTAGGTGCATTTAGCTTTTTAAATCGATTTACAACCACACACAAGTTAGCAAGGGTGGTTTGGTGATTTCTCCCCTTTAATAACTATTAAGCCTTTAATGACCTACATATCTTTTATTCATGGGATTAATCAATAAAATTCAGTGGAATGGTGTATTAACCACTAAACACCTATAACAAGTCACCGGACACACATGCGAGCGTTGGATGGCTAGAAATTAATTATTTTTGAAAATAACAAAAAGCTATCTAGAAGGACAAGGTAAAAGCACACAAAAATAATTACTCAACAAGATGATCCAAACTTTCTCACACATGCTCTATGGCTCAAAACTAGCCTATTGGTGCAGCACATATACCTAGAACTATTATGGAACTTGAGTTATGAATTTTTGAAGAAAATCAAGCATAATTCAAGAATAACAATTTCTGGTAATTATAAAATTGTGATTAATTCACCGGAGGTGTGTTTTGGAATTACAAGACAGTGTGCAAAAGTTGGTGGCAAAAACTTAGGTAGTTTTAGCTAGAAAAATCATTTATGCAGATCTGCCAGAAATGGAAAAACATTTTTATAAAAAGATTTCCATCATAACGTTGTGCAATTTTTGGCATAGGAGCTTGTCATGACCTAACACACAACATATCCAAAAATTGCACACAGAGGATTTATAGATTTTGAGATATTGCAGATCTAGGTTTATAACATTTGTATTTTTCATGCAAAGACTATCAGGATTTAGCTCAGGCCAGAATAACAAACATTGTAGACTATTTCACCACGAATCCAACAAAATTGGTTGTGCATTTTTCGGATTTTTCTATTATTTTCTATGCAATTTACAAGAAACAACCAAAGGTCAAACACTATTTAAGATCTAACTTTCACCGGGGTCCCTGGAAGTTTCTGCAGGTTTACAACCATGCCCCTACTTTGCACAAAACTCCCCCAGAAACATTGCAAACCTTGCAATGTCATCCCCGGGCGCCGGCCGGCGGCGGTCCGGCCAAATTCCGGCGAACCGGCGGCCGGGACCGGCCGGCGCGAGCGGGGGATGGACCGCGGGCCCCCGGGGGTCGATTCCCGTGCTCGGCTTGGTGCGGGCGCCACCGGCGAGCTTGCTCGGCGCAGCCCCGCGGCGGTGGCCGGCTGGAACGGCGGCTTCGGCGGTTTAGCGGCCAAGGAGCGTCGGCCCTGAGGCTTGGGGTCATCATGGTGGGTGTGTGCGCTAGTGCTAACGGCCTGAGGGGTGCTGGGGGTGTCTAGTAGGGAGCTCGGCGCGGGAACGGCCATGGCGGCCCGGACGGCGGCGTGCCCGCGCCGAACGCCGCGGTGCCCGTTTTTATAGACGCGAGAGAGAGGGGAGTCTTCGAGGCTAAGGAACGCGAGGAGGTGGGGGATCGGCGGCCTCGGGGTGCGTGCGGCCGGCCTCGGCGGGTGTGCCGGCGAGGGGACAACCGGTGCCGTGGCGGGCACGCGGCGCGAGGCCCCTCGAGGTGCCCCGCCCGAGGCGCGGCTTGGGGAGTGCGCGGGCGGCGCCGGCGCCTCGGCTTGCGCACGCGGCCCCCTCCCCGACCGGCCGTGGTACGGGGTACGGCGGCGCGGCGGCCGCCGACGCGTGGCAGCGCTCTGGAGTGCTGGTCGCGGCGGCGCGCGCGACGTCGCACGCTCCAGCCCTTCGGTTGCGGTGTAGCTTAGTTTGACCGAGATTTTCTCCAAAAATTTGAACTAAAGTGCACCGAGCAGTGAATAGGAAAGTTGTAGATCGCACTATACTCTACAACTTTCACAGAGGCTCTAGGGTGTTTTTCTCAACGGATTTTGCAGGAACGTCGTGCCTACTTTGAATGCCGGCCTGTTCTGGAAAACAGGAGGTACTGGCGGTTGACCAAGTTTTTCACCCTTTTCTGCTCAAAATTTGAATTGCCATTCTACACGAAAGTTGTGTCCCTCAACAAGATGGACAACTTTCATAAAGGTAGATTTTGAAGTGTTTAGGTGAATTTTGGGGAACGCGGCAAAAGTTCCGGACGACATTCGCCGACGTCAACGGTTAAGCCGGTTTTGACCGTGTCTTTGGCCAAGGGTCCATTATGGGTGTGTGTAGGCTTGGTCAAGGGGTTCATTAGGGTTCATTGGCGAGGTTTTCGGGGTGATGACCCAGGTTGACCTAGGTTTGACCGGTGTTTGACTGGTTTGACTTGGCTGATCCGGTCATTAGCGTTAATGACCGTAATTAAAAACCTGGGGCGTCACAGACACCGGACCGTCTGATTTGTGAGGCGTACGTCGTCCACTACACTCTCAGGAGGTCCGTGCTCTATAGGATGGGGAACGACGAGTCTTTGACAGGAGTGCAGCGGTGGCATCTGATGTACGTGATGGCGAAGCGCCCGTTTGATCTGGTTGATATCATGCTTGCTGAGATCGAGGATGCCATTATGGACGGCATGGGGATGACACGACAGCAGCCCTTCGCTCACTGGATCAGTTGGCTGTTGTCCCGTCTTGAGGCCCAGAGGTACGTCGGGATGTTGGAGTCATCGAAGTTTGTGTTCCCGACCTACCGACCTCCGATGTCAGGAGACGGGAGGAGAGGCCCGAGAGGCCTAAGGAGAGCAGAGGAGACCTTACAGGCACGGGCAACAGTTGAGGCTGTGATGGATGAGGCAGCTAGACAGGACGCGGCACTAGCAGCAGCTGAGGCACCTCTCCCACAGTACTTCGCTACAGAAGACGAGTCCTCCAGTGAAGACGAGGACTTTACACCAGCTTCTGAGCCCGTGTTCCGAGTCCGTCGTACTCACGACGATGAGGTAGGAGGCTCTACTTTGCCAGGCCAGAGAGAGGCTGAGTCACCGGTTCCCACGATCACAGCTGCTCAGGTGACCCAGCCAGACCAGCTTACCACTTTGATCCAGGCTATGGCTGCTCAGTCTCAGGCCACACTCCAGGTACAGCAGCAGATGCAGGCTCAGTTTCAGCAGTACCAGGAGTCTCAGCAGGTGATCCTTGAGGGGATCCGTCAGCAGGAGGAGGCACAGAGGCACTAGATGCTCCAGCACCAGATGATGACCTCTCAGATGTTCACCTTCATGTCTGGATGCCTCGGTCAGCTCTTTCAGCAGTCAGGGATCCAGCTACCTCAGCCACCGACCACTGCCCAGCTTCAGGCCGACCCGACTGCACCTCTTCCTCCAGCGGGTGGGTTCGTGAACATTCCCTTGTCGACTTTCCCACAGTCACCTCTTCTTCAGACAGGGATGTTCGCGGTACCTCAGACGGTGACACCTCAGGCAGCAGTCACCACCTCCTTTCTGGATCAGCTACAGATGACCACGCCTACGTCGTCACAGCTGGTGTCTCCGCTCACTACCGGACCACTCGTCTTCGAGACACCAGCCCGCACTACTCTGCCCAGTCCACAGGTGTCTTCACCTCTTCCGAGCTTCACTACACCATGGCAGAGGGTCTGGGTCAGGAGGACTACTACTTGCGTGCTATCACCAAGCAGATCTCTTCAGCGCTCGCCTCCGACCCTGAGGTTCCAGCTCCTGAGGCCACTCGGGCTCCGACTTCAGGCACCGGGACGACTACAGCTCCACCAGCTCCACCTCCTCCGGCTCTGGGTCCCTCCTCTCCGACTTGGTCTCTTCTCAGCGAGGACGACAACGACGACGACGATGCTCCGGCTTCTCTATTCGACCTTCGAGGACCGTCTCTACCTCGCCGCCGGATCCTTCCTCTCCGCCTGTGACGCCCCAGTTTTCTAATTAACGTCATTAACGCTAATGACCAGGTCAACCGGTCAAACACCGGTCAAACCTAGGTCAACCTGGGCCGTCACCCGAAAACCTCGCCATTGAACCCTATTGAACCCCTTGACCAAGCCTACACACACCCGTAGTCGACCCGTGGTCAAAGACACGGTCAAACCCCGCTTAACCGTTGACGTCAGCGAATGTCGTCCAGAACTTGTGCCGCGTTCTCCAAAATTCACCTAAATACTTCAAAATCTACCTTTATGAAAGTTGTCCATCTTGTTGAGGGACACAACTTTCATTTAGATTGGCATTTCAAATTTTGGGTGGAAATTGGCGAAAAACTTGATCGATTGACAGTACCCCCTGTTTTCCAGAACATGTCGACATTCAAAGTTGGCACGACGTTCCTGCAAAATCCGTTGAGAAAAACACTATATGGCCTTTTTGAAAGTTGTAGAGGGTAGCTAGATCTACAACTTTCCTATTCATTGCTCAGTGCACTTTAGTTTCAAAATCTTGCGAAAGACTGAGATCTAGAGGGCTAAGCCGTGCTGTGCTGGGTGTGTCGCGCCGCGACGTCGTGCCGCGTTCCGGAGCGCGCGCGCGCGCGCGCGCCTCACGCCGGCCGCGCCGTACGCACGCCGAGGCGGCCCGCGACCGCCGGGGTGCGAGCACGGGCCGTGCGGACGTCGAGCCACGCCGGTTCCCGAGGTGGAGCCTCGACCCACGGCCGCGCGAGCCACGCGTCGTGCCTGGAACGCGCCGCGACGCGGTTTCCCACCGCCCGGTCACATCGCGGCGTACTCCGCAGTTAAGGGCAGGTTCCTTCGCGGCGAGGGCAAGATACCGCGACCTTAAAGCCGCTGTCCGGCACCACAGTGGTGGCTAGGCGTTGCTGTCTTCCCCCTGCGCAGTGGCGACCGCGACGCCGCCCGCACGGCCGCCTGGCCGCTCGCCGCGGCGAGCTCCGGCTTCAAGCCGGTCGCAAGCCAAACTAACCCGCCCTTCGCCTCCCCTAGCATGCGCTCGAGCTCCCCACACCGCCCCTTCCTTTTCCCCCCGACCCGAGCTCGCCGGAGCGGGAGGCACGGCGGCTTGTGCCGGCCGCCGCCGCCGCACGCCATCTCCGGCGGTGCCTCCACCCCGACCAAGCCATCAAACCGGTGCGTGGTGAGCCCCTAACCCTCCCCCCTCCCCTTTCCCGGCCGAATCCCCACGGGCACGCCGGAATTTGGGCCGGCGCCGCCGCCCTCCATGGCCAGGGGTGACATTGCAAAGGAGAAGTTAATTCCAGGGGCCTTGCTGCAAAAAGAAACTCCAATAGTAAAAACTGTTTTGCTGTTTCTTGTAAATTTCGTAGAAAATCACAGCAAATTCAGAAAAATGTGAAACCAATTTTGTTGGATCCATTGGGAATTATTCTACAACTTTTTTATTCTAGCCTGAGCAAATTCCTTTTAGTTTTTGCATCAAAAATACAAATGTGAAAAAACTAGATCTGCAATATATCAAAAACTATAAATCCTCTGTAGCTAATTTTTGGATATGTTGTGTGTTAGGTCATGACTAGCTCCTATGCCAAAAATTGCACAAAGTTATAATGAAAATCTTTTTATAAAAATGTTTTTCTATTTCAGGAAGATCTGCATAAGTGATTTTTCTTGTTAAATATATTTATGTTTTTGACCCCAACTTGTGCACACTGTCTTCTAATACCAAAACACACATATTGTGAATTAATCATGATTTTTGGATTAGCATAAATAATTATTCTTGAATTATGCATGTTTTACTTTGTAAATTAATAAACCAAGTTCAGTAGAGATTCCATGTGAACATGCTGGCTTTTTAGGCTTGTTTAAGACCAGAGAGCATGCACAAGAAAGTTTGGATCATTTTGAGGCTTATTTATTTTTTATATGCATTTACTTTGAATCACTAGCTAGTCTTTGTTATTTTCAATAATATTTATTTTCCTAGCATCCAACACTTACATGTGGGTCCAATGGACCAGGATAGGTGCTAGTAGGCTTAATAAACACTCCTTTAATATTTGGTAATTTAATTGCTTAATAAAAAGCTTAAAAGCCCTTTTAATAATAAAGGGAATTTAATTAAAGAAAAACCCTTAATTAATTCCTTTTCCTTTTTGAAAAGTATTATTTAATACCATTAAAAGATAATTAATTATCAACACTAATAAGAAAGTAATTCTTAAATAAAAATATTAATTACACCTTTATTGGAGAAGATAAAAGGAAATGAAGCTTTCACATGAAATGATAAGTATAATAAGAACCTTTATTCAAATGTTTAATAAAGAATTGCATATTGTTCCTTTTTGGAAGAGTATGCTAAATGTATTCTTATCTAGGTGAATGTGTCCAACTAATGCACCCTATGGTTGTCATTTATTGTTTGTGACTAATTAAATTAAAATCGTCAATTAAATCTTGCATTTGCATACTCGTGTAGATCTCCCGAACGGTAGCTGTACGCGTGTGCCGGTCGGAGGAGACGGAGGAGCTGACGGAGACGTGCACCACGTCGCTGTAGAGCAAGACCTGGACCAAGTCCAGAAGGGCCCAAGGCCAACCTTGCCATCGAAGGCAAGCCCCAGATCATTAACCCTGACTTTTAAAGTTGTGCAATTATGTTTGCTACGATTGTGCATTTACGTTTCAGGAGTTGATTTGAAACCCTAGATGCATGATCCCTAGGTACTTATGCTCTATCACTAGTATGCTAGGTCGATAGCTGCTATGCTATAGGACCGATAGAAGTCGAGTGATGTTCGTCACTCGCGAGAATAGGTTCCTAGATAGGAATCATAAGATATCCTTAAATGGATTGCTCATGTGGTAAGAGCATGGGATTTGGGCTCCGGTCCAGTGGCTTTCGTGGGCTAAGCTTTTGAACGTACTAAACATATGCCGGGAATGGGACCGGTAAGCCTAGTACCCGATTGACGCGGTAAGGGAACCTTTCCCTACTACACATGGGGCACTTGTGTCCCCCTGCTTGCAACGAGGTGGTACTGCGTGAGTCCGGACGTTCGTGTGGGAGCGATCCAGTAAAACCTTGTACCAAGGAATGTAGGTTCCGCTCCCGAGCCGAAGATCGACGGAAACGGCACGGGGAAAGTTGTCCTTGCGGGGGCAGCCTACCGTGTGTTTGGGTTTACCTTGCAAGGTTTAAATCAATCGATTGTCGGCCTCTCACCGTTATCCGAGACTGCTTAATCAACTGGCCATGATATCCCATAATGATGGAACTCGAGGAATATGGTTGGATGAATTAATTGCTTGTCCAATTCTTGATTGAATTAGATGGCACACTTAGAAATGGTAATCAACTAGAACTTGTGCTAAAATTTTGAAAGTAAGGATCTACCCTTAGTAGCTGTTTAGCAAAAGAAACTCCACCGGCCAAAAGCCTTGTCTGTCTAGAGTTTGGTGATGTAGTCATCACCCGACGGTTAAGTCTTGCTGAGTATTAGTATACTCAGCCTTGCTTTGAAATTGTTGATTGCAGGTGTGATTGACCGGATGGGTGACGACAAGTAAGGACATCACGGATGGCCTCCTGTGATGTTCACCGCTGCGCTAGTTTAAATTATTTCCGCTGTATTTTCGAACTCTGAACCTTTACTCCATGTCGTGAACAATGGTTTGTAATAAATTATGTTAATTCATGTTGTACTCTGGACTCGCCTTCGCGTGAGTTTTAATGCATGTGTCGATCCTCTGTTCGATGTCCAAGTGATTTACCGGGCGTTAACCCGGCAACTAACGACAGGATGATACTTTACTATTGCTTAATGGCCAAAGTGGATCGGTCTTAGGCGATAGTACGGTATTTTCCTGGGCGGGTTGTCACAGCTGGTATCAGAGCGACTGCATGCACCAGAGTTTAATTAACAACTCTAATCACATGATTTTCGAATAAAACTTGCCAAGATTGGTTGTGTTTACAAAATGCGTTGGTCCGTTAAGGATAAACTAGACCGAGAGACCCTAGAGGGAATTTTTGGGTTCTTTCAGGTGGCTTATTAATCTATGGTTTATTTTGCTAACTTCCAGCACATTTTACTTTATGTCAGACTTACATTCTTGCACAACCAAACTAGATGAGCCACGTATTTTATACGTGTGTTGTTCCGCATCACGGGAATTGAGAGGGTTGATGGAGTGATCCATTCCACGGATCCCATCTTCGCGTCTGTTTATGAGTTGTGTGTCGCCACGTGTTTCATACGTGTGCATTCCACATGTCGCTCATGCGAGGCAAGGATACACTCCATTCAAACGGAGGGTGTCTGAGGTTGGACGCTGTCCATGCAGCGGCTTAACGCATGGGTGCCGTTTCTATAGTGAACGGTAATGTATGTGAACGCTTTCATGAGTGCTGGCATGAAAGGTTCGTTGTGTTCTGTGATCTTCTGCAGGTACATTAACCACGTTCGTAAGTCGCTAAGCGAGTACCGATAGTCTCGACTAGTTATTATAGGGAGAGACGTAATTGTTGCCTTGCCACCGGCACTGACTCCGATTTTTGGTTTAATTGCTTGGTGAGGACGAATAGGTCGTTCTTGCATCTTGATCAAAACCTGCTGAATAATAAAAGGATCACATGTGTGGTTTTCCTTAAGTAATATTCTAATAACAATAAAAACAACCTTTAAACCGAATTAAAAGTGTTGTTGAACCGTCTAGTCGACCCTGTTGTCGTGACCTTTTCTCAGACCTTTCTGCAGAGTTTCTGTACAGGTGATCTACACCCAAGTGCCCCAAATCTATCCAAATTTTTGTCGAGAAGTATTTGCACGATCATAGGTTTTAAAATCTCAAGCTTTGCTCAAATAGTAAACCTAGATCTTGCCGTCTTTCCGAAACACGTCATTCCGAATCTTGCACCTTTGCACTTTGTTCCTGACACATCTAGCTTAACCCTTGACTATCAAGTTTGGTCTTATGAACCTACCGAGTTGCCAGAGAAATTTGAACATTTCAGAAACTTTGGTTTCGGAATGTTGGAAATTCTCAATTCGATGCAGTGCAACTGTCTCGAGTCTAGCTATTTGGTCAATTTGAGTTTTCGTCGTACATGTTCTACTTGTTGAACAAGCTTACGAATGTGTAACTTATGAAAACTCGAATTTTTCAGATGGTGGGCTCGACAAGCAACACTCCGAATGGTTTCGGTGATCCTAGTGGCCGCAACCAGCCGCCACCATCGCCAGACCCGACAATAGTGGCTACTCAAACCGAGATGATGCGCCAAATCCTCCTATACCTGCAGCAGCAATCCCAGCAGCAGCAGCCCCATGGGAATCAGATTAATGCCCAAGGTCAAGTAACCGAGTACAAGCACTTTTTGGATATGAATCCTCCGCAGTTCAATGGGACGGAAGAACCCTTGGATGTTGATGCCTGGATTCGGGCCACTGAAGCTATGTTTGCGGTGTTTACCTTGCCATGTTCAGAAGGACGCAAGGCTAAATTCGCAGCATTGCAGCTTCGTGGTTCTGCTTTAATGTGGTGGGAACACTACAAATCCATGCAACCACCAGAGTATGAAATCTCTTGGGAAGAATTCAAAAAGGCTTTCAGAGATCATCACCTTCCTAAAGCACTTACTGATAGGAAAATGAGAGAGTTATTGGCTCTCAAGCAAGGGTCAGACACAGTGTACCAGTACGCGCAGAAGTTTAATAACCTCTGCCAGTATGGAGGATATCATGTGGATACCGACACGAAGAAGATGGAGCTTTTTCGTGAAGGTCTGAATAGTAAACTGGCTGAATGGCTGAACCTGGTAAAATTTGACAGCTACCCCATGCTAGTGAATAAGGCTATCTCCCAAAAAGATGCCATGAAGAGAGCCCAAGCCGAGAAGAAAAGAAAGGCTGACTCCATGCCCAATCATGCACAGCGTTGCAAGATACGCATTATGCGGAAGACCTTACCAGACTTCCAGCAGGCTTCACAGTCGGGAACGTTGTTGGCTAAGTTGTCCCAGGATCGGACTCAAGAAACTCTTTGCCTTCCCAACACGCAACAGCCGACTCCCAAGCCTACTGTACCTAGTCCTAATGGCAACAATGAGCGTTGTTGTTTCAAGTGTGGTGAACCGGGACACTTCGCTAGGTCATGCCTGCAACCGTGCCAGACCAACAGGCGGCACCGGCTAACTCAGCCTAATCAGAGACAAGTTTTCAAACCCATCAAGAAGGGCAAGAAGAAGATTGCTCCAGTCAGGGAGGGCAGACTCAGTTTCACTTCTGTGGGTGATATTCCAAAAGGAGCACCAGTAATGATGGGTACATTCTCTATTCGAGGCAAACCCATCCGTGTGTTGTTTGATTCTGGCGCTACCCATAGCTTCATGAATGCTAAGACGCTGAGCAAAGTAGGACTGAACTCCTGCAACACCAAAGACTCTTTTACAATCAAAACAGCAGGAGGGAATATCTCTTCCGAGTTGGTGACCAGGGGAGTACTCTTGGAATTAGGAAGCAAAACAATTGACACGGACCTTATCATTTTGGGATTAGAAGGTATTGATGTCATTCTAGGAATGGACTGGATGAACCGACATAAGGTAGTACTGGATATTTCAGAGAGAGTGGTAGAGATCAACTGACCAATTGTTGGAGCCACGACTCTATATTTACCTTTCAAAGATGATGTGAATCCTCGTTCTTATGTGGCAATCACTTCTCGACCGGAAGAAATTCCGGTGGTTCGAGAGTTTGCGGATGTTTTTCCCGATGAATTGCAGGGTATGCCACCCGACCGAGATGTTGAGTTTGTCATCGAACTTCAACCGGGCACAGCCCCCGTCTTCAAGAGACCTTACCGTATGCCACCCAAGGAATTAGCAGAACTGAAGACCCAACTTCAAGAGTTGCTAGATAAGGGTTATATTCGCCCAAGTTCTTCACCTTGGGGTTGCCCAGCTTTATTTGTGAAGAAGAAAGATGGTAGTTTGAGGTTATGTGTGGATTACCGACCTCTCAATGCGGTAACAATCAAGAATAAGTATCCTTTACCCCGCATCGATGTTCTGTTTGATCAGTTGGCTGGAGCCAAAGTTTTCTCCAAGATTGATCTTCGGTCAGGGTACCATCAAATAAAGATCAGACCATGTGATATTCCCAAGACAGCTTTCTCCACCCGATATGGTCTTTATGAGTATTTGGTAATGTCCTTTGGTCTTACCAATGCACCTCGCTTATTCCATGTTTCTCTTGAATCCGTATTCATGACGGAATTGGACAAGTTTGTAGTGGTATTCATTGATGACATCTTAATATATTCCAAGAATGAAGAAGAACATGCAGAACATCTCCGAGTTGTTTTGCAACGTTTGCGAGATCACAAGCTTTATGCCAAGTTCTCCAAATGTGAATTTTGGTTGGATAGTGTGAAATTTTTAGGGCACACTATTTCCAAGGAAGGCATATCTGTGGATCCTAGCAAAGTTCAAGAGGTTATGAATTGGAAACCACCCAAGACAGTACATCAAATCCGAAGTTTTCTTGGTTTAGCAAGCTATTATCGTCGTTTCATTCCGGATTTCTCCAGGATCGCTAAACCTATGACTGAGCTATTAAAGAAGGGAGTTAAGTTTGTGTGGAGCAAAGATTGTGAAAAGGCTTTCCACACATTGAGGCAATATCTGACTACAGCCCCAGTGCTAGTGCAGCCGGATAATTCTAAACCGTTTGAAGTCTTTTGTGATGCTTCGGGCACTGGTCTTGGTTGTGTTCTTATGCAAGAAAATCGAGTCATTGCCTATGCCTCACGATCGCTTCGACCCCATGAAGTGAATTACCCGACCCATGATCTTGAGTTAGCAGCGGTTGTTCATGCTCTCAAGATTTGGAGGCATTATCTTATGGGAAACCATTGTAATATCTTCACCGATCACAAGAGTCTCAAGTATATCTTCACCCAATCAGAATTGAATATGAGGCAGAGAAGATGGTTGGAATTGATAAAAGACTATGATCTAGAAGTACACTATCATCTCGGAAAAGACAATGTTGTTGCAGATGCACTTAGCCGAAAGGTTCACTGCAACTGCTTAACCGTGGAGTCGTATAGTAAGACTTTGTGTGAAGACTTGAGGAAGCTCCGATTAGAAATTGTGGAGCAAGGAAGCTTGAATGCTATCTCAGCTGAGTCCAATCTATATGACAGAATCGTTTTGGCTCAACTCAATGATGAAGGTGTCCAGATGTTGACGGTGAAAATCCGTCAACCTAGCCATGAGTTTACCTTCGGTGTTGGCATTACTTTTGTATCTTATTCATTGGTACTAACCCCCGTGGTATAACAAGTTCACATGTGCATGTCGGTTTTGGAGTTATGTGTTTACGCAGGGTTTTAACGTTGAAAGCAAGACTTCCGGGATAAGTTCATTAAGCACCTCATGACAAGACCTTGAAGCCCGATACAAGTCAAGCAATGAAGTGAACATGACTCCAAGAGCCCAAGGACCAAGCCCGAGAAGATGATAAACTCGAGGACCGAACCGGAAAAGTGCCTGAATCTTGCAAGACAAGGAGTTGAGTCCAATTCGGAGAGAAACCGACGTCAAGGGCCCACATGCAAAAGGGGAGAACATCTAGAAGACGTGGGAAGCAACACCGGCGAAGCAGCCGCGAGATGGGCCGAGTGGGCCCGTGCCGGTCGGCCCAGGCCGGCCGGCCCAGCCCAATTCGGGGCCCAATCGGCCTCTCCTTTGACCTAATTGCTTCTCAGGCTATAAATAGCCCCCTGACTGAGAGCCACGGGGAACGGAAGTCGTATTCCGCCGCCGAGGAGCAGAGAAGCTTGAGGGACACCAACTTGAAGATGAGGGTCGTGCTAGTTGTCTAGGGTTTCCCTGGCCGACGTGGGAACCTTGCATGGAAGACCACGTCGGAGCTCCGGAGCGAGGATCAAGATCGAGGGAGGGCCCCGGTGGTGATCTTGTTCATGTAATCATTCATGGTGAAGTTTGTAAGTGAATCCGATTTCTAGCGATTAAGTGCCTTCTCGATGATTTTGATTTCTTCTTGGTTTTGCTTCTTCTACGATCTAGTCTATAGCTAGATTACATAGGGTGCTCTTGTAGCCGCGGTGGCTAGAGGTGCATACCGGACCGCCAAGTGATTTCAACTTGTTCTATCGAACTCGCCCTAAGCTCCCCGCATGAATAGGGATACGTTGTGACGAACGGGGGTCTCGAAAGGCGGATGTTTTCGGAGTCGGATGGGAAGGCCACGATTTAAAGATGCTTTTAATGAGATTCGCTTTGCTATCTTCATCTATCTTGTTTGGAGCTACAACATAAGCATGATCTAGATTCTCTAGATTGGTTATCTCTTTCTTTCTCTTGCTACCTCTTTAGTAGATTAGATTAGATTCGTTTTCTTTATGAGTTAATAGATTAGATGCAACTTGTCTTCAATAGATAGCTTTACCTCGCTTTACTAGATTGAATCCTTGCGTTGCACATTGTTCCACGGATTCGATACCTTGGGTTCACCACTCGAGGGAAGAAGGGTCCCTTGACTACGACGGGAGACTTGTCCGCTTGCAAGTCACAAACGAACTTTGATACAAATATTAACCGTCAACAAGCCCCTTTTTCTGGCGCCGTTGCCGGGGAACAAGCAATCAAGATCCGATCTAGTATCGCTTATCTTTCAGTTTTTCTTTTGATTTTCTTTTGCATCTCTTATGTTTGATCATCCTCGAAAAGAAAAAAAAAATCAATCTAATCTAGTTTTGATTAACCCTAATTTTTCTTCTTTTAGATTTTTGTTTTATTGCTAACCCTAACCGGAGATGGTTGGCTACCTCTCCAAGGAACCCAAACTTTTTTGTGGATGATCCAGGAAAACTTTACAGGCAAAGGTGACGCGCAACACAAGCTAAAGGGGTGGAAACCCTAGATTCAAAAGTTGAAGTCGAAGGACCGTCGAAATCTCCAAGGGAATCACCACCTCCAAGTCAAGACGCCGGAAGGCCGTTCAAGATCAACGAGGATGGAGAAGATGGAGATGGAGAAAGAAGCTCAACACCTAAAGGCTGCCAAGGCAAGATCCACATGCGGGGTGTTCATCGTGATGAAGATGTTAGAGACGCAAGTGGGACAACTTGCCGGACAACCGATTGGTGACAAAGAAGAATATCCGAGACAACTCCAAGGTCCCAAGACGGCGAAGGCCACTCAAACTCATTCGGGAGAGATGAAGGATCACACTAGAGACCATGAAGATCACGACCGAAGGACCGGAGTTCGAGATGCCGAGCCACAAGGAAGATGTTGCATCCGTCAAGACCAAAGGACAAAGCCACCCGTGAAGACCAAAAAAAAAATTGACTAAGCCGAAGTGGGTACCCAAGATTGCAACGCCCGTAAAGAGCGTTGATCCGGAGTAATCAAGTGAAGAAGTCTAGCCATGGACTATAAACGAAGCGCTAGGCGGGAGGCAACCCGTTTCGTCGAGTCAAGAATAAGCTACCGGGAGGACAACCCGATTCCAGGTTTTTCGAGTCCTTTTAATTCAGTTCTGAATTTTACTACGCAAAACCTTAGACTTAGAATGGTTGATCAATATTAGAGACATAATTCTTGGTTGAATATTTTGCTTGATCATAAACCCTTTACATGAACCATCCTATGTGATTGTTTGCTTCTTTTTCGAGAAACCACAACCAAAAAGAAAAATTTCAGAACCTAACTCAACCCTTCACCCTCATTATGGTGCTGTGGTTGACTTGTTTTTCATGCTAAAAACACTCGAGTAGAGCCACGACTTGTATCTAGATGTTATTTAAATTTCAGCATGTGGTAGGACTCGCGTGAACCTAGAAGCTTGATTTTTGGTTGGTTTAAAAATCCATATCCTTGGTTTCTCTAAGATTAGAATTTTTCTAAGCCTCACTTAATTTTATTTCATTCAAAATCTCTCTCATCTAATCAAAATTAGGACCTAAACCTATGCCCCCATGATCAAGCCGGGAAAAGCTTGCTCTCAACCAATGAAGGCAAACTATACCGGTGAGACCGAAATCGACGTAATAAAAAAATATTTTCGACTTGCATTTGTTTTTAATGGTTTAAAAACTTCTCTAAAATTATGTTCGAGCACTTGCATGGCTCTGAAAAATATTTTTAAATTTCGAAATTAGAGGAGTGCTTAGCCTTAAAGGGAGGCAATCTAGTAATCATGCATGCACCATTGGATTCCCTTTCATCAACTTTCACTAATTCCACATGCAAAGGACAAGCATGGTGGGCAGCAAGCATCAACTTTGTAGGAATTTCATGGTGGCATGTGAAGCAAATGGAGCTAGGGAGCATGGACATAACCCAAAACATGAAGCATCAAGTGGAAGGACCAAGGAGTGGACGAGAGCGTTTGGGCGGTGCAACTCGTAGAGCACGCGGCGGGGAAAGTTGCGAGAGGTGAAATGATCGTCCCGGAAGAAAGACGAGGCGGGGAGGAGCACCGAGGCCGGCCTC
Source organism: Cenchrus americanus (assembly GCA_947561735.1). Classification (NCBI taxonomy): domain Eukaryota; kingdom Viridiplantae; phylum Streptophyta; class Magnoliopsida; order Poales; family Poaceae; genus Cenchrus; species Cenchrus americanus. The sequence continues at coordinate 12,731,926 of OX387244.1, forward strand.
ACCTACATAAGGAGCCCCCCCCGGCTCCCCGTTTTTGCGGGCAAGCTTCCCTCTCCTTCCTTTGTTTGTGTGTTCAAGTTTGCGTGCTCAAAACCTCCGTAGACATAGCCAACCTTCCCAAGCTTGATAGCTCAAGAAAAAAAAAATCCACATCCTTAATCCACTCAAAGTCCAGACTCCAAAATAATATTTGTGTACCTTGTTACCGGGTGAAAACCCCGGATATTTATTTGTGAGGGAGAGCGCTGCAATCAAGGAAGAAACTACAAGTCTTTTCACCGAAGAAGAAGGGATCATCGTCGTCTAAGCCATCATCGACAACCTCTTCGAGGAGGCGCTCGGTTTCCGAGTTTCCTTGGAGTATGGAGGAGGACACGGCACCGCCGAGGAGGAACCACACTCTTCTCCTTGGTGGCATGAGGGCCACACAAAACTCGTTTATTAGGTTTACCAAACCTCAATAACATATGGAGGAGCCGCCCGTCCAACCTCACCACTTGACACGATCATCCGCTCCACCTCCATATGCTCCGCGGAATTCCGAGGGGTATGTCATCATGACGGAGGAGGAGAAGAAGCTCGCTCACCTTAAGTAGAGGCTTGTAGCGAACGTCGACATCGACGACCAAGCTCTCCACATATTGGGTTTCACACGGGACACCGGTGCAATTCTCTAGCGGAGTGTCGGCAAACACCCACAAGAAATTCGCCTAGGAAATTTTCATGACCATGGCGCATAACCTTGATGAAGGAGTGCTGAGTCTCTCATTCCGTTGGAGGGAGCCCACAAGAGGAGAAGAAGGAAGACGCCGTTGGAAGGGTAACCTTGATCAGTGATGCTATTTCTAGCACCTTGATGGGGTAATCTCCTTTCATCCATGGGTTGCATTCGGTCTTGAGATGTAATCGAACTTTGTTGGATTATCTATCTATCATCTTGTGCTGAAAATACTTTAATGCTTAAGGCTAGCAACCATGCCATAAAGGGAGTAGGGCTCCAATGCTTCCTTGGATCCATTCAACACAAACCCCGATAGCTCGCATTGGTTTTCATGTTCGAAACGATTGCATGTTCTAGTATCGTAGACCCATGGGCGAGTGTCTCCTATTTTCAAAAGGGAGCTCCGAAACAAGTATGTGCATGAAGGCACATGGGAAAGTTTTTGGAGTATGATCACGGGAAGAGACCATCAACGAAGAAATACTATCCGAACCCCATCATCCATGTGTGTCACTTTTGTGCAAGTGGATTTTTGGGGAGAATAAGAGAGACATAGATAACCAACACGGAGTTGAATTGGATTTACTCGCAGCCAATCAACCCTACTCACCTATGATCAACCGGTGGTGTTGTGGCAACATCGGATTCGGGAGATCGGGTTGTTACCTCTCCATGTTGACTATCTCTTTAAAACCGGGTATTACAAGGAACCCAAATCATCTCCTACCCGGGACTTCCCTAGGAATATATGAAGAAAGGAAAATATAAGAGTGAAGATGAGAGAGGAGGCTTCTAAGTGGCCTAGGTGAATTTGCCCCTTCCGGATTGAAGATTAAGACTTTTCTTGAGGGGAAGAAGATCGGTTAGAGGAAGGACTTCTTGTGCCGGCGAAAAAAAAAATCATTTATATATATATAATAAAGAAGGATTAGGAGAAGGTTTTTCCACGACCCAAGAAGGAGGTGCACAACAAAATTATGTCCCACCATTGGGAGGAACCCCGGCGCCGCCGAGTTACTACGGTGGTGTACCAATGCAAGCATGGGGGAGTGGTGCAGCCATACCCCCACCATTTTTTGTGGTGCCCAACGTAGCCTTTGCGGAGCCCTATGCACACCTTCCTCAACCACAACAAAATGTGGCCACCATTGGAGGATACGCTGCAAGGAACATGCAAATTATTGCAGCCATCCAAACCAATACAAACCAAATGGGTGAAGGAAATGCAAACGTCGCTTATGTGCTTGGACACCTTCACCTAGCACCGTCAGACAATTCATAGGAGGAGTGGTGCATTCCTATTACAAGTAAGGGTACAACAACCAAGGCTATCAACATCAACCACCGGCGGAAGAATAGAGAGAGGAGAAGCTTTAGTTATCTTTCCTTTACCCCCTTTTCTTTAATTTTCAGCTTGTTTGCGCCTATGTTTGCGTAGTATTTTCAGCTTTGCTTTAATTTTCAGTTTTTAGTTTAATTTTCAGTGTGTATCTTAGTGTTTCTTTTCATCATGAATAATGTCGCCACCAAGTTTTTACCTTTGGTAAAGTTACAAAGTTTGTGCCATGATGATATATGATTATAATTGCTGCTTTGTTTATCTTTGTAATTGACTTATGCATGTTTGAACTAGTGCTCTCTTAAAAATACAAATCTGAAATTATCTAAATGCTAGCTCAATCTTCAGCGGAGGTTATGATTAAAATAAAGACCCATAGTGTTTTATGTGCTCTCAAGTTATGAATAGATTAAAGATGTCTTTTATGTTAAAAAATCTTGCTAACCTTGTCATAAATATCACTTGTGTGTTGCTCAACCTATCCAGAGCCTTATATATATTTGAGTGCATAAACCTTAGTGTACAAGATTTATTTTTGAGTGAGTTATTGCAGGCCATGATTTCTCTGGCCCGAGACTAAGAAGCTGGTCATTCCGTTTTTGCGTATCTATCTTTTTGCTAGCCTTTTATCCGTGCATTGTGTATCCCCGCATCGGTGATCCCACAAACTTCGCCGGATATCCACCTTTAAACCAAATATCATCTTTTTGTGATTACCTCCTTGACCACAACCTATCGTTGAGAATGGATCATCAATTCAAGGAAGATCGCAAGACGGTGCCAACGTTGAAGATTTCAAGTATCTCTCCAAGGAAAAATATCTCCGTACCTACCTTATTTTTCGCCTCTTTGCTCGAGGACGAGCAACGTCTAAGCATGGGGGAGGAGGTAGGTACGGTGCAGTTTTAGAGTTCAAAAGGGAGTATTTTAAAAAAATATATAATAATGAAAGAGATGTATAGGGTTGGAAAAAAAATCCAGTGATACTCATGACTTTCAAGGTATAAAAAAATCAAAACTTTGTTGTGGAAGTCATGGGCTGAATATATGACGAAAAAAAAATGATGAAAGAAAGAAAGAAAAGAATATAAGAAAAAAAATATATTTGTGCGTAAAGTGGACTCCCCGGTTCTCCAAGAGTGCATTCAAGGCTTCAAGATAAAAAGATCCATTCTCATTTTCCAACCATGTGCAATCCGATAACGAGGACTTCCTTTGTGCCTCGGGATCACTCTTTGCCATTTGCACATGTCCACTTATCTAAAAGTGTGTGTATTTTTCTCTTTCCCCTCCTTGATTTAACATTATTTTCCAATGACCTTTTTGACGAGTCTCGGTAAGACCATGAGAAGCTTGTCTTGTTTTGACAACACCTCATTTATAAAATCTTGTTAGGACTAAACTTTCCCAAAGCTCCATATAAAGCCTACCACATATATATGAGAGGGAAAGGAGTAGAATATATAGGCTTGAGAGACAAGTGAGATGAGAGTTTATGAGCAATATACAAGATGATTTAAATTTGTGAACTTGGTTTAGCTTTTCTTTATCTCGTTCTTTATTTCAAAAATTCTGAGATCTATTTAAATTTTGGGAGCATGTTAATACTTGTGGGATGAGCTTAATAAGAATCTACCCTCCGTAGAGGTGAAGGCTAGTACATTATGGAACTTTAACGAATTAAACTTTTGAGAGCATTATGTTTTTTTTCATGTATGATCAAGTGCAAGGTTTAAACATTGTTTGGCAACGATGATATCCATCGAAGGCTTACTCGAGGACGAGCAAGGTTCAAGGTGAAAATCCGTCAACCTAGCCATGAGTTTACCTTCGGTGTTGGCATTACTTTTGTATCTTATTCATTGGTACTAACCCCCGTGGTATAACAAGTTCACATGTGCATGTCGGTTTTGGAGTTATGTGTTTACGCAGGGTTTTAACGTTGAAAGCAAGACTTCCGGGATAAGTTCATTAAGCACCTCATGACAAGACCTTGAAGCCCGATACAAGTCAAGCAATGAAGTGAACATGACTCCAAGAGCCCAAGGACCAAGCCCGAGAAGATGATAAACTCGAGGACCGAACCGGAAAAGTGCTTCGAATCTTGCAAGACAAGGAGTTGAGTCCAATTCGGAGAGAAACCGACGTCAAGGGCCCACATGCAAAAGGGGAGAACATCTAGAAGACGTGGGAAGCAACACCGGCGAAGCAGCCGCGAGATGGGCCGAATTGGGCCCGGGCCGGCCGGCCCGGGCCGGCCGGCCCACCCCAATTCGGGGCCCAATCGGCCTCTCCTTTGACCTAATTGCTTCTCGGGCTATAAATAGCCCCCCGACCGAGAGCCACGGGGAACGGAAGTCGTATTCCGCCGCCGAGGAGCAAGAGAAGCTTGAGGGACACCAACTTGAAGATGAGGGTCGTGCTAGTTGTCTAGGGTTTCCCCGGCCGACGTGGGAACCTTGCATGGAAGACCACGTCGGAGCTCGGAGCGAGGATCAAGATCGAGGGAGGGCCCCCGTGGTGATCTTGTTCATGTAATCATTCATGGTGAAGTTTGTAAGTGAATCCGATTTCTAGCGATTAAGTGCCTTCTCGATGATTTTGATTTCTTCTTGGTTTTGCTTCTTCTACGATCTAGTCTATAGCTAGATTACATAGGGTGCTCTTGTAGCCGCGGTGGCTAGAGGTGCATACCGGACCGGCCAAGTGATTTCAACTTGTTCTATCGAACTCGCCCTAAGCTCCCCGCATGAATAGGGATACGTTGTGACGAACGGGGGTCTCGAAAGGCGGATGTTTTCGGAGTCGGATGGGAAGGCCACGATTTAAAGATGCTTTTAATGAGATTCGCTTTGCTATCTTCATCTATCTTGTTTGGAGCTACAACATAAGCATGATCTAGATTCTCTAGATTGGTTATCTCTTTCTTTCTCTTGCTACCTCTTTAGTAGATTAGATTAGATTCGTTTTCTTTATGAGTTAATAGATTATATGCAACTTGTCTTCAATAGATAGCTTTACCTCGCTTTACTAGATTGAATCCTTGCGTTGCACATTGTTCCACGGATTCGATACCTTGGGTTCACCACTCGAGGGAAGAAGGGTCCCTTGACTACGACGGGAGACTTGTCCGCTTGCAAGTCACAAACGAACTTTGATACAAATATTAACCGTCAACACCAGCTAATCAAACAGAAATTAGCGGAAGGAGACCCCAAATATAGTTGTTTCCGTAAGGATGCAGAAGATGTGGTGTGGTTTGAGCAACGTCTCGTAGTTCCTGTTGATCCGGAACTCCGAAAGGAAATTTTCGACGAAGCTCATCTTTCCAAATTCTCTATTCACCCCGGAAGCACCAAAATGTATCAAGATTCGAAGAAAAACTTTTGGTGGTCAAACATGAAGGTAGACATAGCCAAATATGTGGTAGAGTGTGATACTTGTCATCGAGTCAAAGCCAGCCATTTGAAGTCAGCCGGTGTACTTCAACCGTTGACTATACCTTTGTGGAAGTGGGATGACATCAGTATGGATTTCATTGTGGGTTTACCCCCCGACCGCCGTAAAGAAGGATTCCATCCGGGTTATAGTGGACCGATTGACCAAGATCGCTCATTTCATCGCAAAGGCACACCACTTACTCGTCCAAGATTATGCGAACTCTATATCGATCAAATTGTGCGTCCGCACGGGATTCCCAAGACCATTGTTTCGATCGAGGTACTCAATTTGTGGCTCGTTTTTGGGAACAATTGCATGAATCTTTGGGAACCAAATTGATTCGTAGTTCAAGTTATCATCCTCAGACTGATGGTCAAACCGAGCGAGTCAATCAAATTGTGGAAGACATGCTGAGAGCAAGCATCATGCATTTTGATAAGAGTTGGGACAAGTGTCTATCTTTGGCAGAATTCTCTTATAACAATAGTTATCAAGCTAGCTTGAAGATGGCACCACTTGAAGCTCTTTATGAACGAAGATGCCGAACTCCTTTGAATTGGTCAGAAGCCGGAGAGCGAACGCTCTTTGGGCCCGATTTAGTTAAAGACACGGAAGAGAAGGTGGAAGTGATCAGAGAAAACTTGAAGTTGGCTCAAATGAGACAAAAGAGTTACCATGACAAAGGGACAGCACCCCGACACTATGCAGTGGGTGATTACGTATACCTCAAGGTTTCCCCAACCAAAGGTGTACAGAGGTTTGGTGTCAAAGGGAAATTAGCCCCACGCTATATCGGCCCATACGAGATCATTGAGATATGTGGACCAGTCGCTTATCGTATCCGACTTCCGGATCGACTCTCGGCTGTGCACAATGTGTTTCATGTGACACAATTGAAGAAAGGTGTGAAAGTACCCGAGACAGAAGTGATCACGGAAGCAAACTGAAGGACCGATACGGCGAACCAGAGAGGGGGGGAGTGAATGGGAGCCGATAAAAATTCTTCTCGAAGGAGATGAGAACTCCAACAAGATGAACGCGGCTTCCAACACACGTCTCCGACTCACTACCAAGGTTGGTCAAGCCCACGTAGCCACTGGAGTGCCACTGGACCTAGGAACCAACACACAACCTTCCGACCCGAGAAACGCAACGGAAAAACCAAACCTCGAGTCTACAGACCCACACCGGTCAGACCGGTGAGCACCACCGGTCAGACCGGTCCCTGCTGGTGAAACTGAGCAACTTCCACTAAGTGGCTCTACACCGGTCAGACCGGTGAGACACACCGGTCAGACCGATGGCAGCCTGAAAGCCCCCAAGGCACCAAACAAAGCCAACCGACCACCAAACGAACCCAAACTCGAAACAAAGAAGCACCACGGGACAACAAAGAACACACCAAGACACTCACCCGAGCGAAAACCCACAAGGGCCCGCACCGGTCGGACCGGCCAAGAGCACCGGTCGACCGGTGTAGCACGGCGACGGCTCGGGATGAACAAAGACCCGCGGGTCAACTCCCCCAAATCCAAATCTCGATCTCCCGAATCACTCCACGGACTTGAACAAGACTTTGGGGATATCATGAACACCTCATGAGGAGTTCATAGCCAAGTTTAATCCCACCAAAACTCGTCCAAAAAGGAGGAATCGAAGAAATCCCGCCGAAAGCACTTCCAACCCAAGAACTCAAGAAACCCCAAATTCGAGCAACTTTTCTCACGGATTTGGGAGGGGAATCACAGCCCAAAGAACCACAAAGGGTTCCCACAAATTTCCCCCACCGAATCACCAAGAGAAAAGCTCCAAAAACACTCCAAAGAAATCACCGGGAGAGGGCTCCGAAAATCACCACCAAAAACAACCGGGGAAAACACATCCAAACCTTGAGGAATCACGCCGAATCATCTATACATGAAACAAGGATTCGTACAAGGTCTAGCAAGCCGCCCGATCATCCATCCCTCTCTACAAGATCTCTCCGTGAAGCTCTCTTGCTAGCCCTAAGGAAAACCTAAGGAAAATAGGTGGAAAATAGGGAAACTAATGAGCTAGGGTTCCAAGAGTTGGCTGCCATCCTCTCACCTCTTGGGTTATATAGGCGGCAACCGAATGTCTAAAATGCCCCTCTCTACTAACTAGGGATACAAGCCCCTCACGGGCGGATTTGGAATTCTTGATGTCTTCACCATCGGACGGATGCCCGCGACCGCACCTCGCGTAGCCTCGACGCAAACCATGCGATCCCGACGCGTGTCCTCCGCTTCGAAGATTCCGGACCGCGTCGCCGCACACGGCCGACCGGTGCTCCTCACCGGTCGACCGGTCCCCACCGGCCGACCGGCCGGACCCACCGGTCGGGGACCGGCTCGGTGCCGCCGCACCTCCGTCTTCGGTTCTCCGGTCTTGGCTTTGTGGATCAACCAAGGAACCCGGTGGTTTTCTCGGTGAACCACCGGAAACCCCGCGAACTCGGTGTAGCCTCCGCCAATCTCCACTCATGACTTGGCTCCCACGTAGTCCCGGCTCGACCTTGGTTTTGAGGCTCAACCAAGAAACCGTCCACGACTTCATCTTGCTGTTCATGCCACCATGCGGCCCGCACTTGACCCCCGCCGGCCACCGGTCCCTCGAACAAAGCCTACTTGTCTTCTCCACACCCGGAGGCCTCACCGGCGACGACCTTTCGCGCTTGTTCTTCACCCGCACCAACACCGCGTCAAGCCGCAACCCGCACCCGCAATACTTAGCCAAGAATCGTCCACACAACGTTGTCAATCACTCATCACACAAGGAAGCGACCATCCACCGGTCCTCGAACCACACATGGTCCTCAATCTCCCCCTTGATGAGTGCATTGACAACACCCACACGAAAGTAACAAGAGAGAAAAGAAAAAGAAAAGAAACGAACAAAAAGAAACTCCAACAAGCGATCGAAAGCCAAACAAAGGCAAAGAGCAAGATCACTTGAAGAAGACAAGTCTCGGACCCCTTAGGCAAGGGCAACGGCTCGACACATCCGAGACAAAACAAAGCTCAAGCAAAGAGCGCAAACCACCGAAACAAAACTCGAACACCACAAAGAACTCCCCCTGCACACATGCAAGCTCCCCCTGAACCAATGCAACTCCCCCTGGACGAATGCATGCAAGACAAATTCATGAAAACAAAGGGCACGCGCAGCAATTTCACCTTACACCGGTCGACCGGTCATCACCACCGGTCGACCGGTGCCCAACATATGTACAGGACCAGCACTCACACCGGTCGACCGTGCTCATCACCGGTCAGACCGGTGTACAACAGAGCCCAGAAATGGCTCGAAACCACCTGAAAACCTTCCAAACGCGTCCAACAAGCCATTTCAAGCTCAAAATTCTCCCCCTTGTTGACAATGCATGAATCAAGCCAAAAATGCAAAAGATGCAACCTAGAGCTTCTCAAATAGACAAAATTCAACAAAGAATGCTACACATGTCCAAATGAGCAAGTTAGGTACTCTACAGCTTCGTATCGATCTCAACTACATGATCACCAAGTTTCACAACCATTGGACGAAGCTAAGATGAATTTTGGCAATTTTGCGAAAAACTTGCCTCTCATGAGCAAAGTCCTAAACATGATCAAAGCATATCAAAATGGCAAAGCCACACAAACTTCATGCTAGGACAGCCATTCTAACCATAAGACCATCACAAACACCCACAAGCACCTCATGTCATGTCAAAGCCACCGAGCCATGTGCCTACTTCTATTTATGAGACTTCTCATTGGTAGGCATCATGCAACGGTTTAGCACCCAAAGCGAATTAAATTCAGCACATATGACATGGGAGCATATTTTCCAAGCATTTTTCATTTCATTTTCAGATTTGTAAATGGTACATGAAATGTCTTTGCGACAAAAAGGAACTTATGCTCCTCCACAAGATAAATCAAGAGGGCTAAACATTCATGATGGCAAATGAGCCTTTGGCCCCATATGATCAATAAACTAGCTATCCAACCACAAATTAAGCATAGCAAGGCCACAAAAACATGTCAAGAGCATGTAAAGGCATTTACACATGAGAGAGCATACATGTGATATTTTTCAAAAGCAAAGCTATCAACCATGGATTATTCATCAAGATCATCAAGAGCTAAGCCAAACTAACCGTAGCATACCAAACAAGCTCACAAAGACATATGTCTCTTTCCATGGTGAACAATGTATATGAGAGAAGCTTTTCCTAACCAATGCATATGATACAAAATGCATGCAAACTAAGATACAAGGATGCCTATACATCATGCTACATATGCCATGCCAAATGCAAGAAATGCACAAAGGAAAGCTATACAAATGCTACAAAGGAGCTCCCACACACAAAGCTCACAAACCACCGGCTCCTCGAGGGGAGGCAAAAAGGGCTCGACACCACCGGCAAAAGAGCAAAGGAGCACCAAACTCACAAGCTCCCCCTAAACTCATGCATTAAGGCCAAAGAGCATACAAAGCTCACCTTACACACATGAGATAAGGCAAAGAGCAAAAGAAACCAAGTGGCTTGACCAAGGCCACACACTCGAAGGTCACAAATACACTTACCTTTATCATTTCTTCACAATTCACTCATCCTTGTCCACCATTTCCCGAAAGTGATGCACCTACATATCACCACCGGGATATGAAGCCGAAGAACCACCCCCCGATATCAACCAAATGTTCTCCGGACTATCCACCTGCAACTCAAAACCAAGAGCGAGAGCGAGCAACCGACTCAACACTGGGGTTAGTTCCAAATGTGTAAAACCAGTGCCTAGCCATTTGCTCGAAAGTGGGGTTAGCAAAAACCAAACCATCTTTCCTACCAAAGCTACCTCCACGAACACCACCACGGTAACCACCATGAGGGAACCAACCCTCTCTCGCCCGGAGGAGGACCAAAACGACGAAAGAAAGCCCGTGGACCATCCCTCCTCTCCTTCTCAAAGCCATGACTCCTCCCATCCCCGTAGTGAGCTCGAGGAGGAGAATGCCTAGCAACCGACCTCCCGCAAACTTTCCGGACCAATCACCGTAACCACGACCTCCGTAAACAACCCTCCCACCCGTATGAGCACGAAACCCAACCGCCGCCCGTCCAGCTCGCACCGGCCGACCGGTGCTCCACACCGGTCCGACCGGTGTAGCTCGGGCAAAGAAGACACCTCCAACAGCCTTCCGCTCTCCCCAAGCCCGAACTGACTTCACACTCGCCTTGGCCCTGGGCAACTGCACACGAGGCTCAAGTACACCATCAGAAGGGTGGTACTTGTCCTTGTTAGCCCACTCCTTCGCCATTCTCTCCTCACGCTTCCTCTTGAAGCAAAACGCTCTCTTGTGACCATCCTTTCCACAAAACTCACAATGGAAACGGATTGATCTGGGTTTAGGCTTGGGATGAGGCTCTACACAAGGCTTCTCACTTGGTTTCTCACTAGGCTTTTCACTTGCCTTCTCACTCGGTTTTTCTCTTGGTTGGTTTGGCTTGGATGCAAACTTGTCTTTGGGTGTGGGTTGTGGTGGAACTGAAACATTCCCAAATTTCCTTCCTCTCTCACCACTGCCCTCACCAACCTGATCCAATCCCAAAGCCCAACCGTCAAAGCGCTTACAACCTAGCAATCATCATACCAAGCCGAGGTTCTTGACTCGACAACCAACTCAAAGCACTTCACGCAACTTATCATTCTCATCTTGCAAGCGACCAACACATTTTGCAAGATCCAAATTCTTCATAGCATGCAACTCACATGTAGAGCAAGAAGTAGGAATAGGCACTTTCAAATCAGCCTCAAGCGAAACAATGCGAGAACGGAGCTCAAGAATTTTCTCATGCAAACTAGGGCAAGAAGTGCAAGCACCAAGCAAAGTGGGTCTAGATTGTAGCTCAGCCCAACTCAACCCTAAGCACATCTAGTTCCTCACACTTGGAGGCATACTTCTCCCTAAGATCACCAAGTCGGCCCAGAAAACAGAGCAATCAAGACAATCGTTCTCATCCGAAACAACAGGGCTAGCCTTAAGGGAATCAATCTCAAGCTTGCTATCAAGCACCTGTGTCTCTAGCTCAGCCACTCTAGTCCTAGCATCCTCGAGTGACGATCTAAGCTCCTTCCTAAGCTTCTTAGCCTCTCTAAGCATGTGATCGCGATTATCAAGCAAGTCAACCAACTCCTCATTCTCCTTGCGCAAAGAGGAGAGCTCATCACATACCTCATCCCTCGAATCCAAGTCCGAGGCGTCCTTCTCGGCTTCTCTTGTCGCTCGAACCGCGAGCCATGCCGCAGAAGTCGTCCTTGAGGCTTAGGCCCGTCACACAAAGGCCATTGAGATACTTGCCGATATTCTTCTTCTTCTTCCTCTTCTTGTCATCCTCTTCATCTTCATCACTCGAGCTTGAAGACGTGTCCTCGGAATCAGACTCGATGTCGCTCGATCTCTTCATCTTCTCTCGAGACCGCGTCTTCTTCTCATGTCCATGATCCTTCTTCCTGGACTTCTTCTTCTTGTCCTTGGACTTGTCCTTGTCGTGGCTGTTCACCTTTGGACACTCAGCGAAATAGTGTCCAGTCTTGCCGCACTTGAAGCATGTCCTCGTGTTCCTCCTCCTGTTCACTCGGTTCTCTTGCAGCCTCTCGAACCGCCTTGTCAGGAGCACCAGCTCGTCCTCTCCAAGCTCGTCGAACTCCTCATCTGGCATAGACATCAAAGAGGAGAAGGAGAACATCCTGGTGGATGGGTTAGAGTTAGCCTTTCCTTTGGAACCACCAACGAGGGCGAGACTATGGGAGTCAGTCGGACCCTCGAGCTTGGCAGTCATGCCCCTATCCACCTCGGCCCGACTTGAGCTTCGAGAACAAACTCGTTCACGGTCGCAGTGTCATACTTCTCCGACTCCACAATGGCCTCGAACTTTCCGCCCCAAATCGTACGATCCAAAGAGTGTAAGAGCTTGACCGCTCTATCATGATCATCGTACGGGAGCACGTCCACATTGGCCCTCATGTTGTTCACAACCACCGTGAACCTCGAAACAAGGCATCGATGGACTCACCGGGGAGATGAGTGAAGTTCTCGTACTCTCTCCGGTAGGTCGCATACATCCGTGCCTGAACCTGGGCGTTCCCAACATGAGCCTCCTTCAACACCGCCCAAATCCTACAAGCCAAGTGCTCGGCGTGCACCCGATCGAACTCAGGCTGACACAAAGCACGAAACAAGTAGTCGACCGCCTTATTGTTGGCGTCGAAGCTGTCCCTCGATCCTGGAGCGAGGAAATCCATCGGATGGACATAACCTGTGTCCACCGTGACATCCCAAAGCAGCTGACCCTTTCCGCGGAGGAACGCACCCATCCGCTTGCTCCACATCATGTAGTTCTTGCCATCGAAGTGTGGAGGACCCGAACCCCGTTCCTGGTACGCCATCCTTGGATCTTAGACTGGTTAGAGTCAACAAAGACCCGAACCGGCTCTGATACCACTTGAAGGACCGATACGGCGAACCGAGAGGGGGGGGAGTGAATGGGAGCCGATAAAAATTCTTCTCGAAGGAGATGAGAACTCCAACAAGACGAACGCGGCTTCCAACACACGTCTCCGACTCACTACCAAGGTTGGTCAAGCCCACGTAGCCACCGGAGTGCCACTGGACCTAGGAACCAACACGCAACCTTCCGACCCGAGAAACGCAACGGAAAAAACCAAACCTCGAGTCTACAGACCCACACCGGCCGGACCGGTGAGCACCACCGGTCGACCGGTCCCCGCCGGTGAACCGAGCAACTTCCACTAAGTGGCTCTACACCGGTCGACCGGTGAGACACACCGGTCGGACCGATGGCGCCGAAAGCCCCCAAGGCACCAAACAGCCAACCGACCACCAAACGAACCCAAACTCGAAACAAGAAGACCACGGGACAACAAAGAACACACCAAGACGCTCACCCGAGCGAAAACCCACAAGGGCCCGCACCGGTCGACCGGCCAAGAGCACCGGTCGACCGGTGTAGCTCGGGCGCTCGGGATGAACAAAGACCCGCGGTCAACTCCCCCAAATCCAAATCTCGATCTCCCGAATCACTCCACGGACTTGAACAAGACTTTGGGGATATCATGAACACCTCATGAGGAGTTCATAGCCAAGTTTAATCCCACCAAAACTCGTCCAAAAAGGAGGAATCGAAGAAATCCCGCCGAAAGCACTTCCAACCCAAGAACTCAAGAAACCCCAAATTCGAGCAACTTTTCTCACGGATTTGGGAGGGGAATCACAGCCCAAAGAACCACGAAGGGTTCCCACAAATTTCCCCCACCGAATCACCAAGAGAAAAGCTCCAAAAACACTCCAAAGAAATCACCGGGAGAGGGCTCCGAAAATCACCACCAAAAACAACCGGGAAAACACATCCAAACCTTGAGGAATCACGCCGAATCATCTATACATGAAACAAAGATTCGTACAAGGTCTAGCAAGCCGCCCGATCATCCATCCCTCTCTACAAGATCTCTCCGTGAAGCTCTCTTGCTAGCCCTAAGGAAAACCTAAGGAAAATAGGTGGAAAATAGGGAAACTAATGAGCTAGGGTTCCAAGAGTTGGCTACCATCCTCTCACCTCTTGGGTTATATAGGCGGCAACCGAATGTCTAAAATGCCCCTCTCTACTAACTAGGGATACAAGCCCCTCACGGGCGGATTTGGAATTCTTGATGTCTTCACCATCGGACGGATGCCCGGCGACCGCACCCTGCGTAGCCTCGACGCAAACCATGCGATCCCGACGCGTGTCCTCCGCTTCGAAGATTCCGGACCGCGTCGCCGCACACCGGCCGACCGGTGCTCCTCACCGGCCGACCGGTCCCCACCGGTCGACCGGCCGACCCACCGGTCGGGGACCGGTCCGGTGCCGCCGCACCTCCGTCTTCGGTTCTCCGGTCTTGGCTTTGTGGATCAACCAAGGAACCCGGTGGTTTTCTCGGTGAACCACCGGAAACCCCGCGAACTCGGTGTAGCCTCCGCCAATCTCCACTCATGACTTGGCTCCCACGTAGTCCCGGCTCGACCTTGGTTTTGAGGCTCAACCAAGAAACCGTCCACGACTTCATCTTGCTGTTCATGCCACCATGCGGCCCGCACTTGACCCCGCTGGCCACCGGGTCCCTCGAACAAAGCCTACTTGTCTTCTCCACACCTGGAGGCCTCACCGGCGACGACCTTTCGCGCTTGTTCTTCACCCGCACCAACACCCGCCAAGCCGCAACCTGCACCTGCAATACTTAGCCAAGAATCAGTCCACACAACGTTGTCAATCACTCATCACACAAGGAAGCGACCATCCACCGGTCCTCGAACCACACATGGTCCTCACAAACGCTTGGATCGAGCCGGATCTTTCAGTGGTAGAGCATCCACTGAGAGTGCTAGATCAAAAAGAGAGGCAAACTAGGAGACATACCGTGAAGATGTACAAGATACAGTGGAGTCACCATACTGAAGAAGAAGCTACGTGGGAGACCGAGCACTTCCTCAACACCAAGTATCCGGGTTTCCTTCAATCACGGAACGGTAAGAACCTTACCCCTACCTTTGTCTTTAATTTCGAATCTCGGGTCGAGATTCCTTTTAAGGGGGGTAGGCTGTGACGCCCCAGTTTTCTAATTAACGTCATTAACACTAATGACCAGGTCAACCGGTCAAACCCCGGTCAAACACCGGTCAAACCTAGGTCAACCTGGGCCGTCACCCGAAAACCTCGCCATTGAACCCTATTGAACCCCTTGACCAAGCCTACACACACCCGTAGTCGACCCGTGGTCAAAGACACGGTCAAACCCCGCTTAACCGTTGACGTCGGCGAATGTCGTCCGGAACTTTTGCCGCGTTCTCCAAAATTCACCTAAACACTTCAAAATCTACCTTTAGGAAAGTTGTCCATCTTGTTGAGGGACACAACTTTCATGTAGATTGGCATTTCAAATTTTGGGTGGAAATTGGCGAAAAACTTGATCGATTGACAAGACTTCGTTTTCCCGAACATGTCGACATTCAAAGTTGGCACGACGTTCCTGCAAAATCCGTTGAGAAAAACACTATATGGCCTTTTTGAAAGTTGTAGAGGGTAGCTAGATCTACAACTTTCCTATTCATTGCTCAGTGCACTTTAGTTGCAAAATCTTGCGAAAGACTGAGATCAAGAGGGCTAAGCCGTGCTGTGCTGGGTGTGTCGCGCCGCGACGTCGTGCCGCGTTCCAGAGCGCGCCGCGCGCGCGCCTCACGCCGGCCGCGCCGTACGCACGCCGAGGCGGCCCGCGACCGCCGGGTGCGAGCACCGGCCGTGCGGACGTCGGCCACGCCGGTTCCCGAGGCGGAGCCTCGACCCACGGCCGCGCGAGCCACGCGTCGTCGTCCGAACGCGCCGCGGCGCGCGCTTCCCCCCCCCCCGTCACATCGCGCCGTACTCCGCGCGCTTAAGGGCGGTGTTCCTTCGCGGCGAGGGCAAGATACCGCGACCTTAAAGCCGCCGTCCGGCACCGCAAAGGTGGCTAGGCGCCGCCGGCTTCCCCCTCGCGTAGTGGCGACCGCGACGCCGCCCGCACGGACGCCCGGCCGCTCGCCGCGGCCGAGCTCCGCCTTCAAGCCGGCCGCAAGCCAAACTAACCCGCCCTTCGCCTCCCCTAGCATCCGCTCGAGCTCCCCACGCCGCCCCTTCCTTTTCCCCCCGGCCGCAGCTCGCCGGAGCAGAGGCACGGCGGCCGGGTGCCGGCCGCCGCCGCCGCACGCCATCTCCGGCAGTGCCTCCACCCCGACCAAGCCATCAAACCGGTGCGTGGTGAGCCCCTAACCCTCCCCCTCCCCTTTCCCGGCCGAATCCCCACGGGCACGCCGGAATTTGGGCCGGCGCCGCCGCCCTCCATGGCCAAGGGTGACATTGCAAAGGAGAAGTTAATTCCAGGGGCCTTGCTGCAAAAAGAAACTCCAATAGTAAAAACTGTTTTGCTGTTTCTTGTAAATTTCGTAGAAAATCACAGAAAATTCAGAAAAATGTGAAACCAGTTTTGTTGGATCCATTGGGAATTATTATACAACTTTTGTTATTCTGGCCTGAGCAAATTCCGTTTAGTTTTTGCATGCAAAATACAAATGTGAAAAACCTAGATCTGCAATATATCAAAAACTATAAATCCTCTGTAGCTAATTTTTGGATATGTTGTGTGTGAGGTCATGACTAGCTCCTATGCCAAAAATTGCACAAAGTTATAATGTAAATCTTTTTATAAAAATGTTTTTCTATTTCAGGAAGATCTGCATAAGTGATTTTTCTTGTTAAATATATTTATGTTTTTGACCCCAACTTGTGCACATTGTCTTCTAATACCAAAACACACATCTTGTGAATTAATCATGATTTTTGGATTAGAAGAAATAATTATTCTTGAATTATGCATGTTTTCCTTTGTAAATTAATAAACCAAGTTCAGTAGAGATTCCATGTGAACATGCTGGCTTTTTAGGCTTGTTTAGGACCAGAGAGCATGCACAAGAAAGTTTGGATCATTTTGAGGCTTATTTATTTTTTTTATGCATTTACTTTGAATCACTAGCTAGTCTTTGTTATTTTCAATAATATTTAATTTCCTAGCATCCAACACTTGCATGTGGGTCCAATGGACCAGTATAGGTGCTAGTAGGCTTAAGAAACACTCCTTTAATTTTTGGTAATTTAATTGCTTAATAAAAAGCTTAAAAGCCCTTTTAATAATAAAGGGAATTTAATTAAAGAAAAACCCTTAATTAATTCCTTTTCCTTTTTGAAAAGTATTATTTAATACCATTAAAAGATAATTAATTATCAACACTAATAAGAAAGTAATTCTTAAATAAAAATATTAATTACACCTTTATTGGAGAAGATAAAAGGAAATGAAGCTTTCACATGAAGTGATAAGTATAATATGAACCTTTATTCAAATGTTTAATAAAGAATTGCATATTGTTCCTTTTTGGAAGAGTATGCTAAATGTATTCTTATCTAGGTGAATGTGTCCAACTAATGCACCCTATGGTTGTCATTTATTGTTTGTGACTAATTAAATTAAAATCGTCAATTAAATCTTGCATTTGCATCCTCGTGTAGATCTCCCGAACGGTAGCTGTACGCGTGTGCCGGTCGGAGGAGACGGAGGAGCTGACGGAGACGTGCACCACGTCGCTGTAGAGCAAGACCTGGACCAAGTCCAGAAGGGCCCAAGGCCAACCTTGCCATCGAAGGCAAGCCCCGGATCATTAACCCTGACTTTTAAAGTTGTGCAATTATGTTTGCTACAATTGTGCATTTACGTTTCAGGAGTTGATTTGAAACCCTAGATGCATGATCCCTAGGTACCTATTCTCTATCACTAGTATGCTAGGTCGATAGCTGCTATGCTATAGGACCGATAGAAGTCGAGTGATGTTCGTCACTCGCGAGAATAGGTTCCTAGATAGGAATCATAAGATATCCTTAAATGGATTGCTCATGTGGTAAGAGCATGGGATTTGGGCTCCGGTCCAGTGGCTTTCGTGGGCTAAGCTTTTGAACGTACTAAACATATGCCGGGAATGGGACCGGTAAGCCTAGTACCCGATTGACGCGGTAAGGGAACCTTTCCCTACTACACCTGGGGCACTTGTGTCCCCCTGCTTGCAACAGTGTGCTACCTGCGTGAGTCTGGACGTTCGTGTGGGAGCGATCCAGTAAAACCTTGTACCAAGGAATGTAGGTTCCGCTCCCGAGCCGAAGATCGACAGAAACGGCCTGAGAAAGTTGTCCTTGCGGGGGCAGCCTACCGTGTGTTTGGGTTTACCTTGCAAGGTTTAAATCAATCGATTGTCGGCCTCTCACCATTATCCGAGACTGCTTAATCAACTGGCCATGATATCCCATAATGATGGAACTCGAGGAATATGGTTGGATGAATTAATTGCTTGTCCAATTCTTGATTGAATTAGATGGCACACTTAGAAATGGTAATCAACTAGAACTTGTGCTAAAATTTTGAAAGTAAGGATCTACCCTTAGTAGCTGTTTAGCAAAAGAAACTCCACCGGCCAAAAGCCTTGCCTGTCTAGAGTTTGGTGATGTAGTCATCACCCCACGGTTAAGTCTTGCTGAGTATTAGTATACTCAGCCTTGCTTTGAAATTGTTGATTGCAGGTGTGATTGACCGGATGGGTGACGACAAGTAAGGACATCACGGATGGCCTCCTGTGATGTTCACCGTTGCGCTAGTTTAAATTATTTCCGCTGTATTTTCGAACTCTGAACCTTTACTCCATGTCGTGAACAATGGTTTGTAATAAATTATGTTAATTCATGTTGTACTCTGGACTCGCCTTCGCGTGAGTTTTAATGCATGTGTCGATCCTCTGTTCGATGTCCAAGTGATTTACCGGGCGTTAACCCGGCAACTAACGACAGGATGATACTTTACTATTGCTTAATGGCCAAAGTGGATCGGTCTTAGGCGATAGTACGGTATTTTCCTGGGCGGGTTGTCACACCGCCTCATCCTTAGACTCCTTTTTAGTGCTTGTTGCCAAAGGGCGATATAGATAGGGGGGTTAGGGGAGAGTGCAGGATTTTGAGTTCTTTGTAGCCTCTCTCTCTCTCTTTGTGGTGTTTCATGATGAGACATGTATTTGGATCTTGTGTTTGTCGTTGGTTTACATGTCTACTCATGTTTGTGGTGCTTGTTTACCTTAATGCATGTGTGTTTATAGCCTATCTTGTTTCATGCATTAAAAGTAGAGTTTATCGCTTTCAAATTCAAATTTTTCGTATATCTCTACTCGTGTTGTCATCTATCACCAAAAAGGGGGAGATTGTAGCGATCTAGGCCCCTTCGCACCTTTGGTAAGGGTGTGTTTCGGTGATAAATGACAACCATATGCTTGTGACTAACCTTTGTTTTGAAGCGGATTTCTAATTGGGTTATTGTCACGAGTATTGAATGGAATGAGACCCCTCAATTTGAATTAATGGACTCAATATGGTTGGATACTACAAGGCTAAGGACTTTGTTAGTTCCAAGTGTCACAAAGGAGATGAAGGACACTTGGATTGCTAGTTTGTAGTTTTGACCGTACTATTAAGAGGGGTTCGTACACTAGTAGCTTGACCATGCACTCAAAAGCCATAAAAATATGCACACTCGAGTTCCTTGGTTGTCAACTAGCTCAGAGAGTTCATGAAAGTAAGGTTGAAGCAAAAGAATCGACGGAAAACTCAAAGGCGCTGAATTGGACGAGTTAAAAAGAAGTTCATAGCGTCGGATGATCCGACGCCCTATTTTCTAGATGTGTCGGATGAGTTGTGTGGCCACTGGATTCAAAATGAACCGTCGGGTGAACCGACGGTACATGCATCGGTTCATCCGACGCCTTAGGGTTTGGCTACAGTATGGGTCAAGGCTCAGGATTTAAGCATCGGACGATCCGACACCTTGACCATCGGTTCATCCGATGGTTGGTTTTAAATCATACAGAGACGCGCCAAGTCAAATGCTTCAGCACCAGATGAACCGACGCTTGGATAGGTATACTCAGCGGTTCATCCGACGGTCTAATTCAAATCATACAGTACCGCCCCGAGTGTGAAGTCTTCAACACCGGATGATCCGATGGGGCGTCGGTGTATAGCGTCGGTGCATTGTCTGGGTTTCTTGGTTTAACGGCTATATTGGAGTCTGTGAGTGATCGGATGATCCGACGCTTTGCAGGGGGAAACCATCAGTTCATCCGACGGTACTACTTTTTCAGGAAACCTTTTCTAACGGCTAGCCTCCCTTGCTAGGCCTATAAATATGACCCCCTGCCTCTCTTGAGCTGCCTTTGCCATTCTGAAGATCCATTGCAGCCAATGAGAGAAGGAGATTGTGTTCTTACCATTTGGGATTCTCTTCCTCTTCATTGAGGTGTTCTTCTTAGTGATCAAGAGTGTTCAAGGTGCATACATGGCTTAGTTGAGTGCTCAGGTCAAGTGAAGGTGTGCGGGCTTGTTACTCTTGGAGTTTGACGGCTCCTAGACGGTCTAGGTGACTTGGGGGTTCTTGGTGAGCTCTTGGAGATTGTGGGAGCCTCAAGACAATCTTGGTGTACACGGTTCGAGACCCACCGTTCCGGAGATGGAGAACGGGTACTCTTAGTGAGCACTTATGTCTTTGTGATTCAAGGGGGAGCAATACTCTAAGTAAGTGCTCCAACGTGGACTAAGGGGAAGCGTCAACTTCTCGATACCACGGGAAAAAATCCGGTCGTCTCTTGTCCCTCTCATTTACTTTTAGCACTTACTTTCAGCACCTTATTTTCGCTCGCAAGTTTCTTTGTCTTTACTCTTGTTTTTGCTTGTGTGCTTCATATCTTGCCTAGGTTGTCATCTTGCCTCCTAGTGTGTTAATTGCTAAGGAAACTTGTGATAGTGTGCTCTAGTAGTAGGGAAGAACTTTTTAAAATGGGCAACACCAGTTGATAGTCTAAGGTTTTCAGTTTTCTTTAGAGCTTGCAAAAGAAGTCTCATATTCAACCCCCCTTCTATGTGACTTGATCATACATTTGTCATTAATCTACATTTAGTACTCCGAATTAGTGGAAAGAATATTGATGTGAGAGAATTAGTGGAAAGAAGATTGATGTGAGAGGTTGTTGGTGAAAATTTTGGAAAGTAAACCGGCCCTCAAGCTATCGAATCCAAAGAGTATCTCCACACTCCTGCAAGAAGAAGAATTAAACTCTTGCACAACAACAATTTGTTTAGATGTTAGAAAAATTTGTCTTTTCAATGTTTCGCAAACTGTAACACGTTTCGTTTGTTTGTGACAAATATTATCCTACCATGACCTAATTAGGCTCAAAAGATTTGTGTCGCAAAGTACATCAAAATCGTGTAATTGTTTATCGTTTTAACTATATTTAATACTCCGAACATATGTCTTTTGGTGTATTTATTGTGATGTGATGGAGAGAGAGGAAGAAAAAGTTAGAACTCAAAGTCAACAGTGACTCGTTGGGCATCCTTTTCTCAAGAACTGACAGAATCTTCCTATAAACAACCACAAAGCACCCCAAGTAAGAAGCGCGGCTCAAACTCGGCATGTTACACGTCATCGCCATCGCCATCGCCATCGCCACCCTTTCTCTTGTAAACATACACTCGCGCGAAGAACACAAAGGCGACGAGCTCCACGGCGCAGAGTCCGGTGAGCAGCCAGTAGAAGTAGTCGAGGTGAGCGCGGTTGAGGTTGTTCGAGAACCAGCTCGTCCCGCTCTTCGCCGTCGCCTTGTCAATGACGGAGATGAGGAGGCTGCTGAGGAGGTGCCCGACCCCGAAGATGCTCAGGAACAGGGCCAGACCGAGGCTGCGCGCCGCGTCGGGGACCTGGTCGTAGAAGAACTCCTGGAGCCCGATCATGGCGAACACGTCGGCGACGCCGATGAGGACGTACTGCGGGACCATCCACCAGAGGCTCATGGGGAGCTGCGCCTTCGGGGTATTCAACAGGCCGGCGTCCCTAGCGACGCCGAGCCGTTTCATCTCGACGAGCGCGGACAGGGCCACAGCGGCGAGGGAGAGGGCCAGGCCGGCGCCGATCCTCTGCAGCATGGTGATGCCCGTCGGCCTCCCCGTGTAGCGCCGCGCGAGGGGCACGAAGAGCCGATCGTACGCCGGGATGAAGACGACGATGCTGACGCTGATGAACGTCTGCAGCGCCGCCGGCGGCACCTTGAACCGAGCGCCGATCCTGCGGTCCAGCGTCGCGGCTTGCTTCGTGAAGAACGTGGACGTCTGGGAGAAGATGATCGCGTAGATTATGCACGACGCCCATATCGGGAGCAGGCGGAGCACGCTCTTGACCTCCTCGACGGCGGCGGCGTTGCCGACTCCTTTGCTTCTGAAATTGCAGAGAAACACGAACTGTCACTGTCATTGTCATGTCACAAGAGATGCACGGCACCATCAAGATTCTCAGTGGAACAGAGCTACGTACCTGGCGCGACGATTTGGTGTCCAGCTCTCGACCAACGCCAAGAACGCCTTGCCGACGCGGGAGAAGGGGCTGGCCTCGCTGGTGGTGTAGTACCGGTACGACCGGCTCCCGAGTAGGAACACGGCGAGCGAGGCGGCGATGACGATGCAGGGGATGCCGAAGCCGAGGCCCCAGCCGACGTTGTCCTGCACGTAGCTGGAGATCATGGTCGTGGCGGCGGTGCCGGCGCACATGCCGAAGTACCACCAGTTGAAGAAGGAGCTCCGCGCCACGCTCTCCTCGGGGTCCTGCTCGTCGAACTGGTCCGCCGCGAACGCCTGCGCGCACGGCTTGTGCGCGCCCTCCCCCAGCGCCACCAAGTACAGCGCGACGTAGAAGACGGCCACGTGGCCGCCCCGGAAGGTCGGGAACGCCGACGACACCGACAGCGCGCCCATGCTCTGCGACCGACGAACAGTTAGAAAACAAGACTCTGCGCGCGGCTAATGGTCGGAAGCGTGCGCGAGACGCAGCGACGGACTGACCACGATGAAGATGAGGGAGGCGAGGACGATGGCCCGGTAGCGGCCGATCCAGGCGTCGGCGACGCAGGCGAGCGGCAGCGGCAGCATCTGGGAGACGCCCTTCCACGCGTCGATGGACGCGGCGGCGCGCGCCATGGGCTGCCCCAGCGGTCCCGTCAGGTACGTGATCAGGTTCGCGGCCACGCCCTTGTACGCGAACCGCTCCGCGATCTCCATCGCTGCGTGCGTTCGTCGTGCAAGCGAGATCACAGATAAAATCAATTCCCTCGCCACGTACGGCGGCGCGTCTCAACTCTCAACAACAACGCGTGCACCGTAAAGACAAGGAGATCGGAATCGTACCCATGACGAAGAACGACGATCTCCATCCTCCCGTGGCGGCGCGGGATGCCGGCTGGCCGCGGTAGTCGACGGCGCCGGCGACGGTGTCAGCCATGGCCGGTTGGATCAGCACGAGGGAGAGGAGCTCAGCCTCACTCTGATGGAACATTGTCGCAGGTTAGGGGAGGCTTTTATGTGTGCCAGGCGCGGCGGGCGGGATGGCGACAGCTAGAGAATCAGAGATGGCTGATGGCGCTTTGCTTTCTTTCCGTAATCGCTCCCCCCTAAACGCCTAGAGCGTGTTAAATTGCGAGGTGAACGTTGCCGCATGCGCCTCGCTCGTGCGCGCGGCACTGCAGCCACGGCGCCACGCGTGCGAGCGGCACGCGTACGGAGAGCCCCGCGCGGAAGCATGGGGAGGCACGGGTCCTGATCGTTTCGGTGCGGCCGCTCCGCAGCGAGACCGCCCGATCACGGGCGGGTGGCTGTGATCCGCCGAGCATTTATGGGGAGACACCACACGCGATGCGTCTTTTCTTGCCTTGGTTTGCCAAACGGGTTGCTTCCGGGACTCTTTCTGTGCTGAGAAAAGAGTAACGGGCGGGTTGGCGCATGCCCGCATTGGCACGGAATCGGCCCGGCTGGAAATGCTGGGCTTCATTCCATACGCGTACTCCTATCTCACATGGACGTCTGGCAAACTGCAACGAAAAATGAACCTGATACGATGCCTACTGATGCCCGATGGATAAGCTTTTTATCATGACGTCTACGGTCTGCAGAGTGCACATTCAGATAATATAGATGTATACATACTACTACACCAATATAAGCAATTCTTTTAGAAAGGGTGCACTAGAGCAAAGTTCTCTCTTTATTTTTTCTGAACTTTATCTGCTGCAACTCGCTTCAGGAGTGGCAGGTTAACCTTCCTGAACAAATGCTGGATGCAAGAAGTGGAACGAAGAATCTAGCTTCCTTTTGAAAACCGGCGGTATTTTTCAAGTTTTCAACAGGCTGGATCAATATGAGCCGACCGATACCACCCGCATCTAGTCATCATCTATACGAAATATTGAAACTGAAGTTCCAACGACATTATGGGATACGCGGCTCTAGGTCTCATTGACATTCTTCTAGTCTAGAGCAAAAGACCCAGTAAAGTAAATAAGGTTCCGATATCCTAACATGTCATCAACTGACTTTCGTGATCATTTTCATACCATGGCATAACAAAATTACAGATCTGCAGGACTGCAATACAAAAGCCAGTTGTCAGTTGTGACCATGGCCCAAAATCTCGCAATCACATTTAGCCCATGGGCTCCTTCCAGCTCAGCTGTGCGCTCTGCAGCCTTTAAATTATTGTCTTTTTTTCTCCAACTAAAACACAAGTATTCATTGAATCTCGACCACTGAATTACAATCTGCTTTAAGCTGATGAACTCGATTCAAGAATTCATCAGAAGTGTCAACCATATTACTATCATAAACAAGGTTTAGCTTTCGTCTACAAATTTTTTTATTCATCCTCTACGCCTCGATCCTATACTATAACATCACAATTCACAAAAGTAAGCATAAAGTGCACATCTACATGACGGCACCATTGCTGTGGGACACCCTTTTCTTATAAACATAGACGCGGGACACGATGACGAAAGCGACTAGCTCCACGGCGCAGAGCCCGGCGAGCAGCCAGTAGAAGTAGTCGAGGTGCGCGCGGTTGAGGTTGTTGGAGAACCAGCTCGCGCCACTTTTCTTGGTGGCGCCGTCGATGGCGGAGATGAGGAAGCTGCTGAGGAAGTGGCCCACCCCGAAGATGCTGAGGAAGAACGCCAGCCCAAGGCTGCGCAGCGCGTCGGGGACCTGGTCGTAGAAGAACTCCTGCAGGCCGATCATGGCGAACACGTCCGACAGCCCGAACAGCACGTACTGCGGCAGCATCCACCACAGGGTCATCGGCAGCGCCGCCTTCGGCTGGTCCACGAGGCCGGCGTCCCTGGCCACGCCGAGCCGCCTCATCTCCACCAGCGCCGCCACGACTATGGCGACCATGGCGAGGACGAGCCCCGTGCCGATCCTCTGCAGCATGGTGATGCCGGACGACAGGCGCGTGAACCGCCGCGCCAGGGGCACGAACGCGCGGTCGTAGACCGGGATGAATGCCATGATGGTGAGGCTGATGAACGTCTGCAGCGCCGCCGGCGGCATGCGGAGCGTCGAGCCGATCCGGCGGTCCAGCGTCGCGGCCTGCTTCGTGAAGAACGTCGACGACTGCGAGAAGATCACTGCGTAGATGATGCACGTCGCCCAGATGGGGAACAGGCGCAGCACGCCCTTCACTTCTTCCCGGTGCGCCGCGTCGTCGGTCGCAAGACTACCGCACGAAGATCGAACACTCTTTAGTCTTAGGCCCCCACATAACAACATTCGAATTCGTTAAGAAACAAAACATCAGCAACAAGCGGATTAGCAAATTACCTGTCGCATTGGCTCGATTTGGAGCCTCTGATCATCGCCACGAACGCTCTGGCGAGGCGAGCAAACGGGCTCGATTCAGTGGACGTGTAGTAGCGGTAGTTTCTGGTGCCGAGCAAGAAGGCGAGGAGCGCGAAGACCATGACGAGGCAGGGGATGCCGAAGCCGAGGCCCCAGCCGACGTTGTCCTGGATGTAGCTGGACACCATGGTGGTGGCGGCGGTGCCGGAGCACATGCCGAAGTACCACCAGTTGAAGAAGGAGCTCCTCGACACGGACTCCTTGGGGTCGTGCTGGTCGAACTGGTCCGCGCCGAACGCCTGCGCGCAGGGCTTGTGCCCGGCCTCGGCCAGCGCCACCAAGTACAGGGACACGTAGAAGACGGCCACCTGCACGGGCGACGGGGAGCACGCGAGCGAGCTAGAGCTGTAGCTGCAGCCGTCGTGGTGGAACACCGGGAACGCGGAGGCAGTCAGCATGCCCATGCTCTGTAGAGAGTAGAGACACGGATGGATCAGGCGATGCCGACCAAAAGGGGTCGTGGGAGGCGTCAAAAGGGAGCGAAAGGGAGGGAAGTGGAGGAAGAGCGGAACTGACCACGACGAAGAGGAGGGAGGCCAGCACGATGGTGCGGTACCTGCCGAGCCAGGCGTCGGCGACGCACGCCATCATCAGGGGCAGCATGGTCGCCACCCCGCTCCACGCGTTGATCGCCGCCGCGGCGCCCGCCGTCGACTCGCCCAGCGGCCCCGTCAGGTAGCTGATCAGGTTCGCCGACACGCCGTGGTACGCGAACCTCTCCGCTATCTCCACCCCTTCATCGATCCAAAATAAAATCGCCTCTTTCGATTAGTCAACAAGCAATCTGTTTCCATGTCCGGCAACGAGAGGGTCGGAGGCCGTACCGAGCACGAACATCGCGGCGGACCAGCGGCCGGTGTCAGACCGGGACGCCGGGCGCCCGCGGAAGTCGACCGCGCCTGCGACGGCGCCGTCGGAGCAGGGCAGGAGAAGGGTGTTGGCGTCCATTTCGCCGCCCCCGCCCCCGCGCGCCGCAGCTGCGAGCTAGTGTGTGGTGGACACTGGATCACTGGAGCGGGACGGGGGTGATAGCCTGCGGCGATCACCATCATATACTGGTGTCGCTGGGGAAGAGGATCGGGGCGGCTCGCATGGCGCCAGACGACTCCCGGACAGGACACAGGTGCGGGCGGTTTGCTTCTTTTCTCCGGCAACTTGGTCGCCACTACGGGCCATTTTTCTTTCGTTCTTGGAGACCAACCATTCCAGTGCGTGCGCTGGGGCGCGACGAAGCGGATGTTGACGAGCCCCCGCCGTCGGCCCGTCGCAGCAGATCAGCCTAGCCTGCGTTCCATGTGCCTGTCCGTGCAGAGTCGGAGGATCACACGCCATTCACTCGTCTGGAAGAACAGGGATTAATCTAAAGGAAGAAATGTTCTTTGTCGGCTGAGATAATTGGAGGCGTGTAGCGAGAGGCGATCGACCTGCTCTGGAGTTTGTTGCGAGCCCGTTTGGCCGGTTGCGGCGGCCGGAATCGCGCGGGGCCTCGTGGGCTGATCCTGGATTTCTTGTGAACGGTCGATGTCAATTACGATCTGAGATTGTTGGTTTGGACAGGTGGAGTATAGTAGCGGACCGATAATTCTAAGAGGGACTGTCGATGTCTGTACAGCCATCCATTGGACGTTTGAATTCAGATGTGCAAATTGTAAATGCACTATTTGCAATATTTTTACACTGCAAATGCACTATTATTTGCGTAAATTTTCGCATCTAAACAGCCAGGCTGGCTGTTTCTATTGGCTTTCACTTTCGGGATGGCAACGCGCCAGCGCAAGTCGGTGTAGCGTTCACCGTTGGCGAAATTGACGAACGGTATCGCAGCCTTGTAGGTAAACACGGCTGTTACATCGTCTGGTTCTAGGTTCGTACATGATTGTTCATGACCAGCTACTGCTGCTTTCTGCTCGTAATCAGCGTAAGATCTCTACACTACACCCCAGCCCCCAGGGCCCAGGCTCCAATTCCAGAGCGACTCCCTTCAAATGAAGTGGAGTGGTGTACTACCAGATGGAAGGAATGCGTCGTGTGATCTCGAGCCACACGATACTCCGGCGAGCTCTTGTACGCGCAGCAGATCCCGGGCGTGTGCCGGCAGCGGCGCAGCGCGCGGAAACACGCGCTCGGCTGCAGCGCCCGCGTGGTCGGCGCGCGCCTCACTGCCGCAAATGGAAAGGGCGTCCTCCGGACGCGGGATCACGCACGCCACCTCCACTCGCGGACACACACGTTCTTTGCTTGCCTGGCATGTTTTAGTTGAGTAAATTTGCATATTTTCGACTTTGAGTGCTTGCCCCCATTTCCATTACCAGCTGAACGAAAACACACAAAGTATCATACAGAGAGGAGACAGAGAGGTACAGTCCCTACGGCGAACCCACCCTGCCTGGCTCAGGCTAAGCAGGATCCGAAGTTTGATTCCCAGGGCTCCCAGGAACCAGCAGAAACAAAAGCTATGTACCCAAAATACAAGTTTGGACATCAACAGACAACAGCAAGCACAGGAACTAGAGAAGCAAACATGACGAACTAGCACGACTTCACTCTTCATCTCCTCCTGTTTGCCCGCCATCCGACGCCGGCAGGCTGAGCCACCCAGTAGACTTGGCTTGATCCGCTAGCAACTTTTAGGCAACTTGAGCGTTGTCTCCACGCCAGCAACCACCTGTGCTTGCCCTTCCTCCGCTTGTAACCCTGCCCAATAAGACATGAAAGCACATGCATGTATGAAAATTTCAGCAGGATGTTTGATTCTTCTTCCATCAAAGGCAGCTCGGTTTCTACATTTCCATAAAGCCCAGCAGATAGCCGAGAACCCAAAGTGGTAGACATCCTTCCCATCTGGGAGATTTTTCTGGATCCAGGCTTCGTAATGTTGAGTGTCCCCAGGTATAGTGTTTGTTCCAAGGCAAAGAGCCACAACCCCCATATACATCTGGCTACAGGACACTGGAAGAATAGGTGGTTGGCTGTTTCATTGTGATTGCAGAATAGACATGAGGGATTTCCCACCCATTTTCTTCTAATCATGTTGTCCTTAGTCGGGATTGCATTATTCTCTAACAACCAAGTGAAGATCTTTATCTTTAAAGGGTTTTTTCTTTCCAAATATGACTGAAGGAACTCCCACAGTCAGCTATGGTGAGATGATCATAAACAGATTTGGTACTGAAGGTTTTTCCCTCCTCCCCATTTCCAGGACACCACATCATTGGTATTCTGGAACTTGAACTGATAAATTTGATTGACAATCTAGATCCATTGTTCAAAGAGGAATGGAGGAAGCCACCTGTCAAAGGATAAGTCCCCCCAGCAAGCAAAAATTGGTGAACTGTGATGTTTTTTCCTTACACAGGTCATAAAGCATAGGTGCTATGATGCAGATGGGTTTTTCCTCAAGCCAGGCATCATACCATGACATGGTGTTGTCCATTTTTTGTCTCTATTTTCCTCCCATTGAGGTATATGTGTTTGATTTTCAGTAGATCAGTCCAGACATGGGAGTCATTAATTCTATGTTTCACAGATCTAACCCCATCATGCTGTAAGTATTTTGCTTTAACTATATCCTGCCAGACACCGTGTTCTTTCTCTAGCCTCCACCACCATTTACACAGGAGGCTAATATTCATTTTCCTGATATCTTTAATTCCTAGACCACCTTTCTTCTTACTTTTACATATTATCTCCCAGCGAATGAGTCTGTATTTTTTCTTTGTACTCCCACCCTGCCAGAAGAAAGTTCTTCTCTGTTTGTCTAGTTTTTTTGTTGTGGTCTTAGGTAGAAGGTACATTGACATATGGTATGTAAAAGAGCCTGACAGGCTTGAGTTAATCAGGGTAGTCCTACCGGCATAGGACAAGGTGCCCCCCTTCCACACGGCTAATTTCCTTCCCCCCTTTTCTTCCAGGGGCTTCCAATCTTTTAGCTGTAATCTGCAAGGGCTGACTGGTACTCCAAGGTACTTGATAGGGAAAAACCAATTTTGCAATTAAAGGTGTCAGCTAGTTGTACTCTCCTGTCATCATCCCCATTTATCAAAATGACTTCACTTTTTGTGAAGTTAATTTTCAAGCCAGACATAGCTTCATATAAATAGAGCATAAGTTTCACATTTCTAGCAATTTCATCATCATCCTTGATACAAATTATGGTATCATCTGCATATTGTAGCATTGCTATCCCTTTAGGGATTAGGTTATCAGCTAGGCCTATGATAAGCCCACCATTTTGTGCCTTTCTTACCATTCTAGATAGGCAATCTGCAGCCATGTTAAACAGGATTGGGGGCATGGGGTCACCCTGCCTCACTCCTTTTTTACTAACGAAATAAGGCCCAGATTGTTTGTTAATTTTCACAGACACAGTGCCACCCATGACCACGTGTCTGATCCAACCACACCACTTTGTGTTGAAGTTTCTTGCCCTCAGACTCTCAAAGAGAAAATCCCAACACAGTTTATCATAGGCCTTTTCGAAATCCAACTTCAGAATCACCCCAACTTGGCCAGATCTTTTGGTTTCATGAACGATTTCATGCAGGGCCATTACCCCACTCATTATGTTTCTGCCCTTCATGAAGGTTGTTTGTATTGGGAGAATGAGTTTCTCAGCTACTCTATCAAGCCTAATGGTCAGGATCTTAGGTATCCACTTGTAGAGGCAATTCAGTAGGCAGATAGGTCTATATTGCTGGATTTTATTAGCATGTGGAACCTTAGCCAACAAGGTTATAGTCCCATAGTTAATTCTACTGACATCAAGTTTGCCTTGATGAAAGTCATCAAACATTTCAACAATATCTTTTTTGATAATCCCCTAGCATGCCTTATAAAATTCAACAAGAATATTATCAGGTCCCGTCGCTTTGTTCTTCTCCATTTGGAAGAGGGCCTCTTTAATTTCCTTTTCAGAAAAGGTCTTATTAACATCTGGTTATCCTCATTTGTTACTTTCTCATTACCCCCCATAGGTTTGGATCCAGAGGTATAGTGTTCCCTTCTCCAGGGCCAAAGAGGGTTTTGTAATAATCAGTGGCATGCCTCAGGAGGTTCTCATTTCCTTCAACAACCCCATTGTCACTAGAGAAGGATAATATTGTATTTTTTCTTTTCCTGCCATTGGCAATCCTATGAAAATAATCAGTGTTATTGTCTCCTTTGTGGAGCCAATTTTCATGGGATCTCCTATACCAGTATAGCTCTTCCTCTTCCATCATAGTGAGAAGGGAGGTTAGGATCTGAATTTTTCTTTGCATCTGATTCAGATGCAAAAGACCTTCCTCTTCTTTTTGTTCCAGGTCCAAAAGTTCCTGCCTATGTCTTTCTTTATTTCTCTTTGTTTCCCCATGAAGGTTGAAACCCCAACCTTTAAAGTATTGCTTGCATCTTTTCAATTTTTCTTGAATCCTATCGAAGGTCGTCTCAGCATGATAGGACCTATCCCAAATATTTTTGACTTGTTGTAAGAATTTAGGATGCTTCAACCATGAACTCTCAAACCTAAAGTTCAACTTTTTAAAAGTTTGTTGAGAATTTATTGTTATAATTACAGGGTTATGATCAGAAAGTTCTCTTGGTAATTTGTAAACCAAGCACAGAGGGAACAATTCTTCCCAACTTTTACTTGCCAAGTATCTGTCTAGTATTTCCAAGGTAGGATTTTCTTGGTTGTTAGACCAAGTATATCTCCCTCCAGTCATGCTTATATCAATCAAATCAGAAGTATTGATGATTGAGTTAAACAAGTTGGTGTGTCTGTGAACACCCCCTCATTTTTTCACTTGAATTTCTAATGATATTAAAATCCCCCCTAAAAGGACTGGTTCTTGGCATTTGTTTAGCATGTTTGCTAATTCTGCCAGGAAATCATTCTTGCTCTCTTCCTTGGCAGCCCCATAGACATTAATGAAGTTCCATTTGGTTTTATTCTTTTTATCACACAGATTTAGTTGAAGGGCATATTTCCCCTCAAAAAAGGATCCCACATCATACAATTCTATATTTATTCCACTAAGAATCCCTCCAGATCTCCCTCTAGAGGGAATCCACTTCCAAAGATATGTTTGACCATGATCAATATTCCTGATAGTTTTCTCTTCAATGCATTCCTACATTGTTTCCTGCAAGGCAATTACATGGAATTTTTGCTCCAGAATTAAGTTTCTGAGGAAGGAGGTGACACCCTTTTTCCGGATGCACCTACAATTCCATGTTAAGCCTCTCATTTTTTCCTACCCTTTTTCTTTTTGATAGGGGTGTGAGTGAGGGGATAAGGGGCTCCCTGAATTTCCTCACCCCTGCCTCTGTTGACGGTGAATTTCTGTCAACCTAGCTATGAGTTTACCTTTAATGTTGGTGTTGATTTATTATTATAATCACTGGAACTAACCCCCCGTATATAACAAGTTCACTCTTGCATGTCAATTCTGGAGTTCATTGTTTACGCAGGAAATCTACGCTAAAGAGGAGACTTTCGGGATAAGTTCACTAAGCACTTTGGAAGAAGATCATGAAGCCCGACAAGAGTCAAAACACGTGATGAACATGACTCCAAATGACCCGAGGACCGAAGCGTCAACGTGCAAGTCTTCAGGGACTCAACCAGAAATAGCGAAGCTTGCATAGAAAGGATTCAATCCTTATCCGTGAAGGAAACGATGTCAAAGGCCCACGTGCAAGTGCACACAAATAAGGAATCATGAAAGAAGCAACCGGGGAGGTGTTGACGGTATATTTTGGTACACCTAGCATGTTCATTACACTTTGGTTTGGTTTTGATTATGGAACTAACCTGCCACTAGGCACACTAATCATATAACAAGTTCATCTTTGTGCATGCATTTGGAAGTGTTGTGTTTATGTAGGAAAACATGGACATAAAGGACAGATTCTCAACAAGTTCAAAGGAGCATTTACGGAGTCTTGTTCGTGTTCATGAGCTTGATGAAATCACTTCCAAAGGTGGCAAGGACCGAAGTGCTACGTGGAACACCCTCGGGGATTGAAGCATAAAAGACCGAACTTCATGCGCAGAGAACCTCCATCTTGGACGCGAGGATAACATCGTCAAAATCATGCAAGTGGAGGAGGCAAAGTACATAAATGCATAAGGACCCACGGGAGCGAAAGGGGCGACCGAACTGGGCCGAGGTGGGCCCAGGCCGGCCGGCCCAGCCCACTCCGGTGGCCGGTTCGGTCCCGTTTTCCTTGCACCCGAAGGATCTTGAACCCTAAAAGCCTGGGCGCCGCCATTCGACGGAGGAGAGAGCCATTCACACCAGGAGGCCATCCACAAGCTAGAGAGAGAGGAGGAGGATCTCTGGAGGGGGATCAACCACCTCGAAGGAAGCACCCTCTCGTGGAGAAGGAAGACACCGTCGGAAGGGAAACCATGATCAACGGTGCCATGATCAGCACCTTGATGGGGTAATCTTCTCATTCGTCCATGGGTTGTAATCGATCTTGAGATGTAATCGTACTTTGTCATATTATCTATCTATCATCACTACTAGAGAAGTTGCTATCTGTGACGATTTGCTTGTGACGCTGCTAATTTTGGTCACAGAATGGTATGTATTCCATGACGAAATGTATGTTTTCGTCATAAGTTGCAAGTGACGATGATTTGAATGAAAGAATAATGACGAAAATGAATTTTTCGTCACAAAACAGCAAAAGGAAAATGTCATAGATTATGTTTTGGTACGGCGTATGGTTATGATGAAATGGTTTGGTCACAAATTATATTTGATATCGTCATAATTTATTTGCATCGTACGACACAATTAATGATGAAACAAATTGGTCACAAGTTTGGTTTGTACTTGACGGCGTGGGCGCGTGGGAAAAATATGGCAGTCGGCCCACTTTCTCCACACCCGATTAGGCCCATTTTTATGCACTTAACTATCGTTAATTGTAAATGGCAAAAAAGTGCTCTCGTGGAGATTCGAACCGGGGACCGCAGGGTTCGCAAGTAATAGATGTACCACCGGACTACTCGTTGTAAGTTGTTTAGACTTTGCATTGTATCTATTTGTACATAATAATTGAAATTGGGGCCACATCGTGACATGTTAATGGGCCGATCCGGTTCGTGATTGTGTAGAGTCCCGGTACGATTCGTTTTTTTGTCGAGGTTGCCCGTTCGCGTACGTGAAAGGGGGCGACGGCAGTGCCCCCGTCGCCGGCGGCGTCGAGCGCGCGAGACAAGGGCGAGGCGACGGACCGACGTCCGGCGTGATCAGAAGGGCGGCAGCGGTTGCAAAGGTTGGATGTTTTTCATGTTTGAATAACTTGGGGAGATATGCGGATGGGTTTGAAAGTTTAATTCTTATGTGCATCAGTGTATTGAATTTCTTGATCCTCAAACTAAGATGCAAAGTTTTGTTTATCAATTACTTGTTGTAATTTGCACTTTTTTGTATTGTGTTAAGTTTAATCTCTGTTTGGGTATTTTTAAATTAAGTGTTATGTTTTTGAAGGAAGATGGATAGAAGTCGGGATATTTGGGAAACAATTCACACCTGCATATTTGAAAGGAGTTGAAGAGTTTATGGAATTTGTTAGAGCAAGATACGCACAAGACATCGAGATACGTTGTCCTTGCCGCAATTGTCTGAATCAAAGGGTGCGACCCCAACATGATGTTGAAAACCACATACACATTTTTAGAATGTCAGCTACATATACCGGTGGATTCATCATGGGGAGCCCGCAGATAGTGCCGAAGTTCGGAATACGAGAGCGACAGGATGTGGAAGGTGATCATGACTATGGGATACATGTGGATGTGGACGATGATGGTCACCTTGATGAGGATCTTGGAGTACCAGAGATGATTGGAGATCTGTATGCTCAAGCAGATGCTGATGGAGAGCAGCCAAGGTTTGCAAGAGTACTTGAGGATGCAAAGAAGGCACTTAGCCCGGGATCTAGGCATTCCAAATTCTCTTTTATGGTGGGGATGTTGTATATCAAGTCTCGTTATTGAATCAGCAATGCAGGATTTTCAACGATGATGAACTTGATCTCATCAGGATACCCTAAGAGTGAGTTGCCAAATTCTTATGACGAGGCGAAGAAATACCTTCGAGAGTTGGGCCTTGAATACGAAAACATACATGTGTGCAAGAATAATTGTGTGTTGTTTTGGGATTCAAAAACAACCAAGTATGCGAAGTTGAATGTGTGCCCGGTATGCAAGGAGTCTAGATGGAAAGATGAAACCGGGACGAAGCAGTTCCACATAAGGTATTGAGGCATTTTCCACTTTGTTGCCAAGGTTGAAGAGAATATATGCTTCAAAGCGTACTTCGAGGAAACTCGATGGCACATGAAAGTTAGGACGCCGATGGAGAATGTAATGAGCCATCCACATTCGATGGGGAAGCATGGAAGTACTTTGACAAGAAGGAAAAATCATTTGCATCCGATCCAAGGAACTTGAGGCTTGCTTTAGCTACGGATGGGTTCAATCCATTTGGCAACATGAGTACCCGGTACGAGATGTGGCCGGTGCTTCGACTCCACTGAATCTCCCACCCTGGGAATGTGTTAATCCTGCAAATTGCTTTATGTCTTTACTCATCCCAGGGCCAAAATCTCCAGGAAAGGATTTTGATGTGTTCCTGGAGCCCTTAATTGAAGAACTGCTAGATCTATGGAAGGGTGTAAGTACCTATGATGCATGTATTGGTAGGAAGTTTGACCTTCGTGCTGCTGTGCTATGGTGTATACATGATTACCCTGCGTTGAGCACCCTGTCTGGCCGAACAACAAAAGGGTATTATGCATGTATTTACTGCGACAAGGATCCTCTATCTCGGTCAATAAGGAATAAGATATGTTACATTGGACATCGTCGATACCTTCCAAAGTCACATGCATGGCGAAGAAGCTTGGCTTTCGATGGTAAGCGTGAAAACCGAGATGCACCAGAAAAGTGCACTTTGGGTGAGGTCCTAGACGAGCTAGATAAGGTGAGAGATGTCAGGCCAGGGAAGGCAGTGACTGAAACTCAAAACACTAGAAGAAAAAGGAAGCGTGATGATGTGGGTCCAAAGATTTATAGCCGAAAATCTGTGTTGTGGAGGTTTCCTTATTGGATACATTTGAAGCTTCCACATAATCTTGATGTCATGCACATAGAGAAAAACGTGTGTGAAAACATTCTATGCACATTACTCAATGTGCCTGGCAAGACCAAGGACACACATAATGCTAGGCTAGATTTGTATGATATGGGCATCGGACACCATTTGCACTTACGGGAGAAAGGGAACAACTCGGTAAGTGCTCCACCCGCTCCTTATGTGTTGGGGAAGCAGCAAAGGGTCGAGTTTTGCAAGTTTCTCAGAGGTATCAAGTTTCCTGATGGATATGCTGCTAACCTAGCAAGGTACATAAGTGAAGATGGTGCGAGGGTGGTTGGAAAGCTCAAGACACATTCTTGCCACATACTCCTTCAAAAAACCCGTAAACAGTGACAGGGTGAGAAAATCAACCTTAGGTTTTGCAGATGGGAATGCTGATCCCCCGGCGCGCTTCAGATTGGGAGCGATCCTTTCGAAGCCTGGTGGGACGTCAGGAACGACGTCGCCGGAGGCGGCGGAGGCTCGGCGCACCACCACGCCATGGGAAGCGCGGGTGAACCTCCCGGTCCTTGGGTCCCGCTTCGGTTACTCGCACGCTTCGATCGCTCCCGGGTTCTTCACCGCCTTCGTCATCTTCCACACGCCGACGACTGCGGCGGCGCAAGGGGCAGAGGTGGTGGCGGCGCGAGGGGCAGAGATGGCGGTGGCGGAAGGCGAAGCGGAGAAGACGAGGAGGCGTGACGATTTGGGGGACGATTTGGGGGAAGCCGTCGTGGCGACTGCTGTATAGATCTGCACAACAAGGCGCCTCTTTATGTTGTTAAATAAAATGGATCTTCACATCCATCGAATACACCTTCGTAGCCCACTGGTAACGCGCTCTGATTGATAGTCCACAGCTCCCGGGTTCGAACCCTATGGGAGCATTTTTTTAACTTGTTTTGTTATTAACATTTTATTTCATTTAAATATTTTTTAACTTTTCATTTAAACATTTTTTAACTTGTTTTGATTTTAACATTTCATTTCATTTGTTTTCTACATATCCCACTCATTAGAATAAAGTCTCGCTTGCACACATTGAGTATACGATGGAACACATACCCCACTACGACCAATGTGCCTATGCAAGGGATGTCTACACATGTGAGATATGCGCATCACAAGTTTCTCGAAATCATGTGAAACTATCAGAGTGTGCTATTGGAGGTAATCAAGGAGGTTTCGTGCAATTTTGCAATTTTCGTTGCATTTTTACCTATTATCTTAATTTTTTGATGATTTAATAAAGAATAAATGTGAAAATTAGCAAACCATGCTAGAAAAATATAAAAACTTGCAAGGACACACCAATTTGGTGTGTATTCATGACAAAATTATATTCAATTCATTATACCAAAGTGGCGGTGCACGGTGCTACGATGGAACACATGCCCCACTACGACCAATGTGCCTATGCAAGGGACGTCTACACATGTGAGATATGCGCATCACAAGTTTCTCGAAATCATGTGAAACTATCAGAGCGTGCTATTGGACGTAATCAAGGAGGAATTGACGAAAAAAATATAAATAAATAGAAGCAACTGATGTTTTAAAAAAAGGAACAAAGTCAAAAAAATCTGTGCCCCATAGGAATCGAACCAGCGACCCAAGGGTTCCAGTAAATAGGCCTTACCACTGCGCTACTCGAGGATGTTCGTTCAGTAATCGAAATAGTTATATATGAATCGAGTAACTGACGTTGCGGCGGGAACGCGGGAGAAATTGCGCCAAAACTTTTCGGCACCATTCTTTAACGAAAAAAAAGGCGGACTTATTTACATGCCTCCCCACAACTTGTCAAACCTCCCCATTTCCTATTCCCATCTATTCGACACCTCCCCTGGAACCACAGAAGCCGCCGCCGCCACACCACCCATCGCCGGCGACGAGGTGCTCCTCATCCCAGGTTCGTAGTTTCCAGGCCGCGACGCCTCAACCTAACCCTCTCCCTCAATACCCCACCTACCTAAATCTTCCCATCAACCACTCAGTCACATCAACGAAACCCTAACCACAGCCGCCGGTGACAAGTAGCTCCGACAATAACCCGATTTGAATTCACGCCGCCCCCCAATCCCTCTCTCTCACGTACATTTCTATGCCCATGCACCTCCTTTTGTTCCCCGACCTAACCCAAATCTCATCTGCAGGTTCCAATGGTGGCAACAAGGGGGCAAAAGAGGAACAGGCCTGCAGGTCTGTCAAAAAATTCAACTATATTTCTTAGAGTAGATCTACAATTTTGATGTTGTCGTATATGTATGTCAATTTGAAATGTATTTTTTTGATTAATGAGACCATTATCATGTCACGGTTTGCTACTGTAATATTCCTTGATTTTTGGTTGATAGGAAGATTGTAGTTCACTCCATTCTATATTCATACTTACTAATGTAGTTATAACAGTTTCTGATTCACTGTAATACCCTAGGGTTTTCTGATCTAGGAGTGCACACATAGTTGTAGGTCTTATCTCATATCTTAGACCTCTTATCTATCTTTCATGTAGTTTTGTTAACTCTAACCTATTAGTTCAAGACTTTTAAAAATTCTAATACACCCAATTTCTTGTCCTTGAAAGAACCTACGATAACTGATTATGAGCGATGCCGAGATAGACGCGTGGCGGAAAATCAAAAGATGCTTGAAGAGCTTGGATTGAATACCTTAGCTTCTGAAATTATTACATCCTTGCCTCAACCTGCACAAAAGAAGGGGAAAAAACCAAGCAAACAAGGGAACCGATAACGAAGATTCATCATCATCGGAGTATCTCCTTGATGAAGATGATCAAGGAGATAATACCGATGATGAAGACATTGAATCTAATGAGCAGCCACAACTTAAGGTGCTTCTTCTATCTTCACGGTAGTGAATGGGGCATACTTGGAACATACAACTTGTTTACTACATTGTATTCATTATTAATATATAATCTAGGATTAAATGTTTCTACTCGAAGTATGCTTTAGGACTTAAATTTCATTGCAATTAAATGTTTACTATATGGTACTTATTATTAATAAAGTTGATTGCAATTTACTGTTTCCGATCTGCATTTTGATCTCCGATTTATTTGCAAATTCTATCAAACTATAATGATGTTGAATATATGGTTTTCATTATTAATGCACATGACTTACATGACCTTTCATTCCCCACAGCTTCTCCAACCGCATAGTCGCAAAATCATCTCTCCAAATATCAAGAAAACTGTTGGCAGAATGGCTCCTGGAGTTAGGAACAGTAAGAGAGTGAGGGCATCAACTCGGTCGAAAAAACCAGCCCTACCGAATCCGAAACAAGAGCATCAAAAAGGCTTCTTGTACGGATCCTACAACCCCTTATGAAGACAATCCAACTGCAGAGGAATCCAATGGACCAAATTGTTGATGAGAACACACCATCGAGAGGATGGCAGTGTATCACCGGTCATGACAATGCGGTTTTGAGGCACACATTGCAACTGCTAACGATGACAACACACTAGCTGAAGGCAAGCTCTTTTATCATGCAGTTTTGACATCTATTTAGTTGATTTTGCATCAATAAAATAAAAAACTGAATCTAAATTCAATGATGTAGGTCCTCCACAGCGAGCTCCTAGGAGGCCCAGACCACCTACAGTTGGGAAGCAGCTAGATAGGATGACCAAAGCTATGGGAAGGAGATCGCCCATAGTTGTTCAGGATGGAAAAAAAAGACCTCAAGATCCTGTTCAAGCTGCCAAATTAGCTTCAGAGGCTGGCGTCATCATTCGGGAAAGTATTCCTGTCCTCCCACATTGGAAAGATTACAAGAAAGACGACGTACACTACAAAGCCTTTGAGGGACGAACTAGCCGTAAGTGCATTACATCGTAGCCATATGAAACTATTGTTCATTAAGCTTATTTGACTAACTAAATAACCAACTATCATATGCCTAGGGTCGCTTGGCCATTAACACAAATCATGCCCCAACAAGGGCAGCTATGACTGATCTGATGCGTGTTGCGATAAAGAACCAACGCTATCGACTGAAGAAGAAATACTTCAATGGTGTTCCTGCAAATCAGATCCGTACAACTTCTCCAGTTCGCTACATGATTGATCTCGAATGGAGGGCACTTGTTGCAAGGTGGTCAGATCCAAAGAACATGGTATGGGCATCAATTATTACATTCACTATCAGTTCACAAAGTCCCTTATTTTAAACCTGTGATATCAACTAACATGTTCATTGTCTTTTAGCAAACATGTGAGAAGAACAAGGAAAACCGCAGTAAAGTCAAGTATCATCAGGCTACGGGTTCTCACTGCTACGTGGCACACTTACATGCATACGTAAGTAAAACATTACCTTGTTCACTTACCTGCACATTTGGACTCAAACTAATTATTTTCCCTTTCATCTGTGCCTACTTTGCTGTCATTTTTCAATTACACAGAAACAAACAAGAATCCTTGATGAACCAAACCTAGATCAGTCTGCAGAAGTAGACGCAGTGGAAGCCTTCCAGACGTGCCACACTAGCTCCAAACGTGGCTTAAGTGACCCTGCAAGAGAGGCACTTGTAAGTGCACAGATTATATGCCTACTAGGTTCCATTTCACATAAATCATGTGTGGACTTTATGCATACATAGTGGTAGGTTTTCAATAATCTGGTTCTTTTGCGTGCATCTACTTTATTGCATTTATTAAACATTGACATGTTACTCTTCATCAAATACTTGTAACTCTTTTACCTTGTTACTATTTCAGTCCCAAATGGAAGCTTTGAGGACCGAACTCCGTTTACGAAGGTGAGATGCCAGCATCCGGTGTGCAAGTCGTGTCGAAGGTGCTCTCTCGGAACGGATCCAACTTATTCCCGAAGAATGTTGGCTTCCAAACACCGCCATCCTCCAAGTCGGTATCATCAAATGAAAGTCGGCTTAGGGAGCAACTTGCAGTGAAGCGACGGCGGTACTGCTCAAGGTGAACTGGATGACCTCGTGAAGAAAATTCGGGATGCGAGAGGAAGAACGGGCAAGGACACGAAGGAGCCGGAGGAGTACAAGAAGCTTACGAGAGAAGAACATCAAGGAGATGGCGGAGACCAATTTGCTCCTCAAGAAGCTCTTCTCCCTCCAGGGAAATGCTTCGTCATCGACTTCAACATAGGCTGCCGCTCGCTTTCCTTTCTATTTTTTGTCGGTTTGCCTATCTAGTAACTTGGTCGTGTGTGCAAACTTTTTATGGTACTTGGTACCGTTTCAACAACATATTTACTTGAATTTGCAATGTCTAGTGGTGTGCATCGGTTGTATATGCACACCGGAATACTTGATGCAAACCTAATGCAATTGTGTGCCCATTCTAGTATCAATTGCAAATTCCTATTATATTATTATTTCCAAACCAGGTGAGCAAATGCATGGTGTATCCGTGACCAATCTACTCTCAAATCCGTGACCAAAAGATGTTATATTTGTGACCAAAGTGCCGGCAAATGCGTGACCATATTGTATCAAAGCGTGACAATGCCAAATACCAATCTGTGACGATTTAATCATTACATCTATGATGGTTGCAAGATGATGATCTCAGCAGCCACGTCATTGATGACGTCACATCCTCGTCATCTGCCAGCGTGGCATACGTCATCCTATGACCAACACAAGACTACATTTGTGACGAAACCGGATCGTCACACCACTGCAACGACGCCATCCGTTATCCAGGCGAACGGAAGATTGTGACGAAAAAATATCGTCACAAAATGCATTAACGGCGTTAATGGCAGCGTCAGTTAGCCCGGCAGACGTGAAATTATGACGAAAACATGGTATAATCTATGACCAAAACAAATCGCCATAGAATGAATTCAAATACATGACGACACAAAATTCGTCACAGATTGGTGACACATCTATGACGAAAAAACCAATTTCGTCACCGATGAACAAATGTGACGCCACCTTAGTGACCAAACCAAAATCGTCACAAAAACGTCACAAAAGACTAATTGTGACCATTCTGGCGTGTTCAATGACGATAATGCAACGTCATTGATGACAACATCCCTACTAGTGCATCTTGTGTTGAATATATTTTAATGCTTAAGGTTAGCTACCATGCCGTAAAGGGAGTATGAGCTCCAATGCTTACTTGGATCCATTCAATACGCTGTGTCCATCATAGGTCTAGTCATGAATACCTTCGCGTAGTGACAGTACGAGAGGAGGGAAAGGGCGAAACCGTGGTCACAACCCCCGATAGATTAGATTGGTTTTCATGTCTTTAAGCGATTGCATGCTCTAGTTTCGTAGACCCATGGGCGAGTGTCTTCTACCTTGATCGTTTATCGTTCTCTCTAGTGTAATTTAGTTGTTTTCAAGTTTAATAATAGTTAGGGTTTTAGTAACTAGTGTGTCGTTGTAGATTAAACACTTGTAATCCCCTTGCTCCGTGGATTGACAAGAACCTTGGGAATCCCGTGGTGAAAAAGGTGTGGGGTCCGTACGCTTGCACATCGTAGAGGGATACGTCTTTTATCCGTCAACAAGCCCCTTTTTCTGGCGCCGTTGCCGGGGAGCAAGCTAGTTTACATCGTTTGATTTGCATTTAACTTAGTTTTATATTTTAGTTTATCTTTTATTTGCTTTATCTAACATATATTATCTAGAAAAACACTTGTTTCGTTTTTGTTTTTGTTTTTAATTTATTGTCTAGATGGCGTTCGTTAATCAACCCGTGGAAGAACCGGAGAAATCACTAAGGGATTACGCTAGCCCTCAATGTGAAGACATAAAAGTACAAGAGTCGGATTCGAAGCTTGAAGCGACCAAGTATGAGATTAAATCCAAGATCAATGATATGGTGGCGGCAAACCCGTTTGAAGGGATGATTACGGAGAACCCATATAGGCACATAAGGAATTTCATGACAATATGCAACACGGTGCGTCAAGAAGGAGTTCCCGATGAATGGTTCAAATGGAATCTCTTTCCCTACTCACTTGCCGGCAATGCAAAGACATGGTACTCGTTTGTGTCCTTTGAAGTTGAAGGCAATTGGAACAAGTTGACAAAGAAGTTTTGCGAGAAGTTCTTTCCAATTAGCAAGGTTCAACATCTAAGGAGGCAATTAATCAATTTCATGCAAGGAGAAGAGGAAGGGATAGACCAAGCCTGGGATAGGTTTAATGGGTTGATCGAACAAGGACCAAAACTCGGCTTCACCGGTGACGTACTCTTGCATACATTTTTCTTTTCCCTAACCCCTAGTTGCATGCAACACGTCGAAATGTGTGCAGGCGGGGATCTCATGGAGAAAACACTCACGGAAGCCGCCCAACTTCTACAAAAAGTTAGTAAAGCGGCTGCCATGCGAAGAGATTGGGAAACAAGACTTGCGGAAGAGCCGGAATATAACTCAAGGAAGAAGAAGTGTGCTGAATTTTCTAAAGAGGCAACCCCAGAAGTCACAAAAGAGGAACCAATCGCGGAAAATCTTGAACAAGAACACATCAAGTCAAGAACTACCCCGAGCGTTGACTTCGCCGTACCGAATGAGACAAACAAGAGAAGCATGTCAAGCGCGAAGCCACTAAGGGAGTTCGAACCAATGGATTGGGTTCTTATCGATTACGGAGAAGTATTCGACAAGATAAGACCGTTCCCTAATCAAAAGGGAATGGCGAGAGCATTGGAAGTGGATTTCCCACCGGAGAAGAAAGCGGAGAATTCATACGACCTTGAAACCACCAGTGAGATTTTTCAAAAGCTCTTTGGAGATGATGAAGTGGATCCAGAACACATAGCCGAGGTGAAGAGAATCATGGGGATCAAGCCCGAAGCATCACCATACGCTCGCCTCGCTGAAATCTACGCGATAGGATCCGAAGAAGAAGAGAAGATAACACCACACTTGAGTTGCGAGATCAACGGAATCCAATGCAAAGCTTTATGCGACATCGGAGCCCAAGTAAGTGTCCTATCTTCTAAAATTTACGATAAAGTTCAAGACCACAACCTAGACTTAGCTCCAACATCAACGAAATTAATTATGGGAGATGGTAGAACTATTAAACCTCTAGGTATTGCTTGCAACATGAAAGTAAAAATCTCTAGAAATTATATACCAACCGATTTCTTTGTTATCGATGCTTACCATAGTAATCATGATCACATAATCCTAGGTAGGCCCTTTCTTAAGTTGGTTGATGCCGTGTTAGATGCCGGAGAAGGCAAAGTAACAATGAACCTTAATGGAACAAAGTACACATATAACTTTCTTCGTGCTTCTAAACACCTTACACCATTTCCTCCCGAAGATGAAAAAGTAGAAGAGATAGATAGTCTTTGTTTTGTTGAAACCCTTAGAGACCCGCTGCAAAGAGCGATGGAAAACCAAATTAGTGATCAACAAGATGAAGAACTAGAAGAAGCAACGAAAGGCTTGGAGCCACATGACGAAAGCGTGGAGGAAGGAAAATTCGAAGACATAGGAGAGATAAAACCCGAGGAGCCACAAGCGCCCAAGGTAGACCTTAAACCTTTGCCCAAAGGATTAAAGTATGATTTTTTGGGCCCCAACAAGACCTATCCAGTCATCGTAAGCGATGAGTTGAGTCCCGAAGAAAATGAGGCGTTGCTGATTTTATTGAAAAAACATAGGAAGGTGATTGGATACTCAATTAATGATCTCAAAGGTATTAGCCCAGCCTTTTGCACTCATCGTATACCAATGGAAGACCAATGTAAGCCCGTAGTGGACCACCAAAGGAGGCAAACTCATGCCA
Organism: Cenchrus americanus; assembly: GCA_947561735.1. Taxonomy (NCBI): domain Eukaryota; kingdom Viridiplantae; phylum Streptophyta; class Magnoliopsida; order Poales; family Poaceae; genus Cenchrus; species Cenchrus americanus. The sequence goes on from OX387244.1 coordinate 12,776,799, forward strand.
TGCGAGAGCTAGTAAAGAAAGAGGTCATCAAGTTACTTGATGCCGGAATCATCTACCCGGTTCCGCATAGCGAATGGGTGAGCCCGGTACATTGTGTACCAAAGAAAGGAGGTTTGACTGTGGTGAAGAATGAGAAGAACGAATTGATACCGCAAAGGACCGTGACCGGGTGGCGGATGTGTATCGATTATCGTAAGCTTAACAAAGCGACGAAGAAAGATCACTTCCCCCTACCGTTCATCGACGAGATGCTCGAGAGGTTAGCAAACCACGCTTATTTTTGCTTTCTCGATGGGTACTCAGGGTTCATGCAAATTCCCATTCACCCGGACGATCAACACAAGACAACGTTTACTTGCCCTTACGGAACATTTGCATATAGAAGGATGCCCTTCGGTCTATGCAACGCTCCGGCCTCTTTTCAACGTTGCATGATGGCCGTATTTTCGGAATTCATTGAGGAGATTGTCGAGGTGTTCATGGATGAATTTTCCGTTTATGGGAAGACGTTCATGGATTGCCTGGCAAACTAGGAAAAGGTCCTCACGAGGTGTGCGGAGGTAGACTTGGTGTTAAATTGGGAAAAGTGCTACTTCATGGTTAGGCAAGGCATAGTGCTCGGACATGTTATATCCGAGAGAGGAATTGAAGTGGACAAGGCTAAGGTAGAGACGGTTGAGAAACTCCCACCTCCTACAGATGTTAAGTCCTTAAGGAGCTTTCTAGGCCATGCCAGATTCTATAGAAGATTTATTAAGGACTTCTCGAAGATCACTAAGCCTTTAACGCATCTTCTTCAAAAGGATGTGGCTTTCGACTTTGATGAGAAGTGCCTAGCGGCATTCCGGACCTTGAAAAGTGCGTTGGTGAGTGCTCCCATCATCCAACTTCTGGATTGGAGCCAACCTTTCGAGATCATGTGTGACGCAAGTGACTACGCCGTAGGCGCGGTTTTGGGTCAAAGAAAGGAAGGCCGAGTTCACGCCGTTTACTATGTAGCAAAACTCTTAGTGGGGCGCAATTAAATTATGCCACTACGGAAAAAGAGTTGCTAGCGGTGGTATTCGCTTTCGAAAAAATCAGATCTTACATCGTGAACTCGAAGGTAATTGTTTACACCGATCACGCAGCCATCAAGTATCTCTTGGCTAAGCTAAACCACGTTTGATTCGTTGGATCCTTCTTCTCCAAGAGTTTGATGTTGAAATTCGTGATAAAAAGGGGGTGGAAAATGTTGTGGCCGATCATTTGTCTAGGATGAATCGTGGACAAGATGATAAAGAGCCCATCGAAGATAAGATGAGATATGACCACCTCTATTGAGTGCTTGATAAGGATACTTGGATGATCGATATCATTCGAGCAATTTGAAAGATGCCCCTCAATCATCTAGATAAAAACTCTCAAAAGAAGATAATATCCGAAAGTAGGAAATACTTTTGGGATGCACCATACCTCTTCAAACTTGGCAATGATGGAGTGATGAGAAGATGTGTGCCAAGAGAAGAGAGGGTTGAGATTTTGAGAAAGTGTCACTCGGCGGAGTACGGTGGACACTAGCCATTTTCGAACCCAAGCAAAAGTATGGTCGAGCGGATTCTTTTGGCCGGAGATGCATGAAGATACTAAAAGATATGTTGCATCATGCCCCGAATGCCAAAGAACCGAAAACATCTCTCAAAGAAATTCTATGCCTTTGAAATACAACCTACAAATCGACATATTCGATGTATGGGGTATAGACTTCATGGGGCCTTTTAAAAACTCATTTGGATTTGAGTATATCCTAGTCATGGTTGATTATGTATCCAAGTGGGTAGAGGCTATACCATGTCGTAAAGCTTCCACGGAGGAGTCCATTACTATGATCAAGAACGTGATTTTCCCCGTTTCGGTACACCGAGAATCTTGATAAGTGATGGAGGAACTCACTTCACCGAGAAGAATTTCAAAAAGTGCTTGTCCAAATTGGGAATTGAACATAGGGTCTCTACGGCCTATCACCCACAAACCAACGGACAAGCGGAAACGTCAAATAGGCAATTAAAAAGCATCCTCAACAAAACCATAGAGAAGGGAGGCAAGGATTGGTCAAAGAAATTAGACGGAGCTTTATGGGCTTATCAAACGGCGTTCAAAACACCGATAGGTATGACCCCTTATCAATTCGTCTATGGAAAAGCTTGCCACCTTCCGGTTGAGTTGGAACATAAAGCCTATTGGGCGATTAAAGAGATGAACCTTGATCTCGATGCCGCGATGGTGAAACGAAAAATCCAAATAAGCGAGCTAGAGGAGTTGAGGTTGAAAGCATATGAAATGCAAGCATATACAAAGAGAGAATCAAAAGGTGGTATGATAAAAGATTGAAAAAGAAAGAATTTAAAGAAGGAGATAAGGTCCTCCTCTACAATTCGAGGTTTAAAACCTTCGGAAAGGGGAAATTGCAAAGCAAGTGGGACGAATCTTATGTTGTGCATTCGGTGTTCTCCAACGGAGCGGTAACGATTATGGATATAAACGGCAATCAATTTGTGGTGAATGGTCAGCGGCTTAAGGTTTACTACGAACCCGACGTTGTGCCCCTTCACCATGTTGATGTCTTCACCATGGAAGAAGAGCCCGAACGTCCCGCCTAGGACGAAAAACAAGGCATGAATTTACGTAAATAGTTTTTCTTTTAATTTTCCGGAGTTTCTCGCGAAGATTTACCGGGCCAACTTTTTCCCATGGGCTAAGGAGGCGAAATAAGGGTGGTACGCGAAAAAGCTGGGACCGACCCGCCCCCGAGACAGGGTGGGCCGGCCGGCCCGAGCCGACCGGCCCAGGCGGGTCCCGGCGGCAGTCGTCCCCGATTTTTGCCTGAATTGCTCCTTTTCGACTTCCTTCTTTGGTCAGAAAATTTTAAGGGAAGTTTAAAAAAGGAAAATGAGGTTTTCAGGGTTTTTTCTCTTCAGACTATTTATTTGGCCGAATTGGGAGCTTGGGAATCAACCCCTCCAAGCAATATTTTGCACCCTTGCAGCAGCCATTGTGCCCCCAAGGAGCTTAGAGTTGAAGCTAGAAGCCAAGAAGCCATCGATGGAGGAGGCGATGCGATGCGAGCTCAAGCTACCCGTCAAGAGGACCGCACGCATCCGTTGCGGAGGGCGTGTCCCGACCGGAGCTCTTGCATCTCGCAACCCCGTCGAAGGAGAGAAGGTCCCTACGCCCGTTCGAAGGTCGGCACACATCCAAGGCATGAAGCGCAAAGACTACAAGGAGGCGTCGCCCGAGCCTAAGGATTATGGGGGTAGCGACTACTCCGACGATCGTAGCCCGAGCTCGTGGGCGGCCGCCGGAAGAGATGATAACGACCTCTACATTTGGGATGAGCAGCCCAAAGAGAGGACTCCCGAAGGCCCCAACGGCGACGGTAACGATGGCAACGAGAGCGGCAACGACAATGGACGCGGCGACGACGGTAGTGACGACGGTGGAGACAATGGCGATGAAGACCCCTTCGGATTGCATCCGATGTGTTGTCGAACTTGCCATCAATCCATCGGGGATCTCTACACGTCGGTCGATGAATGTCTCCAAGCCATGGAAGCGATGAAGCATCGTATGGAGGATTTGGAGCACGTAGTTGGAGACAACTACAAGTTCCTTAACCGTAACGTGCACAAACTTTTTGGCATGGTTGGAAACATGAGAGGCAAGTGGTGCAATACTTGCTTGAAGTACCACTAGGTCTAGTTTTCCCCTTAGGAATTTTGTAAGATACGACGAGGACGTCGTATGTTTTTAGCATGGGAGAGAGCTAGCTAGCTAGCCTTAGCTTTTGAGTTTCAAATTTTAGGTTCGGTTTAATCATCGAGCGAGAGTCTTAGAGTTTAATGAGTCTTAGTTTTCGAGTGTGTTCTAAAATTTTTGCAAGTTTGAAGTGTCTTAAATTAGTGTTGAGTCAAAGAAAATCAAATAAAAAGAGTCTTTATATATTTTGTGTATTGTGTTATGCTTATCTTTATTCACTTGTTTGTTTATCTTTGATTCTTGATATATTAACACAAGTGTGTGATTCGAAAAACGTTTACCGTGGTGCTTAGTGGAATTGCTACTACTAAGAGTACCCATACCGCACTTCGATCTTGAGCTTCACTTGTTAGTTGTGCTATGTTCAATGCTAAAAGTTGGAGGATTTCAGTTCTGAAAATTATCTTAAAACCCTTGTAATAAAGGTTAGCAAACCCTCTTTTTCCAAGTTGAGAGTAAGAAAAAAATCATATACAAGCCAATTTATTTTTTGCTCCACCATAAGTGTGATTAGCACGATGAGTTGGGCTAGGATCCTTCTCAGTTTTAATTTCGAGCAATGATCATGTTCTTGTGCTTATCTTTTATTGCTAGCCTCATCATTCATTCGGTCACGGGACTTTCACCTTGGAAGTCCCGTGCATCGCCGAATTCCATACCCAACCCTATATATCTCTTTTGTACATTGCATTCCTTGAACACAACCTATTTTCAAAGTTTCGTCTCGTCTCTAGCATGATTTATTTAAAATTTCAGATTGTATGCATGCAAGAAAGAGAGGAGTTGAGAGCTTTGAAAAGTTGTCAAGAGAGAGAAAAATAAAGAGAAAAAGTATGAGTATGGAAAAGAAAGAAAGAAAGAAAAATATATATATGTGAAAGAAAAAAATATGAGAATGAAAGAATGAAAGAAGAAAAAGAAAAAGAGAAAGATGAGGTAGCACTAAAGATATGAGAGGGATGGATCAAGTGAAAGAAAAGAAAAATAAAGTGTAAGGAAGGATGTCACGTTGTTGAGAGACGAAACTTTCATTCTTTTCCCAACCATGTGCAATCCGACAACGAGGACGTCATCGATGCCTTGTAGTCATAATTTTCTTTTGCCCTTGCACATGTCCACCATTCTAAATCTTCCCATCCTTGATGTCCCTACATTTGGTTAATTCTCATGATCATTGGCTTTGAAAGGTAAACAACCATTAGAGGAAGTTCTTAGTTTGACAATACTTGTGTTGATTGCACTAGCCCTACCTATAACTCCACTTTACATGTTGTATGAGAGACTTATGGTAGGTGAGAGTTTTATAAAATTGGTTTAGGATAGCCACCTCATATGAGTGACTTGCGAGAGCTTGGAGAAAGGTTTTTGTCTAATACTTGTTGCAGGGATTTTGCTTGAAAAATCATAAAACCCTCCGATGGAAGCAAAGAAGTAAGCATGGCTGAATTTGAAGACTTCGAGTGGAGAGTTTGAGTTGTGGGGTAAATCTTGACGTGGTAAAGATTCTAAACGCCCATGTTTATGTTTGATGATCATTACTTCGTGTTTATGTATTAAAGATGAAAGGATTGACTAACTTGTGAAGAAGGATAAGTGGTACATGATTACAACACCTTGGACGAAGTTCTTTTACGAGTACTTGCTCGAGGACGAGCAAGAGCTAAGCGTGGGGGAGATGTTGACGGTGTATTTTGGTACACCTAGCATGTTCATTACACTTTGGTTTGGATTTGATTATGGAACTAACCCGCCACTAGGCACACTAATCATATAACAAGTTCATCTTTGTGCATGCATTTGGAAGTGTTGTGTTTATGTAGGAAAACATGGACATAAAGGACGGATTCGCAACAAGTTCAAAGAAGCATTTACGGAGTCTTGTTCGTGTTCATGAGCTTGATGAAATCACTTCCAAAGGTGGCAAGGACCGAAGTTCTACGAGGAACACCCCCAGGGATTGAAGCATAAAAGACCGAACTTCATGCGCAGAGAACCTCCATCTTGGACGCGAGGATAACATCGTCAAAATCATGCAAGTGGAGGGGGCAAAGTACATAAATGCATAAGGACCCACGGGAGCGAAAGGGGCGACCGAACCGGGCCGAGGTGGGCCCAGGCCGGTCGGCCCAGGCCGGCCGGCCCAACCCACTCCGCTGGCCGGTTCGGTCCCGTTTTCCTTGCACCCGAAGGATCTTGATCCCTAAAAGCCTGGGCGCCGCCATTCGATGGAGGAGAGAGCCATTCGCACCAGGAGGCCATCCACAAGCTAGAGAGAGAGGAGGAGGATCTTTGGAGGGAGATCAACCACCTCGAAGGAAGCACCCTCTCGTGGAGAAGAAGGAAGACACCGTCGGAAGGGAAACCATGATCAACGGTGCCATGATCAGCACCTTGATGGGGTAATCTTCTCATTCGTCCATGGGTTGTAATCGATCTTGAGATGTAATCGCACTTTGTCAGATTATCTATCTATCATCTTGTGTTGAATATATTTTAATGCTTAAGGTTAGCTACCATGCCGTAAAGGGAGTATCCTTGGATCCATTCAATACACCTTGCCCATCATAGGTCTAGTCATGAATACCTTCGCGTAGTGACAGTACGAGAGGAGGGAAAGGGCAAAACCGTGGTCACAACCCCCGATAGATTAGATTGGTTTTCATGTCTTTAAGCGATTGCATGCTCTAGTTTCGTAGACCCATGGGCGAGTGTCTTCTACCTTGATCGTTTATCGTTCTCTCTAGTGTAATTTAGTTGTTTTCTAGTTTAATAATAGTTAGGGTTTTAGTAACTAGTGTGTCGTTGTAGATTAAACGCTTGTAATCCCCTTGCTCCGCGGATTGACAAGAACCTTGGGAATCCCGTGGTGAAAAAGGTGTGGGGTCCGTACGCTTGCGGATTGTAGAGGGATACGTCTTTTATCCGTTAACAGGAGGAAACCAGGGCCGAACCAGGCCGAAATGGGCCTGGGCCGACCGGCCCAGCCCACTCCTGGCCCGGTTCGGCGCCCCCTTTGCCCTAGGTGTTTGTCTATTTATTGCCTCTGCCGCCGTCGGCCGCCACATCGAACAAATCATTCTATCGACGCCATTCACTAGAAAACCGCCACCGCAAGATGAGGGAGAGAGTTAGATGAGCTCGTCGCAAGGATCAACACTACCGGAGGGAAGGAAGCAAGAGGAGGACTCCAAGCTACTGGCCTAGGGGTGTTCCCAAGCTTCATCGCCGCCATCTTCATCGACAACGTTCTCTGGAGTCTCCATCACCCCTATGTGCTTCAATCCGTGTAAGATGATGGGGAAATGTCTCCGTTCGTCCCTAGGGTTAGATGGATGCATGATATGTAATATATACATGAACCTTATGTCAATCAATGCTTTATGGTCTATGTCTTCGCGTATGCTTTGTTTACATATGTTTGCGCAACATGTGGTCTTAGTAGGGTTTGTGGTAATCGTGGTGATTAGCTTAACCCTATGGATGCTTAGGCATAGATGCGGTTATACGTGAAAGTGTTTGATTACCTTACGTAGTGACAATATGATTTAGGGAAAAGGCTTAGCGGCCGCATAATCGCCATGAAGCTAGTGTAGGCAACACCCTTTTCATGTACCAGATGCATGTTCATGTGATCCTAAACCCTAGGGATGGAATGCTTATCTATCTTAACCTCTCTCTCTTGTGTCTACCCTTTACCATCTAGTTTAACCTTAGATTTATTTGATCAACTTAGGTTAGATTGTCTTTACCTTTAGATTAATACCTCTCTCAAAGGTTTCCCATCAACTAGATTAGTACTTGGTTAAGTGCTAGCAATCCCCTTGCTCCGCGGATTGATAAGAACCTAGGGAATCCCCGTGGTGAAAAAGGTGTAGGTCCGTACGCTTGCGGATCATAGGTGGATACGAGTTTTATCTGTCAACAGCCTCCATTCAAACAAGGGGCTCCCTTGTTTACTTTTTTGAGCTTTTTGTTTTTGTTGCTTTCCCAGATAGGGAGAGTCTTTGTGTGGCTTTTCTTACCCTCTTACATATGATCAAAGAGAACCCATCTGACTCAGATTGGGGTTCCTCCAGCATACTTTCATTTTCTGAAACTAGGTTCTCACTTTCACTAATTTCACCAGTCACATCAAGTTCTGTGTTAATATTTTTAATCATATCAGCATCCTCATTTCTAGCTTTATCACAAAGGGCTTACCTGGCTAGTTCAAGTTCTGATAGCATATTAATGATAATGGTATTATTCTTATCTATTAAAACACTCATATTCATGGACTTGTCAATTATTTCATTACTAGCAAATTGCTCGTGCGTTGCTATGGGCATCCAAATATCTACAATATAATACACAAAACATTTAAGAAAATCATACAGGACAAAAGTAGTGTTAATGAATCATAATACGTAATTACAATAGATCATGCAAACACAATATGTATTCTTAATTGAAAACATCATATGGGATAAACGACTTAAGCATCTAGCAAAAATATATATTGAATAATGTGTAATAATGATTGGGTGAAAAAAGAAATCCAACCATAAGCTCGGGTAAACTCGCATGTGCATGCATTTGCAAAACATGAATGATTTCCCTTTGCTTGTAAATAGAACTGGTATAAACCTTGTTTGTGAAATGAATAAGAACAATAAAACAAACATTTGACAGGTGTATGCCTACCTTGCTAACCAATGAGTAAATTCTGAAGAAAGTTGCCATCAAAATTGATTGAAGGACTTCTACAAGTAAAATTGATCTGACAGGAAACTATTGTGCAATCTAAATGGTACATTGATAATCAATCTGATGGAAAAATGTCCTGCCTAGTGAAAGAGTGCCTTAGTCGGATGCAGTAGCCTGACAAGATCAAGTAATTTCCATTTGGAATTGCATTGCAGCACTTCCTCTGGTCAGAGGCTCCAACATATGTACCATGCCTATCCAATCCAAATGCATAGAAGCTTTAGTTTATTTCATAGAATAAATTGTAAAGCAAAAAACACATCAAGACAGTCATCCACACCCCACACCAGATGAAGTGTGAAGCGTTATAAATCCTAGTTTTCCTATGATCTGCAAGTAGACACCATATGAAGTGTAAAACATAGTGCTCTCATGTGCAGGATTTCGAATAAGAATCTCTACAGCTAACCTATTCAGGTTATTAATACACTTTTCCCTTTTTAAAACAGAAATCCATTAGACACATCCAACAGTTTAACCGTACCCATGAGTCAAAAACAAAACAAAGATACACACCTATGTTACTTTAAGGATATCCCAATCTAGACATACAGTTTAATGCAGAGATTAAAACATTAGTTCTCAAAATAAACTGGCCCTATTGCAAAGAACTGCTTTATATCCAGCCAAACTGAATGTTACAATGTGAATGGAAGTCCCTACAGTCATAAAGAAATTCATAAGTGGAGTGAAAGCCAACTGACCTTTGCTTACACAAGTGTCACAACCCTTTGGAATAAAGAACTCTTGCCCTCCTAGGAAATAAAAAAATGTTTTCCCTCTAGATGAATATGATGATCTATTACTTTTTAATAGTCTTGCTTTTTATGAGATGAAGTAAAAGTCTAACAAATATTTGAAATAGGCGAATGCAGAATGTCTTTCATTTTTTAACCTCCGATCCTTGGACAATGCAAAAAAAATCATAGGCAAATATCAGATACACAACTGAAGGAAAATGAACCACCAGTGTTCAACCATCATTCACGTCTTCATATTTCCACCGAGCAAAAAAAACCCACAATAGCTACCTTTTTTATTTTTCTTCCTCCATAGCACACCTTCTGCTCCGTTCTTCTGTCCACCAAGAATGCAGTAGCAACCATCTACTTAGGCAATGGAATCAGATCATGTATCTTTTGCATTTTGCACAGTCAATAAGTGGTACGGGAAATCGTAAGAGGTCACTAAATGAATAGAGGTACTTACCAGACAGGAACTGCACTTGTCAATATCTACATATATCAATAGGTGTCACTTCTAAAAAAGAACAAACAAGCTGCATATCCTCCTCATCTTAGAAAATAAACAGGCTGCATATACCTTTGGCATCAGATAGTTTATGCAAGACTGTGGTCTATTAGACGTTTCAACAATCTCCTTTTATGCACAATTGGTCAAATGGTCGAAGATCAATTTGTTTTCATCCTACCAACTCCAGCACATGGGTAACGCGTTCATCAGCACAATTTGGCAAGATCTGGATGAAAACGACCTTGTCAAGGAGCAAATCTACCTGCGCTGCAGGAGGTGGACGGATCCTTCTGCAAGTCCTTCAACTCCTTTAGGATCCTCTTCGACGCCATGGATCAAACCCTAAATCCCCAAAAATTAACAGACAAAATCAATCCTATGGTAGGGCTCCTCAGATTGAATCGATCAAATCAAGAGAGGGGATGCGGAGGCCCTCTTACCGATCGATGCCAGGGCGGCGCGGTGTCAGTGCGGTGATGTTGACGGTAGATTATCGTATCAAAGTTCATATGGATTTGCAAGCGGACAAATCCCCCGTCATAGTCAAGGGACCCTTCTTCCCTCGAGTGGTGAACCCAAGGTATCGAATCCGTGGAACAATGTGCAACGCAAGGATTCAATCTAGTAAAGCAAGGAAAGCTATCTAATGAAGAACCAAATTGCATCTAATCTAAGATATCATCAAGAAAACTAATCTAATCTAATCTACTAAAGAGGTAGCAAGAGAAAGCAAGGAATAACCGATCTAGAGAGTCTAGATCATGCTTATGTTGTAGCTCCAAACAAGATAGATGAAGATAGAAAAGCGAATCTCATTAAAAGCATCTTTAAACCGTGGCCTCCGGTCCGATTCCGAAAACGCCCGCCTTTCGGAACCCCCGTTCCGTCACAACGTATTCCTATTCATGCGGGTAGTCTACGGTGTGACAGAACCACCCAAAATAGTTTCGTATTATCACCTAAGCCTATCCACGTGGCAATTAAGCAATAATAAAGAACTATTTTGTCGCTTCCGCCGGGTAAAGCCCGGTAAATCACATACAACAGGATCGCTGATATGCGCTAAGCCCACACGAAGGCGGGACCAGAATACAACATTACATTACATAAAAAGGTTCACAAGTTCAACATTATTACAAACCAGGTATTTTGTACATAAAAGTAAACATGGTTTAGAGTTTAAACAGCAGAAAGTAAACTACATGCATGATACACATAGGAGGCCATCCATGCATATCACTGATCGTCATCGTTCTCCCATTCAACCTCCCATCCCTCTGGAATAACACCAGGCCAGATAGGATTACCTGAAATCAACAAATTAAGCAAGGTTGAGTACTAATACTCAGCAAGACTTACCCGACAAAAAAATAAAGTAAGACTAGACATGCAAGGCTTTTTGGCTTGTGGGTTTGTTTTGCCAAAAGCAACTAAGAGTGGATCCTTATTTTCAAGTTTTAGCTCATATTCTAGTATGTTAATCAGTCTAGGTGAGCACCTGTACTAAACAAGCATGTTGTGCAAACAATATTAAACAGGTAACAATATTAATCCAAAATGTTCCATAAATAAACATGGGATAGCCAGTGGTCAAGCCGACTGAGATAACGGCGAGTGACCGACGATCGATCGATTTATATCCTTGCAAGGTAAACCCAAGATACACGGAAGAAGTAGACCCCAAGAATTCAAATAAAAGCAAATGCAGGGTCTACCCCGACCGAGCGGTTCCCAACATCCCACAGTTTGGGATCAGACGCTACAAACTCTGGTACACAGTTATCCGGAGGGTCTAACCCGACCAGTCCGGACTCACACACTATACCACGGGTAGCTAGCCCGGAGACACATCTCAAGCGAGTAGCTAGAAAGATCCCGCCCCGGTTCAGAATGTACTAGGCTTACTGGTCCCATTCCCGACAAGTACTTGGTACGTTCAATAGCTTAGGACCAGCACCATGCTACTCGGTCGAGACCGAACCCATTGCTCTTACCACATGAGCGAGTCAATTTAACCAACTTATGATTCCAACATAAGCATCCTATATCTCGCGAGCAATGAGTCATTACTCGACTTCTACCGTATCCTTAGAGCATGGCACTAGCATTTCTAACATACTAGTATGAGAGCGTAGGAGTCCTAAGGATCATGCAACTAGGTTTCAAAACAACGCCTGAAACTTATATGCACAAGTAAAGCAATAAAGTGCTGAAAAGTAAAGGACATGATTTTCATTTATAAAGTGGGTTAGATGAAACCGGTGCTTGCCTTCCTCAGACTCAGTACCAACACAAGCCTTGGGCTCTTCTGGACTTTGGTCCAGGTCTTGTTGCACACCAATTTGGTTCGGCTCTCCACTAGCTGCCCCCTCCTCCTCCTGGGTGAGTGTGTATGTCCCGTCAGGAAGATCTACACGTTTACATGCACATGCATTAGATTATGGTGAAGGTGGGAGAATTACCACAAAACCAACTCTTGTTGGACACATTCATCTAAACATTATTCTTTTCTCACAGAAATTATTAGGGTGTGTGATGATAAACAAAACACTACTTTGATGGTGATTGTGTGCACATCTAAGCAATTTAAGTTACTTAACTTCACCAAACAGCAAGGGGGTGTGTTTAAATTAATAAAAACAAAAACAAACATGATTTCACAATTTTAACCCTTTAATGTCCATTTCTTTCTTTAATTATTCAAAACAAGCCTTTCAACCATAAATCCAAATTAAATAAAAAACACTTCAAATGAGCCTAATCTTTTGCACACAGCAACATATACTTAATTTAAGCTCTCAAACCAAAATATAGCTTAAGATCATTTATAAATTAATTTAAACGAAAAAGACAAATTTCAGCCTAGTAAATCACCATTAATTCATATAAAAGATTTAATAAACCCTTTTGATCTCAACTTTCTCCTACAGGTCATGTATGCCAAGAATGAGTTTCTGACCAAAGCATAAGTGCAGATTCAAATTATTTTTCAGATTTTGAATTTAAATGCCTACACATGATTAAATCCAAATCACCTAGTAAACAATTCTCTAAAATCAAATCCACTCTACCAGAGATACTACTCAACAAGGCAAAGCCCTAGGGTGCACATGTGGTTACAGAAAAGTTCATTAAAGGGGTTATAAAAAGCATCAAACTTAAATTAGCATAAAGCTTACAAAAAAATCATAACTGAAAATATATACATCAAAATCATTCAAACTTTTGCCACAGATCTAGACATGCCATAAAGAGTAACATATCCAAAATTCAAGTTCATAGCATGTGTATATTTTAAATCACACAAAAAACACTTCAAACTGAGTTTGAATTTTTAATTCAAAAACTGCACAGAGAAACCCTATACATGTTTACTAGAAAAGATAGGTTTCTTCACCAGGAAACCAACAAATATAGTTTTGCATTTTTCTGATTTTTCTACGATTTTTAGTGAATTTTCGAAGTTGTTGCAGAAACCCTAATAACACATTTGCAGGGGGTCCTCGAAAGAATTTCTGGAATTTACGCATATGCCCTTCATTTACGTAAACCACCCTGGAAAGATTGCAATTAAAGCAATGCAGCCCCTGCCGGCGCAGGGCTCACTGCCGGCGGTGGAATCCGGCCGGGGTTGGTCGGGTGAGCGGCTAGGGATGGGATTGCGGTTACCTTTGACCGATTCATGGAGGTGGTTGGGGCAATGGAGCCTCCGGCGGCGGCCGGCGGCGTGGAGACGGTCGGTGGCCGCCGCCGCTCTCTTGGCCGGCGGCTGCGCGCGCGCGCGCGCGGTCCCCTCGGTGGCCGGACCGGCTATGGGAGCGGAGGGGGAAGTGGCCCGCTCGGCAGGGACATCTGGATCGGCTCCACGGCGGCACTGGCCTTGCCGGCAGCGGTGGCGAGGGCAGGGCGCGGTGATGCCCTGCTCTGCTTCAGAGCGATCGGTGCGGTATCACAAGAGAAGTTTAGGTGGCGAGCTCGACGACGGGAACGAGAAAAATCGAATCTTCTTCTCCCCTCGCCTTTAACCGCGGCTCGGTGCCGGGCCGGACCGGCCCGCACGTCGCGGTGCGCGGACGCGCGGCGGGCGCGTGGCGCGGATGGCGCACGGGTGCGGGTAGGCGTGGTGTACGGTGAAACCGCGAGGCGGAGGTCCCACGGTCACATGGGTCCATAGCAGGGATTACCGGGCTACCGTACGCCGGAGAATCGCGACCACGACATGTGGCCGACGCGTCTGGAACGCACGCGCGTGCACCAGAGCGCGGTGATGACGTCGCCCGGCCCAGTCTTATCCCGTTTAGGCCTTTTCGAAATTGCAAAACTCCAAAAATTGTAAACAAACTCGAAAATCTCCAAAGAGCAAAGTTGTAGAGGAGCTATAGACCTACAACTTTCCCAAAGGGTGACATATGTTTTGATCAGCCGTTTGTCCGGCAACGTCGGTCGAAGTTGCAGATTTTCCACGGCTCGGGTTACTATTCACAGCGCAGTCAACTCGATTTTTGGCCAATTTGCACTCAAAATTGGAATGTCCGCCAATTACAAAAAATGTGTTCCCGGAAATAACGAACAACTTTCGTATTGGCCGATTTTGAACTTCTATAGAGAAATTTGGAGAACGCGCAAGAAAACCATTTCAGCCTTAAAGAAGATCTAGGGTTTGACCGTGATTTGGGATTTTGACCAAGGTCTTTTGTGCAAATTTGTGACAAAACATGTCAAACATGCTTAGAAGCTAATTAACCTTGATTAACCCATCTAATTAATGTCATTAGCACCAATAAACATCAGGGATGTTACAGCCTACCCCCCTTAAAATAAATCTCGTCCCGAGATTTAGGATTTAAAATATGAAAGTAGGGGAAGGAACTTACGTTGCCTAGATTCAAGAAAGCTCGGATAATTCTCACTGAGATAATGTTCAGTTTCCCATGTAGCTTCTTCTACGGTATGATGACTCCATTGGATTTTATACATCTTTACAGATTGCCTTCTAGTTTTTCTTTCTTTTACATCAAGAATTCTCAAAGGATGTTCCACAATAGAGAGATCCGGTTCAATCCAAGCATTAGCTTCTTCAATTACTTCTCTAGCCGGTTCATGTGCACATTTCCTCAATTGTGATACATGAAACACATTGTGCACGGCAGAGAATCGTTCGGGCAGCCTAATACGGTATGCCACTGTCCCATAGACTTGAATGAATGATCTTATAAGGGCCAATGTAGCGAGGAGCTAACTTCCCTTTCACACTGAATCTTTGGACACCCTTGGTTGGTGAAACTTTTAAGTACACGAAGTCACCAACTTTGTATTCCCTAGGTGCCTTTCCCTTGTCATAATGACTCTTTTGTCTTTCTTGTGCAATTCTCAAGTTTTCCTTGATTACCCTTACTTTTTCTTCGGCATCCTCAACTAAGGCTGGACCAAAGAATTTCCTCTCCCCGGTCTGTGACCAGTTCAAGGGAGTACGACATCTCCGTCCATAAAGAGCCTCGAAAGGTGCCATTTTCAAGCTGACTTGATAATTGTTATTGTAAGAAAATTCAGCCAAGGCGAGACACTTGTCCCAACTCTTATCAAAATGAATTACGCAGGCTCGCGACATGTCCTCTAGAATCTGGTTTACCCTTTCTGTTTGACCATCAGTCTGAGGACGATAAGCTGAACTGCGTATGATTTTTGTGCCAAGTGACTTATGTAATTGTTCCAAAAAACGTGTGTTGACGGTTAATGTTTGTATCAAAGTTCGTTCGTGACTCGCAAGCGTACAAGTCTCCCGTCGTAGTCAAGGGACCCTTCTTCCCTCGAGTGGTGAACCCAAGGTATCGAATCCGTGGAACAAATGTGTGACGCAAGACTTAATCTATTAAAGCCAAGTAACTTCAATCTTCGATAAAAGACCTAATGCATCTAAGTAAAAGACATGAAACAAATCTAATCTACTAAAGACCGGAGAAAACAAAGTAAGATTGGGTAGATAAACCGATCTAGAGGGATCGGGGTAAGCCTTTTGTTGAAGTTCCAAGCAAGAGAAGAAGTAGCAAATCGAATCTTAATAGAAGCCTCTTTAAATCGTGGTTTCCCGTCCAAATCCGAAAACATCCGCCTTTCGAGACCCCCGTTCGTCACAACGTATCCCTATTCATGCGGGGAGCTTAGGGCGAGTCAAAAGACAAGTCGAGATTCTTTCGGAAGATCCGGCGTGTACCTCTAGCCACCGCGGCTACAAGAACACCCTATGTAATCTATCGCGCGAATAGAATTGGAATAAGCAAAGCCGATCGAAAAACGAAATCTTCGAGGAAACACTTGATCGCTAAGAAAAGATTCAACTTGATAATTCAACTATGACAATGATACATACACAAGATCACCACCGGATCCTTCCTTGATCTTGCTTCTAGCTCCGGAACTCCGACGTGGTCTTCCATGCAAGGTTCCCACGTCGGCTAGGGAAACCCTAGTCAACTAGCTCGACCCTCTCCTCTCCGACATGGTGTCCCTCTCTTCTCTTGCTCCTCGGCGGCCGAAGACGAAATCTTCTCTCCGTGGCTCTCGGTCGGGGGGCTATAAATAGCCCGATTGGCGGCTAGGGCAAAGGAGAGCACGTTTGGGCCCAAAATGGGCCCGGGCCGACCGGACTGGGCCGGCCGGCCCGGGCCCATTTTGGCCCAGCCCCCGTGGGCTCCTTTGTCCCACGTCGGTTCCCTTGCTTCTCGGATGTTTCCCCCTTCGCATGTAGGTCCATGTCGTCGGTTTCTCTCCGAATTGGACTCAACTCCTTGTCTTGCAAGATTCGGCACTTTCCCCGGTCGGGCCCCCGGAGTTTGTCGTCTTCTCGGATCGAGTCCCCGGCTTCTTGGAGTTAATTTTGCTTCATTGCATGACTTGTTCGGGACTTCAAGGTCTTGTCATGAGGTGCTTGATGAACTTATCCCGAAAGTCTTGCATTCAACACTAAAACCCCGCATAAACATTAAACTCCAAAACCGACATGCACACGTGAACTTGTTATACCACGGGGGTTAGTACCAATGGATAAGGTATAAAACTCATGCCAACACCGAAGGTAAACTCATGGCTAGGTTGACGGATTTTCACCGTCAACATCTCCCCCATGCTTAAACCTTGCTCGTCCTCGAGTAAGCCTTCGATGGATATCATCATTTGCTAAACAATGTTTAAACTTTGCACTTGATTACACATGAGAAAACATAATGCTCTCAAAATTTTAATTCATTAAAGTTCCATAATGTACTAGCCTTCATCTCTACGGAGGGTAGATTCTTATTAAGCTTATCCCACCGGTATTAACATGCTCACAAAGTTTTAAATGGATCTCGAATTTTTGAAATGAAGAACGAGATAAGAAAAGCTAAACCAAATTCACAAATTTAAATCATCTCATGTATTGCTCATAAACTCTCATCTCACTTGTCTCTCAAGCCTATATATTCTACTCCTTTCCCTCTCATATGTATGTGGTAGGCTTTATATGGAGCTTTGGGAAAGTTTAGTCCTAACAAGAATTTATAAGTGAGGTGTTGTCATAACAAGACAAGCTTCTCATGGTCTTACCGAGACTCGTCAAAAAGGTCATTGGAAAATAATGTTAAATCAAGGAGGGGAAAGAGAAAAATACACACACTTTTAGATGAGTGGACATGTGCAAATGGCAAAGAGTGATCCCGAGGCACAAAGAAAGTCCTCGTTATCGGATTGCACATGGTTGGAAAATGAGAATGGATCTTTTTATCTTGAAGCCTTGAATGCACTCTTAGAGAACCGGGAGTTCATTTTACGCACAAATATATTTTTTTTTCTTCTCTTTCTCATTCTTTTCTTTCTTTCTTGTATATATATATTTTTTCTTTCTTCACCTTGGAAGTCATGTACATCGCCGAATTTTTTCTTTCATCATTATATATATATATTTTTTAAAATACTCCCTTTTGAACTCTAAGGCAGCACCGTACCTACCTCCTCCCCCATGCTTAGACGTTGCTCGTCCTCGAGCAAAGAGGCGAAAAATAAGGTAGGTACCGGAGATATTTTCCTTGGAGAGATACTTGAAATCTTCAACGTTGGCACCGTCTGGCGATCTTCCTTGAATTGATGATCCATTCTCAATGATAGGTTGTGGCCAAGGAGGTAATCACAAAAAATGATATTTGGTTTAAGGATGGACATCCGGCGAAGTTTGTGAGACCACCGATGTGGGGGTACACAATGCACGGATAAAAGGCTAGCAAAAAGATAGATACGCAAAAACGGAATGACCAGCTTCTTAGTCTCGGGCCAGAGAAATCATGGCCTGCAATAACTCACTCAAAAATAAATCTTGTACACTAAGGTTTATGCACTCAAATATATATAAGGCTTTGGATAGGTAGAGCAACACACAAGTGATATTTGTGACAAGGTTAGCAATATTTTTGAGCATAAAAGACATCTTCAATCTATTCATAACTTGAGAGCACATAAAACACTATGGGTCTTTGTTTTAATCATAACCTCCGCTGAAAATTAAGCTAGTATTTAAATAAATTCAGATCTGTATTTTTAAGAGAGCACTAGGTTAAACATGCATAAATCAATTACAAAGATAAACAAAGCGGCAATTATAATCATATATCATCCTGGCACAAACTTTGTAACTTTACCAAGGGTAAAAACTTGGTGGTGACGTTATTCATGATGAAAATAAAAACTAAGATACACACTGAAAATTAAACTAAAAACTGAAAATTAAAGCAAAGCTGAAAATACTACGCAAACATAGGTGCATACAAGCTGAAAATTAAAGAAAAGGGGGTAAAGGAAAGATAACTAAAGCTCCTCCTTTCTCTAATCTTCCGCCGGTGGTTGATATTGAAAGTCTTGGTTGTTGTACCCTTACTTGTAATAGGAATGCACCACTCCTCCTATGAATTGTCCGATGGTGCTAGGTGAAGGTGTCCAAGCACATAAGCGACGTTTGCATTTCCTTCACCCATTTGGTTTGCATTGGTTTGGATGGCTGCAATAATTTGCATGATCCTTGCAGCGTATCCTCCAATGGTGGCCACATTTTGTTGTGGTTGAGGAAGGTGTGCATATGGCTCCGCAAAGACTACGTTGGGCACCGCAAAAATGGTGGGGGTATGGCTGCACCACTCCCCCATGCTTGCATTGGTACACCACCGTAGTGATTTGGCGATGCCGGAATTTCTCCGAATGGTGGAACATAATTTTGTTGTGCACCTCCTTCTTGGGCCATAGAAGATCCTTCTCCTATAATTCTTTTCTTTTATTATTATTTTTTTTTTCTTCGCCGGCACAAGAAGTCCTTCCTCTAACCGATCTTCTTCCCCTTAAGAAAAGTCTTAATCTTCAATCCGGAAGGGGCAAATTTACCTAGGCCACTTGGAAGCCTCCTCTCTCATCTTCACTCTTATATTTTCCTTTCTTCATATATTCCTAGGGAAGTCCCGGGTAGGAGATGATTTGGGTTCCTTGTAATACCCGGTTTTAAAGAGATAGTCAACATGGAGAGGTAACAACCCGATCTCCCGAATCCGATGTTGCCACAACACCACCGGTTGATCATAGGTGAGTAGGGTTGATTGGCTGCGAGTAAATCCAATTCAACTCCGTGTTGGTTATCTATGTCTCTCTTATTCTCCCAAAAATCCATTTGCACAAAAGTGACACACTTGGATGATGGGGTTCCGGATAGTATTTCTTCGTTGATGATCTCTTCCCGTGATCATACTCCAAAAACCTTCCCATGTGCCTTCATGCACATACTTGTTCCGGAGCTCCCTTTTAAAAATAGGAGACACTCGCCCATGGGTCTATGATACTAGACATGCAATCATTTCGAACATGAAAACCAATCGATCTATCGGGGTTTGTGTTGAATGGATCCAAGGAAGCATTGGAGCCCTACTCCCTTTATGGCATGGTTGCTAGCCTTAAGCATTAAAGTATTTTCAGCACAAGATGATAGATAGATAATCCAACAAAGTTCGATTACATCTCAAGACCGAATGCAACCCATGGATGAAAGGAGATTACCCCATCAAAGTGCTAGAAATAGCATCGTTGATCAAGGTTACCCTTCCGACGGTGTCTTCCTTCTTCTCCACTTGTGGGCTCCCTCCAACGGAATGAGAGACTCGGCACTCCTTCATCAAGGGTATACGCCATGGTCATGAAAATTTCCTAGGCGAATTCCTTGTGGGTGTTTGCCGACACTCCGCTAGAGAATTGCACCGGTGTCCCGTGTGAAACCCAATATGTGGAGAGCTTGGTCGTCGATGTCGGCGTTCGCTACAAACCTCTACTTAAGGCGAGCGAGCTTCTTCTCCTCCTCCGTCATGATGACATACCCCTCGGAATACCGCGGAGCATATGGAGGTGGAGCGGATGATCGTGTCTAGTGGCGAGGTTGGACGGGCGGCTCCTCCATATGTTATTGAGGTTTGGAAAACCTAATAAACGAGTTTCGTGTAGCCCTCATGCCACCAAGGAAAAGAGTGCGATTCCTCCTTGGCGGTGCCGTGTCCTCCTCCATACCCCGAGGAAGCTCGGAAACGAGTGCCTCCTCGAAAAGGTTGTCGATGATGGCTTAGACGACGATGATCCCTTCTTCTTCGGTGCAAAGGCTTGTAGTTTTCTTCCATGATTGCAGCACCCTCCCTCACAAATAAATATCCGGGGTTTTCACCCGGTAACAAGGTACACAAATATTATTTTGGAGTCCGGACTTTGAGTGGATTAAGGATGTGGATTTTTTTTTTTCTTGAGCTATCAAGCTTGGGAAGGTTGGCTATGTCTACGGAGGTTTTGAGCACACAAACTTGAACACACAAACAAAGGAAGGAGAGGGAAGCTTGCTGCAGAAAACGGGAGCCGGGGGGGCTCCTTATGTAGGTGAGGCCGGCCTCGGTGCTCCTCCCCGCCTCGTCTTTCTTCCGAGCACGATCATTTCACCTCCGCAACTTTCCCCGCTCGCGTGCTCTACGAGTTGCACCGCCCAAACGCTCTCGTCCACTCCTTGGTCCTTCCACTTGATGCTT
Organism: Cenchrus americanus; assembly: GCA_947561735.1. Classification (NCBI taxonomy): domain Eukaryota; kingdom Viridiplantae; phylum Streptophyta; class Magnoliopsida; order Poales; family Poaceae; genus Cenchrus; species Cenchrus americanus. The sequence continues at coordinate 12,797,660 of OX387244.1, forward strand.
CATGTTTTGGGTTATGTCCATGCTCCCTAGCTCCATTTGCTTCACATGCCACCATGAAATTCCTACAAAGTTGATGCTTGCTGCCCACCATGCTTGTCCTTTGCATGTGGAATTAGTGAAAGTTGATGAAAGGGAATCCAATGGTGCATGCATGATTACTAGATCGCCTCCATTAAGGTGTGTTTAAGGTTAACCACTCCTCTAATTCGAAATTTAAAATATTTTTCAGAGCCATGCAAGAGCTCGAACATAATTTTAGAGAAGTTTTTAAACCATTAAAAACAAATGCAAGTCGAAAATATTTTCTTTTTACGTCGATTTCGGTCTCACCGGTATAGTTTGCCTTCATTGGTTGAGAGCGAGACATTTTCCCGGCTTGATCATGGGGGCATAGGTTTAGGTTCTAATTTTGGATAAATAAGAAAGATTTTGAATAAAACAAAATTAGAATAGGCTTAGAAAAATTCTAATCCTAGAGAAACCAAGGATAAGGATTTTTAAAACCAACCAAAAGCTTTGATTTCTAGGTTCACGCGAGTCCTACCACGTGCTGAATTTTATTAACACTTAAACATAAATCGTGGCTCTACTCGTGTGGTTTTAGCATGAAAAATAAGTCAACCTCAGCACCAATATGAGGGTGAAAGGTTGAGTTAAGGTTCTGAAATTATTTGGTTGAGGTTTCTCGAAAAGAAAAGAATCAAACAAGCACATAGGAGGGTTCATGCAAAGGGTTTATGATAAAGCAAACATTCAATCAAGAATTATGTCTCTAATATTGTTCAACCACTTCTAAGTCTAATGTCTTTGCGTAATAAAACTCAAAAACTAAATTATTAAAAAGACTCGAAAAACCTGGAATCGGGTTGTCCTCCCGGTAGCTTATTCTTGACTTGACGAAACGGGTTGCCTCCCGCCTAGCGCTTCGTTTATAGTCCATGGCTAGACTTCTTCACTTGATTACTCCGGATCAACGCTCTTTGCGGGCGTTGCAATCTTGGGTACCCACTTTGGCTTAGTCAATTTTTTTTTTGGTCTTCACAGGCTGGCTTTGTCCTTTGGTCTTGACGGATGCAACAACTTCCTTGTGGCTCGGCATCTCGAACTCCGGTCCTTCGGTTGTGATCTTCATGGTCTCTAATGTGATCCTTCATCTCTCCCGAACGAGCTTGAGTAGCCTTCGCCGTCTTGGGACCTTGGAGTTGTCTCGGATATTCTTCTTTGTTACCCATCGGGCGCCCGGCAAGTTGTCCCACTTGCGTCTAGCATCTTCATCACGATGAACACTTCACGTATAGAGCTTCCGACCTCCGTCACCTTGCCATCTAAATTCTTCAATACTTTCTCCATAGCCTCGAACTTAGTGACGGCGTCCTTGTTGATCTTAGCTTGCTCGTCCATCAAGTCCTTGAATTGTGCACAAAGAGAACCCAAAACTTGAATCGACGAACTCGCATTAAATCGGGGTTACCTTGGACATGGTCATACTCCACACACTCCTTGCATGAGGATCTTGCTTCGGCGGCCTTTAAGTGTTGAGCTTCTTTCTCCATCTCCATCTTCTCCATCCTCCTCTTAAGTAAACCGATATGCCACTCAAGGAATCCGACTCGTATGCATTCGGCTTTCGCAATCGTCATGCGGATAGTTGAGACTTTGATCTTGAACGGCCTCCCGGCGTCTTGAACGTTTATGATAGGTGGATCAACGATGTCCGGGTGCGCGGCGCTCCGGTGGTTGAGGTTGATCTTCCTTTGGACTTGGAGGTGGTGATTCCCTTGGAGATTTCGACGGTCCTTCGACTTCAACTTTTGAATCTAGGGTTTCCACCCCTTTAGCTTGTGTTGCATGTCACCCTTGCACGTAAGGTTTTCCTGGATCATCCACAAAAAGGTTTGGGTTTCTTGGAGAGGTAGCCAACCATCTCCTGTTAGGGTTAGCAATAAACAAAGTATGCAAAAAAAACTAGAAAACAAAACAAATCTATAAAGACTAGAGTTAGACAAACTAGATTAGATGTATTTTGAGGATGATCGAAATTTAGTAGATGCAAAAATAAAACAAAATCAGTACTGAAAATTACAAAAAAAAGCAATAAAAAAAATCAAATCTTGATCACTTGTTCCCCGGCAACGGCGCCAGAAAAAGGGGCTTGTTGACGGTTAATGTTTGTATCAAAGTTCGTTCGTGACTCGCAAGCGTACAAGTCTCCCGTCGTAGTCAAGGGACCCTTCTTCCCTCGAGTGGTGAACCCAAGGTATCGAATCCGTGGAACAAATGTGTGACGCAAGACTTAATCTATTAAAGCCAAGTAACTTCAATCTTCGATAAAAGACCTAATGCATCTAAGTAAAAGACATGAAACAAATCTAATCTACTAAAGACCGGAGAAAACAAAGTAAGATTGGGTAGATAAACCGATCTAGAGGGATCGGGGTAAGCCTTTTGTTGAAGTTCCAAGCAAGAGAAGAAGTAGCAAATCGAATCTTAATAGAAGCCTCTTTAAATCGTGGTTTCCCGTCCAAATCCGAAAACATCCGCCTTTCGAGACCCCCGTTCTGTCACAACGTATCCCTATTCATGCGGGGAGCTTAGGGCGAGTCAAAAGACAAGTCGAGATTCTTTCGGAAGATCCGGCGTGTACCTCTAGCCACCGCGGCTACAAGAACACCCTATGTAATCTATCGCGCGAATAGAATTGGAATAAGCAAAGCCGATCGAAAAACGAAATCTTCGAGGAAACACTTGATCGCTAAGAAAAGATTCAACTTGATAATTCAACTATGACAATGATACATACACAAGATCACCACCGGGATCCTTCCTTGATCTTGCTTCTAGCTCGGGAACTCCGACGTGGTCTTCCATGCAAGGTTCCCACGTCGGCTAGGGAAACCCTAGTCAACTAGCTCGACCCTCTCCTCTCCGACATGGTGTCCCTCTCTTCTCTTGCTCCTCGGCGGCCGAAGACGAAATCTTCTCTCCGTGGCTCTCGGTCGGGGGGCTATAAATAGCCCGATTGGCGGCTAGGGCAAAGGAGAGCACGTTTGGGCCCAAAATGGGCCCGGGGCCGACCGGATCGGGCCGGCGGCCCGGGGCCCATTTTGGCCCGGCCCCGTGGGCTCCTTTGTCCCACGTCGGTTCCCTTGCTTCCCGGATGTTTCCCCCTTCTGCATGTAGGTCCATGTCGTCGGTTTCTCTCCGAATTGGACTCAACTCCTTGTCTTGCAAGATTCGGCACTTTCCCCGGTCGGGCCCCCGGAGTTTGTCGTCTTCTCGGATCGAGTCCCCGGCTTCTTGGAGTTAATTTTGCTTCATTGCATGACTTGTTCGGACTTCAAGGTCTTGTCATGAGGTGCTTGATGAACTTATCCCGAAAGTCTTGCATTCAACACTAAAACCCCGCATAAACATTAAACTCCAAAACCGACATGCACACGTGAACTTGTTATACCACGGGGGTTAGTACCAATGGATAAGGTATAAAACTCATGCCAACACCGAAGGTAAACTCATGGCTAGGTTGACGGATTTTCACCGTCAACAACGTGCCACAAAGAGAGATCCCCTATCGGAAATGATGGTTTTAGGAACACCATGCAAGCGAACAATGTGCTCAATATAAAGACTTGCATAATCTTTGGAATCATATGTAGTGTGGACTGGAATAAAATGAGTTGTTTTTGTCAGTCTATCCACAATAACCCAGATGGAATCATGTTTCCTAGATGTGGGTGGCAATCCGGACACAAAGTCCATACTTATGTCATCCCACTTCCATGAAGGTATGGGTAGGGGTTGAAGAGTACCGGAAGGTTTCAAGTGGCTTGCTTTAATTCTTTGACAAGTATCGCATTCCGACACATATTTGGCAATGTCCACCTTCATATTGGACCACCAAAAATTCTCCTTTAAATCTTGATACATTTTACTACTCCCCGGATGGATAGAGAATTTAGAGAGATGACCTTCATCAAAGATTTCCTTTTTCAACTCCCAATTATCTGGAACAACAAGGCGTTGCCCAAACCAGACTATGTCTTTCTCATCCTTCCGGAAGCAATCATGCTTAGGATCCTTCTCTAGCAATTTTTGTTTTATTAAAAGAATACCCTCATCTTGAAGTTGAGCCTTAACAATTCTATCAAATAGGTTAGACTCCGCGGAAAGAGCATTTAGGCTTCCTTGTTCAACCATTTCCAAGTTTAGCCTTCTCAAATCCTCACATAGAGTGTCACTGTAAGGTTCCATTGATAGGCAATTGCAGTGAGCCTTGCGGCTTAGAGCATCTGCAACTACATCCACCTTTCCAGGATGGTAATGAACCTATAAATCATAATATTTGATTAACTCTAACCATCTTCTTTGCCTCATATGTAAATCAGACTGAGTGAAAATGTATTTGAGGCTTTTGTGGTCAGTAAAGATATTGCGGCGGGTTCCCATAAGGTAATGCCTCCACATTTTCAATGCATGAACAACCGCTGCTAGTTCTAAGTCATGTGTGGGATAATTCTTTTCATGAGGGCGAAGCGCTCGTGAGGCATAGGCAATAACCCAATTTTCTTGCATAAGAACACAGCCAAGACCCGTGCCTGAAGCATCACAATAAACTTCATACGACTTTGAATTATCCGGCTGTGCTAGCACTGGGGCTGAAGTTAAATGTTCTCTTAACTTTTGGAAAGCATTATCACAAGCCTCACTCCACACAAATTTCACGCCTTTCTTTAGCAACTCAGTCATAGGCTTAGCAATCCTAGAAAAATCCGGAATAAAACGGCGATAATACCCAGCCAAGCCTAGAAAGCTGCGGATTTGATGAGCTGATTTAGGAGGTTGCCAATCCATAACTTCTTGCACTTTGCTTGGATCGACAGATATGCCTTCACTGGAAATAGTGTGCCCCAAAAATTTAACACTGTCCAGCCAAAACTCACACTTGGAGAACTTAGCATAGAGTTTATGCTCTCGCAAGCGTTGTAAGACAATGCAAAGATGTTCCGCGTGTTCTTCCTCATTCTTGGAATAAATAAGGATGTCGTCAATGAAAACCACGACGAATTTATCCAACTCCGTCATAAATACGGAATTCATAAGGTACATGAAGTAGGCTGGTGCATTTGTGAGACCGAAAGACATAACCAAGAATTCATATAGGCCATAGCGAGTAGAGAAAGCTGTCTTGGGAATATCACTAGGCCGGATTTTAATTTGATGATATCCAGACCGAAGATCGATCTTAGAGAAGACCTTAGCTCCAGCCAACTGGTCAAATAGCATGTCAATGCGGGGCAAAGAATATTTGTTTTTGATAGTCACCGCATTGAGAGGTCGGTAGTCCACACACAACCTCAGGCTACCATCTTTCTTTTTCACAAAGAGGGTGGGACAGCCCCAAGGAGAAGAGCTTGGGCGGATATAGCCCTTATCAAGCAACTCTTGAAGTTGTTTCTTTAATTCAGCAAGTTCTTTGGGTGGCATTCTATAAGATCGCTTAGAAATAGGAGCAGTGCCACGCTGTAGCTCAATGAAAAACTCAACATCTCTGTCTGGTGGCAAGCCAGACAATTCATCAGGAAAGACAACCATGTACTCACATACTACTGGAATGTCCTCAAGTTGAGTAGTTATGGCTGCATACACACATGAGCCTTTATGGCCTGTTGGGGGGAGGTAAAGAATTGAATTCCCGACCAAAGGTGAGTTGATTTCTAACATTCTTTCAGAAATATCCAGGACAACTTTGTGCTGAGTCATCCAATTCATGCCTAGGATAACATCTACCCCTTCTAGGTACATAGTGACCAGATTAGTTGGAAAAGTTTTGCTACCTATCTCAAGTGGTACGCTTAAGGCTACTTGATTTGAAGCAACCTTTCCACCCGGTGTGGCAATCATATAGGCCTGCTTAGTATGACACCACTTCAAGTCCAAATTTCTCACGGTTTTCACATTAATAAAGCTATGATTAGCACCAGAATCAAATAATATAGTAACTGGACGACCACAGATAGAAAATGTACCCGTCAATACTGGTGCTCCCTCTGGCAGGCCAACCACTGTGGTGAAGTTTAAACGGCCTTGCTTCACTTGCACAGTTTGTTTCTTTCCCTGATTTCCAGCCTTAGAGCCTTGCCCCGAACTTTGCTGATGTTGCTGTCGAGGGTGTGTGCACTTGTTAGCATAGTGCCCCAGCTGTCCGCAGTTGTAGCAATGACGATCATCATTGTTGCGGGCAAGTGGGGTGCACTAGGCCTAGAAGCAGTCTGCTGAGTGTTGCGATAGCCAAAGCTGCCAGACGGCTTAGACTGGGATTGCCTCATCACCCAGCGTCCAGCTGAAGATGGCTGGGTGGCACCCTGCACATTCTTCTTCACAAACTTAAATTTCTTGCCTTGGCCACTGCCTGAAGCTTGATTGAACTTCCTCTTTCTATCTTGTTGAGCTCTCTTCATGGCATCCTCCTGAGAGATGGCCAAATTTACCAGCCCAGGATAGCTATCAATTTTTATTAAGTTCAACCTCTCATAGAGCTCTCCATCAAGCCCCTCACGGAATCACTCCATCTTTTTCTTATCAGTATCAACATGATAGTCCCCATACTGACAAAGACTATTAAACTTCTGGGCATACTGATGAACTGGGTCAGAGCCTTGCTTGAGATTCATTAGCTCTCTCATTTTCCTATCAACAAGACCCTTAGGAATATAGTGCTCTTTAAAGGCTTTCTTGAATTCTGCCCAAGTAATCTGGTGACCCTGTGGCTGCATGGATTTGAAATGCTCCCACCAGATTAATGCTTCACCCCTCAGTTGCTGAGCAGCAAAGCCCGCCTTATGTTCTTCTGAGCAAGGCAGTGTGAAGATGGAAAACATGGCCTCTATGGCCCTTATGAAAGCATCAGCCTCTAGGGGCTCCTCTGCCTTGGTGAAGAGGGGTGGCCTCATTGCCCTGAATTTTTCATAGGACATGACTGCATTAGGCCCATCCTGAATATGGCCTTGATTGTGCACAGGCTGCTGCAATCTTTGTGCAATTTGCTGCTGCGTCTGAAGAATTTGGCGCAACACTTCAGTTTGAGCAGCAATGAACGCTTCTGCGGGTGTCATGGGTGGAGGTGGAGGAAGAGGAACATCACCACTTGTCGGTGTTTTGGACCGGCAACCTACTACGGAGAGTACCCGAAGTAGATGAATGTGACTCGCCGAGATCGGTAACTCGAAGGAAGAGGCACGCGACACACAATTTAGACGAGTTCGGGCCGCGAGGTGCGTAATACCCTACGTCCCGTATGCCGCGTAGCTCGGGGTTGATAGGGCACGATTACAGGATGGTGCAATGGTGCGCCGTGAGTTGAGATTGGATGAGGTGATCCGGGGATCGGTCCCCGCCCGCCTTATATAGTCGGGAGGCGGGGTTACAAGTCGGAGTAGGGAAGGAGTACTAGTCGAGTACGTCTAGAAGACCTCTACACGGTGCGGAACATGTACGAGTCCTATCCGAGTACTACTCCGTGTCTTTGTCCTTGTGCTCCACGCCTTCGGTGCCGTGTAGCGCAAGTCGGGTAGTCCCGGGGGCCCACCGAGTAGTCGGTCCCCGGTACCCACCGAGGTAGTGGGCCCAGGGAGGTCCATACGACAAGCCCCCGAGTACTTTGTAGTCGAGAAGGATAGCTTCCAATAGTCTTGACGGCCTTAACGAGTAGTCCTCAAGCGTCCCTGAGTGCTACAAGTCAAAAGTCCTCAAGAGTAGTCGAAGCATCCCGAGGCTGGAATGTACTCCAGCTGATGTTTGAGCAATCTTGAAGTCTTCTCGAGTAGTCCCAAGCGTCCTTGAAATCTGCCTTCGAAGGTCTTCAAAAATGCTCGTCTTGTCTTGAAGCCGAGCCGTCAAGAAGATACGATTTGCGGAACCGCAATCCACGTAGGGTAGCCCCCGAGCCTCGAGCCGCGGGCTGCGGCCGAGGATCTATCCGAAGCCTTCACGAGAAAATCCCGAAAAATCCGGAGAGAAAAAACCGAAGGACACGTGGCACGGAGCCCCCGAGCCTTGAGTCGAGTACTTCCTCTCGAATTTAAGGGTCTTCTTGAAGAATGTGTCCTGAGATGCTCTTGAGACTAGCCGCGTCCCGGTAGTCGAGTAGAAGTAGCCGAGCCACCGAGGTGAGGCACGTCGACTAGTAGAATACGAAGAGTCACGCGCAGCCGCCGAGTCGCCCACGCGCGGACTTATCCGCCGCCCGTTACGAGAGGCGATTTGGCTTATAAATTCAAGCCGAAACCCTTAGGGTTTTTCACCCAAGTGAGCCGCGGTCATTCGCCACTTGAATCTTGAAGTAGATCCACTCCAACGAGCACTGCCGCCGCAGAGATCCAAGCGCATCGCCACCCGAAAGCTGTAGGGTAGCCCCCGAGCGGATGCGAGTGAAGACCCCCTCGTTCTTGGAGGATGAAGCCGTCCCCGTCGAAGACGTTGAAGGCCGGCGGGAAGAAGAGGAGCCATGCAGAAGCTGCCGCGGCCGGTACCGGAGCGGCGCCGCCCACGTCTCCACCGCGCGCTGACCCAAGCCGCGAGTGGAAAAGGTCGAAGGTGAAGACCGAGGACTTGCTGACCCTGTTGAACTCCGGGTTCATCAGGGAGAAGGAGATCGATATGTGGAGATCTGCCGCGGGAGATCCCTATCCAATGGAGAAGGCGCAGGACGAGATCCCGATGTTCTCGCGCTTCGTGGAGCGCGGGCTTGCGCTCCCAGCGAGCGATTTCTTCAAAGGGCTTCTCAGGTACTATGGCATCGAGTACCTCAACTTGAACCCCAACGGAATCTTCCACACTTCTCCGTCTTCGTCCATTTCCGCGAAGCATTCTTGGGGATCAAGCCGCATTGGATTCTCTTCCGGAAATTCTTCCGCGTGAAGCCGCGACCCGGCCGCCTCCAACCCCGCAGTAGTCGGCGGGGCCGGGATCCGGTTGAGGGAAGATGCCGCCGAGCGCACTCGGCGTACAAGCTCGTGGACTCCAACACGGATTGGAAGACGAGGTGGTTCTATACCACGAACCACCATCCCGAGCCGCCGAAGCCGAGCGGACGGCGGCCCAAGCACCAAGAGTGGTGGAACACGGAACCCACCATGCAAGAGGGGATCCGGCTCCCGAGTTGCCGGGACGAATCAAGGCCCCGCGTGATGCGGGACCGAGGGCCGAGCATGTGGCCTTCGGTTTCATGAAGCGTCGGATCCGGCCGCCGCCGCCGGCGCGGGATACGATGGGCTTCGAGTACACCGGCGACGACGACACGTCGCGGATGCGGGGGCGAAATTGAAGACAACGACATCATCGAGAGGTTGTCGAGGATCTTCAAGGACATGCGGAGTACACGGCGTGCCCCGTCGAGGAGTTCTCCGCCGCGCGCCCGCCCAACGAGGTAAGTAGCCGTACCCGCCTCGTCGAGTAGTAGGCACTTGTAGCAGAGTTGCTAACGCCTTTTGTGTCTTTTTGATGCAGGACGATGTGAAGCGGTTTGTCTCCGAACCGCGGCCACCACCGAGCGGAATTGAGATTCCAGCGGTGGAGAAGGTGAAGGAGCGCCGAGTAGTCGGAGACGACGACGATCCCGTCATCGTGGAGGATACCTCCGATGACGAAGAGGACGAGGAGACGCGCGCAGATCGCTTCCGGTGCCGGTCGAGGTTTAGCCGTCCGTGGGCTTGCCTCATGTGCCTCTCATCCAAGACCCTCCGCTAGCCCGGAGGCTAGCCTTCCGCGCCGCCGAGGAAGCCGCGCAACCCCGCTAAGAAGCGGGTGGCCAAGAAGATGAAGGTCTCGGAGACCACGCCTCCGCAGGTAAGTCATCTTGAGCGAGAAGGCGTCGAGTACCCAATGATCGAGTACGGTCTTGACGAGTAGTTATCCCCATGTGCGGGAGAGGCCGCCGCGGAGCCCGTGGAGGGGGGCGATGAGGGCACGTGGCCCACGGTGGGGGAACCGGGCTGGAAGCCGAAGTCCGGCTCCCACCTGTCGAAGAGCTTCGGCGCGGCGGAGCGCCGGCCCCCTCGCCCCGAAGGGAGCGAGTACCGCCGCCGCCGCCGCCGAAGAGGTGGAAGCCGGCGGGGCGCGAGAACGTCTGCGCGCGCCACCGCCGCCGTGGAAGAGGCGGTAGTCGGAGAGGCGGAGGAGGAAACGCCCGCCGAGTGTGGATCGGTTGACATCGCCGGCATCCTCGGTGCGCCGGCCGTGACTATCGTCCGGTCGAACTTGTAAGTACCACACTTCATGAGTAGTACTCATTGTAGTAGCCGATGTTGTCCGATGAACCTTTGTGGATACTTGTGCGTAAAATCCACCGACTTGAGCCGGGACGGAGAGGAGCCCGCGGCGGCGAGGTAGAAGAGGCCGCGCCGCCCGTCGAGGAACCCGCTCCAGAAGCCCAAGCCACGACCGAGCCCCCGCTGCGCCGGGCGGCGCTGCCGGAGGCGGTCATAGTCGAAGGTGAGTACTCTTCCTGAAGCTGTAGAGCCCAAAAAGAGTAGTCGAGAATGCTGATGCGCGTGTTCCCTAGTGACAGGCGCTGAAGGTGGTGACATCCCTGCAGGGGTGCCCGTGCAAGAGTTGACACCAGAGGCCCCGGAGGCTGCGACAGGAGCCCCCGAGCCCGTGGGGGAAACCGTCGAGAAGTCCGCCGAGGAGGAGGCGGCTGCCACGTCGCCAGGGGTTGCCCTGGAGGTGGCGATCCGGTCCCCGGAGATCCAAGACGCGGAGCCTATCCGCTCGGCGCCAATGACGGAGGCTACGACAAGTAGCCGTGGCGGGATCGAGTTGCTTGCCGACGATCTCGTCGAGCCGGCGGTGTTGGCGCGCAGATCCGGAGGCGATGCGGCGAGCCGAACAGTGGATGAAGGTACGTAGCCGTTGCCTCCCGAGTAGTCAATCCTTTCGTTGAGTACTCTGCTTGACTTGAATTGGTTTTGTGCAGGACGTCGCGGAGCGATCCCGCGAGAAGTCAAATCTGCTGCAAGGCTACGGCGACACGGTCTTTGCGAGCCGAAGCCTTGGAGGAGCAGCTCATGAAGTCGAGGAAGCACGCGGCCGCCATGCAGTCGAAGCTTGACGCCGCCTTCGCCAAGTACCACAACGATGTGATGGACTTGCAGGCGAAGAGCGACGAGCTGGTGCGGAAGAACAAGGGCCTCCGCAACAAGAATAGAGGTATGTCTCTTGACTCGTCGGGTACTTGTTAGGAGTCATCAAGCTCTGACCCGTTGTGTGTGTTCCGATGTTGCAGAACTCGAAGGCCAGGTGGAGCGACTGAAGGGCTCGGAGATCAGCATGAAGAATCTCTTCTACCGGGAGCAGGAAGCTCGCCAGGTACTTGAACTCGACTACAAGGAGCTGGCCTTCGAGTGCGAGAAGCACATGGAGTTGCGAATTGCTTCTGACCGGGATCTTGTCCATGCTACAAATCCTTGCGAGAAGTTGAACGAGGATCGTGAGGCGCTCCGGCCCAGGCGAAGGACCTTGAAGAGGCTGCCCTCCCGATCGCGAGGCTCCCGGTGCCGCACCCGGCGGCCCCAAGATTGCTCCGTTGGCGGATCGACTTCGTGAGGCGCCAAGCCGCCGGCCGCCTACGTGAAGCACATGGCCAAGTCAATCCCGAAGCAGTGGCCGGCCTTCATGAAGTCGTACTTCCCGAAGGCCCCGTGGAAGTAGTCGCCGGCGGAGTAGCCGCCAACCGCTCGGACGAGCGATGCGCGAGTTGCTTCGGAGCGCATGGCTCCCATCGCGGAGCGGTAGCCGATAAGTTGAATCTCCGGTGGCTCCGCATAGATAGCTAGTAGCCATGGTTGTATAGGAAACGGTTGTAATGAACTATCTCATATATCAATGAAATGTGAAGTTCCATCAATGAGTACTCGTAACCGCGATCTCGAGTGCGGAGCGCCCATCGTGGAGTAGGTGCGAGTAGTAGTACTCGGCTTAGTAGTCCCGTCGCGGGGAGTAGGCGATGAAAGAAGTTGATGAACAATCGAACTTTATTACCGAAGAAGTACACACCGGTGGCCGGGGCCGTAGTTACAAGTAGTCGCCCGGACCGGAGGCCGCTTACGGTGAGTAGTGCACCGGAGCGGGTAGCCGCTTACGTGAGTGATCCGTAGATAGCCGTGCGAGCCGGATCGCATCCGTAAGTAGCCGCGCGCCGGATCTTGGAGTGTGGTCTTCTTGGTAGACCGCCTGCTAGAGTCCTTGACGCTCATTGCGGCCCGTGGTCCGTAGGTAGCCGCACGGGCCGGACACGGAGTAGAATAGTCCGAGACTTGAAGCCGGGACCCGGAGGGTCGTTTGCGGCAAGGGGGTGTTGATGCGGTCGTGTGGACTTGAACCCCGCAGTAGTCGAGTAGACTAGGCGTAGAATCGACGAGAGCCGGTCGACGTTCCACGAGTTGTTGACTTCTTCGCCTTCAAGTGTTTGGAGGCGGTAGGAGCTCGGCCCGGTCACCTTAGCCACGGTGAAGGGTCCTTCCCGTGGGGAGCCGAGCTTGTGAAGTCCTTCCGTGTTCGGGATACGGCGGAGGACAAGATCTCCCACGTTGAAGGAGCGTTCTTTGACGTTGCGGTCATGGTAGCGTCGGATACCCTCGAGGTACCTTGCCGATTGGACGAGGGCGGCACGCCGAGCTTCTTCGAGGCCGTCGATATCAACTCGTCTCGCCGTCTTCCGAGACGCCTTCGTCGTAGTGCTCCACCGCCGGCGAGTTCCATATGACATCGGCGAGGGAGGATGGCTTCGCAGCCGTAGACCAGAAGTAGGGGGATTGCCCCGTTGGCTTGGATGGTTGAGTCCGCGGCCCCCCGCAGTGCGTTGGGTAGTTCCTTGATCCACTTGCCCCCTTTTGAGTTAGCGGCGTCGTGTAGCCGCTTCTTGAGGGCGTCGAGCACCATCCCGTTGGCGCGCTCGACTTGTCCGTTGGCCCGTGGATGGGCGACGGAGACGTATCCGACGTCGATTCCGCCGTTCTCGCGAAGTACTCCCGGGCCGGTGGTTGTTGAAGTTGGACCCCGTGTCCGTGATGATGCGGTGGGGTCGCCCGTTCCGAGGTCGACCGACTTGGTGAGCACCTCCTCGGGTGGCCGAGGCTTGTTGGCGCCGTCGGACTTCTCCGGGATGTCGAGTTCGCTTGTGGCAAGCTTCTTCGACGCGGCGTAGACCTCCATCATTGGGGTGGGTACTTGATTTGTCGAAGCAATCACCACGGCCTCTCGTATCGCGCCGTGAGAGATCTTCAAGTCCCCTTGGAGGGAGAGTACGCCGACCGGGCTTGGCATTTTGAGTACCAAGTATGTGTAGTGGGGCACCGCCATGAACTTGGCGATGGCCGGTCCGCCGAGGATGGCATGGTAGGAAGTCTCGATATCCGCGACCTCGAACTTGATGTATTCGGTGCGGTAGTTGTCGCGAGACGCCCGAAGGTAATCGCGCACCACCGAGCCCGGTGGGATAGCCGCGTTGCCCCCGGGACAATGCCGTAGAAAGGCATGCTGCTCTTGTCGAGCATGGGGGTGACGTCAAGGTTCATCTTCCCGAGAGTCTTGGTGAAGAGGACGTTGAGCCCGCTTCCGCCGTCGATGAGCACCTTGTTGAGCTTAGAGCCCGCCACCTGTTGGTTTCGGGACGAGAGGGAAGCGTCCCCGGTTCGGAGAAGCCGGTCCATTGGTCCGCGCGGGAGAAGGTGATGGGCGTCTCCGACCACCCGAGAGGGGTCATAACCGCCGGTTCAATGGACATCACTTCACGGCGAGTAGCCTTCGCTCCCGCCGGGGTAGTCCGCCGAAGAGGACGTTGACGGTCTTCTCGGGTTCTTGGAAGTCGTCGCCGTCCTTCTTCTTGTTCTTCCGATCGTGAGGGTGCGGTGGCTCCGGCGTATCCTTGAGCGCATGCCCGAGCCGGTAGCACCGCTCGGTGGTGTGGTTGCCGTTTGGATGCCACGGGCACTTCTCCTTCGACCAGGTCTTTAAACCCGCCGGAGTTCTTCTTCGAGTTCCCCTTTCGGGGGACGCCGGATAGCCGCGACGGTGTTGTCCGGCTTGCGCTTGCGGTTGGGACCCGAGAAGTTGTTGTCGTTGTTGTTGTTGTTGCGGCCGCCTTGGTTTGGGTTGCTGCGCCGCCGCCGCCTTGGTTCTCGCTTGGACTTGCCGCGGATGGCGTCGTACTTGGCGTTGGCCTTGTCCTCTTCATCCGCCCGGGACGTGATCATGTCCTTGAGGTGGGGAATGGACTTGGGGGCGGCGCCGGCCGAAGTCCTCGAAGGTGCGGCGATGGTAGAGCCCGTCCCGGAAGAGGTCGATGACCTCCTTGTCGGTGACGTCCACGACGGTAGCGCGCTTGTCGAAGAAGCGGCGCATGTACTTGCGAGGGTCTCGCCTTGTTCTCGCTTGATCATGGCAAGGTCCATGCGAGTACCCGAACGGCCCATGGCGCCCGCGAAGTTGCTTGTGAATTGCTCCTTCGGCCGGTCCCACTTGTCGATTGAGTGCTTGTCCGGCGACTCGAGCCACGTGAGTGGGGGCTTGGTCCGAGTGCGAAGGGGAAGTAGAGGCACTTGGTGTCGTCGTTGCCGCCGCCGTTCTCGATGGAGAGAGCATAGCATCGGAGCCACCGGATGGGATCCGCTTCGCGTCGTATTTGGTGATCCCCAAAGGCTTGAACTTGTCGGGGAGGAGCAAAGTTGCGAAGCCGAGGTGAGAAGGCGGGGAAGCCGTCGCCTTCGGCGGCGGTCGTCGACTTCTTCCGCCGCAACTCATCGATTCTCTCGGCGAGCATCGTACCCGCCGTGAGAGGCGCCGGAGGCATGGCCGTGCGCGTGGCCGCGGCCGCCGCGGGCCGCCGCCGCCTCCGGCTTTCTTGTTGGCTCCGTGGTTGGAGCCGCCGCCGCCGCCGCCGCCGCCGTCGGGGTCGTTGCCGCCACCACCGGCCGGAGCACGGTGGGGGACGACTTCTCGGTTGACGTTGTCTTGTCGTGAGGGTCCGCCGGCGGTGGAGCGTCGACGGTTTGGTTCGGGCCCGGGATGTCGCCCCGAGTACGGTTAGGACCGGGGTCAACATCGCGACTAGTAGCCTCGTTGTCGCGAGGCTTGGCCGGGAGAGGTTGGGCCGACTCTCTTGTCGACCCGCATGAAGTAGGCTTCCTCGGCGAGCTTGGCGATGACTTCTCCGGCCCGTATGCCCCGAGCTCGCCGTGCGATCGTTGTGATCGACATGAGGCATTGCTCGGAGTGGTGTGAACTCTGCTCTCGACCGCCGAGAGCTTCCCGCAAGGTTGCGGATGGGGAGGTTGTCTCCGAGCCGCCGGCGTCGTTCGTTGCGCTTCCTCGTTACGTTCGCGCCGGCGTCCCCGTTGGCGTCGGTCTCGTCCGCGGGGGCATCGGCGCAGACGGCTCGTCGCGGAGATGTCCTCCGGGTACTTGTCTGCGGCCGTGCCCGAGGTTCCCGGGGTGTCGCCGGCAGCCATGAAGACTTGACGATCAGGGGTACCCAAGCTTGGCTCAGAAGGTGCCACCTCAGTTGGTGTGCTTGAGTCGCCTTGGGCTAGTGGTGTTCCCTCCTGGAACGGTAGCGAGTCGATGTAGGCGACGTAGCGTGAGTCCTCTCTGTTGTCGGCTCGGCGGGTTTGCGGTCGGCCGCAGACGTATCTCCCGGCGGCGTTGATCTTATAACCGGCCCCGCAGGCCGGCCCCGACAAGGGAAGCTCAGAGGAGTTGTCTTCGGACTCGGGCTCCTCAGGGTCCGACCCGAAGTCGAACTCGTAGTCCGGGTTCGAGTAGAACTCGGAGAGAGGGCCGGAGTCCGAGACGCGGTTGGAGACGGCGTCGGAGTCCGAGTTGTACTCGGTTACGGGCTCCTTGCCGGCCCGGCGTGGCGTAGAAGCCTCCGTGCGGGCCCGGGCCGGGAACGCGAGGGCCACGCACGGAGCGCCGACGTGGAGAGGGGACCGCCCGCGATGGCCGAGGAGCCGGCTCGCATGCGATGGCCCATGGCGACGTCGGGTTCGAGTTGGAGACGCGACTCGAGCTCGAAGTCGGCGTGGAGGTTGGAGAGCGAAATTTCGCCGAACTTGCCGGCGAGCTTGCCCGTGACAACTTCGGGAAGCGTCACAAGGCACGTCCTCGAGTCGGGTTGCATGATCAAGCGGCGGCCCGGAAGGAGCCCACGCCATCGGCGGTGCGGACCCGTGCGCCGAAGACGAAGGTGTCACCGCGGTTGAAGGCGGCGGTTGGCTTGATGAGAACGGGAGCCGTCGAGTTCGCCATGTGATCTCGAGCGAGAGCCCCTACCCGGCGCGCCCGCCGTGCGGTGTTTTGGACCGGCAACCTACTACGGAGAGTACCCGAAGTAGATGAATGTGACTCGCCGAGATCGGTAACTCGAAGGAAGAGGCACGCGACACACAATTTAGACGAGTTCGGGCCGCGAGGTGCGTAATACCCTACGTCCCGTATGCCGCGTAGCTCGGGTTGATAGGGCACGATTACAGGATGGTGCAATGGTGCGCCGTGAGTTGAGATTGGATGAGGTGATCCGGGATCGGTCCCCTCGCTCCGCCTTATATAGTCCGGGAGGCGGGGGTTACAAGTCGGAGTAGGGAAGGAGTACTAGTCGAGTACGTCTAGAAGACCTCTACACGGTGCGGAACATGTACGAGTCCTATCCGAGTACTACTCTGTGTCGTCCTTGTGCTCCACGCCTTCGGTGCCGTGTAGCGCAAGTCGGGTAGTCCCGTGGGGCCCACCGAGTAGTCGGTCCCCGGTACCCACCGAGGTAGTGGGCCCGGGGAGGTCCATACGACAACCACCGCCTTCCACACCCCGAGAGTCATTCTGTGTGTTATCAGACATCTGAAAAGTTGAACTTTCATTAGATATATATTCAAAGCTTGCTTAAAAGAATACAAGAAAAATATGCATACGAAAACTCAGACTTATAGAAATTTCAGAATTCAGACAACATCACAGTCCTGAGTAAATAAATCATAACTCTCTGTACAGAAGTCAAAAATTCATAAATTTGGTCAGCATGTGTAGAATTTTATAAGCTTCAACTTTGGTATTCAACTCCAGATCAGATTCATCCTTTACAGGGGTCGAAAAATTCAGTTTCCAAAGTTCTGTCTAGCAGTTTGGACAGCAGCCAGCAGCTTACTAAAAATTCGATATTTCTTAAACTACACATGCAAAAATGCTGAATTTTGGTGAGCATGACCATTATAAAATTTCAAACAACTTTGGTAGTCATTGCAAAATCCAGAAATGACCATAACTTTCTTAATTTCATTTCTTAGGCAGATTGCTGCCGGAAACGTGTTTTTCCACCATAATTACAGATCACAAAATTCGGTGGATCACCATTACATAGGGGTCACTATGTAGCTTCTAGCTACACAAAAGAATACTCTAAGTCAGCCTAGCACCAAAATCTAACCAAAAGGGCTAACAAAGAGTACATGTCGAGTTTTCCTACTACAACATCTAGGATCTAGGTCCTATGTACAAACTATGGAGAGTTTCCCGCGACATGTAAGAATAGAGCACCAAGCTCCTCTAATCGAGTCCGGGAACGTCCTGAACCTCCTCTGGGTCCAGCTGGATCTCCATCTGCTCATCGTCAACAATAGCCGGTGGGTGGTGCACCTGCTGGAGCATAACCACAACACCCTCCAAGGCCTGTATATCGAGCTCGAGGTCCCCAACCTGCTCCTGCAAATCCTGGATGTGCTCAAGGTGCACAAGCCTCTCAGCATCCCTATCATCCAGCTGAGCCTGCAGACCCTGCTGCCCAGCCTGTAAGTCCAGAATCTGCTGCAAGTGGTCACCTCGCTCAAACAGAAACTGGTGTGCCTGACCCTGGAGCTGCTGTATCTGATCCTGAAGGTCAGCAATAGTCTGCACAGCCTGAGTGTACTTAACATACTACTCGGTGAAGAGACCGACAACCCAGTAGATGTACCAAGTAGCTCCAGTGAGACGACCAGCCAAGTCATCCGCGATAACTCGACGAAGGTCCTGTAGAGCGTACAAGGCCCTCAAGCACGTGCCCAAAGTCTGTACTGTTTCGTAGAGTGGTACAGTCTCGAGAAGTGTGGCTATATTGGCCATCCGGCCTATCCACAAAGGATCGTTGGGGTCCAAAGCCGGAACCAACCCCAACGGTGTCTGAAGCATCTCCTGCGGTCTGTGGGTGGAGACAGTGTTGAGCACCATCAAGGCTGCCGACTCGACTGCCTCGGCAGCGAGGAAGCAGAGGAGCTCCATGCTCAAGTCTGCCCACTCGGGGTGGCCCGGGTGGGGGAGCACAGTCACTCGAACTCTGCAGCTAGGTACGTGCAACTCCTCGTACTCCACCCCCTCGTAGAAAGGAGGGGTGGTGTAGCCGACAGCACACAAGGCTCTCCACGCAATGCGTGTGAAGCCCTCCCACTGCAAGCCAGTGGTGGCAAATGTGCCATCAGCACTCACCGCAACAAACCCAGGGGCAGCCATCTGTAAAATAATTACAAACACAAGTTAGAACCCAAAAATATGAGTTTAACATGCAATATGGCAAAACTGGCAGTTCTGAACAAAAATTCATAACTGAAAAACCAGTACCCAAAAATTCCAAATTCTTGTGAGTAAATCGACAATGTTATAACTCACATTTTTGGTATTCAAAGGTCGAACCAATTCAGATTGGAAAAGGGTGCAAAAGGTTCATTTTCAGAGTGCTGTTGCCCAGAAATTCAGCAGGGCAGAGCTTCACTAAAAAGACCGTAACTCAATACATGAGTAACCAATTACCATGAAATTTTTACAGCATGATCTATGCTAGTTAATGAACATTTTTTCTGTAGATTCTCTGGTCAATTTCTTTTTGGAACTATAGGTAAAGATTCGAGTTTTCTGCCCAACTCAGAATTTTGACAGCAATTCATCAAGACCTTGCCTAGCAAATTTAATCCTAACTTCAGTTTTAAGTATCCTAAAATCATGGGAAATTCAGAAAACAAACTTAACTAGGTGATGAACAAATTCCCTAAAGAGCACCTAGCCAGAAATTTTCTAGATAATCCTTAGAAAAATTTGGACAGCAACTAGTTAGAAATTTTGCTTAATCACTACATCAAAGCATCAAACTAGCATATTGGTCCTTAAGAAACTCAATTTAAATAAAGACCAAATACACATGATTTAAGTTCATTTCTGGTTTAATAGCTTTTACATGATGCAAAAAGCGTTCTAAACTTCCTCACAAAGCTTTTAAGCTTAAAAACGAAGTTAGTGCCGGTGGCAGGGCATATATAAACGTCTCTCCCTATAATAACTAGTCGAAAGCTAATCGTTTCTTAATTACCGTGCCTAACAACCGTGGTTAGTGTACCTACAAAAAATCACAGATATTCAAGACCTTTTGTGTCAGCACTCACAAAAGCGTCAACATTCATTACCGTTCACTATAAAAACGGCATCCATGCATCAAGTTGCTGCATGGACAGCGTCCTAATTAAGACTCTCACGCGACGTGAGTGCCCATTGGAATAGGCCTCACTAGTCCCTCACAGGACTTCCCTGTGGTACCACCACGTATGAAACACGTGACGAGACTCAGACGCGACGTGGCACCCATTGGAATAGGTCCCACTAGTCCCTCCCAGGACTTCCCTGTGGTACCACCACGTATGAAACACGTGATGAACTAGTATGGTTGTGCAAGAAAGTAAGTTTTTACAGGAATAAATGTGCTGGAAGTTATACTAAATACACCATAGAATACTAGCCACCTGAAAGAACCAAAAAATTCCCTCTACGGACTAGATTAGACCTTAACATCCTACTCTTTTAGCTAGATTATTAATCTTGGCAAATTTTATTCCAAAAACAAGTTTGTTAAGGTATTTTAATTACTCTGGTGCATATCATCGCTCTGGTACCAGCTGTGATAGAACCGCCCAAAATAGTTCCGTATTATCACCTAAGCCTGTCCACGTGGCCATTAAGCAATAATAAAGAACTATTCTGCCGCTTCCGCTGGGTAAAGCCCGGTAAATCACATACAACAGGATCGCTGATATGCGCTAAACCCACACGAAGGCGGCACCAGAGTACAACATTACATTATATAAAAAGGTTCACAAGTTCAACATTATTACAAACCTGTTTTTTCGTACATAAAAGTAAACATGGTTCACAGTTTAAACAGCGGAAAGTAAACAACACGCATGATACACATAGGAGGCCATCCATGCATATCACTCATCATCATCGTTCTCCCATTCAACCTCCCATCCCTCTGGAATAAGACCAGGCCAGATAGGATTACCTGAAATCAACAAATTAAGCAAGGCTGAGTACTAATACTCAACAAGACTTACCCGACAAAAAAATAAAGTAAGACTAGACATGCAAGGCTTTTTGGCTTGTGGGTTTGTTTTGCCAAAAGCGACTAAGAGTGGATCCTTATTTTCAAGTTTTAGCTCATATTCTAGTATGTTAATCAGTCTAGGTGAGCACCTGTACTAAACAAGCATGTTGTGCAAACAATATTAAACAGGTAACAATATTAATCCAAAATGTTCCATAAATAAACATGGGGTAGCCAGTGGTCAAGCCGACTCAGATAACTGCGAGTGACCGACGATCGATTTATATCCTTTCAAGGTAAACCCAAGATACACCGAAGAAGTAGACCCCAAGAATTCAAATAAAAGCAAATGCAGGGTCTACCCTGACCAGGCGGTTCCCAACATCCCACAGTTTGGGATCAGACGCTACAAACTCTGGTACACGGTTATCCGGAGGGTCTAACCCGACCAGTCCGGACTCACACACTATACCACGGGTAGCTAGCCCGGAGACACATCCCAAGTGGGTAGCTAGAAAGATCCCGCCCCAGTTCAGAAGGTACTAGGCTTACCAGTCCCATTCCCGACAAGTACTTGGTACGTTCAATAGCTTAGGACCAGCACCATGCTACTCGGTCGAGACCGAACCCATTGCTCTTACCGCATGAGCGAGTCAATTTAACCAACTTATGATTCCAACATAAGCATCCTATATCTCACGAGCAATGGGTCATTACTCGACTTCTACCGTATCCTTAGAGCATGGCACTAGCGTTCCTAACATACTAGTATGAGAGCATAGGAGTCCTAAGGATCATGCAACTAGGTTTCAAAACAACGCCTGAAACTTATATGCACAAGTAAAGCAATAAAGTGCTGAAAAGTAAAGGACATGATTTTCATTTATAAAGTGGGTTAGATGAAACCGGTGCTTGCCTTTCTCAGACTCAGTACCAACACAAGCCTTGGGCTCTTTTGGACTTTGGTCCAGGTCTTGTTGCACACCAATTTGGTTCAGCTCTCCACCAGCTGCCCCCTCCTCCTCCTGGGTGAGCGTGTATGTCCCATAAGGAAAATCTACACGTTTACATGCACATGCATGAGATTATGGTGAAGGTGGGAGAATTACCACAAAACCAACTCTTGTTGGACAAATTCATCCAAACATTATTCTTTTCTCACAGAAATTATTAGGGTGTGTGATGATAAACAAAACACTACTTTGATGGTGATTGTGTGCACATCTAAGCAATTTAAGTTACTTAACTTCACCAAACAGCAAGGGGGTGTGTTTAAATTAATAAAAACAGAAAAAAACATGATTTCACAATTTTAACCCTTTAATGTCTTTTCTTTCTTTAATTATTCAAAACAAGCCTTTCAACCATAAATCCAAATTAAATCAAAAACACATCAAATAAGCCTAATATTTTGCACACAGCAACATATACTTAATTTAAGCTCTCAAACCAAAATATAGCTTAAGATCATTTATAAATTAAGTTAAACGAAAAAGACAAATTTCAGCCTAGTAAGTCACCATTAACTCATATAAAAGATTTAATAAACCTTTTTTTATCTCAACTTTCTCCTACAAGTCATCTATGCCAAGAATGAGTTTCTGACCAAAGCATAAGTGCAGATTCAAATTATTTTTCAGATTTTGAATTTAAACGCCTACACATGATTAAATCCAAATCACCTAGTAAACAATTCTCTAAAATCAAATCCAGTCTACCAGAGATACTACTCAACAAGGCAAAGCCCTAGGGTGCACATGTGGTTACAGAAAAGTTCATTAAAGGGGTTATAAAAAGCATCAAACTAAAATTAGCATAAATCTTACAAAAATCATAACTGAAAATATATACATCAAAATCATTCACACTTTTGCCACAGATCTAGACATACCATAAAGAGTAACATATCCAAAATTCAAGTTCGTAGCATGTGTATATTTTAAATCACACTAAAAACACTTCAAACTGAGTTGGAATTTGTAATTCAAAAACTGCACAGAAAAACTCTATACATATTTTCTAGAAACAATAGGTTTCTTCACCAGGAAACCAATAAAATTTGTTTTGCATTTTTCTGATTTTTCTACGAATTTTAGTGAATTTTCGAATTTGCTGCAGAAACCTTAATAACACATTTGCAGGGGGGTCCTCGAAAGAATTTCTGGAATTTACGCATATGCCCTTCATTTACAGAAACCACCCTGGAAAGATTGCAATCAAAGCAATGCAGCCCCTGCCGGCGCAGGGCTCACTGCCGGCGGTGGAATCCGACCGGGGTTGGTTGGGTGAGCGGCTAGGGATGGGATTGCGGTTACCTTTGACCGATTCGTGGAGGTGGTTGGGGCAATGGAGCCTCCGGCGGCATGGAGACGGCCGGTGGCCGCCACTGCTCTCCTGGCCCGGCAGCCTGCAGCGCGACGCGGTCCCCCGGTGGCCGGGCCGACTATGGGAGCGGAGGGGGAAGTGGCCCGCTCGGCGAGGCCGGCCGGCTCGGCTCCACGGCGGCACTGGCCCTGCCGGCAGCGGTGGTGAGGGCAGGGCGCAGTGATGCCCTGCTCTGCTTCAGAGCGATCGGTGCGGTATCACAAGAGAAGTTTAGGTGGCGACCTCCACGACGGGAACGAGAAAAATCTAATATTCTTCTCCCCTCGCCTTTAACCGCAGTTGGCGCTGGCTGGACTAGCCTGCACGTCGCAGCTGGCGGACGCCGCGGCGGGCGCGTGGCGCAGATGGCGCACAGGCGCGGGTAGGCACGGTGTATGGTGAAACCGCGAGGCGGAGGTCCCATGGTCGCATGGGTCCATGGCGGGGATTACCAGGCTACCGTACGCCGGAGAATCGCGACCACGACACGTGGCCGACGCGTCTGGAACGCATGCGCGTGCACCAGAGCGCGGTGACGACGTCACCCGGCCCAGTCTTATTCCATTTGGGCCTTTTCGAAATTGCAAAACTCCAAAAATCGTCAACAAACTCGTAAATCTCTAAAAAGCAAAGTTGTAGAGGAGCTATAGACCTACAACTTTCCCAAAGGGTGACATATGTTTTGGTCAACTGTTTGTCCGGGAACGTCGGTCGATGTTACAGATTTTCCACGGCTCAGGTTACTGTTCACAGCGTAGTCAACTCGATTTTTGGCCAATTTGCACTCAAAATTGGAATGTCCGCCAATTACAAAAAATGTGTTCCCGGAAATAACGAACAACTTTCGTATTGGCTGATTTTGAACTTCGATAGTGAAATTTGGGGAACGCGCAAGAAAACCATTTCAGGCTTAAAGGAGATCTAGGGTTTGACCGTGATTTGGGATTTTGACCATGGTCTTTTGTGCAAATTTGTGACAAAACATGTCAAACATGCTTAGAAGCTAATTAACCTTTATTAACCCATCTAATTAATGTCATTAGCACCAATAAACATCAGGGATGTTACATAGGGCGAGTTCGATAAGAACAAGTTGAAATCACTTGGTCGGTCCGGTATGCACCTCTAGCCACCGCGGCTACAAGAGCACCCTAAGAAATCTAGTATAGATTGGGGAAGAAGCAAAACCAAGGAGAAAGAAAAATCATCGAGAAGGCACTTGATCGCTAGAAATTGGATTCACTATAAAAACTTCACCATGAATGATTACATGAACAAGATCACCACCGGGATCCTACCTCGATCTTGATCCTTGCTCCGGAGCTCTGACGTGGTCTTCCATGCAAGGTTCCCACGTCGGCTAGGGAGACCCTAGACAACTAGCACGACCCTCATCTCCGAGATGGTGTCCCTCAAGCTTCTCTGCTTCTCGACGGCGGATGACGAATTGATTGATGTGTGGCTCTCGGTCAGGGGGGCTATAAATAGCCCGAGAGGCATCTAGGTCAAAGGGGGGCCGACTGGGCCTCGAAATGGGCTGGGCCGACCGGCCTGGGCCCACTTCGGCCCAGTTCGTGGCCTCCTTCGCCCGGTGTTGCTTCCCGAGTCTTATTGTATCCTCCCCCCTTCTGCATGTGGGCCCTTGTCGTCAGTTTCTCTCCGAATTGGACGAAGCTCCTTGTCTCTCAAGATTCGTCACTTTTCTGGCTAGGTCCTCGAAGTTTGTCATCTTCTCGGGCTTGGTCCTTGGGCTTTTTGGAGTCGTGTTCACTTCATTGCTTGACTTGTACCGGGGTTCAAGGTCTTGTCATGAGGTGCTTAATGAACTTATCCCGGAAGTCTTGCTTTTCAACGCTAAAACCCTGCATAAACACTAAACTCCAAAACCGACATGCACAAGTGAACTTGTTATACCACGGGGGTTAGTACCAATGGATAAGATACAAAAGTCATGCCAACACCGAAGGTAAACTCATGGCTAGGTTGACGGAATTTCACCATCAACAGGTGACCGCCTCCCTCTCTCTCCTACGAGGCGCGCGGCGGCGACGGCGACGCGCGGCGTGTCGCGGGGGGGGGGGGGGGGATGGGGGTGGGGGGGAGCTCGGCCACAAATGGGAGGAAGCGAGGAGTCGGGGGATTTTGGTGGGGGAGCCCTCTGGAATCTAGGGCCGGCCGGGCGTGGTATGGCGTTGGCTCCGGTGATCGGCGGTTGCAGGAGATGGTTCCTTGCGGCTGCGAGATGGCGGAGACGAAGTGGCGAGATAGGATCGAGGATGGGGAGGCGGTGTCGAGGGAGAGCGCAGGGTGCGGCGGCAGGGAGATGACGAGGCCGGAGGATCGAAGGGAGCGGCGATGGAGAGAGAGAGAGGGGCGGCGGTAGGGACAAAGAGAGAGAGAGGGGGCGTCAGGGAGGGGAGCGTGGGGTCTAGGGTTTGAGCAGGAGGAGGAGGTGGAGCCGCGACCGCGAGGGGGCGAGCGGAGGGAGGGTGGGACTGGGTGGGCCGAGCGCGAGGGGGTAGCGCGATCATCCAGAGGGGGCATGGTCGTCCAAGCGGAAGATGGCAGACCCAATTTTTTTCTCCACTTGTTTCTTTTTAGTAGTAGAGATTACTAAGAGTAGAGAATGAATTGGAAGTGGTGGTGTTACCTTTTAGTGTTGTTGTTTCCTCAAGGATGTCCTTCTACTTCTTTTTGGCAGCAATCTCTTGAACTCTTTCACTCCAACGCCTTTCTTCTCTAGCACTCTTCAAAGCTTCACATGGGTTTCTTAGCTTGGTAACATCAAAGTCATTAGCCCCCCCTCATTTGCCATCGTTTCCAGATTGTTATCATCAGGTTTTTCAATCTCATGGGATTGAGTGCTACTCCCTTCATTCTTATCAGCATCAACCTCCATATTCCCTTCAAATAGCTCAACTGTAAGCCTTTCTTTTTCAGGGCTTGTTGACACTGACTCCCTCCTAGTGACATACTGGGAGAATTCACATCTGGCCAGCCCAACTCTGTTGTTATTACCAGATGGTCTAGCTTCTTTACCAAACACTTTATTCACCTGGATCTGAAATTCATCACTACTGTCACTTGGCTCATATGTTGCTGCAGGTATGATGTCTTCATCATTCTGTACACCATCTGGTTTTTTATAGGTCATTCCCAGGGGCAGATTGGGCATGCCTTCCATCAGCCTGTTTTCTTCCCCATTCATCACCACCTCTGACAGACCCTCCTTCTTGGTTTTTCTTTGCAGTGTCATCTTCTTCTCATGTTGAGTCTTCATTTTCTTTGGGCTTGGTTGACAGCTAGGATCAGATACTCTGAAACTCTCCTTTTGTTTCTCTTTATGGAGGGGGTTTGGCTCTTCTCTTTCAAAGTACAAGTCATATATATACATTCCCAAGTTGCCCTCAGCAGACTCAGGTATCTCCATGATATCCCTACAGGCAATCCTAATTCTGACAAACTCTAGATTGTATCTAGTATTCTCATCAATCTCTACTGTTTTCCCCACCAAACCACCCACTTTGGCAATGGTCCTCACCCCTCTGGTCAATTGGTATCCCCTCACTTTAAACCAGGCCTGTTCCAATTTGCCTTTAGCACCAACAGATGAAGATTAATTTTCAATGGAAATCTGAGCATCAACACTTTTTATGCCCAAATTAAATTTTCTATATTCCTGAACCATTTTTGCTGATGGAAACCTCATGACAAATTTGTTCTCTGTAACTTTCTTTGCACTCCGCCTCCAAGTCAAAGAATCAATGATATTACCAAATTCCATTTCTAACTGTTTTGCAGTCATCTCTCCCCTGGTGACAGTGATTATGGCAGTGCTTGCTCTCTCTCTTAGCACTTTCTGATCAATATGTTCATCAATAAAGAAGAAACTCTGATTTGGCACTTGAGCAGCGCAGAGTTCAGGACCAAGGTTCCATAGTGGCTCCCTCCTACAGTTGTAAGCATTATGATTGTTTAGAGCACACATCTCACAAGCAGATTTCTTTCTACATTCTTTAGATGAGTTATTCTTAAGCCCACAGTGTATACAGCTAGGCCTTCCCTGAGCACGAGCCTGTCCTTCAGCAACATCAGATTGCTGATTCTTTCTTGATTGGAGTCCTGGCTCCTTTCTTGCATGTTGCCGGGTTGCTTACCCCATCTGTCCTGATCTCTAGCTTCTTCAGTTCCACTCTGCTTTTTTCCTTTCTCAGCAGTGTTGGGGGTACCCAAAAATCCGGATAAGATGCCCGAACACGTGAAAGAGAACAGTAAGCACGTTCAAGCACAGTGATGACAAAGAAGGAATCTCCTGTAGACTGCACAAGTTTCCAAAATTGTGAATCCCCTTACACGTGCCCTCACGCCCCCCCTTTTATAGGGAGACGAAAGGACTTTAACATTCCGACAATACCCTTGGACTCAAAGAATATTCCTAATGTGAACACACACACAAATGTCTTTTACATCTCATACATTTACAAGCCTGCCACTAGTTCACACGTTAAACCTGGACTTTTTGAGATGACAACTTTGACTTTGCTTCTTGCTAGTTCGTGAATGTTCTCATTCAGGAAGTCTTCATGCACCGTGATTCCCGAACTCGTTCTCCAATATATTCCCGAATGTCAGGGATTCCCGAAGTTTGTGGCTTCGCAGGTTCATGACCTTGAGTCTTTAGGAATTCGGCGACTTCAGGGCTTGGCAGGTTCAAGACTGGCAGACAACACGCGTTCGCAACTCCGAGAGTTCGGGAGTCCAGTTCACCGCACATTCATGACTTCGAGATTTCACGAATTCCAGACTCCACATCTTCATGAGTTTTGCCCCTGAAAACTTCCATCACAAATTTCATTAGCCTCGACGTTTCAAGGGTGATGGGTTTTCATGAATTCCCCAACACTAGCCCCTCGGGGAAGCGGGTTGACTCCGACGATCCGATTCCACGAACATTTCGGAATTTCAGTAAAAAACATCACCCTCGGAACGTCGGAGGGGACACGCGTCACTCGGGAGCCTCACAACGGTCGAATCGAGGCACGTTCGCAGAACCACCACCCCCCCCCCTCGCCCTATAAATAGAAGGCTTCCGCTGTTAAAATTTCACTGCTCTCTTGCTTTGTTGCGAATTGTAACTCTCTTCTTCGCGGAAATTCGTCTCGTGCTCTAGCGTTCGCGGCTTGAAATTTTCCTCGAACTTTTCTAAGGTACTGTTTTCTTTGTCTTTAACCTCTTGTTTATTCTTTCCATTTTACTGGTGTCCTTTACTTTGCGAATTTTATTCACGAACGTCGTCTTTATTTTCTATTATCTTTACTACTGTCGAATAGGTGGCTCGAGTCAAAAAGTACTGCAAGACCCATGACGGCCGAAGAACTTGCAGCAGCCGGCCTTCCTGCCGAACAAGTTGCTCAGAGTCCTGAGAATGTTCAACCTCCCGAAGTGGAGGGATCACCTGTTGCCAGTGGATCCAAGAGTCACGAAGAAGGGGAGGTCAGGACAGACGATGAAGACGTCAGGGATGTTGACGCCGACCTCAAGGATTTGATTGCAGCAAAACAGTCAGGGTCTCTTCCTCCATCTCTAGTTTTCGGAGAATCTAAAGTCACAACCAACATGATCAAAGAATACAAAGCTGCCGGATTCTTTCCTTCGGGCACCGGGTGCGCTCCCTTGGATGAGCAGACTCCTACTCCCGAAGATGGAGAAGTAGTTGTTTTCGCGACTTCTTCACCTGCGGTCTTAGGTTTCCCTACGATCCAGTTCTCCCTGCAGTCTTGGACGCTTTTTCGGTGAAAACCCATCAACTTTCACCGACATCTTTTCTGGAAATTTCTAAGTTTATATGGATCATGAAGACCTTCGGTTGTAACCTTAGTGTCGACGCTTTCGCGAGGTTTTTCGAATTGGTTATTGTGCCAGATGTCATAAAAGTCAACGACGGGCAGTTCTACGAAGCTCATTATGCGTGTTGCACTTTCAACACCCGACGGCAGAACACCCAAAGGGGGATTACGCGAATCCAGATCGCGCCCTGCTGTAAGACCAACCTCACCAAAGATTGGAGCTCATATTGGTTCTATGTGAAGGTTGACATGTCAACGATTTCGGGGTATGAAGGGCCGGCTCATCCTCTGTCTACGCCAATTGGAGCCTTAACCGCTGTAAACACTGCAGAGTATAATCACCGGGCTGTTGGAATCAGAAGCTGCGAAAATGCATTTCATCTTGCCAGTACCATCCTCAGAGGTCGCGATATTGTCGAAGAATTTGTTGCTGCCCAAATCTGGCCGATCTCTCATGGCTGGGCCCCGAACGAGATCGCGCACTTCAATGTTAACTGGGCAGCACAGGAGGTTCCTTTCCCGAAGTTTGGTATTAAACTGGGAGACGGCCAGAGCGCCGACGACCTCATGCTCGATGTGGAGAAGAGAGTTAATCTCATGATCGGTGTATATACAATGAACGAGTACAAGGCTTACAAGAATCTGGTAAAGCACAAGAGAAGAATTAATCGCGTATTCTCTGAGGTCTGCGGGGACAAGTCTTTTAATTCTCGACGCCCGGGTCGCATGCTGAAGATACCAGCGGTTGCTATCGCTAGCTGCTCGGCTGCTACCATAAGTGCTCCAAGAAGAAGATCTTCGAAAAGCGGCCCCGCGACTGCTGACGAGACTACAACTTCTGGCGTTCAACCCACGAAGACTAAGTCTCTTGAATCGTCGAAGCGCAAGCACAAATCTTCCGAACAACTTTCGAACGCTGAATTCCAGGCGGCCTTGAGCCTCGCTCGGATGAGCCGCAAGAAATCTAAGAAGGCTGTGAAAAAGGTTGTCTCTACTGAAGTTCGGCGGGTTCCCTCTGCCTTCGACGACAGCCTCTTCATGGAGACAGTTAGCCAGAAAGGTTCTTACTTCTGGCCCTTGTTGAGATTTAATTTTCGAGAACATTGCCCGTCGGGTTCTGAGAATGAGTTCGTGGATATTGATTCTTTTTCAGATGGTGGACCCGAAGTTCGGAAAGAAGTAATTCCCGAGGCTGCTGCTGATCTCCCTGTTAGAGCTACTGTTGCTGCTGCTCCTCAGTCTGTCCACCCTCGTGATGAAGCATCTCCCGAATTTACCAAGGAGCTCGAACTCACCGTTCACAGGGGTGAGGATCCCGTCCAGGGTGCCCCCTTGCTCGAAATTCGCGAAATAGTTCCCGAAGGCCAAGCTTCCTCTCCTTCCCTAGCTGCATTCAACAAGAGCTTTGGTACGTCTCACCGCGGTAAACTACTAAGTGTTGGTTTCGAGGTGGCTAGTATCGGGAACGGCGCGTCCAAGATTTTAACACTCTGGAAATCGCCTACACTTGTTGATGAAACAGGAGAAGAAGGCTCGGAACAAACTGGAGGAGTCGCTCGGGAATCTGGAATGGGGCCTCATTCCGCTCTGAAGAAAACTTCTGCATCACTGCGTAAAACTTCTTCGAACTCGGGGAAGAAGGTCACCATGAAGAATCTAAGAAAACAAGGTTCGGTTATTTTTGTTAACTCTTGTGGTTCTAAGTTTTACGATTTTTGTTCATGATTTCATTTGGGGAATTTTTCAGAGTTTAAGGATCTTCTTCATTCGTATCCTCCATCCAAACTCGCGAAGTTTCAAGAGGATTACTCTCTTAAGTCTTCCATGCTCAGGAAGGTTGCCGCTGAACGGCTCATTGATCAAGAGAAACTGAACAGGCAGCTTTCTCAGGAATCTAAGGAACTTAAGCGCAACTTCGCCCTTGCTCAATCCATGAATCTCGATTTGGAGAAAAAGGTGGCTGAACTGGTGGAAGTCCTGAAGCGTTGCCAGGACGAGAAGAAAATCGCTGATGAGGCGCTTGAGCAATCCAAGAAATTGCAAAAAATTCATGACGATGATCTGAGTTTAATTGAGAACCTTCGTAAAACTCACGACAGATCTTCGAGCTAATAATGCTGATCTGGCCAGATCTCTCAGTAGCAAAGAGCAAAAAATTCAAGATCTCGAAAAAGCCTTGACTGAGCAGAGAGAGGCTTTTGGGAAGCAGATTTCCGACATTATCGAGAGGTTGACGGTTTTGTTCGAAGAGTATGAGAGATTCTTGAATGAATTCGGCATTCGTCCTGCGCCGTTTCCTGCTAACTTAGGACTTCCTAAGTTCATGGACTGGATTGATGCCGAATTCAAGGCGCTTTCCGAAGTTATCTCTGGTGCTAATGACTTCGCAGCAGCCTTCTCCGTCGAGAGCATTTTGAAGCTTCTGCATGACTTCGATCGCGCGGATCTTGCGAAGTTTCGCGAAAAACTCCCGCAGTTTCCCGACGCCCTGAGTACCTCAAGAATTCGGCCAAATGAGGACGTCCAAGCTATCAGGTCCATATTCGCAAGGGAATTCTGGCTAACCAGCGGGAAGGAAGCTGTCAAGAGCATTGCGCGCGCTAAGCTTGCCCAGGTTAGTTTTCGGACGATTCTGTTCGCTACTGCTTATTTGTAGATTTATTGCCCTTTGATTTTTCCTTACATCTGTTTATTTGCCTCTCTTAGTTGATTGAGGAGGAGAATCGTGGAAAAGGCGCTGCATCCCCTGAATCCTCTACTGAAGATGAAGATTCTAGTGACTCGGGAGAGGAGGGCTCAGGCGACAGCAGCGATGATGGCAGTGATGGTGGCCAAGCTTCCGGGCATGAAGAGGACTCTCCGAAGGTTGACATTACGGACTAGAAATTTGCGAAACATTTGCCCTTCGTGGCCGTTCTTGTATATTTGTACATTCACTTAGTTGTAGTGTCTTGTCTGAACAAGTTGTTTTTTGTAAACTTTAGCCTGCATAGGTCCTGCAAGTTAGGCCTGCACAGGACATGATGCCTGTGCGAATTCATCGCGACAAAATGTTTGTCAGTGGCGAAGCATGGCGCTTGTTTCAAGAGGCTCATCCCGAACATGATTTTTTTGATTTTTGGCTCGAGGTTTCGTTAGGTTTTCTATGGGATGCTTCGATCTTTCTTCCTTCTTCCACCTTCGTAAGGAGGAGGGTTCCAGTGTTGCGAATTCAAGTTTCACGATGATCCCGAAGACGGAGCCCCTTAGCCCGATTGCCGGCGAGCTCGACTTTGCTTACGCTAGCGACATTGCAGAAGACAATAGTTGCGAACCAGGACACGTTGTCGAACTTTCGTTCTAGGGTTTGTACTTATCAATGTAATTGCTGCTAAACTGTTTCGAAATTTTTATGCAATTAAGGCAATAAAGACGTTTATTTGGAAAAAAAACGTCACCCTCCCCCACCTTGCCATTTTGCATGAAAATTTTGAGTACTTTTATCAAACGCGTTTTTGGAGAAATCTTCGTAAGCTCTTTAAAACTTTAAACGTTGTTACGCAAGTCGACAAAATTTGTTTTCGAATTTTGTGGACTTGACCCTCTTGGCATACTTGCCCTGGTTGATATTGCAACCCTCAGTTGCTTCAACCATGATTTTCTACGAATTTTCACATGAGTCCCTTTCCCTTTTGCCAGAACAATTTTGTCGTGAAAATTTTTTCGGCAATTTGCATTAAGGAAAAATTTTTGGATAATTTGCCCCACAGTGGGCGCCAATGTTGGGGGGTATCCGAAAATCCGGATAAGATCCTCGAACACGTGAAAGAGAACAGTAAGCACGTTCAAGCACAGTGATGACGAAGGAGGAATCTCCTGTAGACTGCACAAGTTTCCAAAATTGTGAATCCCCTTACACGTGCCCTCACGCCCCCCTTTTATAGGGAGACGAAGGGACTTTTACATTCCGACAATACCCTTGAACTCAAAGAATATTCCTAATGTGAACACACACAAATGTCTTTTACATCTCATACATTTACAAGCCTGCCACTAGTTCACACGTTAAACCTGGACTTTTTGAGACGAGAACTTTGACTTTGCTTCTTGCTAGTTCGTGAATGTTCTCATTCAGGAAGTCTTCACGCACCGTGATTCCCGAACTCGTTCTCCAATATATTCTCGAATGTCAGGGATTCCTGAAGTTCGTGGCTTCGCAGGTTCATGACCTTGAGTCTTCAGGAATTCGACGACTTCAGGGCTTGGTAGGTTCAAGACTCCGAGCCATCGCGCGTTCGTAACTCTGAGACTTCGAGAGTTCGGGAGTCCAGTTCACCGCACATTCGTGACTTCGAGATTTCGCGAATTCCTGACTCCAGATCTTCGTGAGTTCTTTGCCCCTGAAAACTTGCATCACAAATTTCATTAGCCTCGATGTTTCGAGGGTGACGGGTTTTCATGAATTCCCCAACAAGCAGCTTGTTCCCAGTTGGAAGAAGATCCATCTTCTTTCTATGTGTATTCCCCTTCTTCCATTTGCATCTCAAGATCCTCACCCTCTTGATTATGATAGTGATGCGTACCTTCATGTTCGGAACCATGCGCCTCCGGCCTATCTCCCTCGCCCCTGAAGCGATGTTCACCAGTACGCTGCCAGACGAAAGTTCGTGCTCCAGTCCGGTCGGCCCCACGGCCAGCACGTCCCGTTCCACGACCGCCCTGGCCAGCTCCAAGGCCACCTCTTCCACCCCTCCTCCTTCCCCCCCCCCCCAGTGCGACTCGCAGTTGGAGGAGCCATCTTTTCCTCAGGCAGTTCGGATCGAACTACTTGGGCGTAGGACTGTGGTTTAGGTTTCGAAGGATTAAAGCGGAAATAACCGACAAATCGATCGATTTGGATCTGGATCTTGTCTCGTGGCTGCGGGAAAGAGGAAGAACCTCCAACCCTAGATGAGAAAGGGGGATGAGGACACTGGATCCCCTCAGTCTGACTCAGCGGGGGGAAATCGGACTCACCCCCTCCCTGAAACGCCTCATCGTCTTCCTTCTCCGTCAAGATGTCGACGCGTGGCTTCACCCCCGGAAATTTTCCAAAGATCCCCTCCGACTCTCTCACCAATGGCGGTTTTCGAACCTTTCCTTCTTTTGAGGGGATAGGCCCAAATCCGGCACGGTGAGGTACCCAGAATGGTCTCCCGGCGATCCTCGCCGCCTGCGGCGCGGTTTCCGGCGACGTTTGAATCAACAACTTCAACTTCTCACTAGAATTTTTCTCTGATCTCCATTGGAATCTGATAGGAATGTCCTTCAATTGAATCGCATTACCTTCCACATGCACCGGAAATCGTGGCTCTGACCGGGCTCGTCGGAATGAACGCGACGACGTGTCAATCGGGAACCCTAGCGGCTTGCCAAACAAGCACGCCTCCACCTCCGTGAGGTAAACCATCCCTCACGACTCCGGAGAGAAACCCTCCCTGCACGGAAGAGCCTCTCCTTGGTAAGCTTCGACGGCGGCGCCCGCTCGAGCCTGTCAACGCCCTCGCCGTCGCCGGTGGCAGGCGGCGCGACGTCTCCCCTCAAAGCCTGATCGAAGTTCTTGGTGTTGGCGGGCGGTGTCATGTCAACTCTTTTTCGAGTAAATTTGCATATAAATAGTATTTTATGTGAAACAAGATGTGAGGAGTGAATATCGTCTCATTTGTCTCACTTTTACCCATCGAAACATGATGCATTTTTTTCGAATTTGCTTTTGTCTAATGGTATGGTTCAGTGAGACACTACCCATGATTGTTCTCGTGAGTTCATCACTTGATGCTCAAACATTTTCTTGGGATTTCCCTAGGATTTTTTGGCGTTATGTATTAAGTGGTAAGAGGAGTTCCTGTCGACAATGATGTGCCAATGGTGACTTCGGGAATCTCTGGATTTATTGACGTTGTGCGTTAAGTGGTAAGCGGTGTTCCCGTCGACAACGAGGCGTCAATGGTGACTTGGGGAATCTCCTGATCTGTCGGATGCTCAGTCCTTCATATGTGCTCATAAGGGTTGGGTTTGTGTCCGTGTGTTCATATGGGTGAGCATGTGTACGTGTCGTGAGCATTTGTGTTGTCCTCCCTCCTGTTCCCTATTAAAAATCGTTTTGGACAAACTTTGAGTCAAGCATTACGAATATAAATCATGAATAACTTTTAAGTTGTTGAGTTTGAAAATGTGAAAATCATATAAATAGATTTGAAAATGTGAAAATCATATAAATAGATTTGTCTTGAAAATTATTTTCATAAGAATATACATATGTAAATTTCCAATAAATAAAGTTTTTTTATAGAAAATAGAAGTCAAAGTTATTCTTTGGTGACCGTGTCGCTGTCCTAAACAACTTCTAATATGAAACCAGAAGGAGTACCGTGTAATTTAGAAAAACATGATACATTTTCCACAATATATAGCTTCGTTCATTCCTCTCTACATTCGTGCCCACACTCTCTCACTCGATGCATTTTCCATATATAGCTTCGATCATGGCCCCACCATCCCTCCTCGCCTCTCTCTCCACTCTAGCGTCCATGTCCTTTCCACACCGCTGCTAGGTTCTCCTGCGATATCCTCGATACTAATCCCTCGGTACCAACCACCGCTGACCTACCGAATGGTCATACGCTTTTTTGCCAAGGCCCTCGACAAAATCTTCGGTTCAACGATAACCTCTCGTGGTCTCTTATATTACCGCCAACCCACCGGATCCCATACCCTTCTTGGCCACCTCAACATGACCTCCTTGATCCCTCGCTGCTAACCTCCGCCGACCTCGACCCTATCTTTAGCTCGACAATGATCTCTCTTGGTGTCCCGTCGTAATATGTGCTCCTCGTTTGCTTCATATGTGATCCTTAGTAGAATCGTAGTTCGGCTGCTTTGAATCGATGCGATAAGTACAATACATGTGACTAGGAGACAAAGATGGCCCAACATCCTTACTCATGATCATGGAGCTACAGGTGAAGCTACCAAAGAATAGAGTAGATGTGCTTTCAAGCTACGTGATGCTTAATCATTTCATTTCTTGGTAAGCATAGTACATGACATTCTACAAAAGAAAAAAAAACATTAGAACCACTTTCATTTCGTTTTATTCATATCTGCATTATTTTAGAAATTTGTGAACCTACAAGCTACCTGATGCATAGAAGATGAGCATGCAGAGCTAGTAGAAAATAGAATGGAGTCAAAGTGGATATCAGAACTATATCATTCTCATAATTTGTAGTTCTATTTTTTTGCAAAACAAGAATCTTCATAGACATGATAAATATGTTAAAGAAAAGTAAAAAAGTAAATCAAAGGTAAAGAGGTGTAGATATACATACGAATTTTGATGCTAGCAAAATATCATGCTAAATTAAGACATTCTCGTCAAAGAATGTATTGTGGTTCTGACGGGTTGTATCTATTCGGTAGTAGTTATTCTAAAAGGAGTCCTAGTACAAAAGAACTTTATTTACAAATTATGATCTATTCAACTATATTCATATATACTCCCTACATTCATTTATCCAAGCCTATTTGTACTTGACTCAAAGACCAAGAAAGAGAAATAAAGTCCCTCCTGTTATTAATCTCCTGAGAAGCATGTGAGAGAAGGATTTATTACTCGCACAGATGCCAAAGCGAGGATTTAGTGTTTTCCAATGCAAAAACACAAATGGGCCTTGCATAAATGAATTTTTTAGATTTCAAAATTGGACTTGGATAAATGAATGGAGGGAGTATAATTCATATTATAAATGATATACATGGTCATTTTGGAAGTATTGTTGAAGACAAATTCACTTGTGATAATTTTTTCTATTTATTTGCTCGAAAGGTTCATATTTATTATTGCATATCAATAATAAGACATAATATATTCACTTGTGATAATTTTTTTCCTATTTATTTGCTCAAAAGGTTCATATTCCTTATTGCATATCAATAATAAGACATAATATATGTGTTGTATTTTGAATCATGTGTTATCTTAAATTTCTAGTTCTTTCTACCAACTTCGGTGTCTCATTTGTGTCATTCATGAATCAATGTACCACAATTTTGGTTATGGTTTCAAAAACAAATTGTTTCACTAAGTGTAGAGATAATACTTAACAAATCTATCATATAGTTTTAAAATGCTTCCAATATTTTTCTCTAGCATCAATTATAGCCAGATGTGCTTATACATTTCATAAAGTGCTTTCCATAGAGAAAATGCTAATGAACACATAATTGCATAGCTAATTCTAGTGTGTTATCTACATTCGAAGTCTGATTGTTAGAAAAACTTTCAAAGGTATAAAAGAATATTTTTGTTGGAAAACTTCAATCTAACTTGTAAAGATATTTTTTATCGAGATGAATCTAAACTTTATAAGAATAAATAAAGATGTGGACTTTTGTTATTATTAGATTCTAAAATGATTGAGAAGTTTATGTTGAAAAATAATCTCAAGGTTCATTTTTGTTTGATTACTGTTGACGCCTGTTAAGTACCACTTTTAGGCCGTCAACTCCTGCATAAAATACATGAAATGTGATCATCAACACTAGGATAGAGCTTATTACTGACAAATTCCACAAGTGTAGGTGTTTCTCTACTTTGTTGCAGGACACACCAAAATATGCATGGAATGATATAGTTGAGAGCAAGTGAACCAATGGCATGAATATGATGTCATCACGAACAACTTAAACGCCAAATTGGATTGTACCATTGTGACGAGTTCATTGAGACGATCGAAACAAATATATTATTTGTTTATACTTCAGAGCTCGAATGAAAGTTGTGCACAAGACAAGAGATCAGGTGGACCCGGTGGGACTCACACCAGGCCACATGGCAGCGCTTTGCCACATAGGATCCCAGGTGTCTGTGACACATCATCAATCCAAGGAAACACACCTTCAACCAATCAGGAGCTAGCACAAGGATAGAAGAGCCCACAACCTACCCAAATCACCTCAAAACACAGTGTAAACCTGGAATTGTCATAAGGGCCAACCTAGCAGTCACCTGGACGAAGGGCGGAGCAAACGGGCTTGTCCAGGGATCGTCCAAACTCCCAGTTCAGTCGAACCTTCCGTGGTATGGCTCTTGAGCCTGTTGAACGTGCAGTTCTCCATTGGATCCTAGAGGCATTTATGGGGTGCGCGAGGTGCTTTGAGACACAGGATCGTGACCCCTCCTACCTATAAATAGAAGAGGAGAGGGGAAGAAATAATGCATATCATTCCACTCCAACTTCTCTCCCTCTCTCATTTCTCCCTTAGGGAGGTGAATTCTCACCTCCCCATGGGTTGTGTGTGTGTGGAGTTTAGTGCTAGGTGAGAGGGTGAGGGTGTGAGGATGTTGTTGTTCTTCATTCAGAGCAAAGTGAGTATTGCCACATTTTCTATTTAGACTAAAGTATTATTCATACTTGAGAATGATATGTTCTTATGTTCTTCATTTGTTCATCATTTAGAGGCTTGTGTTCTTCGTGAACACGCCCCTTTGATCCAGTTGATCATCTACATAAGTTTGTATCCTATTTGTGTGGTTAATCATGTTTGATCTATTTAGAGTGCATGAATGTGTTATCATTCGTTCTTCCTGTTGCATCATGGTTCAATGATAACTATGATCTAGTCCATTTCTTGTGGGTTCGTCGCTCCGTATTTATACAGAGTGCTAACAGGCTATGGGAGGCCAAGACGTATTCTGCTATAGTAGTGATCGGTGGTGTAGACGTGGTGTCTATACTACGGGTTATCCTTCATTTGCCCTGTGCCCCACATTTAAATAGAGGTAGGCCACGGTAGTGACAACCGTTGGACCATTTGTATTTCTCCGCGTTCGGGTACAGTGTAGAGCCAAATGCCGGAACCAACTGTTAGAGATAGATGGGGGGGTGGAGTCCAAAGCAAGATTCCTTATACCATGTGACTGATGTGACTTTAGAAATTCTTACCCCCTGGAAGCCCTTCATAACCTCTTTGCCATATATAGATATGGCTTCGTGTCCATGGACCATTCTACCAGGATAGGAGATAGTGCACATCATTCCTTGGATTCGATACCCTTTGGTGTCAGGGGGATTCGAAATCGATCATGAAAGGTTTTACTCTTTCCTTCACGAAAGCCATGTACATTTCAGCCTGAGGTGTCCACGCTAGCGTAACCCGCAAAACGCCTCTCCTATTTAACTTTCTTGGCGTCAAAGGTTTCGCCACTCGGCTTTCGTCTCTTGAATTGCAGTGTTAAGAAGTTTTCCAATCTCTATTTTTTGCACTCATTTTTCCAAGGACGAAACCCCATAGGCAAATCTTCAATCCGAGAAGACTCCTTGCCATTCTTTCGCTTGGGTTTCACAAGCTCTAACGCTTCACTTTTGGTATTGTCCAAACATGTGTTTTCAGGAACCAGATTAAGCGGACGAGGGGTCTATGACAACCCCATCCGAGATAATTCTGTACTATCACCTAAACCACTCCATTTCGTCATTAAGAGATAATAAAGAACCATCCCGTCAAGTGTTGCCGGGTTTACGCCCGGTAAATCACTTGAAAACACAGAGAGGATCGAACGTATGCATTAAAACTCCCACGAAGGAGAGTCCAGAGTGCCTTACAAATTAATACCAAATTCACCCTTAGGGGTTTGATTATTACAAACCATTATTCGTAACATGATAAGAAAAGAGTTCAAAGTTTTAGAACAGCGGAAATACTAATAACGATACGATAAGACATCAAAGGAGGCCATCCGTGATGCCATCACTCGGCATCATCATCCACCCATTCCAGCTCTCAGCTGGGTGGAATCTCACAAGGCCAAACAACTTCACCTGAAAACAACGATTAAAGCAAGGCTGAGTATACTAATACTCAGTAAGACTTACCCGACAAAAGTTACCTCTAGACATGTAAGGCTTTTGGCTGGTGGGTTAGTTTTGCCAAAAAGAAACTAGGATTGTGGATCCTTACTTTCAAAATTTTAGCTCAGATTCTAGTAGATTTACCATTACTATAATGAGCAACTAATGCAATCAAGAATTGTATAATACAATTAATTCACGTAGAAAAATTAACATAGTTCCATCATTAAGGGATATCATGGCCAGTTGAATAAGCAGTCTCAGATAACGGTGAGAGGCCGACAATTGATTGATTCAAAACCTTGCAAGGTAGACCTAAACACACGGAGCGGTGCCCCAACAGAGTCGACACCGACCAAGCGGTTCCCACCGATCCTCGGTTCGGGATAGATATTACAGTCCTGGGTACAAGGCTATCTGGTATGCCCCCACTCAGTACATCTAGCCTCACATAAGTACCCCCCCTCTCGGTAATGAGCCGGGCAGGTGAATGCTCGAGATTAGTAATGGAAAATCCCTTGCCACCTCACTTAGGTACTAGGCTTACCAGTCTCATTGACGATAAGTGCTTAGTACGTTCAAAAGCTTAGCCCAC
Organism: Cenchrus americanus; assembly: GCA_947561735.1. NCBI lineage: Eukaryota > Viridiplantae > Streptophyta > Magnoliopsida > Poales > Poaceae > Cenchrus > Cenchrus americanus. The sequence goes on from OX387244.1 coordinate 12,837,722, forward strand.
GAAGCCACTGGACCGGAGCCCAAATCCCATGCTCTTACCACATGAGCAATCCATTTATAAGTATGGTGATTCCATAAAGGAGATCCTATTCTCGTGAGTGACGAACATCACTCAACTTTTACCGGGTCCCTAGAGCATAGCATCTAACGACCTAGCATACTAGTAAAAGAACATAGGCACCTAGGGATCATGCAACTAGGGTTTCATTCAACTTCTGAACGTAAATGCACATAGAATAACAAGGATAGTTGCATAATTTAATCAACATGGGTTAATGATAAACCGAGGCTTGCCTTCGTTGGCAAAGCTGGCCTTTGGCCTTTTTGGACTTTGGTCCAGGACTGGCTCTACAGCGACGTAGTGCACGTCTCCTCCGGCTCCCTCGTTGTTGATGGTGAAATTCCGTCAACCTAGTCATGAGTTTACCTTCGGTGTTGGCATTACTTTTGTACCTTATCCATTGGTACTAACCCTCGTGGTATAACAAGTTCACTTGTGCATGTCGGTTTTGGAGTTTAGTGTTTATGTAGGGTTTTAGCGTTGAAAGCAAGACTTCCGGGATAAGTTCATTAAGCACCTCATGACAAGACTTTGAAGCCCGGTACAAGTCAAGCAATGAAGTGAACACGACTCCAAGAAGCCCAAGGACCCAACCCGAGAAGATGGAAAACTCCGAGGACCTAGCCAGAAAACTGCTGAATCTTGCGAGACAAGATCTTCGTCCAATTCGGAGAGAAACTGACGACAAGGGCCCACATGCAGAAGGGGGGAGGATCTAGAAAACTCGGGAAGTAACACCGGGCGAAGGAGGCCACGAACTGGGCCGAAGTGGGCCCAGGCCGGCTGGCCCAGGTCGGCCGGCCCAGCCCATTTCGAGGCCCAGCCAGCCCCCCCTTTGACCTAGATGCATCTCGGGCTATTTATAGCCCCCTGACCGAGAGCCAAGCATCAATCAATTCGTCATCCGCCGCCGAGGAGCAGAGAAGCTTGAGGGACACCATCTCGGAGATGAGGGTCGTGCTAGTTGTCTAGGGTCTCCCTAGCCGACGTGGGAACCTTGCATTGAAGACCACGTCGGAGCTCCGGAGCAAGGATCAAGATCGAGGTAGGATCCCGAAGGTGATCTTGTTCATGTAATCATTCATGGTGAAGTTTTTATAGTGAATCCGATTTCTAGCGATCAAGTGCCTTCTCGATGATTTTGTTTTATTCTTGGTTTTGCTTCTTCCCCAATCTATACTTAAGATAGATTGCTTAGGGTGCTCTTGTAGCCGCGGTGGCTAGAGGTGCATACCAGACCGACCAAGTGATTTCAACTTATTCTTATCGAACTCGCCCTAGACTACCCGCATGAATAGGAATACGTTGTGATAGAACGGGGGTTCCGAAAGGCGGGCGTTTTCGGAATCGGGCCAGAGGCCACGGTTTAAAGATGCTTTTAATGAGATTCGCTTTTCTATCTTCATCTATCTTGTTTGGAGCTACAACATAAGCATGATCTAGACCCTCTACATCAGTTATCTCTTGCTTTCTCTTGCTACCTCTTTAGTAGATTAGATTAGATGTGTTTCCTTTATGAGTTAATAGATTAGATGCAATTTGGTTCTTCATTAGATAGCTTTTCTTGCTTTACTAGATTGAATCCTTGCGTTGCACATTGTTCCACGGATTCGATACCTTGGGTTCACCACTCAAGGGAAGAAGGGTCCCTTGACTACAACTGTGGATTTGTCCACTTGCAAATCCATATGAACTTTGATATGATAATCTACCGTCAACAAGCCCCTTTTTCTGGTGCCGTTGCCGGGGAACAAGCAATCGAGATCCAATCTAGTATCGCTTATTTTTTTTAGTTTTTCTTTTGATTTTCTTTTGCATCTCCTAAGTTTGATCATCCTCAAAAAGAAAAAATCAATCTAATTTAGTTTTGATTAACCCTAATTTTTCTTTTTTTTGATTGTTATTTTATTGCTAACCCTAACCGGAGATGGTTGGCTACCTCTCCAAGAAACCCAAACTTTCTTTTGTGGATGATCCAGGAAAACTTTACAGGCAAAGGAGACGTGCAACACAAGCTAAAGGGTTGGAAACCCTAGATTCAAAAGCCAAAGTCGAAGGACCGTCAAAATCTCCAAGGGAATCACCACCTCCAAGTCCAAAGGAAGATCAACCTCAACCACCACCCATGTGAGAACAACAACAACCGGAGCGCGAGATCGAGCTATGCACCCCGGACATCGTTCATCTACCTATCATAAACCTTCAAGACGCCGGAAGGCCGTTCAAGATCAACGTCTCAACTATTCGCATGACGATTGCGGGAGCTTTGGAGCGTTTCAATGAATACATACGAGCCGGATTCCTTGAGTGGCATATCGGTTTACTTAAGAGGAGGATGGAGAAGATGGAGATAGAGAAAGAAGCTCAACACCTAAAGGCTGTCGAGGCAAGATCCACATGCGAGGAGTGTGAGGAGTACGACCATGTCCAAGGTAAACCCCGATTTAATGCAAGTTCGTCCATTCAAGATTTGGTTCCTCTTTGTACACAATTCAAGGACTTCATGGACGAGCAAGCTAAGATCAACAAGGACGTCGTCACTAAGTTCAAAGGTATGGAGAAAATATTGGAGAATTTAGATGGCAAGGTGACGGAGGTCGGAAGCTCTATACATGAAGTGTTCATCATGATGAAGATGCTAGAAATGCAAGTGGGACAACTTGTCCGGCGCCCGATGGGTAGCAAAGGAGAATATCCGACACAACCCCAAGGTCCCGAGATGGCGAAGGCTACTCAAACTCGTTTGGGAGAGATGGAGGATCGCACTAAGGAGATCACGAAGATCACGACCGAAGAACCGGAGTTTGAGATGCCGAGCCACTACATGAAGGAAGGTGTTGCATCCGTCAAAACCAAAGGACGAAGCAAGCCTGTGAAGACCAAAAAATGACTAAGCCGAAGAATAAGCCCGTGCCCAAGATGGTGCAGAAGTGGGTATCCAAGATTGCAACACCCGTAAAGAGTGTTGATCCGAAGTAATCAAGTGAAGAAGTCTGGCCATGGACTATAAACGGAGCGCTAGGCGGGAGGCAACCCGTTTCGTCGAGTCAAGAATAAGCTACAGGGAGGACAACCCGATTCCAGGTTTTTCGAGTCTTTTCAAGTAATTGAGTTTTGAATTTTACTATGCAAAGACATTAGACTTAGAGTGGTTGAACAATATTAGAGACATAATTTTTGGTTGAATATTTTTCTTGATCATAAACCCTTTACATGAACCATCCTATATGATTGTTTGCTTCTTTTCGAGAAACCAAAACCAAAAAATTCAGAACCTATCTCAATCACTCATCCTCTTTATGATGTTATGGTTGACTTACTTTTCATGCTAAAAACACACGAGTAGAGCCACAACTTGTATCTAGATGTTATTTAAATTTCAGCATGTGGTAGGACTCGCGTGAACCTAGAAACTTGATTTTTGGTTGATTTAAAAATCCATATCCTTGGTTTCTCTAAGATTAGAATTTTTCTAAGCATCATTTAATTTTATTCCATTCAAAATCTCTCTCATCTAACCAAAATTAGAACCTAAACCTATGCCCCCATGATCAACCCGGGAAAAGTTTGCTCTCAACTAATGAAGGCAAACGATACCGGTGAGACCAACATAAAAGTAGTCGGAAAATATTTTCGAATTACATTTGTTTTTAATGCTTTAAAAACTCCTCTAAATTTATATTTTAACTCATTAATATCTCTGCGAAATTAGAGGAGTGCTTAGCATTAAAACATGCTTAGAGGGAGGCAATCTAGTTAACCTAACCATACATGCACCATGATGCATCATGGGATGCCCCTCCAACATCTTTTATCAAACCACATGCAAAGGACAAGCATGGGGGGCAGCCAAGGCTTTGTTTTGCAGGAATATCATGGAGGCATGTGAGGCAAGGGAGTATGGAAGTGACTCAAAGCGAAAACATCAAGTGGAAGGAGCAATAATGCAAGCAAAGGAGTGGACGAGAACGTTGGGAAGGTGCATGCGGTCACGAAGCAACAAAGCAAGCATGAGTGCGCTAGAGAAGAACCGAGCCAAGAGGAGGAGAGAGAGGTAAGTCTCCCATCCAGCTCTTTGTTCGTGTGCTCTAGTTTGTAGTCTGAAACCACCTTAGACTTAGCCATCCACCCCGCTTGTTTCGTGCAACAAAATACATCCTAATTCCACTCAAAGCCCAGACTCCAAAATAATATTTGTGTACCTTGTTACCAGTTGAAAACCCCGGATAAATATTTGTGAGGGAGAGTGCTGCAATCATGGAAGAAACCTACAAGCTTTTTCACCAAAGAAGAAGGGATCATCGTCGTCTAAGCCATCATCGACAACCTCTTCGAGGAGGCGCTCGGTTTCCGAGTCTCCTAGGAGTATTGAGGAGGACACGGCACCGCCGAGGAGGAACCACACTCTTCTCCTCAGTGGCATGAGGGCCACACGAAGCTCGTATATGAGGTTCACCGAACCTCATGGATGTACGGAAGAGCCGCCTGTCCAACCTCACCGCTCGACACGATCGTCCGCTCCACCTCCATACGCTCTGCGGTATTCCGAGGGGTTTGTCATCTTGACGGAGGAGGAGGAGGAGAAGAAGCTCGCTCGCCTTGAGTAGAGGCTTGTAGCGAACGTCGACTTCGACGACCAAGCTCTCCACATATTGGGTTTTCATACGGGACACCGAGGTTGGGTGCAATTCTCTAATGGAGTGTCGGCAAACATGCACAAGGAATTCGCCTAGGAAATTCTCATGACCATGGCGCATATCCTTGATGAAGGAGTGCTAAGTCTCTCATTCCGTTTGGAGAGAGACATCCGCACCAGGAGGCCATCCACAAACTAGAGAGAGAGGAGGGAGATTGTAACACCCGAAAATTCCATCACAATAAAATATTGCTAGAAACAAGGCTTAGTTTTATTTTCTAAGGATTTAATAAATTTGAATAAATAAATTTGCCTTTAATTAAATTAAACATCATTTAATAATTAGAAACAATCAAGTGTTTGTGCATCATGTTGAAATGCATGAGTTTTGTTTGTGGTGTGATTTTAAAAGTCTTAAAAAATGTTTGTGAAAAAGTCTTTAAAATAATTGGTGTGAAAGTTTGAAAAAAAAAGTTGAAAGTTTGAATTTAAAAAAATGTTTCAAAAGTTGTAAAAATGGTTTGTGAAAAGCCTTTTAAAATAGTGGAGAAATTTGTGTTAAAATTGGAGTTTGAAAACATGAAAAAGGTTTGAATTTAAAAGGTTTGAATTTAGTTTGAAAAGGATTTGAAAAGAAAAGGTAAAAAAAGAGAAAAAAAACAAAAACCAAACTAACCTAACAATCTAACCCAACCCCGCGGCCCAACTCCGCTTTCGGCCCAAAGCAGCCCACTTCGCGCCCGCCTCCTCTCCCTCTCTTTCTCTCCCTGACATGTGGGACCCACATGTCAGGTGCTCCTTCAACCTCCAGCGCCCCCCCTCTCTTCTTCCCCGCGCGGCCGCGCCGCCTCCCGCCGGCCATCCCGCCGTTTCCCCGCACCCCGCGCGCCGCCTCCCCGGCTTCCCGCACCTCCTCTCCTCCCCCTTTAGTGCGCCGCCGCATTCACGCCGGCCCCCACCGCCTCTACCCCTTCCCCCTTCCCCTACCCGCCGCCCGCACCGAGCCGCCATTAATGGCCGCCACCGACCTCGCCGCCCACCGCCTCAACCGCGCCTCCTCCCCTTCCCCCTTCGCCCTATAAAGGGGCGGCGAAACCCCCTCTCCACCCCGCGCCCCTCCCTTCCTCTCCTCCCTCACCGCGCCGCCGCCGCCCCCGAGGAGGCCGCCGGAGCTCCGCCGCGCCGCCCCGATCTCCTCCTCCGCCGTGTTTCCCTCTCCTTCAAGCCCCTTGGTAAGTTCTTTGCGCACTCCTCTTCGTTTTGGTGCAACCCTCATCAAGTTTCGTGCACGGGAGCCCATTTCCACTCCTCTCCCGGCGAGCCCCGCCGCACGCGCCGCCGGCGCCGCCGCCCGCCGGCCGTCCGCCGCCGCCCGCCGCTCGGACGCGACCGGAGCCGTCCATCTGCAATGAACGGCCCAGATTAAAAGGCCTCATAACCCTTGGATCAGGTCCACGGTGGACCGGTGGGACCGGTCCACGGCGCCGGGTCCACCGCTGACGTCATCAGCCACGTCACGCTGACGTCACCGCTTACGTCAGCACAGCCAACCACAAGCCGCCACGTGTCGCCGCCACGGTTCACCCGCCGGCCGCCCAGACACTTTTGCAAAAAGAACCCTGCATTTTCCATAATTACAAATATACCCTTCCACCTATATAAAAGCCTTACAACTAGGTCCTTTCTTTTATGTCTAGGCCCCTGATCTCTTAGGTTTTCTGTTTAATAGCCTACCCTTTGACCTTTTACATGTTAGACCTTCTAGTTTCACACATATTTATGTTTAGGTCCCTGAAATCTTGCAGAAAAACCCCTAAACTTCCAGATCTTTCACAATTTAGTCCCTGAACCTTGTTTCAGCCATATCTTTTCCATCCTAGCTCCGTTTTACGCGTTCTTGGTGTCCACGCGATCGTCTCTCCGAGCCCGTCATTTCTAAAAGCTTGTTTTAGTCTTTTGGTAATGTTTGATGTATTGTTTTATTTATTGTATGTTTTCTTGCATGATCGTAGCCAACGCGCCGTTCGAGGAAGTTCAAGTGCAGAGCTTTTCAGATAAGGAAAGTAGCTTATCGTTGGAGAAAGGCAAGTGACCCTAACCACCCTTCTACCTATGCTTTAATCAAGAACACTATAAATTAATCGGAACATGGAGAACCACCCAGGAAGACAGTGCAACCGCAGTCCATATGGCTCTGGCTTAGCCAATTAATTAGGTGTGTGATTGTATTGACGACCCTATCTGAAAGGAACACAGGGGGCTCCGGTTGCGTGTGGGTATAGCCCGGTTCTTTTGGGGTAGCGACCTTTGCTAAGGTGCCGACCACTAGGGAGGGTTATGGTCCGCCCGAGTCAGAATCGTCGTGGGTTGTTGATGCTTTTGCATATCTTTGTAAAGGCTTCGTAGCGTCCCTATGCAATCACACCTCGGAAGTGTGGTATTGTGCTCGATCGGCACATGCGTGGTTGGGTTCAAAGTTCTTTGGAACTTTTACGCGAACTGTGGGAAAAGTGTGCAACCTCTGCAGAGTGTAAAACTGATCGATCAGCCGTGCTCACGGTCAAGAGCGGCCTGGACCCTCACATGATTAATTGAACTTAAAGATGGATTTGCTGAGTACCAACCATAAGTGTACTCATCCTTGCTTACGCTGTTCAGAGAAGAACCCTGGAGTGGAGTACTTCACCGACTACGAGGAGTTCTGAGGATGCGATCAACCAGTCAGATGCCTGTGGAAGATGAAGATGGAGTCGCGTCTTCATAGTTATCGTCGTTCGTGTAAAGACCTTCGTGTCTACCTTCGTGAGTGTAATAAAAGTTAATAAACCTTTTCTGTACGTTTTGAGCAATGTTTTGTGATATTACACTCATGAGTCTATCATATGTGTGAAAATTGTGATCCTGGCACACATATGAGATGTATTCGGTTTTCTACGGAAAATCGGGTGTGACAGAGTGGTATCAGAGCATTGTTGACTGTAGGACGCAGCCTCAGATAGAAATGGTCGATATTAAGGACTCTCTTTCTAGAAAGCCTTTCCAGCATTCAAAACATTTTATTTACGCAAAAAAAAATATTTTATTCTTTATTCTTTATCAAAATCAAATCTTTTGTTTTCTTCTACACTGAATCTGATTCTTGATCTTCCACCTTGAACTACCACACGTGTTTTATAGGATAGTTTCATAAGTTGCCTACCCCTTCTACCAGTTTCGTTTCGATAGAGCCGTTCTTGTGAGGACGTGCGATGTTAATGCTTGTTGATTGTAAACATGCATGATTTGGATCTTTGACATGATTGAAATGTTTTTGTGGAGTGATGGCCACAAATACATCAATAAAATAATTAAAGTTAAAATTTGAATCTTAGCCCCCCCTTTTCTCTGATTCACCTTTATCAATTCAACTTCCTATCGGAAAACTTCTCTCTCTAACAATCAAATGGTAAACATCAGGTCAGGAGCTGGACAGGATATTCCGTTCGTCATCAATCGAAATCGAATCAAGTTCCCTCCTTCACAAGAATTAGCGATGGATCCCTCGATGCAGCGAGTTTTTACGGAACAAATGCAATTAATTCGAGAACCTCACCGCCACCGTCCCGAATCTACGAGCACGGCAGAATCCGCCCACCACCTCAAGGACCTCCACCACCTCCACCACCAGTGAACAAGCATAGAGAATTCATGAGCCACAACCCGCCCACTTACTCTCATTCTGTAGATCCCCTCGATGCCGATGATTGGCTCAAGACCATCAACAAGATGCTAAATATCACCCAATGTAATGATCGTGAGAAGGTTTTGTATGCCTCAGGACGTCTGGCGGTGCGGCCTCGATTGGTGGGATGCTTACACCGTCGCACATGCTGCCTGCCGACACCATTACCCCGCGGGCAGAGTTCCGGAAAGTTTTCGTACACATCATATCCCGAATTTGGTGTGAAAAAGTTGAAGAAGAAGGAATTTCTAGCTCTAAAGCAAGGCAACATGACAGTTAGTGAGTATCTGGACCAGTTTACTCATTTGTCCCGCTATGCACCAGATGAAGTCAACACGGATGCCAAGAGACAAGAACGATTTCTCGATGGTTTGATAGGTCCACTTAACTATCAATTGCAGAGCCACACATTTCTTAACTTTCAGATGTTACTCAATAAGGCTATGGGCTTGGAGAATAAACGCAAGGAACTTCGTGAACAGAAGCGCAAGTTTCAACCTCAAGGTCAATCTAGCAGTAACACCCGCCCTCGTTACAACTCATCGCAAGACTCTCAGTTTCGTTCTAGCACACAAGGCAGAAGCCATGGACAGAATCAACCATTCTATCGTTCGTTTGATGAACCCGAAGAATCCAACCCTATGACACCACAGGCTCCAAATCCTCATCAGAATCGCTCAGGTGCACCAGTAAGGAATACTACTCCGCTCACCCCAAAGGATGCTTCAACTGCGGAGAATTGGGACACTACGCCAGTATTTGCCCTCAGCGCAATATGCCGACACCCCAGAGATAACAGAGGTCAACAGAACAATATGCATGGTAGGGTGAACCATGTGACAGCTAAAGAAGCTCAAGGAGACAAAGATGTTGTGCTTGGTACGTTTCTTATCAACTTTGTACCTGCAACAATTTTATTTGATTCCGGGCATCGCATTCATTTATTACTGAACAATTCGTGACAAAGCATGATGTACCCAGGAGCTCAATGAAGACGCATTTGTTAATTAGTTCTCCAAACGGTGAAATGAAATCCACCTATGTATGCCCACAGGTCAATCTTAAGATCGGAGAGATAGATTTTGAAGCAGACTTAGTGATTCTAACATCCAGTGGAATAGATGTGATCCTTGGTATGGATTGGTTAAGCAAGCATGATGGAATCATTTTGTGTGCCAAGAAGTCGGTGCTCTTAACTACCCCGCAAGGAGATAGGATTGAGTTTGCCTCTACAAGCCCGAAGAAGAAGGAGAAGTGAACAAGCTCTGCGATAGTAAACCGTCATCTTTCAAGACATCTTGTAACTCCTCTTGTTTCCCCATCCCTCCGAATCTCGGGACGAGATTCTTTTTAAGGGGGTAGGATTTGTAACACCCGAAAATTCCATCACAATAAAATATTGCTAGAAACAAGGCTTAGTTTTATTTTCTAAGGATTTAATAAATTTGAATAAATAAATTTGCCTTTAATTAAATTAAACATCATTTAATAATTAGAAACAATCAAGTGTTTGTGCATCATGTTGAAATGCATGAGTTTTGTTTGTGGTGTGATTTTAAAAGTCTTAAAAAAATTATTTGTGAAAAAGTCTTTAAAATAATTGGTGTGAAAGTTTGAAAAAAAAAGTTGAAAGTTTGAATTTAAAAAAATGTTTCAAAAGTTGTAAAAATGGTTTGTGAAAAGCCTTTTAAAATAGTGGAGAAATTTGTGTTAAAATTGGAGTTTGAAAACATGAAAAAGGTTTGAATTTAAAAGGTTTGAATTTAGTTTGAAAAGGATTTGAAAAGAAAAGGTAAAAAAAAGAGAAAAAAAAACAAAAACCAAACTAACCTAACAATCTAACCCAACCCCGCGGCCCAACTCCGCTTTCGGCCCAAAGCAGCCCACTTCGCGCCCGCCTCCTCTCCCTCTCTTTCTCTCCCTGACATGTGGGACCCACATGTCGGTGTGCTCCTTCAACCTCCGGCGCCCCCCCCTCTCTTCTTCCCCGCGCGCGCCGCGCGCGCCTCCCCGCCGGCCATCCCGCCGTTTCCCGCACCCCGCCGCCGCCTCCCCGGCTTCCCCGCACCTCCTCTCCTCCCCCTTTAGTGCGCCGCCGCATTCACGCCGGCCCCCACCGCCTCTACCCCTTCCCCTTCCCCTACCCGCCGCCCGCACCGAGCCGCCATTAATGGCCGCCACCGACCTCGCCGCCCACCGCCTCAACCGCGCCTCCTCCCCTTCCCCCTCCGCCCCCATAAAGGGGCGACAGAACCCCCTCTCCACCCCCGCACCCCTCCCTTCCTCTCCTCCCTCACCGCGCGCCGCCGCCGCCCCCGAGGAGGCCGCCGGCGAGCTCCGCCGCGCCGCCCCGATCTCCTCCTCCGCCGTGTTTCCCTCTCCTTCAAGCCCCTTGGTAAGTTCTTTGCGCACTCCTCTTCGTTTTGGTGCAACCCTCATCAAGTTTCGTGCACGGGAGCCCATTTTCACTCCTCTCCGCGAGCCCCGCCGCACGCGCCGCCGGCGCCGCCGCCCGGCCGGCCGTCCGCCGCCGCCCACCGCTCGGACGCGACCGCAGCCGTCCATCCGCAATGAACGGCCCCGGATTAAAAGGCCCTCATAACCCTTGGATCGGGTCCACGGTGGACCGGTGGGCCGGTCCACGGGCGCTGGTCCACCGCTGACGTCATCAGCCACGTCACGCTGACGTCACCGCTTACGTCAGCACAGCCAACCACAAGCCGCCACGTGTCGCCGCCACAGTTCACCCGCCGGCCGCCCAGACACTTTTGCAAAAAGAACCCTGCATTTTCCATAATTACAAATATACCCTTCCACCTATATAAAAGCCTTACAACTAGGTCCTTTCTTTTATGTCTAGGCCCCTGATCTCTTAGGTTTTCTGTTTAATAGCCTACCCTTTGACCTTTTACATGTTAGACCTTCTAGTTTCACACATATTTATGTTTAGGTCCCTGAAATCTTGCAGAAAAACCCCTAAACTTCCAGATCTTTCACAATTTAGTCCCCGAACCTTGTTTCGACCATATCTTTTCCATCCTAGCTCCGTTTTACGCGTTCTTGGTGTCCACGCGATCGTCTCTCCGAGCCCGTCATTTCTAAAAGCTTGTTTTAGTCTTTTGGTAATGTTTGATGTATTGTTTTATTTATTGTATGTTTTCTTGCATGATCGTAGCCAACGCGCCGTTCGAGGAAGTTCAAGTGCACAGCTTTTCGGATAAGGAAAGTAGCTTATCGTTGGAGAAAGGCAAGTGACCCTAACCACCCTTCTACCTATGCTTTAATCAAGAACACTATAAATTAATCGGAACATGGAGAACCACCCGGGAAGACAAAGGTGCAACCGCGGTCCATATGGCTCGGCTTAGCCAATTAATTAGGTGTGTGATTGTATTGACGACCCTATCCGAAAGGAACACGGGGGGCTCCGGTTGCGGGGGTATAGCCCGGTTCTTTTGGGGTAGCGACCTTTGCTAAGGTGCCGACCACTAGGGAGGGTTATGGTCCGCCCCGAGTCAGAATCGACGTGGGTTGTTGATGCTTTTGCATATCTTTGTAAAGGCTTCGTAGCGTCCCTATGCAATCACACCTCGGAAGTGTGGTATTGTGCACGATCGGCACATGCGTGGTTGGGTTCAAAGTTCTTTGGAACTTTTACGCGAACCGTGGGAAAAGTGTGCAACCTCTCGCAGAGTGTAAAACGATCGATCGGCCGTGCTCACGGTCAAGAGCGGCCCGGACCCTCACATGATTAATTGAACTTAAAGATGGATTAATATTGCTTTCGGTTATTTACGTGGCCTTACCGAGTACCAACCATAAGTGTACTCATCCTTGCTTACGCCGTTCGCAGAAGAACCCCGGAGTGGAGTACTTCACCGACTACGAGGAGTTCGAGGATGCGATCAACCGTCAGATGCCTGTGGAAGATGAAGATGGAGTCGCGTCTTCATAGTTATCGTCGTTCGTGTAAAGACCTTCGTGTCTACCTTCGTGAGTGTAATAAAAGTTAATAAACCTTTTCCGTACGTTTTGAGCAATGTTTTGTGATATTACACTCATGAGTCTATCATATGTGTGAAAATTGTGATCCTGGCACACATATGAGATGCATTCGGTTTTCTACGGAAAATCGGGTGTGACAGAGATCTCCGGAGGGAGATCAACCACCTCGAAGGAAGCACCCACAAGTGGAGAAGAAGGAAGACACCATCGGAAGGGTAAACGTGATCATTGGTGCTATGTCTAGCACCTTGATGGGTTAATCTCCTTTCATCCATGGGTTGTAATCAATCTTGAGATGTAATCATACTTTGTTGGATTATCTATCTATCATCTTGTGTTGAATATACTTTATTGCTTAAGGTTAGCTACCATTCCATAAAGGGAGTAGAGCTCCAATGCTTCCTTGGATCCGTTCAATACGCTGTGTCCATCATAGGTCTAGTCATGAATACCTTCGCGTAGTGAGTACGAGAGGAGGGAAAGGGCGAAACCGTGGTCACAACCCCCGATAGATTATATTGGTTTTCGTGTTCGAAACGATTGCATGTTCTAGTATCGTAGACCCATGGGCGAGTGTCTCCTATCTTGGTTGAACAAGCGGTTCCCTATGATATTAGGGAATTGCTTGGTTTTCAAAAAGGGAGGCCCGGAACAAGTGGATGTGCATGGAGGCACATGGGAAGGTTTTTGGAGTATGACCGCGGGAGAAGCGTAGCAACAAAGAAATTTTATCCGGAACCCCATCATCCAAGAGTTTCACTCATGAATGTGCAAAAGGATTTTGGGGAGAATAAGAGAGACAAAGATAACCAACACGGAGTTGAATTGGCTTTACTCGGCTTTGATTGCCAGGTAGCCAATCGACCCCATTCAACTTATGATCAACCGGTGGTGTTGTGAAGCAACATTGGGTTCGAGAGATATTGGTTCGGGGTGTTACCTCTCCATGTTGGCTATCTCTTTGAAACCGGGTATTACAAGGAACCCGAAGCATCTCCTAGCCGGGACCTCCCTAGGATTGAATATATGAAGAAAAGCAAATATATAAGTGAAGATGAGAGAGGAGGCTTCAAAGTGGCCAAAGTAAATTTTCCCCTATCGGATGGAAGATTAAGACTTTTTCTTGAGGGGAAAAAAGATTGGTTAGAGGAAGGACTTCTTGTGCTGGCAAAGAAAAATAAAAGAGAAGGATTGTAGGAGAAGGTTTTTCCACGGCCCAAGAAGGAGGTGCGCAACAAAATTATGTTGGGGGAACCCCGGCGCCACCGAGTTACTACGGTGGTGTACCAATGCAAGCATGGGGGAGTAGTGCAGCCATAGCCCCACCAAATTTTGCGGTGCCCAACGTAGCCTTTGCGGAGCCATATGCACATCTTCCTCAACCACAACAAAAGTGTGGCCACCATTGAAGGATACACTGTGAAAAACATGCAAATTATTGAAGCCATCCAAACCATTGCAAACCGAATGGGTGAAGGAAATGCAAACATCGCTTATGAGCTTCGACGCCTTCACTTAGCACCGTCAGGACAATTCATAGGAGAAGCGGTGCAATCCTATTATGAGTAAGGGTACAACAACTAAGACTATCAATATCAACCACCGACGGAAGATTAGAGAGAGGAGGAGCTTTAGTTATCTTTCCTCTACCCCCTTTTCTTTAATTTTCAGCTTGTGTGCGCCTATTTATGCGTAGTGTTTTAAGTTTTTATTTAAATTTCAGCATGTGTGTTAGTGTTTATTTTCATCATGAATAAAGTCACCACTAAGTTTTTACCATTAGTAAAGTTACAAAATTTGTGCCATGATGATATATGATTATAATTGCTGCTTTGTTTATCTTTGTATTTGTTTTATGCATGATTAAGCCAATGCTCTCTTAAAATACAAATCTGAAATTATCTAAATGCTAGCTTAATCTTTAGCAGAGGTTATGATAAAAATAAAGACCCATAGTGTTTTATGTGCTCTCAAGTTTTAGATGGATTAAAGATGATTTATTTATGTTCTTAAAAGTAATGCTAACCTTGTCATAAATACCACTTGCATGTTGCTCTACCTATCCAGAGCCATATAAATATTTGAGTGAGTTATTTCAGGCCTTGATTTCTCTGGCCCGAGACTAAGAAGCTGGTCATTCCGTTTTTGCGCATCTATCTTTTTGCTAGCCTTTCCATCCGTGCATTGTGTATCCCCACATCGGAGATCCCACAAACCTCGCCGGATATCCATCCTTAAAACCAAATATCATCTTTTGTGTTTACCTCCTTGACCACAACCTATCATTGAGTATGGATCATCAATTCAAGGATGATCGCAAGACGATGCCATTATTGAAGATTTCAAGTATCTCTCCAAAGGAAAAGTATTTTCGGTACCTACCTTATCTTTATCACCTCTTTGCCCGAGGACGAGCAAACGTCTAAGCATGGGGGAGGAGGTAGGTACAATGCCATTTTAGAGTTCAAAGGGGGAGCAAATAAAAAAATTGATGAGAAAGAAAAGGGGGGAAATGAGAAAAAAGAAAGAAAGAAAAAGAAAAAAATGACTATAAAGAAAAAAATGAGAAAAAAAATATGAGTATGTATGATATAAAAATAAAATAAAATGAACTCCCCGGTTCTCTAAAGTGCATTAGGAATTTCAAGGGTTCAATATTAAAAGATCCATACCCATTTTCCAACCATGTGCAATCCGATAACGAGGACTTCCTTTGTGCCTCGGGATCACTTTTTGCCATTTGCACATGTCCACCTATCTCAAGTGTGTGTATTTTTCTCTCCCCCTCCTTGATGTAACATCATTTTCCAATGACCTTTTTGACGAGTTTCGGTAAGACCATGAGAAACTTGTCTTGTTTTGACAACATCTCATTTATAATATCTTGGTAGGACTAAACTTTCCCTAAAAGCTCCATATAAAGCCTACCACATATATGAATGTTATGAGAGGGAAAGGGGTAGAATAAATAGTCTTGAGAGACATGATGAGATGAGAGTTCATGAGCAAGATGCAAGGCGGTTTAAATTTGTGAACTTGGTTTAGCTCTTTTTCATTTTGTTCTTTATTTCAAAATTTCTGAGATTCATTTGAATTTTGGGAGCATGTTAATACTTGTGGGATAAGCTTAACTAATAATCTACTCCCCGTTAGGATGAAGGCTAGTACATTATGGAACTTTAACGAACTAAACTTTTGAGAGCATTATGTTTTCTCATGTATGATCAAGTGCAAGGTTTAAACCATGAGGGGCAACGATGATATCCATCGAAGGCTTACTCAAGGACGAGCAAGGTTTAAGCATGGGGGAGGTGTTGACGGTGAAATTCCGTCAACCTAGCCATGAGTTTACCTTCGGTGTTGGCATGACTTTTGTATCTTATCCATTGGTACTAACCCCCGTGGTATAACAAGTTCACTTGTGCATGTCGGTTTTGGACTTTAGTGTTTATGCAGGGTTTTAGCGTTGAAAGCAAGACTTCCAGGATAATTTCATTAAGCACCTCATGACAAGACCTTGAAGCCCGGTACAAGTCAAGCAATGAAGTGAACACGACTCCAAGAAGCCCAAGGACCCAACCTGAGAAGATGGAAAACTCCGAGGACCTAGCCAGAAAAGTGCTGAATCTTGCGAGACAAGGATCTTTGTCCAATTCGGAGAGAAACTGGCGACAAGGGCCCACATGCAGAAGGGGGGATCTAGAAGACTCAGGAAGCAACACCGGGCGAAGGAGGCCACGAACTGGGACGAAGTGGGCCCAGACCGGTCGGCCCAGGCCGGCCGGCCCTGCCCATTTCGAGGCCCAGCCGCCCCCCCCCCTTTGACCTAGATGCATCTCGGGCTATTTATAGCCCCCTGACCGAAAGCCACACATCAATCAATTCGTCACCGTTGCCGAGGAGCAGAGAAGCTTGAGGGACACCATCTCGGAGATGAGGGTCATGCTAGTTGTCTAGAGTCTCCCTAGCCGACGTGGGAACCTTGCATGGAAGACCACGTCGGAGCTCCGGAGCAAGGATCAAGATCGAGGTAGGATCCCGGTGGTGATCTTGTTCATGTAATCATTCATGGTGAAGTTTTTATAGTGAATCCGATTTCTAGCGATCAAGTGCCTTCTCGATGATTTTGTTTTCTTCTTGGTTTTACGTTTTCCCCAATCTATACTTAAGATAGATTGCTTAGGGTGCTCTTGTAGCCGCGGTGGCTAGAGGTGCATACCGAACCGACCAAGTGATTTCAAATTGTTCTTATCGAACTCGCCCTAGACTACCCGCATGAATAGGAATACATTGTGACAGAACGGGAGTTCCGAAAGGCAGGCGTTTTCGGAATCGGACCGGAGGCCACGGTTTAAAGATGCTTTTAATGAGATTCGCTTTTTTATCTTCATCTATCTTGTTTGGAGCTACAACATAAGCATGATCTAGACCCTCTAGATCGGTTATCTCTTGCTTTCTCTTGCTACCTCTTTAGTAGATTAGATTAGATGTGTTTCCTTTATGAGTTAGTAGATTAGATGCAATTTGGTTCTTCATTAGATAGCTTTCCTTGCTTTACTAGATTGAATCCTTGCATTGCACATTGTTCCACGGATTCGATACTTGGGTTCACCACTCGAGGGAAGAAGGGTCCCTTGACTACGACGGTGGATTTGTCCGCTTGCAAATCCATATGAACTTTGATACGATAATATACCGTCAACACTCGTCCTCATTAGCTGGCACGAGCATGTAGCTACTAGCTAGCACGAGCGTGTAGCTACCGTCTGGGACTTCTACACGGAGGATGCAAATGCAAGACTTAATTGACGATTTGATTTAATTCATTACAAAACAACACATGACAACCATGGAGTGCATGGTTGACCACATTCACCTAGATAATAATACATTCAGCATACTCTTCCTATAAAGGAACAATATGTGATGCTTTATTATCTAAACTTTTTAATAGTGATTGTGTACATATATACATACAAGTAAATTAATTTAATTACCACAAACAGTAAAGAGTTGGTTTTAAACTTGTTAGCAAGTTTCACCACACATACACATGGTTCTTAGGTGTGAAGTGTGATTTTCTCATTTAATTTCACTATTAGAACTACAATGGCTTCTCCATTTTTATTCAACAAAAAAAATTATAAAACACCAAGAGTGGTGTTCCCTGAGCTCATTAAGTCTAATCCAAGCCACTGATCACACATGCACTCTTACTTAAGCCATAAAAATAAATATATCAAATATAGCATTTCTATTTACCACAAACAAGATAAATGCATATAAAAATAAATAAAGCACTTCTGGACCCAAACTGTCTCTCACTGTTTCTCTGCTCCAAAACAAGGCTAGGCATCCAACATATTCATCTAGGGCTATTATAGAACTGGAGATATGCAATTACTTATAACACTAGGCATAAATCAAGAATAAATATTTCTGGTAGAGATAAAATCATGGTAAATTCACAAGTGGTGTATTTCAGCATAAAAAGACAATAGCCAGAAGTTTGGCTCAAAAATAAATTTATTTTAAACTATAAAATTCATCTAGGTAGATTCATCAATAATACAAGATAAATCATATAAAAAGATTTACTTAGTACCATTCTGCAATTTTGGTGTGGTGACTAAACATGGCATGAAGCACAACATATCAAAGAATCAGCTCTTGAACACAAGTAGATCTGGCAGTACAACAGATCTAGGGTAAATAGATTTCAATTTTTCATGTAAAATATATCACACAAAAGTATATACAGCCTTTACAAAAGTTGTAGTACTCTTCACGAGGAAACTGGAAAATTTTGTTTCACATTTTTATGATTTGTCTGTGAATTTCTATGAATTTTCAAATATGCAGGACTTAGACACAAAGGAACTAAGAATCTTTTTCTTCTCGGGCCCCTGGTTCAAGTTTCTTATTCACAACGGTACCCTCCATTAAACACTTAGGTCCCTGGATTAACACAAACACCCCTAGAAAGAGTTGGGCGCCCGCAATTGGGTCCCTAGGGGCGGCCGACGGCGGTCCTCGCCGGAATCCGGTGAGGCCGGCGGCGCTCTCGGCCGGGAAAGGGGAAAAAGGTGGCTTGCTCTCACCTAGGGGTCGATTCCGCGGTATGGGTGGGTCGGGGCACTAGCCGACGAGGGAGCTCGTCGATGACCGACGGCGGCGGCCGTTGGAACCTCAACTCCGGCGATGTCGGGCTCGACCTGGGCGAACAGCAGCTCAGGAGGCTTGAGTGGATGCCAGAAGTGAGGTTAGGGGGTTCGGCTGCCACCGGGAGCAAGTGGGTAGATGAGCTTGCTGGCAGCGGCAATGGCCGAGGCGGCGGCGTTGCTTGCACGCGCGAGGAGGGGAGGGTCCTGCCCTTTTATAGGCGCCTGACACCGAGGAAGGCGGTGTGCAAGTCATTCACAACGGCACATCGCGGTATGGCGCGACATGGCGGCGCGCGTGGGGCAAGGTACGGTGGGGAGGGCGGCGATGTGAAAGCGACTAACGTCCAATGGCATAAGGCGGCGCGCCTCCCGGTGAGTGGGGAAACGCCGCGTGGCACCCACCACGGGCCTGCTCTGTGTCACGCACAAGGATTAGTGCACAGCCCACAGACCGATGGTCGCTGGCCTGTCTTGGTGCTTGTGTACGGCGGGGCAGCGGCGGACCGACGCGACGCCGGTGACGTTGCGCGCGCGCTCTCGCGTTCCCGGTGCCAAATGTTTTGACGTAGCCCTGTTCGGCTGTTGTTTTCTCCAAAAAGTCGAACTAAAGTGCACCAAGGTTTGAATAGGAAAGTTGTAGATCTTCCATCCCTCTACAACTTCTACAAAGGGCGTATGATGTTTTTCTCAACCATTTGTGCATAATTTGTGTGCCAACATAGTTGTTTTCTAGGCGCCTGTGAATAGTGTTGGTGAGCATTGACCAGGCTTTTTCACAAATTTGCACTTCAAATCTAAAATGCCACTCAACAGGAAAGTTGTGTCCCTCAACAAACTACACAACATTTACAATGGGAGATTTTGAAGTATTTAGGTGAAATTTGGAGAACGCGGCAAAAGTTATCGGCGACACAGGAGGGTCAAAGGGGTTTTAGTGGGTTTTGACTAGGGTTTGACCAATTTTGACCAAGGGTCGACCAAGGTGGGTCACTAGGGGTTATTGGTGATGTTTTCGAGGTGATGACCCAGGTTGACCATCGTTTGACCAAAGTCAACTCATTTGACCCGATCGTTAGGGTTAAAGACCCACATGAAAACCTGGGATGTCACAGGGTCGCTCCGGAAAGGAAATCTTCACCCGACAATCACTCGTGTTTTCGCCTGAGGACGCGGCGTGATTTGCGACGTGGAATCAGGGAGGCGTGGATTGCATAAAATCCCTAGTTTAGCTTAGTACATTCTGGAATAATTTGTTTCACACAAGGCTATTTTCGGAATGTAAAAATTCATTTGTTTTCCTATAAAAGGAGACCGAACGACACTTGTAAAGGGGGTCAGCTTTTGAGAAACACGATGCTAAAGTTCTCGCTTTTCCACCTTTTGAGTTTAGTTCATTGAGATTGTCTTTTCATTGTTTGTGATTGGCTTCGCTACATCACAACAGTTTGGAATACTCCTTCGGGAGAAGTGCTACAATGGTGTATCCATGCACTTGCCGACTCGTTTGCACCCGTCAGTGTACCCGGGTGTTCTTACCATAATTATTAAGACCATACTAGACATTGAACCGGTCGAGTGCTTGGTTCAATGGTTCATTGGTCTAACTGGATGAACCGTTGATTCGAAACGGTTCAAATAGAGTTAAGTTATCCTAAATATCACAATATGCAATGTGGTGTAGTGGTGAGATGTTGTTCTTGGAAAGCTCCAACCAGCATTCGAACCGCATTGAAACTAGACAGTTTGAACAGTCTAACCTGGTTCGAGTGCACGGACGATCTTTTAAGTGGATTGGACCGGTGGAGGCTCTGGTTCCTGTTTTTTCTGTTCGGGCCACCGGTCCGGTCCGGTTCTAATAACTATGGTTCTTACACTCTCATGCTAGACGCGTCACTAGTGGTGACGTTAAGAAATACCAACAATTACCACTTTTCATTTTATAATTATTTTGTAGTTATGGTAGATTGTCATTACGTGGAATTCTAACATGTTTCTTATGTATAGTATTTTAAGATTGTCAAGGTCTTTTGCACCTATTAGGTTATCCATCATCATAGGTCTTGTATAAAAACTTAGTTTACACACCATCGCAAGGTCCAGTAGTTTTTATGATATGGGGAGACCTATAATCTCGACTAGTTGTATAGTAACTGACCTTAAAAACTCAGTGATGCTTCATTATGTGCTTGAGTCAACACTGTTTTCGCGAGAAATATACTCAAAATTTCTTTGCGTATGGCTTAATAGGGTGCGGGCGTGCTAGTATACAATTTGTATACAAAATAAACATATGCGAGAATGTAAGAATAAATTAAGCATATCAAGAACAAGATACACCAATTTTATGTGGAAAACCCTTGGGGGTAAAAAACCACGGTCGCCGGAAGGCAAATTTCACTGTATCAAATGAGTTACAATGGCAGGAGATTACAATGAGTCACCAACTCATCTCGTGCAATTTACAAAAGATATATGAAGTGAAATGTAACTATTGTGGTGTCCGCCTTGTCATCAAGATATTACAAGTCCAATCCCATGTATCCATATAATATTCAGACGATTGTGTAGCGCATGACCCCTAGAGCCTCAAGAGGTCTCTAGTTAATTACATCTACAATTGACACTTGCAGAAAACCTCCGATTAAGTTGTGTCATACAGTTGTCATCATCTATCCTCTTTTTTTGTACTCCATATAGGTGTTTGCTGCATAATAAAAAGATAAACAAAGAAACAAAAAGAAGCCAAGTGACTTCATGACATTATCTGCCACCTCTCGTGTTTAGCTAAACGTTCACGAGGTGAATGTGTTCGGCCTCGTCGGTCAAAACCGATTGTGTCCCACCTCTCGATCGGGACGTAAAAGCAAATTCCAACCTCGTCGATCACGGAAGAATGACAATAAATATGTGACCTTTAGCTAAACAAAAGTGTTAGGGAATATCATGTGTATAATTTATTTCTTTCTTCTTTCTTTGTATACCTGCAAATAAAATCCAATATAAATACTAGGACATGACCTATTGTATAGATCGATTAGCCCTGTGGCGTGTGCATGCAGCACAGCCGCCAAATTTATTATCCATATGTGAAGACTCATGTGCTTGCAAAGTATCTTGATGACTTGCTAATTTATGAATCTACTCTACATACACACGCCATTGTTGACAGGCATGATCTTTCCCAATCCTCTTTGCACCTGCAAAATAAGAAACATCTATATGCCACCATTGGGAACGATCTTATCATAGAACCTGCAAAATGCTTATGAGTGCCATTGGCACATTATCGTCTCCTCATCACCAATAACCTAGAGATAGTACCATAGGCACGACAGAGAGGAGGTGCTAATGAGGAAGAAGCCGGCCTCTCCGAGATGAGGAGACACTGCAGGCAGCGGTGATCTTGATGGACGGAGAAGGATCCGTGGTTGTGTGCGTTGCATGAGTGATTCTCCACCGATGCAAGAAGTGAAGAACACAGAATCCCTACTGCGCTGCAAGGCTATTGATTTGGCTGCTCAGCAGCAATGTCCTTGCAAGAAAAGAGAAAATAAATGGTCGTGATGCCTGCCTCACAACAGAAAAGGTGCAGCTGGCTACGGCCGGCCAGCCGGCAACACGGTCTCCAAGATGGCGCCTCATAGTGGTGGTGTTGTGTGTGCGCAGATGTGCGCGTGTGTGATCTCTAGAGCGCTCTAACCGAGGAACCTACAAAGAAAGAGATACATAGAATTTGGCATGCCATAGGGCATTGATTGTAGTGGGGAGCTGTGAGTCCTTGCAAGAAAGAGAAGAAAAGGTGCGCTGACTGCCGCCGGGCCGGCTATGTCCTTCCAGACGACAACCTTTTCACAGCTCGGTCGGCCCTGGCCAAGATGCACTACACATGGAGTCATGGTCATCATGTGTGTGGTGGGCTGGCTGGCGACTGTGTGCGTGTGTTCTTAGAGAGCTCCCCCTTCCCTTTCACCTGCAGCACGACCGTCAATTTATAGAGGGATGCTAGGTCAAGTGGCGCTTGGCGTCTGGGAGGCGAGCGCCACCGCTGTTCAGTTTAGGGTGATCCGAGATAAGAGCACATTGTTGGTTGGCTCGACACGTTACATGCATGCTTATTCAAAAATCAAACACTAATGACCATTTCAAGTTGTACGTCGGAACGTGTGTTTACACTGGACGTATACATTGGATGGTGGACCAACTAGATAATGATAATTATTCAAAATGAAGAGCAATGGATAATTGCATGGTCACTCGTAACGAGCATGGACTACGACCCCAAAATTCCAAATTACCAACGCTATGACGAGTAGTAGTATGCGTATATGTACACTCACTAGTCTAGGCAATGGGCCGCAAACTAGAAGAGTCTGCCCAGCAACTGGGCCTTCAAATGTAAATAATTGCTTCCTATTTTGATAGCATAGCCACGGACGAGCATGCAGGCATCTAGGAACCATTGGCTCACTGCGGCTAAACAAAATTCAATTTGCTGCTTAAATCGACTAAACCATACTTGGTCATCTCCTCATTAGCAAATGCTATGTGCGTACATGTACGTGAGTTAGATTATTTCTTATCCAATTTTCACTAGAAAACATAAGTAAATACTACATCAAAATAGATAAAAGAACATCTTTCTCATATATGGATAAAAAACTCATCTTACAAACACATTGCATGCAGTCATCTTTTTACAACTCATTGTTAGGTCATATGAAGGTCAAATGCAAGCGACTAACAAATTGATCTTTCGTCAACGAATAATAGATTAAACATTGATCATCATGTGAACTCTGAAAGATTAATAACTACATTTGGTGCATCTGATTATCCATTGTTTAAAGTTAGAACATTACTACCATAATTCTTTTTAACATTATTAAGTAGGTCATCTATATAACATCTTCATG
Source organism: Cenchrus americanus (assembly GCA_947561735.1). Lineage (NCBI taxonomy): Eukaryota > Viridiplantae > Streptophyta > Magnoliopsida > Poales > Poaceae > Cenchrus > Cenchrus americanus. The sequence goes on from OX387244.1 coordinate 12,861,221, forward strand.
CCATTAATTCAATCTAGTCTTACAAACTAATCCAAGTGAGGAATATCTTCATATATTTTTCATTTCTTTATAGCATGTGTTTATATGTATATATATAGAAAAGAGAAGATCCATGTGGTATTTCGGGATTTCATGAAAAAAAATAAAACATGCTATAAAGATCTCCATGAAATCATGAAACTCTAGATGGATTCCATATATACAGATATATGTTATAAAGAATGAACATTATTAAATAGGTCACTATATTAAGATCCTTTTTAAACACATCATTGCAAAAACAAAAGCGGTGTAGGTGATCTGTTAGTAAACTCGTATCATCCACTGTTTTCTCTTTTCATCTTGCATGACATAATAATTTATAGTTCAACGTGTTTGGACTTAGTTCGATCCATAAAAAACATGCTAGGGCATCAAGCTAATGTGTTGCAAAGTTTGGTTGGTTAATTTCCTACAACATTTCCACATGAATTTAGGGTTTTTAATTCGTAACACCATGTGACATAATCCAATTGTTTGTTTAACTAATTTAGTTTTAGAGAACCAATTGATGTAATTCTAGTTGGGTTTGTTGCATAATATCTAAACTATTTTCTAACAAAGTTCAATAATTTTAGAAGCTACTTCTATGATTGACAAAACATTATAGTGAGTGACCAAAATTTATTTCTTAAGTGAAAAAGGTTCCCCATGTTCATGGTTTTGAGTTCTGATCAACTTCCCATTACAACTTGTTCTATCATACCCCATGCTAACTTAGATTAAAGAGTTTTTAATCGCATTCGAATACACATTGACTACAATAATAATATATTGTTTACAATAAATTCCATGTTGTCATTCGACACAAATAATAAACCAGAGTAATAGATTGACTATCAAACATGTTCAAGACCATATATAAAGTCATGTTCCAATGCGCACAAATGAATTATTTTTGATAAAATGTATAATTTAATATGGTGTCGTTTGGCGGCAGAAATTGATTAGTCGAGGGAATATGCATCAAATACGATGGTGGATGGTATTTCAAATACCAAACCGGTTTGCACGTAGCTTATCGAAGGCTCAGAGCAGAGCCCGTCATCCAGCATTTTTTAAGGTAAATCGTAGCTGCACCAGTCCAACTTAACGGTCGCGAGTGCTTCAGGGGTGTCCACCATAAAGTCAGCTACATCACACTGGTGACCACGATAAAAAACAATATTAACCAAGTTCGCACAAGAAAAAAGAGAACATCAAAGACTACAAAAGGAACTAGTTTTGCATAATTAAAAACATTAGTTTATCTAGAGTGCAGTACCACAACAACCAATCAAAGTCAATCAAATATATTAGGTCATGATATGAGAACATAGAAAATGAATCATTCACCGGACTTTAGATCTGTCCACATGCTGCAACAAAATATTTAGGGCTGCAAGATATCCAAGATGCAAACCCATCATTGTAAAAGTCTATAAAAGTTCATCATCAAATATATCAACAGTTTGGTTACAAAGTTAATGTTTTGGAATTCTTTTATGGTCAATGGAAGAAGAGAAGATCCCCCACCTGGATTTCTAAGTTTTGGATTATATTAGGCATCTAGTTCTGAAGAACAGTAAAATATAATATTTTAAATTATGAACAATCTATAAACTACTAAAGTGCACCAGTATTTTTGAAGAGTGGATAACAAAGTAAACAAAAAACATCTCTAACTTAGAATCATTTACAGTTAATGTTCTTTCATACATTCCAGGCAGTGATGCAAAGCTTGTATGTTTTGCAAACTAGCTAATAATATGCTCATAAATTTCATCAGATAAAACCTGAAAAAATGATGTCATAACATTCATAAAAAATGTAACATCAGACCAAAATGAAAGTTACTAACTATGGACAGATCCTTAAGTGTGGTAGTCAGGCCAACCTAATATGAGTTATGTAGGACAACAAATGAGTCAATGTCTCATATGGCCGCAAATTGCTCCTACTCTAAATCAATTTGGTCATAGATTGAATAGCTAACAAGACTATAGGGTCTCAATCAACAACCTCAAGGTATGGTGGTCAAGCATGATAAGTACATCTGACGACAGAAATCAGACCATCACCTACATAATCTGGAACATATGAAAAAATGTTGTTGGCATGTCTATGACAACAAGGCGCTCACACCCCCACACCTTGCTAGCTTAATCCAAGATGATGTTGCCGCACTACAACTAGTGCGAATGCTCCCCGCCCAGTCCATTTTAATTTGTAGCTTCACAGACCGACAGTTCTAAATTAGGTTGACATTTTTTCTTTTAACTTTCCTCAGACTTGCGACTTGCCACAACTAACATGTAAATTATGTCTTTCCTTTGTTCACTGAAAAGGCAGAGCACATACCAATGTTCATAAAAAAATCAAACCAAAACTTGATTAAAAACCCACAGACTAAAGAACCTACTAGAAGTCTAGGATGCATCTTGACTATATCAGCTATTTCTCCTCAAGTAATTCTTCTGGATATACCGACCCTATCATGTTGGATTAGAGGGCGAGCAAAGAATTAAGAGCCTTGATTTCTCATTTATCTTCTCTGCATGCAACTCTGGGCTTAACGAGAAAATCTCTGATATTTTTGTGGGAAGAATCATTGGAGTTGCATCCATCTCAGGTATAACTAGGCAGAGCTGGTCAAATTCATGCCTAGGACCACTATGTGGAGTTCATGGGCTAGCTTGACTGGGCCTTCATTGCTATAGTTGTCTACAGTGTGGAGAATACAGCCCAAAGCCTAAGGCCATGGCCTTAGTGGCCTTACGCTCTCCTCCGCCCTAACCCAGTATGGTGCTGGAATCAAAACCTAAAAAAAGGGATCCCACAACATTACTATGAACAACAAATGTAAACATCAGCACATAATGTTTTAATCTATGGACAACAAGCATCTATCTTATATGAGGGCATACCAAATTTCGTAATACGCTTTAGTGACAATGCCTATCTTCCTGACTCGATACAGTTCTAGGTAATAAAGTAATCTGCCGCATAAACTCCTCAAGTGATGCAAACCAACAAAATTATTATGCAGGAAACAACAGTCATATGAATAAAACATACTAACATATTATCAGTAAGTGACATACATGTACAATAAATAACACTAGAAATCATTGAGATTGCATCTCCAAATTCAACGATAAGGATTGATTTGGATGTTCTCCATTCTAACATAGGATGAAAAACACAATCCTCAATAACTCCAAGAAGCAATACCTAAAATTACGAAAAATGGTGCACGTGCTCACATAGATACTTACAATACCAACTATAGACGTTTGATGTGTTATTGTGTAGCAGTAGCAGGACAAATGCTCACCTCAGCACCATGAGCAAACTGCAAGCACCGCTTGTGTAATGCACTACTTAGCTCCATTGCTCACTAGCACCTGGTCAGGGCTGTAGGATATCCCATTCTCCTCTCTATAGTCATAATAAACATCAAGGCATTCATTTTTGCAACTTACTAGCCTTATTAGTGTTGAAGAAGAAATCCATCCACATAGTCATACACCCACACACCATGGAGTTAAGCACAAGTAGTCTTTCTCAACTCCAAAGTCCCGGCAGTATGAGGGTACCTTGTATAGGCATGTACAACCCTTAGACAGGAAGTCGTTTGTAGAATCTCGAACTGCGTGTATAGACAGATGTACAGACAGTTTATACAGCCTATAGACAGGAGGTTGTCTGTAGTTTGTTTAATGCTTTGCATATAGATTAAAATCAACTACAAATGTGTTTGTGTGTACCATTATGTCGCTATTTGATTGAATAATATCAAGCATAAATAATAGAAGCATGATTACAATAATAATTTTTAGGAATCATAAAAAAATTACTCATATAATTTATATAGTTACAATATTTCTTGTCTATTTTTCTTTGTTTCCATAGCGTTGCCATATGTGGTCGATTAAATCCCTCTTATGTGTTTGTCGAGCTTTGATAGCAAAATTTCTACGAAGTACCTCTGCATAGCTTGGATCAATATTGTCATTTGTACTCACTTTCGGTGGGATCACTATCTTCGCACTTGGATTCTCATTCAAATCCGAGACATTTGTACCTGCTTCCTTTTCATCTTCCACTATCATATTGTGGGGATTACACAAGCTTTCATTATGTTGATAACATCCGCTTGCTTCCGTAATCGTGCTGGTCAGTGAACAATATCAAAGCAAAGCGTACCTGCAGAACACCAAATGCCTTCTCAACATCTTTTCTCACACTTTCTTGCCTTTGTGAAAATAATTTGTCTTCCGCTGATTGAGGGGCACTCACTGTCTTCACGAAAATGCTGCCCATTCCGGATATATTTTATCAGCGAGGTAATAACCCATGTCATATTGATTTCCATTCACAGTATAGTGAACCGTAGGAGCTTCCCCTCTTATTGTATGGAAGCATCTCAGCAGCTTTTGGCCATGAGAACCTGGAGATGGGAAACGTCTGACAAACCAAAATGCACACTTTATTCCAGCCTCATCAGTACATCATCAATAACCACTCATATAAAATCATAGAAAGTATTTTACTACATGAGTTATTCCCACACTGGGCCGTAACCAAGAATTTAACCACATAACTCTGCTTTACACAATGTACTATAGTTCCTGTTGGCATTGCGGGGTTTTTTCAAAAGCATTTCTTTCTACTATTGGACATAATGAAAGGATCTTTGTACATGGTAATGCATGAGAAGTTAATAGAATTAGTAAAGGTTCATGTAACTAACTAGATTGCACAGTGCAGGCAGCAGACCACAACAGCCAAAAACTAGTCATACACAGGAAGTCAGAATACACCATGCATTGCTTAGAATTTAGTTGTGCTATGCATTTAACTGATATATTCCAGACCAACAGCATATCAATTCAGCAAGCAATATAATTTACACGAATTACAGAGAAGGATCAAATGCATATGGCCTCAATTCAGCAAGCAAGGATTCCTAGATCTATTAGTTTATAGAAATTACAATGAACTAGGAGTGGAGAAATCACAGCGGGGGCATCAAACAAAGGTGTGGAGATGTGGGGTGCATCCGACGGTGAAGGAGGGAATGGGAAGCCACCTCCATCGATGGTGGATGGCACTGCTGACTTGCCACCGTGTCCGAGAGAGCGGGCCGACAGTGGTAACCTGACGGTACAAGCGAGAGGGCGGGGGTGGCGCTATTGATTGGCCACCACGCTTGAGACCCGCCACCGTCGCTGTCGCTCCGACACTGCGACCTAGGGTTTGTTGGCCCGGGGTCGTCGCTGCCCACCAATGGACGTCGACGCAATGAACTCCGACGAGATGGCCGCGGCCCGCAGCGACGAGCAGAGCGACCCGGCGAAGAGGAGGAAGGTGCGTTGCACGGGAAGTAGAGGCGGGGGAAGGGGTATGTGCGCGTGAAAGGTTTTGGCGGGGGAGGACGCGCGCCGCGGAGGGGGAGCGTGGGATCCTGACGCCGTCGGCTGGCTGGAGACGAGCACCACGGCACGTCGCCGCGCGGCGCTAGAGTTTGGAGGGACGAGACGATGGCATCGCTAGGCCTAGCGACACGACACCCATCGGTTGCCCTGCACGGTGTAGCGACGCGTTGTACATGCTCGTCCCTAATTGCATTCATCCAAAGGGAAGCAACAATAATGTTTACCTGACATATCCCACGGTGATAATAGCACATTCTTACTAAATATCTAAGTCCACCGTTCAACTTTAACGTGATTAAGTCTGATTTCACAAGTGCACTAAACTCAATGAGACAAAACCGAAGATGAAATCCGAGGAAATTAGAACAGGCACCACCACCTCGGCGATCGCGGACGGCGTGTCGAAGGCTGGCTCCCCCGCGGCTAGGCTGATGACCGGAACCGGCTTACCGCAGTGTCGTGGCCTGGTCGGTGATGGCCATGGTCTTGGACGGCCGAAGCGAGTTCACCCTCGGGCTGGTGGACGTGTCCACCGCTTCCGCTCGCATCGCCGCCATCCTTCCCGCACACCCTGATGCGCAGTCATCCAGTGAAATGAACCGCTCGTTGGTTAATCCTACAACTAAAAAAGGGAAATGTTATCGTCGTCACTCCGGTTTCGGACCGCCCGGCTCCGCGAGTCCCTGCATCCCCCGCGTAGAACCGGCAACCATGGCCATCTCCCTCGCGCGGCAACCACCACCCCTCGCACCATGCCCACTACGCCCCCGCGGACGACCCCCACCCCCCTCCGCTCCCGTGGCTTCACCCTACGCTCGGTACCCCGCGCCCCACGCCCCCAATCCCCACTCCTGCCCATCTTCCGTACCCTCCCCCAATAATCCCGCGTCCGCGCCCTCCCGTCCCTCGCCGCCACCCTCCGTGCCTTCGCAAACCCTAACCGCCGCTGTCGCCCTCCGTCCATCCTCTCCCCGCGCCCGCCACCGCCCGTCCATCCTCCTTTCTTCTCCCCGCCGTGTCGCCGCCGCCCGCTCTCCTTCTCTCCCGCCTTGCGGTCGCCGATCTATTTTTTCCGGTGGTGTTTTTCTCGTGAGATCCCTGCCCTCTCTACCCAACACGCCGCTGACGAGGTTACCCAACACGTTGCCGAGGAGGTGGACGTCGGGGGTGGTCGGGGCGGCCTGCCCTCCTTTCCCCGCGCCGCCGCCGATCTATTTTGTCGGCCCCATTTTTCTTGTGACCCCATCCTTTTCTACGGCACTACACGAGGAGGTGGCGCGTGAGCTGATGACTGCAATGCGAAAATCCCCAGGCCTCCTTCCCCTCCAACTCTTTACCAGCACAGCTAGAGCGCAGATCCATCCGGACTAGGATTGCTTCCTCGGTGGCTTGCTGGTAAGCAATTCCTACCTCGCTTGCATGGATTGTGCCAAAGATTTATATTTTTCCTTTCCGTCCATTCTTTGCTTCGTCCTGGACCTACCGAAGCCAGTTCAGATCTCAACTGATGTTCTGAATCTCCACACTGATGCCATGTCCATACATGATCATTCCTACCCCTGAATTGTTTGGTTAACCATTCTATCCTGAAACAGGTAGCTTAACCTGCGCCAATGCAATGACCATAAGAGGATACGTACGTTTTGGGGTGCTTGAGCTATTGCCATGGAGATACTTAACAGTAAGTTCAATTACCTTCTCTACATTTCAGGCTTCCAGTTGGAATCGTGTATTGGCAGCTACTGACATGTTCTACTAGATACTTAATTCAAGTGTTTCCTTTGGCTCGATAGGCTTCCACATAACCAAAATGAACAAGTCAGTGAAGGTACTAAATTCATGCCCTGGATCTGCAGGTAGTTCATTCATTTACAATTACGCTGCTTCAAGACCCCCGAAAAAACTGAAACTGAGTAACACAGCTTGGCATCAGTCGTATGCCCTGATCTTCTTTATTGTTGATTATGCATTTTGTTGAAGGATGGACTGCATTTACCTTGAAATCTCTATGTAATGAAGTAAACGACTAGCAAATAAATAGCAAAGGTAGTTACCATGCCAATTTTTTGTTGTTGATATCTTATGTTTTTATGCTTCTTTCAATATCATTCAGACAAGGACATGAGTGTGTTTTGTTTTACGAGTTCCCCCATTCATTTGTCGTTCTTTTAAAATCTTTGGGGTTTGGTTCAGTGATCTCAACATATAGAGAAAATTCCTTCAGCCCACCTGAGTAGTTGGGGACACCCAGTATAATTTCAGATTAACAACTCCATTATTTAGTACATATGGCAATGGTTGATACTGAATGCTACATAATGAGAAAATTCTTAGCATATGTCCATTTTCGCTTAGAGAGCTATTTGCAGAGAAGTAATGTAGCAAAAGAAAATGTTTATGCCTATTCCTATTTGTTTGCAAATAATTAGGCTAATTTACAATTGTCCTTTTTGCTTACAAGTTCAGGCAGGATCTCAACCACAACGAATTGTCTGTAAGCTGAAGCTTAGGCTAATTTGCCTCTGCACAGGTACAATCTCCTATTTATAATATATGATTAAGTTCAATAAGATAATTGCGGTGATGAACCTACTGTATTTTTGTGTGAGCCAACATCATCAGGTCAATGATTGAAGCTCTTTTGTTCAGCTCATGGATATTTTTTTAATCTTTATTTCACTTCCCAATTTGTTCCACTAGACATTTTTATGTAGTCTCTCTTTATTTTACTTGAGCTACTAGCTCTCAATTTTTTCATGCAGGTCAGTTATGTGCTTCCTGATTAACAAATTACCTTTGATGTAGAGTTAGCTTTGTGCCTTTTATCTTCGTGCTAAATAATCTTTTTTCAATTCACATGTAGAAAGAAATAATGAGTGATGAAAGCAGCAGGGGATTTGTGAAATTTGTGAAGTCCATACGAAGGGAAATGATTTTCGTATGTTGGGGGAAATCCAACTAGAGTTTCAAAGAGGAGGTAATCAAAACATTTATGGAGTTTATATTTAAAATTATGTAACCATCAATCCTGTATAATATGATTACCAAGAGATCGTATTCTTGATCTGTTACGTGATATAGCATGTAACTTGGTTGTATTATGATGTATTTTAAATATGGTAGACTGGTAAAATTTGCAGATAGTAGATTACATCACAATCTTTGTTCTCTGAAGTTGTCATGCATGATCGGCTCTCTTTTCTAACCTTTTTTCTTTTTTAGACAATGATTGACCTGTTGAACTATCAACGGAACCTTTTTTCAAGGAATTTTGCACTTTCATGGACCATCTGACACATTATGCATAATATTTAGCACTGTAAGATCAAAATTGTAGAACATTATACTATTCACAAGACTTCGACGAGTAAGGAAGGAGGAAAGGTATTTTGATTTGTATCAGTTTAGTTTCTTTTGCCATTTGAGCTAGAGTCTTATAGAATGCTAGAATTCTTGGGCAATCAAATGTTATATTTTTACTCCTCTCCCTCTTTTTGATAGACTTTTCGTCACTTTACATGGTGATCTGCTCACATTTGCTACAGACCTCTTTGTGATAATCAGGGCCACTATGCTCTGCAGGACCCTGCTGGTTGGCCACTCCATCCGCACCTGACACTGGAAGCCCAAGGGTGATGACAGTCTCAGCACACGGGATCCTTAGTTTGTTTCTGTTGGGGAATTCAGGAAAACCCGTCACACTCGAAACGTTGAGTTTAACAAAGTTCTCGAGACATGTTTTTCAGGGGTAGGGAATTCACGATTTTCGGAAGCCTGGAACCTGTGAAGCCTCGAAATCGCGAATGTGTGAAGTTCGGAAATTTTGATTCAGTGAAGAAATGGGGTCATGAACATGCAAAAGCCCGGAGTCTCGAGCTGTCGATGGCCCGAACTTCGGAGGACGGCCGATTCGGGGATCTGTCAAGGGCTAAGTTCGGGAGTCACGCGCGGGGACATGCGCAAACCAGCGGAGAAGCGAAGACCAATTCGGGAAACTGTTGAAGACCCAGTTCGGGAGTTTCACGCGAAGACATTCACGAATCGGGAGAGAAGCAAAGTCAAAGTTGCTGTCCCAAAAAGTCCGGGTTTAGAGTGTGAACTAGTGGCAGATTTGTAAATATATTAGATGAAAAAGACATTCTTGTATGTGTTCACACTAGGAATATTCTCTGAGCCCGAGGGTATTTTCGGTATGTAAAAGTCCCTTCATCTCCCTATAAAAGGGGGCGCGAGGGCACGTGTAAACGGATTCAGACTTTTTGGAATTTGTGCTACTTGCAGAGGGAATCACAGTCTCTTTGCGCTCTCACTTTGTGCTTCAACGTGTTTAGAACTCTCTCTCGTGTTAGGGTAGTCATCCGAATTTTTCGGGTAACCCCCCAACATTGGCACCGTCTGGCAGATTTTGTCGTGGACTGGACTTCACTCACTCAAAACCTTGAGGAAGATACACCCGAACCTTGGATAGTGCAGTGTGACGGGGCCTGGTGTTACAAGGGAGTTGGAATTTCGGCTGTTGTAACGTCCCCGATGGGCGTGGTCATAAGATACGCAGCGCGGCTCGTATTCCGAACAATGAGCATTCCACGAACAACACAACGGAGTACGAAGCTCTTCTATTGGCATTAAGAAAAATGAGAGCCTTGGGGCAGCAGACCTTCGTAATCAGAACGGATTCGAAAGTGATCCAAGAACATATCGAGAAAGAAAGCGAGGCCAGGAATCCGGTTCTCATGAAATATCTCGAAAAAGTCAGAGAAATGGAAAAACACTTCAAAGGGTATTCAGTCCAGCATATCCCAAGGGACGACAACAATGAGGCAGACAAACTGGCAAAAGCGGCAGCTAGAAATCAAGAGCTACCCCCAGATGTGTTCTTCGAAATCATCAGGGAACCGTCCATCAAGGATTCGAGAGCAAAAATCGTGAATGTAGTGGAAACTCCAGACTGGAGAGCAGAAATCATGGCCTATCTGAGAGGACATTACGAACCACAAGATGAGTTGGAGGAAAAAAGATTGAAGCAAAGAGCTCGGGGCTATACAGTAGTGAATGTAGAATTATACAAATCGGGAGTCACTGAGCCTTGGCTGCGTTGCATCACCTCCGAAAAAGGTCGGGAACTTCTAAAGGAAATTCACAGCGGATTCTGTGGGGCACACATAGGCACCAGAGCTTTGGCCGGAAAGGCGATAAAGCAGGGATTCTATTGGCCCACCATAAACATTGATGCCAAGATGTTAGTTCGGCAATGTGAAGCATGCCAGAAAACGGGAAATCAACAGAATCTGCCTTCAATGCCAGTTCACCTAATTCCACCAACTTGGCCTCTGCAAAGGTGGGGAATGGATCTAGTAGGCCCGTTGCCAACAGCTCAAGGCAACTGCCGATTCGCAGCTGTTGCAGTCGATTATTTCACGAAGTGGGTGGAGGCAAAACCGCTCGCGAATATCACAGCAGCAACAGTTCAGAAATTCTTTTGGCAGAACATAGTCTGCAGGTTTGGGGTTCCTAAAGAAGTAACGGTTGACAATGGCAAACAGTTTGACTGCTACACCTTCAAAGAATACTGCAGAACCTTAGGCACACCGGCGAAATTTTCGTCAGTATATCACCCACAGTTGTGACTACCCGCCCAGGAAAATACCGTACTATCGCCTAAGACCGATCCACTTTGGTCATTAAGCCATAGTAAAGTATCATCCTGTCGTTAGTTGCCGGGTTAACGTCCGGTAAATCACTTGGACATCGAACAGAGGATCGACACATGCATAAAAACTCACACGAAGGCGAGTCCAGAGTACGACATAAATTAGAAATTTTATTACAAACCATTGTTCATGACATGGAGTAAAGGTTCAGAGTTCGAAAATACAGCGGAAATAATTTAAACTAGCGAAACGGTGAACATCACAGGAGGCCATCCGTGATGTCCTTACTTGTCGTCACCCATCCGGTCAATCACACTTGCAACAACAGTTTTAAAGCAAGGCTGAGTATACTAATACTCAGCAAGACTTAACCGTCGGGTGATGACTACATCACCAACCTCTTAGACATGAAAGGCTTTTGGTCGGTGGAGTTTCTTTTGCTGGAAAGCTAGTAAGAGTAGGTCCTTACTTTCAATATTTTAGCACAAGTTCTAGTTGATTACCAATTCTAAATGTGCCAACTAATTCAATCAAGAATTGGACAAGCAATTAATTCATACAACAATATTTCTCGAATTCCATCATTATGGGATATCATGGCCAGTTGATTAAGCAGTCTCGGATAACGGTGAGAGGCCGACAATCGATTGATTTAAACCTTGCAAGGTAAACCCAAACACACGGTAGGTCGCCCCCGCGAGGACAACTTCCCGTGCCGTCCCCATAAATCTTCGGGTTGGGATCGAATCTTACGATCCCCGGTGTAGGCTATCCGGCATACCCCGCGAGATACCCGGAGTCACCATACACCACCCTTTCCGGTAGCTAGCCGGTAAGGAGATTTCTCAAGAGTAGTAATAGTAAGATCCCGTGTCGCCTCGTTAAGGTACTAGGCTTACCGGCCCCAAAACCGGCATGTGCTTAGTACGTTCGAAAGCTTAGCCACATGACCACTGGACCGTAGCCCAATCCCATGCTCTTACCACATGAGCGATCCAATTAAGGATATCTTATGATTCCTATCTAGGAACCTATTCTCGCGAGTGACGAACATCACTCGACTTCTATCGGTCCTATAGCATAGCAGCTATCGACCTAGCATACTAGTGATAGAGCATAGGTACCTAGGGATCATGCATCTAGGGTTTCACTCAATTCCTGAAACGTAAATGCACAATCACAGCAACCATAATTGCATAATTTAAAAAAAAACGGGGTTAATGATCCGGGGCTTGCCTTCGCTGGCAAGGTTGGCCTTGGGCCCTTCTGGACTTGGGTCCAGGTCTTGAGCTACGTCCACGCTCGGCAGCTCTTTGTCGGCACCTTCGTCTCCTCCTTCCGGCACGAGCGTACGTCTACTGGCGGAAAGATCTACACGAAGATGCAAATGCAAGATTTATTCGATGATTTTTACTTTAATCACTTACGAACCATTTTGACAATCAAGGGGTGTATTTGTCGGGCACATTCACCTAGATAAGAATACATTCAGCATACTCTTTCATAAAGGAACAATATGCAACTCTTTATTGATTATTCTTTTTGATGGTGATTGTGTACATATATACGTAAATAATTTAATTTAAATTCACCAACAGTAGTGGGTAGGCATATTTAACCTTTTTAACATGATTTGCAACCACACTCAAGTTAACATGGGTGGTTTGGTGGTTTCTCCCCTTTATTAAGCCTTTAATGACCTATATATCTTTTATCCATGGGATTAACCAATAAAATTCAGTGGAAGGGTGTATTAACCACTAAACACCTATAACAAGCATCTAGATAGTGTTTCTCCTTTAGGAAGGTTATTGGTTGTACATGAGTTATTCTTTTATTGCACAATTGCATAAAGGTTTCTTTATACTTGTCATTTCATGTGAAAGCTTTTAATCATTTTCCTTTCACAAGTAAAGATATAAATGGTATTTTTACCCTTGAATTAATTCCTTATCAGCAACGAGAATTAATTATCTTTTAATTAAATTAGATAATATTTTCAAAAAGAAAAAGAATTAATTAGGGATTTTTCTTTATTTAATTTCTCTTTAATATTAAAAGGGCTTTTAAGCTTTTTATTAAGAGATTAAATTACCAAAAATTAACGGAGTGTTTCTTAAGCCTACTAGCATCTATACTAGTCCATTGGACCCACATGTAAGTGTTGGATGCTAAGAAATTAATTATCATGGAAAATAACAAAGGTTATCTAGTGATTCAATTTAAATGCATATCAAAATAATTAAGCATCAAAATGATCCAAACTTTCTTGTGCATGCTCTCTGGTCCTAAACAAGCCGAGAGAACCAACATGTTTGCATGGAATCTCTACTGAACTTGGTTTATTAATTTACAAAAGAAAACATGCATAAATCGAGAATAATTATTTCTGTTAAACCAAAAATCATGATTAATTCACAAGATGTGCATTTTGGTATTACAAGACAGTGTGCACAAGTTGGGCTCAAGAACATGAATATTTTTAACAAGAAAAATCATTTATGCAACTCTGCCAGAAATAGAAAAACATTTTTATAAAAAGATTTACATGATAACTTTGTGCAATTTTTGGCATAGGAGCTAGTCATGACCTAACACACAACATATCCAAAAATTAGCTACAGAGGATTTATGGTTTTCACATTTGTATTTTTCATGCAAAAACTAAAAGGAATTAGCTCAGGCCAGAATAACAAAAGTTGTAGTATAAATCACCATGAATCCAACAAAATTGGTTTCACATTTTTCTAAATTTTCTGTGATTTTCTACGCAATTTACAAGAATCAGTCAGAGCTCAAGTACTATTTGAGAACGACTTTGCAGCTAGGCCCTCAAGGTTTTCCGAGGTTCACAATTATGCCCTTACTTTTTGCGCTGTAGCCCTTCGAAGGAAACTCCTTCTCGCAATGTAGCCCTCGCGGCCGGCCGGCGCGGCTCCGGCCAAGTCCCGGCCGGCCGGCGGCGGGGCGGTCGGGGAAAGGGCGGGGAGGTTCCCTAGCCCACCCAGGAGCGAGAGGGCGTCGGAATTTGGGAGGGGGGCCCGCCGGCGAGCGGCGCTCCGGCGGCTTGCGGCGGCGGCCGCCGCGAGCTCGGCCACGGCGCGGCAAGGCGCGGTTGCGAGTTGGCGGCGCACGGCGGCCTACCCTAGGGCTCGGGGGTGGTGGCTAGGGGTCGCGGGGCGCTAGACGGCGGCGGCGCGAGGGGAACCCACCGGCGCCGCACGGGGAGGGCGCGTCCCGACGCGGCGGCGCGGCGTAGCCGGCGCGGCCGGCTCGGCGCGGCGGGGAGAGAACCCGCGCGTTGCGGGGAAGCGATGGCCGCCTTATAGGGGCTCTCCGTCTCGGGCATGGGAAGGACGAGAGGAGGGCGGCGCGGGCGGCCGGCCGTACGGCGGCGGGCGGCGCGTCCGGCCGGCGTGCCGGCCTCGGGACGCGGCGCGGGCGGCGCGGGGCCCCGGGCGCCGGCGTGCGTGCTCGCCTTGGGAGGGAGCACGGCCTCGGGAGACGCGGCCTCGGGCGTCGCGCCTCGGGGCACGCGGTCGCGGTACGGTGCGGCGGGGGCGCGGCGCGGCGCGCGCGCGCGCGCGCGCGCGGCGCGGCGTCGTGGCGCGCGTCGCCGGGATGTATGCGGACTGGCCCTGTTTCATCGCATTTTTCTCCCAAAAATTGAATAAAAGTGCACAAAGTAATGAATAGGAAAGTTGTAGATCTAACTACCCACTACAACTTTCGTAAAGGCCATCTAGTGTTTTTCTCAACGGATTTTGCAGGAACGTCGTGCCAACATTGAATGCCGGCCTGTTCTGGAAAACAGGGGGTACTGTCAATCGATCAAGTTTTTCACCAATTTCCACCCAAAATTTGAAATGCTAATCTACATGAAAGTTGTGTCCCTCAACAAAATGGACAACTTTCATAAAGGTAGATTTTGAAGTGTTTAGGTGAATTTTGGAGAACGCGGCAAAAGTCCCGGACGACATTCGCTGACGTCAACGGTCAAGCGGGTTTTGACCGTGTCTTTGACCAAGGGTTGACTACGGGTGTGTGTAGGCTTGGTCAAGGGGTTCATTAGGGTTCGTTGGCGAGGTTTTTCGGGTGATGACCCAGGTTGACCTAGGCTTGACCGGGGTTGGACTAGTTTGGCCCGGCTGATCCGGTCATTAACGTTAATGACGGTAATTAAAACCCTGGGGCGTCACAACAGTCCAATGGTGCAGTTGAAAGAGCCAATGGCCTGATTTTTTCGGGAATCAAGAGATGATTGTTCGATCAGAAAAAGGGAAAGTGGGTGGATGAACTTCCGAAGGTGATCTGGTCTCACAACATCACAGTATCAAGGGCAACAGGTTTCACGCCTTTTCGCCTACTTTTCGGGACTGAGGTTATGACACCGGAGGAAATCAAGAACGAAAGCGTGAGGGTCCTGAAAGGAAAAGAGATAGAGGAAATTGATAAGAAGGTGGAAAAGGACATTATTGAGCTGACAATCCTTGAAGCAGCGGACAACATTGAGAAATACCAGAGAGAGACAAGGACATGGAGAGACAAAAAGGTGGTCCGAAAGGACGAAAGGACATAAAAACTGGTGATCTTGTCTTGAAAAGAAAGAAAAATAGGGAGAACCCAGGAAAACTTCATGAGTCATGGGAAGGGCCTTACATCGCCAGGGAAACAGATATGCCAGGAGCTTTTCGCCTGATGGAGCAGACTGGCGAAGAGTTGCCGTATTCGTGGAATGCCGACAGTCTAAAAAGGTATTATCCATGAAAACCCTAGTTGTAGATAGATGTAACATTTAGTAGTTTTTCGATTTTCGTAAGTTTGTACTTTAGAGAACTAAAAAATCTGAATCACGTGTCTATAAGTGATTTCGGGACAAAAATTAGTTTTACTTTTTCTAGTCGCATTAGAATAAGAAGGACTGTACTCTTTTCCTTGCAAAGGGGGCTCTAAATCAAGAGGCAAGGTTTTTAACGAGGCGGATTCTATGTAAATACTCTTTGTGATATATATGAAAAGAGTCTTCCCCCAAATTGCGTATCTCGAGAATTCCATCGTGAAAAAAGAAAAAAGTTCGTGAGAAAGGCTTCGTGATAGCCATAATTCCATCGTGAAAAAAGAAAAAAGTTCGTGAGAAAGGCTTCGTGATAGCCAGAATTCCATCGTGAAAAAATAAAAAAGTTCGTGAGAAAGGCTTCGTGATAGCCAGAATTCCATCGAGAAAAAAGAGGCCTGAGACAACAACAAGTTGTGGCCTAGAAAATCCCATCCATTGAGGGATCCCCACCCAAAGAGGCCTGAGACAACAACAAGTTGTGGCCTAGAAAATCCCATCCATTGAGGGATTCCCACCCAAAGAAGCCCGGAACAGCAGCGAGCTGTGGCCCAGAAAGTCCCATCCACGAGGGGATTTCCACCGAAAAGAAAAGCCGGCAGGTTGACTTCGAGAAAGTAAATGCCGAAAAGTTTTTCGTCATAACGTCGTCACAAGGAAAGGGCAAGGGGCTCGTGCGAAAAATCGTAGAAAGTCCTGGTTGAAACAACTGAAGGTTGCAATATCAACCGGGGCAAGTTTGCCAGATGGATCAAGTCCACAAAATTCGAAAACAAATTTTGTCGACTTGCGCGACGACGGCTAAAAATTTTCAAAAAATTTTCAAAAGTTAACAAATATTCCTCCTAAAGGCGTACTCGATCGAAATACGCAAACTGCAAGTTTCCTAAACATGCTTGAAGTTTTCATGCAAAACGGCAAGGTGGGGGAGGGTGACGTTTTTTCAAGAAAAAAAACGTATTCGTTGCCGTATTCGCATAAAAACTTCCGAATAGTTCCTCAATAAATATAACAGTCAGTGCGAAATTTAAAATGAAAGCTCTACAACATGTCCTGGTTTACAAACGTTGTTTTCAGCCATATCGCTAGCATAGGCGAAGTCAGACGCGCCTGCTAAGGGGCTAAGGGGCTCCGTCTTCGGAATTTTCGCGGATCGCGAAGTAGAGGATGCAGAACGTCTCTTCTTACGAAACAAGAAAAATGAAGAGAGATCAAAACAGCCTATAGAAAATTTAAGCGAGGCCTCAAGCCAAAAATCAGAAAAGTCTTGTTCGGGATGTGCTCGCTTGAACAGACGCCACGATTCACCACTAACGAACATCCTATCCCGATGAATTTGTAGCGGCAACACGTCCTGCGCAGGCCCAGCTTGCAGGACCTGCGCAGGTTAAAGTATACAAAACATTTGTTCAGGGAAGTTAAGTGAATCTACACAAATATACAGACAACCTTGAATACACCCAAGGTTCGGACATAGCATCTAGTTCGTAACATCCACCTTCGGAGAATCATCCTCATGTTCGGCGACTTGCTCGCCGTCGCTGCCTCCATCGCTGCTGCTGCTATTGCTGCTGCTGCCGCCTGAGCCCCCTTCGCCTGAGTTGCTCGAATCTTCGCCGGAAGTCGACCCTTCGGGGGACGCAGCGATGTCTTCACGATTCTCCTCCTCGTTCAGCTGAGAAAGAAACGTAAATGTGAAGGGAGTTCGAGAAACTGAAACATCAAGGGCAGGTACAAGTAACGAAATCAAACAAAAATTACCTCAGCAAGCTTAGCGCGTGCAATGACCTTGACAGTCTCCTTCCCACTGGTCAGCCAGAACTCCCTTGCAAACTTATTCTTAATGGCCTGAATATCGGCGTTGGCTCGAAGTATCGCAGTGCTAGTAGCACTGGGGAATTGGGAAATCTTCCCGCGAAACTTCTCTAAGTCCGCGCAGTCGTAGTCATGAAGAATTTTCAATATACTCTCCACAGAAAAAGCAGCCGCAAAGTCGCTAGCGCCGGAGATCACCTCAGAGAGAGCCTAGAACTCAGCCTCCATCCAATCCATAAATTCGGGGATCTCAATGTTATCTGGAAGAGTAGCTGGACGAACGCCGAACTCGTTCTTGTATTCCTCATAAAGAAGTTTCAATTTTCCAGGATCTCAGAAGTACTCCTCTTCGAGGTTTCACTCTGATCCGCAAGCGCTTTTTCAAGATCCAGGATTTTGTGATCTTTCACGCTTAGAGACTTTGCGAGGCTGGCGTTGTTAATGCGGAGATCTTCGGCAATCTTCATAGCCCTCTCATGCTTCTCCCGAAGATTCTCGATCACGCTAAGGTCATCTTCGTGGGACTTTTGAACCTTTTCAAGTTCTTTCTTTGATTGCTCAAGAGCCGATTGCACGAGCCCCTTTTCATCCTGACTTGCCTTCAGAGCCTCCGCCAACTCGGCCACCTTCTTCTCGAGTTCCACATTCGCGGATTGGGCAAGCGCGAAGCTGCGCTTGAGTTCCTTAGATTTCTGAGACAGTTGCTTGTTCATCTTCTCTTGTTCAACGAGCTGCTCTATGGCAACTTCCCCAGCATAGAGTGTTTAAGCGCATAATCCTCCTGAAAGCGCACTAGCTTCGAGGGAGGGTAAGAGTGCAAGAGATCCTTGAATTCTGAAAAATTCAAGATTAAAGCCTCAGATCAAAATTCAAGAATTGGAGAAAAGCATGAAAAAGTACTGAGAAAGGACAAACCTTGCTTACTGAACTGCTGCATGGTGACCTGTTTAGCCGAATCGGAAGAAGCTCTACCCTGAGGCGAAGGGGTGCCTTCGGGAGAAGGATGGGGCCCTTTCTCAGAACCAGCAGCAGCCCCTTCAGGTTGTCCCGAACTCTCCCCTCCTGATTCATCAATAGTCACAGATGATTTCCACAGTGTTAAAATCTTAGAAGTCTTGCTCCCAACGCCAGTGGTCTCGAAGCCAACACTTAATAATTTGCCACGATGAGACGTACCGAAGCTCTTGTTGAAAGCAGCCAAAGAGGGAGAGGGAGTTTGATCTTCAGGAACAACTTCCCGAACTTCGACCAAAGGAGCGTGTTCGGTAGGATTCTCACCCCTTTGTACGGTGAGCTCAAGCTCCTTGGCGAATTCGGGGGAGGCTTCATCCCGAGAGAGAGCGGGTTGAGAGACATCGGCAGCAGATGCTTCAGCAGCAACGGGGGCCTCAGTGGGGGCAGTAACATCAGCAGCGATAGTGGACTCATCAGCAGCAGCAGGAACAGTCTCCTTGCGAACTTCGGGAGCAGCATCTGAAAAGGAATCAACATCTACGAATTCATTCTCGGAACCAGACGGACAGTTGTCTCGAAAGTTAAACAGTGGCCAGAGGCAAACACCTTTGAGGCTGTCTGCTTCCACGAAGGCGTCGTCGTCGAAGGCGGATGGAACTCGCCGAACACCGACGGAAGAAACTTTCTTCGCCGCTTTCTTCAACTTTTTGCGACTCATTTCAGCAAGACCCGAAGCCGCCTGAAGTTCGGCATCCGAAGTTCGGTCAGAGGTCTTGCGCTTCCGCTTCGACGATTCCAGAGATCTTGTCCTGGAAGGCTTGACCCCTGAAGAAGTGCCCTCGATGGCAGGTGATGAGCCTCGCTTCGATGACCTTATTCGGGGAGCATTGATCGGGGCAGCTGAGCAACTGGCCACGGCAACGGCAGGAAGCTTCAACTTGGGACCTGGGCCTCGAGAACTGAAAAATTTGTCCCCACAAACTTCCGAAAAAACGCGGTTGATCCTCTTCCTATGCTTTACCAGAGCCTTGTACGCCTTATACTCATTCATTGTATATTCGCCTACCATGACGTTCACCCTCTTTTCCACTTCTTCCATGAAGGCCTCAGCGCTCTGGTCTTCGCGAAGTTTAATCCCGAACTTCGGGAAAGGCACCTTTTGATCTGCCCAGTTAACGTTGAAGTACAAAAGCTCAGTAGGGGACCAATCACTCGAAATAGGCCAGACCCGGGCAGCGACGAATTCTTCAATAATGTCACGGCCGCCAAGTATGGTGCTGGCCAGGTGAAATGCATTCTCACAACTTCTAATTCCCAAGGCCCGTTGGTTGAATTTGGCAACATTCACCGCGGCAGAGGCGCAATCGGGCAGGACAATTTCGGCATATTGGCCTTCAGATAAAACCAATGAGACCTCCAATCATCAGTGAGGTTAGACTTGCAACAGGGAGCAATCTGGATTCGGGTAATTCCTTTTCGGGTATTCTAACATCGCGTGTTGAAAGTGCAACACGCATGCTGACTGTGATAGAACTGCCCGTCATTGCCCTTGACGACCTCAGGGATAATCACCAATTCGTAGAATCTGGTGAAGGCATCGACACTGGGATTGCAGCCGAAGGTCTTCAAAATCCAAATGAACTTCGACACTTCAAGGAAAGATGTCGGCGAAAGCTGGTGAATTTTCACCGAAAATGCATCAAGAATAGCCGAAGGACCGGGTCGCGGGGAACCTCAGCCCACAGATAAAGAAATCCCAAAAGACAACAACTTCTCCGTCCCTAGGGGTAGGGATCTGCTGATCAAGCGGGGGCTCGCCCGGCGCCGGAGAGAAGAACCCGGCCTTCTCGTATTCCCGAATCGTGTTGGTCGTGACCTTCGACTCTCCGAAGACAAGTGAGGGTGGCAACGGGCCGAAGTCCTTGCTTTAACCAGGTCACTAACGCCGGCATCCACATCTCCAATGTCTTCGCCATTGTCAGATTGAACCTCCCCGTCTTCGCGACTCCTGGAGCCACTGGGAGAACCAAAATCCTCGGTTGGTGCAGCATGCTCGGCACCTTCGACGACTGGGTCGAGCGGAAGACCAGCCGCAATGAGCTCTTCGGTAGTCATGGGTCTAGCTGTGCTTTTTACTCGAGCCACCTAACCAACAGATACGAACATACGAACTGTTAAGAATAACATTCAAGAATAAAGCTCACAAAATCGTGATACCACTGCACCAAAGTATAACAAGTAAGAATTGATAAGAAAGAAATAAAAGAATACCTTAGAGAAATGCGAAGAGAACCAGAAGTTCGCGAGCTTTTCAACAGAAGACCAGGTTCCGCGAACACGACAGATTCACGAACCGCAAGAGAGCAGAAAGGCCGTAAAATTTTTTAACAGCGGCGGCCCGCTATTTATAGGGCCGGGGAGGGGTAGTTCCGCGAAACTCGCCTCGATCTAACCGTCCTTGGTTTCCCGGGCGACGCGTGTCCCCTCCGACGTTCCGAGGGTGACGTTTTTTACTAAATTTCCGAAGGATTCGTGGAATCGGATCGTCGGAGTCAACCTGCTTCCCCGAGGGGCTAGTGTTGGGGAATTCAGGAAAACCCGTCACCCTCGAAACGTTGAGTTTAACAAAGTTCTCGAGACATGTTTTTCAGGGCAGGGAATTCACGATTTTCGGAAGCCTGGAACCTGTGAAGCCTCGAATTCGCGAATGTGCGAAGTTCGGAAATCTTGATTCAGTGAAGAAATGGGGTCACGCAAAAGCCCGGAGTCTCGAGCTGTCGATGGCCCGAACTTCGGAGGACGGCCGATTCGGGAATCTGTCAAGGGCTAAGTTCGGGAGTCACGCACGGGGACATGCGCAAACCAGCGGAGAAGCGAAGACCAATTCGGGAAACTGTTGAAGACCCAATTCGGGAGTTTCACGCGAAGACATTCACGAATCGGGAGAGAAGCAAAGTCAAAGTTGTTGTCCCAAAAAGTCCGGGTTTAGAGTGTGAACTAGTGGCAGATTTGTAAATATATTAGATGAAAAAGACATTCTTGTATGCGTTCACACTAGGAATATTCTCTGAGCCCGAGGGTATTTTCGGTATGTAAAAGTCCCTTCATCTCCCTATAAAAGGGGGCGAGAGGGCACGTGTAAACGGATTCAGACTTTTTGGAACTTGTGCTACTTGCAGAGGGAATCACAGTCTCTTTGCGCTCTCACTTTGTGCTTGAACGTGTTTAGAACTCTCTCTCTCTCTCGTGTTAGGGTAGTCATCCGAATTTTTCGGGTAACCCCCCAACAGTTTCCTCTTACATCAGTTTATATTTTGCTTCATGCATATGAGTTCCTTGCTGCATTAGGATGTTGTCCTTATATATACAAACTGAAGTAAGGTTTGTTAGATCACAAAAAGTAAAATGACTCTCATCTTCCTTCAGTTCAGTGGTAAGATAGTTGCTATTCTGAGCTTCTCGATTTCGCCTCTAATATAGTTTCGGTAAAGTGAGGATAGTATGCCTAAATGGCAAGATTTTATTGGCGGCACAAGAGGGTCTAAGTGCGACTGAATTAAGATAAATGTTTCATCTTTAGTTGTCTTGATTCTGTTAGTGCAGGTGATTCCTTTGTATGTTGGACATCAGAAGCTGTCATGCAAGCAATGTAGCTGGTTTAGGAAATAGATTAGGCCTTAAGGCACTTGAATTGATCATGATTGTTGTGCTGATTGCTTCTTATACATACACGCATCACATCTTTGCAATACCATGACATATGTAGCTTTGTTTAATTCAGTCACTACACACTTGAAATATTATAGATTTTGTAGCCCGAAGCAACGCACAGTACGATCCTATGATGTCTTCAATTGAGAGATACAATGTCGTACTATACAAGTTTTATTGTATGTTTTGTGTATTGTGTTATAGATAATTGGATGCCCGTAGCAACGCACGGGCACGAACCTAGATTTTGCGGTACAATTTCAATTTTCAAATGAATTCTTAACAACCCCCTCCCCCATCTTCTTTTGATCTTCCTGTAGAGGGATTTGGATTAGTTTTTTCTTTGTGTGAAAATATTATAAGAGGTTGAATGACTTTGTGTAGATTTAAGGACTAAACCTTACAAACTGAAACATGTGTGTATTGGTGAAAGAAAAATAGTTCAAACTTTTCATGGGTTTCCTCATCCATTTTGGCATTTTGTCAGTTATGTGTTGTATTCTTTTCAAGCCAATTTTGCAAACACGACAGATCTTTGCAGCCCTGCATCCTGACGGCTTTGCTTCCGCTCATACCGCTGTCGGCGGGGCCTCAGCCTGTTTGCACCCGCTCCTCTCATTTTCAGATTAGCATCAAATTCTAGGTACACACTGGTCAAACTTCAAAATTGACCTATCACTTTCTTCTTGTTTCTCTACACACAATCATCAGGTAGTCATAAACAATGGACTGACCTATCACTTTCTTGTTTCTGTGCACACAATCAACAGGTAGTCATGAACAATGGCCTTTTCTCTTAATCTTGAATTCAGCAAGGCACAGAGTACAAACTGTATGCTAATGGTCAACAATCCAAATTGGTAATATGAATAGGTGGCCCATTGGTAATACAGTGATATAATAGTTGTAGAGAGTATATTATTTTTTGGGCCCCTTTATAGTCAGCCATTGTTAAAACAAAAAAAAATATTACCATTACATACTAAAAATGAATTGCTGGATTTTTCATGTCTTGTCATGGTGCACACCATACTGAGTAGGGTTTCATGCATGAAATCTAGATAAGATAATACAGGTCTTTCGAACATGCCTTTGCCATTGCTTAGTGCATTTACATTGGTCTTTAGAACATCCCTTAATGCCATATGTTGACACACCTTTATGACTGGTAATTGTATTGTCAATTGTCGTGGTCTGCAGCACTCAGATTTATGCCATTGAAAATACAAGCACTCCTTTCTTTGCGAATTTTGTATGTCACTAGAACAAGGAGGATATACATTTTTTTAGTTGTAGGATATGTCATGAGAGATTATATGTTATCTTTAGTTCTTTTCAGCTTTTTTCAGCTTACTAACTATAATTGTTGCCGTAATTCTCTACTATAAAGGATACAATACAAGCAGACGATTGAGGGTTAAGTCAATGGAAAATAGTGGCTGCCGTACACCATTGGGTGACAAGACTAATACTACTAATGGAGGTAAAAACAATAAGACATGGGACATTATGTTATTGATTCAACGTATTGCTTACAATATTAATGGTAATTACAATATATATATGGATGAAATACTACAGGCAACGATGATATGGGAAACCATGCTAGAGAACGTAAGAGAGAAAAAGACAAGGCTCGGTGGCTCCACATGTCTCAAGAGAAGAAGGATGAAAGAAATAGAAAACGATGAGAAGCATATAAAAGAACAAGGGAGCAACGACTACATGTCGAAGCTAACAATGGTTGCTTAATAGAAATGTTGGTTAATTATAATATAAATATTGCTATTGATGTTTCTCATATGTGCTATATCAACTGGTAGATGGTCAGGACACACCAAATAAGGAAAATGTGGATCCTAATGAAACAGATGATTGGTTTCATAGGAATGATTCATTCCATGCAAACAAGGTTGATGATATATCGAATCAGTTATCAGGTAATTTGACTGTAGCTAATATGGCATGAATGACTAATATTTTTGGGTTGGTGAATCAGTGATTAGCTTAAATTACAATTGGAGTATCGTTGAGCATATCTGGTGTGTTCTTGTTATATTGCTACTGTTTTAACTAAAACACAACTATGTAGGTGATGATGTAATTAATACTCATAGTATAATTAATCAAGAACTACAGTCACAGTGCACCAGCAATTCACGTGACAGACAGAACCATGTTATCGCTGCTCATGCAAGGAAGAGGATGGCATATGAAAACATGACACCTGACCAACGGGGACAAAGACGCAAGCAACAAAGGCTTTACAATCAAGCTCCATCCCGTAAAGAGGCAATGAAAGCGACTACAAGCCACTCTAGGGAGGCACATAAACATACCTTAAATAGTGAGTCCATTGCAATGGAGAATCCACTCTTTAATCCAACGACGAAGTTGCCCACTACAAACTCATCTGGTCCTCATGGGCCCACAACAAGCCCAAGTGAGTGGGATATCCCAAAATCAACAGCAACACCTATTCGTTTCCCGCAAGCTACAAATGAGACTAATGATGATGATCATGATAAGGATGATTGTGGTGATATATTTCCTAGTCATATGAGTGGAGAACATGCAGATGAAAATACACCCTTACCACAATCAACCGTGACAAACAACGGTAAATAACATGGCCTCACTTTTCTCATTTCTTCTCATGAAACAACTTTATTCCTATCTCAACCATGCATGTCCATTATGTGATTAAAAGAACACGCTAGACCAAGGAAAAACCATTATTTGATAACACCGGTAAGTTGAATTACTTTTAAAATTCTTTACGACATTTTCTTTCCTTTATTTTTACCCAGCTATAATATCTGATGGCACGGTGACGATCACAAAAGATGATGAGTGCAACATATTTGAGGATGGTGAGGAAGAGGACGAGGCATACATGTCTGCTGGTCAAGGTATTTGTAAAAAATACCGAATAACTTTCTGAACATCCACTCCTTTATCTTAGTTTTCCATTATATGGTTGACAGAAAACACTGGACCAAGTAATTAAAATGAAGAAAACGCAGGACCAAGCAATCAAAATGCATCATCTGCGCCTGAACAACCATTATTTGATGAGATCGGTGATGGTCACAACTTTTAACATTCTTTACTGTGTTTGCTTTCCTTTATTGTTACCCAAACTATAATGTCATATGGCAATGTGGTGATCACAGACGATGACGAGGGTGACATATTTGAAGATGATGAGGAAGAAGACGAGGGATACCTATTTGCGGAGCAAGGTATTTGTACTGAACCAAATACCTTCCTAAACATCCACTACGTTATCTAACCTTTTTTGTTTGATCATGTCATTTCATTAGAGGAATCAGATGATGATGATGTCCAAAGTGATACTCCTGAGGACGACACGAATTCTATCCCTGAAGAACCTGACCTATATGAAAAGGTGTACAGTAACATGCCTACGGAGACACACATGTTAAAACATGTCCCTAATTGCCACCACTGTCATGCGAAGAGGTTTCCGAAAGAACCACCTGGGTTCTGTTGCCGCAACGGGAAGATCGAGCTGAATGAACCAGTGATACCGGACTAGCTCATGAGGCTTTATACTAGCTCTGATGAAGATGCTAGGCACTTCCGTAGCAATATTAGGTTTTTCAATGGCCACTTCTCTTTCACTTCTCTCTATTGTCGTCTAGATGGTGCTACTGCTAACACGAGGAACACCGGCATATATACCTTCCGTGCACATGGCATGATGTATCACAACATAAGGTCATTTGGGAGAGAGGAGGGCTTGGAGCCTAGGCATCTTGAGCTATGATGATGATCCGAGCCTTGAGTATCGTTACCGAAGGTGTCGTGAAGAGAAGTACGAAAAAAGATAAAGAAGTTATAGACAGATTGGTGGCCATCCTTCGTCACAACCCGTACTCACAACATTTGAGAAGTATGGGGCAGGCTGGACAACTGGATGACTATTGTCTCGAACTTAATCTTGATCAACGATTGGACCAAAGGACATACAATGAGCCGATCGCTAAGAGGTGGCTGCTGTTTGGATCGAGGGTAGTGAACTCCTGGGCCAATTTCAAAACAGTGTTGTTCTCCATGGAAAATATAGGAGCAGGCATGGCATCCGATCATACCATGGGTGTTATGATGCTCTTTCATATCCATTATTCTTCCCTAAGGGTGAGCTTGGATGGCATATGGATATCCCAAAGAAAGGTGTTACTATGGAGGACATCAACACGGCTCGTGCCCTGCGTAAGGCTCGTAGTAATACTGAGGAAGAAGAAACAGGTTTATTTGTCTCCTTATACTTTTCATGTATACGGAACCACGTTGTCATAGAAATAACTCTAATAACATGTTACTTTTGCAGAATCTCCAGGAAACTTATGTGTTTCAGTGCGTGACTACTACTGTTATAAGTTTCAGATACGGTCGGGAATCTTCAATCCCATTCTTTATGGCCAGCGCCTTTTCCAACAATTTGTTGTGGACACATACATCAAAATTGAGAGTTCTCGGTTGGATTACATACGCAATCATCAAAAAGAGATCAGGGCCGACCTCTACCGAGGATTGGTTGATAGCCTGCATGCTGGTGAGGGGAGAACTGAAATGGTTGGAAAGCGTATGGTGATGCCATCGTCGTTTATTGGAGGCCCGAGGGACATGAGGCGTAAGTACTTGGATGCCATGGCACTGGTGCGAAGGTTTGGGAAACCAGACATCTTCCTAACCATGACATGTAATCCAAAGTGGGAGGAGATCACGTGTGAGCTGTACCCTGGACAAACAGCACAGGACCGTCCGGACCTTATTGATCGGGTCTTTAGGGCAAAACTGGAAGAGCTTAAGGACAAGTTGCTAAAAAAGGACATCCTCGGAAAGGTTCGTGCACATGTGTATGTTGTTGAGTTTCAGAAGAGGGGACTACCACACGCACATTTTTTGCTAATCATGGAAAGAAACTATAAACTCAAGTGCCCAGAGCAGTATGATCTTCTAATCTCAACTGAGCTCCCAAACAAGAAGAAATATCCAGAACTGTATAAAATGGTTACAAAGCATATGATGCATGGCCCTTGTGGATCACTTAATCGCAACTACCCATGCACAAAGGGCCGTAAAGAATGCAAGAACCATTACCCACGACCTTTCTGTGATGCCACATTACAGGGCAAGGATTCATACTCGGTTTACAGACGGCGTGACGATGCTAGAAAAGAGAAGGTTCGTGGGCATGACCTTGACAACAGATGGGTTGTGCCTTACAACCCGTACCTCCTCCGTCTGTTCAATTGCCACATAAATGTTGAGGCATGTGGTAGCATCAAGTCCGTCAAGTATTATTTAAGTACATTCACAAAGGTCATGACCGTGCATCTGTTGTTGTGAGAGAGGCTGCCAAGGAGGGTAATGAAAGAAATGTTGATGAGATCAAACTATATAGGGATGCTAGATGGATAACTCCTCTAGAAGCCTTGTGGAGGATATATGGTTTTGATTTAAGTGATAGGTCCCCTTCGGTGTTGGCCTTGCAGCTCCATCTTATTGGCATGCACATGGTGTCATTTTGCCGGCGCGAGGGTATTAGACATGTGCTTAATCGTCCAGGTGTTGAAATGTCGATGCTTAAAGCCTACTTTGAAAAGAACAGGACATCTGAATATGCCCGTGGTATATTGTATCCAGACTTTCCTGAGTACTATAGGTGGGACTCATAGGGCAAAATATGGATTCGGAGGGCACAAAAGGCTTTAAGACGGGTCGGAAGAGTTGTAGGTGCCAATCGAGCCGAAGGGGAGTGTTATTACCTCTGTGTTCTTCTACACAATGTGGCTGGTGCAACCTCCTTCACTGATCTAAGGACGGTTTCTGGCACACTCCTGCCGACTTTTCGCGAAGCTGCAGAAAAAAGGGGCCTTATTGAAGCGGACAAAACATTGCATGATTGTCTTACTGAAGGTACTCATTGGATGATGCCATTTGAACTACGAACTCTCTTTGCAAGTATCTTGGTATTTTGTGAGCCAAGTAATGTGTTTAATCTCTGGGAAAAGCACAAGGATGCAATGGGAGAGGACTATAGGTGCAACAACCAGTCTAGCTTCAAAGTGGAGCAGATGGTCCTCATAGAAATTCGGAAGAAGTTAGAATCCATGGGGAAGGAAATAACAAAGTTTCCACTTCCTAAAATCGATGACACATATGATCTGTGGGGCAATATTCCTAGAGAGATTTTTGAAGAGGCTAACATTGAGGCGAGCATTGAAGACTTGGAACTATCAAAAACCCTTAACGAGGAGCAACACGTTGCCTACAATGAGATTATGTCTGCTGTTGATAGTGAGTGTGGTGGTGTGTTCTTTGTGAATGGACTTGGCGGCACTGGAAAGACTTATCTATATAGAGCCCTGCTCGCTACTATACGTGGTCAGAATAAAATTGCAGTGGCAACAGCAACATCTGGTGTTGCAGCCTCAATAATACCTGGTGGCAGAACTGCCCACTCGCGCTTTGGGGTTCCTCTCAGCCTCGAAGATGGGGACCGTTGTTCCTTCACAAAACAGAGTGGTACCGGTGAGCTTCTTCACATTGCATCCCTTATTATTTGGGATGAGGTGAGGATGATGAGGAGGCAAGGTGTCGAGGAGCTAGACTACAGCCTTCGTGATCTCATGGACCGTTGGGATGTGCCGTTTGGGGGAAAGACTATTGTGTTTGGTGGAGACTTCAGGTAGGTTCTCCCGGTTGTTCGAAAAGGATCAAGGGCACAAGTAGTCGGTGCCTCTCTACGGATGTCGCACCTTTGGAGTTCAATGCGACATCTAAGATTAGTGCGCAACATGAGGGCAAAGGCCGACCCATGGTTTGCGGCATACTTACTACGTATCGGGGGAGGCACTGAGGAGGCTAATGCTGATGGTCAAATCCTCCTTCCTAAAGAAATATGCATACCGCAGACTGGGGAAGACAGTGATCTTGATATGCTAATTAATTCCATATTCCCTGCCCTCAATGATAATATGTCAAACAAGAGCTATATCACCTCACGAGCGATATTATCGCCAAAGAATGACTCAGTTGATAAGATTAACATGAAGATGATAAGCTGTTTCCAAGGGGATGAGGTGGTGTACCACAGCTTTGACAGTGCGGTGGATGATCCGCACAACTACTACCCATCTGAGTTCCTCAACACTTTAAACCCTAGCAGTCTCCCGCCACATGTGTTAAAGCTCAAGGTTGGGTGCCCAGTCATATTGCTAAGGAACATCGACCCTGCGGCTGGATTTTGTAATGGAACCAGGTTGGTGGTTAGAAGGTTCCAAAGAAATATCATCGATGCCGAAATTATGGTTGGAGACCATGCTGGAAAACGAATCTTCGTACCACGGATTTCGTTATGCCCATCGGATGACGATATGTTCCCGTTCAAGTTCAAGAGGAAGCAGTTCCCTATTAGACTCAGTTTTGCCATGACAATAAACAAGGCTCAAGGGGAGACTATCCCCAATGTTGGTGTGTATTTGCCTCAACCGGTGTTCTCCCATGGCCAGCTATATGTTGCGCTATCTAGGGCTACTGCTAGATCAAACATTAAGATCCTTGCTATCGCACCCAGTGATAAGAAAGATAAGAGAAAAAAGAAAACAGTTAATCCAACTTATACTAAAAATATTGTCTACAGAGAGGTCCTCACTTGATGACAAGGTATTATCTTATGTTTTGCACAACTATTACATCCTTACGTTTGTGTCCTTTGTTATTAACGTTGGTTGTTTCCATCTGAATTTCAGGTAATAGAGAAAGTCGGAAATCAAACTAGAGACAAGTAGTTATGTTTGTTCATATGTTATTCATTGGATGTACATAATATATATTAGTGTAACCTGTTGATTATAATATTTCTATAAGTCCATGTACAAATTCATACACAATGCTTGTATAAGTTATCTGAATTCTATACTTATTTAATAGCAGGCCTTCTTTTGATTTGTTCCAATCTACAACAGTGCTAGGCTTGTTTGTAGTCTTGTTTCTTGTGCATCGGAAACATTAAATGATTATATATGTTCTTACATTATGGCGTTGTAACTATTTATCTTTATTTGAGATTTATGTAATATTATATTAATGTTTCAATCATCACGGCTGTAGTATATGTTCTTAAATTATGATATAAATGAAGTTGATGTTTCATATTTAAACGTTTTTTTGTGCTTATACATATGTCATTATATTACTATGTGTCCCGTAGCAACGCACGGGCACTTAACTAGTTACTTAATTATTCGGAAATTGGAATGAGGCAACCAACGGATCGCTGCAAGAACTGCACAGGTCGTCTGCTCACCTGACGAAGCAGACCGGGTTGGGACTAGAGGAGACGGGCTTGACCGGGTGATGGGTGGAGAAGAACGAAGGCCGGCGAAGGCGGCGGCAGTAGGGGTGGGCGTTCGGGTTACCTGATTAGTTCGGGTCGGGTAATTTGGGTTTTGAGAAATTCGGGTAATGAGAATCATTACCCGATATCAGCTCCAGAAAAACACTACCCGCAAATTCGGGTACCCGCAAAAAATCGGAGTTCGGGTTCGAAGGTTACCCAATTTACCCGAAATCTATAATCAAAGTATACAGTCAAACACACATAATTTTGCATAGACTATTAGTTTGTGTTGAGTTTCAATTACAAGTTGAGAAGAATAACATATTATAGTTACTCATTCGAATTAAGAGAATTATATTCTAATAAAGTGACAATTTCAAGTATTCGACTAACAACATGTGAATAAATACAGAGACAAAGGCAAATTTCGGGTAGTTCGGGTAGTTTGGGTACCTGAGTGTATTACCCGAATTACCCAAACTAATTTCAGGTAATGACAATCACTATCCGAACTTGGGATCGGGTACCTCAGGTTCGGGTAATTCGGGTTCGGGTTCGGGTAATTTGGGTACGGGTAATGGGTATCGGGTATTTTGCCCAGGCCTAGGCGGCAGGGGTCATACAAGCGGTTTAATACTGATTTGTTACTTATTATTTCAAGAGAAAAATACTATTAGTTGATGATTGATAAACGATAAACCAGACAAACAAGACCATAGAAGTGGTCGATAGAAGTGGTTTGTTGTCTTGTCACACAGCTTAACAGCAGCCAGTGCAATGGGCCTGCCCTTGCTTGCTGTCGCCTGCTATGTAACCCGAGTTGCACTAGCAACCCTGCAAGATTGCAGTGAGTAGATGAAGGTGGTGCGGCAATGGTGGTAGGTGTCGGAGACTCGGCACCCTGTTCGCTTGGCTTATTAGCCACCAGCCGTAGTATTTTTATCTCAGAATAAACCAGCCACTAGTATTTTTATCTCAGAGCACCAGCCACCAGCCAAACGGGTGAGAAAACACCTCCGATCTCCACCTTCAACCTGCCACCACAATTCCAATTCCAACCGGCTTGCAAATTTTCAGCGTTCAATATTCATAGAGAAAGAGAGTCGGTCAGAGAAAGATCAACAAGAGTTTTCTATATGATTGTGTCCAGTGTCATCATCATCATTTTTTCAAGTGCAGTAGCACAAGGAAAGTACTACACCAGAACAAGCTCCGCACAAATCCAGCAAATAGCAGCAGTGACTATATGGGAGAATCAGATTAACAGCTGAGCAGCTTGCTATCTCTGATCTGTAATTCTGTGTCATGGGATTTCGCTCAGCTAAACGTCTGTCCTATGTTATGACAAAGTATCAGTACTACAAGCATGTAGCCAATTCAGATAAAAATGAAAAATGTAACACCTGCATGTATGTATGTACTGAAAATTGGGGCTATCTCAATCTGTACGAAATGCTTGAAGTGCCCATTATTGATGACCACCAAATGAAGTGCACTTAAGAAAAAGAAAGTCATAACCTAAAATGACCCTTCAACATAGCAAGAACCAGACTAGCATCATGCATACAGCCATACACCATACATAAAGGTTGCCAGCACCATTGTCGCGTCATCCACGATGAGCCACATCAGTTGTCTCCATTCTGCTGTACATAACTGCATCCCGAAGGCAGAAAGGAGAAGGGGTCCTCAGAGATGTCGAAGCCAGGACGAGTGAAGTCATCAAGCGCACCAAAGCAAGGATCAAAGCTCATGGGTGAGTAGTAACCGCGCGCATCATCAGCCATTTTCATGTCGAGGTTTGAAATGCCATCAGATGAGCTGCAAGGGAAGCACCCCATGCTCCTCGAAATTTCATTCATGGGCTCACTGCCCTGCTGTTGCTCTGATGCTTCTGATATCTTGACATCATCCATGGGGAGCGCAGGTGTGTGGCCCTGGAAAAGCGCAACATGCCCGAAAAGCTTGTCCTTCCTTGAGAAGGTTGTTCCGCAAGAACAGAGCCACTTGTCACGACCACAATGCTTTTCATGAGTTTTCAAGTCGGCGATCACAGAGAACTTTTTGGTGTTGCAACGGCTGCAGGTGTAGCTCTTGTCACAATGGCTTCGCTTGTAGTGGTTCTTCACACACAATATGGTCTTGAGAGGCTGGAATTTCTTGTGCTCTTTGTTTCGCTTGCAACCAACAAATGGGCATGAGTACCTTGTAACTGGTGCATGCTCTGAACCAGAATCTTTTGTGGGTTTGGCAAGAGCTGCAGCAGTCTTGTACTCATCTCCATGGCCCCTCATGTGCATCCTTAGGTTAGCATCTCTCTTGAAGCCCTTCCCACAGATCAAGCAGAAATGAGTATGTGGTGCTAAAATTTCCTCCTTCTCCAATTGTAATACTACATAAGAACCAGGGGGGAGATTCTCTCCCTCATGGTCACCATCATCACTCTCCTTTACATCATGGTCTTCCATCGGAGTCGGTTCAGACCCTTCCCCAACACAAGGATTTGGGCATTTGATCATCTCATCTCTTTCATCTTGGGTAGTATTAAGGCTATTGATCAGTTCATCGTAATCAGAGGCCTTTCCACCGTCAGGAATATTGGTCTTGCTGTCTACAATTGGTCGCTGATTAGCATTCACACCAAAGCCCATAGGAGAACCAAGAGTGTTGCCAAGCTGCCTTACTGCTGGATTGCTGCTAAGTGGGTTCTTCATTGAAGGGAGCAGCGAACCAGCAGTTGTGATAAGCTGGATTATAATGCTAGTGAGATCAGCAGTTATGAGCTGCTGCTTTGCTGCTAGCTCACAGGAACCATCAGTGACTTGGTTCTCTCGGTTACTCATGGCCTGCACAACATCTTTTACCTGCTTGATCTTCTGCTCAAGGAAAGTTAGGTTGCTTACTATAGCTTGTGGGTCCCAATCTGTATTCTGTGAAGGATTTGGTTCGAATTGGTTGCCAACTTTAGCTTCATTGTCATTAGGAAGATACAAACTGGAGGAGGGAGGCCCAAAGAATGGTGGAATGCCTGGCAAAGATTGGCCAGGTCTTGGAAAATAAAACTGCTCTAGTGAATTTGAACGGACAGTATGTTGGCCAGGGTCAGCATTCCTTGCCGTAGCACTTGCAATCGATGAAGAAGCTTTCATGGCAGTTTCCAAACTTGACATCCCACCTTCCATTTTGAGTTAACACCACCCGAGTTCTGCTTCAGTACACCCTTCGACCCCAGGGAGTACAATCATCCGGTTTAGAATTGATCTACTGGACGGGCATGAACCCTGCAACAGAGAGATTAAGAGATCATAGGTTGCAGAAAGATAAATACGAGTCATACTCATAACCAAAGCTGTAAGGAAGCTATGACCAGTAACCAGCATAAATGGACTTTCTCGTTCAAAAGAAAAACTAAACAGCACCTATTTCTAGTTGTAAAAGATATACTGATCCTACCTCTTTATTTCGGATGTAACATACCAGAAACAGGGAACATACAGGAAGCTTATTTCGGGAATCAACTGGGAGGTTAAATGATAGGTTCACCATCTACCCAAGCTGGCAAGCTCATCATGTTCATCATCTCTTTTACTAGCCAAAATCAGACCACCACTTCGCCCATAATGTTCTAGTATTTCACGAAACTCAATATTATACCCAATACCTTTTTGCTTCTCGAGATCTTCACTAAAAGACAGGTCAACAATCCAATCTGAACATACCAACGGATCTGTGGCCAGAAGAGTATGCACCCAAAACTCGTACCTTAGCAACATCTAATAAAAGAGCTTGAAACCTAGTAGAGGCGATCAGAAGGATGATGAAAACTTTAATCACAAGGTCTACTAAACAAATGAATCATGAGGGAATCGAGCGCTAATGGTTCGGTTGGATCAAAGACCGTAACGAGATCAAATCGAAGATCCTAAATCTCCTAGTCAAAGGGGAAAAAATCAGTAAACACTTTCTTTCTTTAGCCACTTGATGAATTTCAAGAACATAGAGCACAGCAACTCGAGCCGAAGAGCATAGATTCCAGATCAAGGGATCTCAAATCCGCTCACGTATCGCCCTTTCCCCACGCCTCAAGATCCTACGCTACCAAAAACAATCCTTTATCTTTATCGGATAGGGACAAGATCAGATAAAGCAGGCGAAAATTAACACCTAAATCGGCGACCAGTACTACGCCCAGACTAAATTTCCCCTCATGTTACCCACCCCAGTTCCTAAATCGGCGCTCTCGTTTCAATCAAGCATACAGCTAGAAAAAGGTCGTGCATAAACAAAAAAATTCAAAGGTGGACTTACGAAGCAGAAGGTCGGAATTGCGGCTCCCGGGCGAGAAAATGGGAGCACGGTAGGCGGGTGTGGTGGGTTTATAGGAGGAGCCTTCCTGCCCTGCTCCCCCTCGTTGACCTCACGAGCTCCCCCCACCCCCCTCCCGGCCTCCCCTCCTGTTTTACTTCGTTGTGCTCGCTCCGGTGCGCCGCCCAGCGAGCGCAGCGCTGTTAACTTTGTACAGTGATGACGGTAAGCCCCGGCTGCGGTGGGGCCGTGATGTCAGCGTCAGTGTAGCGGCGCACGGTGGGTGAGCAGGAGGCATCAGATCAGGAGATCAGGTGCTGGGCGGTGGGCCCTATTCTCTCGGGGGCCGGCCGATTCGAGGCCCCCCGGGAAAGAAAAAACTCGTCAAAAAAAGGGTGAGGCCCAATTCCAACGAGGGCCCACCGGCTTGCGTCGTTCTCTTCTCTACTGTGGTGGTGGTAGCGCTTGCTTCCTCATCCTCTCCGTGCCTTTCCATGGTGCTCTGCTGCGGACTGTGGACTCGACTGGATTAGGTTGGAATCGAGTAGGCCCCACTCTACCCGGCCAATAGGGCATGCCAAAATTGTGGGAATAGTCTGCCTTTATTTCAGTGGTGCCATTTGTATTGCTCGCTCGATGCCACTTTTCACCGTGGTTTGTGGGTGTGCTCGATGCCAAAATACTGGACATGCATACTTGATGTGCAGATGTGGGCAGCATTGCTTGTGAGAGAACAAGTACGTACTCTAACTAGTCTACTTCAAGTTCAAACAGCCTGTTCGGTTGGCTAGTGGTGATGGTAGTCTTTGGTTTGTTTGTTCAAGAGAATAATCTTCTTGGTTATTCTTGGTACTTTGGTTTGTTAGAAGAAAATCTTCTTGTTGATGGTGGTAAGAAATGAATGCGAAGAGCTGACACGGAAAGACTCCATCATCCGGTGACCGGTCCCATATACTTTCACGCTTTTTGACCAAATATGTCTAAATTATTAAGCCTGTAGCGTTACTAAAGTTTCAAATTTTAAAAATGCCTGATGTCCATCATTTGGAGAGCAGCAAATTCCACAGGTGGTGCTTGGAAGCGACAATTCCGTTCCGTGTGATTCACATCAAATTCCTATTTCTAGATTGTTCGTAAACTACGGTAGGTGTCATGAACGCTTGCCATGTATACCTGCAACTGCAATCTCCTCCGGACTTGCTCCATGTGTCATGCTCCACAAGAGGATCGAAAACGAAGTTTTTCCAAGAGCTCAGATCGCACCACCCAATCGCCATGGGGGGCACAGCGTGCGCCACAACGACCATGGCCCTAGAAGAACCATACCAACAATCCCCGCCTCCTTTTGACATCATCGCTGAGATCAGAGGAACAAGAACAGAAGCGATCAACAGAAGCCTACTGGGCCCCTTGCAGTCCAAATCAGTACCGGGTGGCCCCGGGCCCACCCCTCGGGCCATCCTGCTTCAAAATAGGATTAGCATGTCAAGCTCCAATCGCAAAGTCTTGCAAAAATGCGACGTGTGATCTCACTCACGTGTTCACACTTGGCCATTTTTTGGGCCATGGTGACAGCATCCTTGACGTTTTTTAAAAAAAAAATTGTTATCAGGACAACTCTATCATGGATCGTGGTTGACCACGGAATTTTTAATAGTATTCATGAACCGGAAGATCGAAACAATTTCTTAAGGTTAGACAGAGAATCAGCAGGTGTGCAGCTGTCTTTCTGAAAGTCTAACTGACTTGCGTAACCCACAAATGAAGAAGAGAGCCAACATAACCGCCGGGGGGGGCATGAATCCAAAGGCTCAGAATAGATTCGATCGATATGCTAGTGGCACGGAACCGCGCACGTAGCAGGCAGGAAACACTCGCAAAGCAAATCATTGCCATTTGCCAAATGGCTTGTTGGGACCATAGTGACATCGCCACATGAAAAGATACTTTGGGGAGCCGCTTTCCTGCGGCACCACACGCCCACACATCCACATGGCCCAACATCGTTTCCCTTTCAGCTGGCTGACAATTTTACCATGTGTGTAAATGAACCATGATGACTTTCTCAAGCTCCATTTGGTTGAAGGTTACAAGGCAATCCCCAGAGTCTACAGCCCACAAACCATCCAATCCAATGAATAAGTCGAGGCAAGCTATGCTTTGTGATGAACTGATGATCTATAGATGCTTGTGACATCTATTATCTTTATACTTGAGTGTTAAAAGAAGTCACCACGTTCGCCGAGAGAGTTTGGAAATTCTCACATTAATCCAAAAAAGAAAAAAGAGAAGAATATACACCGTTGGATTTTTTAAGATCTAATGGCCTAGATTAATCCAAAGAATACATAAATTCGGAATTAAAATAAGGAAATCCGAAGAGTCCATATTCAATACAAATACAATTACGAAATACATAAATTTAGAATTAAAAATAAGAAAATAGTAGTTAATGTTTACGTAGATTGGGAAAGTAAAAAATAACTAACTGAAGAGTAATAACAAATACATCTATCTATCTATTATCTTTATACTTGAGTGTTGAAAGAAGTCACCACGTTCGCCGGAGGGTCTACAAAGTCCCACGTTAATCCAAAAAAGCGAAGAATATACACCGTTGGATTTTATGAAGATATGAAGGTCTAGATTAATCCAAAGAATACATAAATTCAGAATTAAAATAAGGAAATTCGGCAAGTCCGAATTCAATACAAATACAATTAATAAATACATAAATTTGGAACTAAAAATAAGAAAAATAGAAATTAATATTTACATAGATTGGGAAAGTAAAAAAACTAACTGAAGAGTAAATAACAAATACAATTATAATATAGAAATTTTCACACGATGAGCATTAAATTAGTTTTGTCCCTGTTGAAGTAGTAATTAGGAAGCTCATGAAATATTTATCCACGTAGGCATGTAGCCTTGCAAGGCTCTAAGCCAACATTGATAAGACATGACACATGATGAAAACAAGTTTTTGTTAGAAAATAAAAATCAATCTCTTTGTTGAGACTCACATGACTCTAATATACATTCTAAACTATACTTAGTAGAAAACCACTCATATATGTAAAAAACACCGGATGAAAATAAAAACGGGAGTTGGACATCTATTATCTTTATACATGAGTGTTAAAGAAGCCACCACGTTCGCCGAGAGGGTCTAGAAATTCTCACATTAATCCAAAAAGGAAGAATATACACTGTTGGTTTTTTTTAAGATCTGATGGCCTAGATTAATCCAAAAAATACATAAATTCGGAATTAAAAAGGAAATCCAAAGAGTTTGTATTCGATACAAATACAATTAATAAATACATAAATTTGGAACTAAATAAGAAAAATAGTAGTTAATATTTACGTAGATTGGGAAAGTAAAAAAACTAACTGAAGAGTAAATAACAAATACAATTATAATTTAGAAAGTTTCACATGATGGCCATTAAATTAGTTTTGTGCCTGTTGAAGTTCTAATTAGGAAGCTCATGAAATATTTATCCACATAGGCATGTAGCCTTGCAAGGCTCTAAATGCCAACATTGATAAGACATGGCACATGATGAAAACGGAATTTTGTTAGGAAATAAAAATCAATCTCTTTGTTGAGCCTCACATGACTCTAATATATATGAGATGGAAATAAAATTATTTCTCAAATAAAGAAGAGAGGAACTGTGACCCCAGGTTTGGCCTCATGATGACTTTAGTGACAACCAAAAAGCTCTTCCCTAAACTATACTTAGTAGAAAACCACTCCTATATGTAAAAAATACCAGATGAAAATAAATACGGGAGTTGGACATAGTCTGTTGTTCCCTCCCAAAGTAAGGAATTGTTGACGCAAAATCAGCACCTCGCGCCAAGCACACAACAAGCCGAAAGGAGCTGGCTTAACACACGTGATGGATCTCGAAGTGTGCCAGTCAATTTTCCTGAAACTGACAAAGGAATAAAAATAGTTAGATAAAACATGGAACTTGCCGGGTGGTACCAGACAGTTCCGTATTTACGGCTAGAAAGCCAATTAAAATGATATTTAGCTATAACAAGCTATCTATCAGCAGTTCAAATATGGAGCTGTTAAACATGAAAACATGATTTAGCCGAATGGATGACGTAAGCATGACGAATAATCGGTCTTTGTTTAAATAGCGTTGCTCGTGCATGATCATGACCGATTCTCGATGATAGATAACAATTTAAAACAAATAAGGTAAAAGCATGATTATAAATATGAAATAAACAAGCATGCATAGGCCAAAAGCACTAGTCTACCGCATGTCTAGGTACTTTCAAAACCCGTCAAGCATGATAACAAACAAGTTAATCCACCGCATGATACAACTTGTTTGAGATCACACCACCAACCACAAGGAGATTAATCCATCGCATGATACAATCTAAATATGAAGGCTAAAAGCACACATTATTTAAGACAAACTTATAAACACGCTTTACTCATGGTAGCATAACCGAATACAGCTGTACAGCCGAATCGGGTTCCGTGGAGAAGGAACAAACATTGCTAAAGATGATAAACCTATCAGATTGAATCAAAATCTAATCCACTAGATGATTAGCTCTAAAACAACCCAAAAATCTGCATCTACCGCATGATACTCAGTTCTTTCAAGATTCATGCAAGATCGACAAGCTTGAACCCGCAACACGTGACAACT
Organism: Cenchrus americanus; assembly: GCA_947561735.1. NCBI lineage: Eukaryota > Viridiplantae > Streptophyta > Magnoliopsida > Poales > Poaceae > Cenchrus > Cenchrus americanus. Next base: position 12,901,012 of record OX387244.1, read on the forward strand.
TAGATTGATTCGGGTTCGGCTATTAAGGAACACGTGATCCATGTGCCGTATTGAGCTAAAGATATGAACATGTAACATAAGGATCACAAACAAAGATAAAGCCGATTCTAATCAATCTAAATTGGGCAAAGGAGTGTTACATGAATTTAAACATAAAGTAAAAACTCAAAGCAACACGTGGTAACTTAATGAATCTATTAGATCTTGCCAAATCTAATAGAGCCGATAACTAGCTACAAGCTAGATCTTAGCCCACCGCATGGCTCATGATCTAACAAGAAACCCTCTTGAACCAAGCTTAAATCCATCGCATGATACTAAGCATGGTAACAAGACTTCTTGCATCACGGTCTAAATCCACCGCATGATACTAGACATGATACAAGGTTGCCGGTACTTACGGAGGTCGACGGATCGATGGCTCCTCTCGAAGAACTCGACGACTCGACTACAGGACTCGATTTTGGCACGGGGCCGGTTTAGTTGTGAAGATGTTCGATGCCTATTACATTCATCAAGGGTTTATATTTATACCCTTGTCCTAACATGACTCCTGGTCGACTACGAGTACAACATTTAATGTCTAAATTAATGCTCCGACGCCAATGTCCATCCCGTATACGCCATCAACTCGTTCCTTCCTTATATCAGGCCACGTCATCACGCATCCCCGAAAACTTCCCTTTTAAAAGCGCAAACAGGCCCTTTGCCGAATGATGGCGCACTGTCGACCGCAAGCTCCTCTTACCGAATCCCCCTGAGAAGATCTTTCCTAGCCGAATGGTATTTTATCACCAAGTTCGGACCACAAGTCAGTTCCTTTCCTGTACCATTTTTTGGTGTTAACATATGCCCCTTCAATTACGGGATAAAAGTGATTTTATTCAGGAATTGACCATAAATGCCCAACGTCTTCGAGCTAAATCCGTTCAACACCCATTCCTTCTCCTTGCAATCTGTTGGAGTCTCCGCTCAGATCTAAACCCTAGGTCATCAACCTCCAAGCTCAAACCTTCAATGGCGGACCAAAATCAAGCTGTTCAGGTAAATCTCACTCCCTTAAGGTCCATTCGGTATTACCTTTTCGATCCCCATCTTAGATTTCTTCTTTTGCCTTTTCTTGATAGGCCCAATCCACTGAGCTTTTGATCCCAATCGAGGATAAATCATCATCCTATTTCCTCGGACCTGTGGGAATCTCCGACCCCCATGAGTTTATTGAAGCCGAATCCAATAGAGTACCCTTCAAATCGGCTTTGGCAAGACCTTATGCGTGGCAAGACGCCTTCAAAAACTGGCCTCTACCCCCAATCGCAGGCTGGAGGAACTAGTATAAGAGAATACTCGAAGATAAAAGTGTAAAGACCAGCAATTGGGACACCCTCCGTATTGCCCAATGTTTGGAGTTATCTTTAGCCGAAACTCCCAAGAATAAGAGCCTTCTAATTGCAGCTTGTCATTTCTGGTCAAACGGCGTCAATGCTTTCCTTTTTGGTCATGGACCAATGTCCCCTACTCTGACCGATGTATACATGATGACCGGCCTTGATGTCACAGGATCCATGTACCCTTACAAGTACAAAAGCTCTGGCAGGCAAAGAGGAGTAAAAACAGGATCTGGATATAAACAATATATCCAAAACCATATGCACGATGGCCCCCTGTCTGAAGTCGAATACAAAGCTTTCCTGAACATGTGGCTATGCAGATTTATCTTTTGTGGCAAAGCCAATGAGCCAACTCTGAACCACATTGCAATGGCTGAAGATTTGGCTACTAGACATCGCATCCCTCTCAGGAAGTATCTCCTAGGCAGTGTATACCATATGCTCCATCAAACCACTCATCTGATGCACACCAGTCAAAAGATCTCTTGTGTCAACGGCCCTTGGTGGTTTGTGCGGATGTGGCTGCAACTGTATATGCACCAAATTGTTGGCATTAATCTCAACAATCTGACTATAAGGAAGGAGAAACCCAGATCCCAAAAGGATGTCAAACTTATGGTGAAGCTGCCTCAACCATTATCATTGATCAAAATATCAGTCAACTCTTTGAACTCTTCTTCAGAGGTTTCACCAATCCCCTTTGGCTTCCTTATTTGCACAATGATAACCTGACTCTTCCTTATGAATTCTCCTTTGAGAATGGATGCAATGATGCAAAATCCATAGAAATTTCAATATCTTCATTCATCCATGCATCCTGCCAGCAGAATTTTGTGGAGGAAGGCAAAATCATAGCACTTATGAATATTATCAGCCAAACATGATGGCTCGACAGCTAGGATGTGGCCAAGTGCCCCCAAGGCTATTTCTTCATGAATTTCTCAAGCCCAGAGAGGAAATAAAAGAAAGCCTGCAAGCCAAAAGGGTCTTTGAATATCAATGTAGTCCAACTATTTGCCCTTGGTCCCTTGTACCAACTTCAATAGTTCATCCTCTTTTTGCCTCCTGGTGGCAAGAGTTTCATGATCATATCTTCAGTGAACCAGTGCACTCCTTTTGTCTTGAGCTGATGCCTGACTTCCAACCAGCTTCAGAGGTAATGCACTTATTTCTTTCTTTTGCCAAGCATGTCCTTCACTGACCATGATTTTTGCCACTTCTTGCAGAATACAGTGCCTGCCCCTCGAGCTAGGACAATTGCTTACAATACAGCAGGCCCAATTTCTTCTTTGGGATTTAAATCCACAACTCTGGCTCAGCAGATGTCCAGATATGCCACAATGGACCCAACTCTTATCAGTTCAACCTCTGATAAGAGAAAAGCTCCATCTTTGGTTGCACCTCCAGCTGCCAAGAAGAAAAGAACCACCAAAAAAAGTTCCCATTGAGGTAACATCCCTTCCTTCTTGAACACAAGATCATTATTTATCTGACAAATCCCAGCTTGTGTAATTTCAGACCGTAACCCAAAGAACCATCAACGACTTTCGTAACCCGCCAATGCTCCATCTATTGGTATGGCCCTTATTACTTTACTTTCTCTTCAAGACCATCATTTACACTGGCATTTACCCTTCATTTGCTATTTGCAGAAGAAACATTGGTGAATCAACTTGTGGAGATTTCTTGCTCTGAACATGCTTCAAATCCAAATTCACCAAGGGTTCAAACATCTTCTCCTGAGGCAGAAACATCAGCTTCACCAAGGATTCAATCATCCCCCTCTCGAGTAGAAGCTCCAGTTTCATCAGGGATGAATCCATCTTCTCTTCAGCCAGAAGCTTCAAATCCACCAGGGACTCCACCAGCTTCCCTTCAAATAGAAGCTTCAGCTCTACCAAGAACTCCTCAAGCTCCTCCTCAGCTGATTACTCAAGAAATCCCTCTTGAGCCTGAACAAAACTCTCCTCTAATTCAGGAATCCAGAAATGAGGTAAGTGTAAACACCTGCTCTTTCATTTCCATTTAATAAACCATCCTTATTCCGGCAATTTCTCCTTTCAAAACCAGGCTATATCAACATCAAGCCCTCCATTTATTGTGGACGACCCAACTGTCAAAAAAGGAGATGAGGTCTTCTCACATCAGGCTTTATCAGAGGAGAATCAGGCAAAACTGAAGGAAATCTTTTCTCTGTTCCAAAGGGATATTCAGGATCAAGTTAGAGACGTTGATCGTCTGGAGGAAATACTTGAATCCATTGACCAAGAACTTCCCAGTAATATCAAAGTTCTCCTGGAGCCCATCTCTCATCTGGACAATCATTATGAAGCGGTGAGGCGAGCCTTAAAGAACCAATCCTCACGACCAGTCCTTGAGCAAAAGAGAGCCAAAGTCAAGCAGTTCGTGGAAGAATCCCAAGCTCAAATCCAGAGGAACAAGGAACTGATAGCTGAACTGCCACATGCACATGAGGTGAAGATTGCCAGGAAAGCTGCACTAGAAGCTGAGTTGAAGACTTTGACAGCTGAAATTGAGGCTGACAGGAAGAAGATAGCCGAGCTCCCTGGATTAACAGAAAAAATCCAGAAAGAAACTTCAGCAGCCATGATTGAATCAAACCAGCTTAAATCAAAGATTTCCATCCTGTCCAACACTCAAGAAGTCGATCAAAAACTGTTAGAAAACATCAGCAAAATGATATCAGATGCTTCTAGTGTAATTGCAGAATATTTGAACATTTGATTGTGCCAAACAATTTGTAGCTGAATGATGAATCGTCCTTGTAATTTTTGTTATAACAAACTTCACTTCACATTCTCTGTATCTTTTGTTTGCAATTTTTTGAACGATTCGCTCAGTAACTCCGGCCGAACAGTACTTTACCCGAATAGCACTCCGACTGCAACTCAGTCGAGCCAGTCAACCGAATATGACTCAGCTTGAATTCCAAACGACCCGACGTGATTCGGTTAAGGAAGCCTCTCCACCTTCCAATTTTCTTGAGATATGCACCACGATCCAGGGCCACGATCTCTTTCCCACCCCTATAAATAAAACCGTAGGTTCCCCCAATCTTTCACCAAGTCTTTTGCCTTCAAGCCTTTGTCAATCTAAGCTTTCTTCCTCCATCACCAGCGCACCCAAAAAACCTGATGGCGGGTAGTGGCAACAGGCGCCGCGCCAGCGATGAGGTGGAAGGAAGCCGCGCCGGCGCACGTCGGAGGCAGTGATCGTCAACTTCCTCTATGATTCCTTTCAGATTTCCTTCTGTTTCTGACGATCTTCTTCGTTTCAGGCTCATCCAGTGGAATCCGGCCCCTGCGCCGGCCACGAATCCAGCCCTGCCGAACGACTCCTCGGAGTCGTACAACTACTCCCCCGTGCCCTACGGCGAGCACGACGCCCTCCGTTTCAAGGCGGAGCGTGACGAATCCCGGCGCGAGCTAGGAGAAGTTTCAAGAAAGTCTGCATTGCTGAGCTCGAATGGGAGGATCAGCGTAAACAGCTGCTGGAGACCATTGACGGTAAATCCCTTTGATTGACTTTGATCTAATTCAACTTTTGAAACTAACCGCCATTGCCTTGCAACTTTGCAGCCCGCGATGCCGAACTGGACCAGCTGAAAATGTTGGTGCAGCAATTGGCGGACAAGGTGAACGCCCCCGGGGACACGCCGGCAGACCGCCTCGCCGCGGTGGAAAACCGAGTGGATGAAGTGGCCCTCCACGGCGTCCGCCTAGGCACCACCTTGGGCCTGGCTGCCATGGCGACGCACACCGGCGTCGACTACTCCATCCAGCCGCGCGGCTTCCAGGGCGGCGCACCAGAGGACATCGACGAGATCGAAGTCATCCTGGAGTGCCTCGACGGGCACGGCGACGCCATTGCCGAAATCATCCATCCCCGGTCTGTGCTAAACAGGCCTTTTGATTAATTTGTACTAGGGATGCTTGAATTTCGGCAATAAATAAAGAACTTTTAGCTTCTGTGCTTGTATTGTGACGATTCCCCTTTTGTTTGTGGATGCGAACTTTACTGTTTTTAAACGAATTTGAGAACTTCATCTTAGCCGAACACGCAAAAACTCCTGCCCCTTGGCACAAAATCCGCAGAAAATCTTCAATTCGGGAACCATAAACACTGTTCAATGAAAACCCTTCGCATTCGGGAAGAAAACCCTACCGTTTGGTATTCCAATAACGTACGCCAGCCAATCATCACTCCCAATGCGCTCTCACAGTCAATAAAATAGCCCCCTGGGTGCCCTGCAAATCCACTTGCATACACTTCCATCACCTCACATCTTCTCCCCCTGCTCCAAAGGAGAAAACCCCAAGGCCATGGCGGACAAGGGAAAGCAACCCATCAAGGAGGACAACACTCCACCAAAGAAGCGTACCATTCGAGAGTGAGTTTTCTGTCAATCTGTTTCTTGCTCTCGTTTGCAACCTCATGGTTTACCCCTCTCTGCTTTTTCCAGTCTTGACCTGCTCCCTGAAGATATCTTTGGAACTGAAGAGGTTCCCGAGTACATCCTCTCTGATTCCTCCTCTGAAGAAGAAAACGCCACACCGGAACAGATGATCAACCACCAACTGCGCCGCTGCATTCGGCATCTAGAGCACAACTTGCGGGACATCAACGCCCGCTGCAACACCGAACGCGAACGCCGCATGAGTTTGGAGGCGTTGGTAGGGGGTACGATTTCCATCTTTATTTGACTCCCATGCTCAAGCTCAGATCTTCATGTTCTAACAATTGTTCCCTTTTCCAGACGTCTCTGACAGGTACAGTAACCTGAAGGCTTCTTGGGATAGCCTGATGGAAGCTGCAAGTCATGGCAACCCCCGAAGCTTCCAGGTTGCTGTTACGGTGGTCCTAGAACAGTTGAAGAGGGAGGAGCTGAAGAGGAAATACAAGGATTCAAAGGAATGAAGCATACTTTCGCTTCTTTCTCCAGACCTTCTGCTTCCCACCCCTTTGTAATATTAAGTAGCTGGGTTGTCAAATAAAGGCCTGCAAGAAACATCTGTAATGTGGAGTATTTTTGTGCTAAGGGCAATATATTCCAGTATTGGCCATTTCCTCTGTTAGGATTTTTTTGTTCTAAAGGTGGCTTCTTTCCTGAACGCCGGCTGTTTCTGCGCATCAAATGCCTGTAATCCTGGTGCTTGTAATCAACGATCAACTTCAATACTAGGATAATTTCTTCAAATATCTTCCATTTATAGCAGTAGAAAATTCCTCTCCTAGTAAAGTTTTCAATATATAAGCATTACCAGGTACACACCTGACTACCTGAAAAGGACCCTCCCAATTCGGGGACCATTTGCCGAACTCACTGTACTTAGTCCCGATCGGCAGTAACGCTTTCCAAACCAAATCTCCTTCTGCAAATTGCTTAACCTTTACTTTCTTGTTGTAATATCTAGCAACTCGCATTTTGTTCTTTTCAATGTTTTCCAGGGCTTTAAGACGAATCATATGCAAATCCTCTAATTCGTCCATCATTAAGCCACCATAATCTTTGGAGCTTAAATCCTTTTGCAATACCACCCTCCTTGAATCTAATTGTATTTCCCAGGGCAAGACAACATGATGCTCATAAACCAACTCATAAGGAGATGTCTTTGTAGCTCCATGAGGAGCCATTCGGTAAGCCCATAAAGCCTCATTGAGTACTGAATGCCACCTCTTTGGCTTCTGATCAATTTTATTTTGTATAAGCTTGATCATAATCTTATTTGAAGCCTCCGCCTGACCATTAGCTTGGGCATAATAAGGAGAAGAATTCAGTAGTTTGATACCCATCTTTCGGCAAATTCTCTGAACTCTAAAGATACAAACTGTGCTCCTTGATCAGTTGTAATTGTTTGAGGAATCCCAAATCGGTAGATGATGTGTTCTTTGACAAACTCAACCATGTTTTCTGATGTTACTTTCTTCAATGGAATTGCCTCAACCCATTTGGTGAAATAATCTGTTGCCAAAAGCACAAATTTATGCCCCTTGCTAGATGGAGGATTTATCTGACCAATCAAATCTATACCCCATCCTCTGAATGGCCAGGGCTTGATAATTGGATTCAGAGCTGACGCTGGGACCCTTTGAATATTTCCAAACCTTTGACAATCTTGACAACCCTTGTAATACTCAAAGCAATCCTCCAACATCGTCGGGCAAAAACATCCAGTGTGCCTGATAACCCATTTCATTCGATAAGCCGATTGATGTGCTCCACATAACCCATCGTGCACTTCACTCATCATTTTCTTTGCTTCTTCTGGACCCAGGCATTGCAGCAACACCCCATCTAACGATTTGTAAAATAAACTTCCATCTAGAAGAACAAATTTTATAGCTTTATACCTGAGCTTCCTAGAAACCTTTCGGGATGGATTCTCCAGATAATCAACAATTTCTTTTCTCCAATCATCCTCTGCTAGATCACTCCCGAAAGCACACACCTCCATGGCAAACGCTGCTTGATTTTCTCTATAACCTGAAGCACTTTGAGCCAACTTGTTTGCCTCTTCATTGTGTTCTCTAGGAATATGTTCTAGAATTACTAACTGAAAACTCTTCAAAATTTCCCTGCACTCTTCGTAGTAATTCCTTAGGATATCACTTCTACACTCATATTGGCCATTCAATTGTTTTATAACCAACTCTGAATCTCCATAAATTTCAACTGAAACAGCCTTTGCTTCTTTTAAATACTGAAGCCCTTTAAGCAACGCCTCATATTCAGCTTGATTATTTGTGCCAGTTGGTTGAATAGGGATAGCAAACTCAAACATCTCACCTCTGGGTGAAATCAATAAAATTCCTACTCCACCACCTTTGCCACATGAGGATCCATCAAAAAATAAAGCCCAAGGAGTAATTTCAAGCAAATCAATCGATGGATCGCGATGCTCAGTAATGAAATCAGCAATAATCTGACCTTTAATAGCTTTTGCCGATTCAAACTTTAACTCAAACTCAGATAAAGCCAAAATCCATTTTCCAATCCTTCCATTCAAAATTGGCATAGATAACATGTGTTTAATTACATCAAATTTTGAATATACAACGCATTCGGCATTCAACAAGTAGTGCTGAAACTTTGTACACGAGTAATAAACACACAAGCACAGTTTCTCCGCAGCCGAATACCTGGTGTCAGGATGAAGTAATTTTCGGCTAAGGTACGCTACTATCCGCTCCTTTCCTTCAAATTCTTGTATAAGGGCCGATCCAATAATTTGGGTATCGGCCGCCACATACAACTTGAAAGGCTTGTTCAACTGTGGAGGCACCCACACTGGTGATTCCTTCATGTACCGCTTGATCTCATCAAAAGCCTTTTGTTGTTCGTCACCCCATACAGCGGAGAGAAAGGCAAAACCTTTTGTGACAAATTTGAAATGAATCTCCTCACAAAATTGATCTTGCCAAGCAGTGATTGCAACTCCTTGAGATTGGTTGGAGGAACAACTTCGTCGATAGCCTTCATGCTTTTCTTGCCAACTTTTATTCCTCCTTCATGCACCAGAAATCCCAAGAATTCTCCAGCTGAAACTCCAAAAGCACACTTGTTTGGATTCATCTTCAACCCATGCTTTCGGGTACACTCTAAAGTTCTCTTCACATCCTCCAAGTGTGAATCATGATTCAAAGATTTGATCACGACATCATCAATGTAAATCTCAACAATTTTGCTGATCAACTCATGAAAAATATAATTCATGACTCTTTGATAAGTTGCACCGGCATTTTTCAACCCAAATGTCATGACAATCCACTCAAACAGGCCTATGTGACCAGGACACCTGAAGGTCGTCTTTGATATGTCTTCTATTGCCATGAAAATTCGATTGTACCCTGCATTACCATCCATAAAACTGATAACTTTATGTCCAGCAGCAGCATCAACCAACACATCAGCAATAGGCATTGGGTATCCAACCATGGGAGTAGCTCTGTTTAGGTCTCTAAAGTCTATGCAAACCCTCATATTCCCATTTTTCTTGTAAACAGAGACGATGTTTGAGATCCACTCCGCGTATCTGCATGGCTGAATGAAATTTGCATCAAGCAATCTTTCAATTTCCTTTTTCACGTCGGCCAATACTTCATCCTTGTAGATTTTCCGGGGAGGTTGCTTATAAGGTTTAAAACCAGGCTTAATTGGCAACCTATGCTCAACAATGGAACGATTCAAACCAGGCATCTACGAATAATCCCAAGCGAAGCAATCTTTATATTCCTTTAATAGCTTGATTAATCCTTCCCTGAAACTTGATTCCAAGTTAGCACTGATAAATGTCGGCCTTGGCTTGTCACCATCTCCAATGTCAATTTCTTCTAATTTGTCAGCCGACATGAATCCACGCCCTAACTTCCCATCAGTTCCATCAACTGGATTATCCATTAAAAATTGCTATAAGAGCCGATTGCTTGAATCGGTACGTTGATTACCGCCGATCGGTTCAACAGACCTTCACCCCCCGTCCTTTCTTTCCGAGAAGCAATCGATGCCTTGATACTCCCAGAAAGCTGGTTCGACATTAGCCACGCTCACTGAATCATCTGCTTGGACCACCTCTATATCATCATCTACCCATTGAACAAGCTGTTGGTGCATGGTAGATGGGATACAACAGTTTGCATGGATCCATTCCCGTCCAAGCAGCAAGTTATAAGCCCCTTTGCCCTCAATGACAAAGAAAGTCGTGAGCAAAGTCTTGGATCCGATCATCAAGTCCACGTGCACGCAGCCTTTTGTATCTAAAGGATTTCTAGCAAAATCATTCAGAATTATGCTCGTTGGTGTTAAATCTCCAGGGCCCATGCCAAGCTTCCTGAATGTGGTGTATGGCATCACGTTGACTGCAGCCCCACCATGAACAAACATCTTGGTCAATGGCTTTCCATTGACGTATCCCTTCAAGTACAACGGCCTCATGTGTCGATTCTTGGCCAGTTTGTCGAAGGTTGCCTGCTTAGCCAACATCAGCTGCGCCATTAACCCCCCCCCCCAGTTTCTCATCTTCATTGATATCTGGAGATGTTTCTTCCTGCACAACTTGGTTAGCTGAAGCCAAGAACTCATTCGGCAAAAAGTATACCATGCATGCTGGAGCCGAACGACCAGATCCATCTGGCCTATCTGTTGGACGCCACACCTGCTTTCTCTTGATCCCCGCTGGCTTCAGTTCTTGGTTCCTCAAGCGCTGAACCCTTCTTTTTTGGCTTCTCCTCAAGCCAGGTGGGCACCACTGTCCTTCTTGCCAGATGTATTTGCATTCCTGTTCTTCTTGATCAACCCACTTTTGATCAGCATGTCTTTTCCTTGGGTGATCATTGACTTCATTTATTTTTAGGCGCCGACCGTCACTGGGATGTATCCTTCCAATTCTTTCATGGACGGATCGGCGATTGACAGTTTCCTGCCTATATTCAGTGTACTTGTCACTACATTCAGGGCAATTCTTCAATGTGGGAAGCTTCAAACCCTCGTTCCAGCAATGCCTGAAGAATGCGCATCCCCAATGCGCACGCTCCTGTTCTCGCGCATGCTCCTCCAGTTCTCTTCTGTGCGCTTCTTCTTCAAATCTCCGCTTCTCCTCTTCGTATTTCTGCTTCTGGTAGCATTCCTTTTCTTGTTGACGCTGCCACTTGTTAAGGAGAATGCGTGTAGTTACCTTGGGCTTGGACCTGGAAGATTCCCCAACTTCAATCTGGCTTCTCAGGATACGAGGAGCCTCCTTGTGGACCTGTTCCACTGTCACTTGTCGTGTAGGATCAACTGATCCATCCTGTTTTGCTCTAGCTGAGGTTAAAACCTTCACTTTTCCCTTTTCCTCAGCAGTCACCATATTAACAGAAAAGCCAACCATGTTCTGAGGGAAAGGATGGCCATCCAGCTTTATCTTGTTGTCAAATTTCAAATGACCCTCCTAGATAGCCTTTTGGATCCTCATCCTGAAAACCCTGCAATCATTAATGGAGTGAGAGTTTCTGTCATGAAAACCACAGTAACGTTTGTCTTTAACTCCATCGGGCCGAAGCATAGAATGCCCCTCTGGCAACTTGATTCAGCCTTCCTTTACCAGGAACTCAAAGAGCTTATCAACCTTAGTCACGTCAAAGTCATATGTGCCCTTGGCTTGCTTTATCCATCTTTGGTTCACAGTTAATGGTTCTTTGCCCCACATGATCTCAGCTGCTGCTATTTCCTCGTCACCATCAAACTCTTCCACCTGATCAGCTCTCTTGAGGAATTGGTTGTAAATATCAGCTATATCGTTGTGCTTAGCAAACCTGGAGTCTTTCTTGAACCCGTAAGCTTGATTGCTCATCAATGACAACCTCTGGGACAGCTGACCAAGATTGTAAAACTCCATGCCAAATAGCTTCTCACGAATAGCTGGCAACATTCCTGCAACAGCCATGTCAGCCAATTGATCATCTGGCAAATTCAAAGAGAAGCACATGCCCTTGACCTCTCTAAATCTTCTGAGAAATTCCATGGGTGTTTCATTGTGTCTCTGTCTCAAGGTAGCCAGATCAATTAGCTTCTTCTCAGTACTGCCACTGAAGTAATGAGCATGGAACTTCTGTTCCAAATCTTTCCAAGTACCGATCGATTGAGGAGGCAAAGAAGAAAACCATGTAAAGGTCGGGCCTTCAACGACAAAGGGAAATATCTGACCCTGAACGCCTCATCAGCTGAAGCCTCCCCAAGCTGCATTAAGTATCGGGCAATGTGCTCCACAATACTTGTATCATCTTTCCCAGAGAACTTTGTGAATTCTGTAGGAGGTTTCACCCTTGGTGGCAAGATCACCCTGTGGTACCACTCTGGGAAAGGAGGCGTATAAGCCGGTCCCTGCATCTTAGGTTTAAGGCCGAATTGATTTTGCAAAACATCGGCCATTTTCTGCACCAAGATATCATCATTAGCATCTTGCATTCCTACAGCTGTACCATATCCAGGGTTTGGGAAAGCATCAATGGCGCCATAGTCCATAACTTCTGAATATCCCCCACCATACATATTCTTTTGCAGCCTGTTGTTGGCCGGGGCAATCTTGTAAGTAGAGTTAGGTGGCACTCCAGATGAACCGAACGCCAGATCTCCATATGCAGGCCCATTTGCCTGATACGGGTTCGGTTGTTGGACTGGGAGACTTCCATTGCTTTGTAGAGGCGGCTGGACCGGTTGACTGCCCATGCTCTGAGGAGGTGGTTGGCCTTGCAATGGCGGTTGAGCACTTGCATCTCGAGCTGGTTGGGTAGTACTGGTTTCTCCAACCTCCGCAGAAGATGCCTGAGGGGAAACTCGACTAAGCATCCTCTCCATGCCTGGGCCAAAAACTCCAACCATCATCTACTTGAACATATTCAGGAAAGCAGTATGATGCTTAACCATTACGTTATCAATGGTCTCCCGAAAAGCATTCAAAACCTCCTGTTTCTCTTGAGCAGACGAGGAATCGAGCTCCTCTGGCAATAGAACCCTTGGCATATCAGATTTGAGGTATGGCATACCACTTCTGTTCTTGCCAAACGACATCAAACATTTCTGTTGAAACTGGTCAATGGCATCCTTCAACTGCAATTGTTGTTCTGGAGACAGGTCATCAATGGTGACATCCATGACGTCTTGAATATCAGGCATCTTGAATCAACTAGAATGTCCCACTGGGCATGCCAAAAAGTGTGTTGACGCAAAATCAGCACCTCGCGCCAAGCACACAGCAAGCCAAAAGGAGCTGGCTTAACACATGTTATGGATCTCGAAGCGTGCCAGTCAATTTTCCTGAAACTGACAAAGGAATTAAAGTAGTTAGATAAAACATGGAACTTGTCGGGTGGTACCAGACAGTTCCGTATTTACGGCTAGAAAGCCAATTAAAATGATATATAGCTATAACAAGCTATCTATCACCAGTTCAAATATCATTCGGGAGCTGTTAAACATGAAAACATGATTTAGTCGAATGGATGACGTAAGCATGACGAATAATCGGTCTTTGTTTAAATAGCGTTGCTCGTGCATGATCATGACTGATTCTCGATGATAGATAACAATTTAAAACAAATAAGGTAAAAGCATGATTATAAATATGAAATAAACAAGCATGCATATGCCAAAAGCACTAGTCTACCGCATGTCTAGGTACTTTCAAAACCCGTCAAGCATGATAACAAACAAGTTAATCCACCGCATGATACAACTTGTTTGAGATCACACCACCAACCACAAGGAGATTAATCCACCACATGATACAATCTAAATATGGAAGGCTAAAAGCACACATTATTTAAGACAAACTTATAAACACGTTTTACTCATGGTAGCATAACCGAATACAGCTGTACAGCCGAATCGGGTTCCGTGGAGAAGGAACAAACATTGCCAAAGATGATAAACCTATCAGATTGAGTCGAAATCTAATCCACCGGATGATTAGCTCTAAAACAACCCAAAAACCTGCATCTACCGCATGATACTCAATTCTTTCAAGATTCATGCAAGATCGACAAGCTTGAACCCGTAACACGTGACAACTTAGATTTATTCGGGTTCGGCTATTAAGGAACACGTGATCTATGTGCCGTATTGAGCTAAAGATATGAACATGTAACATAAGGATCACAAACAAAGATAAAGCTGATTCTAATCAATCTAAATTGGGCAAAGGAGTGTTACATGAATTTAAACATAAAGTAAAAACTCAAAGCAACACGTGTTAACTTAATGAATCTATTAGATCTTGCCAAATCCAATAGAGCCGATAACTAGCTCCAAGCTAGATCTTAGCCCATCGCATGGCTCATGATCTAACAAGAAACCCTCTTGAACCAAGCTTAAATCCACCGCATGATACTAAGCATGGTAACAAGACTTCTTGCATCACGGTCTAAATCCACCGCATGATACTAGACATGATACAAGGTTGCCGGTACTTACGGAGGTCGACGGATCGATGGCTCACCTCGAATAACTCGACGAATCGACTACAGGACTCGATTTTGGCACGGGGCCGGTTTAGTTGTGAAGATGTTCGATGCCTATTACATTCATCAAGGTTTTATATTTATACCCTTTGTAACACCCTAAAATTGCATCACCAAATTAATATAAGCAACAAGGTGTTTTAGTTTTAATTTTCTAAGGATTAAATAAAATTATCAAATAAATTTGGCCTTTAAAATATTTAAATATCATTTTAATAATTTAGAAGCAATAAGTTCTTGAGCATCATAATTTGAATGCATGATGTTTTTGTTTGTTAGTATGAAGCTTTAAAATGTTTTGAAAGTTTGAAAAGTTAAAAAGATGTTTGAATTTAAAGTTTGAAAAGGTTTTAAAGAAAGGCTTTAAAAAAACAAAAACAAAAACCCCCCAACCCTCTTCCCCCTTACCGTTTCGGCCCGTGTGGCCCAACCCCACCTCTTTTGGCCCACAGCGCCCCGCCGGCCCACTCCCACCTCCCCTTCCTCTCTCCTCTCGCTGCCAACCCGGGCCCGCCTGTCAGCTCTCCCTTCCTTCTCCAGTCGATCCCCTCCCTTCCCCTGCATCACAGCCTGGCGCGCCGCCGGCCGATTCTCCCGCCTCTCGCGCCGCCCCTCTCTCAATCTCCCTCTTTAGGGCAATTGAAGCACCGGCCTCCTCTCCCTCCTTAACTCTCATCCGTTTCTCCTCCCTCATCGCGCGCCCCATTGAATGCCTTCAAGACCGGGCCGGCCGCTTGGCCATCAATGGCCATTGCCCTTTTGCCCCGGCCGTCGCTCCCTCTCCTTCCCTTCCCCTATAACAGCTGACCTCGAGCCCCTGCACCTTCTTTTCCACAACCGCTAGAGCCCCGCACCTCTCCATCCTCGCGCGCGCCGCCGCCAGTAGCTCCTCTGCCGCCGCGCCATTGGCGGCTAGTGAAGAAGCTCGTCGCCACCACCGGACCGAGCCGCGCACCGGAGCCCCTGTCTTCTTCCCGGAGCGCCGCCGGAGTTCTCGTCATCTGGCACCCTCTCCCGTTGCCGGACCAAGCTGCACAGGTCGCCGCCGCCGTCATCTTCAACCTTCGGCCGCCGTCGTCGATCTCTTTCTACGCCGCGTCTCGGGTTCCGTCGTTCCCCCTCAGGGTTTCGCGGCAAGGTGAGGACCCCTCCCGTGTGCCGGTTTTCTCTTTTCCCGTGCGCACGAGCTCGCCGACCATGTGCCCGTCGCCGCCGCCCGCTGCCGGCCGTGGAAGCCCCTGTACGTCACCCGAGCCACCTCCCTGTAACCTTGGTTGAGTTCATCGTTCTCCTAGCTCCACGTAGAGCCTAGCCGCGTCCCAAACCGAGGCTCGGAGCTCATTTTCAAGCGAGCTCCGCGAGCCGCGCCGTCCGTCTCCGCCGCGCGCCGCCTCCCTCCGGCGAGCCACCGCCGCTTCATCGCATGTAGTCGACGTGAGCCGCCTGATCCATAGGGGACGGCCCAGATTAGACCGGGGCATAACCCCTTGGCCCTGGTCCATCGTGGACCAGTGGACCAAGTCCACCACCCGGTCCACGGCCGCACCCACCATCCGATCCAGATCTGACGGCCAAGATCTCCCCAAGCCGCCGGGTCAAACTTTAAGTACCGGTCGGCCCCTGTAGTTTTTGCAAAAAGGCCCCTGTGCTTTGCAGAATCACAATCATATCCTTCCACCTTGTAAAACCCTTACAACCAGGTCCTGTTTTCTTCGTTTAAGCCCTTGATCTCTCTGGAAATCCCACCCGAGATCCTAGAATTAACCTTTTGTGCTATAGACCTTAGGTTTATATGCATAATTATGTTTTAGCCCCTGGTTTCTTGCAGTTAAGCCCCTGGAAGCCCTGTTTCTTCGCAGAAAAGCCCCTGAAACTTGTTTTAGCCATATCTTTTCCGTCCTAACTCCGTTTTAAGCGTTCTTGGTGTCCACGCGACCGTCTTTTCAAGCCCGTCAGTTTTGGAACCTTGTTTTGGCCGTATATTGTGTGTTTTAGCTCCGTTTCCACCGTTTCAAGCTGTATTGGGATCATATCAACTCAAACTACGTGTTAGTGCCAATATTGAACATGTCTTTTGTTTTATACTTTATTTAAATGTTAAATATGATTAAATCCTATTATGCATGCTTTTCTAATTAAAATCTAGCTAGAGTTCAACACGTGTTTTCATAAGAAAGTTAATATGATTAATACTATTTGAACAATTCTTTCTATTAAAAGCTAATTAGATGTATACCTTGATTTTCATAATCAAACCTAAATTGAGTAATATTTATGCATTTTGCTTCCTAAATAAAAGAAATATAGGTTTAGCTCGTGTTTTATTAATTAAATGTTAATTTGATTAATATGAAGGTAAATGCATTTTTTTGAATTATAATTTGATTAGTTCAACTCGAAACATAAAGTTATACGCTTAGGTACTTTACATGGTTCTTTTGAATTCAAATATTTAATTTGCATAAATCATACTTGAATATTTATAAATAAAATTGGGCTAGGTTTACATCATCTTTTTAAATATAAAATAACTTGCTTAATTATAAATAGGGTATTTCTTTGAAATGACCTTTACACATGATTTTACTTAACTAAAAGATACCAAGCACATATCTAGCTCTTGTTTGTGATCATCCAAATCTCCCGATAGTTCCTAGTGCTTTTGTGCTCGCGTTCCTAGAGCCAACCCTTGTTCTCTCTTGGTGAATCAACTATGTTCCTTACTTAATCTTTCCTAGCCACCTTTCTTTAAAGCTACCTTGTTATCTGTTTCTTCTGTTAGATCAGTTTACCTTTGCTTGGTGTATTGTTTTGTTTATTGTATGCTTTCTTGTGTGCTCGTAGACATCGTGCCGGTTTCAAGTGAGCAGCCAGTTGGAGTGGATCAAGAGCAAGTGTTTGAAGAAGAAGAACCCCAGTGTCTAAGCAAGGAAGGCAAGTGGACTTCTTCCTCTGCATATTCTTCTTTGTCCTAAACAATTGCATGATAACTAAGTTTACATTTAAATGTTGCTATGCATAAACTTGATGGGAAAATCACCTTTTTAAGGACATGACTAGACTTTTACCCTCATTACCTTGGACAACCCTTTTAAATAAATGTTTTGGGTAGAAATGCTTAGTTGCTATACCTTGGGTTGATTAAAATGAATCTCTTTCAATATGATGAATGTTGATCATGATAACTTGGGTGATATATGTATGTGTGTGCTTATGGTTAATAACAAGATCATATGGTTTAATCGGAACATGGAGAACCACCCAGAAAACAAAGGCAACCACAGTCCATATGGCTCTGGCTTAGCCAATTAATTAGGTGTGTGGAACTATCTGATAGCCTTATCCGAAAGGAGCACAAGGGGCCGGAGTTGAAGGGGTATAGCCCGGTTCTTTTGGGGTGGCAGCCTTTGCTAAGGTGCTGACCACTAGGGAGGGTTATGGTCCGCTCTGCTGCTGTAACTGTCGTGGGTTGGTGGTCTTCTGCATATCTTTGTAAAGGCTTCGTAGTGGACCCATAGCCACTCACCTCGGAAGTGTTTAAGGGTCTGATCAACCCAGGCAACATGGGGAACACGAACTGTGGGTAAAGTGTACAATCTCTGCAGAGTGAAAACTGATCGATCAGCCGTGCTCACAGTCAAGAGCGGCCTGGACCCTCACATGATTAATAAACTTGAAGATGGAATTAAATCTTGGTTTCTTGTGGGTTTTTTTTGAGAGGAGGTGCTTTCCTAAATGCTTAAGTGGGTTGGTATAAACTTACATCTAGTAATTAGGTGCTTGCTAATAAAATTTGACCAACATTAAAATGCTAACCGCTGCAAAACTCTTAGCCTTTTCTTGATAAGCCTTGCATCTTCCCCCACTTGCTGAGCTCCAACCATAAGTGTGCTCACCCTTGCTTACCCGCTGTTCAGAGGAGAACACTGGAGAAGAGTACTTCAGCGACTACGAAGAGTTTTGATGCTCGCGTGCCCCCAGTCAGATGCATGTGGAAGATGAAGATGGAGTTACGTCTTCATAGTTATCGTGTGACCGTTGTAAAGACCTTCGAGTCTAACGTCTGAGTGTAATAAAGAGATAATGTAATGGTTTAACTCTTGTACATTTTTATTGTTGTTTATTGATATTTCACTCATGACGTCTATCATATGTGTATAAACTTGATCCTGGCGCACATATGAGATGCATTTGGTTTTCTTCGGAAAAATCAGGTGTGACACCCTTGTCCTAACACGACTCCTGGTCGACTACGAGTACAGCATTTAATGTCTAAATTAATGCTCTGATGCCAATGTCCATCCTGTATACGCCATCAACTCGTTCCTTCCTTATATCAGGCCACGTCATCACGCATCCCCGAAAACTTCCCTTTTAAAAGCACAAACAGGCTCTTTGCCGAATGATGGCGCACTGCCGACCGCAAGCTCCTCTTACCGAATCCCCCTGAGAAGATCTTTCCTAGCCGAATGGTATTTTATCACCAAGCTCGGCCCACAAGTCAGTTCCTTTCCTGTACCATTTTTTGGTGTTAACAGGAATTATAGTGCGGTGCCCTCGAGAAGGTGATCAAATAATCTAATCAGCAGCATCCTCATGTGAAAAAGAGGGTGACGGAGGATTGAAGCTAAGTCTTGATGGTGGCCCCGCCCATCTTGTCAAGCGAGCCAGTGACGACGGGAGATTTGGCGTGCAAAAGTCAAGACACCAGACATGACGCCAATCAGTCCGGATATCACGAGATATTGTTTGTTATTCGATGTAACTGATGTGGACTGACCATCGAATCAACACTGCATCTGTCGAAACAAGCTCTATCGTCATAAAATTCAGGTGCACGAGAACCAAATTAAGCTCTTTAGCTACTGAATCAAACTCTCCAGGCACTAAATTGTTCTCCACTACTGTCAATTGGACATCTAATGTCGTCGATTCGACCTCCACTATTGTTGGATTAACCTCCACCATGGTTGAATGGACCTTTGTTGCTATCAATCGAGCGTCAATGACACTGCTAGATCGAGCTACAAGGCGAGCAACAATAAGGAAAGCAATCACTCCCATGGGAGCTCAACTTGATTTGCCTAGAAAAACGAGGCAAGTAGACAAGGCGTACAAGCGGCAACAAGTGTGCCAAGTATGCTCTAAGTCTCTTCGATTTTTTTGTTATAGGCACTCAAAAATAGAACATGGGTAGAAGTCTAGGGAGAGGAAAAATCGGATGCCACAGGAGATGATAAGATAAGATAAGATAAGATAAGATAAGATAAGATAAGATAAGATAAGATAAGATAAGATAAGATAAGATAAGATAAGATAAGATAAGATAAGATAAGATAAGATAAGATAAGATAAGATAAGATAAGATAAGATAAGATAAGATATAACTGAGGTAGTAGACAACAATGGTGGACAAAGTGGGTGGCCATAAATGGCTACATCGAATTGGCAAAATGCTCGAAAAAAACAAGAAGGTGCAAGGTTGACAAAAGAGGGAAGACAACAAGAGAAAACATAAACATTTTGATATGAACAAATATTGTGATACATCTGAGAAGCTAGCACGATGTGCGGAGAAATTTAAGTTACCCAATGCAAATATTTATCTTGCACAATAGACATGAGGGAGATAAATTGAATTATCAGTATTATGTCACCATTTAGGATAAGCACGCTCTATAGTAGAGGGACTTTATGTCCTTAAATCATGAGCTTACTTGCGAACAGGCCACATGTTAGTGACATGAGATCCTCTGTAATAAATAAAGAGGAACAATTTTTCGACTACACATATATTTAAGCGTAGTAAGCTTCCAAACAACAACGAAAGTGATGAGATCAAGTTGGTTTCTCGTATATCTTCTAATCTTTTGGAAAATATTAGAATTAGAATTGGTATGTGATGCATGAAGAACCAAACAACATAATGGACACGATGATGAACACAAGTATGCCCAGAATAAATAATGTTATCTACTATTGATGATCAGTAGTTACCTTGGAAGTTATAAAAGTATTATCCAACCTAATGGTTACATTTTAGAAGACATAATGTATATTCAACAACCGGCTATGGACATAGCATTTCAAGCAATAAATATATATCCTAGGAGACATGATACAATATGTATATATAAGAAATATTCTATGTATTTGTCGGGATCACAAGTTAGAAGAGAGATAACGGTCGCCATGCACCATCAACGAAGGAGGGCCATTGATGAGCAGGGAGAAGTAAAAGAAAGGGGCATCAACCATCGATCATAAGGAAGAGAGACTTTCCGACGAGAGGAAGAAGGTACCATTAAATAAGATGAAGAAGGGGGTGCACTCTTATTGAAAGAGAGGAGGACCTACACCACCGTTGCTTGAGCCTACCCCAGATCAAGCTTTAAGGACAACCAACGGTGCCATGAGGTACGACGAGCTCGCTGGAGGAGTTGGATTTGCGAATCAGAAAGTGGAGAACCCAGACTCTACGTGAGGTCAACAACCGAGCCAAACTCAAGAGCCATAGAATCAACAAGGTAGAGTTCGACCATCGAGAGTGGGGAGTAAGAGGCTCAGTCGGTTGAGGCGGGGACTAAGTGATGAGAGGTTGAATAGCAATTTCTATCCAATACAAAGCTCAGAGGTTGACATTGTATGCAGAGGTGGAACAGAGCAAGTATCATCCACTAATTAAAACACCATCCAAATAACAAAATTCGAGTGTATCAATATCAGTTCTGAATTTTGAGCTCTAATATTTACATTAGTATTCGTGATTTCAAAAGGATGAATAATGAATTAAGATAGATAAAGAAAATACAATGCTAACTTAACATTTTAAAAATATGATTTGTCAAATCTAGCCGCGCTATTAGCGCGGGCTAACTTGCTAGTTATTTGGTATTAAAATGTGGGCTCTTTTACGGTGGACCATACCACCCCATATCACTGTTGGAAAAGGATCAGTATGAAAGGATCCAACAGCTGAGATTAATTGTATACCACCACAACTTGCACATGTGGGGGTGGTATGTATAGGCGGTATGGGTGGTATAGGGGTATTATTGGAAGTTTTATCTCGGTGGCATAAACGAAATATATGATTTCTTCATTTCAATTGTTTTTTTCATATCCATTTGGTGATATGGCCAATTTTTTAAAAAAAATAAACAGAAATTTTCATTTCAAATTTAAAAAATGAAAAATTTCAATTTTTTCATTTCAAATTTTTGTGACATATTTCAAAATTTTCAATTTTCAATTTTTTTTTCAATTTTTCCCATTTCTTATGGCCAATTTGTTTCAAAATTCAAAAACAAAAATTTCAATTCAAATTTCAAAAATGATTTTTTCAAAAATTTTCATTTCGAATTTTCCTTATGACATAAACAATTTTTTTTCTTAGCCCCAAGTTGCCAAATCTATTAAAAGATTGCAAAAATTACCTATTTACCCTTACCAAAAATAGTCTTATACTGCATACCACCACTTGGTGATATGATCCACCGTAAAAGAGCTCTAAAATGTATTATTTAGTTATAAGGCAGTGCATGATGCAATTGTAATACAGTGTTTTTATTTGTCCTTTTAGTCTTTTTTTGGAAGTGAACTCATTCATCTTGTAGTGGATTCATGAGCTTCTCCCGAAAAGTGGATTCATGAGCTTCTCCCGAAAAGTGGATTCGTGAGCTGTCGATGTCTTATCCGTGCTCAATGTAGATTCTGTAGAGCTTTCATGCCCCCTCGCCGCTCCGCTGGTTTCACTCTGTTGTTTAACACCCACCCCATTACTAATTAATTCTACTTCTTCGTCAACGGTATGCTCAGAAGGTGAATCATCATTTCCAAGACCAGCTTTTCAGCATGTTCGTTTGGCTGGTGCTGATTTGTCTTTGAGAAAAAGATCTTGTTGGTTCTTCAAATGACGATTTGTTCGGAGAAAATCTTCTTGTTTGGTGGCTGATAAAGATAATGGCGGCGAACAGGCTGACTGGAGCTACCATTCCATCCTCCATGACATTAGCACATGAGCCCTTATCAACCGATGATTCCAGGGAAGAGTGCAAAACATCATACCCCTTATCGTTCAACTTGGTAGTTGGTACCAACAGTAGGAACGATAATGTTGTCTGTTGTCTCCACTTGAAAAGATAATAAGCTCTTTCATGCAGCACCACACAAACATGTTCAAATATCTTTTCTTTTCAAATGGTCGACTTAGATAAAAAAACTTGGATAAAAACACGGTCCCATCTACATCTTTCTTACACCCAATTCCAATGAGCAAATGAATAAGGGTTTTCATTTCGAATGGTCAACTAAACTTGATAAAAACATGGCCCCCATCTACATCTTTCTTACACCCAATTCCGATGAGCAAATGAATAAAGAGTCTTCTTCATAATGCAGTGAAATTATTTGGACGTGTACATGTACCACGAGCATGACAGCTTATGTCCTGGACAAATAACTGTGGTGAAATTTTACACAGGATCTGTGAGTAACTGAAGAAATAAGATGACTGTACAGATCTTCAGGATTCTAAGGTTTTGCATGATGCAGTGGATTCCCTCTTAGTCATTTAGCTCGCAACGGATTCCTGAACTTTTTCCGAAAGGTCATAAAAGCTAGGGAGCCAAGGAGCGGCCACGATGTTACAAAAGCAATGTAGGCAAGCAACCAGACTGACCTCCCTTGATATCGTGTCAGTTGGTTTATGGATCTCTTGACGGGAGCAATTATCTCATGGAGCTTATTTCTGTAGATGTCGTCACCTTGATGATTTGCAGAACCTGCAGTGCTTTTGTTCCCTGTTGCATTGGCGTGTTCATCTTGTTTCTCGCCAGATACTTGTCTGCCATCCACCCCGTTACTTAACTGTACTCCAACCTCTTGTTTCGAAGGTGGGCCGTCATTATTGCCAGGGCCATCTTTTGTTACTGGAGCTACCATTCCATCTTCCATGACATTAACATATGGACTTCTATCAATGGATGATTCCAAAGAAGAGTGCAAAGCATGATCATTTGCCTGCATTTAATTATGAGAAGAAATATCAGCATACAAAAAAAAATAAACATTTGCGATGGAAGATTTCATTGATGAGTTAGTTTAATGCCCAAACCTTCTGCCGATGCATATAGGAGCTGTCGTGAAGAGCAAAGAGGAACTCAGAAGTAGCTCCAACCCACCTACAAAATATATTAGATGACACCAAATTCAGAATATACAGCAATAGTGGATCTATATGCTATAATACAAAACAATGTAATACAGCAATAGAACTGTCAGATTTAAACAGACATCATACCATAATCTCCCAGCAGTTAGTCCTTGAAAGAATGCAAGATGACCACCATTCGGAGTAGTTGCCAAAACAATGTTCTTATTGGCCCTAAATGAAATAAAGATCCATGTGATACATAAACAGAGCTGTTGCAGAATCAGGAGTTTCAAAAGGAAAATTCACCTGCATTCATCCCAAGGTATAGCCTCCTTTGTGCAAAGGGGATCATCCAAAGCATTGATACAAAGCAAGGGAACTGACACATTTCCAACATAACTAGCGCTGCTGCACCGTCGGTAGTAGGTATCCACCGTCTGCAAAATAAAATCACTACAAATGATCAGACAATATTAGCTGTTACAGCGGCACTTGAAATATTATCTATTTATAACAGCTATAAATGAATGCCATAAAAGCCAAGGAAAACGTGAAACATGCATTATAATACGATTGAGGATAGAATCAGCAAAGGCAGGCAGTGGTGCCTTGGAGGGTACCTCATAGCTTGCAACAACACAAGTAGCATGATGGTCGAATTCCCGGATAGATCGTGACTGCCAAGTTAGCGAGAAAAGAAAAATAAGCAGTGGGATTTCATATGAACTCAAGAAGGCCCATCAACACAAATAAACTTTATGTGAAACAACCTAGGAATTCAAAAGGTAAATAATTAGTCAAACAGTTGGCAGTTTTTTTCCGAGCATACGCAGTATAGCTGTGTGCCTGTGTATAATTATATTAAAGGAAAAGAACCCCGTGTACATTGCACACACTCACCCCATAATTTTGAGAATACATTCGCGCCCGTGAAAATAAAAACAACCCTAACACTACATAAACTACACCTCTAATCACTGGGATCAAGGGCAATCAAAAGGGAGAGCCCTCGAGCTCCAGCCATCACCTCTTCCTCAGCAATCAGCAAGGTTCCTGCCATGCTGGGAACCGCATTATCAAAGAAACAAAGGCAGCTTGAAGATTATCAATTTTAATGCAAATTAGAAAACTACAAAAACTAATTAAAAGTGCATGGAACCGATCTATCTTAGAAAAAGATGAAGATGCTGAAATTAATTTTAAAATCATGTAAATACTATATAAACAAATTAAGTTCAGTACAAATAAATATTGAAGAAGAGGGATTCCAACCTTTTTAATACCTTCCCAGTTTGCAAGTCGAGCCAAGACAGGTTGATGTCTGCAAAAGGCAAAGGTAAGCTTTCTCAATAGTGAATATAGTGATCATGTTCTTACTATTAGTGCATGTGTGAACGATGGCTTCTAAAATTTTGTGCATTTAATCAGAAAATTTCATTCATACAAGATTGAACTCAGTCACATGGTCATTATACCTCTGAACTGCTATGAAAGAATTTTTACCATAGTGAAAGCAGATCCAACAAGCAGAAAGCATAGAACACTGGTATGTCCAACTTCAAGCTCCATACAGGAATTCATACAACCAACAAGCAGAAAGCATAGAACACTGGTGTGTCCAACTTCAAGCTCCATACTGGTATTAGAATCACTACACTTGAATATTCTAAGCATCCACAAATACTGAAGAAATGTTTGATCATGGAAATATTATCATGTTCACTTGTAAATCGCTCTAGAAAACTATGGTCCAGTTCACTTGTATATCGTTAGCAACCACTACAATACAGGCTTTTCAAACACTTGTATCAGCTATTCTCAAAAGATAAATTAAATCATTTAAAAGAGGAGATGTGGAGATTCAGTGGAAGTAAAGAGTCTCGTATAAATGTGTAGGGTGTATACAGCTCAGTGAGAGGAATAGAAGCTTACAGCTTTGCATAGCCCTTCAGACCAATTGCAAGTGCTTTGTCATAAATACGCTGTACAAGCTTGCGGGAAATAAATCTGTCACCTATCTACAAAAATAAAGTGAAACAATAAAACACAGTGAGTTTGATGGCCAGTTTGGTATTTTGGCATTGTCCTGATGAAACAACTGGTGAATTTTGTTACAGAGAATCCTTGCCAGTAATAAAGATGAGGCTAACAATTGTTAATATATGGAGAACAAAAACTGCAGGAAATATATCCAGAACTAGTATATCCTAAATATGCAGAATCCAGATGCAAGACTCCCTTGTCTAATATGGCCAGCAAGACTCCCTTTCCCTTTCTTGAGCACTGCAAGCAAGAATTTCCTTGCTTTTGTGGGAGAGCCAAATGCCCAAATGTACCCTCTTCACTGGCAAAAAAAACATTAAGGCTACAAAAGATTGGAAAAAGAAACCAAACAGGACTTAGGTCGCTTAGTCATTTCTGTGATCGAGAGATGCAAAAGTGACTGGAATTATTGAGGCACAACTTAATAGAAATTTCTACATACTAAGCAGTCAAGTCTTCCAAGGGAATTAGTTCCAGCAACTAACCAACAGATCCCATGGAGAACAAATAGCTGCTGCTCCAGCCACAGGAGTACTTTCCCCTTCTTCTCCAAGATACTTGACCTGTACAAAGATGTGGAATAAATATGTAATGTCTGTATTATGTTATGAAATCAAGTGACACACTTTCACTATTCTTCATTTTAGGATTAACTGCTTGGATAAGGGAGGGATTACAATAGTGATCGTGAACATCATGGGATTCAGAACATAAAAATACAAAACACAAGATTAATAACAATTCTGATCATGATTGCCAGATGACTGACCACCAATGGTGGGGTGCGAATGAAGTAACAGGAATTCGCAAAAACAAGAGTACCAGGAACACATCAAGACCCCCACCAAAATTACACACGTGGGTAAAACAGTCAGCTCAAAGAAAGTCAAGAGGAAGACTAGTGGGTGGATGAATGGGGTTGGGTACAGTTTTCCATGAACACTTGTCAAATTTCAGTAAACCCGCTGCTTCACTGAAATATGGTAAAATTGCAGAAATAGTGGATAAAATCCTGAATGATTCTAACTTCATTCAATACTTATCTTAGAAAAACACATAAATCAGACTATGAAGAATGGACTATGTCAACCAGTTTCTTGTAAAAATAAATCAGATCATGCTGATTCTTGGCCTAGTTACAAAACAAGTCACAATTGAAAATCTGAGTCAAACCTAAACATTAAGTTTGTAATATGTATTGACTCTTTTGAGCGAGAAGCTACTATCATCCATAAATCAGGCAACACTTGTGCAATGTTACCTTCCAATACAGATAGAACTGCAACTAGCACTTTTCAGCACCATGTAACAGGAAACAGAAACAGTGGACGACAACATAATATGAAATAATTAAACATGTAGAAAAGCAAAATTAAGGTTAGGCCAAGGAGAAAGTTGCACACCACAATATTGGCACCTATGCTTGTACCAACGCAGAACAGTGGGGTCTTTGGATATCGGTGGTGGAGATATTTAATAATCTCTCGGACATCTTCAGTCCAACCGCCATTGTAGAAGCAATCTGACTGCCATAGGAAATAAATATTACAATTTCAGTGGTGATGGTTACGGAACAAATCATTTCGTGCCTCTAAAACATGTTGGAGTTTAAACAGACAACACGAACTTCCATCATTTTGCATTATCAGTTGGTGGCAACTGGCAATCATAATATCATATACATCGTTATCATAGGAGGCACAGATCTTGGAAAACAATGTGCATCAAACAATGACAAGGAATGTTTAACAAAGTTTAAATGAAATTGAAAAATTGGTGATTTAAATTAGATAACTTACAGTAATAGATACACCACCAAGACCTCTGTGGTTGCTTACAACAACATTCCATCCTTTGCTTGCTATAGAATAAACTAAGTGTTTTACATACTGCAACAAGTCATTACATCTTTAGAATGACTAGCAAAGATAGTAATATGTTATGCAACAGAAAATTCAAGAGCTCTTCAAATATGAAACACAGAAATAAGTCAACATTGAAAACAAGCAACTTACAGCAGCAGCAGAATCACTAGTTAATCCAGGAACCACAACTACAAGGGGTGTTGAAGCATCTTTAGAAATGAAACCATCTGCATCTGCAAAACAACCAAAAGGTCAGGTTAACCATTTGACCATGTATGACATAGATTTCACGCAATCTGTGATCCTCTACCTTCCGTATCAGAGGCCAGAAGCCAATCCAAAGCAACAGTCCCACCATCACGAACAGTGTACAACTGTCTACAGTTCAGGTTTTGTAATCAGTGCACTGCCAACTAAGAAAGCAAGAAAAGTGTTTTGGTTCACTCCACTACAAAATAAGCACAGATCCTGAATAAATTAGTTAACAGGCTTAATCTAGAGAAAAATCATTTGAAACAATAAATAAATGAGTAGAAATTGTATTGTGTTCCTTGTCAGAAAGTAAAGAACTACTTTCAATAAAATAATGCAACCTCTTGTTACTCAGATTTCTCACTTTCTTTTCCTTTCCCTTTCTTTCGTGAGAAATTCATATTTAATCATCAAAACCATAAGTTTCCCGGATAACCAATGGTGTGGACAAAACAATCTTGACATGTCGAGGAATCAATCCACGGAACTGTAAAAGGGCTAGCAAGATGCCCAGATGCTCTTGCAGAGCTCATACAAACTTCTTAAGATTTGCATATGTATTTATTTCAAAAAAAAAAGATTTGCGTATGTATATATAGCCCACCTCATAGTGAAATAGAAGCAGCATGAATTCATTGCCAAGTTGGATATTGTTCTAAGTTGTTTTATCATTCTTGTTTGTCAAACCTTCTAGCTTTAACCATCAATATAAACGAAGCTGCATAGATGGATGTTACAGATTCACTGTGGAAAAAAGCATTCATACTATATATTCCTTACTTTTAAATAAATACACTTTGTCAAAAAAACATTATAGGTGAAGTTTCATAGTGAACTGTATCAGTGTCCTAAACAAATTGCATTTACAACTGATAGAGTATAATAATATTGTATAAGATCATTGAACATTAAGCGTATTCGAAAAATCGTAAGCAGAATAAACTCTCGACGGTGACCACTGTAGTCCATTTTACAAAGGGGTTTAAATGGCTAGAACGAATAAGAAATCTAGAAGATTGCAGCAATGTAAACTCTCGTGTACTGAACTCTAACCTCTTGTATGTGAATGATGGAGGCCTCCCAGAGATGCCCAGGAACAATGTCTGCAAGTGCGGGCTAGCCAACCATGGTGTCGCCAGGTACCTGCATGATAAATTGAAAGTTATACCGCAAACACATCATCACTCCCAACTTAAACTGACATACAATGCAAACAACGCATCTCGTGGTTAAGAAACCCAGCCCGCTAATTCCGTCACAATGGACCAAACGCGCCCAACCGGTAATTTATTTACGGGAAACCAGGCCGACAGAGCCCGAGGCCATACCTGCCGTGGAGGGAGCGGCACTTGGACGCGACGCGGTGGTAGATCTCCGAGGCCGGGTGGAAGGTGAGCTCGACGCGGCCGCCCCGGCATCCGCGGAGGATGTCGCCGATGACGTGGAGCTCGAGGAAGCGGTACAGGAAGACCGACACGACGGCGGCAGCGGCGAGCGCGTAGCGCTCCGCGGGCACCATCGCCGCCGCGCGGAGCAGCAGCTCGACGGCCGACTCGTCTCCGGCGACGGCCTCCGAGCCAGACATCCTTGCGCCGCGCCGGGGAAGCAACGCCCGGTCTGCGATTTGGGAGCAGCGATCCGCTCAGTGCGGTGCGGGGCACGGTAAGCGACTGCACTGGTGGTTTCTGTCGCGTGCTCCTCCAGTCCTCGCCGCCGCCGCGCCGAGGCGGCCGGTGCGGTGGGACTTATATGGAGCGGGCCGAGCGGCTATTCCGAGGATCGGCGGAGCACGCGATTCACACGGTGGACGGGACACCCGCGGAAAGGCAAAGAGCACCCTTGTCGTTGGAGGTGACGACCTTCGCGTAAGTGATGTGGTGGGCCATGGATGTCGGAGACGTCGCGTCGGGCACTCGGGCTTCACGCCGAGCAGAGGCAGCGACTCGTGAAGTCGTGACTCGTGAGATGCGAGGAGATCCGACGCTTGGGCCCACTTGCAGAGGCCGGTGTCCACATCTGTTGAGCAACCGTCCACGTTGAGCTTAATGTCGTTTTCTGAGAGGACGCCGTGCCAGCAGGCCTAAAAAAAATTCCCAAGTCAAGATGGATTTGACGCCGGGTGTGGATTTCGTGGATTTGTACCCTTGTACCCTCTCCTTGCATCCAAAGTTATAGACTTTTTTAATGCGTATAATTTGTATTATGCGTCTAGATCAGTGTATATGTACTGAGTAGATGTGCAATAATATTATGCGTCTAGATCAGTGTATATGTACTGAGTAGATGTGCAATAATATATACAAATCTTAAAATCAAAACCACTTATAATTTGAAATGGAGGGAGTACATTATATAAAAAACTTTGACACCAAACTTTTAGAGTTATGCATCCGCACCACGTTTTTATTCTTCCAAACTTCTTATCTTGATATTGATAAGGTACGTGAAATATTCAAACCCACTGAGATATGTTTTCCAGAAAAAATGAGAAAGGCAACCGCTATTCATAGCCCCCATGGATTCCACTCTACAAGGAAACTAGTTAAAAAGAGGAGTACGTGTCCAACAAGTCTGTCAAGGGGACCTCAAAGCTGACAAGCATGCAGCGGACTTGGAGACGCGTCTTGTGGCAAAACCAAAGTTAAAAGGGCTCATTCGTTTCCACCGGATTAGATTCCGGACGAAATTAATATATATAATAATAAAATTATGATAGGTATTATAGGATATTTGGATTTAATCCGGGTCATAAGTTAATTTATTCAAGTTAGGTAAGTAAATTAATTTTTAACACGAAATAAATTTGGGTCGTTTATAACATCTATTGTGTTTTTTTATTATATCTATCAATTCTGGTAAGAATCCAATCGGGTAGAAGCAAATTACTCCGTCTGTCCCGCTATGACGGTCGCCGGCAAAATATTTCAGCAACCAAGGCAGGCGATGAAAGTCCCTGCTACCCCTATCTCCGGCGGCATGGCTAGGTGGGCGGGGGCGGGCGGACGGAGTGCGGTATCGGGCGGTCGATTTTTTTACTCCCTTCCGTGCGGCTGGGTGGGCAGCAGGTCCAGCTTTGATTTTTTTTTTAACCCGGGCAACGGTGTGTGCAGTAGGTAGCCAGCTACTCCACGACCTACGAGCGACTATGATTCAGGGACTGAGCCTTGTAGCCTCCGCGACCATGATTAAGGGACGGAAGGAGTAGGCCTTAAGAGGTCCTCCACCGGGCTCATCAGTGGGTGGGGGTGACCGATAAAGAAGGTCTATATAATTTTTTCGAATGTAGAAGGCCTAAACACTATTACTGATTGGGCCCAGGTTCGGCCCATTCTAAATGAGTTAAGGATGACTTAGCAGCGAGCTGCGCTACCTCAATGAGAAAAAAAAGACTGGCGAGCTGCGTTTAAATTTATATTACATTTTTGTTTGTTTGGTTTGCTTCACTAACTTAACTAGGATTTTTTAAACAAATTTTGAGATGCAATGTGAAAGTAGGAACACCAAAGAGATTTGATGACAACATTCTTTTGTAAACAACATTATACATGAAAGCATGATAATTTTGTTGGGAGAGAATCATTCTAAATTATTGTCTTATATTTTACTCTACCATGGGAATTTTGTAGAATGTTACTCACAAAGTCATGATATTAACCACAAAAAATCGGTTGAAAACATAAATATATGATCTAGTGGATCATGACATAGCGTATAGTGGATGATGACGTGAAATGCTTGAGAGAAACATATCTATTATTTATAGCGCGTCTCACTTATATAGTTGTTATAGATATATAGATTAGTAATCCTTTATTATGACGGTAGTAAACATGATGATGATGGTGTGCGCGAGGGAGGTGCGACCGTTATCTCTCTACCCACACCACTCACCCCCAAATTTTCTTTATTTCAAAATAGTTGTCCAGGGGGCCTTAGCAGAGAGCCGTGTTTATTATGTATAGCTTCATCGAAGTCAAATCCACTAATAGTACAAGCAAACCATTTTGAACCGTATTTAGATGAGGTACTACAACCCCTAATGTTGATTGGGCCCAGGTTTAGTCTTTCGTAACGACGCAAAAAGTGATAGCGAGGCCGAGGTGCATTTTTAGCCTTACATATTTGTTTATTTTACTTGGTTTATTACTTTATTTATTATTACCCCCTTCTTTTTACTACGATATAGATATATATTATGTACAAACTATGTATTTAAAATGGTAAAATGACTCACAATTTAAATTTGCGATGATTACTGTTTTTTTAACTTTGACCATTCGTCTTATTCAAAATATTATCGCAAACATGTAAATTGATAAGTCAAGCTTAAAATACATACAACATTAAAGCTTATAGCAAACAAAATAAATTGCACTTGCACAATTTTTTGAATAAGACGAATGGTCAAAGTTACAGAAAAAAGTGAATAGCGACAATTATTTTGAAACGGAGTTAGTGATATGCAAGTTATCACGAAAAGCTCTTGCTCATTAGTTCATCACAGCAGCACCACACGTTATTACACAGCGCGTGCACGCACGCGCGTTTGCGACGCCAAAGCAAACTCGCAACAAAAAACGACCAACTCCACCCACACGCAACGCAAATTCACCGTAATAAAAAAACTGCATCCCGGCCCGTAGCATGCAGGCAAATCAACCAATTCCAATTGTTCGAATCCCAACACGGACCGGCGTTCTCCATTTGAGGAACCAAATAAAACCCCTATGATCCGATGATCACTTATTCAAATCTCCCTTTCCAATCCCATCACCATCGACCGGAGTTCGCCGAGACCCCTCGTCATCTCGCATCAGACGTTCTGTGTGACGCCGCTGGGCGCCTTGTTGTGCTGCGTGTCGTTGTCCGAGTACCACCCGTGCTTGGTGGAGTCGTACTTCTCGCCGTCGCCCCAGAGCGCGTAGGCCTCCTCACCGTGCACGGCGTCGTCGCCGATGGCGAGCTCGTCGTCGGGCATGCGCAGCGGCACCACGAAGCGCACCGCCAGGCACACCAGGCTCGTCACCACCACGTTCCAGCTGACGATGAAGAGCGCGCCGCCCACCTGCTTCACGAGCTGCATGCCGCTGCCGTAGAAGGCGCCCCGGGAGTTGGAGACGGGCAGGAACATGGGGCACAGGTCTGGGTGCGCGAAGAGCCCCGTGGTGAAGCCGCCCAAGAACCCGGCCACGGCGTGGGTGTGGAACACGCCCAGGGTGTCGTCCACCTGCTGGAGGAGGCGGGAGCGCTTGTGCACCACCATCATAGTGAACCAGGGGATGCTGCCCGAGACTATCCCCATCAGGATCGCCGCCCATCCCTGGACCAGACCTGCGTGCAGAGAGGTTGACGATACGCGATGACGCCGTAAATTAGTCTGTTACTGATAACAAACTAACACAGAATTAAGGGTGCAAAGGGGTAATAAGTACACCTCCGAACCTCTTTAGTTCAATTATTTTGAAGAAGTAATACAAATAATTGAACTAAAGAGATTCGGAGGTGCACCACATTATAACCAATTTGCACCCCTATAAGGAATTCATCCGATTTTGTTGTTATGGATTTGAAAACAGCAGGTAAATGTCGAAAGTCTACGAGACTTGCATGTTTTTGCGATGTGTAATGCTTTGGGTCAAACTGTCAAAGAGCTAGTGGAAGCATGTATGACGATGTTGGATGGCAAGATAATTGTCCTCCAAGATCATTGGTTGCCTGATGTCCCTTATGTATGTGGTGAATTGGTGATAAGTGATAACAGGCCAAGGAAGTCTTCATAGCTTTGGAAAAAAGGAAGCTTCTTTGCTGCTTTTGTTCCTTCTAGATTCATAGCAGAAATATTCAGGCTTAAAGAGCATGGTATACTACAACACTGACGCTATCATGCTGCGAAAAAGCTTTAGAAAAATTGTGGTCTTTCTTGCTAGTTGATATGAATCTTCCACACGTTCAGAGGTAACTTTTTCAGACAGTCCTACCTCGTCCATGGAATCTAAGATGCTTTTTCAGCATATTTTGTCAAACTTCGTCAGTTGAGGGAAACGCTACAGCGCACTCCAGCCAAAGTAGCTCGGACGTCATATTGTGTCGCTTAGCAGTTGGTTACTACACAAAGTGCTGGACTTTGTTGTGTAGCAGTTTTTTAGATAATCTACAGCACTATGTAAAGTGATGAGGCTCGTGATGCCGAATCCTGGATGGTTGGATTCAGTGGTACACGCTGACGGACGGGTCAAAAGATTAAAGATGGTAGATTCATTCAGTGCTGTGCATCCGTGAAGAAGCACAAGATAGAAATGGTTGCAGTGTTTTTTCGGCGGGCAGAAGCATCAACCCCAGCGGGCCAGTCTATCTTAACGACTCGCATTAATTTTAACCTTCTAATTTGTACGGAGTACGTGGCAAAAATTGATGCATCGAGCGATACACATACTCACTGGCGAGTAGCTACTGACAAACATGACACATAGTACCGTACCTGCGCCGGGAGTGATGCAGACGAGACCGGTGATCATGCCCTGGACGGCGCCGATGACGGAGGGCTTCTTGAAGAAGATGACATCGAGGCAGGTCCAGACGAGGAGGCTGGTGGCGGCGCAGATGTTGGTGTTGAGCACGGCGAGGGAGGAGTCGACGTTGGCGGCGTAAGGGTCACCGCCGTTGAACCCGGCCCATCCCATCCACAGGATGCCGGCGCCGGTGAGCATGAGCAGGACGTTGTTCGGGGGGAACCTCTCCCTGTCCTTGGTGGACCTGGGCCCGACCCAGTACGCTGCGACGAAGCCGGCGACGCCCGAGGAGAGGTGGATGACGTAGCCGCCGGAGTAGTCCATGACGCCCCAGTGGAAGAGGAAGCCACCGCCCCAGATGGAGAAGGCGCCGATGGTGTAGGAGAAGGTGAGCCAGAGCGGGACGAAGAGCATCCAGGCCTTGAAGTTCATGCGGCCGAGCAGGGACCCGGCGAGCAGGATGAGCGTGATGGCGGCGAAGACGCACTGGAAGTAGACCATGGACGCCTGCGGGTACCAGGGCGTGATCTCGGCGGTCTCGATGATGGTGCCGTCGGGTAGGGGGTTGTGGTAGTGGTGCTCCGTCGCCGGGAGGCCGGCCTGGGCGAGGAGGGAGCCCTGGTTGAGCGCGTGGCCGGCCTTGCCCCAGAACGGGAGCAGCTGCTTGCCGAAGGACATCTGGTAGGCCCAGGTGACCCAGCACAGCCAGACGGCGGCGAACGCGTAGAGCGCCATGAAGGCCGAGTTGACGGCCCACTTCTTCTTCACGATGCTGCCGTAGAGGATCACCAGACCCGGCACGCTCTGCATGCCCACCAGCGTCGCCGCCACCATCTGCCACGCATTGTCGCCCTTGTTGAGCCAGTTGGGTACGCCGAGGCCCGGCGCGTACCCCAGCGTCATGTTGTACGCGTGGGAGTCATAGACGCTCACGTTCGTCATCTTCGGTCGGCCGGGAGCGACGACGACGATCGATCAGCTAGCTAGTGCGGCGCGGCGGCGGTCGCCGGAGATGGTGGGGATGTGGTGATCGATGAGGCTCTTCTAGGCCAGCCTCCCGCCGTGTTATATAGGGACCGGCTACGCGCGGCTGGTGTGTGGGGCAAGGGTTGGTGTTCCGTGTTGGGCGAGAGCAGCGAGAGCGCCGGTGAGTGGATCAAGGAGAGAGGAGCTAGAACCTAGGCTGCGGGGAACAAGCTGGCCAGTGGGGAAGGGGGGGGGGGGGGGAGGCGAGGGAAGAATCCAAGCGCGGGGCTTTGGTTTTGAAGGACACCCCCAATCATGTAAGATTCTGGCGCCAAGTGACCAAGAGACCTCTTCGTCGAGTTTGTGCTAGCTCTTGCGCTTGCTGGCTTCTGAACTAGTTTAAGTGATGGAATTGCGAGTTCTGCTTGGCTGCTTGAGGATCGATCTCCTCCGCCTCGGCCTGGCTGGACGTTTCTTGTCGGGTGCTCGGCTGCTCGCTCGGGCTTATCCATCGTGAAGCTCAGAGTAGAAACTGTAGCACAAATGCAGAATCCCTGTTGAGCAGATCAGGTTCAGGCTCAGCCTTGTTGCAGGGCCCTCTGTAGCTGCCTAGCTGGCTGGAAAGCGTAGATTAATCGGCAAGTGCGTGTAAACATCGCCGATTTCACAAGAGCATGCGTCAGAGCGAGGCATGATCACATATCCAAATACGCCACCAGATCCTAGAATAAAGCCGGAGCGTTTAGAGCAACTGAGCAAGTGCAAGCGCGTGTACACATAACACATGACAGGTTTCAGTTCAGTTTGCCTTAGGAACAGGCAACCCAAAGAGTGATTGATCACTATAGGAATCTGGCCCGACTGACGGCTGAAGAAGATCATTGAATCTGTAAAGATTCCCTCCTGGAACATCCGAGTAAACACCTAGACTTGAAGGTCAACAACGCGAAAACGAAGCCGCGGAACTGCTATTTTGTCTCAGAATTGAAAGGCTCATTTGATCTAACCACCTGAATTCGAGACACCTGACTGAGACGGATCGGTCAGTAACCGAAATGATGTTTCTTTCGCTATTACCATGATTCATGACATCAGGTAGATATCGTGAAAGCCTCTCCTAATAGAGTACATGTTGGTGTTTCCTGCTCCTTTTCTCCAGGCCTCTTGGAGCATGCATTTGGGTTAACTTGTTGACAGCCAACCAGACCGGCCAAGCAAAAGACAAATAGGATACAAATTACCTTACAAAATACCAATGTAGACTCTTGCAATGTTGTGATGTCAGCTTTCTTGGGTTGAGCTGTCTGCATACGGCTGACGACATATGGCACGAGGTTGCAGCTCGGACCCTGAAATCGAATCCATTGCGTAACGCAGGGACGCATCTCTGTTTCTCCCTGCTTCCATATTGCAGTACTGGCAACTTGCTGGCTTCCTCAATTTGATAAACACGGCCGCTTCAGCTGATTAGGATAATGGGAATCACAAACAAGTTTCGGATCTCAATCTGAACATGGAAATGTTACCTAGTACGTACTTTAGTTAACTGAGCTTGCTCTCGCCGTCTAAAACGAAATATGTCAGTCTGCATTATTTATCATCGTGCAATTCGATGGCTTAAAACTAACTATGCTTTAATCTCGCACGAGACGGGGCTTTTGGGTAACCCTGCACGAGGATTGTCTGAGCTCAGTCACTTCAAAGCTACAGGCTTACTGCAAAAAGGAATGCATCTACTTTTTTCTATTGACAGATCAAAAAGTCCAGTAAATATCGTCTCCATAATGCTTTAAAGTTTAATTCACACGTTGGATCACAAGCTTAACTGAAACTCCGCTTTACACAAATTGTGATCCATGATGTAGCCTGATGCATAGGGGATGCACAACGCAAAGAGGACACTTGATGAATGAAATGATTAAAATATATCGATGACACCATCATATATCATACTTCTAAAGTAGGTCACTTGTGCATATAAGCTGAACAGAAAATGACGTGCTCTCTCATCAGTATGGGACCCCCACTCGTCAATTGGAAGGCCGGCAGAACTGTCCAGTGCCAATAGCGTCTTTGGGGTCTCACCTTCGCCGTTGATGTTCTCATTTGAATAAGGCTACTACATCGATTGGCATGCTAATTGACAAACGACAATTAACAAAAGATGGGGAAAGCTAGAGTGGCAGAGAAAATGACCACCAACAAGAACCACAGTAACTTTGTGATCGCCAAAAAGGGTACATCTTTTCCTAGACAAAAGAGCGGGAAACACTAGCTGGAACTTAAGAGCATGCAAGGGCATTGACAAAAAAGGATAAAGTGCAACCAATATAACTATTAAATATTGGGTAGGAACTCACCGCATAAGAAACAAAAATCTATCTAGGAAACAAGCAAAGATTCACAGCATAAAACGAGATGTTTCGACAACAAAGTTTTGCATAGTAAATGACAGCACAGAGAAAAATATAATGAAGTAGTAATAAAAACATGTTAGATAATCATAGTGAATATTTCTAAAGCAACCAGCCAATCGGCTTGCCTTGAGTAAATCAGCATGTCAAACTGAACTATTTATGCTAATATGATAAGGAGTTTCCCAACTCCTCAGGACTCAAATGAAAGGCCTCTCAACATGACCTACGGGATAGTATTTTTCAACTTATCTCTTTCGGATCAAAATCATACCCAAGTACATGACTGGTAATGTATCTCGTATACGTCCTTCTTTTGAAAGGATCTCGTGTACTTCCTGATCATTACAGAAACCTCATGAAATTGAAATAAACAAATGCTTAAGTTTGCATGACTTTGGTACAAAGCGGACAATGGTCCAGACTCCAGACAAATGTTTGTATAAAGAAAATTGTTTGCTTGTCCCAGGAATGTTATAGATTATAATGCCAAGTTCTCACTAATGTAATGCCAAACACCAAAGTCAAGAAATAAAAGGCTAACCTGTCATTTTACTTAACTGTCAAGTTTATGTTACATTAATGTGTGTGGAATTCTTTATGCCAACCACCAAATGTGCTGA
Source organism: Cenchrus americanus (assembly GCA_947561735.1). Classification (NCBI taxonomy): domain Eukaryota; kingdom Viridiplantae; phylum Streptophyta; class Magnoliopsida; order Poales; family Poaceae; genus Cenchrus; species Cenchrus americanus. The sequence continues at coordinate 12,939,240 of OX387244.1, forward strand.
TGAAAAGTGGAAGTCAAATTCATGTGTAGTTAATTGTTTGTTGTTAAATGATCTTGTACCATGAAAACATGATACCATGTACCAAGATTCAGAGTGCCTGGCTTATAACACTGCACATATGTGCAAAACAACAAATATGCTAAGCTGATATGTGAAGCATGCAAGCCTATCAAAATTCAAAACCTTCGATTTTAAATGGTGACACAAAAGAACACCGAGAGGCAGGTAAAAGAGATGAAAGATTTGCAAGTGCCAAGTCAAACACACAGAGGGCAAATATTAGAAACTAGGAAACCATACATCAGTAGAGCTGTAGAAGTTACTCAGTCCACTGTCCACTATATGTTAAGAAGTCTTGCATGTTTGAATCATTTGCCAGTTGTTGGTATATTATAACAACAACAACAACAACATCAACATAGCCTTTTGTCCCAAGCAAGTTGGGGTGGGCTAGAGATGAAAGCCAAAAAAAACAAGGGTAGGAAAATTAAAATCGTATATTTGTAAGCAGGCATCTACATTTAGCACTACTGGGATCTATTCTTTCGTGCGTGTGTGATACAGTACCAGGGAACCAAGATAGAGATACTAACACAGCATATCCTGTAGGTGGGCGTACTTCTTTTCAAAAATTTCAGTGAGGTTGGGCATATTCATAAGCACAAAGCCAGAGATGGTAAATTCACTGTATAAGGATAACACCCTCCTGAAAATTGAAAAGGAATAATCTCAGTTAAGACAAATGTAGTACCACTCAAAAAAGTTTACACCATATTAGAGAAATTGATATGTTACGACTCATGGGTAAGCAAAAGGAATAATAGTAGCAAGGTCTTACATCCACAATAGAAAACTTCTCCTTTGTTTTAAGGGAAGGTTGCACCCACTCAGAAGTATGCGTAGAAAGCACCCCACTTTCCTGCACAGGGGGGACTTCTGCTTCTTCTACTGTAAAATGGAATAAATAGGATTGGAGTGACCAAGAGAGTACATTATAACTCATATATATCAGATTTAACTAATTGTACCTTGCAGGTTTATCCTGTGTGTAACAAAGGACTGCAAAGAAAACAAATAAAGAGAAATTTTAGCCTGTGGTGCAGTTATGATTCCGATATATAAAAAAAAGGAAAATTGACATTGCATAGATGAGTACACATTAACAGAAAATGAAGCTAAGCGTCAATTTATCACAGACCTGCCATATTGATGGCATATATTCCCGATAAGAGAGAGTTCTTTCTTCCTCCTGTCTCGAATATTTCAAAACAGTTGAATCCTCCAGCACGTACTTCGAAGAACCCCTAAATTACATAAAAAGAAGCACCAAACACTTTCAGGTGAGATGCCCAAATTGTATTTGGCAAAAAAAGTGCAATTGTCCTGGAGATAAATAATTTATTGAAATGTACAAGAGTGGTAATAAATGATTATTTATACTACAATTTTGCAACCAAATTAAACTGGATATCAGCTTTGAAATAAAGGTATCGACCTTGCTAAATCCCAAGGTCTGAACAATAAAAGGTAGGTTGAAATAAGAAAATATAATCCCTGCGTTTAATAATCCCAAGCTTTCAAAGATTAAACATTCGCCTAATGGTATAGTGTGAAAAAGAAACATGGCACTAATTACAAAGAATAGTTTGAAAGATTATGGATGATATACAGTTCTAACATCCTACAGTACATGGCAGAACAAGATACAAATTTTCAAAATGACATTATTTGCAGAAAAGTGAGGCGAGGATATTGATTACCTATTGAAGTCATTTACTGTTGTAGTGCTTTCTGCGTAAATGGGTGCCTTCGTGACCAACACCAATGCTGGTTGAAGTTGCAAAAACTTGCGTATCTCATGGACAATAGTTTCAGTAACGCTCTGCAGTGATTTCCTGCATAAAAAATGCAATTGGCCCAAAAGTGCAGAGATAAATTGTGGCATAAGCATTTTAGCTAAAAAAGAACAGAGAAATTGAACTGATTTGTTAATTTCGTGTCAGTCTGTTTGTCAGATTATTTTTATATGCAAACAGTATTGCAGTGGCTAAATTTCCTAGCCAAACTATTCACGCTTTTTTTTCTGAAGAAAGTGTTGTTCTGCTCATATATGCAAGGAAATTCCTTAGAACAAAGTAGAGATAAAAAGTTCGTTTGGTTAATCGCTTATTGACAATGACTTAATAGATGACACAGTAACCAAATAAAACATGTGTGCCGAATCGATGGTTACTGTGTAGCCGTGTAGGTATATAGTTTTCAAATCACCCTTTACTGTCTCGGGCAGGTTGAGAAGCACGATCTATCCAATAGAAAGCACCGATGCTGTGCAAAAGGGAAAGTATTGAAAGGTTAATGAAGGAATGAAAATACAGAAGAAGAGAAGCAAGCTATCTTCTTTTTGCAAAAATAAAGGAGGAAAGGTTCATAAATGTCACTTGTTATTTTCTACAAAACAGAGATAAGCAGATAACTATAATAGGATAGAATGCAATTCACACAAGATATATAACGGGATACCTGTCTATCATAACAAAATATATACCGACACCAAGAACTTCACTCCTTGATTGAGACTGTACAGCCTGCAAAGTAAATGAAACCATAAAAGTAAGAACAGCTACATGTTATAGATGAAGATATGATTTATCTTAGCACGGTGAGTAGATTGCCAGGTTCCATTTTCCACCAGATGCCCCTTAGTTCTTAAATTGCAGTGGTGTTTTAAAGAATTAAACAGGGACAACTGTGCCAAATAATTTAGTATGCACTCCTTTCATGTAATGTGTGCATGGATCTAAAACATGTAATCCAGTCTGGAGGGGTAGTTTTTATCTTATTTCTGGAACATTGTGCTTAGTCTGGAGTACAGGAAATAAGATGATTGAGCATATGGTGGTGACAGTTAAATCAGCTTTAGTAATTCAGTGGTACATGACGCTTGTCACATTTGTATCTTTGTATCTAGTAAAATCCAATTTCTTTGGACAAGATTAACGAAAGAAAAGGCTTCAAAAATAATTTTCAGAAGGTTGTGTCGCTAAATGTGTGAGATGTATGATGCTTTGTTAGAATAGACAATCCAGTCAGCCCATATTGGGCGTCAGGCCCATTGGCCTTGTACATTGTAACCCTAGCCTAATTGGCTATATAATGAAGGTCACCCCCCTAATCAGGGTGTGCGGTGTTTCTACATGGTATCAGACTAATCACCGATCCATCCTTCCCCTTCCGCTGCTCCTCTGCCTCGTGCGCCCCTTCCCCCCTGCCGCACGCCACCGCACCACCAAGCCCATCGCGCCGCCACCATGCGCTCGCCCGCCCGGGTCGCGGGCGTCGCTCGGCCGCGCGACCCGCGCGCCCCCACCTCGTGCGGCCCCGCGCCGTTGCGGCGCGACTCCGCCCGCCGCCGCGCGACTCCGCGCCGCCGCCGCATGATTCCCCGCGACGGCCTCCGCCCGCGATTCGCGTCCGTCGCGGGTCTCGGGCCGTGAATCCGTCGCGCGGCGCCACTCCGGTCTCGACTGTAGTCTGATCGGCGATTTGCTCCGTCCGGACGCGCCATGACGTTTTCTACAACTTCCTCGGCCACGTCCGGTGTTCTGGGCTCCGGAACCGCTGGTGCTTTTGGTGATGGAGTCGCTCCACCCCTCTTCGCTGCCTACGCCGCCGTCAACGTGAAGCAGCACGTCCAGATCACACTGAGCCTCGAGCGCCCCAACTTCTCCAAGTGGGAAGCCTTCTTCACCGCTCTCTGCGGCAAATACGGACTGCTCGGCCACATTAACGGCACAGTGGCAACGCGCCCGGCTGACCCCTCATGGTCTCAGCCCGACGCTTGCGTCCGCGGCTGGATGTATGGCTCCGTCGACGACGCCGTCCTCGACCTCGCCATGGAGCCTGCTCAAGACGCCCGCGCGCTGTACGTCTCCATCGAAGCACTGTTCCAGGCGAACAAGGAGTCTCGCGCCATCGTCCTCGAGCTGGAGTTCCACAACCTGTCCCAGGGCGACCTCTCGGTCGACGCCTACGCCCAGCAGCTCAAGCGTACCGCCGATGCCCTTCGGGAGGTTGGCCACACCGTATCCCCCGCGCAGCTTGTCCTCAACCTCCTGCGCGGCCTCAACGCCCGGTTCGCCACCACCGCCGACATCATTGCAAACACCACACCGCTCCCTGACTTCAAGTCCGCCACCAACATGCTTCATGTCAAGGAACTCCGTCTCGGCACCGAGCAGAAGGCGGCTTCGGGCTCCGCCCTGGTCGTCTCCACCGCCTCCTGCACGTCGCCTTCCTGCCATTCCAACTCCTCCACCTCCAACAGTGGGGGCGGCGGTAAAGGCAAGGGGGGCAAAGGCAAGGGCGGTCGCGGTGGTAATGGTAGCAGCGGCAGCAACAACGGCAACGACGGTCGTCGCAACCAGCAGCAGGGCGGCGGACGCCAGGCTTCCTCGCCCGCTGGCCCTTGGGTCTGCTACCCCTGGGTCGGCCTATGGTCTGCCCCGGGCGGCCAGTGGCCTCAGCAGAAGTAGTGGACGCCACCAACACCACCCCCACAACAGGCACACACCGCCTTTGCGCCGTCACAGAACTCCGTTGCCGCCCCTCCTCCAGGTGGCTGGAACGCGTCCGGCCTGATCGCTGCCCTTAATCAGATGGCGCTGCAGGGTCCTCTCCCTGGGTGATGGACAGCGGAGCGACATCCCACATGTCTTCCAACGACGGTATACTTCTCTCCCGTCTCCCGTCACCACCGTCTTCCATTATTGTTGGTAACGGGCAATCCATTCCCATTTCCGGTCGTGGCACTTCTTCTTTACATATAGTTGATCGTCCCTTTCATATTGATAATGTTCTTGTCGCTCCTCAGCTTACTCGTAACTTGCTATCTGTTCGCCAGCTTCCTCGCGACAATAACTGTTCTATTGAGTTTGACGCCTCTGGTTTTTCTGTTAAGGATCTCCTGACCCAGACGGTCCTTCTTCGGTGCAATAGCAATGGGGACCTCTACACCATTCCACATCGCATGCCTCCTCGTTGTCATGTCGCTGTCGTTTCCCCGGAGCTTTGGCATTCTCGTCTCGGTCATCCAGCACCAGCAGCCATCCAGATTCTAAATAAACTTTCAGCTATCCAGTGTAATAAAGCAGCTCGCCGCATCTGTCATGCCTGTCAGCTAGGCAAACACGCTAGGCTGCCATTTGCCAGTTCGGTTTCTAGTACTTTAGCACCATTTGAACTCCTTCATTGTGATGTCTGGACCTCTCCAGTTTTGAATGTTTCTGGTTATAAATATTATCTTGTGCTAGTTGATGATTTTACACACTACTGTTGGACTTTTCCTTTGCGCCATAAATCTGAAGTTCACGAGCATATTGTCCAGTTCATAGCTTACGCTCACACACAGTTCAGCTATCCTGTGCGCTGTTTTCAGGCAGATAATGGCACGGAGTTCCTCAACAATGCCACTGCTACCTTCTTGGCTGGTCGCGGCATCCTTCTCCGCACTTCGTGCCCCTACACATCCGCCCAAAACGGCAAAGCTGAGCGGATGCTTCGTACACTGAACAATGTTGTTCGGACACTCCTGATCCATGCCGCTATGCCTCCCCCTTACTAGGCCGAAGCTCTCTCCACCGCCGTGTTTCTTATCAACCGGCGGCCCTCATCGTCCATTCACAATGGTATTCCCTATCATCTTCTTTATCGCAAGATGCCAGACTACTCACTCCTTCGAGTTTTTGGTTGCCTGTGCTATCCGAACCTCAGTGCCACGACCCCCCACAAATTGACTCCTCGCTCAGCAGCGTGTGTCTTTCTCAGTTACCCTGCTTCCCAGAAGGGCTACCGATGTCTTGCTCTTTCCACTCGCAAGATCATCATCTCTCGCCACGTTGTTTTCGATGAGACTCACTTTCCGTTTGCGGCTTTCAAGCCTCGACCGGACTCGTTTGATTTTCTGTTACATGATATACTCCTCGCGCCTACCCCGTCTACCTCAGACAATCGGCACACGCGGACCTCGATCGTGCCAGCCTCTTCCACCTTGGACGACGCCGGAGACCCCGTCGGGCTGGACTCGGCCATCCGGTGGCATGGTGTTGCCTACCAGCTGTCCCAGGCGCCCCGACCGGCTGCACCCGCACCTTCGGCTCCTGCACCAGCTGGCACCAGAGTCGGCGTTCTGGGAGCCGGGCTTCGGCGCTTCGGCCTTCACTACAGCAGGCGTCCGCCTCCAGCTCCGGCTTCACAGCCGCCGCCGGAAGCTCCACCGGCCCCAGAGCCGCCGGTCGTGTTACCCGCGGCTCTGGCATCTCCCACGCCTCCTGTACAGGAGACTCGTTCCCAGACGGGCTCCCTGCCACCGCCTATACAGACTTCACCGCGACCAGCTTGGCGTCTCCGTTGCCTGGCAACACTCGCGCCGCGCTCGCCGATGCAAATTGGCGCGCGGCGATGGCTGAAGAGTACAAGGCGCTCGTCGACAATGGCACCTGGTGTCTTGTTCCTCGACCGCCTCGTGCCAACGTCATCACCGGCAAGTGGGTCTTCAAGCACAAGTTTCGTGCTGACGGCTCCCTGGCTCGTCATAAGGCCAGGTGGGTCGTTCGTGGTTTCTCGCAGCGTTACGGCATCGACTACGACGAGACGTTCATCCCGGTTGTCAAACCAGCCACCATCCGGGGTGTTCTCAGCATCGCTGTTTCTCGCTCCTGGCCGATCCATCAGCTGGACGTGAAGAACACCTTTCTTCACGGCCATCTGAATGAGACGGTCTACTGCCAGCAGCCGCCTGGCTTCGTCGATCCGGCCGCCCCCGACCACGTCTGTCTCCTGCAAAAGTCCTTATATGGGCTCAAGCAGGCGCCCCAGGCGTGGCACCAGCGTTTCTTTGGCTCCGTTCAGCGGACTGGCTTCACCGTGTCGACCTCTGACACATCTCTCTTTGTCTACAAAGAGGGCGCCGACATTGCCTACCTGCTGCTCTACGTCGATGACATCATTCTGACAGCCTCGTCGCCTAGGCTTCTTCGTCGCATCACCAAGCTTCTTCACTCCGAGTTCGCCATGACAGATCTCGGGGATCTTCATCACTTCCTCGGGATCTCTGTCACGCGTTCCTGCGACGGCCTCTTCCTCTCCCAGCGTCAGTATGCTTCGGATCTGCTCCAGCGCGCCGGCATGGCTGAGTGTCACTCTACTGCGACTCTTGTTGACACTCAAGCCAAGCTGTCGGCTACGGACGGCGCTCCGGTGGCAGATGCCACTCAGTACCGCAGCCTCGCCGGAGCTCTACAGTACCTCACGCTGACTCGTCCGGACCTCGCTTATGCCGTTTAGCAGGTGTGTCTCTTCATGCACGACCCGCGAGAGCCTCACCTTGCGATGCTCAAGCGTGTCCTACGGTATGTCAAGGGCACCCTCTCCACCGGGCTTCACATCGGCACAGGCAGCATCACCAGCTTGACAGCCTACTCCGATGCTGATTGGGCGGGCTGTTCAGACTCTCGGCGCTCCACTTCCGGATACTGCGTCTTCCTCGGCGACAACTTAGTCTCTTGGTCCTCCAAACGACAGACTACGGTCTCTCGTTCGAGTGCGGAGGCTGAGTATCGTGCTGTTGCGCACGCTGTGGCTGAGACCTGTTGGCTTCGTCAGTTGCCTACTGCGACAATGTCAATGTTGTCTACATGACCGCCAACCCTGTCCGTCATCGTCGCACGAAGCACATTGAGATCGACATTCACTTCGTCCGTGAGAAGGTTGCTTTGGGACAGGTCCGGGTGCTCCATGTTCCATCGTCTCACCAGTTTGCGGACATTATGACCAAAGGGTTACCTGTACAGTTGTTTACTGACTTTAGGTCCAGTCTTTGTGTTCGTGACACTCCCGCTTAGACTGAGGGAGGGTGTTAGAATAGACAATCCAGTCAGCCCATATTTGGCGTCAGGCCCAGTGGCCTTGTACATTGTAACCCTAGCTTAATTGGCTATATAATGAAGGTCACCCCCCGCCCCCTAATCAGGATGTGCGGTGTTTCTACGTGCTTGTCTATCAGTAAATATCGTCTCTTCAGGGGGGGGGGGGGGGGACAAGTACAAAAGTTATATGTGTAACAAATAGAAATGAATTGTAACGCTAACCACAAAAACTTTTTAAAGCTGGCCAATGATGCACCATGAACAATTCAGCCAGTTCTTTCCAGAAATTCCACAGATCAGAAATGATAAGTTTAAGATAAAGCCAGCAGTTATCACATAATTTTTGTTAACATCAGCTCAAGCAAGTGGTGAGCAACTTATGAGCATACCAACAGGGTAGTTATTTTTTGAGAGATAGGCCCCAGACACAGAGAACTTGCCTTCAAAGCAGCTGTAAATTCAGAACTGTTGTAGCAACGGACATACAAGAAACGTTGCATGCAATCAGAAAACAGCATGTTTTCAAAAGAACAATGAAATTTGTCCTTGGTGCCATCCTTTTCCAGGTCTCCATTTCTCAGATGTGCTGAACCTATCAAATGTGAGAGGGGCTCTATGAAGGGTGTGCAGTGTTGATTGATGAAATTAGGAAGCATATAAAATGTTGACATCCCCAGGCTCTTGCATATGCAGGACTAGTGTTAAGTCAGTAGTAAAATTAAGTGGAACTTACTGACCCTCAGCAATGCGATTCCTCAGAATTTGAGCCAGCCGCAACACATCAAATCGGCAGTCCAGGTCTAAGTACATGACTGACTTCCCCAGGCCGCCAAAATAGATGCCCTCCCACTCCTTTGGCAATATGCATTGTACTGCAGCCTAAGATACCAAGCAAACACTGATTAGCTTTCACAAGAAAACAGAAAGCAAATCATGTTTAATTTTCTTGAGCACCATTCCAGCCCAGTGCAAGTCTGCACAAGATCGAACACTTATATTCCCTATTTTCAGAAAGACAACTGCGCTTCAACATAGCCAATGTTAGAAACTATTGTTGCCTATCAAAGTTGCCCATATTCCTGAAAGTCCTGCAGATCTCCGATGCTAAATATAGTACCCAATCTACACTGCATTACACAGTCGATCATACACGTCATATCTCATATGTTTTTCTAATTTCATATCAATACTCTCAGCAACCAAAACCAGTGCAAATTCACTGAAGACACTCAAAATACAAATACTTGCAAGCGTGTTGCCATGTTGGTACCATGAACATCACAAAAATTTTATTACCAAAAAGGTATAAACGTAGACTCTTATCTTACCATGAGAAGAACATGAGACTTGCCGGAGTTGGACGGGCCGGCAATCTCGACGACGTTGCCCGGGCGGAGCGGCGCACGGTGGAGCGGCGGCGGGAGGATGATTGGGGGCCGCGAGGAGAGGGAGCGGGAGATGAAGGCCGCCGCCGTCTCGTCTACGGCCAACCACGCTCTGGGATCTCCTACCGCCTCTCTGGCCATGGATAGGGTTCTGCAGCTCTCGTTGCTCTTTTTTACCGGAGTTTTCGAAATTTCTTGGGCGCTCGGTTTGATCGTGTTCGGCGCTGCAGGTTGTGCGTAGTCTGTTTGCACGCCCACGTTTGTGCCTTGCTTGGGGCGGATCGATTGTGTTGGGCTGGGTATGGGGCGCTGGGCCGAGTAGCAAATGGTCACTCGCGCCTACGAATTTTTTTTTAACATTTTTCTTTCCTCTTTCAAAAATATATGGTCCCAAAAAATTGCAAAACTATACATCTAATCCCGTGGGGAAACAGTCCCTTTTCAAAAATTTGTAATTTTTTAATTCGGATGGAGGTAAACTTTATATGAAAATTGTAGGATACGTTTGGCACGGCTGTGGTTGTGGCTGCTTCAGCTTTAGCTTAGGCTGTGCTAGTGAAGCGGATTAGCTGATGAAGTTGAATCAGTTTCGAATATCGTTTGGAAAAACAACTTCCTCTGCCTGTGTAAAGGATGAAATGTCCAAAATACCCTTCCTTTTCTTTTTTCCCTCCTATTTTTCTTTTTCCCTCCTATTTTTCTTCTCATTTTTTCTTAATTAATCCATAATTAGGGAACTACCCTCATTTGCAATTGTTTTTGTTATTAGTCTATGTTTGGTCTTTCTAATTAACATCCAAACATTCGACGTGATCCGAATGTTGCTTTAGCAAAGAGATCAAGCACTCCCAAACAACTTCATTTTTAATTGGCACACGGACCTCAAATTTTTCGAGACGGGCCTATATTTTAGGCACACATTTCTCGTTTGGCAACTGCCACTCACTATTCTTCTCTCGCTTAAACGATCAACGTTTTCTGTTCCAGTAAGCATGGATCTATTTAGACCTCCTTTGATAGGGTTCCTGTTCCTTTTTGGAAAGAGTCGGAGGAGCCTTTCCCCCCTCCAATTTCTTTGTATAAACACGGTTTCGTCTATCTCTAGTATTTCAAGCTGAAGTCGTTTTTTTAGCAAAGTATGAGGAATGTTACGGTGCTTGATCGGAACCAGGCGGAACGAGGAGGAACCGGTTGTTCCGGTCAACGATTATTTGGTTCCGGTCCACAATTCATAATAAGGATTAGTTCCTACTCACAATTATTTAGTTCGTAACCCACAATTACTTGGTTCCGATCCATAAAATTGGTTCCTTATAATAGGTTCCTCCTGTTTTACAACCACCCGATCTGAACTGATGTACGACTCATAAAAACCTCAAGTACCATAAAAACCTCAAGTATCGAAGAAAGAGTCGCAAAGTATTTAGTAGGACTTCCATTGACGCCGCATGAGAAGCTGAAACAAAAATCCTACCAAAGGGGCTAAATCCACATATATGTTCATCACGTCATAATAACTGGATCATAGGAATTGATTTTGACAAAGAGTTTTGCTAAGGTACTTCCAATTGAATATGGACCGTCGATCTAATGACAGATTGCCCCCTAATATTTATTATACAAAACTTTAAATCTAAAAATAGAAAGGATATGTCCTATCAGATCTAACTTCCATGCAAGCACATCTTAACTTTTGCTTTCCTCCTCCCACGTGATTATTGGGGTGTTTAGATCCACCTGACTATAAGAAGTTAGACTAATTTAGTAACTTTAGTCAATTTAGAGACTAACCTTGCAAACACCAGGGACTTAAAGGTGATTGACACTAGTCTAGTCTCTAGTCAGAGGTGACTAACTAAAGGTGACTAAAATGTCTCTTCATTAGTTGCCACGGGAGAGGAGAGAAAAGGGGAGGGAGAGAGAATAATTAATGCTACTACCTCCGTTCTTAAATATATGACACCACTAAGAACGTGCCCGTGCATTGCTACCGGCAACAAAATATTTATATAAAAACATAATTTATAACAAAGGTAGTAATATTGTGAACATAAACAACACAAAAACATTTAATCCAAAAATTTAGTTATGGTGCCCTCTACCCATATATTGCTACATGTGTTGTAAATTCCATCTTGAAGCACAAAACCGACAACATATGAAGTATTTCCAATACCAGTATACTGTAATACATTGTGACACTAAACAGTGAGACCCACTTAATGAAAATGCTTTGCAAGTGGGCATATTCAATCCTATGGACCAATACTGCTCTTCACAATCGAGAATCGGCCCATAACTCCAGATAACCTTGGTCCATACTCCCATGTAGTGTGGCTAACAATTATCGTATCATGTGTACAAAGTCACATAAAGAAATCAGCTAGAACCCTCAAATTGACTGGTTTTAGCTAAAATATGTCACTCTCATGCCATATTGGTTCTAGTACAAGGACAATGGAGCATGTCAATAGAATTGTCCATGTTCATATGGGATCATGAGGAAGGGCAACACAACTCACTAATCATGACTCCCTGCCATACCTATGGCTTGATGAGTTTCAACTCTCTGACTCTCTGACTCTCTGAATCCAGTATTCTTTTCCTCAAATCCTCTAGGGCTTTCCGACAACCTTTCTTTAGGGTTGAGTTAATGGTGATTGACAATGTTTTGACTCTCTGAATCCAGTTTTCTTTTCCTCAAATCCTCTAGGGCTCTCCGGCAAGGATCCATCTTTCTTTAGGGTTGAGGTAATGGTGACTGACAATCCATGGTTCTTGAATGCACCCTCTGTCGGTGTTTTAGACCGGCAACCAACCAAGGGGAGTACCCGAGGTAGATGAATGTGGCCTCGCCGAGATCGGTAACTCGAAGGAAAAGACACGTGGCACACAATTTAGACAGGTTCGGGCCGCGAAGTGCGTAATACCCTACGTCCTGTATGCTGCGTAGCTCTGGATTGATTGGGTGTGATTACAAGATGACGCGTAATCTGAGAGAGAAGGGTCCCTGCCTCGCCTTATATAGTCCGGGAGGTAGGATTACAGGTCGGTTTAGGGAGAGGGTACTAGTCGTGTACGTCTAGGAGTCCTCTACGCAGTACATGGTATGTATAGCTTCCTATCCGAGTACTTCTCCACCGTAGTCCTTGCGCCTCACACCATCAGGTACCGTGCGGCACAAGTCGAGTAGTCCCAGGGGCCCACCGAGTAGTCGGTCCTGGTACCCACCGAGGTAGTGGGCCCATGGAGGTCCATACGACAAGCCCCCGAGTACTTTGTAGTCGAGCAGTATAACTTCGAGTAGTCTTGACGGTCTTGACGAGTAGTCCTCAAGCGTCCCCGAGTACTACAAGTCGAAAGTCCTCAAGAATATTTGAAGCATCACGAGGCTGGAAGGTACTCCAACTGATCTTTGAGTAATCCTGAAGTCTTCTTGAGTAGTTCCCAAGCGTCCCCGAGTTCTGCTCTCGAAGGTCTTCAACAATACTCATGTTGCCTTGAAGCCGAAGTTGATATGGAAGTGCGATTGCAAAATCGAACTCCATATGGAGTAGCCCCGAGTCTTAGGTTGAGTCGTAGACTCTGGCTGAGGGTCAATCTGAAGTTCTGGCAAGATTATCCCGCAAAATCCGGAGAAAAAACTGAAGGACACGTGGCACCCTTGGAGAGATCCCGGCAAAAATCTGACATGCTCCAAGGATACGGCGACACAGTGCTCCGGGCGGAGGCCTTGGAAGAACAACTCGTAAAGGCCCGGAAGCACTCCGCCATGCTCCAATCGAAGCTTGACGGCGCCTTCGCCCAATATCATAACGAAGTCCAGGACATGCAGGCGAAGAGCGACGAGCTGGTGCGGAAGAACAAGTCGCTCCGCAACAAGAATAAAGGCACGGTGTTGTCTTGTCGAGTACCCATTGGAGATGTCTTGCAGTGGTCTAACCTCGCCATATTGATTGCAGAGCTTGAGACCCGTGTCGAGTAGCTGAGAGCTTCAGAAGTCGACATGAAGAACCTCTTCTACCGGGAGAAGGAGGCCCGTGAGGTACTTGAATATGACTATAAGTAGTTGGCTTACGAGTGCAATAAACATATGGAGCTTCGAATTGCCTCGGATCGTGACCTCGTCTACAAATCTCTGCAGAAGCTGAACGAAGACTGCGAGAAGTTGTGGGCCCAGCTGAAGGAACTTGAAGAAGCCGCACTTCCCATTACGAGGCTACTGGTGCCTCATCCGGGCGGGCCGAAGATAGCTCCGTTGGTGGACCGGCTGAGAGAAGCTCCCAGTCATCTGGCGACGTACGTCAAGCACTTGGCGAAGTCGATCCCCAATCAGATCTTGGCGTACATGAAGTCGTACTTCCCGAAGGCTCCAGTGGATGTAGTCGCCGGTGGACTAGCCGCCAACTGCACTGATGAGCAGTACGCGGAGCTCCTGGAGCAGATGGCGCCAATTGCTGAGCAGGTCGCCGAAAAGCTAAACCTTCAGTAGTCCTGTAGGGTTAGCTTGTAGCAGTAATTGTATAAATAGAGTTGTAATGAACTTGTTTAAGTATGAAATGAGAAAGCTTCTCAGAAATGAGTACTCGTTGTCACAAGGTGTGTATGCGGAGTTCTCATTGTGGAGTTGTCACGAGTAGTCGTACTCGCCAGTAGACCCGTTGAGGGAAAAGCAGTAAATCAGTTGATAGGTAATCAAACTTTATTACTGAGAAAAATACACCTGGATGGCCAGGGCCGTTTTACAAGAGTAGTCGCCAGGACCCGGAGGCCGCCTACGGCTAAGTGGTGCTAGGGCGTATAGCCGCTTACAGTAGTAGATTCGTTAGTAGCCGTATAGGCTGGATCTAGGAGTACATGGTCTCTTAGTAGACCGCTGCTGGAGTCCTTTGTCGCTCGGAGCAGCCCAAGATCCGTTAGTAGCCGTTAACGCTGGATCTTGGAGTAGAGTAGTTCGGAGACTAGTGCCTGGACCCGGAGGCCGCTTACGGCGAAGGGGTTTTGAAGTAGTCGTGTAGACTTGAACCCCCAGGGTGGTCGATAGACTAGGCGTAGAATCAACAGAGCTGGTCGATATTCCACGAGTTGTTGACGTCTTCACCTTCGAGCGTCTGGAGGCGATAGGAGCCTGGTACGGTCACCTTTGCAACTGTGAAGGGACCTTCCCAGGGTGTGTCGAGCTTGTGTAGTCCTTCCGTGTTCTGGATGTAGCGGAGGACGAGATCTCCAACGTTGAAGGAGCGTTCCTTGATGTTGCGATCGTGGTAGCGTCGGATACCCTCAAGGTACCTTGCTGATTGGACGAGGGCGGCGCAGCGAGCTTCTTCGAGTCCATCGATATCAACTCGTTTGCTATCTTCAGATATGTCTTCGTCGTATTGCTCTACGGCTGGTGAATCCCACATGACATCAGCAGGGAGAATTGCTTCGGAGCCATAGACCAGGAAGTATGGCAATTGTCCCGTTGGCTTGGAGGGTTGAGTGCGTAGCCCCCGGAGCGCATTGGGTAGTTCCTTGATCCACTTGCCTCCTTTTGAATTACAGCATCGTGCAGTCGCTTCTTGAGAGCGTCGAGTACCATCCCATTGGCACGCTCAACTTGTCCATTGGCCCGAGGATGGGAAACTGAGACATATCAGACGTCGATCCCGCTGTTCTCGTAGTACTCCCAGAACTGGTGATTGTTGAAGTTGGAGCCCAGGTCTGTGATAATGCGGTGGGGTAGTCCGTAGTGATGCACGAGTTCGTCCAAGAAGTCGAGTACTCTGTCGGCCTTGGGGCATGTGACCGGCTTGACCTCGATCAACTTAGTGAACTTGTCGATGGGCCACCAGTACTCTGTTGAATCCACCTAGCGCAGTTGGGAGTGGCCCAATCATGTCGAGCCCCCAGCAGGCGAAGGGCCAGGTTGGCGGTATGGTGACTAGCTTGTAGGCCGGAACATGTTGCTGCTTGGCGAAGTATTGGCACCCTTGGCACCTTCTGACGAGTTCTTCGGCGTCGCCCAGGGCTATGGGCCAATAGAAAGCTCGTCGGAAGGCCTTGCTGACCAGCGTGCATGAAGATGCGCCCCGCCTGTAGAGCTTGTCTCCGACTAGGATGTAAGACTTGGCGCGGCGGATGAGTTGCTCGGCCAAGTTCTTGTCTAAGGGAACCTTCTGCTCGCGGAGGTAGTCGATGAAGGGTTGCCTCCAGTCCACGTCTATCATCATGACCTCCTGGCCAGCCGGGGGATGTGCTGGATCAGTGGTCAGTGGCGCCGGCTCCAGGATGGATGGCGCGTGAAGCTCGTGGACGAAGACACCCGCTGGTACTTGAGCGCGAGTAGAACCAAGCTTTGACAAGACGTCCGCTATAACATTGTTGTAGCGGACGACGTGGTGGAACTCGAGACCGTAGAACTTGTTCTCGAGCTTGCGGACTTCTAGGTAGTAGGCGTCCATGTTCTCCTTGTTGCGGTCCCATGACTTGTTGACTTGGTTGATGACCACTGCGGAGTCGCCGTAGACTAGTAGCCACTTGATGCCGAGTGAAGCCGCGAGGCGGAGCCCGTGTAGCAGAGCTTCGTACTCGCCTTCATTGTTTGAGACCTTCCAAAATATCTGCAGGACGTACTTGAGTTGTTCGCCCATTGGAGAGATCAAGAGTACCCCTGCACCTGCGCCTTCGAGCTTGAGCGAGCCATTGAAGTACATCACCCAGTGCTCTGGGCGCTCAGTTGGAGTAGGTAGCTGATTCTCCTGCCACTCTGCCATGAAGTCGACTAGCGCCTGCGACTTGATGGCTGTGCGTGGCTTGAAGTCGATGTTGAGGGCGCCGAGTTCGACAGCCCACTTGGAGATTCTTCCAGTAGCATCTTGGTTCCGCAGGATGTCACCGAGCGGGTAGTCGGCGATGACGGAGATCGAGTACTCCTGGAAGTAGTGTCGTAGCTTCCGCGGGGTGCGAGCACTGCGTACAGTAGCTTCTGTACGGGTTGATAGCGTGCCTTGGATTCTGACAGGACCTCGCTGACGAAGTAGACTGGGTAGGCGTGGCCGTCTTCCTGTCGCTCGACGACGATGGCAGTACTGACCACGTGAGTAGTCGCAGCGAGGGTAGAGCAGTAGCTGCTCCTTTTTGCGAGGAGCCGTGAGGACTGGTGGCTTGGATAAGAAGTCCTTGAGCTGAGCAAGGGCTTGGTCTGCCTCTGGAGTCCACGCGAACTTCTCTTGATGCTTGAGTAGTTTGAAGAAGGGGAGCCCCCGTTCTCCGAGCTTCGAGATGAATCTGTTTAGAGCCGCCATGCACCCGGTTAGCTTCTGCACGTCTTTGATGCACGTGGGGGCTTTCATGCTGGTGATGGCGGAGATCTTCTCGGGATTGGCTTCAATGTCGCGGTGGCTGATGATGAAGCCGAGTAGTTTGCCCGACGGTACGCCGAAGACGCACTTGTTCGGGTTGAGCTTCCAGCGGTACTCTCGCAGGGATGCGAAAGTCTCTTCAAGATCGATGATGAGCATGTTGGA
This sequence comes from Cenchrus americanus, assembly GCA_947561735.1. Taxonomy (NCBI): domain Eukaryota; kingdom Viridiplantae; phylum Streptophyta; class Magnoliopsida; order Poales; family Poaceae; genus Cenchrus; species Cenchrus americanus. Next base: position 12,956,055 of record OX387244.1, read on the forward strand.
GTTTTTAGTCTTGACGACCACGTCATCCACATAGGCTTCGACGTTCTTGTTGAGTTGCTTCTTGAAAAAGGCCTGCATAGCTCGCTGATAGGTAGCACCGGTGTTTTTCAACCCGAAGGACATGGTTGTGTAGCAGTACGCTCCAAACGGGGTGATGAACACGGTCTTTTCCTGATCTTCTTCCTTGATTGCGATCTGGTGATACCCGGAGTAGCAGTCGAGGAAGCAGAGCAGGTCGCAGCCCGCCGTGGAGTCAATGACTTGATCTATCCGCGGCAACCCGAAGGGGTCCTTGGGGCAGTGCTTGTTGAGGTCGGTGTAGTCAACTCACATCCTCCACTCGTTCGAGTTCTTCTTGCGGACGAGCACGGGGTTAGCTAGCCACTCAGGATGGAAGACTTCTCTGATGAAGCCAGCCGCGAGTAGTTTGGCGAGTTCCTTCTTGATGGCATCCCGTTTGTTATCGGTGAAACGACGAAGGTGTTGTCGCTTCGGGGTAGCTTTAGGGTCGACGTTGAGTGAATGCTCGATCAGATTCCTGGGCACCCCTGGCATGTCCGCTGGTTTCCACGCGAAGATGTCTCGGTTAGCCCCGAGGAAGCTGATGAGCGTGTCTTCCTATTTCGGGTCGAGGCCCGCCCCGATGGTGGTGGTCTTGCTGTTGTCGCCTGTCCCAAGGTCAATTGTCTTTAATTGAACCTCCTCAGCTGGCTGAGGCTTGTTGGCTTTGTCCGACTTCTCTGGGATGTCGAGCTTACTTGGAGCAAGCTTCTTGGATGCAACGTAGATCTCCATCATTGCGTTGGGTACTTGATTCGTGGCTGCGAGTTCCACAACTTCTGTGTCGCAGTCGAAGGATATCTTCAAGTCCCCTTGCAGTGAGAGTACACCGGCCGGACTTGGCATCTTGAGTACCAAGTAGGTGTAGTGGGGTACCTCCATGAACTTGGCAATAGCTGGTCTGCCGAGGATGGCATGGTAGGACGTCTCGAAGTCCGCGACTTCGAACTTGACGTACTCGGTACGGTAGTTGTCCCTTGTTTCCTCGAAGGTAACTGGCAGGACCACTGAGCCCAATGGGATAGCCGCATTCCCGGGGACGATGTTGTAGAAAGGCGATGTGCTCTTGGTGAGCATGTGGGTGATGTCGAGCTTCATTTTCTTTAAGGTCTTGGTGAAAAGGACATTGAGCCCGCTTCCGCCGTCGATGAGGACCTTGTTGAGTTTGGAGCCCGCGACCACCGTCTTCAGGATGAGTGGGAACCGTCCTGGTTCAGAGAAGCTTGTCTATTGATCCGCGCGGGAGAAGGTAATGGGTACCTCCGACCACCGGAAAGAGGTTGAAACCGTTGGTTCAATGCTCATGACTTCTCGTCGAGTGGCTTTCTGAGCCCGTCGATTGGGTAGTCCACCGAAGAGGACGTTCACCGTCTTGTCGGGTTCCTGGAAGTTGTCATTGCCCTCGTCGGTCTTCTTCTTGCCTTTCTTTTCGTGAGGTGCCGTGGCTCTGGAGTATCCTTGAGTGCTCGCCGGAGTTGGTAGCACTGATCGGTTGTGTGGTTGCCGTCCAGATGCCACGGGCACTTCTCTTTCAGCAAGTCTTTGAAGCCGCCGGAGGTCTTCTTCGAGTTGTCATACGCAGGGCGCTGGATAGCCGCGACAGTGTTGTCTGGCTTGCGCTTGCGATTGGGACCCGAGTAGTTGTTGTTGCGACCGCCTTGGTTCCCGTTGTTGTTGCTGCTGTCGCCCGTGTTCTGCTTGCTCTTGCCACGGATGGCGTCGTACTTGTCGTTAGCCTTGTCTTCTTCATCAGCCCGGGAGGTGATCATGTCCCTGAGGTGGGTGATGGAGCTCGCGCGGTGACGACCGAAGTCTTGGAAGGTGCGACGGTGGTAGAGACCGTCTTGGAAGAGGTCGATGACCTCCTTGTCAGAGACATCGACTACAGTGGCGCGCTTGTCGAAGAAGCGCCGCATGTACTTGCGAAGGGTCTCACCCTGTTCCTGCTTCACCATTCCCAGGTCCATGCGAGTACCCGAGCGACCCATAGCACCCGCGAAGTTGCTAGTGAACTGTTCCTTAAGCTGGTCCCACTTGTCGATCGAGTACTTCTCGAGTGACTCGAGCCATGTAAGCGGGGCTTGATCCAGACAGGAGGGGAAGTAGAGGCACTTCGTGTCGTTATTGCCACCAGTGTTCTCGATGGAGAGGGCGTAGCATCTGAGCCACTGCACTAGATCCTGCTTCGCGTCATACTTGGTGATCCCCAGAGGCTTGAATTTCTCCGTGCAGAGCAGGCGGGGAAGCCATCGTTGTCGCCTGTCGTGGAGGACTTCTTGCGCCGAAGTTCTTCGATCTTCTGGCGGGCGTCGAAACCGCCACGTGAAGCCCCGGAGGCGTGGCTGTTCCCGTGGCCTCGGCCGCCGCGGTCGCCTCTGCCCCCGGCTCTCCTGCCAGCCCCGTGGTTGGAGCTCCCGCCGTCACTGCCTCCGCCGCCAGAATCACGGTGAGGGATGATCTCACGGTTGCCGCCGGCGCTGTTGCCACCATGAGAGGGTCCGCCGGCCGATGCCCGGGTACGGTTGGGGTTGGCCGGTAGCTCCCCTCGAGTACGGTTGCGACCGATGTCTGCACTGCGACTTGTGGCTTCGTTGTCTTGCTGGCAGTTTCTGACGGGGGGCACTTGAGTGACCTTGTTGTCGACTCGCATGAAGTAGGCGTCCTCCGCGAGCTTGGCGATGACTTCTCCCGCATGCATCCTCTGAGCCTAACGTGCTATCGTAGTGATAGACATGAGGCATTGCTCTGGGGCAGTGTGCATCCGACTCTCGACTTGGTCGAGTGCTTCCGCGAGGTTCCGGATGGGAAGGGACTCGCGGAGACGTCGGTGCCGTTCGTTCTGTTTTCTGTTGCGTTCACATCGAGCGTCCCTGTTCACGTCGGTCTCGTCGGCCGGTGCATTGGCGGACAACTCGTCCGCTGAGATATCCTCGAGATATCGGTCAGCGACTGTCCCTGAGGGCCCCGGTGTCTCGTTCGTAGTCATGAAGACTTGCCGATCAGGAGAGCCAAGGCTGGAGTCACTGGTTGCCACCTCTGTCGGGGTGTGCTCCTCAGTTGGAGCTAGCGGTGTTCCCTCTTGGAATGGAAGTGGGTCGAGGTAGGCGACGCAGCGTGAGTTCTCGTCTGTCAGGTCTGCGGGCTTGCGGTCTGGCCAGTAGACGAATCTGCCGGCGGGTGTAGATGTTATAACCAGACCGGAGGCAGGTCCTGACAGTGGTTGTTCCATCGTGTAGGTCTCGGACTCAGTCTCGTCTGGGTCCGCTCCGAAGTCGAACTCGTAAGAGGAGTCCGAGTAGTAGCCGAAGATGGGGTCGGAGTCCGAGTCGTACTCGGAGGCGATCTCCTTCCCAGCCCAGCGTGAGGAGAGAGCCTTCGTGTGGGCCTTGCTAGTGATGCAGAGGCAGTACGTGAAGTGCTCATGGAGTGGGGAGTCCGCACATGATGGCTCGATAGCCGGCTCTCATGTGATGGCCCACGGTGACGTCGAGTTCGAGTTGGAGTCGGATCCAAGCTCGAAGTCCGCGTGCTGGTTGTAGAGCGAAATTTCGCCGAATTTTCCGGCGAGATCGCCCGTGACTACTTCGGGAAGCACCACGAGGCCAGTCTTCGGGTTGGGTGGCATGGTGAAGCGACGCTGGAAGGATCCGGCGCCGTCAGCAGTGCAGACCCAGGAGCCGAAAACGAAGGTGTCGCCGCGGTTGAAGGCGACAGTTGGCTTAATGAAGATGGAACTTGTCGAGTTCGCCATATGATCTTCGGCGAGATCCCCTACCTAGCGCGCCAGCTGTCGGTGTTTTAGACCGACAACCTACCAAGGGGAGTACCCGAGGTAGATGAATGTGGCCTCGCCGAGATAGGTAACTCGAAGGAAGAGACACGTGGCACACAATTTATACAGGTTCGGGCCGCGAAGTGCGTAATACCCTACATTCTGTATGCTGCGTAGCTCTGGATTGATTGGGTGTGATTACAAGATGATGCGTAATCTGAGAGAGAAGGGTCCCTGCCTCGCCTTATATAGTCCGGGAGGCAGGGTTACAGGTCGGTTTAGGGAGAGGGTACTAGTCGTGTACGTACAGGAGTCCTCTACACAGTACATGGTATGTATAGCTTCCTATCTGAGTACTTCTCCACCGTAGTCCTTGCGCCTCACGCCATCAGGTACCGTGCGGCACAAGTCGGGTAGTCCCAGGGGCCCACCGAGTAGTCGGTCATGGTACCCAGCGAGGTAGTGGGCCCAGGGAGGTTGTGACAACCCGCCCAGGAAAATATCGTACTATCGCCTAAACCAATCCATTTGGTCATTAAGCGATAATAAAGTATCATCCTGTCGTTAGTCGCCGGGTTAACGCTCGGTAAATCACTTGAATAGCAACAAGGATCGACATATATGCATTAAACTCACTCGAAGGCGAGTCCAGAGATACAACATCATTAACATCCAAATTTGTACCCTGAAGGGTTTAATTATTACAAACCGAAGTTTTTGCCATAAAGAAGTAGTTCAGAGTTTTTGAAACAGCGGAAATAAACTAACGGAAGCGGAAACACCACGGGAGGCCATCCATGATGCTCTCAGTAGTCGTCCTCCACCCACTCCAGCTCCCAGCCGGGCGGGATCTCTCCGGGCCACACATCACCGAAAGCATTACCTGGATCAACACATTATAGCAAGGCTGAGTATACTAATACTCAGCAAGACTTACCCGTCGGTGATAACTACTTCACCAACTCTAGACATGAAAGGCTTTTGGCCACTGAGTTTCTTTTTGCTGAAAAGTAGCAAAGAGTATGTCCTTACTTTCAAGATTTTAGCACAAGTTCTAGTGGGTTTAATCTTTACTACATTAGCCAACTAGTACAGACAAAGTTGTACGATACAATTAATTAAGCATAGTATTCATCAACTTCCATCATTAGGGATCTCATGGCCAGTGGAGTAAGTAGTCTCAGATAACGGTGAGAGGCCGACAATCGATTGATTCAAACCTTGCAAGGTAGACCTAAACACACGGTAGGCTGCCCCCGCAAGGACAACTTCCCAAGCAGTTCCCAAAAATCCTCGGGTCGGGATCGAATCTTACAGTCTTTGGTGCAGGCTATCCGGCATACCCCGCGAGGCACCCGGAATCACCGTACACCACCGGTAGCTAGCCGTGAGACGTATCCCAAGAGTAGTAATAATAGGATCCCTAGCCGCCTCATTAAGGTACTAGACTTACGGGTCCCATTCCCGACAAGTGCTTAGTACGTTCAAACACTTAACCCACAATAGCCATTGGACCGGAGCCCAAATCCCATGCTCTTACCACATGAGCAATCCAATTAAGGATATATTGTGATTCCTATCTAGGAACCTATTCTCGCGAGTGAGGTCATCACCCGACTTGTAATGGTCCTATAGCTTAACAGCTATCGACCTATCATACTAGTAAGGACAAAGGTACCTAGGGATCATGCATCTAGGGTTCCATTCAACTCCTGAACTTAAATGCACAAGCATCCATAGATAATTGACTAAAGAATTTGAAAACTAGGTTAGATGCACCGGAGCTTGCCTTCGCCAGCTAGGTTAGCCTGGGCACCCTCGGTGTCGTCGAGCACTTCCACGTACTGCAGCGAAGCTTCTGCTCCTCCTTCCTCGGTTTCCGGGACGACGGAGTAGTCACCGTCCGGAAGATCTACACGGAATGCAATGCAAGGTTCAGGTGATGTGACAGTTTGTTATCTTATCCAACTCTTGTTGGTCATATTCACCTTAACAAATATCTAGATAGCACATCTCTTTTAGGAAGGTTATTAGTCATACATGATTCATTCTTTTATTGCACATTTGAATTAGTGTCTCTTTGTACTTGCTATTTTATGTGAAGGTTTAATCCTTTTTCCTCTCACTAGCAAGGGTGTGAACAAGATTTTTATTCATAAATTAATTCCTTATCAGCAAGGATGTTTCCTTAGCCTTTAATTAAGTTAGGTAATATTTTCCAAAAAGGGAAATAAATTTAAAAGGGTTTTTCCTTATTTAATTGTTCTTTAAATCTTTTTAAAAGGGCTTTAAAGCTTTTTATTAAGCAATATATCACTAAAAATTTAAAGAAGTGTTTCTTAAGCATAACAACACCTATACTGGTCCACTGGACCCACATGCAAGGCTTGGAAGCTAGAAAATAAAATACTTTGGAAAAATAACAAAGACTAGCCAGTGATTCAAATGAAATGCATACAAAAATAAATAAACGTCAAAATGATCCAAACTTTCTCATGCATGCTCTCTGGTCCTAAACAAACCTAAAGAACCAGCAAGTACACCTAGAAGCTCTACTGATCTTGCTACATTAATTTACAAAGGAAATCATGCACAAATTAAGAATAAATATTTCTGTTAAACCACAAATTATGATTAATTCACCAGAGGTGTGTTTTGACATAACAAGACAACATGCACAAGTTGGGCAAAAAAACATAATTATTTTTGGCTACAAAAATCATCTAGGCAGTCTCTGCAGAAATGGAAAACAATTTATATAAAAAGATTCACTGCATAACTTTGTGCAACTTTTGGCACAGGTGCTAGTCATGACCAGACACACAACATATCCAAAATTTAGATGCAGAGGAGTTATAGTTTTGTAGTCATAGAAGATCTAGTCATTTCACAATCCTATTTTTTATGTTAAAAATATCCAGAATCAGACCATGTGAGAATAACAAAAGTTGTAGTATTCATCACAGCGAACCCAACAAAATTGGTTTTGCAATTTGCTGAATTTTCTATGATTTTCTACGCAATTTACAAGAATCAGTAAAACTGCAACACTATTGAAGATGTAGTTTTGCGTCGGGCCCTGTAACTTTTCAAAGTCTCACACATCTACCCTTAGATCGCACAAAACTCCCCGGAAAGACCTGGGGGCTTGCAATGGGTCCCTGGCCGTGGGAGGCGGCGGGCTCGCCGGAATTCCGGCAGCTCCGGCGGCTCTCTCGGCCGGGGAACGACGGTGGGGTGTGCGCATGCTCACCTAGGGCCTGGGTGTAGCTGGAGTTGGGGCGGGAAGCACGCCGGCGTGGGGAATCAACGGCGGCCGGCGGCGGTTACCGCGGCGGCGCGAGCTCCGGCGAGACTACGGCTCGGGGTGGACAACAAGTGAACCGGGGGCGTCAAGTGCTACCTAGGGAAGGTGCTAGGGGGCGCGGGTTGGAAAGGGGACGGCCGGAGGAGGCGGTGCTCCGGCAGCGACGGCAATGGCGTGGCGCGGCGCGGCTAGCAGCGTGGGGTGGCGTGAGGAAGGAAGAAAACTCGTCGGCCTTTATATAGCGCGGCTCGGTGTGACAGTGAGGTGACGACGGGGGATCTTGCCGTGCTACAGCGCCTCAACCGGCGCGCGTACGGCTGCGCCGCGGACGGACCGGGGTCCGCCGCGCGCACGGCGCACCGGTGACGCGGGTCGAGGCGTCTCGGGGGAGGGAGAGCATCCGGGAGGCGGGGCCTCGGGCGGTGCACGGCCTCGGGCGGCGCTCGGCCTCGGGCGGTGCGTGGGGGTGCGGACGCCAAGGACCGGCGGCGCACGAGGCACGGCGCGCGGCGCGCGCGGCGCGCGCGACGTCGCGGCGCGGAGCGCCTTGCCTTTATCTTCTATTTCGTTGGTGCACTGTTTGAGTGAGATTTTCTCCAAAAATTTGAACAAAAGTTGATTAAGATTTGAATACGAAAGTTGTAGAACTAGTCACCCTCTACAACTTTCAAAAAGGCTATAGGGGTTTTTCTCCATAGATTTTGAATTACATAGCTGCCAACTTTGAACGTTAGCCTGATTGGCTGAACAGTAGATCCTGCCTTTGCAACCAATTTTTCAAGCTTTTCCACTCAAAATTTGAAATGCCAATCTACATGAAAGTTGTGTCCCTCAACAAGATGGACAACTTTCATAAAGGTAGAATTTTAAGTGTTTAGGTGAATTTTGGAGAACGCGACAAAAGTTCCGGCAGACACCTATGAACACTAGGGGTGAAAGGGGTTAACCAAGTCTTTGACCATGGGTTGGCCCCACAAGTGTGTTTACTAGTCACAGGGGGTCACTAGAGTAGGTTAGTGAGTTTTTCGGGGTGAGGGCCCAGGTTGACCGTGATTTGACCACTGTCAGCTGGGCTGACCGGCTGTTAGGGTTAATTAAAAACCTGGGGTGTCACAGCCTACCCCCCTTAAACAGAATCTCGTCCCGAGATTCGATTAGACAACGAAAAGATGGGGAGAAGAACTCACGGTTTCGAGATTGCAGGAAGCCCGGATACTTAGTGTTGAGATAGTCTTCCGTCTCCCAAGTTGCTTCTTCTTCCGTGTGATGACTCCATTGGATCTTGTACATCCGTACAGTTTGTCTTCGGGTCTTTCGCTCTTTTTGGTCTAGTACTCTCAATGGGTGCTCGATGAGCGAGAAATCCGGCTCAATCCAAGCATTAGCTTCTGTGATGACTTGGTTCTCCGGCACACGCATTCCCTTCTTCAATTGAGTTACATGAAACACGTTGTGGACTGCGGAAAACCATTCTGGCAACTGGATACGATAAGCCACTGGCCCACATACTTCTATAACTTCATAGAGTCCAATGTAGCGCGGAGCTAACTTTCATTTGACACCGAACCTTTGCACACCTTTAGTGGGGGACACCTTCAAATATACGTAATCTCCAACTTCAAAGTGTTGGGGCGCGGTTCCCTTGTCATGGTAACTCTTTTCCCTCATCTGAGCCATCTTCAGATTCTCTCTTATCACTTGCACTCTTTCTTCGGCATCTTTAACTAAGTCCGGACCAAAGAGTGTTCTCTTTCCGGCTTCTGACCAATTCAACGGAGTGCGGCATCTTCGTCTGTAAAGAGCATCAAACAGTGCCATCTTCAAACTGGCTTGATAACTATTGTTGTAAGAGAATTCTGCCAAAGACAAACACTTGTCCCAACTCTTGTCAAAGTGCAAGATGCTGGCTCGTAGCATATCTTCCAAAATCTGATTTATTCTTTCCGTCTGACCATCGGTCTGCGGATGATAACTGGAACTGCGAATTAGCTTGGTTCCTAAGCACTCATCCAATTGATCCCAGAAACGAGCTACAAACTGAGTTCCTCTGTCAGAGATTATAGTCTTCGGAATTCCATGCAAACGAACTATGTGGTCCATGTACAACTCTGCATATTGCTGTACTGAATAAGTGGTATGCACGGCAATGAAGTGAGCGGTCTTGGTGAGTCGGTCTACGATTACCCAAATAGAATCTTTCTTTCTAGCCGTTAGGGGTAAACCCACAATGAAATGCATACTAATATCATCCCACTTCCACATGGGCATCGACAAGGGTTGGAGTACACCTGCCGATTTCAAATGGCTTGCTTTCATCCGGTGGCAAGTATCGCACTCGGCTACATACTTGGCTATATCCACCTTCATATTGGACCACCAGAAATTCTGTTTCAGATCTTGATACATCTTGGTATTGCCGGGATGAATAGAAAATTTGGACCGGTGAGCCTCATCTAGGATGATCTTCTTAACGGCCAAAGCCGGGCTCACACACTCGGGTGAGAGAAGAAGCACAAGAGAAGTGTAGCTAGTCAGGTGAGAGATCGGAAGACTGTCCATAACCAGTGGACATGACTATAGCTATAGGTTTAACACTCTGCAGAGGTTGTACAACTGTACCCACCCGAATAGGACCGGAACCAGCCGGCACCGATCCCAGGCCCTACCATACGGCTAAAGGCCAAGTAAGTGGATAGTACCCTCCTGCGTCTCTGAGCCTAGCCCAACCTCCGCGGTAGAGCTCATACTGCCCGCGAGAGGTCCCTCGAAGCTGTGGAACCCTTCCCCGGCCTCGCCGGGACAAAGTCTTCTAAGGAGGACCAAGTCCACTCCCGACACGATCACACCGATCCGCCTACAGGAGGGACGCTATCCACTACAAGTCTCACCCCGCACCCCCGCCTATAACAAGGCGGATAGTTTGTACGACAAAAGTCATCCGAAGCAAGGTCAACTGACGATCGGTCCTTAAGGGGCCGAGAGCGAGCACTCCCCATCTCCATCCCATACGACACGTCCCTCGGGTTAGAGCCCAGATCGCATCTTCCCTCGGCAGACGTTCACCAATAACCAAGCGGCTCGCTCCCGCCAAAACACATCAAGGAGATACGCACCCAGAACGCACACTAGAGACACACAGAGATATCCCACATCTCAGTCCAAGCCCAGAATACCATCCATAATCAAGCAACAAAAGTATGGATAGTTGAGGTATGGGACTAGCTAGGGGTCTCTAGCTAGTCCCGAAGTAGGAAAAGCAAGGAATCAGGGTATATCAAATTATCAAGGCATGGCTAATCAACTGGTTATGCAATTCATTAGAGCAATGCATATAAAGTAAAGCACTAGCATCTAAATATCAACATGGGATCTACATGGTTGGGAGTGACATGACACCTTCGCTGCCGTTGAAGCAGTCGTTCTCCGAAGCAGTGTACTCGGGGTCCTCCGCGTCCTCCTGGTCGAAGCTCGGGTCTGCGGCACGAGATTCGACGCGAATATAAGAATACGGTGCACATCTAAGCAATAACTCCAAATAGAAACCAACCTTTAGAAGATCCAAAAGAGCTCAAACTACCTACAAACAGCAAGGTTTCGAAATTACGAAATTATGGAAATTAGTTTTATATTTTCTGAGCTTTCTATAATAAGTTATGATTTTTCAAAGGTTTAAACCATTTTTAAATCATTTATGAAATTACTTTTGAAAAATAAAAGGATTTTAATTTAAAAGGCCGCTGACGTCAGCATGACGTCAGCGCCTCTCGGTTCATGGGCCGCTGGTGGGCTGAAAGAGTCACTGGGCCGAAGGTGGCCCAGTGGGCTCGGCCCAGTTAGCTAAGTGGCCACGACCCAGCTAATTCAGCGGGCGCGGCCCAGTTGGCTTAGCGGGCTGAAGTTCAGGGAAGGTCCTGATGTACTGCGTGCAGCGCTATTGGCTTGTTAGAAGTCGGCTCGGCTTTAGGGCCCAGATCCCGCCGACGGCCCGTTCAGCGTTTAGCAACCCCCACCGAAATCACTTGCCCTCCAGGTGTTCGACGAAAGTCCAGGCGACTCCCGCTGCGGCGCTGCGCGACACCGGCGCCCGCCGAGCGCTTCGCGCCGGCGGTGACGCGCGCAACGGGGCTCGGCGTCCTAGTCGCGGCACGGCGGCGGGGTGCGCCGGCCGGACAGACGCCCGTGCCCGCGTCCTTGCGCTCGGCGTGCGGCGTGTCGACCCGTGCCGGGTTCGAGCTCGTCACCGCCAGCACATCGCGGCACGGCGCCCAACGCCTTTCACCTGCAAGAAATCGCGCGAGACGAAGCCCGGCTCCACACACAAGGACACGCACGACGACGGCGAGCCCGGGTCGAAAATCACCTCGAAGCTCCAGCGCGTCACGGCGGCCTCCCTCGCGGCTCGGCTGGCCGGCGGCCAAGCACGGAGCACGCGGGGCATGCGGCGCCGGCCACAACCGTGCTTAGAGCACGCGCGACCTCGCCTCGCGCGCCGGCGCGGCCTCCCCGAAGGTCGGGGCGCGACTCAAGGTGGCGTGGCGGCGCAACCATTTCCTGCACAAGAAACTCCCCGACTCGACGGCCGGTGCCACAAGTGGTCCTCGCACGGCGACGGCGGGCCCGGGGGCATGGGTGGCCCGAGAGCACCACACGGTCGCGGGGCGGCAGTCCTGCGGCTCGATGGCTCGCATCGAGCAAGGACACCCGACGGCGTACCCCAACGCCGCCGGTTCAACACAGAGAAGAAATCAAGGAGGGGAAGAGGTGAAGAGGATTGGGCGGCTCTCACATCGGGTCGACGGTGTAGGCGTGGTCGGCTCGGGGTAGACGGTGGCGTGGCGCAGGCGTTCCCGGCGGCGACGCGGCTGTCCTTGCTCCGGTCCGGCTCCTTCCTTAACACGGACGGCCTCCTCTCCTTTCCTTGTGACAACGGGCGTGGCCTCCGACCTTGGCTCGTCGGCGGCGTCCTGGTGCTCGACCTGCTCCTCCTCGGCTCGACGCAGCGGCGGCGCCCCCTTCTCCCTCCCTCTCACGGCGCACTAACTGGAGAAGAAGAAAGGGAAAACCCCAAAGGGGTTGGTGGCTTGGGCACCCGGGTCTCAGCCTCCCCTTTCCTTTGAAGCCCGGCGCCGCGAGCGTTGCTGCGAAAACCCCAGGTTGCCCCGGCTTTGACCGTCCGGGCGGCCGAGGTGGCACCGCCCTCCTCCGTGCAGGCCAAGTTGCAGGGGCGCGCGGCGCGGGGGCAAATGAGGTAAATCCCGCCCTAGGCCCGGTTCGATTTGCGTGCGCGTGTGCGTGCCGGTCCCTCGGTGTGCGGGCGGGCGGGCGGGGAGGGCGTCCCCATCCGCGCGCGCGCGGGGGCCGCGGCGTGGGTCGCTCGATGCGGTGCGAATCCGAGGCGGGGGAAAGAGAGGTGAGGATAGGGGAGAGTAGTTGACCGACACGTGGGCCCAAACTGTCGGCGGGTGAAAAGATAGCAAGGTTAGGGGTTGGTTTGATGGGCCGCGGTTTGCAGCGGGCTGGGCCGGCTGGATCGAACAGGAAAAGGAAAAACGGCCCATTTCAAGAGTTCAGTTTTGGAGTTTAGTTTAAGGATTAAAATAAAGTTTAGAGTTTGAATTTGAATACTTTTCAAATTCAAACTTCACACAATTAAATTCCAAATAAAACCAGAAAAATCCAACTCACATATTTTACCATAATTTGAACTTATGTTTTTATAAATGGGCAAAATGGTGGAGAATTTAGGAGAGGGCTAGCAATTTGGTTTGAAAATTGATAGCACTCAATTTCAGACAAAAAGTTTTAATTTTTTGCAAAAAAATTTCACACATAAAATCCTGGGTTGTTACACTTTTCAACCAAAATTCACATTTGGAGAACTTACCATAAAGCTTATGATCTCGCAAACGCTGAAGGACAACTCGGAGGTGTTTGGCATGTTCTTTCTCGCTTTTGAAATAGATGAGAATATCATCGATAAAGACCACGACGATGGGAGCTGGAGTGGGTGGAGGACGACTACTGAGAGCATCATGGATGGCCTCCCGTGGTGTTTCTGCTTCCGTTAGTTTATTTCCGCTGTTTCAAAAACTCTAAACTACTTCTTTATGACAAAAACTTCGGTTTGTAATAATTAAACCCTTCGGGGTACAAATTTGGATGTTAATGATGTTGTATCTCTGGACTCGCCTTCGAGTGAGTTTAATGCATATATGTCGATCCTTGTTCCTATTCAAGTTATTTACCGGGTGTTAACCCGGCGACTAACGACAGGATGATACTTTATTATCGCTTAATGACCAAAGTGGATTGGTTTAGGCGATAGTACGGTATTTTCCTGGGCGGGTTGTCACAGAGGTGCATACGACACCCTCCTTGTTGATTCTACTTCTTTTATGTGCATTGTTTATCTCTATCAAGAAAAATGGCGGAAGGGCTTCAGAATCTGCAAGTAAACCATAGAATTTCCCAAATTAATACAAGTAGAAGTTTTGTTACTCATAAGTATTAGAATACAACATCATCAAAATAATGGTATAATAAAACAATTGGTAGTTTCAAAAACGAATCATAAGATCTACATAATTTTGAAAGGCACGAATATTAGCCAGTAGAAGAAGTCCAGAGAAAATTAATCTTACATATCTTCAACAAAGGAAGTTTTATATATGTGTAGGGGACATAGTTTTCCAACTCTTAAATCATTTTCATCCTGGCTGCTTCAAAGGAAAATCATTCATTTGCATATGAACCACACCAGTACATGCTCTACTTAATTGTTTTAATGTGAATATGTATGCAAGTATAAACTATTTTCTCGAGCCCAAGCAGACCACTGCACACCAAGGTAACTTGATCCAAACTTGCCCACACCCAGTTTTACCATCCAAACAGGACCAATGAAGCATTTGAGACAATAGAATTGATTACACCTAAAAGTGTCAAGAAACTTGACCATCAAATCAGGATCAAGTTCGTCCTTATTGTCAAATTATAGTTACTATTTTTAATATTATATATATGTTGAGATGTTAATTCGAATTTACATCAGCTCGCGAGCCTAACAAGCTCGCTCGAGCTACTAACGAGCCAAGTCAATCTAACATTTTTGCTTGTACTGTTAACGAGTCAAGCTGAGCTGGCCCATTAGAGTAACAAGCCAGAGCAAGCCAAGCCTAGCTGAGCCGATCTGACTCAGCGCCCAGGCCAACCATCATCTACCCACATTTATCTGACATCTTCACAGAGACCATTGATTTGTATATAGTCATGTATATAATTTGTGACAATTAGAATTGAGTCTCAAAGCATGAAGGCTTATCTAATGTGAAAGGTCCTATGTTGAGGTTGACTAAACAAAATGTTTACCAATTCTGTTGTCAGTATTTTCTTGTGGTAAAGATACTATAACCACGGAGATGACAGCAATTTACACCTTCCACACAGATTGACAATATTTTATATGGGATTCTATATATGCAGCACAAGGAAGCAAAATGTAACTAACCTTGTAGAAGGGTAAAGTAGAATTGACATTCCCCTACTTTAAAATTCCTATGCACAAATTGATGATCTACCAGAAGAAGAGAAGAATAATATTAGAAATACTTCCTGGAAGGTTAGTCCATGATAAAATCCAATGCACACTGTAAATTTATACTATAAAAGGGAAAAATATACTTGAATCTCTAATTTCCAGGACGATGATGATACATAGCTGCAAATACATCTATGCCGCCGCACCAATTTACTTTATAATAAGTAAAAACCAACTGAATTTCGCCTTGTAAAGACGAGACAAAAACACGTGATTTCTACTATTTATGCAAACCAGGCACATATTTACCTGCTACCTCTTTTCCCATTTATATAATGTTTCAGACAATAAATTAACACTATAAAAACGCTATCACTTAATACTCAGCAAAACAAAAATGGAAGAACAACTTACTTCTGCAGCCCTAGAAGTTAAAATAGCTGGGACAACCTTTTTGGTGATGCACATGGTAAATATAAACCTGGATGTTTCTTTACAAAGGAACATTTCAAGTTAGAACCCTTTTGTCCTTTGATATAAGCATGACACTGGCAAACAATTTTACTATTTAACGTACATCTTGAGGATGAATGGACATCATGTGTAGAAATCTAACACCCAAAAGTGGCTACGAATTTAATTTTTACATATGTAAGCACATGTTGAGAAAAAGGCAGCACTGTAAAGTACTTTCCCCTCTTGTACGAACTTTGCTTTTGAAAATTCCTGACAACAAAGTAGGCAGCAAACTAATTTTCACTGTATTGCACTAACCTTGCTCAAAAAAAAGCTCAGTGATCACAATTTTACCATATAATACACAGAGAATATTGGATCAAACTAAAACATACCTTGTTTTGTCAAAGAAGTCATTGCCTTGCGTGCTGCCACAAATTTGGGTGGGACATAGAATAATAGCAGTTTCAAGAACAAGTGAAAATCTGAAAGCAAGATTTCATCGGAACATAAAAATTAGTTTCAGAACAAGTGAAAATCTGGAAACAAGATTTCATCAGAACATAAAAATCACTGTTTCAAGAACGAGGAAAATGGTCAATCTATAAACATGCTTATCATCACAGCTTGTTAATTGGCAGTAAGATGACTGATGATTTGATATAAGATGAGCACGACATTTCTGAAAAGGGGAAATAACAGACTATTCCTATAGAACAAAGCACGACCTTGCAAAAATCACAATTGGAAGCATCTCAAAACATAAATCAAATTGCAGAGGGAAGGGTAAAGAAAAAAACATTTCAATTATTAACGTACCTGCACCCTTTGATCAACAGGGGCCAAGGGAACAATACAGTACAATACACAAAAACATTCAATAATAAAATTATATAATATGAAAGTAATACCAGTAAGTAATAATACCAAGTTACATTATATCATGCAAAGACAACATTAGTTAAATCTAGAGCCTACCATGTATATTTTCACATTTCCAAATGGGATCAGAAGAAAAAGATAAGGACACGATTTGATTTGCATGAGCAGATGTAACTGACTACTGATGAACTAATATTTGAAGTGATTTAATCAATGCTCTCGTCACAGCTGTTGCTGTGGAGACTTCCAATGAAACTATTGACATGTACACCAGCATCTGGTCTGCTAACTGAAATAACACCAGAATCATTTAGACAGGTAGGTTCGAAAAGGCTAAGATTTGTCTGCAATTTGCTTCCCTTCCGGTTTTTCAAAAAAAGACTAAATTTGGGTAATTCTTCTACCATTACCTGGTGGACGACAACGACGTCGTGAAACGATTGGAGTCGAGATCGCCGATCCGTTTTTCCAGGAAGCGTCAAGACTTGAGACCCTTTTCTACACAGCTCGATCGCGGATCCGTTGGTGCCAGACAGTCGCTCTTCGTAGCTCGCGACTCCGGCCAGTGCTTTGTGCCTCCGCTTGACCACCTAGTGGGAGCGGCGTCGAAACGTAGGGCCGCAGGCGACAAAGGCAGTAGGGGCAGCGGATGGTCGTGCACAAGGCGATTAGGGTTGGATCGGGGTTTTGGGGGCCGAAGGGAGGGATTCATGGCTAAAATGGAATCATAGGGGTGTCGCGGTCGTGCGAGCGGAGGTGCGAGCGGAGGACACAGGAGGAGCTTACCGACAGCGAGGAGGGGACGGCGGCGGCGCGGGAGAGATCGGTGGGGGACGGCGACGACACGATACCCAGGATCGAGGAGGCACCAGAGGCGGCGCAGGAGGGAGGCGAGGGCGGGTCGATGTGGAACGGCGTCGGCGTCGGATACTCGGATGGCGGCTCGGGGGACGGCGTCAGAGAAAAGGGCGATGTGCGGACGCGCCGGGCGGCGGGGTTCTTCGGATAGAAAGAGGTGGGGTCGGGGGCGGACGCGTGAGGGAGCGGAGAAAAACGGTGGATAGAAAGAGGTGGGGGTCGGGGCGGACGCGCAGAGGGGCAGACGGACGCGTGAGGGAGCGGATGACCGGTGGCTGGTTAGTTATGAGACAAGAGTACTGCTGGCTGGTGGCTGGTTTGTTCTGCGAGAAAAGTACTGCTGGCTGGTGGCTGATAACTGGTGCTGGTTAGTTCTGAGAGAAGAGTACCGCTGGCTGGTTGCTGGTGGCTGGTTTGTTCTGCGAGAAAAGTACTGCTGCCTGGTGGCTGATAAGCCAAGCGAACAGGGCGAAGGTCGACCAAGTTTTTGTCTCGACTTCATTCTTTTCAGGAGTAGAGATTATTATTTTTCATGCGTTTGACTATTCATCTTTACTACAAATGTTTTTGACTATTCATCTTTACTACAAATGTTTTTGCAAATCGATAAACCAACAAGTTAAATCTAAAGTCCATTGGATAATAGATATAATGATATACACTTTACTTTAGTTAACTAATTTATTTAATATATACTGGTGATCAAAGTTGTAGTAAAATATCAACAATGTCATATATTTAAGAACGGATGGAGTATGAACAAACACCCTTTATGGCTGGTCGTTCTATGTAAAAAACGAAAACAGAGAGTACATGGATCTGTAAAAAAACCTAACATGTTAGCACACGTGAGATTGGGTTACCGTAATTTAAAAAAAAACTCGACGACCTGTGAAGGGTTACCGTAATTAAGATTGGTCTGATTTAACATTTTATTTACAGAAGAGTGGTAGTACAATGAAAAACGAGGGTGTCTGATCTTTAAGGGAAATTTCAAGTTTCTAGATCTGTTGATGTGTTATAAACTAGCTATATCAGAGGTTCAGAGCCATAAAAAAAATACTGTGTAACGATTCTCATTCTCCACAGACTAGTCTAGTACACTGGTCTGTCACTCTGTGTCAGTTGCCACACGAGCTGCCTGCTGCTCCCCACAACGGAAAAGGGCATATAACTTCCAATAAACAAAACGATTATGGAAAGATCTCCTCTCTGAACCAAACCATCACACGATGCATGAGCACATGGCCGGCACCCAACACCCATCAGGCATCAGGTTCAGGCCATCCCCTGCTGCCGCGCGCGTAGATCCATTTATCTATCGCTAGTTGGAGCGGTTCGCAGCGAGGCGCGCTTCACCCACTGTAGGCTAGCCCTTGCGAGCGGCGAGTGCCCAGTGGCAGCATCCTATGCCGCGGACGGCGCAGATCCGATTCCTTCACCGGCGAATGCAGCGGCCGACGGCCCCGATCGCCCGACCCGGCGCGGCCGCCACATGCCTTGCACATTGCTGGGTGCTGGCCTCCCGCCACCACCGCGGTCGCGTCGGCGTCGCCCGCCAGCCCCCCTACAGGCTACAGCAGCGGCGCGAAGATCTCGTCAGCTGCACCGCGGGCCCCACGGGCACTGTGGAGATAGACCGGTAGGGCCAAGTGGGCGTCCGGTGGGGCAGGCAGCACGGGCGAGGGCGACCCAGCAGCGAGCGATCGGGCTGCCTTTGCGGCCACTCACGCGCGCCGCACGTGACTCCCGTGCGCGATCGCCGCCGCCTCCGTGCCTCCTGCTGCTTCCTTCCCGCTTTGCTCTCCGCAATTCCGCAGCAACAGTTACAGTTGCGTGCCTCCATTAGCTACGGGCCAACCGGCCAAACAAGCTGCTCGCAATCGCGCCGCGTGTGCCTCTGACAGGTGGGTCGGACTGCAGGTGGCCCGCGAGTCAGAGTCGCGGGTGGGGGTTGGGCTAGTGGAGCGGACAAGTAATCACATGGTTAAAGGGCCATTTGGGAGTGGTTTATTATTACCGGGCGGGCGCCGGAGGAGGAGAGGAGGGGAGGGGAGGAGCTTGAGCTCGCTGCTAATGGCGGAGAGCGACGGGGGAGAGGCGGCGAGCCCGAGCCCTGGTCCGCGGGCCGGCGGCGGGGCGAGCCCTGAACCGCGCCCGCCGCGGCCGCAGCTCACCAAGTCGCGCACCATCTCCGGTTCCGCCGCGGCGTCCATATGGGCAGCTGAGAGGGTAGGAGGCGGAGGCGGTGGTTTAAGGGACAGCATACTCGTCCGCCGATCATCCACGGCGCCGCTTCCTCCGCCTCCGGCGTCAGCGGCGGGGGCGTCCCCGGCGCCGCGGCGGCTCACCGTTGCCGTGGACGACCCCTCCCACGAGGCGTCCAACGGCGGGGTGCTGGACCGCGACTGGTGCTACCCCTCGTTCCTCGGGCCGCACGCCTCGCGGCCGCGGCCGCCGCGACATCAGCAGCAGACCCCGACGAGTGCCGCCCGCCCGAGCGCTAATCCCACTCCCACCGTGCCGCCGAGGGTGGCGGTCTCGCAGAGGGAGGAGGAGAGGAGCTTGGCCTCCGTGGTGAAGCGCTCGGCGCTGCTCGAGGAGCGGAGGCCCCTGCCGCCTCCACTTCCACCCCCGCGCGCTCCGCGATTTGATCCCTCCCCGTATCTCCCGCTCGTAAGTCAAGTTCGCTGTAGCATGCCTCTGCCATAAAAGCTGATCGTAACTTTCACGACTGATCCCTCTTGAGTTACTGCAGCTGCTGGTCATAACTTTTACAAGCTGCACCCTCGCTATTTGGCAATGGGTCAAAGTTGTGAGACTTCAGGTTATTTCTTTGATCTGTGTGGTTTTGTCCTGGTCAGCTGCTTTGCATCAGAGTTCAATCCGCTAACAATTTAGGAATCCTCAACATTTTGCCAGGAAAAGATCAGATCATGCAGTGACGGTAATGCTGGGGGTCAGGAGGGTACTGAGAAGGTGTCTTGGAACAAGGATCATGGCTCCGCTTTTATCAACTCGGGGAATTGGAATTTAGCTCCATCTAGCTCCATCTTTGCACTTGCAGTTCCGCTATTCCTGTTTAAGTACATTGATCAGGTCCGACGGAGACAGACAAATTCCATGAGGGCGAGAGGAAGCGAAGAAGAAGTGCCTCTCAAGAAGAGGATTGCCTATAAAGTTGATGTGTTCTTCTCAGGACACCCATATGCAAAGCTTCTTGCCCTCCTATTAGCCACCATCATTCTCATTGCTTCGGGTGGGATTGCACTGTATGTTGTTAGTGGCAGTGGATTCCTCGAGGCTCTTTGGCTTTCATGGACTTTTGTGGCAGATTCTGGAAACCATGCCGACCAGGTTGGCCTGGGGCCAAGAATTGTGTCTGTGTCAATTAGCTCTGGGGGCATGCTGGTGTTTGCCACAATGCTTGGGCTTGTGTCAGATGCAATATCAGAGAAGGTTGATTCTTGGCGTAAGGGGAAAAGTGAGGTGATAGAGATCAACCATATACTAATCCTTGGATGGAGTGACAAGCTGGTAATATTCTGATAGAAAACTGCTTTTGTATGTAAAAAAAACGTATACGATCAGATAAATGTGCAATTCATATTTTGTACTTTATCCTCCAATATAAATGGGAGAAGTTATGCAGCAAAAAACAAATTCTATTTTTATCAACAATAATAAAATTGAATAATTTAGCTTATGATATATGTACTGTGGATCAGGGATCCCTTCTGAAGCAGCTAGCTATAGCAAATAAGAGTATTGGTGGTGGTGTAGTTGTTGTTCTGGCAGAAAGAGACAAGGAAGAGATGGAGATGGACATAGCAAAGCTGGAATTTGACTTCATGGGAACATCTGTTATATGTAGGAGTGGCAGTCCTCTAATTCTTGCAGATTTGAAAAAGGTAGAAGCTTAAGAACTTCTCATCTTGTTGTCCCTGGTAGATGTACCATGCCAGTATTTCTTTTGATGATTTCATCTAATAGCAGACCGCAAAATTGTTTTGGCAGGTTTCTGTTTCTAAAGCACGTGCTATTATTGTTTTAGCATCTGACGAAAATGCAGACCAAGTTAGTAGTTTTTTTAAAATACATTTTATATTTGTTGAGCTTATCATAGTATTCCATATGCTCATATTTTGTATCCCATAGAGCGATGCACGAGCTTTGCGAGTGGTGCTGAGTCTGACTGGAGTCAAGGAGGGTCTAAGAGGCCATGTTGTTGTAGAGATGAGTGATCTTGACAATGAACCCTTGGTGAAACTGGTCGGAGGTGAACTAATTGAAACAGTTGTTGCTCATGATGTGATTGGGCGTTTGATGATACAGTGTGCACTCCAACCTGGCCTAGCACAGGTAAATCTCAATGTTATTCTGGTTGTGTAGTGAACAATATTAACCCCTATAATTTTACTTGAATCATTGTATTTTGGGATTTCTGTATGGTATCAATTCTCTTTACACAAATAGACATGTATAACAATGACTACACATTGTAATTGCTACGAATTTACATGTATAAAATTTCTGAACTCGTAATATCAAAGGCATTACCCAGATGCATTACAGCTGTTAGCTACTCCCTCCATTTCAAATTGTAGGCCATTTTGGCATTTTTAGATTCATAGATTTTGCTATGCACCTAAATATACACTTAAGTCTAGATACATTGTAAGGGGACATTTAACTATTTGCCACTTTTAGCTATGATCATCTAATCCCTCTCACATTCACTCATCTCACATGGTTATAAATCTAGAAATGGTAAAGAGACCTACAATTTGGGACGGAGGAAATATTTGACTTTTTTTTATAATCCAAATACATGAAGCTTGGTAGCTGTTTGATTGTACACTTATTATGTGATTGATGAAATTTGAAGCTACCATGGTGAACCAAATTTTATTTGGCCCCGATTTTTTTCTCTCGGTCTGGAGTTATGGATTACCACACTCAAAATATTAGCCCATCAACCACGTTTGCAGATATGGGAAGATATATTGGGATTTGAAAATGCAGAGTTTTATATTAAAAGATGGCCAGAATTGGATGGTATGAGGTTTGGGGATGTGTTAATCTCATTTCCTGATGCTGTACCCTGTGGAGTCAAAGTTGCTTCAAAAGCCGGAAGTATCTTAATGAATCCTGATGATGAATATGTTTTAAGAGAAGGTGATGAGGTCCTTGTCATTGCAGAAGATGATGATACTTATGCTCCCGCCCCATTACCAGAGGTGAATTTCCTCACTTCTACTTAAGGTTCAATAATAGTTGCTTTCATGTATTGACTAATGTGCAACTTTTGTTCTTTCACTTTGAGTTTTACCTCATAGATGTGATCTATTTTCAGGTAAATAAGGGTTTCCTGCCTAACATACCGACCCCTCCCAAATACCCTGAGAAGATTTTGTTCTGTGGTTGGCGCCGTGACATCCATGATATGATAATGGTAACTTTACTGAACTAGTTTCTCTGACTGATGCTTGATAAATCATATTTTTAACGAACTCAGTGTTTTTATTTAGGTTTTGGAAGCATTTCTTGCTCCAGGTTCAGAATTATGGATGTTCAATGAGGTACCAGAGAAGGAGAGGGAGATAAAACTGACTGATGGTGGTTTGGATATATGTGGGTTAACAAACATTAAACTTGTACATAAAGAAGGGAATGCTGTCATCAGGCGGCACTTGGAAAGCTTGCCTCTGGAGACATTTGACTCGGTGAGTACGATTGCTCCTTTTTGGAGACATTTTGAAAAATCTTAGTTGAAGAAAATAAATAATTGATGAATCGACAGCGAGATCATAACATATTTGAATGACCTGTTATTATCATATTCCCGTTGAAGCTTCACTCCCCATATAATCTTGTGTTCACAATTGCGTGAAATAGTCTGTGTAATACATGTATAAGCTGTGTTCATCTTATGTTTAGATCTTCGTTCACTACCATATTCATGCTGTGATTATATTTCCCTGATTGCTAATTTACCTCCACAGAAGGATCTACAATGCTAACTTTGAAACAACAGATTTTAATTCTCGCAGATGAGTCGGTGGAGGACTCCATTGTACATTCTGATTCACGTTCTTTGGCTACACTTCTTCTAATTCGTGAAATTCAGGTGGTTATAAAGCAGCCTGGTATTATAACATACACAGTGTATAAATGAATGACTTCTTCATTATTGATGTGTGCCTTCTTCCACAGTCTAAACGTCTCCCATCCAAGGAGCTGAAATCACCTCACCGTTACAACGGCTTCTGTCACAGCTCCTGGATTCGAGAAATGCAGCATGCATCAGACAAATCTATAATCATCAGCGAAATACTGGACTCCAGAACAAGAAATCTTGTATCTGTCTCCAAAATTAGCGACTATGTTTTGTCAAATGAACTTGTAAGTATGGCGCTGGCAATGGTAGCGGAAGACAAGCAAATAAACAGAGTTCTTGAAGAACTTTTCGCTGAGGAGGTACTTTCTAAAATGCATCATCCTCTATCTGTTGACTACCTAGCTTACCATGTCTTGCACCTTATTTTTTAATCTTTGCATGATACAGGGCAACGAGATGTGCATTCGATCTGCTGAATTTTACCTGTATGAGCAAGAGGAATTGAGTTTTTTTGATATAATGGTTAGGGCTCGTGAGAGAGAGGAGATTGTGATTGGGTACCGCCTTGCTAACACTGACCAGGCTATCATTAACCCAGAACATAAATCTGAGATTAGGAAGTGGTCACTAGATGATGTCTTCGTTGTCATCTCTAAAGGTGACTAATTTTCAAGAGCATCTCACTTTTTGTGTAAGTGTATATTCTAATGCTAACCTATGCTAATTGAAATGATAACCGGGCAAACATAATGTACAGTCCTGATCAAATCATTAGTTCTGTACATCAGTACATGTTAATTTGTAGCATTCAATTGATTTCGCATAAACAGTTCCATGCCCGGCCTTGGACTTTTTGTTGTAGCAAATGGTACAATGAAGCAGTTCGGCAGAGGTAACTTGTAATCCTTGAATTGCGCATTAATTATCAAATTTCAATCGCAGAGTTGACGTTACAGGACATGCAGCATGCACTGTTGAGGCTACATTTGGTTAGTCCTGCTGTTGTTTGTTTTTCATTCAGAGGATTATATCACTGGCACAATGAAATAGGATTATAGGAATAGCTATATATTGGCAGTGTTGATGGCTACAATTTTTAGAACGACATGGTGGTAATGCCTGAGAGTTTATGTTGCAATCTTGCAGCAATGGAAACTCTGTGTCGTCCCTCGACTACTGCCAAGAGCTTCTTACATTGATTTTTTCTGATGCATGACTGATGACAGAATGTGTCCCACAGTTCTTTCTTTCAAAAAAAAAAAAAAAACTGATCAACCGCAGTTTGTCGCCTCCCAATCTCCCATACCTATGCTGGATGTTCAGGTGGTTGCAGATAACGTCGATCTCACTTCAACATGTGCTAGAGTATCATACTGGGACCTAGCGAACTGTATAATGCAGACAGACAGGTGCATCCGCTCATAGTTCATATTCACAGGTTTTACATATATAAAACATTGTAGTTTGTCGCATACTCTCAGAGTATCATGTGAATTATGTTACAGGGGGGGCGACCAAACAGAAGAAATTCTGCGGTCAAAATTGCATACATCCCACTGAATCCTTCAGTTCCACAATAACCAAGTTATCGTATGCGTAGAGCATCCATCCGGAGTTCTCCGCTTGCATGGACCTCCTTGACCCTCCTATCGTATTCGTATTCATCTTCTTCCTCTTTCTCCTCTAGTCTGTTTTCCTCTTCCTTCTCTTCTTCCTCATCTGAACACTCTGTGCTCGACACGTAACCTGGTCTGGATGATTTCAGCATGGTCCTTGCATCTTGGACAATCTTCATGATTTCTTCTGATGTTTGATCTGAATAAGAAGGTATTCTGTTATCTCTCCTGTAGTACATGGCTTGCGCCGTCTCAGTGAGTTCCCGTGGTAGGTTCTTTAGGAACCATGGATGGCTCTTTATTTCCTTCATTGTGATTCTCTGAAATAGTTGTAAAAATGTGCATGGCATAAAAATCAACAACATTACAGCAGTACATGCTATATCACTTGTATTGAGACTTATCATGAGAGTAATGTACATCTTGAGATAATTACCCTCATTGGATTGGCAACAAAGATACGTGCAATAAGTTGCTTGCATTCTGTAGATATGTGGACATAATCTGGTATATCGTATTGCACTTGCATTATTTGCTGCAGGTTAAAAGTGACTGGAATGAGGGTAAAGTGATGTGGAGAAAGGGAAATGCTAGCAGACATTGGATGGTATAACTATAGCATTTACTATAGCTTGTCACCTGAATGGTCTTGCGTATGTTCTTGGGGTCATCCGGGTCTTCAAATGGGTATGCTCCCACAAGCATAACGTAAAGAGTCACCCCACAGGACCATACATCTGCAAGCTACATGAACAAAGTACCACTGCCATCGATGAGAGCTGGACAATACTCAAATAAATATTAACAACTCTTTTAGGATAGAGTGAATCACAAGGTTTGGGGTTAGATTTTCAGAATGGAATTAAATGAAGGAAATATAATCTGTTACTTGGGCTTGATACAACTTACTGCAGTTTATGTTTTGTGCTAAACTGACAAAGTTTCAAATTCAGTAATCCTACATGAGTCTGAGGTGAAACTGATGTTTGAATGTCTGGGTGACTTTCATATGGTGCAATTTCGTTCTGTTGAATTAAAATTTTTAAAAAAAGTAGACCAGTATCGGGGTTCCTGGTGAGTTGTGGTAAATCACAGTACAAACCATAAAGACTTTAACCCTAAACACATTACACACAAAACACTATTCATAAGAAACAAGAGGAAACAGTTCTAAAAAAACAAGAGGAAACAGATAGGCACTCTATGGGCATATCGTGTTCAAGAAGGAAATCAGAGAACCATCAAAATGTAGAAAGGGTTGACAATCTTGTTAGCAATATGGCATATATATGAAGCCCAATGGTTGGCCAACTAGTTGTGCAGGTATGAACTTTCTCTAATAAAAAAATAAAAGTCAGTGCAGCTAAATTTCTGACATAATGAATCTTCATGTCAAGCCATCAAACTTAAACAAAAGATGCAAATCTTTGTAGGCTACTAGACTTCATAACTAACAGTAGTGTTGTTTTTATTGCTTTATTAGTTGCACTTCCTGCGGTCTGACAAGCAGACTCAACAAAAGATACATGAATACATTACTCAGTTTCCAGGGGAAACATGCAAGACGAAAAATACAACCTGGCTTGCAATGAACCTATTAGAATATAATATATATATCAATATCCATGATAATGTTGTACACATGAAGATGAATCCGTCCATATCCAGTACAAAGGCTAAGAACCTTTCATACAAACATGGAGAATCTGTAGGATAAGAACCTTTTTTATGGATGGATGATCTGTCATCAAACAGCTCCACTCAACTTTTATGATGTCAACATCCCTTGGGTACATATTACCTCAACAAACCAAACAGAAGATGTTCCAGCACCTCATGCTGACAATGACTCCTCATCCAAATCAGAAACATTTATCGAATTTCATATACTTCGTTGTTTCAGTACTTGGGAGTTGGGACTACAGCTAACAATGAAATGCACTGTCGAAGAATAGTTGCAACGTTCATCTAGTAGCCAAACAAGACTGTCCACCAAAGCATATCAGCAAGACAGCAACAAAGAGGTTTGGCACATGCCCTAGAATTTTACAGCTTAGTTTAGTTCATCATCATAAATGTCTGATTTGGTTTGGCCAGAGAAGATAGCTACTTATTACGATTTGACAGATAATCCCGAGGATCAGATATTTCCTAAGATCCTTCCCTGGAAAGTTCCATAATTTTTGAAAAAGCAACTTTTATTTCAGAATGATTGATCATTCAACCTGACTTTTCATTACATTGAGAAGGTAACCATGTAGCATCACAATCATGGACAATTGCACCCCCACTATGTGGTTGTTATGGGGAAGCTAGTCTGATTGCCATCTTAATTTATGCACCGAGAAAAGCTAGGTGAATCAGTAATGTTGTGCTAAACACTCCAAATCTTTGACAGAGTTTTCATGTTCAACTTGCATCTTAATATTTCACATATGAACAAGGAAAAAAGATGCACAAACGGTAGATAATGCCCTAGATAAATATTTGAAAGTGACCTAACAGAATATCTAGCAAAGGTATAGAACGAAGAAAATCATGTAGTTTAAAGAACAAGGGGGAGATAAGCTCACCTTTCCATCATACTCACGACGGGATAGTACCTCAGGTGCAATATACGCTGGTGTTCCCACTGCTGATTTGGGTCTTGAATGCAGCACTGATGACTGTTCCAGACAAGGCAAAAACATGATTAATGAGAATTGATAGAAATGTCAATAAGTTCAGGATGAAAACATAAACCATGGATCCAGCAAAAACCTTGGAATAGCCAAAATCACATATCTTGAGCCGTGGAGCTGGGCTACCATCCAAGAGAACATTCTCCAGCTTCAAATCACGATGGCATATTTGCTGGTTTTTGACAATTTCATGATCAGAATAAATCATGGGAAATAATAAAATAGATATGAAGCTTGTACATCAAAGTACAGTTTTCACACAGCAGTTTGGTTAGGGGAGGCACCTGTGTGCGTTATGAACCTAATTGATGGCGATTGTAATAACCCTGTCTTGTCAATAAAGCTCTCTCTTTACTCACACAAAAAAACAAGTACAGTTTTCACGCTAACAAAAAACAGCAACTCTACTAAACACACATGAGTCGAGTCTTTTGTTCTTAAAAAGTAGGATGAGGTTTCATTTGTAGAATGAACAAGAAAATATTGTGTTTGTGTTTTGTACCATGTAATGGCAGTAGCTCACGCCACAGATCAACTGCTGAAAGAAATATCGGGCCTGCATTAAGAAGAAAAAGAATTGAGTATTACTCTTTCATTAAAAGATTAACATAAGCCCGGGAACAAATTCTGGGACCTCATCCTCACTGAACCGCCCGCGATCACAGATTCTATCGAAGAGCTCTCCGCCTGCTGCGAACTCCATCACTATCATAAGATGTGTTGGTGTAAGTATCACCTGCGGAATTTTTACCCCAAAAAATTAATACCACGTGATTCAGGGGGAAATGTGAAGAAAATATACTGCTGAAGCTAACAATGCAAAGGCACAATCTGATTTTTTTCATCCATTTAAAACTTCACTACAATCTAATCAAAAAAACTTCGCACTTTAAAGTTTCGAACTAGTACCTAAAGCACATGCATCCCTGACATTAAAAAAAACCTAATTCGTAAGAAATGCAAGGGGAATAGCCAAAAAGGAAAGGGACAAAGGACCAAGGAAAGTAGCAAAAGTTGGCACCTAATTAAACAGCACCAATCAAAAGATTCCCCCCACTACATGCAGTTTAGAGGAATCAACAACGTCTCGAACTAACTACAAAATGTATTTTCAAAAAATACTTGATCCGCTACCCTTTGGGGCCTCTCCAACAAAAATAGCACCATACAACCTGTATGTAGTATATATAAAAAAAGGCGAAGCTTAATTATCGAGAGAGCAATTTAATGTTTCGGTCTCCACATCGACGAACCTCCTTGAAGCGAATGATGTTGGGGTGGCGCAGCGAGCGGTGGTTGATGATCTCTCTGTACACATTCTCGTCAATCTGCACAATTCAGATCCCCCAAACCAACAAAATTAGAATCCCGTCGCAATCCACCCAGAATTAATCCATCACCAAGCTGAAGAAACCGTAACAAAAAGTTAGAAAAATAACGAACCCGGTGTCCACGCTCGATGCACTTGACGGCGACGAGCTCCCGGGTCTCACGGTTGCGCATCAGCCGCGCCACCCCGAAGTTCCCCGACCCGATGTCCCGCACCGCCTCGTACTTCTCCATATCTACCGCCACCGCTCCCCGCCGTACGGGCTAGTCGCCGCCGCCGCCGCGTGCCCCGCGCGTCCCCCTCGGGCCTGAGCAAGCACGGTCCGGAGGCGCAGCCCGCAGGGGGGGTCCAAGGCGGCCGTAGCCTGATCACACCTGAGAGGAGGGAGGAGCGGGCCGGTACGGCGCGACGGCGCAGGCGGCGGCGCGGGTGGGTTTGCCTCGCGTTGCGTTGCGCGGTTGCGCCTCGTCGGCCGGCGGGTCGGTGTGCGTGTGCGCGAGGCGATCGGGGATTATATAGTGGTGGCGGTGGTGATGGTAGGAGCGCAGCGTGACGGGTAAGCCGTGCCAGCGTGAGAGCGGAAGGGGAGGGGAGACCGGAGGGGAATGGAAGGTGCCAAGGGGGACGGGGAGGAGGAGCGGACGTCGGGTGGGCCCCGCGCGTCGGTGTCCGTGACCCGCGCCGGCCGCGTGGGCCTGGCTGGCTTCGGTTCGCCGTCGAATCCGACGTGTAAAATTCCGTTTCGCTGAATCGGGGTTCCGGTCCTTTTGATCAGGACAACACCTTTCAGAATTCAGACTCGGAGAAAGTGTCTTTACAGCCTTTCGTAATTCAGTTCTTTAATCTGAGATTTATGTAAAAAGGGTTTCCTGGTAGTATTTCTAAGCTCCAACATGTCACTTAAATTCGTAATTTAATCTCCATGCGACGACTGGTATTGTGTAAAGAGTCTAGCACAGATCATACATTCGCCCTGTGTTCGTGTGGCTTGTCAGCCACCCGCCAGTACCATTTTTCTCTCAGAACAAACCAACAACCAATCAACATTACTTCTCTCAGAACAAATCAGCATCAGCTACCAGTCAAACGAACAGGCTCAAGTTGTATTTATTACACTGGAATTCTCGAACTATATAAGTTAACTTTTATAAGAAGAAAGAATTTCGGAGCTAGGTTTAGGTATTCGGCGGTTCACAGGGGACTGGCAAACCATTCTTTTTTTTTGAACAATGGGTACGAAGTGTGACTATTTCATTGATAAAGAATAGAGTTACAGGCCAGAACCTGGCTAGAACAAAACTGAAAAATTTACACTCGCATAATTAGGGTCGCAAGACTCTTCGCTCCTGTGGCTATCCAGGCCGACGCCTCATTTTTTATCTTGGGCGTCACTTTGAGTGGAATATCTGATACCGGAGTAAGGTTTGAACACCATTGAATCAATGTCTCGCTTTGTGGCCATTAAGCTAGGTGTAGGTTCCTCTGGCCAGTCCAGCAAGCAACAATGACCCAGACTCGCCGCGTGTAGCGACATTCAGAGATCAGGTGATGTGTTGTCTCCATCATCGTGTGGCACAGCGGGCATGTGGGGCTGACCCGTCAGATGTCCACACCTTATTTTGTAGCATCAACCATGCAAAGAATTTGCATTTTCGGGTGCTCATGTTTCCCAGATTGTCACCATCTTCGGTATCTTTGTGAAGCCGATGAACTAGGCCTTATAGGCAGACGCTGCCGTGTAGGTGTCATGTCGTGTTAGGTTCCAGACGGTGGTATCTTCCTGTTGCGGGATTAGTTCTGTAGGCGCAACAAGATTCCACAATACCACGAATTGTAACAGGTGTGTCATTGTGAATCTCGTCCGATAGTTGAGGTCGTGGATCCATGTGTTGTCCCGTAAGGCTTCCGCCACCGATCATTTTTTGCGCCTCATATTGTTGAAGAGCAGGGGGGTTATATCCAGTGGGTGTTCTCCATGCAGCCATGCGGAGTTCCAAAAATCCGCTTTCATCCCATTCCCCAAAGTGATGGTGGTGCAACTCGTGAAAAAGTCACTTTCGTTATTGAAAGACATCTAGGCCCTTAGTGGGTTTTGGTGGATTGATTGACAACTAGATTAAAAATCTAATGTCCTTGTTAAGCATGTGAGCAGGTTGTAACATACAAATGACAAGGCATAATATATGGCATTGGTTATCTACATGGTGAAAACAAGCTATGTGTATACAAGATAAGTTGAGGCATGGTTTTAGCCTCATATTGTGAAATGGCTTGACTCAATGATGAATGTCATAATATTTGATATGTGTGATCCCATGAAGCATATAGATGGTATATGGCAAGCTAATAAAGAATAAGAAAGAGGCATATTGATTTTGGAACATTGGATGGTCTCTTATTGAAGGACAAAGCTTGTTATAATAAAAAGGGATATTTAAATTAAAAGAAGGCATGATCTCAATAGAATTTCACTCTTGATGTTGAATCAAAGCTTAACTCAAATTGGCAACGAATGGATGAAGAAATCAAGCAAGGGATTAGCAACGAGGTACTAAGCTAAGGTTGACCGAGTAGTGACTTGGACCATGTGCTTGGCTAGGGTGAAGTGGCTATAGCTTGGAAAGTTTCGAGGTATCAAGTCGAGCCTAACCGAGTGAAGCAATGAAAAAGCATTACATATTCATTGAGTCATGTGAAGGGTGACTTAATCAAGAATTGGGTTTCATTCTTATACAAAGATTGAAGTCACTAGCTCAAGATAGAAGTGCTCAAACCAATGAGACATTGATGGATGGATCTCTCACGAGGATATATTGATCAAGTATGGCTATTTTTGAAGAAGAAGCTCAAGAGTTCTTTTATTGCATTTATATTTGATCTTGAGTATAGGTACGTCGTACTATCAAGAGGGATGCATCACAAGGAGTTTTGATAATGTCTCAGTGCTCAAGTAACCCATGTGAGTTGAGAGAGACACAAAAACCACACGTACACGTCTTTGGGTTTGACCCTGTGTCAAACCCGGTGGCACCGGTTTTGGGAAACCGGTGGCACTGGTTTTGTGTCAGCCGGCCCAACGGCTAGTTTTGAAAACTCGGTGGCACCGGTTTTGGGAAACCGGTGGCACCGGTTTCACTGGAGTTTGCAACGACTAGTTTTGGGAAATCCGGAGTATCCGGGGTTTTTCCCGGAGACTCCGGGTTTTAACTCCAACGGCTAGTTTTTGGAGAGTCGGGTATTTATACCCTTCAACCTCTACTGTTGCAAGCTGCTGTTCCTGAGGTTGCTAGAGTGCTTCCTTGCTATTCCTTGCTAAGCCAAAGCCATTCTAGCTCTCCCCAACCCCTCTTTGTGAGGTTGTTTGATCTTTGCTAGATCTAGTGAGTTGGGTGGTAGAGAGAAACCTTTGTGAGCAACTCAAGAGCACTTGTATCCCTTGAGCACTGTTGGACGTCGTCAAGCTTGTGTGAAGCGTTTGTTACTCTTGGAGGATTGCCTCCTAGACGGCTAGGCGTCGCCCATAAGCTCCCAAGGTGTGGTGAGCTGTGGGACAGTTTGTGAAGGTCGTGCTTCGCCTCCGAAAGGGAAGAAACTATCTAGTGGATCAGGAAAAAGGGTTGAATGCAACCCGGCTTCGGTAGGAGAAGCACCCAACGGAGACTAGGATTCACACGGTGGTGAATCCGAACTTCGGTAAAACAAATCCTTGTGTCCCCTGTTGGTTACCTCGCATTTACATTGTTATATCTATTCTTGCTTGCCTTTTATCATATTGGAGGAGCTACTTGGTTGTTAGTGTTTGTGAAGTGCAGGCACTCCACATTCATCAAATAACTGATCCTTAAGCTATTCATCAAGTTTACGTTCAAGTCAAACAAGCAAACAAGAAGGAGAAGAAGAGGGGAGTCACTGCCAGGCAAACCCGGTGGCACCAGATTTGCAAAACCGGTGGCACCGGTTTTGGGCAGTTTGTTCTTTCCGCTGTGAAGGCGTCAGTCCAGAGACTCCGGAGATTTTTCCAGAGATTCCGAACTTTCCAGAGACTCCGGAGAAAAGTCCGGAGTATCCGGGTTTCACTGATAAATTTGTTTTAAGTGGTGATTTTCGGACTCGCCTATTCACCCCCCCTCTCAGGCGACATCAAGATCCTTTCAATTGGTATCAGAGCCTGGTGCTCCGATTCGAGCTTAACCGCTTGGAGTTAAAAGGATGTCGACTTCTTGTGAGGTATCGTTTGAGCCTCTTCGGTTTGATGGCTCAAACTACGATTCTTGGTCTGCTCATGTTCTTCATGTGTTAAATACTTGGGGTCCACTTTTTGAGCGAGTTGTGGTTGCTAGCATCCTTCCCGAGGATTTTGATAGTGAGGACACGTCCAATCTATCAAAGGAGGAAAAGGAATGTGTGCTCCATAACTACTCTATTACTAACCTCATGTACAATAATGTGAGCAAGGTTATTCGAGAATTCATCTTCAACAATGAAGACATTTGCGATGATGCACATCATATTTGGGTGGCACTCAAAGACATGTATACTAGTGCCGATGATGACGATGGTGAAGATGAAGAGGAGGAGTGCTCAATATCAACATCTTGCATCTCTCCTTCAAAGACCTCATCCACGAAGCAAAAGAGCAACAACATCGCTCCCACCGCCTCTGACCAGGCAAACTCGGTGGCACTGAGTTCAAAACTCGGTGGCACCGGGTTTGGCAGTGAACAACACCAACTTGCTTCGTTGGACTTTCGAGCAACATCGCACAATAATATTGAGGTATCTACAGCCCCTAGTACTTCCTCACTATGTGCTAATGATTCCAAGTCTCAAGTGACTAAAGGTAGAAGGAAGAAGGGAAGTGAAGTTGAGCAATTTAACTTCGTGCTCGACAAGATGACCAAGAAAGACAAGAAAAATGTGCTAGAGCTCATAAAGAGAGTAAGAAGACAAGAAGATGAGCTCACAAGACAACAAGCATATCGTGACTCCTTTGAAGAAGATTTGAAGAAGCTTAAACTGTCAAATGATGTCTTGTCTAGAAAGTGCAAGGAGGACATAACTAAAGCATATGCTTGTGCTACTAACTCTCTATCTTTTGTAGCATCCTTGGAAAAGGAAAATCAAGCTCTCAAGGACCAACTTGAAGAAATCACTTGCAAGTTTGTGAAACTACAAGGAACTCACATAGAACTTGAATATTCTCATGAGAGGCTTGTAGAATCACACACTTTGCTAGAAGTGGCAAATGAGGTTTTGGTAAACTTAGTTAGATCTTTCACACCTCATTTCACCACTAGCACTTGTACTCAAATTGAAAAAGATATATCTTGTGCTAACCCATGTGGCCCAAAAGGCAAACCTTCTTGGTATGATTGTGTGATTGCAGAATCTTGTGATGACTTCATTGCTCAAGAAAATGATGAACTTATGCAAGAGGTCGAAAAGCTCAAGAAAGAGGTGGCTAAGTTGAAGAGAAAAGAAAAGGTGCAACCTTCTCAAGATAACCGTGAGCCCATGGTGAAGAAGCTTGAGAAGAGGACAATCGTCACTAGATCAATCTCCCAACAAAGCCACAAAATCAATGATCACAAGATCGAGGACAAGATGAAGCTAGATCATATCAAGTGCTACAAGTGCTCACGCATGGGACATTATGCATCTATGTGCTCATTCAAGCAAGAAGACAACTCAAACTTATCAAAGAGGCAAAGAAGTCTTGCTCAAAGAAGATGCTTTGGTTGTCATGAGAAAGGGCACAAGATTGAAGCTTGTACCAAACGGGCAAAGATTCCCTCAGGGAAACCCGGTGGCACCGGTTTTGCCAAACCGGTGGCACCGGTTTCACCTGAGAAACCCCATATGAAGCTCAACAAGGGATTTCTGAAGGCTCAAGCAAAATTCAGAGAGAAGAATGGCTTAGTGACAAGTGCAAAGGGAAATGGCAACATCAAGCACAAAATTTGCTACACTTGTCGTCAAAAGGGACATCTTGGTAAAGATTGTCCCAATAGTAAGAACCCTAAGCTCAATCATGTTCATTATAGTAATGAGAAGCTTAGGAGTAACTCAAATTACTCTAGTGCCCCTAAAGTGCTCATTTCACAAAGGAAGGGCACAAAGGCCATTTGGGTACCTAAGTCCTTGATCACTAACCTTGTCGGACCCAATGCACGTTGGGTACCAAAACATGCCTAAAAGGACTTTGCAGGTATTTGGAGTAGCATTGGAGGCTTGGCTCTCTTGAGAAGATATTAATCTACATCCATCATTATCTCAAGACAAACTTTGTGATTCATCAATAGAAAAGGGCCAAGTGACATAAATCAAAGAAATCTTGTTCAAATGCTTCTCCAATGATAAGTACCTCTCACTGCTGTTGTTCTATCTCATATGCAAAAACCTGCTCTTGTGCTAATTGATCATATGAGGTGGACAACCTACATATGTTCTCTTTAGCAAAACTTTATCAAATACCATTCGATGCTATTAACCGCTTCATTTAGAAGCATTGAGTGACTTTTGCATGCAGGAGAACTTATGTGAGCTAAGGGAGCAAAGAGAAATTAAGAAAAGAATAATCAACCATTGAGAAATGCATAAGTGCCAAATTCTGGAAGAATCCGGTGGTACCGGATTTGTGAACTCGGTGGCACCGAGTTTCCCAGGATCAGCAAGGGTTGGAAAGGAAATCTTTGCAAATACCTCAAGGCATATTATTCTTGATCCAAAAATCAAAGGAGACTAAGCAAATATAGTTTGTGAGACACCTTTGATCTAATTTCACATATTCTTATTTGCTTGTGAATTTTGACCGAAATGTGGAGCTTGCTACCCTAGTGCTTTAATTGAGCCAAAAGTGCACTTCTCAAGATTCAAATACTTGATGCACCTATTTAGGGGGAGCTCACTTCACATTTTGTGTCTTTTGGTACTAACATCTCTTGCAAGAATTCATGTGTGTAGTTCAAGTGTGAAATTTCTCAATGTTTTATCTATACTCTTCACTTGAATGATTCTTATGGCAAAGGTGTTGGTTGTGAGCAAGCCACTTGACAAGGAGGTCACCAATCCATATTTGTAATTGTATCTCTTTCTCTTTATTTTGGATTGGACTACATTTATCTCTGGCTACTCACCATAGCATGGTTTAAATTCCTTAACTGGACATATGTGTCCAAGGTAGTGCACATGCCCCTTCCATCCACATATCCATGTGTGCACTATATATTTGAGGAATTTAGCCCATGCTATGAGGTTTCATGTTGGGTGACTTACTTCCATTCCACTCTCAAAGAGTCATCCAATGTGAGACTAGAGCTTGTGCTTTTAATATTTGTGCTCTCTTGTCATCTTAGCACACATTGGGTATTTCTCATCAAAAGTGACAAGAGGACGTTATTGAAAGAATAAAAAGTGCAAGCTAATTTATGTGAGTTTCTCTATGTGAGAAATCATGCAAAATGAAGGCAAAGGTATGAATCCTAAGTTTAAATTATTAATTTGGGCATCTAGGCCCTACTCTTGCTAGTGTGAGTTTTGGTGTGCAAAGGTAGCTAGCATCACCTTGATTTGTTGCTTGGTGGTAGTGATGAGCTTTTAGAAATTTAGTTGATGCCTCACAAATTTTTGTTGGAAATTTTGTGTTCTAACTGTGGCTGAAAATTTTAGTAGAGGCATGAGCTAAATAAGCTAAGACCTATCTTGGCTAGTAATCTTTGCATGCTCTTTGTGACTTAGGATAAACTTTCAAAATCTCACTAGTATGTGTAGGTGGTGTGCATTTTGCAAAATATTTGAGTCTTGATCTTTTAGATCGTGTCTTGTCATTTATGGTTACTGTTGCTCATGTTTGATTGCTGGCTAACCATAAGTGGCAAGATTCTCTCAAGTTCAAAGGAAGCTACTCATTCTTATCAAGGGATTGCAAACCTTGATTTTCTCCCATTTCATCAAAATCCTTCAAAATCCATATCTGAGACAGAGGGTTGTGCAAAAATGAATATAAAAGTCAGAAAAAGAAAGAGGAAAGAAGAAGGAAGTGCAGAGATGGATTAATGGACAAAAGTCCACGGGTTGAGTAGAACCCGGTGGCACCGGTTTCCCAAAACCGGTGGCACCGGTTTCTGTCGGCAGCACAGGATATACCCGTGACTTACCCGGTTACAGTTACCTCTTCACCCCATTTACCCCCCTCTCTCACCCACGACTCAGAACAGTAAAAGGAGAGGGAGAGGAGGCGATTTCTTGGTGATTTGTGGGTTCCTCCAAGGATTTCAAGGCTTGGGACAAGATCTCGGTTCTCCAACTCGGTTGGACCGGATTCCTCTCCATTCCTGGGCTGCAGCAGCTCTCTCACCATGTCGGGAGGTACCCCATGTCTTGGTTTTGCCCGATCTACTTTTCTAGGGACTATTTCTTGGATTCCTTTGGTAGAATGGCTTCTATATGGTCCTAGAACAGATTACAATCAATGGATTCAGGATTTACTGGCTGCTTTTCAGAGGCACATTTTAGGGTTCATGCTGAACCCGGTGGCACCGAGTTCCCCAACTCGGTGGCACCGGTTTCGGTGTTGAATTTCTGGTTCAGTTGCAAAAGGGGATCCTAAAATTCATTTGCATATACTTGTGGCAGAGCAATGTTCCTAAAACCCATATGTATCTCCCTTGTTCACAGATCCAAGGTTTGACGCAGTTTATGGGAGAAGGCAGCCCAGAACAAAGAATGCAAGTTTTGAATTCAGAAGAAGAGAAGGTACTAGCAGCGCTCATGAGATCACAGAAGATATTCCAGAGCCACCGAGAAGGTCCAAGAGGGCAGCGGTGCGAATTAATCTCCCTAGAGGTGCTATGCGCATTGAGGACTCTGAGCCTGAGTCAACCTCTAGTGATGATGATGAGGAGAGCCCGTACAGGCAGGAGCCATCCCCTCCGGAGTCACCTACAGCAGCAGCTCAGCGCAAGAGGAAGGGCAAAAACATCCGCACAGCTAGCCATGAGCACAGTCAGGGCACCGGAGATGATGACAGTGATGGTGGGTATGAGGGCATCTCAGTTCTTGGACCACAGCCCGTTGAGAGTGGTGCCGTGACTCACTTCAATGTGAGAATGAGGCCACCCGTTGACCCTGAGCGCCGCAACATAGTCAACTATAAGGGAAGGGGTATGACAGAAAGGGCAAGAAAGGAAAGGGAAAAGAATCCTTTGACCGTTGGTGGAAGAAACATGGATTATCGGTTTGGCACCAAATTCCATCAAGATTATTATGCTAGTGCTATCATCAAGAAGGACTTCCCCATTGCTCACTCAGAATACATTGATTGGGGATTCTTATCAGTCATGCAGGATGCAAAGATAGCTGAAATTATTCGGGAGTGCAAGAAGAAAAATGTGTATGATATCATGGGTTTTGCCAAGTCATGGAACAGTGAAGCGATTGCACAATTCTATGCCACATGCTACTTCACCTCATGGAAGAACGACAAAATTGTGCATTGGATGTCCGAGGGAAAATGGTTTGGCATCACTATCACTGAGTTTGCATATCTACTTGGTTTTGATGAGGAAGACCTTGGAAGGATGAAGATCCATAGAGATCATGACATGAACAAAGTAGACATGAAGTTCATGTATATCCCGGGGCAAGAATGGAACTTTGGACGAGTTAATGGCATGCTACCATTCTATGCATACTTGCACCGCATGTTCAGAAAGACACTTGCACCTAGGGAAGGGGACCAATCAAATGTGTCAAGCTATGGAAGAGATTTGTTAAGGCACATGTGTCCTAGTGAGCCGGAGTTTAGTGTTGTGGACTACATTTGGGAGGAAATTCATTCCATCTCCGGCTCGCCACAAAAGAGTTGTGGATATGCTCCTTATCTCATGCATGTTATTGAGACCATCACAAACTACACATTTGTCTATGATCATGAGCATAAGCCATTCCACTTGAAGAATGATGTTGTGGGACCTTCACTAGCAGATTTGGAAAGGGAACATGGGGATATTGGAGGCCAAGAAGCCCCCGAACAGCCCACTGCTGCTGCTGCACCGTCTAGGGCAGCAAGGACCTCACATGGAAGAGGGCGTGGTCGTGGGCAGCAACAAGTGCAAAAGCCCCCTTCCCCACTTAGAAAATTGTTCAACTTTTGGTGTGGGTCTTGCATGAAGGCAAATGATGTAGTTCACAAGGAGAGACAGCTTAGAAAGAGGGATTCCAGGATGTTAAGGCACATGTATGAAAACCCCTCTCCCACAAACAGGCCTCCCATACCACATGCACCATCCGATGAGGAAGAAAGTGAGCCGGAGACCTTTGAGAGCATTTGGGAAAGATCACAACAAGTTGATCCGGCAACCAACAAGGATTATTGGGATAGAGCCTATGGAAACTCATACTACAATCCCACCTTTGGAGGAGTGTATAGTGCTCGATCATCTTATTCAGAGGTTCCTTTCATGGGCACACAAGGCCAAGGCACATCCTCTACCATGCCTCCCGTGGATCCGAGTGCACAAGGAAGTTCAGGTGCTGCAGGTGGATACTACTATGGTTCACTTTTTGGCTCAGTAAATCCATATGAGGGAATGCCGCCTCAGTATCCTTCATTCCCGCCACCACCACCCTTTATGCCTCCGAGTCGGTTGTGCAACCGTCTCAAGATGATGAAGAAGAAGAGCCATGAGCAGCTGTACAAGACCCCCCCAAGACCCTTATTGGTGATTAATGACAAAGGGGGAGAGAGTTTGTCGATTGAAAGCTTGCTTTTCTGCTCTGTCTGCACAAATCCGGTGGGTCCGGTTTCCTGATCTCGGTGGCACCGGTTTTGGTGTGTCTCAGTATCCCTTCTGGCAGGCAAACTCGGTGGCACCGAGTTTCCAGAACCGGTGGCACCGGTTTTGGCTGTTGGATGCAACAGGCCCATGTAATAAATTCTCTTTAGCTTCAATTGGACTTGAGAACCTTTGTTATGTGTGTTAAAATGTGTGTTGAACCTTCTCATGCCTATTAAGACTAAATTGCATGTTAGTGTGATTTTATATGGGTGATGTAGTGCTTTTGACAGGGCTGCCTGGACAAAACCAGTGGCACCGAGTTTGGCAACTCGGTGGCACCGGGTTTGGCCAGACAGCACTGCCTTTTCTTGCTCTATGTGTTGGAGTGCTCATTTATTGTATGCATCACGGTTTAAATGTTCACACACTTGTTTTGCACTCCACTGTTGCTAAGATTTAGGGGGAGCTCCATGTTTTCTTGAAAAATGTGCAAATTGGCGTTTAAGGCCAAATATTGTGAACTCCATTCATAAGCACATATTGAGGGGGAGCTCAACCTAAATCTGAGTTTTTAAGCGTTATTGAATATCTTTTGTAAGCTTTAATCGAGGTTGTCATCAATCACCAAAAAGGGGGAGATTGAAAGACATCTAGGCCCTTAGTGGGTTTTGGTGGATTGATTGACAACTAGATTAAAAATCTAATGTCCTTGTTAAGCATGTGAGCAAAGTTGTAACATACAAATGACAAGGCATAATATATGACATTGGTTATCTACATGGTGAAAACAAGCTATGTGTATACAAGATAAGTTGAGGCATGGTTTTAGCCTCATATTGTGAAATGGCTTGACTCAATGATGAATGTCATAATATTTGATATGTGTGATCCCATGAAGCATATAGATGGTATATGGCAAGCTAATAAAGAATAAGAAAGAGGCATATTGATTTTGGAACATTGGATGGTCTCTTATTGAAGGACAAAGCTTGTTATGATAAAAAGGGATATTTAAATTAAAAGAAGGCATGATCTCAATAGAATTTCACTCTTGATGTTGAATCAAAGCTTAACTCAAATTGGCAACGAATGGATGAAGAAATCAAGCAAGGGATTAGCAACGAGGTACTAAGCTAAGGTTGACCGAGTAGTGACTTGGACCATGTGCTTGGCTAGGGTGAAGTGGCTATAGCTTGGAAAGTTTCGAGGTATCAAGTCGAGCCTAACCGAGTGAAGCAATGAAGAAGCATTACATATTCATTGAGTCATGTGAAGGGTGACTTAATCAAGAATTGGGTTTCATTCTTATACAAAGATTGAAGTCACTAGCTCAAGGTAGAAGTGCTCAAACCAATGAGACATTGATGGATGGATCTCTCACGAGGATATATTGATCAAGTATGGCTATTCTTGAAGAAGAAGCTCAAGAGTTCTTTTATTGCATTTATATTTGATCTTGAGTATAGGTACGTCGTACTATCAAGAGGGATGCATCACAAGGAGTTTTGATAATGTCTCAGTGCTCAAGTAACCCATGTGAGTTGAGAGAGACACAAAAACCACACGTACACGTCTTTGGGTTTGACCCTGTGTCAAACCCGGTGGCACCGGTTTTGGGAAACCGGTGGCACCGGTTTTGTGTCAGCCGGCCTAACGGCTAGTTTTGAAAACTCGGTGGCACCGGTTTTGGGAAACCGGTGGCACCGGTTTCACTGGAGTTGCAACGGCTAGTTTTGGGAAATCCGGAGTATCCGGGGTTTTTCCCGGAGACTCCGGGTTTTAACTCCAACGTCTAGTTTTTGGAGAGTCGGGTATTTATACCCTTCAACCTCTACTGTTGCAAGCTGCTGTTCCTGAGGTTGCTAGAGTGCTTCCTTGCTATTCCTTGCTAAGCCAAAGCCATTCTAGCTCTCCCCAACCCCTCTTTGTGAGGTTGTTTGATCTTTGCTAGATCTAGTGAGTTGGGTGGTAGAGAGAAACCTTTGTGAGCAACTCAAGAGCACTTGTATCCCTTGAGCACTGTTGGACGTCGTCAAGCTTGTGTGAAGCGTTTGTTACTCTTGGAGGATTGCCTCCTAGACGGCTAGGCGTCGCCCATAAGCTCCCAAGGTGTGGTGAGCTGTGGGACAGTTTGTGAAGGTCGTGCTTCGCCTCCGAAAGGGAAGAAGCTATCTAGTGGATCGGGAAAAGGGTTGAATGCAACCCGGCTTCGGTAGGAGAAGCACCCAACGGAGACTAGGATTCACACGGTGGTGAATCCGAACTTCGGTAAAACAAATCCTTGTGTCCCCTGTTGGTTACCTCGCATTTACATTGTTATATCTATTCTTGCTTGCCTTTTATCATATTGGAGGAGCTACTTGGTTGTTAGTGTTTGTGAAGTGCAGGCACTCCACATTCATCAAATAACTGATCCTTAAGCTATTCATCAAGTTTACGTTCAAGTCAAACAAGCAAACAAGAAGGAGAAGAAGAGGGGAGTCACTGCCAGGCAAACCCGGTGGCACCGGATTTGCAAAACCGGTGGCACCGGTTTTGCAAAACCGGTGGCACCGATTTTGGGCAATTTGTTCTTTCCGCTGCGAAGGCGTCAGTCCAGAGACTCCGGAGATTTTTCCAGAGATTCCGGACTTTCCAGAGACTCCGGAGAAAAGTCCGGAGTATCCGGGTTTCACTGATAAATTTGTTTTAAGTGGTGATTTTCAGGACTCGCCTATTCACCCCCCCTCTAGGCGACATCAAGGTCCTTTCAGTTATCCATGCATGGTACCTCCATGCCAACCCACGACTTATCAGGGGAGGCCCATTCGTACCGTGACCAGCGCAACTGTAGGGCTGTTGTGAATTTATTCAGATCGCGAACTCCTGACCGTCTTACTCTTTCGACAAAGTTGTCATGGTCCATTTTAACTTGCATTTGCCACCCGAAATCGTTTTGTCTCCTGCCCTGAGGAAGCGTCTGTGGATCTTGTCTAGGACTTCCTTCGGTGGTTTGATCATCTGAGGAGGTACACCGGTTGCGAGGATAGGACCGCTTTGGTGAGACAAACCCTTCCTACCTGAGTGAGGTTTCTTCCGTACCATGTAGACAGTCGTCCAGCAGCCTTGTCAACTTG
The DNA here is from genome assembly GCA_947561735.1 of Cenchrus americanus. Lineage (NCBI taxonomy): Eukaryota > Viridiplantae > Streptophyta > Magnoliopsida > Poales > Poaceae > Cenchrus > Cenchrus americanus. The sequence goes on from OX387244.1 coordinate 12,998,569, forward strand.
GGTTTGGAAGTCCACCCTGCACAACCTTTTTGTCGAGAGCGGCCAAGATATTTGATAAGGAAGTGAGTGCGGGCCACCGACAGCCTGACAAGCTCATTGAGATCAATGCCGCCGCAACTGATCGTCGAGACGTGTCTTTTGGAGGTTCATTGGGAGGCCCGTAACTAAATCAAAATTCTCGAGCAAAAGTTTTAGGTTAGTTACATCTTTGATCGTCGGCTTGAGGAAAATGATTGCATAATCCGCATACATGGAGAGCCTGGATTCGGCGGCACAACCATTTAAGTTGGCCTCTGTCCATTGCCATTGGCAGCATCCGTGTCAGAGGATCAATGGCCAGAATGAAGAGGAGCAGGGAAAGGATCTCCCTACCGAAGTCCTTTTCCATGCTGGATCGGTTGCAGCGGCACCCCGTTGAGCATGACGCTTGAGGTAGAAGTTGAGAGAAGCGTGGTGACCCAAATGATCCATCATCTCGTTGGGAATCCTATGTGTCCCATCAGAGAGAGGAGGTAGTCCCATCTTATGTAGTAGAATGCCTCGGAGATGTCGAGCTTGAGTGTTTTGGTTCTATGGAACCTTCTTGTGAGATTGTGCACATACAGGTAGTTGTCGTGGATGCTCCTCTTCTTGATGAAGGCACTTTGGCATGCAGGAGCTGGTGCATTAGCAGTGCTAGCCGCAGCGCAAGAACCTTTGTGATGATGGTGTGTACGAGGCTAATTGGTCTGAAGTCGCGACTGTCCTCCGCTCCCTCCTTTTTGGGCAGCAAGATGATGTTGTCCTTGTTGATTAGGTTCAGATCGTGGCAGCGTAGCTCGTAGATCGAATTTATGGCAGCCCCAATGTCATGTCGCACTGCCAGCACTTGCGGAAGAAGTGCCCCGTGAAGCCGTCCTGCCCACAAACCATTCAAGAACTTTCAAGCTCCCATGCATGGCATGGGGTTGGATTGCGGATTATTTGTCTTAGTTTTTCCACTATAACAAACTTGGATAAGCATGGCCAATACATATTATACCATCACGGGGTGGTGCTTTAGCAATCTCATCAACTAATAAACTGAGCGCAATTATTGCCTTGAATTGAATATGCCGTTATCCTCAAAATACTAGTTTTGATTTCGATACATCATGACATGATTCGTGAACCAAACCAAAGCTTCAAGTTCAACCCATGACTGAACGTGTGAGAGCTTTACAGGGGACGAATTGGAGTAGACGGCGACGCCATCCCACATCGATCCCAGCAGCGACGACGAAGGACGAGCAAAGAAAAGAAGAAATAATAAAAGGGAAGTCGATTACTGCGGCCGCCACGTACGTAAAACAGCCTCTCGTCTGTTCCCGTACGTCCCCGGAAAACATGGGCGCCGGACAAATCATGCATGCACCGGAGCCGGCCGCCGCTCCCGGCCTCTTGCTTGTCCGGCGCCATGTGAGCGCGCGTGTACCCCCGCCATGATCACCCCCGGTAGTAGCTAATTAAAGGTAATTAGGCGGCGCGCGGCGGCTTTGTTTCCCGTACTGGCACTGCCTCCTGGCTGATGGCGAGCCGGCCGACACTATTCATGTCCGCGGGCCGCCAAATGCCGTGGCCGCCACACCACACCACAGCACCGAACCGCCGTGGCGTCGTGTAGTAATTAATTGAGGCCTAGCCACACACACGGCACGACCGCGCGGCGCGTAGCCCGGTGTCAAATCGCGTATGGGCCGGTACGCCGCGCAACACTGCACATATCCTTGGCCGCAGTCAATTCCTTCAGCATCCGTGACAGTTCAGGGCTTCTTCACTGGCCGCGCGCCCCGGTGGGGGAGGAGAGCGCGCGGGGACGAACGCCACCGCGAGGGAGACGGACACGTACGTGTGCGCGCGCCATGGGCGGGGGCCGGTGACCTGCCGACTCCGGGAAGTTGATGTGTGCAGCTACGTGACCTGCGCGCGCGGCGTCATGGTGGCCAAGGGGCGTGGTGCGTCTGGATATCTCCTCGCCCCTGCCGAGGCTTCACGACGACTTATGCGTCTCTCTCTCTCGATCGATCGATCGATCGGTTGGGCTGGCCACGCTGCTGCGTGCTCGACTTCGGAGATCGATCGAGATTCGTCAGGGTGGTGTGTGACGTGGTCGTGTACTCGTGTGTGGGCTCGGCTTTTGTGTATGCTTGCATGGAGGGGGCCGGGGTGGCGTGCGTGGGCGGCGAGGTGTGGCTAGCGACTGGAGATCGAAGAAGATTTTTGCTAGTGTCAATTAGTGTGATGTGCTACCAGAGTACCAGGTCGCCGTGTCTATCTATCTAATAACTTGTCAATCAACGCATCAGTCTGCAGCAGCCAGCAGTAGGGACGCCTCTGCTTGAGCTTTCAGCACAGTTATTGTACATCTAAGACCACTTCTGATTTAGATTAATTCACTATCTAGAAAAACTTGCAATTCAATTTACAAATAGATAATTTCGGCGGCAGGACTCAGGTCCACTCCCGAACGCAATAGCAGAGAGGTCCGAGGGGGGAATAGAAGAGATGAATTTCCAGTTTTCCACACTTCACGTACATGTGCTGTATACAGAGTACACACATGCTATCGCTTAGACCCGGCGTCCTATGTACTGTACGTACGAGCCAGGACACACGGGCATGGAAAAAACAAAATAAACGCGTGTAACGCCGGCCCGGCAGGGGGGTACGAGAGCTACGGGCAGCATGGGCACGGGTGCGTACGTGCCCATCAGAGTTGAGAAGCGTGACATGTTTGGTCATGTATAGGCTCCTCACCCGGCCCCCCTCGCAGATTATTGGCCGCAGCATCCTTTGATCACGACACAACGGAAAACTAATGAGGTCTTTTCCGGTGCCTTAAACCACCCATGAGTGGTATGAAGTATAGAAGAGGCAATTTAGTACTACTCATGCATACCACCGCTTGGTTTTACGAAGTATAAAGGGGTAATTTAGTATTACCCATGCATACCACCTCACACTACCGTTTGGTTTTACGAAGTATACAATTGATCTGAACCGTTAGATGTTTGTATACTGGTCCTTTTTTAAGAGTAGTATACCCTAGTATATGGCACCGGAAAGGAGCTCAAACTAATGCCGTCGATCCACGAAGAGGACGGCAAGACCGGTCCCAAGATATCGAGTAACATTGTAAAAATTAAAAAAATATATATATACCGCACACCTGAACCTGAAGTAGGTAGTTAGCAGATGTCATCATGGTTTGAATTGGACGTTGAATCTTGAAACACCAAATACGCAGGCACGAGTGGAGAGGAGTTAATAAAAATCATAAAAGCATATCTTCCCGTTTTCTTCTTATTGTTGTTGTTGTTAATAAAAATGGAAGTTCTTAGCCGTGAAGGTACTGCTAGCGTCCAGGCCGCCATGTGGCCCGCTGGAGCGACGCAAGCGACGGGCGAGAAAGGGCCAGCAGCCAGCCTGCGACGACCAACCTGCCGCCGACGTGGCGCGGGTCACGACGGAACACGAACGCATTGGCCGGATCCGTGTGGTTAATCAACACATTTTGCCCCCTTTTGCCGCGGTCACGTGCGTGCGTAGCGAGATCTATTGCAGGAACGGCCAAGGGCACTGGAAATAAAACCAAGATGCGGGATTGCAGAGCCCGGCGGTAGAGCATCTGAGGAGCAATTGAATCATGCCCCCGTGCTGAAAAAGCATGCATATATGCTGGCAGTGGCACCGTACCTATCGGCACCTGCACCTGCCGGGATGCTCTGCCATGATCACTGATGGACAGCGTCAGAGCGAGGTTAACGCATGCTGACATGATCACTCAACGACGAGGCATTCGTAGTGTCACTTAAGCTAGTCGTACGTTGTGACATTGGAGTGACACACACCCACATGTAATAGGTACAAACCCGTAGCATTCAGCATACGACGGAGAGCCATCGGTACACGCACGCACAGGTTGCTGAATGCTGACGCGCACCAATCCGTCGTCGTCATTAGTTTTGTCTAAGTCTGACTGAAACTTTTTGCGTCCAGATCGAACTTTATTCAGTTCATCTGGTCGTCGATCGGAATAGAAATTGGCTACGCCGTCACATATTATAGTGCGGTCGTATATTCTCTCCGACCTGGAAAGGGCGAAATTAAAGGCCACTCTCGCAGACGCACGCGACGATCGGCGAAAAAGCAGATTGCCAAGAGCCCAAAGATTCACTCGTAATCCGAAGGGCCAAGCGGCACTTTTGGCGACGACGATTTTCCTGTCGAATCACGGGCTAATTAGTAGTACTGCTGTTACCTTAACTAGTCGAGGTAGTACACAAGCAAATGGTGGCTTGATTGTTTCGGCGTGCATGCGCCATTGTTGCGGCCATGTGATTTGCCGGCCGGGTCGGGGTCCCCGCGCGCGCGCGGCTCAAACAACTCGCGTATCCACAGTACGATTACGATGGCACAACAGTCTCTCCCTACCCCCGGCCTCTTCTTCGTTTGGTTTTCTCGTTGTGGTGATTTCGCTGCGATTTTGCATGGTCCCTCTATGCCGTGCGTGGTAGGTAGTCTCCTCCATTCCGGCCACCTCGCGTCGAGAAAGAAATCAAAGCTAACAATGAATTAATCTCTGGGCAGAAGGGTGAGAAACTAAGAGATTATCTGACTCGACACAGATGCTGGACTCTTTGAGTAATGTTTTTGCATAAGAAACACTCAGACAAAAGCACTCTGGGTTGCCTTTTAATTTGAGGTTTTTACGGTACATGATACGACCCAACGGTTGTACGGTCGTGTTATCGGTTTTTTCTATGGGTAAAATGGTAATTTGATAGATATATATTGTTTGGAAAAAAATTCCCCGCTGCCCCCTTTACTAAGACATTTCATATATTTCATTTCCTGTATTATAACAATATCATTTTAAATTTTCGATAATACGCTTATGCTACCGGTACCGTACGACAGCTAAAAAAACCAGTAGTATAGAATTAATCTCAATCGTCGGATCCTTACACATAAGTCATTTTCTATTACATACGAGTCCTTTTCAACCGGACGTACATGTCGTATTCTGTACTGTAAAAAACCTCTTTAATTTGGCACTGTCCATATACCAAAATATTTACAACAATTTCACGTATCAAGGAACTCAAAAGGGAAAAAACAGAGTGAGAAAGAGGAAAAAACAATTCCATATGCATGTAGGTCAGGTTAGGTATATTCTCCTCCAATAATCTCGCGGCTAGCTAGCTAATTAGAGCAAGCAGTCCCTTAACCAACCTGACGGAAAAGGAAGGCACCCAGCTGATAGCTCATCCCCTGCGTGTGGCGTGGGATCTATGCAAACCATCATCAACCACCACCATACTCCAACTCTCCTCAAAGAAATAAAACTTCTTTTGAATCTGGTGGCCCGTCGAAAGCCATCAGGTAGTAGATAGCTAGCGAAGTTGCGAACCAACAGCGAAGCAACAGTTTTGGTTGCATAGCTTTTCAAATCCTGCATGTAGTTATTGATAATCTGGGCTTTAAAATGCTCATCAATCATCACTCCTCGATCAGGATTTGATTCTGTCTGAGAGACCGAGACTGCATGCAGCTCTCTGAGGAGTCTTTCCCCACCGTCTTTGGTTGAACCAATAAACTAGCGCAGGATAGCAAGTGGGGGGGGCATCTTTTGAGATCAACCCATGCATGGCATGATTCATCAGGGGCCTCCTTTTGGTTTGACAAGCTGGTCTAGGCTCCATAGAACCCCACTTTGAGCTGGAACTGGGTTCTGAAGAACTGAAGAGTGAAGAGTACCTCAGCTCTGATAGGGGTACATGATTTGCAACACTAAGCAATAGCAAGCTGTAAGGTGTCACTGACGAGTGGAGCCGGTGAAAGGACCTATTGTGCGTTCCGTAGGTGCTTGGTCTTGGGGCTCTTGGCGATGAACGCATACGTGCCGTGGGAGAGTGGTAATGGTATCCGTCGTGTCCATGGCTGGTACAGGAAAATGGAGCTGGATGTCTGGTGATTGTTTGTCCCATCCTTGGTGGTTAGCTGAAATAATATTCCTTGGGCTTAAAGGTAGGCAATTACTCAGCAGGCCCAAGGCCCGTATGACATACTAACCGGCCTATTATTTAGGTACAAGTAGATAGGCCCATTTACATCAGAACTTGGTTGTTAAAATGTTCGACCTTGCCGATTTTTTTATATTTATTTTATGGCGATTTTGCAAAAATATATGGTCCGCCACAAAGATCATATATTTTTGCAAAATCGTGATAAAATAAATATAAAAGAATCGACCTTGCCGGCCATGACGGATGTCAGGCATCCTAATAGGAGCATTGAGAAATATATGCAGCTCAGTACTACCGAACGTCGATCTGATTTGTACCGCTGCTACTGTTATGTTCAATTTGTTCATATTTGGCCTGAGCCCTGAAGCTTGTACACATGTCTCATCGTCTTCATTTTTCGAAACGGAACTAGACAATATCTCTTACTCTAAAGGGGAACACTGACGGTCTGACAGCCATTGGATATTAGCTAAGCTCTTGTTTTTACAATACAACCCAACGCAACACCCTACCTTCGATGCCTCACGCATAGTACACAACAAAGGACGCACACGCACAGCGACGACGCACTGATCGATCAATCACAGACAAAAAAAAAACTTGCGCATGATCTACTCTTTGTCGTCGTCGCCGATGATGAACTTGCCGGTGCCGGGGTTGATGGCGGCGATGAAGAAGAAGAGGACGTTGAAGAGCACGAGCGGCTCGATCTCGTTGATTGGCACGCCCGTCTCGATGTTGAGCTGCGCCAGCGCGCCCTTCCCCGTGATGATCTCGCCGATGATGGAGAAGGCCACGCCCAGCTGCGCCAGCCGCCCCACGAACAGCTCGTTCGACTTGGTGAACCCAAACAGAGGCCCTGCATCCATTGCAATTGCAGCGGAAGCAGAATCGTCAGATCTAGCGGCGGCGCTGGGTGAAGAAGTGCATGGGTGATGCAGTGTTTTTACCTCCCTCGCTGAGGCCGAGGGCGCCGCGGAAGCCCTTGCCGGGTTGGATGACGGCCTTGTCGAGCCCGGTGACCTCGTCGACGAAGGTACCACGGTCTCCGAGAGCGCCGATGGCGCCGAGGAGGGTGAAGAGGATGAAGAAGAGGAGGAGGGGCTCCGCCTCGTAGATGGGGATGCCCGTCTCCAGGTTCAGCTGGGCGAGGATGCCCTTGCCGGTGATGGCCTCTCCGAGCAGCGACGCCTGGCATGTTCGAGAACAGTGTAAACAAAATCTTCGTTTTATTTGTGGAGAATATATATTTGAAATTTTGTTTTATTTTACTCTGGGAAAATGTAGTGGTACATGTGTTATTTTACTTTTTGACCGCTAAAATATAAATTATTTTCCTTTTCTCACATACTACGTTTATTTCCCATCATGTTTTAATTTGTTGCCGACTGAACTTTCACATATGGAAGCTGACAACTCCAGACAGAGTGTGTGGCGTTATCCTACGAGAGTGTGAAGAAGTGTATGGCTGTGCTTTTTCGCTGAATGACGAAGTTCCTCTTGCAACCTAATTATAATTTTTTTCCCTTGATGATACTGTATCAGAGATCGTGCGTCGTTTTGTGATGGATGACCAGTGTGAAAGATACGCTAAAAAAAAGACTTCCTTATGCTCTTTCATAAGCGTGTATGCACGTGCAAAAACATGGGCGTGATGGGTTTCTGTTGAGTACTCACGGCAAAGCCAAGCATGGCGACACGGCCGACGAACAGCTCGTTCTCCTTGGTGAAACCGATCCCGCCGGACGTCCCGAAGATACCGTCCTCAACCTTGGGCTTGGGCGCAGCAACCTGTAGCAGAAACACCATCATGGACATGGCAAATTGGCGATCGCCACCACGCGGATCAGGACAGAAGAAAATAAACTACAACTAGGATCGGAGCACGCATGCACGCGTGCGCCCACGGAAGAAAAATAGAACAGCACGCAGTGTGCGCGTGTGTAGAGCTGAAGAGCTCCACTGCACGGACCTTCTTGGCCGGCGCGGCCTTGGACTTGTTTTTGAACAGGGCGAGGGTCTTCACGGAGACGGACTTGGAGTGCCTGTTCACCGACGACGGCAGCGCGAACCGCGGGTACGCCGCCGCCGGCCGGGCGGCCTGCAGCGACGGCAGCGCGCGGCCGCCGCTGACGCCCGTCGACACAAGCATGGACTGCGCCATAATTCTATATATCTGTGCCGCGCCGCGCGCGCCTTCGTTCCTTCACAGACAACACAAGAGACACGCTCAAGCAAGCGCTGAGGGTCGGAAAGGAGCTGTGCGCTCGCAGGACGCAGAGGTGATGATGCGCGCGCGGCTGCTGCGTGTTCGTGGTGGTTGTCTGGCCCCGAGGCTGCTGCGTGGCCAGTTCTTTATGAACGAGATCACACGCGCGGAGGGGCGTGAAGCTGGCGTGGCGCGAACTGGCGGTGGCGATTGGCGAGCGGCGGGGGCGGAGGATAGGGTGCGGGGTGGGCTGCCAGGACGCCACGTCTCCGCGAATACAATCTATGGCTGCGGCGCCGCCCGAGGGCAGGGCCAAGCAGCTGGTCTGCTGGTGGCGGCTCCTGCGGTTGTCCGGCCGCACGTACGGTGGGAGTGGGGTGGGAGAGGCATGGGACGTGTGGAACGAACTGATGGCGCCCGTTGGCACGATACACGCGTCACCGAAGAAAAAGGAAAAGTGCTCTCTGCTGCTGACCTCCGTGAGGAGTACACTGTGTTGAGAGCAACGGTCTGTGCACTCGTGTATGGCAGTATGGAGCAGCTAGCAAGCTACCATCTTAGCCTCTCGTTTGTTATGAGTCGAAAAATTGAAAATCTGATCTCGTTATTGTATTTCCAGCTTCAACTGCAAAAGGCACCCTTCCTGTTGTGTGGTGTGGAACTGTGGAGTCGTAGGTGAGCCACCCTGATACTTCAGCTGCCATAATAATTTGTTCTTGTACCATGAAGAATTTCACCAAATAATGTTGCCCTTCACCCTCTGCATTGTCGTCCCAGAGTTCAAATAATCACGCAATGCATCAGGCCATTTCGGGGACAGCAAACTATGCAAGGGATCCGTCGGATATTCCTGCATCCCATTCCAGCAAGTCCAATGGATTCAGACTAACAAAAAATCTGTTCTGTTACATACAATCTCCTCCCTATAAATATCTGTCAAGGGACCACATACAACAAATGGTTCCATAGTGTAGTGGTTAGCACTCCAGACTTTGAATCTGGCGACCTGGGTTCGAATCCCGGTGGAACCTTTTTTTTCTCAGAATTAGCAAGATACTTCGCCTTAGAAGTCTGATAAGGTTTAAAGGTAAAAAAGGAATGTCTCGTAGCCTTCTGGACCTATTTTACAAGTTGCCAAAGGCATTTTAGTACTTTGGATGAGGTTTTGAGATGAAAAAGTTGGATACCCTTTTATTCTTTCTGTTTGCAATCTGTATAATGTTGCATTCATGTCCCACCTTAGCATTTTCCTAACAAATAATGATAGTATGTCTGTGTGGTAATGCACATACTGCCAAGTGCCAACGAACACTTTCTGGTTGAGATCATAGCATAAAGATGTATACATATGAATCGGTTACTCTCCGGCGTCAAGACTTAAACATACCTCTCTGTCTTTACACGAACAGAACTATAACCTTCTAAAAATTTAGAATACACCATCAGGGAAGATGCATTCAATCTTGATGTCTCTGCTGATTTCTTTCTCGTGCATACGCTTTAAATAGATCGATGCCTAAAAATATGTTGAGCAGATTCATTCCTGCCATACCAAGAAGAGCTAGTGGAAGCTCAATGCCCTTACCAAACTTGTGGGCATCAGCGATGAGTTTGTATGTAATCAAGATATGGCACACCACCCTTGCAGTCACAAAGGTTGTCCAGTTGAGTGCCCATTCCAGCTTCACCACTTTCCGACTGAAATCACGAAATCCAGCCATCCGCCTCACTTTCCTTATATGCAAAAATATGGAGTGCAGCTGCAATCATAAACTTTGTCAGTTTGTCTGCTCTATGAATATAACTTCAGATAAGATATTGCAGCTAAAGAAAACCTCCTGATAGAAACATTATTAAGCATAAACAATTCACATAGAGGAGACTGAGATTAATTTGTGTTTATCTTTGGAGATCTTTATAGACATAATGGCCACAATAATTTTCTCTTCTAGATGGAGAATAAGCTTGTATGATAATTGAACTAACAAAATATCCATTGCAAAAATGGGGAAAAAAAACTAAAGCAGGCAACCATACATGCAATCAAGTCTATTGCTGTCATGTGGGGTCGTCAACACCAGAGGCGCGGCCGAGCCGGCGCCGGCGACCCACCCAGCCGTGGCTAGGATCTGGATATGATTGTTGGTGTTTTTCCCTTTCGTTAGCAAAAGTTGGTTAAGATTAGATTTGGTTTGTTTCTAGAGGACTCATATAAACTCGTGTGTAATCCAGGATTAAGGGTTAAGCAAGATTGATCTATTCCTAAATCTCTCTCTCTCTAGTCTCCCTCCTGCTGCTCACCATTGCGCGCGGTAGCCCCGGCGCCACCGCCTCTACCAACTCCGCCCTTGACAATTGCAGTAAACTGTGCCCCAGATACAATGAAGATGCAAGTGCAAACACCAATGGTTGAAAGACTGACCAGGCAGGGAAAATAATTATAGCTTTCAAAGTTTCAAGGTCATACTGAACGGACTAACCACCTTATTTCTACATCGCATGGCAAATCTAGAAAACAGATATGGGGGAGAATGCATATTACTAAAATTTGCAGGATCATAGCAACAAAACTGGGGCTAATGCATATGACCTGACGACCATCTACTGATAAAGGATATACTTGCGATAATCGATGCCAATTTGGAGGCTTAAAAACAGCCTAGTGGCCAATTGCTCATAAAATCTACGACAACCATTCCCTTGCTAAAGCAATATGCATTTATTCTTCAATGAAAAGTGAGTAAAAAAAGTTGATGCTTGTAAAAAGGTGGCACAATAAAGAATAAATTTATTTCAAGCACCAAAATAGCACAATTTTCAACAAAATTTAAATGTCTTCAAAGAATAAAAAGAGATAGATGTACCTCGCACACAAGAGAGAGAATTAGGTAGTTGATTGTTACATTTCTATAGAGAGCTAGTGTAAAACAAATGAGCAGGATCAGGTGATGCATGAGAATTCCAGGAATCCATCCACTGTACAGCCGGTAACGGAGCATATCCAATTGGTCATATGCAAAGTAGCCACAAGAAAAGCAGAGAGCAGAGTATGCTCCAATCCAACTGCCACCAAATAGTTCTTCATGCTCAAACATATTCTCGAGGCCCTTATCACGCCATTGATTGACAAGAACAAAAATAACTGCATGTGCAATGGCATCAAGTCAAAACAAGCCTATATAAGATTTAAAAGCATGATGCAACTGATGGTGCTTCCAATTTTCTATAACATCTTTACAAGTTTCGCAACAATCCCCAAAACATTTTGGGTGTTTGGAGAAGTAGCCAAAAGCTATTTTGGGAGCTCCACCCAAATAGCTCAAATAGCACCTCTTGGGAGGATAATTTTTTAGAGTGGGTTAGTTGCAAATAGCTCTAAAATAGCCCACATGTTTGGCTTCTTTTGAGCTATTTGGGCTAAAAAGGAAAGAGCTAGAAAATAGCCATGGGATTCAAACACCCCCATTGTTACCGGTGGCTTTGCACATTACTTAGCTTTGCCAGCCCTGAATTTAAGAGTACACTGTACATAAAGTGAATCCAATAGAGCTTAAAGGAGCATACATTTGATCAGTACTAAAGGGGACGAGCAGTTTTATGTGACAAAAACAAAATGTACTCTTTTTAACAAACTCTGGCAGCATTTTGTGGTGAATCCCATACGGATAGGCCATGAATTGGGCATTCGAGCAATGTCGCACAGTTCCAACCAGCAAATCTGACACCAACACAAATGACACTACGGCCATGGAAGCAACAACCCGCAAAACAAATTGTACTTAAATCTACGCTTGCCCCGGTTCCCCTAAGGAACAGGCATTAAGCATCATCTCGATTGTATAGTGTCAATCCACTGTGCGCTCCTCTTTCCTCGACTCATCTAGTGCTGGAACCTATTTAATCGTATGGTTTCTTGCAGTCGACGCATAGCCGACTAGCAAAAGGTAGGGAACGGAGGGTGGGGGCTGGAGGAGGCAAGGAAGAGAAATCTATACCGGAGGCGGAGGTGAGGGAGGAGTGGAGGAGGGAGACGGCGGTGTTGACGAAGAGAGGGTCGCGGGACACCGACGCGCGGACCGCGGCGTTGGCAGCCTGGAAGAAGGCGAAGCCGGCGGCCACAGGCGCCAGCTCACGTCGCCCCCGCACGCCGATCTCAAACCCTACAGACACCGCCCACAGCACTAGCGTCGCCGCGAAGAACGCGCTCGTGTCGCCGCCGCCCGCGGCCCCTCCGGCGCGGTGGGGCGGCATCGGGTTCGTCGTCGACTCGTCGTGGCGAACGATGAGCCGCACCCCGCAGGACCGCACCGCTGCTCGCTCGGCTCTTCCCCGACCACTTCCACTGGGCCCGCACGATATCAAGGCAATGGGCCGTAGAAACTACTAGTAGAAAGTAATTTCAGCCCAATTAGTGGGTGCCTGAGTTAATATGACAAGTGGGACCCAGCTTAAACAATAGGAAAATAGATTTTGGGGATTGAAATCCTGGTACCATCTCGCTCGTTGGTCAGTCGCCGTCTGTTCGATCTGTACCATCCCCACCAGCAGCACCGGCCGGCCGCCGCGGTGGGCGGGGAGAAGCAGTCATGGCGTCCAAGCAGATGGAGGAGATCCAGCGGAAGCTGTCCCTGCTAGCCTACCCACGGGCCAACGCCCCCGCGCAGTCCCTCCTCTTCGCCGGCGTCGAGCGCTACCGCCTCCTCGAGTGGCTCTTCTTCCGGTACGCGCCCACTCACCAGCGCCGCATTTCCTCTGCACTATTGCTATCTGGGAGTCGAAATCTTCTGCTAGGTTTGGCCTGCAATTTTGGAATTTCGGTTCGGAACTGAGGGTTTGTTCATTTGATGTGCGTTCCGGAGGCTCCTAGGCGACAGATCGCCCTTCACGCAGCAGAACTGGCAGGGGGATAGCCTGGACCGCGACGAGGAGAACAACAGAATACAACGTAAGTTTTTTTTTTGTTTCGTAGGCTAAAGTGCTTTGCATTCCTGGGATCGTGCGTGGTGCTGACGGTGACTTAGGATTTTGCAGACCTGGCGGAGATAGCTAACTTCCTGGGCATCACACCTTCCGTGGACACCGAAGCGATTCAGGTGAGAGAAATGGCTGACCCTATTAGTGTTATGTGTTACATTTGCTGGATTTATACTGTTAATATGTTATTCTCATGCTATATGTCTAGTGAATTGTACGCCATCACTATTGCAAATTGAGCTGCAATGTGTGTCATATTTCGAGGGTTCACAATTGTCGTTATTGCAGGGTAGAGGCAGCTATGAGGAGCGCGTGGAATTGCTCCGTCTCATTGTCGATCTAGTGGAAGCTAGTTGCTATGCTGACAATCCAGAATGGAGGTTTGGTTTGCACACTACTGTTTGTATCGAAAATGAAATGTGCCTACTATGATGGTTGATGATTGTACAGGAGATACTATATAAATCACGATCAGTTTTTTGTTTTTTCTAGCATGGTGATTTGATGTCAAATGAAATCTGTTACATAGAAACTTATCGTGTTAATTTGCATGTGAGGGCACTTGACATGAAGTACATAACAAATTTCACTATTGTAGTGTTGACGAGCAATTGGCAAAGGATGTGCAACTCGTAGATTCAATTGCTGAGAAACAAGCCCAGATTTTCTCAGAGGAGTGCAAACTTTTTCCCGCAGATGTTCAAATACAATCAATTTACCCTTTGTAAGTGTTTCCAATTGATGTACTTGCTACATGTTTCAAACATATCCAGAATTGCTCCACTGGTCTGGACCTTTATTGCCACCCTGTGCCCCCCCCCCCACACACACACATAATAAAAGTGTTAAAACCACCTCATGTAATCTGCATCTTAGCTGAATTATTTTGCAGGCCTGACATAGCAGAACTAGAGTTGAAGCTCTCTGAGTATACCAAAAAGATGTCAAATTTGCAACATATGGTTCAGGAGTTAGCATCAAAGGTACAACAAGATATAAGATGGTACTAAGGTTTTCAATTCAGTGCCACTTGCCCCAACGAACTTTGGTTTGTGTTGACCGAAATTGAGATAAATTTATCTGCACATTTTGCTTCGCACTTCTGAAGCTTTAAATCTCACAGGGCTTGTGTGATAATTATCTAGCCAGAGCCAGTCAACCTTGAGTCATTGACATACTATGATGTTCTCACAGGAAATGTCTTATGATCTTGTCTTGTTCATGCGCTCTGCATCCCATGTTTTTGGACAATTCCACGTTTTATGTATATTTCAAAGCATACACCAATTTAGCTTAGTTTTTTTAATAAATAAAATGTTGGTATATACTAAGATCTGAAATTTTGTGCGCTTGATTTTTCTGTAAGCTTACCCCATCTTCCTTGGTCTAAAATGATCTTTTGTTGCTTTTATTTGTTGTACTTATGTATTTCTTATAGTCCTTAGGATGCTGTTTCAAGCTAACATGTAGTTATTTGTGATTAGTATGATTACAATCCCAATGAAGACTATGCCGAGACAGAGTTGAAGTTGAGGGAACATTTGCAATCATTTTTGGAAACTGTTAAATCCTTCAATACAATATATACTAAGGTGAATATTTTATACAGCAGTCCTACTTTCCCCATAACTTTTCTAGATGGATACCATATGTTTTCTTTAGTGATTATTATTTTTAAGTGATGTATTGTTAGTTGATAAAGGTGAATTGTCGCTGTAGGAAATTCATCCTTGGACCCATATGATGGAGGTGCCACAACTGCATGGCTTTGGCCCAGCCGCTAATCGCCTCTTGGAGGCATATAACACCCTTTTAAAGGTAATTTTGGAATAGTTGGTTCATTTCTTTTTCCTTACTATTGCTGCCCTAGTGAATTACACAACATGATATTGTTAACTCAAGGGATGAAAATAGTGTGGAATCAAAGAGAGTGCATTTCTGCTGGAAAATGAGAAACATAAGTATGGTTGCATGACCTCACAGTTATTAGGAATCTTCACTTCTCTGGCCATTTCATTTCATGCTCTTTCTGACTAGATACTACACTCTGTCCTTTTTCGGCTACTTGTTGCTGACCTACAAAACATGCTTTGACCTGGGTGATTATTTGCGATTTTTCAGTTCCTTGGAAATTTGAGGAGCCTGCGAGATTCGTATACTGCAATGGCTGCTGGGTCACTGTCAGCATCCAATGAGCCTTCATCAGTCACCAAAATCATATCAGACTGCGAATCTGCACTGACATTCTTGAATCACAGCCTTTCCATCCTTTCAACCTCCGTGGCACGGGAGCAAGGGGAGACACTCTAATGTTACAGCACTGGTATATCAGGAATTTAGGATACGTATCTGGGAACATATCTAAGCTTGTAGTAGTTCAATTGCTTTTAGTTTGAGTTGAGGCATGCAGTAAAGATTTAGTGCCATTTGTTGGTGTGCTCGTGGCTGTAGTTTGTAACACAATATAGCAGTTGTTCAAGGCCAGACGCCTGTATCGCTCACAAGCTAAGCCAATACACATATACGGCTGCATCTCACGCCTACCAAGCTCTTACGGCTTTGCACTTCTGTGCTATGTTTATTCTTCCGCTTGAGAACTAGCCTCTAATAACGACCCTTGGACCCGCGGTTCCCGTCTTGGCTCCAGCCTTCGTCGGAGCCGGACGACGGGACGATGCTTGGCTGCTTGCCATCGCTCGGCAAAGCAGCATGGCTAGTCATGTAAACACCCTTCGATCCCGCGGTCGCTGTCGTGGTGCCGGCCTCCGTTGGAGGACCCCGGCGACTGTTGGGGCACCTGCAAGAGACAGCACGGTGAGTGACGTGCAGCCTGCAGGATACCGAGAACCCAAGGGTTTGGTTTTTGAGGGATCTTGATTTCGTGCTTCCTTCCCCGTGTAGGCCGAACCAAAGTGTGTGCTTCTTGGTCATATAGAGACAAGTGTTTCAACTATACGACATAAATTTTCTGATATAACATATGGTATGTCACATAAGATCAGGGATTAAGAGCCCGATTGGTTGAATTCCAATTGTTGCTTAGTTATTACCATGGCAAGCTAAAATTAGGGTAAGCTGAAGTTGTGACGGAATGAAGGTACTCATGGACTCATGGTTTTGGACGTGCTTGGTTAGCAGCCACTTCCAACCAACGCCACATGGTTGCACTACATTGTCAAAGGTTGGTTGTCAGTATTAATTCCCCTCGAGATGTTGTTAGTGATATGCTATGGTTTTGGCTACAAATATGAAATATTGGTGTCATTTTTTTTTTGACAATGAACCTTGACCAAATTTCTGACAATTTGTTCGATAATGCTCTAAGCCCAAGTAGAAAGTTCACGTACTAGAGTAGTCTGTTTTAATCATTAACATTTCTTTCTTGCTCGTAGGTCTAAGAGGGACAAATTATTGAACAACACTCCATCCATCCTAAATTATAGGTTTTGTATTTTAAGATCAACAAATTTTGTTATGCACATACATAAATCAAAAATCTAAATGCATAGCAAAAGCAACGAATTTGGAGAATCTAAAATGACATACAATTTGGAATGGAAGGACTACCATTTATACTCTCTCCGTTTCCTAATATTTGTCGTTTTGGCTTTTCTAGATACATTGCTTTTGGTATGCATCTAGATATATATTTATATCTATAGCAAAAGGAATATATCTAGAAAAGCCAAAATAAAATGACAAGTATTATGAAACGGAGTGAGTAGTTGTTAACAGCAACGAACACCAAACTTTACCATGACAGAGTGAGTAGGACACGACAATTTAGTTCACCGACGTAGTACATAAAGGGCCTTACTCCAAAACATGCAGTTGTAGGACAACCACTCCGGAAACATAGGACAACCACTACGTCGCACAGAAATGTATGAAATGTCAAAATGATAAGTATTATGAAACAGAGGGAGTAGTTTGTTGGGGAAAATGGTCTTCGAAAGCGTCATGCCACGTCCGACCAGGAGGTTGGCTTCGGTCCACATGCGACTTCGGTTTGTGTGATGAAGTGTGCAACGGTGATTTAACGATAACGCTGATGGTACTCGAGTTATGTGAGTGTTATTTCGCTAGAACAGCCCCCCCTCCTCGACGATCCCGAACGGCGCTGACCTTCGGTGCCGAAGGTGTGGATTGATGACCCTTGGCGCCGAAGGTGTGAAGGGGCTTGAGGCACCACGCGTCGGTTGTGCCCAGGCTCATGGTTGAAGGCAGTCCGGGCGGGACGCCTCGGAAGCCCGTTGCGATCGGGACGGAGTCATGGGCCGGTTTGGTGCCGGAGGCGCGGCGCTAGCGGTGGCCTCGGCTCCGCCGAGAAGGTGCCATGACACGTGGTTATGGCGGACGTGTAAAGGGGCACGGTACGAAGGCCGAGACAAGAAGCGCCGCGTGTAAAGGTGGCTTGGCCGTACGAAGACACGTTGGAGGCCCGTACGACGCGGGGAGTTCTTGTTATGCCCTTGTAAAGCGTGTAAAGCCGTTTGTCAGGAACGGAAAAGGTGTAATTGAGGTAGATGATCATACCCGGGGGCCTCCTATAAATAGTGACCCCCTTTGTAATAGAACAGACACGCATTAATGAGAAGAGAGCTCCGAAGGCTCCGACTTGTTTCTTGGCTTTCGGTTTCCTAAGTGTTTCGTTTCTCTTTCGTAATAAAAGTAGCCGAAGTAGGAGTATTTAGAAGGTATCAGTGCAGGATTAGCAGAGGTAGCATTAGTAACTAAGTTTCTCCGCCTTTCTCCGAGGGGGGCCTTCGGCCGCTTTCCCCTTCGGAGGAGGGAGGACACTCAGGGGGCTGTTGTGTCGGCGTCCACCTTCAGGACCGATTTCCACCAACAGTTTGGCGTCCACCTCGTGGAAGAATCCAAGGCCGCATGGCGAGGACGCGTTCGGCAGGCACCGAAGCCACCACGGCTCAGGCGTCAACCCCACCGCTAGCACCGGAACCCGCCAACCCTTCGGTTTCGGCCGTCCAACCTTCGACGGGAACCGGTGCCGGGGCGAATGTTCCGGAGGTCGAGCACACCGCTTCGGGGGTGTTCGAGGTCAGCCTTGAGGGGCTGGGGGCTTCGGCGCAAGACATCGAAGCGCTACGAAGGATACGAGGCTCTCGTCGCGGGCAAGGGCGTGGCGGCCCGGCGGGGAGCGGGGAGATGCAACCGTCTTCGTCTCGGGCGCGGCCGTCCCCGGCGGCGGGACGCGGCGCCGACGCACGCCTGCTCCCGGACGCCGTCGACTTCAACATCGAGCAAGGGCGAGCGTTATCTCTCTCGCGCGGGGTCAAATCGTCGGCGCGACGCCGCGGCGGCAAGCCATCCCTACGCCGGTTGCTCCGGCACCCGGCGGCCGCCCGCGCAAGCCACGTCGGGGTCTCGGCGGCACGTTTGGCACACCTTGCGGGCCATGCAAGCCTAGGCCCGGACCGGTGGAGGCGAGAAGAAGGACGCGTCGAAGGGCGCAGCATTGGTCATCGGCGGCGGAGCGCGGGCAGGCGCCGGAACACTTAGTGCCAGATGACGCCCCGTTCCGCAACATCGTTCCGGTATCCCTGCTCTCAGTCGAGCTCGAGAGCGCGACGTGGCCTCGTCGTTTCAACGCCAACACCCTACCCCAATACGACGGGGACTACGACCCTAAAGAGTTCCTCATGAAGTTCGAAGTTGCGGTAGAGTCCAACGGTGGCGACGCCACAACGAAGGCAAAGGCACTTGTGATGGCCCTCAAAGACGAGGTTCAGTATTGGTATGCAAACATACCGAAGGGGCACATAACTTCCTGGTTTCAGCTGCGCAACAAGCTGTTGTCCAGTTTCAAGGGCATGCAGGTCGAAGAGCTAGACTCCAATGACCTCGTCAACATGTGCATCCAAGGAGATAGGGAGTCACTGCAGGAGTATATGCACAGAGTGGTGAAGCTGACAACGCGTGCGCCTGGGGTGTCCAAAAGCATCACTATTGACGCCATTGTCGGGGGTTTGAGGGTCGGAAACTGCCAGGATGTGCTTGACAGAATCAAGCCGAAGTCCCTGCAGGAACTGTTTGAGGTAATGCAAGAATACTGCAAGTCCTATAAAGGTCGTCGCCGAAGGTTGGACCGAGCTAACGCGCCCAAGAAGCGAGAAGCGACGGGGTCGGTGGGACCAACCGAAGGGGTGGCAAAATCACCCACCGAAGCATGGACCCCGTCGGTCAATAATGTATCCGCGCCCCCTGACCAAAACCAAAATCGGAACGACGACGAGCACAAAGGAGGGCACAAGAATGGCAGAGGGCCGAAGCCACAGCAACCACATCCACCACACCAGGGGGCGGCGAAAGGTTCTTCTGTTGGCTCCATGGGATCAACGCTTACCACCACACCCATCAATGACCTTCGGCGATCAAGAAGAAGTTGGAGCGGGAAGCTGAGGAGAAGGCAAAGGCAGCAGGCCTGGCTGTGAACCACGTCATGAAGTGCCAGAATCAGGGACAATTCAGAGCTCTACCGCCACCATATCACCACCAGTCTTTCCAGCCTTCGGCGCCCGCGCAGGTGTTCCAGCCAACGCAAGTATACACTCCTTCGACGCCACAGTTGCCACCACCCCCACCCATGCACGCGCAGCAACCCTCGGTGTTTGTGCCTTCGTGGCCGAACCCACCCATCCACCATCAAACGCCTTACGGCCAGCCACCACCACCACCACCTCCACCAAAGCAAGAGTGTTGACGGTGAAAATCCGTCAACCTAGCCATGAGTTTACCTTCGGTGTTGGCATAAGTTTTATACCTTATCCATTGGTACTAACCCCCGTGGTATAACAAGTTCACTTGTGCATGTCGATTTTGGAGTTTAGTGTTTATGCAGGGTTTTAGCGTTGAATGCAAGACTTTCGGGATAAGTTCATCAAGCACCTTGTGACAAGACCTTGAAGCCCGTACAAGTCATGCAATGAAGCAACCTGGACACCAAGAAGCCGGGGACTCAACCCGAGAAGATGACAAACTCCGAGGAACTAACCGAGAAAAGTACCGAATCTTGCGAGACAAGGAGCTACGTCCAACTCGTAGAGAAACGACGACAAGGGCCTACATGCGAAGGGGGCGGCATCTAGAAGACTCGGGAACCGACACCACGCGAAGGAGGCGGGAGCCCGGGCCGGATGGGCCCGGGCCGGCCGGCCCCCCGGCCCGATCCGGGGCCCAATCCACCCCTCCTTTGACCTAGCCGCCATTCGGGCTATTTATAGCCCCGGGGTCGAGAGCTACGCAGGATCCAATTTGTCATCGGCCGCCGAGGAGCAGAGAAGAGAGGGACACCATCGCGGAGAGGAGAGGGTCGAGCTAGTTGACTAGGGTCTCCCTAGCCGACGTGGGAACCTTGCAGGGAAGACCACGTCGGAGTTCCTGAAGCTGGAAGCAAGATCAAGGTAGGATCCCGGTGGTGATCTTGTTTATGTATCATTTTATTAGTTGAATTATCAAGTTGAATCTATTTCTAGTGATCAAGAGTTTCTTCGATGATTTCGTTTTTCGATCAGTTTTGCTTATTCTAGATCTATTCTCGAGATAGATCACATAGGGTGTTCTTGTAGCTGCGGTGGCTAGAGGTACACGCCGGATCTTCCGAAAGAACTCGACTTGTCCTTGGATTCGCCCTAGACTACCCGCATGAGTAGGGATACGTTGTGACAGAACAGGGGTTCCGAATGGCGGGCGTTTTCGGAGTCGGATGGGAAACCACGATTTAAAGAGGCTTCTAATAAGATTCGATTTGTTACTTCTTCTCTTGCTTGGAACTTCAACAAAAGGCTTAACCCGATCTCTCTAGATCGGTTTATCTAGCCTATCTTTCTTTGTTATCTCCGGTCTTTAGTAGATTAGATTAGTTTCATGTTCTTTATCTAGATGCATTAGGGTTTCTCTTTACCGAAGATTGAGGTTACTTGGCTTTACTAGATCATCTTTTGCGTCACACATTTGTTCCACGGATTCTATACCTTGGGTTCACCACTCGAGGGAAGAAGGGTTCCTTGACTACAACGGGCGACTTGTCCACTTGCAAGTCTAAACGAACTTTGAAACAACTATTAACCGTCAATAAGCCCCTTTTTCTGGCGCCGTTGCCGGGGAACGAGTGATCAACATTTAATCTTTTATTGCTTTTTGTGATTTTAAGTTTTCTTTTAGTTTTTCTTTTTGCATTTACTAAACTTTGATCATCCTCAAAATAAATCTAATCAAGTTTGTCTAACCCTAATTTTCATAGATTTGTTTTTACTTTCTAGTTTTCGTATATTTTGTTTGTCGCTAACCCTAACAGGAGATGGACGGCTACCTTTCCAACAAACCCGATAATTTTGTGGATGATCCAGAAAAACTTTACAGGCTAAGGAGACGCGAAACACATCAAGCTAAAAAGCTGGATTTTGTAGATTCGAAGTCCGAAGACAAAGGATCGAAGGAATCTTCGAAGAATTCACCACCTCAAAGTCCTTGGGAGAATCGACTTCCACCAATGGGTGATCAACCGCAAGAGCGCAAGATTGGGGAGCTATGCACCCCGGACATCATCGACCTACCAATCTTGAATCTTGAGGAGATCGGAAGACCGTTCGAGATCAAGACCTCAACAATCCGCATGGTGCAACATTCACCCTTGATCGGTAAAGAGGATCCGAACCTTCACCTCCAAGCATTCATTCAACTATGTCAGACTTTCCACATGGATGGGGTGACTCAAGATCAAATGAGGGCAAGGCTTTTTTCGTTCTCACTACTCGGGAAGGCTTTGCAATGGTTCCACTCTCAACCGGCGAAGACGGTGCAAAATCGGAACACGTTGATGAAGGCTTTCATGAAGGAATACTACTCGCGGGTAAAACTCAAAGTTTGCGTAATAAGATTGCCACCTTTGTTCAATATCCTACGGAAACTATCTCGGAGGCATTCGAGCGCTTCAACGAGTACACTCGGGTGGTTCCACATCACAAGTTCCCGAAGGAAGACCTCGTGCAAAAGTTCTATCATGGACTCACCATGGCGTCAAGGACGATCATCGATGCATCGGCGGAGGGATCTATCATCGAGCTTACACCGACGGAAGCTTTCACTCTATTTAAGAAGGTCGTGGATAATGACACGTGGGCGTCATCCGGGCGCCTACATCCGGTTCAACCCATGGGGAATGTCAAGGGAGTTTTGCAAGTGGAGAAGGAGAACATACTTGAAGGCAAGATTGATTCACTCATGAGGAGATTGGAGAATATGGAGATAGAAAAGAAGGAGGCTCAAGACTTGAAGGCCGCTGAAGCAAGATCCACATGCAAAGAATGCGGAGAGTATGGCCATGTCCGCAAAGATTGTCCGGAGGAAGCCAAAGTGCTCGACTACATGAGGAAGGGAGAATTGCCGAACTTCCGCTACGGGCAAGGTAGACCACAATTCAATGCAAGCTCACCCATTCCGAATTCGGTTCCGCTTCGTATACAATTGAAGGAATTCATGGATGAGCAAGCCAAGATCAACAAGGACACCGTCACCAAGTTCAAAGCCATAGACAAGGTGTTGGAGAACATCGATAGCAAAGTGACGGAGGTCGGAAGCTCCAACCATCAAGTGCTCAACATGATGAAGATGCTCGAGACGCAAGTTGGACAACTTGCCGGGCGCCTCACTAATGATGAAGGGAAGCTTCTGGGACAACCCAAAGGTCCCGAATCGGTGAAGGCCATTCAAACACGTTCGGGAAAGGAGACCGAAGCTCCGGAATGTTCCGCGGGAGCAAGGAAGCCTAAACCATCCGCCGAGACGGAAGGAATTGCTAAGGAGAAGGTTACGAGGATCGTCACCGAAGAGCCTGAATTTGAGATGTCGGAAGAAGACACGAGGATACCACAACTCAAGCCACGCTACTTCTGAGGTAAACTTGACAACCACTTTGAGAAGTTTGTGGAGGTTGTGCGTAGACTTAGCATCAACATGCCATTATTAGATGCCCTACAAGTACCTACATATTCTCGTTACTTTAAAGACATACTTGCAAATAAATATGAGATAGCAACACTCGGGGTAGATCATGTTAAGATGTCCGAGGAGTGTAGTGCCGCTATTGCTAATGGGCTAGAGAAGCAAAAGGACCCCGGATGCGCTACTTTTCCATGTTCCGTTGGTTCTTTCAACTTCGAGAAGGTGTTATGCGACCTTGGAGCAAGTGTGAGCGTCATGCCGAGGGATGTGCTCGAGAAGCTACGCCTACCAATGGAGCCTACGGGTATGTGTTTGGAGGCGGGAGATAACTCCATTCGCTATCCCTTGGGCATTGCCGAAGATGTACCCGTGAAGGTCGGACACCACTTCATCCCCGTCGACTTCGTGGTGCTCGAGATGGGAGAGAGGGAGAAGCCGCCGCTCATCCTTGGGAGGCCTTTCCTCAAGACCGTGGGAGCTACTATTGATGTTGGCAAGGGGGAGATCATGTTCGACATTAACGGAGAAAGGAGTTCCTTCAAGTTCCGACCACGACTCGAGGCATGCAATATGATTGAAGTTAAAAATGTTCCACCTCCTCGTCGCGTTGTTAAGGAAGAACCAAGGACGAAGGAAGGGCTGAAAAAGAAGAAGGACGTAAAGAAAGTCAAGGAAGGTGTTGCATCCGTCAAGACAAAGGAAGAAAAGCCGCCTGTGAAGACCAAAAAATGACTAAGCCGGAAGATAAGCCTGTGCCCAAGATGGTGCGGAAGTGGGTACCCAAGATTGCAACGCCCGCAAAGAGCGTTGATCCGAGGTAATCAAGTGAAGAAGTCTAGCCATGGACTATAAACGAAGCGCTAGGCGGGAGGCGACCCGTTTCGTCGAGTCAAGAATAAGCTACCGGGAGGACAACCCGATTCCAGGTTTTTCGAGTCTTTTTAATAATTTAGTTTTGAATTTTATTACGCAAAGACATTAGACTTAGAAGTGGTTGAACAATATTAGAGACAAATTCTTGGTTGAATATTTTGCTTGATCATAAACCCTTTACTTGAACCCTCCTATGTGTTTGTTTGTTTCTTTTCGAGAAACCACAACCAAATAAATTCAGAACCTAACTCAACACTTCATCCTTATTATGGTGTTGTGGTTGACTTATTTTTCATGCTAAAAACACACGAGTAGAGCCACAACTTATACCTAGGTGTTAATTAAATTTCAGCACGTGGTAGGACTCGCGTGAACCTAGAAACTAAACTTCTGGTTGGTTTAAAAATCTATATCCTTGGTTTCTCTAAGATTAGAATTTTTCTAAGCCTCATTTAATTTTGTTTTATTCAAAATCTCTCTCATTTAGCAAAAATTAGAACCTAAACCTATGCCCCCATGATCAAGCCGGGAAAAGTTTGCTCTCAACCAATGAAGGCAAACTATACCGGTGAGACCGATATCAACGTAGTCGGAAAACATTTTCGACTTACATTTGTTTTTAATGGTTTAAAAACTTCTCTAAATTTATGCTTGAGCTCTTCCATAGATCTGAAAATATTTTTAATTTTCGAAATTAGAGGAGTGCTTAACCTTAAACATACTTATAGGGAGGCAATCTAGTTTAAGTTAATCATGCATGCACCATTAGATGCTCTTTCATCAACTTTCATCAAGACCACATGCAAAGGACAAGCATGGGTGGGCAGCAAGCATAAACTTTGCAGGAAATTCATGGTGACATGTGAAGCAAGTGGAGCAAGGGAGCATGGACATGACTCAAAGCATGAAGCATCAAGTGGAAGGACCAATAATGCAAGAAAAGGAGTGGATGAGAGCGTTTGGGCGGTGCAACTCGTGGAGCACGCGGGCAAGAAAGTCATGGAGGAGAAATGATCATGCTGGGAGAAAACGGAGCCCTGGGGAGGCACGCGGCCACCCAGGACGGTCGGCCCTGGCCGGCCGGCCTCCCCTACAAAAGGAGCCCCCCGGCTCCCGTCTTCTGCAGGCAAGCATCCCTCTCCTTCCTCAGTTTGTGTGCTCAGGTTTTTGTGCCTAGAACCACCGTAGACATAGCCAACCTTCCCAAGCTTGATAGCTCAAACAATACACACCCTTAATCCACTCAAAGTCCACATTCCGAAGTAAATTTTTAAGTGCCTAGTTACCGGTTGCAACCCGGAATTTTAGTGGAGAGAAGAGTGTTGCAATCATGTGGAAGAAAACCACAAGTCTCTTCACCAAGAAGAAGGGGTCATCGTCATCCAAGTCGTATTCAACGACGTCTTCGAGGAGGCACTCGGTTTCCGAGTCTCCTCGGAGCATGGAGGAGGACACGGCACCGCCAAGGAGGAACGACGCTCTCCTCCTCGGTGGCATGAGGGCAACAAGGAGCACGTCCATGAGGTTTACCGAACCTCAAGGGCGTACGGAGGAGCCGCCCGTCCCACCTCGACGATCGACCCGTTCATCCGCGCCACCTCCATACACTCCGCGGTATTCCACATATGGCTTCATCATATTGTCGGAGGAGGAGGAGAAGAAACTCTCTCGTCTTGAGAAGAGGCTTGTGGCCAACGTCGACTTCGACGATCAAGCACTCAACTACTTGGGTTTCGGCACGGACATATATTATATGTTGGGGCACCTCGGATGGTGCAGTTCTCCAACGGGGTGTCGGCAAACACCCACAAGGAGTTTGCCTTGGAAATCTTGATGACCATTGCGCCTATCCTTGATGATGGGGTGCAAAGTTTATCATTCCGTTTGGAGGGAATCCAACAAGTGGTTCCCTACGAGTATGTTAGGGAGCTACTTGGGTTCCAAAAGGGAGCTCCGGAGAAAGTTGACGTGCCGCCTGACATGCTAGATGGATTTTGGAATTTAATCTCCGGAGAAGCCCACCAACAACGCAACTGCATCCGTAACCCCATTATCCAAGTATTCCACTCTTGGATGAGCAAGAGGATATTAGGGAGGATGAGGGAGACGAAAGTGACCGACATGGAGTTGAATTGGCTCTACTCGGCTTTAATTTCCAAGCAGCCAATAGACCCCTCATACCTTATGATCAACCGATGGTGTTGCGAGGCAACATCGGGGGCGGGAGATATTGGTTCGGGGTGCTACCTCTCTATGTTGGCCATCTCCCTAAGGCCGGGGATCACAAGAAACCCCGAACATCTTTTACATGGGACCTCTCTCGGCATTGAGTATTTGAAACAAGGTAAATATATTAGTGGAGATGAGAGAGGAGGTTTTCATGTGGCCAAGGTGAACTTACCCCTTCTGGACGCAAGGCTTAGGCTTTTCATTCAAGGGAGGGAAGATTGGTTGGAAGATGGACTCCTTGTCCCGGTGAAGAAAAATAAAAGAGGAAGAATCGTAGAGGAGGGATCCTCCTCCGCACAAGAGGGTGGTGCACAACCCAACTATGTACCACCATTTGGCGGGATTCCTCCTCCGCCAAGTTATTACGGAGGGCCCCAAACACAAGCATGGGGGGTGGTGCACCGGTACCCCCACCAAATTATGTGGTGCCCAACGTAACCTTCACGGAGCCCTACGCACAATATCCTCAACCACAACAAAGCATGGCCATAATTGGAGGGTATGTTGCGAGAAATATGCAAAACGTCGCAGCCATCCAAACCAACGCGGCTCAACTTGGTGAGGGCAATGCAAATATTGCCTATGAGCTTGGACGCCTTCACCTAGTGCAGCTGGATCAATTCGTTGGAGGGGATGTCCAACCCTACTACGAGCAAGGGTACAACTATCAAGATTATCAACACCAACCACCGGCGGAGGATTAGGAAGAAGGAGGAACTTTAGTTTTCTTTTCTTTTCCCTTTCTCTGTAATTTTCAGCTTTTGTTTGCTTGTGTTTGCGTAATATTTTCAGTTTTTATTTAAATTTCAGCAAGTGTGTTTGTTTATTTTCAGCATGTATTTCAGTTTGTTTTCACCATTAATAAAGACACCACCTTGTTTACATCATTGGAAAAGTTACAAAAATTTGTGCCCTGATGATATATGATTATAATTGCCGCTTTGTTTATCTTTGTAATTGATTTATGCATGTTAAAGCTAGTGCTCTCTTAAAATACGAATCTGAATTTATCTAAATGCTAGCTTAATCTTTAGCGGAGGATATGATTAAAATAAAGACCCATAGTGTTTCATGTGTTCTCAAGTTATGAATAGATTGAAGATGGTCTGTATGCCCAAAAATATCGCTAACCTTGTCATGAATATCACTTGTGTGTTGCTCAGCCTATCCAGAGCCTAATATATATTTGAGTGCATAAACCTTAGTGTACAAGATTTATTTTTGAGTGAGTTATTGCAGGCCATGATTTCTCTGGCCCGAGACTAAGAAGCTGGTCATTCCGTTTTTGCGTATCTATCTTTTTGCTAGCCTTCTATCCGTGCATTGTGTATCCCCACATCGGAGATCTCACAAACCTCACCGGATATCCACCCTTAAAACCAAATATTATCCTTCGTGATTACCTCCTTGACCACGGCCTAGCGTTGAGAATGGATCATCAATTCAAGGAAGATCGCAAGACGGTGCCAACATTGAAGAATTCAAGTATCTCTCCAAGGAAAAATATTTCCGGTACCTAACTTATTTATCGCCTATTTGCTCGAGGACGAGCAACGTCTAAGCATGGGGGAGGAGGTAGGTACAATGCAATTTTAAAGTTCAAGGGGGAGCAAATAAAAAAATTTATGAGAAGGGAAAAAGAAAAAAATGAGAAAAAGAAAGAAAGAAAGAGATATATGAGAAAAATAGAAAAAATATGAGTATGTGTAAAAATAAAAAAATAAAAAATAAATAAAGTGAACTCCCCGATTCTCTAAAGTGCATTAAGAATTTCAAGTCTTCAAGATTAAAAGATCCACACTCACTTTCCAACCATGTGCAATCCGATAACGAGGATTTCCTTTGTGCCTCGGGATCACTCTTTGCCATTTGCACATGTCCACCTATCTCAAGTGTGTGTATTTTTTCTCTTTCCCCTCCTTGATATAACATTATTTTCCAATGACCTTTTTGACGAGTCTCGGTAAGACCATGAGAAGCTTGTCTTGTTTTGACAACATCTCATTTATAATATCTTGGTAGGACTAAACTTTCCCAAAGCTCCATATAAAGCCTACCACACATATATGTTATGAGAGGGAAAGGAGTAGAATATATAGGCTTGAGAGACAAGATGAGATGAGAGTTCTTGAGCAATATGCAAGATGATTTAAATTTGTGGACTTTGTTTAGCTCTTTTTCATCTAGTCCTTTATTTTCAAAATTTACGAGATCTATTTAAAATTTTGTGAGCATGTTAATACTTGTGGGATAAGCTTAATTAAGAATCTACCCTCCGTAGAGATGAAGGCTAGTACATTATGGAACTTTAACGAATTAAAATTTCTAGAGCATTATGTTTTCTCATGTATGATCAAGTGCAAGGTTTAAACATTGATGGGCAACGACGATATCCATCGAAGGCTTACTCGAGGACGAGCAAGGTTTAAGCATGGGGGAGATGTTGACGGTGAAAATCCGTCAACCTAGCCATGAGTTTACCTTCGGTGTTGGCATAAGTTTTATACCTTATCCATTGGTAATAACCCCCGTGGTATAACAAGTTCACTTGTGCATGTCGGTTCTGGAGTTTAGTGTTTATGCAGGGTTTTAGCGTTGAATGCAAGACTTTCGGGATAAGTTCATCAAGAACCTTGTGACAAGACCATGAAGCCCATACAAGTCATGCAATGAAGCAAACTTGACTCCAAGAAGCTAGGGACTCAACCCGAGAAGATGACAAACTCCGAGGACCTAACCAGAAAAGTGCCGAATCTTGTGAGACAAGGAGCTACGTCCAACTCGGAGAGAAACTGACGACAAGGGCATACATGCAGAAGGGGAAGCATCTAGAAGACTCAGGAACCGACACCACGCGAAGGAGGCCGGGAACCGGGCCTGGATGGGCCCAGGCCGGCCGGCACAGCCCAGTCCTGGGCCCAATCCCCCCCTCCTTTGACCTAGCCGCCATTCGGGCTATTTATAGCCCTGGGTCGAGAGCCACGCAGGATCCGCTTCATCATCGGCCGCCGAGGAGCGAGAGAAGAGAGGGACACCATCCCGAGAGGAGAGGGTCGAGCTAGTTGACTAGGGTCTCCCTAGGCCGACGTGGGAACCTTGCACGGAAGACCACGTCGGAGTTCCGGAGGCCGGAAGCAAGATCAAGGTAGGATCCCGGTGGTGATCTTGTTTATGTGTCATTGTATTAGTTGAATTATCAAGTTGAATCTATTTCTATTGATCAAGAGTTTATTTGATGATTTCGTTTTTCGACCGGCTTTGTTTATTCTAGATCCATTCTCGAAATAGATCACATAGGGTGTTCTTGTAACCGCGGTGGCTAGAGGTACACGCCGGATCTTCCGAAAGAACTCGACTTGTCCTTGGACTCGCCCTAGCTACCCGCATGAGTAGGGATACGTTGTGACGAACGGGGGTTTCGAAAGGCGGGCGTTTTCGGAGTCGGACGGGAAACCACAATTTAAACGAGGCTTCTAATAAGATTCGATTTGTTATTTCTTCTCTTGCTTGGAACTTCAACAAATGGCTTAACCCGATCTCTCTAGATCAATTTATCTACCCTATCTTTCTTTGTTATCTCCGGTCTTTAGCAGATTAGATTAGTTTCGTGTTCTTTATCTAGATGCATTACGGTTTCTCTTTACCGAAGATTGAGGTTACTTGGCTTTACTAGATCATCTTTTGCGTCACACATTTGTTCAACGATTCGATACCTTGGGTTCACCACTCGAGGGAAGAAGGGTCCCTTGATTACGACGGGAGACTTGTCCGCTTGCAAGTCTATACGAACTTTGATACAACTATTAACCGTCAACAAAGAGGCACCCGATTCTAGCGGCTCGGGAGTGATGGGTATGGTCAACATCATCAATGCAATCTCGGGCGGCTCCAATGAGCGGTGCACGCGACGAAGCGTCGAGGCGAGGAATATTACCGAAGCGTATCGCATATCTACTCCGGAAAATATTTTCATCCGCCCCGGTCCCACATCCCAATAACTTTCACGGCTGTTGACATTCGGTTGCAACACTACCCTCATAATGATCCACTCGTTATAAGAACAAACATCATCAAGAACACAAAGTACTACTTCGGTAACGATGTGGGAAGAGTCCCGGTGGACAATGGCAGCTCGGTAGATATATTGACCCTGGCAAGTGTTTCTCGGCATGGGTTTTAAAGGAGAAGACTTGCAGAAAGCGGAGCACCCGCTTTACGGCTTCGGCAACAAGAGAATTGAGGCGCTGGGAAAGAATGATGTCATTGTGACCTTCGGCCAGGATGCCACCATGAGGACGGAAGTCATAACCTTTGATGTTGTCGATTTCGTGTACCCGTACAATGCTATTTTCGATCGCAACACTATCAACAAGTTTGTGACAGTCATCCATCAAGGGTACCTGCTGATGAAGATAGCAACTGCGGCGGGAGTGATTTCGGTATACGGTAGCCAAGAGGAGGCCCGGCGGGCCGAGCATGACACTTCGGTGCGCAACAGGCAGGTGCACATCATCGATGAGGACGAGGGCAGCAAAACTGTAATAGAAGCAAAACAGAAAGCCGAGGCCCAAATGAGGCAGTCGATGAAGGGGGCCGAAGCTGAGTTCATGAAAGCAGTCGACGACACAAGGACAGTCCCTTTGTGTGTAGATGTGCCAAGCAGGACCGTCATGATAGGCACTGGGTCAGCTCGGAGGAGGAAGACAAACTCCTGCAGTTCCTTCGTCATAACCAGGATGTGTTCGCATGGTCCAAGTCAGATTTAATGGGGGTCCACCGCTCGGTTATAGAGCATGCTCTGAATACTGACCCGAAGGTCAAACCGAAGCTACAGAGGCAGCAGCCAATGACAGACGACAGGGTAAAGTCCGCAGAAGCTGAAGTGCAGAAGCTGCTTGACGCTAGAATCATAAGAGAAGTGCAGTACCCAGTGTGGGTGGCCAATGTGGTGATGGTGCCGAAGAAGAATGGGAACATGCGCATGTGCATCGATTTCACAGAACTCAACAAGGCATGCCCGAAGGACCCTTACCCGCTGCCAAGGATTGGCATCATCATCGATCAGGCGGCTGGGTGTGATATGTTAAGCCTCCTGGATTGTTTCTCCGGATACCACCAGGTGTGGATGCGAAGGGAGGACGAGGCCAAGACTGGGTTTATAACTCCTTTCGGCATTTTTTGTTTTGTCAGAATGCCAGAAGGCCTTCGTAACGCCGGGCCAACCTTTAACCGCATGATGAAGCTGATTCTGGGTAGTCAGTTGGGCGCAACGCCTCGGCCTATGTCGATGACATTGTCATCATGAGCGAGAAGGAGAAAGACCACATTGCAGACTTGACTGAAACCTTCGACAACATGAGGCAGAACGGCCTCAAGCTTAATCTAGAGAAGTGCATCTTCGGCATACGAAAGGGGCAGTTTTTAGGGTGCATGGTATCGGAGCGGGGCATACAGGCAAATCCTCAGAAGATCGAAGCATTGCGCAGGATGCAGCCACCAAGCAGCCGAAAGGAGGTCCAAAGGCTCACGGGCAGAATAGCATCGCTGAACCGGTTCATCTCTAAGGCAGCTGAGCGAAGCTTACCTTTCTTTAGGGTGCTTCGCGCGAACTCAGTTTTTCAGTGGGGTGCGGAGCAGCAGCAAGCCTTCGAGGATCTTAAAAAGTATCTAGAAGAGGTAGTCGTCATGACCAAACCATCACCGAAGGCAGAACTGTTACTGTACATCGCAACAATCGACACGGCAGTCAGCGCAGTCCTAGTAGAAGAGCGCATGGAAGTGGATACTTTGAAGCAATTCCCATCTATCATGTTTCCGAAGCCTTTAGCGGTTCAAAACTTTTCTACTCGGAGATGGAGAAGATGGCATATGCAGCCGTGATGGCAAAGAGGAAGCTTCAGCATTATTTCCAAAGCCACAATATATTGGTCCCCACAGCTTTCCCTCTTCGTGACATGTTTGAAAACAAGGAGTCGACAGGGAGAATGGGCAAGTGGGCCACGGAACTGGCAGAGCATGTCATAAACTTTGTTTCGCGCGGTGCAATAAAATCTCAGGTCCTCGCCGACTTTGTTGTTGACTGGACGCCTTCGGTCTCGAAGGGGGACCCCATAGTTTTGGAGCTAGTTTGGGAGGTACAGTGTGATGGTGCTTATTGTCATCTGGGTTTAGCGGCAGCAACAGACCTCAAGTCGCCCTCTGGTATCAAGCTTCGTTATGCACTGCGGTTGAACTGTGACAACTGCATAGATAACATGGTAGAATACGAGGGTTTACTGCTTGCGCTTCGGAAGGCTAGGGCGGTGGGAGCAAGGAGACTCGTCATCTTGACGGACTCTGAGCTTGTGGCCGGCCATATCGGGAAAACTTACAAGGTAAAGAAGCCAGACATGATGAAGTATCTGCAAGTTGTACGAAGTATGGAAAAATTTTTCATTAGTATTACAGTTAGGAGTTTTCCCAGGCACTATAACAAGGAAGCCGATGCCATAGCAAAAGCGACTGCTCTGCTCGAACCTTTGCCCCCAGATGTGTTTTACGAGACAACGATAGTGAGATCTGCTGCTGACGAAGCGGCGCCCCCCAAGTTTGTGAATGCCATACAGAGTGAAGACTGGCGTGCCCCAATAGTTGCGGCAATCAGGGGCTATTATGAGGCCGAAGATGGAGTTGTCGATAAGAGAGTGGCCATCAGGGCGAAAAATTACCACATCATTGACGGTAATTTGTACCGAAAGGGGGTGTGTGCCCCATTGCTGAAGTGCATATCAGTGACCGAGGGCAAGCAAGTACTCCATGAGATCCACAGTGGCATGTGCTCGCATCACCTCGGCACGAGAGCCTTAGTGCAGAAGGCTTTTCGTCAGGGTTTCTATTGGCCTTCGGCAGTGCCAGATGCACATGACATCGTGCGCCAGTGCCCAGAGTGTCAGCGCCATGCGCCATACATCAAGTTTGCCTCTAATGAGATACAACTGATACCGCCGGTGTGGCCCTTCGCCCGATGGGGCATGGACATCGTCGATCCGTACCGACAGCGCCCGGAAATTACACCCATGCCACGGTGGCGGTAGAGTATTTTTTCAAGTGGGTGGAAGCAAATCCACTATTAAGCATTACTTCGGCAACAATACAAAAATTCCTCTGGCAAAACATTGTGAGCCGCTTCGGCATGCCATACGAAGTCACGGTGGACAATGGCAAGCAGTTCGACAGCACTGACTTTAAGGAATTCTGTACTTATCTGGGCACCAAGTTATGCTTCGCTTTGGTCTACCACCCGCAATCCAATGGGGAGGTAGAACGGGCAAATGGGGTAATTTTCACCGGTATAAAAAGGAACATCACCGACCTGCCCAAAAGCAAATGGGCCGAAGAGCTGCCGAGGGTAATTTGGTCCCACAACACCACAACCTCCAGAACCACACTGTTCTCGCCGTTCAGGTTGCTTTATGGCGAAGAAGCCATGTACCCTGAAGAACTGTGTTTGGGAACTTGGAGGAACAGCCCTTCCAACGACAAAGACCTCAAGGCTTCGGTCCAGAACATCGAGGAGGTGCGTTTGCAGGCGGCGACTAACCTGTCGTCCTACCAGGAAGAGACTAGAAGGTGGAAAAACAAGAAGATTAGGCCGAAGTTCATACGGTCGGGGGACCTGGTGCTGCGCAAAATACCGAAGGGAAGGCTGAAGGGCAAGATGCACGTGAAGTGGGAAGGTCCATTCATAGCAACCGCGACATCGAACGAAGCGGCCTTCAAGTTGCGTCGATTGACCGGTGAGGAAGAGCCCTACACATGGAATGTGGAAATGCTGCAGAAGTACTTCGTCTGAGGTCGCGGCAAAGCGGCAACTATTGTTATTTTTGTTTTCGTAGTTTTTGTTTCTGTCTTGTTGAAGGAGTTTGGAATATATGTACATTAAGTAGGGGGGACGTACTCTTTTCCTCACGGAGGAGGCTTCGCGGTTCCCCTCTGGACCCGCGAAGTGTGAGGTTTTTAACGAGGCGGACCCATGTACTTCGTTTTCTGATGTGTAATATAAGTCAGTATTTCCCCCAGCACTTGGCGTCCAAGTTCTTTCTTTTTGAGTACGTTGGCGCAGCTCCGACGAAGCTATGCTACCCCCATGCTCTCCATAGGGGGCATAGTCTTCGAAGTGGCCGTCAGCGGGGTAAGTGGCGGCGTGGGCACGAGCCGCATTGAGTGCACATGGGCCACGCCTGTCACTTATCGTCGTGACCGAAGGTAAAGTTCGCTTGACGCGGCGCAAGGGCCCCGATATGGCCTAAGTGGAAGCACGCCTGGTGCGATGCGTCGGTCCCGTTATGACCGAAGGTAAAGTCTGCTTGATGTGGCACAAGGGCCCCGATAAGGCCTAAGTGGAAGCACGCCTGGTGCGATGCGTCGGTCCCGTTATGACCGAATGTAGAGTCCGCTTGACGCGGCACAAGGGCCCCGATATGGCCTAAGTGGAAGCACGCCTGGTGCGATGCGTCGATCCCGTTATGACCGAAGGTAAAGCCCGCTTGACGCGGCGCAAAGGCCCCAATATGGCCTAAGTGGAAGCACGCCTGGTGCGATGCGTCGGTCCCGTTATGACCAAAGGTAAAGACCGCTTGATGCGGCACAGAGGCCCCGCTATGTCCCAAGTGGAGGCGCGCTTGGTGCGACGCTTCGTTCTGACAGGATCGAAGGACTGATCCGCCTGACGCGGCGCGAGGGTATCGTCATTGAACTGTTGTACTGATCAGGAAAGGAAATGCGCGCGAAACAGTGGCGCTACCTTTCGACAAGAATCTAACTAGCACATCTAAAGGCAAAACACACGTCTTTCTTTGGTAGTTTCGGTCGTCAAAGGTCGAGTCGAAAGGCGCCGACAAAAAATGAGCGTAGGAACAGAAGTGATAGGCGATGGTTACAGCCACCTTCGTTTTTATTATCATACTTCGAATATACAGCGTTTTTCAATACAACAGTCCAATGTTACAAATTAACACGACAATACAATTACAACATGTTTTTTCATCTGCACACACTTTACAAATCGGTTTGGGTCGCGTCGCCCCAGCATGCCGCGGACACTTCCGGGGGGAGTTCCGAAGCAGGTCACTTCAAGTCTTCACAACATTACTTGGCGCGACGCGAAGCCGCGAAGGGTCGATACTTCTAAGTGATCAATCCTCGTTAAGTACGTCTTCGCTGATCTCGTCGATCAAACAAAGAAACGCTGTGTCAATTATGTCCAGAGCCATCTGCCGAAGCTCCCCGTCGGTGGGCATGCGTCCTGCGCCGAAGACAGAATCATAGTCAGGTGCGCAGACACTCACACTGGCCCGGTCTTCGTAACCGCATGGCCATCCAATGAGGCATCAGGAACTAAATACACGTATTCGGGTGGCCCAATGGCGCCCTCATCGACTGGCTCTGGTTTCGGAATGATCCCTTCGGTTACGAAGGGGTCTGTCAAATTACGCTTGGCCGCCCGTCGGGCGGCGCGCTCTCTAAGGATGGCCTCTTGGCGTGAGGGGACCTTCGAAAATTCCGCAAAGAAGCGTTTAGCGGCCTCATTGAAGACCCGGTAGCGTTTCGCATGATACAACAAGAATTCCGAATACAACATGCCCAGGTGGCGGATACTAAACTTGGTCCACACGTTTGGGGCAATAAAAAAGAGTTCAGGGTCAAGGGCGGGTCGCTCGCACCTTCGGCTCTCTGCGCAGGCGCCACCGAGGGAACCTACGCAGAGACACCTTATATTAGTGTCTAATGCAACCACGGCACCAAAAGAGAAGGTATCATCTGCTTACAAAATCACAGCCCAGTGCCCCTCAGACCTCGGCTTCGGTGGTGAGAACCGGAGGCTCAGTCGACTCGGCGGCTGCGGGCTCCGGGGGGGCCTCGCGCCCGGTGAGGCGGCGGCGAGCGGTGTGAATTCGAGCTCGGCGGCGTGCGCCGTCTCCGATGTGTCACCCACTGGGTTTTCTTCGGCGGCGGCCGCAGCGGGGACGTTCTCATCTGGTGCGGGGACGACGTCTCCTTCGGGAGCGGCGGCAGGTCTGGTGGGCGTGAGAGCGGGCACGACGTTGTTCACGGTCGCCTCAGCGCGCTCCGTCTCGCCTGAAGGACCTTCTGCACTGTCATCGCGTACATTTTCGGCTCCTGGCCTCGTCGCCTCTTCGGCAGCGCGTGCGTCGTTGCACTACGCGCCGGCCCTGTCGTTTTCCACGTCGGCGGCAGCCTCGGCGTGTCCAGCGGTGATCAAGGGAACCCCGGGCATGGCGATCCAGTCGCCCTCCCTCATGAACTGGGGCTCGGGAAGCACGCCACCATGTCACAATCGCAGGCGCGCGAGAACACGCGCCTGTAAGCGAGGCCCTATCTGCACAGCATCAAAGACAACATGATTGCATCGTCAGGGGTCGGCACCAAAACAGGGGTGTTAGAACAGAAATAAAAGCCGCCGGCGAACCCGAGCACTCGGACGAACCGACTCGTCAAGTGTAAGACGGGACTGCGCTCGGTGAAGAAAGTGTTCGTAAAGTTCTTGGAAAGATTCTTAGCAAGTACGGGGAGCCGCGCCACGTCCGGTTCCGTGTCGGTGGGCCACCCGAAGTCGTCCTTCGTCGGCCCACCGAAGATCGCTCTTGCCGATCGTTTTTTTCCGATGAGGGGCGATCCGCGAGAATTAGGGAACATACATAATAGGTGTTGACGGTCGATTTTGGTACACCTAGCTATAAGTTTACCGTCAACATTTGCACATATTTGATATTCTAACCAATGGTACTAACCCCGGAGGTATCAAGTTCACTCTCGCATGTCGATTTTGGAGTTTGGTGTTTATGTAGGAAACTAGAGCTTAAAGGGAGACTTTCGGGATAAGTTCATCAAGCACTTCAAGAGACGATCATGAAGCCCGACACAAGTCAAGACACATCATGAACGTGACTCCAAAGGGTCCAGGGACCGAAGCATGAAGCCGTGAAACTCCAGGGACCTGGACAGAAGATGCTGAAGCTTGCGCGACAAGGAGCTCTGTCCAAACCATGGAGAAGACGACGTCAAGGGCCCACATGCATGAGGGAGCAAGTCAACAATTGACCGAGAAGCATCGGGGAGCGAGACGGGGCCGAACCGGCCAAAATGGGCCCGGGCCGGCCGGCCCAGCCGGCCGGCCCCGGCCGATCCGAGCTCGGTTCGCGTCCCCCTTTTGCCCTAGGTGCTTGTCTATAAATTGTCTCTGCCTCCGCCGGCCGCCACATCCATCCATTCATCAGAGAGCCGCCGAGACGAAGGAGAAGCACCGGGAGGAAGCCGACGGCCGCCGCGAGTCCTCGAGTTGCCTAGGAGATGGCTTAGGCCATGCCCTAGCCGCCATGGTTGGCCCTGCGTGGTGAAGCCATGGTGGAGTTCCGGAGCCGCGACTTGAATTCGTCAAGTCGTTTGTACCTTCAACATTCGGTGATGTAATCATATCTTGTTATACTTTGATCTACTACGAGTTATGCTTATTCATATGTGTAGCTACCATATGCCTTTAGTAGGATTAGATCGAATCATGGTGATTAGTCTTGTCTTGCGGACACACCATAATAGTGCACGGATCGAGGTTGTCGCTCGGTGATGATTATCCTCGCGTAGTGACAGTACGAGAGGGGAGAAAGCGGCGAGTGAACGTGCATCGGACCACTCCATATCAGGTTACTCCATATCGAGTTTAATCGTTATCATAGTATAGGTTTAGATTGGTTTATCACATTGGCCAGAACGGCAACAAGAAGACAGTAGGCTAGGTTTACCCTTGGTTCGTTTACCTTTATGGCTAGGTGGATGTGATCCATACATCCCTTCGTGTTTGTATGTTATTTTTATGCAATCAACACTTCACATAGGGTTAGACCGGTAGGTTAGATAGATAACCTTGGTGGTTTGCTTCCGATCCTTGGATTGACAAATCTAGGGAGAACCCTCCTTGGTGAAAAAGGCACCAAGTCACCCGTAGGCTTGCGGTGAACTTGAGCACGGTTTTACACCGTCAACAAGCCCCTTTTTCTCGGTGCCATTGCCGGGTATCGACAACTCGAACCCTAGGGCGACCTATCTTTCTTTTAACTAACCCTAATTTTTATCATTGCATATATGCTTGCTTTCTTGTTTGTGTCCTTGAAAGTAGGTGGAAAACTAGACACAAAGCGATCGAGAAAAGTTTGCAACATTGAACAAGGTATGCCTATGTGTCGATTAAGTTTTTAGACTAATGTCTTTTGGAGGATGTTTGTCCAAGCTATAGGTTTCGGAAACGACCATGTAAAGCACGATGGAGAAGGATTCCATTACCATCATGCAGCGATGGTTATGATTTTTGAAGCCAAAGGATGCGTGATATGGTGCCCTAAAAGACTTCAAGATGAAGACCACACGCACATCTCCGGATCGATGGACGAAAGGATAATGATGTCATCGCGATATTTGCATGAGCCTCAGCAGAAAACAATTAGATATATTTGGATTTTCAGAAGCTCCATGAAGTCTACGTTCCAACAAATCAAGCGGCAAGGCAATTGGAGGTTCCTACAAGCGGATATGACCGAACCACCGATGGTTGCACATGCTGAAATTCTGGACAGCAAGCAGTGCTGAAGTGAAACAGCCATAGCTCCCTCATTCGGACTCCGATTAAGTCAAATGAGTACCCGTTGGAAAGGTAATTTTATAAATTTTGCAATAGAACTATATTTTGGTATATGTTCTGTTCTGTATGCAGGGGTAAATCCACGAAGAAGAGGCAGCAACAAGGCGATGATGACAACATAGAGGAGATGGACACGATGATAATAAATAGAAGATGGGGCAACGGTTCCACAACATGTACATAATGAAATTCAGAATCTAATGACTAAAACAAACCCTCCGGAGCAGGGATGAATGAAGACACAAGAGGCACCACTCAACACATGATGATGTTGGAAGCGAACCACGACGGATTTCCTAAAGGCAACATCGAGTTGCATGGCTACTTCGGATTCTCGTACAAGTAATCATGGCTTCACGACAATAAAAAGGTAAGTGAGAAAGTCGAGCTCTATGACTTTAAATGAAGCGCTTTGCGGGAGGCAACCCGATCTTTTTATATATCTATATAAACTATGACATGTCTACATTGTGTTCTTTATTTGAAAACCGACAGGCATACACCCCGGGTACTCATGCAAGGAAGGAAGAAGACGGACTCCTACTAGAATTCCCTTGTAATCCTAATAGGACTCGTTTCGTGTAATCCTACTAGGACTCCTGCCTTGTAACCGACTAGGAACCCGCCCCCGGACTATATAAAGGAGGGCCGGCACCTAGCCGGCACCCGACCCGAACAACCAACACCAAGCGCGGGCGCCATACTTGATCCCCAAACGGGACGTAGGGTTCGCCACCTTGGCAACCCGAGCCCGTATTGTTGACGGATAAAAGACGTATCCCTCTACGATCCGCAAGCGTACGGACCCCACACCTTTTTCACCACGGGATTCCCAAGGTTCTTGTCAATCCGCGGAGCAAGGGGATTACAAGCGTTCGATCAACAACGACACACTAGCTACTAAAACCCTAACTACTATTATACTAGAAAACAACTAAACTACACTAGAGAGAATGATAAACGATCAAGATAGAAGACACTCGCCCACGGGTCTACGATATTAGAGCATGCAATCGCTTAAAGACATGAAAACCAATCTAATCTATCGGGGATGTGACCACGGTTTCGCCCTTTCCCTCCTCTCGTACCGTCACTACGCGAAGGTATTCATGACTAGACCTTTGATGGACACGGCGTATTGAATGGATCCAAGGAAGCATTGGAGCTCGTACTCCCTCTACGGCACGGTTGCAAGCCTTAAGCATTAAAGTATATTCAACACAAGATGATAGATAGATAATCCGACAAAGTGCGATTACATCTCAAGATCGATTACAACCCATGGATGAATGAGAAGATTACCCCATCAAGGTGCTGATCATGGCACCGTTGATCATGGTTTCCCTTCCGCCGGTGTCTTCCTTCTTCTCCACGAGAGGGTGCTTCCTTCGAGGTGGTTGATCTCCCGCCGGAGATCCTCCTCCTCTCTCTCTAGCTTGTGGATGGCCTTCTGGTGCGAATGACTCCTCCCCCCGTGTTGGCGGCGCGTCGGGGGTTTTAGGGTTGAAGATCCTTCGAGGGCAAGGAAAACGGGACCGAACCGGTGCCGGAAGTGGGCTGGGCCGGCCGGCCCAGGCCCAATTCGGCCCAGTTCGGTCGCCCCTTTTTGCTCCGTGGGTCCTCGCGCATTTATGTACTTTGCCCCCTTCACTTGCATGATTTTGATGCTGTTATCCTCGCGTCCAAGATGGAGGCTCTCTTTGCATGAAGTTTGATCTTTTACGCTTCAATCCCCGGGGGTGTTCCTCGTAGCACTTCGGTCCTCACCACCATTGGAAGTGATTTCAGCAAGCTCATGAACACGAACAAGACTCCATGAATGCTCCTTTGAACTTGTTGCGAATCCGTCCTTTATGTCCATGTTTTCCTACATAAACACAACACTTCCAATGCATGCACAAAGATGAACTTGTCATATGATTAGTGTGCCTAGTGGCGGGTTAGTTCCATAATCAAATCCAAACCAAAGCGTAATGAACATGCTAGGTGCACCAAAATACACCGTCAACATCTCCCCCACTCTTAGCTCTTGCTCGTCCTCGAGCAAGTACTCGTAAAAGAATTTCGTCCAAGGTGTGTAATCGCGTATCATTAATCCTCCTTCACAAGTTAGTCAATCTTTTCATCTTTAATACATAAACACGAAGTAATGATAATCAAACATAGACATGGGCGTTTAGAATTTTTACCACGTCAAGTTTTACCCCACAACTCAAACTCTTCACTTGAAGTCTTCAATTTCAGCCATGCTTACTCCTTTGCTTCCATCGGAGGGTTTTTTTATGGTTTTCAAAACAAAAATTCCTGCAACAAGTATTAGACAAAAACCTTTCTCCAAGCTCTCTCAAGTCACTCATATGATGTGGCTATCCTAACCAAATTTTATAAAACTCTCACCTCCCATTAATCTCTCATATATCGTGTAAAGTGGAGCTATAGGTAGGGCTAGCGCAATCAACACAAGTATTGTCAAACTAAGAACTTCCTCTAATGGTTGTCTACCTTTCAAAGACAATGATCATGAGAATTAACCATATGTAGGGATATCAAGGATGAGAAGATTTAGAATGGTGGACATGTGCAAGGGCAAAAGAAAATTGTGACTTCAAGGCACCAATGATGTCCTCGTTGTCGGATTGCACATGGTTGGAAATAGAGTAAAAGTTTCGTCTCACAATCAACGTGACACCCTTCCTTACACTTTATTATTTTCTTTTCTTTCACTTGATCCATCCCTCTCATATCTTCATTGCTAACTCATCTTTTTCTTTTTCTTCTTTCATTCACATATGATTTTTTTTCTTTCTTTCTTTCTTTTCCATACACATACTTTTTCTCTTTATTTTTCTCTCTCTTGACAACTTTTTCGAAGCTTTCGATTCTCTCTTTCCTCGCATGCATACAATCTGAAATTTTTAATTAAATCATGCTAGAGACGAGACGAAACTTTGAAAATAGGTTGTGTTCAAGGAATACGATGTACAAAAGAGATGTATAGGGTTGGGTATGGAATTCGGCGATATACGTGACTTTCATTGTGAATGTCACGTTACCGAATATATGACGAGGCTAGCAACAAAAGATAAGCAAAAGAACATGATCATTGCTTGAAATTAAAACTCACCAAGAGAGAAGGGTCCTAGCCTAACTCATCGTGCTAATTACACTTATGGTGGAGCGAAAAAAATAAACTTGGCTTTGGATAGGAATTTTTTTCTTACTCTCAACTTGGAAAAAGAGGTTTTGCTAACCTTTATTACAAGGGTTTTAAAATAATTTTCAGCATGTGAAGCTCAAGATCGAAGTGCGGTATGGGTACTTTAAGTAGTAGCGATTCCACTAAGCACCACGATAAACGTTTTTCAAACCACATACTTGTGTTCATATATCAAGAATCGAAGATTAAACAAACAAGTAAATAAAGATAAACAATACATAAAACACAAAGATATATATAAAGACTCTTTTTATTTGGTTTTCTTGACTCAACACTAATTTAAGACACTTGCAAAAATTTTAAAACAGACTCAAAAACTAAAGACTCATTAAAACACTAAGACTCTCACACGAAGATTAAACCGAACCTAAACTTGAAGTTCAAAAGCTAAGGCTAGCAAGCTAGCTCTCCCCCACACTTAAAACATACGACGTCCTCGTCGTATCTTACAAAATCCTAAGGGGAAAACTAGATCTAGTGGTACTTCAAGCAAGTTTTGCACCACTTGCCTCTCATGTTTCCAACCATGCCGAAAAGTTTGCGCACGTTGCGGTTAAGGAACTTGTAGTCATCTTCAACTACGCGCTCCAAGTCCTCCATACGCTTCATTGCTTCCATGGCTTGGAGACATTCGTCGGCCGACGTGTAGAGATCCGCGATGGATTGACGGCAAACTCGACAAAGACACCGATGCAATCCGAAGGGGTCGTCGTCGCCATAATCTCCACCGTTGTCACCACCGTCGTCGCCACCTCCATTGTCGTTGCCGTCGCCACCGTCGTTGCCGTCGCCGTTGGGGCCTTCGGGAGTCCTTTCATAGGGGCCGCTCATCCCAATCATCATCATCTCTACCGGCGGCCGCCCACGAGCTCGGGCTACGATCGTCGGAGTAGTTGCTATCCCCATAATCCTTAGGCTCGGCGACACCTCCTTGTAATCCTTGCGCTTGATGCCTTGGAGGCGTGCCGACCTTCGAACGGTGTAGGGACCTTCTCTCCTTCGACGGGGTTGCGAGATGCAAGAGCTCCGGTCGGGACACATCCTCCGCAACGGATACATGCGGTCCTCTTGACGGGTAGCTTGAGCTCGCATCGCATCGCTTCCTCCATCGATGGCTTCTTGGCTTCTAGCTTCAACTCTAAGCTTTTTGGAGGCTCAATGGTCGCTACAATGGTGCAACACATTGCTTGAAAGGTTTGATTCTCGAGCTCCCAATTCGGCCAAATAAATAGTCCCGAGAGGAAAGCTCGGGAAACCTTATTTTCCTTTTTTACACTTCCCTTAAAATTTTCCGACCAAACAAGGAAGTCAAAAAGGAGCAATTTGGGCGAAATTCGGCGTCATCGGGCGTCGGCCCCCCCCGGGCCGGCTCCGCCCGGGCCGGCCGGCCCACCTTGCCTCGGGGGCGGCCGGTCCCGGTTTTTGCACACCGCCCTATTTTTTTCTTCCTTAGCCCATGGGAAAAAGTTGGCCCGGTAAATCTTCGCGAAAAACTCCGTAAAACTAAAAGAAAAATTATTTACGAAGTTGATGCCTTGTTTTTCGTCCTAGGCGGGACGTTCGGGCTCTTCCTCCATGGTGAAGACGTCAACATGGTGAAGGAGGACGACATCGGGTTCGTAGTAAACCTTAAGCCGCCGTCCATTCACCACAAATTGATCGC
Organism: Cenchrus americanus; assembly: GCA_947561735.1. Taxonomy (NCBI): domain Eukaryota; kingdom Viridiplantae; phylum Streptophyta; class Magnoliopsida; order Poales; family Poaceae; genus Cenchrus; species Cenchrus americanus. The sequence continues at coordinate 13,042,432 of OX387244.1, forward strand.
CGTTTATATCCATAATGGTTACCGCTCCGTTGGAGAACACCGAATGCACAACATAAGGTCCGTCCCACTTGCTTTGCAATTTCCCCTTTCCGAAGGTTTTAAATCTCGAATTGTAGAGGAGGACCTTATCTCCTTCTTTGAATTCTTTTTTCTTCAATCTTTTATCATACCACCTTTTGATTCTCTTCTTGTATATGCTTGCGTTTTCATAAGCTTTCAACCTCAACTCCTCTAGCTCGCTTATTTGAATTCTTCGTTTCACCACCGCGGCATCGAGATCAAGGTTCATCTCTTTAATCGCCCAATAGGCTTTATGTTCTAACTCAACCGGAAGGTGGCAAGCTTTTCCATAGACGAATTGATAAGGGGTCATACCTATCGGTGTTTTAAACGCCGTTCGATAAGCCCATTAAGTATGCTTTTTAATTGCCTATTTGACGTCTCCGCTTGTCCGTTGGTTTGTGGGTGATAGGCCGTGGAGACCCTATGCTCAATTCCCAACTTGGACAAGCACCTTTTGAAGTTCTTCCCGGTGAAATGAGTTCCTCCATCACTTATCAAGATTCTCGGTGTACCGAAACGGGGAAAAATCACGTTCTTGATCATAGTGATGGACTCCTCCGTGGAAGCTTTACGACATGGTATAGCCTCTACCCACTTGGATACATAATCAACCATAACAAGTATATACTCGAATCCAAATGAGTTTTTAAAAGGCCCCATGAAGTCTATGACCCATACATCGAATATGTCGATTTGCAAGTTGTATTTCAAAGGCATAGAATTTCTTTGAGAGATGTTTCCGGTTCTTTGGCATTCGGGGCATGACGCAACATATCGTTTAGTATCTTCATGCATCTCTCGGCCAATAGAATCCGCTCGACCATACTTTTGCTTCGGTTCGAAAATGGCTATAGTGTCCACCGTACTCCGCCGAGTGGCACTTCCTTAGAATCTCAAGCCTCTCTTCTCTTGGCACACATCTTCTCATCACTCCATCATTGCCAAGTTTGAAGAGGTATGGTGCGTCCCAAAAATATTTCTTACTTTCGGAAATTATCTTCCTTTGAGTGTTTTTTCTAGATGATCGAGGGGCATCTTTCGAATTGCTCGAATGATGTCGATCATCCAAGTATCTTTATCAAGCACTCTATAGAGGTGGTCATCTCTCATCTTATCTTCTATGGGCTCTTTATCATCTTGTCCACGATTCATCCTAGACAAATGATCGGCCACAACATTCTCCACCCCCTTTTTATCACGAATTTCAACATCAAACTCTTGGAGAAGAAGGATCCAACGAATCAAACGTGGTTTAGCTTCCTTCTTAGCCAAGAGATACTTGATGGCTGCGTGATCGGTGTAAACAATGACCTTCGAGTTCACAATGTAAGATCTGAATTTTTCGAAAGCGAATACCACCGCCGGCAACTCTTTTTCCGTAGTGGCGTAATTTAATTGTGCCCCGCTAAGAGTTTTGCTAGCGTAGTAAACGGCGTGAACTCGGCCTTCCTTTCTTTGTCCCAAGATCGCGCCTACGGCGTAGTCACTTGCGTCACACATGATCTCGAAAGGTTGGCTCCAATCCGGAGGTTGGATGATGGGAGCACTCACCAACACATTTTTCAAGGTCCGGAATGCCGCTAGACACTTCTCATCAAAGTCGAAAGCCACATCCTTTTGAAGAATGTGCGTTAAAGGCTTAGTGATCTTCGAGAAGTCCTTTATAAATCTTCTATAAAATCCGGCATGGCCTAGAAAGCTCCTTAAGGACTTAATATCCATAGGAGGTGGGAGTTGCTCAACCGTCTCTACCTTAGCCTTGTCCACTTCGATTCCTCTCTCGGATATAACATGTCCGAGCACTATGCCTTGCTTAACCATGAAGTGGCACTTTTCCCAATTTAAAACCAAATCTACCTCCGCACACCTTGTAAGGACCTTTTCTAAGTTTGCTAAGCAATCCATGAACGTCTTCCCGTAAACGGAAAAATCATCCATAAACACTTCAACAATTTCTTCGATGAATTCCGAGAACACCGCCATCATGCAACGTTGAAAAGAGGCCGCAGCGTTGCATAGGCCGAAGGGCATCCTCCTATATGCAAACGTTCCGTAAGGACACGTAAACGTTGTCTTATGTTGATCTTCCGGTGAATGGGGATTTGCATGAACCCCGAGTATCCGTCGAGAAAGCAAAAATAAGCGTGGTTTGCTAACCTCTCGAGCATCTCGTCTATGAACGGTAGGGGGAAGTGATCTTTCTTCATCGCTTTGTTAAGCTTACGGTAATCGATACACATCCGCTACCCGGTCACGGTTCTTTGCGGTATCAACTCGTTCTTCTCATTCTTCACCACGGTCAAACCTCCTTTCTTCGGTACACAATGTACGGCTCACCCATTCGCTATGCGGAACCGGTAGATGATTCCGGCATCAAGTAACTTGATAACCTCTTTCTTTACTACCTCTCTCATGGCATGGGTTAGCCTCCTTTGGTGGTCCACTACAGGCTTACATTGGTCTTCCATTGGTATACGATGAGTGCAAAAGGCTGGGCTAATACCTTTGAGATCATTAATTGAATATCCAATCACCTTCCTATGTTTTTTTAATAAAATCAGCAACGCTTCATTTTCTTCGGGACTCAACTCATCGCTCACAATGACTGGATAAGTTTTGTCTGGGCCCAAAAATTCATATTTTAATCCCTTGGGCAAAGGTTTAAGGTCTACCTCGGGCACTTGTGGCTCCTCGGGTTTGATTTCTCCTATGTCTTCGAACTTCTCTCCCTCCACACTACCATCATGCGGCTCTAAGCCTTTTGTTGCTTCCTCTAGTTCTTCATCTTGTTGATTGCTAATTTGATTTTCCATTGCTCTTTGCAAGCGGGTCTCTAAGGGTTTCAACAAAACAAAGACTATCTATCTCTTCTACTTCTTCATCTTCGGGAGGAAAAGGTGTAAGGTGTTTAGAAGCACGAAGAAAGTTATATGTGTACTTTGTTCCATTAAGGTTCATTGTTACTTTGCCTTCTCCGGCATCTAACACGACATCAACCAACTTAAGAAAAGGCCTACCTAAGATTATATGATCGGAATTACTATGGTAAGCATCAATAACAAAGAAATCGGTTGGTATATAGTTTCTAGAGATTTTTACTTTCATGTTGCAAGCAATACCTAGAGGTTTGATAGTTCTACCATCTCCCATAATTAATTTCGTTGATGTTGGAGCTAAGTCTAGGTTGTGGTATTGAACTTTATCGTAAATTTTAGAAGATAGAACACTTACTTGGGCTCCGATGTCGCATAAAGCTTTGCATTGAACTCCGTTGATCTCGCAACTCAAGTGCGGCGTCATCTTCTCTTCTTCTTCGGATCCTATCGAGTAAATTTCAGCGAGGCGAGCGTATGGTGATGCTTCGGGCTTGATTCCCATGATTCTCTTCACCTCGGCAATATGTTCCGGATCCACCACATCATCTCCAAAGAGCTTCTCAAAAATCTCACCGGTGGTTTCGAGGTCGTATGAATTTTCGGCTTTCTTCTCCGTGGGAAATCCACTTCCAATGCTCTTGCCATCCCCTTTTGATTAGGGAACGGTCTTCTCTTGTCGAATACTTCTCCGTAATCAATAGGAACCCAATCCATTGGTTCGAACTCCCTTAGTGGCTTCGCGCTTGACATGCTTCTCTTGTTCGTCTCCTTTGGTGCGGCGAAGTCGACGTTTGGTGTAGTTCTTGACTTGATGTGTTCTTGTTCGAGGCTTTTCCATGATTGGTTCCTCTTTTGTGACTTCCGGGTTGCTTCTTTAGAAAAATCAGCAAGCTTCTTCTTCCTTGAATTGAATTCCGGCTCTTCCGCAAGTCTTGTTTCCCAATCTCTTCGCATGGCAGCCGCTTTACTAACTTTTTGTAGAAGTTGGGCAGCTTCCGTGAGTGTTTTCTCCATGAGATCCCCACATGCACACATTTCGAAGTGTTGCATGCAACTAGGGGTTAGGGAAAAGAAAAATGTATGCAAGAGTACGTCACCGGTGAAGCCGAGTTTTGGTCCTTGTTCGATTAATTCATTAAACCTATCCCAGGCTTGGTCTATCCCTTCCTCTTCTCCTTGCATGAAAGTGATCACTTGCCTCCTTAGATGTTGAACCTTGCTAATTGGAAAGAACTTCTCACAAAACTTCTTTGTCAACTTGTTCCAATTGCCTTCAACTTCAAAGGACGCAACCGAATACCATGTCTTTGCTTTGCCGGCAAGTGAGTAGGGAAAGAGATTCCATTTGAACCATTCATCGAGAACTCCTTCTTGACGCACCGTGTTGCATATTGTCGTGAAATCCCTTATGTGTCTATATGGGTTCTCCGTAACCATCCCTTCAAATGGGTTTTCCGCCACCATCTTGATGATCTTGGATTTAATTTCATACTTGGTCGCTTCGAGCTTCGAATCCGACTCTTGTACTTTTATGTCTTCACATCGAGGGCTAGCGTAATCCCTTAATGATTTCTCCGGTTCTTCCACGGGTTGATTAACGAACTCCATCTAGACAATAAGATAAAAACAAAAACAAAAACGAAACAAGTGTTTTTCTAGATAATATATGTTAGATATAGCAAACAAAAGATAAACTAAAATATAAAACTAAGTTAGATGCAAATCAAACGATGTAAACTAACTTGCTCCCCAGCAACGGCGCCGTAAAAAGGGGCTTGTTGACGGATAAAAAGACGTATCCCTCTACGATCCGCAAGCGTACGGACCCCACACCTTTTTCACCACGGGATTCCCAAGGTTCTTGTCAATCCGCGGAGCAAGGGGATTACAAGCGTTCGATCAACAACGACACACTAGCTACTAAAACCCTAACTACTATTATACTAGAAAACAACTAAACTACACTAGAGAGAATGATAAACGATCAAGATAGAAGACACTCGCCCACGGGTCTACGATATTAGAGCATGCAATCGCTTAAAGACATGAAAACCAATCTAATCTATCGGGGATGTGACCACGGTTTCGCCCTTTCCCTCCTCTCGTACTCGTCACTACGCGAAGGTATTCATGACTAGACCTTTGATGGCCACGGCGTATTGAATGGATCCAAGGAAGCATTGGAGCTCGTACTCCCTCTACGGCACGGTTGCAAGCCTTAAACATTAAAGTATATTCAACACAAGATGATAGATAGATAATCCGACAAAGTGCGATTACATCTCAAGATCGATTACAACCCATGGACGAATGAGAAGATTACCCCATCAAGGTGCTGATCATGGCACCGTTGATCATGGTTTCCCTTCCGCCGGTGTCTTCCTTCTTCTCCACGAGAGGGTGCTTTTTTCGAGGTGGTTGATCTCCCGCCGGAGATCCTCCTCCTCTCTCTCTAGCTTGTGGATGGCCTTCGGTGCGAATGACTCCTCTCCTCTGTGTTGGCGGCGCGTCGGGGGTTTTAGGGTTGAAGATCCTTCGAGGGCAAGGAAAACGGGACCGAACCGGTGCGGAAGTGGGCCGGGGCGGCCGGCTGGGCCGGCCGGCTCAGGCCCAATTCGGCCCAGTTCGGTCGCCCCTTTTTGCTCCGTGGGTCCTCGCGCATTTATGTACTTTACCCCCTTCACTTGCATGATTTTGATGTTGTTATCCTCGCGTCCAAGATGGAGGCTCTCTTTGCATGAAGTTTGATCTTTTACGCTTCAATCCCCGGGGGTGTTCCTCGTAGCACTTCGGTCCTCGCCACCATTGGAAGTGATTTCAGCAAGCTCATGAACACGAACAAGACTCCATGAATGCTCCTTTGAACTTGTTGCGAATCCGTCCTTTATGTCCATGTTTTCCTACATAAACACAACACTTCCAAATGCATGCACAAAGATGAACTTGTCATATGATTAGTGTGCCTAGTGGCGGGTTAGTTCCATAATCAAATCCAAACCAAAGTGTAATGAACATGCTAGGTGCACCAAAATACACCGTCAACATGTATAAATCTTGTGTCCCGTGTCCTTGCGCATACCTTCGAGTTCTCGGTCTCACGATCACGATCCTCACCGCACAATCTACTACCTCGGGTACCCCATTGGTAGGTTTGCCGGTCTAAAACGCCGACAGTGGCGCGCCGGTAGGGGCCATCGACATGATCACCGGCGAATTCGAAGGACCTTCATCTACCGCATCAATCTACTCTACTACAAGCAAATCACCAAGTCGCAAATCGAAGCAAGTCGCCGATTGTGGCAAAACGGACTCGATCTCCGTATTCGTCCGCGCGTTGGTAGAAGTCGCCGTATCCGAGTGGATCACCCAAGATGAAGCGGAATCAATGCTAATTCTTCCGTCTCGGATTCCCGACCATCAAGACCGCACAAGAGAAGGACACGAACCTAATCGTTGTCTTGGCCGACTCGTTCCAAGTACAAGTCCGCCTTTTCTTGGTGCGGGCAAATAACCCTCGCTACTTGTTGTGCATGCACGTGATGACCAAAGGGTGCATTTAGCTCTTGGCTATGTGCACATAGACGGCTACACCAACAAAGCTCTACTACCCACGTGCAAAACAATTGGTTGATCATCTTGCTAAGTGACGTAACCGGGAGGCATCAAATTGGTATGAATTGCTACCAAGACACATGGAAGGCTACCAGGAAAGCTTCAAGATCTTTGGCTTGGTGCACACACAAGACAAGACGTGAGTACTACTACTCGGGTACAATTACCCTCGGCCACGTCAACCTCATCGTGCACCGCGACTACTCGTCTCCGGCCGCACGCGCTCTACGTCAACCTCGCCGTGCGCCGCGACTACTTGTCTCCGGCCGCACGCGCTCTACGTCAACCTCGTCGTGCACCGCGAGTACTCGTCTCCACTCTCCCGGCCGCAGCGATCTACTTCGCCTCCACCGCGCGTTCGGGTGCCTCGACACGTCGCGCGGCTCGTCACGCGGATCATCGCGTCGCACGTCGTCGACTACTTCGCCTCCGCCGCGCGTCCGGGTGCCTCGGCACGTCCACGGCTCGTCACGCGGCTCATCGTCGATTACGCCGTGTGCCGCGACTTCGTCTTGCGCCCACGCCGGCTCTACTTCGGACATGCCGTGTGTCGCGGCTACTTGTCTCGCGGCAACACCGGCTCTCGCTTCGAGTACGCCGCGCGCCGCCGCGACGTCGCCTTCCGCCGCATCGCATCGACCATTCATCTCCACTAGTTTTCCAAACTAGTTCGAACGGCGATCCACGCCCCCCAACAACTAGTCGGAATCAACTCGACTAGTCAACTTCAAGAACAACTCGTCGCGGCTCCATTGCCGACCGCCACGCCTTCATCTACAAGTCCGCACCGCGGCAACAACTAAGTCATTTATTTAAATGATTACCGATTTCTTTTCTTGGCTTGTTCTCCTCATCATGTAGGACTACTTGCCGACTACTCATTTATGTATGCTTCTCGGCGGGTTTTCACGGGAGCTACACTCCGCCGACTACTCTTGGGGTATATCAATCAAGTCACCACGAGTCTACTTCATCAACTCGGGGGCTATCCCTAGGAGGCGGCTTTCTAAAGACCGCTACGTGCGGCAATTTAAAGTCGACTTCTAAAGTCGCATTCTAAAGTCCGCTCCGTGCGGCAACTTAAAGTCGACTCCGGTCGCATCTTCGCCTACTTCGATAGCATACTACGTGTGTAAGCTTCAATGGAACCTCGGCCGTAAGCGGCCCGCAGTGTCCCGGCGCCGATGGAACCGAGATGCACGTGGTCTTCACGCTTTGTACCATGGGTCCAAGTACCCTAAGTACTCATGCTCCGTACCTTGGGTTTGAAATCCATGGCCCGTGCACACAAGTCGACTCCGGTCGCACCTTCAAGTACACTACGGTGGCAAACCGTACCTTGGGTCCGAAATCCATGGCCTAGGTACACAAGCCGACTCCGGTCGCACCTTCAAGCCCGCTCTCGGCGGCAATCGTACCTTGAGTCCGAAATCCATGGCTCGGTACTCAAGCCCACTCCGTGGCACAAGTCGACGCTAACGCCGCACCCAAGCCCACTCGGTGGCACAAGCCGACTTTGGTCGCAATATTAAGCCCACTCCGGTGGCACAAGCCGACTTCGGTCGCAATCTTAAGCCCGCTCCGGCGGCAAAACTACTCGTTTTCTCGATTTTTCTTTCGCTTTGGCTTTTCGGAATGTACTTTTCGTTTTTTGCATCTTAAGTCCACCCCGTGTGGCACAAAGTCGACTATTGTAGTCGCATCTCAAAGTCCGCTTTACGCGGCAATCTAAAGTCGACTACCGCCAGCCGCATCCAAAGTCCGCTTTACGCGGCAATCTAAAGTCGACTTCTTCGGTCGCAACTCAAAGTCCGCTCCGCGTGGCACAAAGTCGACTTCGGTTTTCAAGTCGCATGTCAAAGTCCGCTCCGCGCGGCACAAAGTCGACTTCGGTTTTCAAGTCGCATTCTAAAGTCCGCTCTACTAGCATCTAAAGTTGACTTCGCTTGCATATAAAGTCCGCTTTGATGACGCAAACTACTTCTCAAGCTCCACGGCTCGATGTCAACCTACTACTCGGAATCTCTCCAGCTCTGGGGCTACACTCAACATACTACTCGAGGATAACTTCAACATGCTTCGCTCGCTCTCAAGCTCGGGGGCTCCGCACCAATAACTACTCGACTGGCTCATACGACTCTCTTATCTCGAGGGCTACATGCTGCAAGAGTACTCGGATGATGGCTTTCGTGGATACTGAAGACCCTTGGATTGATTATCTAATCATTTCAAGGCTCGGGGGCGGCTATGCTACACCCATCATTGAATTTTTAAAACACAGAAGATTCGGAATCAAGATTGACCCTCAGCTGGAGTTTGCAACTTAACCTAAGGCTCGGGGGCTACTCCATATGGAGTGCGATTTTGAAATCACACTTCCATATAATTTCGACTTCAAGACCGATGAGCCGGACCACCTTCCCTCGCGGCGGTTCAAGTACTATTGAAGACTTCTCCAAGCAGTACACGAGGACGCTCAAGAACTACTCGAAGAGGCTTCAAGACTACTCGAACTACTACTCTCGACTACAATGTGCTCGGGGGCTTGTCGGGCATACACCCCGGGTACTCATGCAAGGAAGGAAGAAGACAGACTCCTACTAGAATTCTCCTGTAATCCTATTAGGACTCGTTCTGTGTAATCCTACTAGGACTCTTGTCTTGTAACCGACTAGGAACCCGCCCCCGGACTATATAAAGGACGGCCGGGCACCTAGCCGGGCATCCGACCCGAACAACCAACACCAAGCGCGGTGCCATACTTGATCCCCAAACAGGACGTAGGGTTCGCCACCTTGGCAACCCGAACTCGTATAAATCTTGTGTCCCGTGTCCTTGCGCATACCTTCGAGTTCTCGGTCTCACGATCACGATCCTCACCACACAATCTACTACCTCGGGTACCCATTGGTAGGTTTGCCGGTCTAAAACACCAACAAAAACTTCAAGTAACATCATACCATTGCTCTAATAAATGTCACAACCACATGTTGTATGCTTTAATATATATATATAGACACACACACACACATTGAGTGAGTACTTTTCTACTTGAATTTTGGGAAACTTGTAGACCTTTTTTTGTGTGTGCTTATTAGTGTTTAGAGTCTTTTTATTTGTGTCTTTAGAGAGAAATATGAAGCATGATCCCTTTTGATTCTAAACTTGTGGCTAGTTAACTTAGGCTAACTTTTGCTTTTGGTTTAGATCACCACCATATCATGTCATATCATTTTGTTCATTCATAATAATGTTTTACTTCATTCCACTTTGTTCTCTACCTTTGCATTATGTTGCGTGTTGCATCTCATCTTTTATAACCCTTAAAAAAATCTCATCTTTACCTAACCCTTCCTATCAAACCACACCTAGAACCTAGGCTAGCAAAGGGAGGGATCGACTTATGTCAGTCGACAAAGTATATCTCTATCCCTTTCTAATCAAAGTTTTGACTAGCCTCATCCTAAACCCTTAGAAAAAAACCCTCATACCTTTAGTAATCCTGAAACCATAGGTTTGTTTTTCAATCCGAAAATGTAACCCTCGCTTTTCTTCTTTTTTCAAAACCACCTTAGATAGAATTTCTTCACCCGACTTATCTTTTCAAAATTCTTGTCTTAAGCCAAAAATATAGGATACCCATAAGCCTTACCTTAAAACCTTGTTAGCACGTTTGATTAGGTCTTTTGATAAAAGGTGTTGACAAGACTCTACCTCTCATAAAGTGACTTGCTTGTCATTATTGAAGAACGACATCGAAAGCTTTTTCAAACATTGCCGCCCTTTTTACTAACTCCTTTGCATTTACATTTTGCATGAACCCCCCTTTGTTCTATCATGCATAGGTTAGCTTGGCTTCTTCGCAAAACTTTTTGATGAATTCTTTATTTCCATAATGGTGCTTCGCGTGCGAGGCATTTTCTTTTGTAATCTTGTGTAATCATGGTGTTTAGATTTGATTACGGACAATCATCATTTGAGTTTTTTTAGCCTTGTTAATTTATATTGCATTGGTTGGTTTATAAACTTCACAATGCGCCCTACCTCTCTTACACTATTAAGAATTGTTAATCTTGGGATAAACATGGTGTTTTGACCTTGGTTGATAAATTTTTATGCCGGTGGAGAAGTTTGGCAACCACTTTGTAAGCATGGAGCTTAGAATTTGGTGTAAACATTGTTTTGTTTATATCCCTTCCTTTCATTTGCATTTTCACCTACACGCACGTACACTCATTAGGTTCTTACTTTTCTCTTTACTAGGTGAGCTATGCCACAAGCCAAGATCTCGGGGATGCATTTGGTTTGTTGGCAATTGTTTCTACTCCCAACCATAACCCCGGGGTAGAATGTGCATTAGATTTGTTTTTTAGGCATGGAGAAGTGTTCCCATGAGTTTTTGACCAATTGCAATCAAGATCGTTAGTCATTTACAAGGCTTGAGAGGGAAGTTGCTATTCCATCAAGATTTGAGCACATGTGTCGGTGCGGAATGTGGTCCCGACACTAACCAAGAATAAGCGCCAAGGTCTATCCCTCAATGGTCGATGCCAAGCAATCGGAGACGAGTTTTATCCTGGTTCCCGCCGGGGGCCGTACGTCCAGCGGTGGTGTGCTCGGGGCACTATATTGCTCGGACCGAGGTGCTTGTGGTGGGGCTACTACAAGCAAGGCGGGAGAGGAAGCGTGACCTCCAAGTCCCCGGCGAAGTGGTCGAAGATGTTGTGGGAGAATTGGAAGGCGAGTGTGTGGTGTGTCGTATGTTGTCTGTTGTTGTCCCTTGTCGTTCTCCTCTGTCCCCTGCGGCGGGGGACTTCGCCTTCCTTTTATAGGACAAGGAGAGGGCCAATTACATACATGCCGCACTATTCAGCTACGAGAGGGAGGTATGGTGCGCCGCGCCGTAGAGTAGGCGGCCGCCTTGACGGTCCTTGCCGCGATCTGGCCATCATGGCGTATCTTGTACCCGAACGGTGGCGGCTTCGAGGGTAGGGGTGCGGTGGATGGCCGTGATGTCCCCGGGCGGGCTCGGGGGGTTGCGACGTCGATCCGTACGGGATACATTGGCGAGCACGGCGGCGTCCCGTTCCCGCATGCTTCCACGGCGCGGAGCCGTGCACCACGCGTGCCGGCGTGGGGATGTACGCGCGGGGGCGGCCGCCCGCCGTCAACGGTGGCGGGGGATGGCGCCCCGCCGCCTAACATCACGACCTAACCCCCGCGAAGTCACGGGAAAGCAAATCGAGGGTGCGGCCGGCCCCCTTCGAGGGCTCGGCGCATTAGCCGTACAGAGTAGGCGGCGCGGTGTCACGGGGCTAGCACCGGCCACGTCGCACGCTCCCCCACGGTGGCGGGGATGGGTTCCCTCCCTAGGGAGTTGGTGCAACGGGACCGGGCACGAGTCCCGGGCGCACGATGGCGCCGCCCCCCCGCCGTTGTCGAGCATTAAATGTCCGTACCGCGTACGGGGAATGGGCGTGCGCGTGCGGAGCACCCTTGAGCGAGCGCGCAGCCCGCTCGAGGGCGGCGTGGACCTCGAGCGAGGCGGAGCCCGCTCGAGGTAAGCGTACGCCCTCGACCGGGCGAGCCCACTCGAGGGAGGTGTGTGCCCTCGAGCGAGGCGGAGCTCGCTCGAGGGGATCTTTGAGTGGGCCGCCTTGGTGGGCCGTCGGGGCCACCGTGGCGTGGGCCATGCCCCGTGTGCATGTTAAGCGGGACGTGTTCGGCCTTGGCTTTTTGCGGGTTTTAAGTGGGGTTTCCCCGCTTGTTTAAGGGGACCCCCGTGGCCGTCCCCCGACAAGTAGCCCCCGAGCATGCGGGTTCGCCGACCGTGCTCCCGCGGATGCGTCGGAGTCTACCGATAGGACGTCCTTCCCCCTGGTTTGCGAGTGCTTTCCGTGGGGCCGCGTCAGCGGACCCGCGGGTCTAGCCCCCGAAGCCCTGTAGGAGCGTGAGTGCTCCTGCAGGGGTTTTACCGCGAGATTTGGTCAGAGGGCGTGGTACATATCTCAACCGGCGTCGGCAATGTTTCAGCCGGCTTCGGTGACGCACGCGCAGCTGGCACTATCCGCGGCCGGTGCAATCCAGGAGGTGTAGCCGTGCGTCGAGCCCCCGAGCCTGGGCCCGTTCGAGGCGATCGGGTAGAGCTCTACGACTTGTTTTTAACGCGCCCTCGCCGTCCCTCCGCGGGACGGAGGGTGAGGTTTCCGCAACCCCCATCGATCGGGTCGCGGATTGCGGATTCCTCATTAAGCGTTAGCGGGTGGTTCGAGTGGACGCCCATGCCCCGTTCGATAAGGATAGGCCGCGTGGTCCGGAGACACGTCCATCAAAGCGCTTGCGTGGGTTTGCTAGGTGGGGCTCGGTCCCATTCGCTAGGAACCGAGGGCGCGGAAGCTCGCCTCGGTGGGATCCCCCCGCTAGGCCGCCCACGCCGGCTCCCGAACACGACATGTGGGGCACCCTCGAGCCGGCGGGCTCGAGGAACGGCTCGAGTGCGCGTGCCCTCGTCGTCCCCGACTCGCCGATGCGGGGCGCCCGTTCGAACCTGTCGAGGGTCAGGCTTCGAACCTCTGATCAGTAGGGCCGTGCGGGGTGGCGGCTAGGCGCTCCCGTCTTTGCATCTGCGAGTCCTCGAGGGTCCCTGACCGTGTCAGCCCTCGAGGCGCTGATCAGTAAAATAGCGCGGGGTGGCGGCTAGGCGCCCCCGTCTTTGCATCTGCGAGTCCTCGAGGGTCCCTGACCGTGTCGGCTCCGAGGCGCCGATCGCAAAATAGCACGTCGAAGGTACCCGTGGTGCCTTTTTTACTTCAAACGGGCTCCGAGGTGACCGGCCGATGCTTGCATCCTTTGAGGGTCGAATTTTTCCGAGCCGAGGGCTCGCGCCGCTCGAGGGTCTTCCTTACTTGGTAAGGGACCGGCCATTTAATGCTTCGCGATCACGACGCGGTTTCGCGCCGCGGGCGCGCCTTTTTAGGCGATGCGGCCCGCGCGCGTAGTGGGCGGGCGTGGGCGGGCGGATGTGACCGCTCGCCATGGCCCTCCCGCTTCTACGCCGTGATGATGGCCCGTGAGCGGTGGCGTGGCCGCCGCGGTCGTGGTGGGGCCCGCCCGTTAGCGAGAGAAGATTCCTCCCCGCAAGCAATGCGCGCGGGACGCACGCTCCGAGAGCACGCCCGCGGCTTATAAATCCGACGAGAGGGGAAAATGGCGGTTTTTTACCTTAGCATTCGACATTCTCGCTCCTTGCGCTCCGGCCCCGAGCCGTTCTTGCCACAACGCCTTCCGCCTTCGGAGCTCTTCTCCTCTTTCCCGTTCTTCATCCCTCGCCCCTTTGTCTTTCCTCATGGCGCCTCTACCGCCTCTCGTCATCGTGAACCCGTACGCGTGGGAGTGCTCGACGGTAACGCGGGCCGGCCCCGAACGAGCCGGTGTCCGCCGGCCGGCGGCGGCAAACGAGGAGGGCCGGCCGCCGAGTGGATCGTGCCGCCGGCCGGGACCACGCGCCCAACCCACCGAGTGGCTACGTGGTTAGCTTCACCCGCTTCCACGAGCGAGGCTCGCGGCGCCGGCGAGTCACTTCATGCGGGCGCTCCGCCACCACTACGGCGTGGAACTACACAACTTCGCGCCGAACGCGATTTCGCGGCGGCCACGTTCGTGGGCGTTTGCGAGGGATATCTAGGGATCCCGGTGAATTGGGATCTCTGGATTCACCTCTTTCGCGCGGAGCCGTTCACGCGGCCGACGTCGGAGCGGAGGGACCCGCCGCGCGGTGCGCGCGCGGCGGCATGTCGCTCGCCTTGCGGGGCCGGCACAAGGACGACTACATCCCCCCGCACCATGACGACCAACAACGCGAGGCTAGGAGCGGGGGTGGTTCTACCTTCGCAACGACGAGCCCGGTCTCCCCCTACACACCGGTCCCTCGGTGCTCGGGAGAGGCCCGACTCCCGGAGCCACGGGGTGTCTCCCGGTCCCGAAGCATCGGAATCGGTTGGACTCACCTCGGCCGCGCCGAGGAACCGGCGGGCCGCGGGCTTACCGCGGGGGCCGTCCTCGCCTTCCTCCACCACCGGCGGGTCGTCCCCCCGATGGAGAGGTCGCTCCGCGTCTTCGAGATGACGGAGACGGCGGACCCTATCGCGCCGGCGAGGTCGCGGATGCCGCAGCCCCCTCCCCGTGGGAGTACGCGGCTACCGAGCGCGGAGCACCGTCGACACTCGGTCCCCTCGCACGGCCGACCGATCCCCGTGGGATCTCGAGATGCTCCCCCACCCCGCCCGCCGGGTGAGTGGAGTTCTTGGTTCCGCCTTTGATTTTGCCGATACTTCGGGTTGTTGACGCGCTTCGATGTTTCGCTCGCACCGGTGAGCCCGAGTGCCGCGAAGTCCGATCCGCCCACTCCCCGCTCTCGCGCGCTCGGTCGAGTGGCACAGCAACGGGAGCGGGAGAGGGCGGCACGCAAGAAGGAGCGCGCGAGCGACATCGCGAGCGTCGCGAACGGAGGAACGAGGAGGACCGCCGCGCGAGCAACAGGGGCTCTCTTCTCCGGGGACCGAGGAGTACTCATCCTCGGACGAGGAGGAAGAGGAGGGAGAGGGCGGGGGGCGGGGCCTCCCCGATAGGTGGGAGCTCCGTGCCCCCCGCCGCCGGAGCCGGCTCCGGCGGCGGGGGCGCGCATCGCCCGGGGCGGGTGCGGAGGCGCCCGCCGCCGGGCAATCGACAACGGGGAGCGGTGCGGGCCGCGAAGGCGCGCGCGCGCGCCCGAGGCGCGCGCACGACGGATGCGCTGCGCGCGCGGGCGGGGTCCGCGCGCGCGGCGGAGACGGCCGGAGGCGCGGCGGCGGCCCCGCGCGCGGCCGCGCCGGCGTCGTCGTCCGGCCCTCGAGGAAGAGGAAGCGCGCCTTCTCTTCTTCGAGGTGAGAGGCTTGTTCTTTCGGAAGGCTGCGTGTTCGATAAGCGGGGACCGACGGTTTGCTCGTGTTTCCGCGGGGTGGTGCCAACCGTGCCTCCCCCTCGCACCGGCCAAGGTGTTGAGGGCGCACGCATCCGTCCCCACCCGTCGGCGTTCGTCGAGGGCGCCGCGGGCGGGGGGCGGCGCGGCGGTGGCGGCGGGCGAAAGCTCGCAAGGTGCGGCCGAGGCATCAAGGCCGCGGCCGGTGGTCCCGCCCCGCCGTGCCGCGGCCCGGCGGCCGTGGAGGAGCGGCGGGCGCCGGTCGTGGTGGAGGCGCGGCCGGCGGCGCCGGTTGCGGTGGCGCCGCCGGCGGCGTCCGCCGTGGAGGGCCACCCAGGCGCCCGCGGTTGCGCAGACGCGGCCGGAGGGCGGTGGCCGCGGCGGGAGCCCGCGGCTACGGAGGCGGTGGCGCAGGCGCCGGTGGAGGCGCGGCGGGGCGCCCCGCACCCGCCGGCGGCTCCCCGGCGGTAGTGGTGGAGATCCGGACGACGACTCCCCGCCGCCCGGGTGGGACCAGTGGGTGAGTTTCCCCACGCCGTCCTCCGAGTCCCAGGAGGGGGTTCTTGTGAGGCGGCGGGAAGGCCACATGGTGGCGGGAGGCCGAGGGCACGGTGCCGAGGCCTCTTCTTCCCGCGCCGGCCGCTCCGCCCCGGAGAGGGGGCGCGTTGGCGATCCGCCCGCCTTCGCCGACGCCGGGAGGAGCAGGAGCTGTGGGGAGAGCTCCGCGACCACGGCGCGCGCGCTCAACCGAGCATTGAACGAGGCGCTGCGGATTCATGGCTGCCCCGCGTGGCGCGTCTTCCAGGTGGGGCGCCGTTGTCTGCTTTCTTTGGTTTTCTCGTCTTCGCGCACGATCCTTGCGGCGCGACGCTCCGAGTCTCGACTTGTCGGTGGTAGGAGCTCGAGCATCGCGCCCGCGACAAATACGGCGCCTTCGATCGGATGAGCGCCGAGCTCGGGAGCGGTGCGACGCCTTCGACGCGCTCGCCGACGCCTTGAGGACTCGGACGGTTGGGCGTCATCGGCCGTGGCCCCGCGTGATCGGCTCGAGGAGTGTGAAAGGCGGGATGCGACGCGCCCCTCCACCCTCGAGCGGGTTTGCACGGCCCTCATCGACCGGGATGAGGCGCCGCGGCGGCGTGGGCGGACTCGGAGAGGATGCGCACCCCCGGCGGCCAACCGCGAGACGGAGGTGGTCGCCGTCCGCAACGACAACCTAGAGCTCCATTCGTTGCTCGGGGGGCGCGAGGCTCATTAGAGCCGGGCGGCGAGGGAGAGGGCGCGCGCGCTCGAGCGAGAAGGCCAAGGCGGCCGACAAACCGAAGGCCGCCCTCGATGCCAAGGTTGCGGCGCTTGCCGTCGCGGAGGACCGGTTCTGCGGGAGCGTGCGCCCGCCGGGGGGCGAGGGGCGGCTCCAGCAGGAGCAGGCGCCCTTGCCGACGCCCGGTCGGCGCTCGAGCAGGAGCGCGTTGCTCGCGAGGCGGCGCAGAAGTCGCTGGAGGGGCGGAACGCTGAGTTCTCGAAACTCGAGGGCGAACTGGTGGTGCTCAGCATCACGAGCGCGAGCCAGGAGCTGGCCCTCCAGGAGCAGAGCGAGACCGTCAGCGGCCTTCAGCAGGCGGTTGAGGCCGAGCGCCGCGCCCTCGAGGTGGAGAAGAAGCAGGTCGAGGGTAAGTCGCTGTTTGTCTTTTGTTTTGCTGATTTTCCCTTAGAGGGTTCGCCCCCTTTTCTGATCCCCCTCTCGCTTGGCAACCTCGAGCTCGCGCACCGCGCCGGGGGCACGCGGCCGAGCGGGCCGAGGCGCTGCGACCTCCTACAACTCCTCCGAGCAGAGGCGCTGCCGGAGCCGCGCTCCCGAAAGGATCGAGGCAATGTGGCCTAGAGGGGGGGGGGGGGGGTGAATAGGCACGCACACGAAATTTAAACTTTTTCTCGCGAAAACAATGTCGGACCTCGGAACCTCCGAGATTATTCTCGGAACCTCCGAACGAGGCAGCCTCCGAGAATAAACTCGGAATTCCGACAGATGTTAGAACGGAGCATAAATAACAAGAGCTGCGAGGAACTTGATGGAAACCGAGATCTACTAAATTCTAGGAGGTACTTAGGACCTAGCAAGAAGATTTCTAAGCAAAGCACAAGCTAGGAAGGCACCACAAAGTAGATCGGGAGCAAACCCTAATAGATCTAGTCAAGCACAAGCATGAACAAGTAAGTAAATGAGAGCATGCATGAGGCAAAGATTTATCCCGTGGTTCGGCTCGCCACAAAGGCTTGCTTACGTCCACGTTGTTGAGGATGCCACAAAGGCTCGGACCACAAAGGTCAACTCCTCTCTCACACCTATCACTTTGGGTAATAGGTGGAGGCTTTCCACTAGAAACACAAAGGGTAATACAAACACCTTGGAGCTTCCACAAATCGGTTTGGAGAGCTTCCAAGAACCTCTATCCGTCTAGGAGCAAAGCTCCAAGAGTAATAGTCCACCAAGCTTGCTAGGGTTCTTCCAAGTGTTCAAGTACCAAGGGAGAAGGGATTGGCTCACTAACTCACTTCAAGAATCCACTCTCAATCAATGCTAGGCAAGGATTTGGATGAGAGTAGGTTAGGAGTGAATGCAAGGTGAGAGAAAACGAGAAGGAACAAGTGTTCACGCGGGGGAGGAAGAAGATAACCGTTGGGGGACTGTGGGGTATAAATACCCCCGCATCCGAACGATAACGGCTCTATTCCGCAGTTCGGAACCTCCGAGAAAAATCTCGGAACTTCCGACTTTTGAAAACTCGCATCGTAGCCCGTACGGTCGGAACCTCCGAGAAAATCTTCGGAACCTCCGAACAGCAATCAGCAGAAGCAAAGCAGCTGCAGGTTACTTCCCTTGGGGTGAGGATTAAGGTTTAGGAAAGATGGATTATGAGCACTTGAAACCACCCTAACTCACCATTAGTATCCCTCTTGATAGTACGGATTGTCCTATACTCAAATTCAAAAGATAAAATAAATAAACTCCTCCAAGTAGCATAGGCATCCTTTTTGTAACAAGTTGAGGGGTCTCCAATTAATCTTTTGCACCTGTGATAATAACTCTATGCTGCACAACAAACTTAAAGGCTCATTAGTTCTTTAATTGTGTGGTCAACATCACCAAAACCCTCATAGGGCTTGATTGCACTTACAATCTCCCCCTTTTTGGTAAATGTTGACAACCCAATTAAAGTTTACAATTTAATTTGAAGGATTGAGCTTTTGATGATTTGAGTACAAGTCTCCCCCTCAATGTATGCATGTACCTTTTGAATAGGGAAAAATGTCATAACCGACAATTAAGTTGCATACATTGTGAGTAAAAGTGTCAAGAAAGTTGTACTCAAGCCATCGAGGGGTGCAAAAGAAGTGTAGCAGATAATACGTGATGCATATGCCATGTGAGAACACACAGAGAGTTATCTGTTAGCAGAGTTCGGAACCTCCGAGAAAGTTTCCGGAACCTCCAGGGGTTGGAGCCTCCGGAAAAATTCTCAGAACCTCCGAGGTCCGCAACGGATACTCCAACGGACAACAATAACACACGGGCAAAGCAATCGGATATGACCGTAAAATAGCAACTAGATAAAGATAACGAGCATTCAACACATCTAGCCCTATTACATCCAACACAAGGTTTTAAAGTTTTCCAAATCCCATACAACCATGACCGAACCCCGCTTGCCAACGAGAGGCAAGCTAAAAAGCTTTACAAAGAGTTCACCAATTAACCAACAGGAGTTTATGAGAGAAGTTAGCACTCTCATCTCGGCAAAAGAACAAAAGAATTTTGGTTAGCAGGCCACCAGAAGGAGCTCCAGGTCTTCAAATGCTTCTCAATCTTCATTTCTCCCCCTTTGTCAACAGTTTAACAAAAAGGAAAGAAAAGAAGAGAGGAAGTGAGAACATAACCTAGGGAAATCACTCCTCATCACTGAAGTCAGAGTCCTCCTCTTCTGCTTCAGGGACAGTGCTGTCAGAACCAAGGTCAGAACCAGATGAGGACAGATCTATGGGTCTTCTGACAGGCCTTCCAGCAGTGGCCTTCCTCCTGAGTCTAGCCCCAGATGAGGACCCCATTGCCTTCTTGCTAGCAGCCTCTTTCCTCAGCCTGGCCATTTTAGCACCAAGTGGCTCTTCATCTTCTTCATCTGCAGCAAAGTGGGCAGCACGAGTATCCTCAGACATGGGACTAGCAGACTCCTTCTCACCCTCATCCTCACTAGTAGTGTACTCTGGAAAGTCAAGAAACAGAGGAGGATGGTGCATGGCATTGAAGGACAGCCCCTGGTGCTTCAGCAATCTGTTCATATCTTCCCTTAGCTCAAAAAGCTGATGGGAAGTCCATCTCAGCACCCTCCATGTGTCCCTAACCATCCCTCTCGGCTTGTGCGGACCGGCGGGCATGGGAGCCTTGCTGGGTCCTTCTTCTCCTACTGCTGGACCAGATCTGGATGGCTTGGTGCTGGCCTTCTTAAGGATGTGCTCCTCCACAATGTGCTGCTTCTTCTGATGCTGCCACCGCTTTACTTGGTAGGATGCATGCTCAACATCTTTCTTGTAGCTGACCCCGAAACCATTTCTATCATGTACATAAGGTAAGGAACATAAGGCAAGTTGCACTTCCCACTCTCTCGTCACTTCTACCAAGTTGTACCGGATGAATCTCGCTCACGAGAGAATGGCCTAGCTCCAGGCAGCAACCTAGCCAGCAGATTTGGTGCAAACCTCCTAAGGCTGGTTGAGTCACTGCCCCCTTTTGGGTATATGGTTTCCCTGAACATATTGTTGAGCACATAATACACTGATTTCAGAGCTGTGGTAGAGCCATCAGCCAACTCCTCATACTCATAAGTTGCAGCAATTTTATTGGGGTTCATATGGGCCTCAAAATGAATAATGTCAGCCTCCCTGTCCTCCTTGCTGAAACCAAACAGCCTAGCAAAAGTGAGAAAATCTATCTTGTAATGCACCCCTTCTGTCATCCAGTGGATGGTCTCCTTGTTGTCTTCATGGAAGAAGGTAGAATGAAACTGAGCTAAAACCTCTATGTTCCAATCATATTTGAAGCTCATGATGTCCCTCATCTTATACTTGTCCACCAAATCAAGCACCTCCTTTTTGACAGTTCCTCTGTCGCCTCCCGGATGGGTGAAGTCTATCCACTTCATCTTGATCGGCTTCATCTTGATGTTAAGGACAGTTTCATAGAACTTGAAGTGGAAGACGGACCAAAATATGTAATCTATAGCTGCCATCTTGGGGTTCACATAGGGATTTTCCTCTCCGGCTTTCTTGACCAAGAATCCTGCTCCATCATAGTTAGTGTGCTCAATATACACGAGTTGTCATACTTGGTTGGAGGATGCCTTTTGAGCAGCCCCTTGTGGTACTTGAGATAGGTTGAGTCTATTTCTCATAGGGGCATGTCATCTTCTAGCTCTATAGGGATGGTCTTGCCTTCAGTCCCTCCATTATCATCCACATGGGCAGTAGACCCAGAACCTCTGCCTCCTGACAAACTGCCACCTTTGCCCCTCCTAGGGGTGGCCTTTCCTCTGCTGCCACTGCCACCTGCCGTTGCTCTTGCTGCTAATTTGAAAGCCCTCTCACCAGCAGGTGTCTCAAAAGGTGGCCTCTGCCTATTGGTGTATGTTTTGTCCACAGGAGTGCCAGACAGCAGCAGATAAGAGTGGAATCAGGACAGATAAGGATAGAGGAACAAGATTAGCATGATGCTTAATTGATTACTTTTCAGTGGAATTTTGAATCACAGACTGTCACTTGTTAGTACAGACACCGGAACCTCCGAGAAAGTTTCCGGAACCTCCAGGAGTCGGAGCCTCCGGAAAAATTCTCAGAACCTCCGAAGTCAGTGTACTGACAGAGGACGCTTCGTTGATTCAACTTTCAACCGAATTTTAATCAAGAAAACAAACATGATTGAATTTAAACTAGATCAAGTGAGAAAGGATGTTACGGGTGAAGTGAAGTTCGGTGGAACTTTGAATCAAGGTCAGCTTACAGTGGGTTACAGGGTTCGGAACCTCTGAGAATTTTCTCAGAACCTCCGAGCCCCTGTCAACCTTACTGCATTCTGACTTTTGATTCAACTTTCAACTAAACCTAGCTTTACTTGCAACACAGGCATTCAGGACAAGGATAAATAGGCACCATTCTACGAATACCAAGATTTAGAACCCTAACAGCATGTAGATCTAGGAACTAGGGTTAGGGTTAGAGTGAGGCCTCTGATTACCTTGATTGGAATCAAGGAGAAGGAAGACGAAGATCTTCAAAGCTTGTACACGCCAGGGAATCGACAGAACAGTGCGGATTGGAGCCTTCTTCTTCTCCGTACGGGATTCGAGTGAGCCCTTCCTTGGCACTCTCCGGCGGCGACCCACGAACGAGGGAGGCGGCTCGGCTCGCGCGGGTAGCCCGCAAGAGGTGTGGTCACCGGCGGCGAGGGAAGCGGCGGCGGTGAGGCGGTGGAGAAGGATGGGTGTTGCGGTTTCGCGTCGGGAGAGAGAGAGGAAGCGGTGAAAGTGGATCCGAGAGATTGACCGCGGTGAAAGGAGAACGATGAGTTTACCCTAGGTAGAAGGAATATCCTTCGAAGATGCTTTATTCCCTTTAACTTCCCTTCGGTTGAGACTGAGCGCTAAGTCTGTGAAGATTGGAGCTTCCGATGATTTTCTCAGAACTTCCGAGGCCCGGAGCCTCCAAAGATTTTCTCAGAGCTTCCGAAAAATTGAATTCCAGAGAGAGTTAACTTCTACTCCTTTTGAGATTTGAACTTTCTATCAACTAAGATTCTTAGGTCATGGTACCCTTGACTCAAGTGGCTAGAAAACAAGCATTCACACACACAACTATAGCCACTTAAGACAAGTTAGGGATAAGAAAATAGATTTTGAGAAACCTTTAAGATAGAGTTTTCACACACATTTTTCAAACAAAATTTTCAGAGAAAACTAACAGATTGAAGCAAACAATTATGGCATGCTAGAGATCAAACCACGCAACAAGAATCAAGAATATTTAGTTTATTCCTTAAACTACAAAACCTTGACTCATCGAGAGGTTTAGTGAAGATATCGGCTAGTTGTTTGTCGGTGCTCACATGACTTAAAACGATATCTCCTTTGGCTTCGTGGTCTCTCAAGAAGTGATGACGGATGTCTATATGTTTTGTGCGAGAATGGCTTACGGGGTTGTTTGCAAGCTTTATAGCACTTTCATTGTCACACAAAAGTGGGATATGGGAAAAGTGACATCCGTAATCTTTTAAGGTTTGCTTCATCCAAAGTAGTTGAGCACAACATGCGCCGGCTGCAACATACTCGGCCTCGGCGGTGGAAAGGGCTACTGAGTTTTGCTTTTTAGAACTCCAGGACACTAGAGACCTACCAAGGAATTGGCAAGTCCCCGATGTGCTCTTTCTATCTACTTTACAACCGGCATAATCGGAATCCGAATAGCCAAGTAGATCGAAAGTGGAGCCCTTAGGATACCACAAGCCAAGGTTAGGGGTATGCACTAGATATCTCAAGATTCTCTTTACGGCCATGAGATGGCACTCTTTTGGGTTGGCTTGAAATCTAGCACACATGCACACACTAAGCATAATATCCGGCCTAGATGCACATAAGTAAAGAAGAGAGCCGATCATGGAGCGATATACCTTTTGGTCCACGGATTTCCCTTCTTCATTGAGGTCCATGTGTCCATTGGTAGGCATTGGAGTCTTGATGGGCTTTGCCTTGTCCATGTCAAACTTCTTTAACATATCCCTTGTATACTTGGTTTGACATATGAACGTCCCTTCTTTAGCTTGTTTAATTTGAAATCCAAGAAAGAACTTGAGCTCACCCATCATGGACATTTCAAACCTCTTTGTCATCACCCTACTAAACTCTTCACAAAAAGTTTCATTAGTACTACCAAATATTATGTCATCGACATATATTTGGCACACAAAAATATGACCATCAACTTTTCTAGTAAAGAGAGTAGCATCGGCTTTGCCTATCTCAAAGCCTTGCTTAAGCAAGAAATCCTTAAGGCATTCATACCATGCTCTTGGTGCTTGCTTTAGCCCATAGAGCGCCTTATGGAGTTTGTAGACATGATTAGGACGCTTGGGATCTTCAAAACCCGGTGGTTGCTTAACATACACTTCTTCGGAGAGTGGTCCATTGAGAAATGCACTCTTGACATCCATTTGATAGAGCTTGAAGTCATGATGGGCAGCGAAAGCTAGTAGAAACCGAATTGCTTCAAGTCTTGCTACCGGTGCATATGTTTCTCCAAAGTCTAGCCCTTCAACTTGGGTGTACCCTTGAGCAACCAATCTTGCTTTGTTCCTAGTCACAACACCAAACTCATCTTACTTGTTCCGAAAGACCCATTTGGTGCCAATGATGTTTGTATTTGGTCTCTCCACCAACTCCCACACTTGGTTTCTTTCAAAGTTGTTCAACTCCTCTTGCATAGCCACCACCCAATCCGGATCCTCGAGAGCTTGCTCTACCTTGGTTGGTTCAAGAGAGGAAACAAACGAGTAAAATGCACAAAAATTCTTAAGACGAGATCGCGTTGTTACCCCTCTCCTTATTCTCCCAAGAATATTGTCAACGGGATGATCCCGTTGAATGACTTGATGTACACGAGGATGTGATGGTCCAAGAGGTTGGTGTAGAGGTTGATCTTCATCATCTTCATCGGCTTGGGGCTCGGATGTACTTGCTTGGACATCCCCTTGCCGAACGCTCTGCCGGTTCGGGGTGTCTTGTGGTGTTGAACTTCCAAACCCGGAACCTCCGGAGAATTTCTCGGAGGTTGGATTCCGCAGTCGGTTCCGGAACCTCCGAGGAAATTCTCGGAACCTCCGAAGTCCGCACCGCTCCCGAACCAAAGTGGCTTCGTCCCTTCGAGTGGTGTTGAGGCTTGTGCTTGGTATTCATCTTCATCTTGTGCCTCAACCGGTCTAACATCACCTATGGCCATTTGCTTGATTGCTTCACAAGATGGCTTCTCTTTACCTACAACATTCAAATCAACTTGCTCCACTTGAGAGCCATTAGATTCATCAAAGGTCAAATCTACCGTGACTTCAATCCTCCCGGTGGTTAGATTGAAGACTCGATAAGCATGCTCATTTGGACCATAACCAAGAAAAAATCCTTCGTCAACCTTTGGTGCAAACTTAGAGGTTCGGGGCCTCTTGTTTAGAATGAAACATTTGCACCCAAACACTCTAAAGTAAGACACCTTGGGCTTTTTACCGGTAATAAGCTCATAGGAGGTCTTCTTGTGAAACTTGTGAAGATAGAGGTGGTTGATTGCATGGCAAGCCGTGTTGATAGCTTCGGCCGAAAAGATGTCTTGAGTCTTGTACTCATCCAACATGGTTCTTGCCATCTCGATAAGAGTTCTATTCTTCCTCTCAACCACCCCATTTTGTTGAGGGGTATAAGGTGCTTTGGAAATTCATGCTTGATGCCCTCTTCATCAAGAAATTCTTCAACATAGGTGTTCCGAACTCCGAGCCATTATCACTTCTCACTTTCTTGATTGGTAGCCCGAATTCCCTTTGTGCTCTTCTAATGAAGGTCTTCACCTTTCCTTGCACTTCACTCTTGTCAAACACAAAGAACACCCACGTGAAGCGAGAATAATCATCAACAATAACCAAGCCATATTTGTTACCACCAATACTTATGTAGGCCACCGGTCCAAATAGATCCATGTGGATGAGCTCCAATGGGCTTGAAGTAGTGAGGATGCTATTTGGTGGGTGAGGTGCTCCTACTTGCTTTCCGGCTTGGCATGCTTTGCAAATCCTATCTTTCTCAAAATGTACATTTGTTAGTCCAAGGATGTGTTCATTTTTCAAAAGTTTGGCCAAGTTCCTCATGCCAACATGGGCTAGACGGCGATGCCAAAGCCAACCCATGCTAGATTTTGCCACTAGACAAGTCTTGGGAGAAACTTTACTTTTGTTGAGATCAACTAGGTAAAGCCTCCCCCTCAAGCGACCCGTAAGGACAATAGAGGAATCCTCCCTTTTTATGATGGACACATCCTTATCCGTGAAGTGGCAATCAAAACCAATCTCACTAAGTTGTGAAACCGATAATAGATTGTAACCCAACGGATCAACATGAAGAACATTTGTAATTGAATAATTTTGAGATATAGGAATATCACCTACACCGATGACTTCTCCTTTAGTGTCCCCTCCATATGCAATGGTTTCCCTTGGTCCTTCCAAATGGAGATAGGATGAGAACATACTCTTTTCTCCGGTCATATGATGTGTACAGCCGCTATCAAGCACCCAACTTGATCCACCGGAGGAGTATGCCTACAAAACAATTTAGTTCCTTCTTTTAGGTCCCCAATTTGACTTGGGGCCTTCCACGTTAGTAACCAGAACTTTTGGAACCCATAGTGATCTTTTCACATATATGTTGGACTCATTTCCAACATACGTGGCAACAACTTTACCAACATTGTTGCGTCTCAACACATAGCTAGGAGGTATGTCTCTAGATGCATGGGCTTTGCTTTTGTTGGGACTCAAGTTTCTTCTAGGCACCATTGGATGATTTTCAGCCTCGCATACAAGTGTTAGAACCCCCGGAACCATGCCGCTTCCGAGTTTTGCTCCTTTTCTTTGTCCTCGTCTTTGCGGTCCCGAACTTCCGAGAATTTTCTCGGAACCTCCGAGTTGGACCGTCTCGAGCCGCTCGGGGCTTCCGGACTCCGGAACCTCCGGCTTGGAGGTCGGAACCTCCGGGTCCGGGAGAACGAAAATCCGTAACTCTTGAATTCAAGGCATTCTTTTTCTTTGATGATTTTTCTTTCATTGGTCTTGCCACCTTCAATATATCCAAAGCCCGGATTCTTGCTCTTCTCTAACACTTTCCTCTTGGTGAATCTTGGCCTTTTGTTTTCTTCACCCATGCACCCTCTAGCTATGATTGAGTTCAACCTAGCAATTTCTTTCTTTAAAGCTTCCATGTTAGCAAGGTTAGTGGCATAAGATTCAATATCAATATGATAACATCTATCACAGCCCTTGCTAGTAGAAGCACTAGAGTTGCCTTTTACCTTCGAGGGATGTGAGGTGCTACTCCAAAGGAGGCTATATTGCTCCTCAAGCTCTTCATTCCTCAACTTGAGAGAATTACATTGAGCTTGAGTAACAGTAAGGTCCTCCTTGAGAGTAGCTATGACACTCTTTTCTTGGTTGATTTCCAAACGCAAAGCCTCAATCTCACTTCTATCGGAGATAATGGTGTCTTGGCTTTTCTCTAGCTCAACTATTAGCTTAGACATAAAATCCCTAGATTGCTCATACATTTCACGAACAAGTTGGTTAGCTTCTTCATCACTAGTATCATCACTAGAGTCCATTTCCGACTCATCACTAGGTTGAGGAAAGGGTTTTGGGGCAGTTTTTACCTTCTCACCCTTGGCCATGAGACAATGAATGGAAGTGCTCTCTTCATCATCGGTCAAATTGTTGAACAATCTTGAGGTGGAGGGAAGCTTCTTGATAGCCACGGTTGCAACTTTATCCCCTTCCTCTTCACTAGAGCTTTCATCCCCGGAGTTCCATTCATGACCAATGTGGGCTTCACCACCATAGTGTCTTCTCTTGTAGTGTGGTTTTTGATCTTTCTTGTAGCTCCCTTTACCCTTGTCATTTCTGTTTTCTTTCTTCTCATTAGGGCAATCAGCAATGAAGTGCTCGGTACTTCCACAATTGTAGCAAGTTCTCTTTTTCTTGTTGGGAAACTTCCTCTTGGCAAACTTGTACCCTTGCTTCTTCAATCCTCTCTTGTAGGTCTTCATGAACAAGGCCATGTCCCCAATCTCAACATGAGAACCTTCATCTTCATCTTCGCTTGAATCACTTGTGGAGCTCTCTACTTCCACCCTTTTGGACTTTGACTTGAGAGGCTTGGAAGAAGTAGTGTGCTTGGATGAGGAGGAGGGTTTGCTTGACTTGTGAGAGTGGAGAGCCACCTCTTTAACCTTCAAGTTGTTTAACTTAGCCTCCAACTTCCCAATCTTCTTTCTATGTTGAATTTCCTTGTCCATGAGCTCATGTGTGAGAATTCTTCCAAGGACATCATTTGGAGAGAGTTCCTCAAACCTTTTCTTCTCTCTAATCAAGGTGACTAGAGTAGGATTCCTTGGTGCAAAAGCTTCCAACATTACCTTCACAACAAAGTGGTCATCTAGCTCATCACCACCTAGACCTCTTATCTTTCCAACAATAACCATCAACCTATCAAACATCTCTTGTGGCCCCTCTCCATCAAAGATAGTAAATCTATTGAGCTCGGCCATCAATATGTTGATCTTGGATTTCTTGACCTTGTCAACACCCTCATGTGCAATGTGGAGAATGTCCCAAATCTCCTTGGCTATCTCAAGTCCACTAACACGGTTATACTCTTGGGCATTCAAGGCACTAAGGAGTATGCTTGTAGCTTGACCATTCCTTCTAATGTTGCGTCGGCCAATTGGAGTGAGGTTCCTAAAGTCTTTGGGATCTTCAAAACCTACACACACAATATTCCACAATTCCAAGCTTAAGCCGATTAAATAAGCTTTCATCATATGCTTCCATTTAGCAAAGTTAGTCCCATCGAATTGGGGTAATTTGCCAACGGGAATAGTCACTTCATCCTTGGATTTGACATCCAAAGAATCATAGTTAAAGGATACGCTTTTGTAGTCATTCTTTGCTTTAGACTTCGACTTTGGCTTGATTGTTCGCTTGGGAATTCTTGTGCCGTAGTACTCATCATCATCATCTCCATTCTCACTAGATGAGGACGACGATGAGGATGACGAGGATGGTGATGGAGATGGTGAAGGTGTTCTTTTTCTTCTTTTCTTCTCTTCTTTCTTTCTCTTCTTCTTCTTTTCTTGCTTGCTCGTCTTCTTTCTTCTTTTCTTCTTCTTCTTCCTTTTTCTTGTTCTTTTTCTTGCTTTTCTTGCTTCCATCTTTTGAGCTTTCCTTAACAGCTTTTTTAAACTTTTCAAACTTCTCTTGAGCTGATGTATCACCCACTTCCGAGGCATCACTTTCAGCCTCGCTTGGTATGTCTTCAAACTGCTCTTCTTCATGCTTGTCATCATCACTTGCCATATCCTCACACGGTTAGGTGTTTACGAGGATGACCTGCTCTGATACCAATTGAAAGGATCGAGGCAATGTGGCCTAGAGGGGGGTGAATAGGCCTGCACACAGAATTTAAACTTTTTCTGCGAAAACACTGTCAGACCTCGGAACCTCCGAGATTATTCTCGGAACCTCCGAACGAGGCAGCCTCCGAGAATAAACTCAGAACTTCCGACAGCTGTTAGAACAGAGCATAAATAACAAGAGCTGCGAGAAACTTGATGGAAACCAGATCTACTAAATTCTAGGAGGTACTTAGGACCTAGCAAGAAGATTTCTAAGCAAAGTACAAGCTAGGAAGGCACCACAAAGTAGATCGGGAGCAAACCCTAATAGATCTAGTCAAGCACAAGCATGAACAAGTAAGTAAATGAGAGCATGCATGAGACAAAGATTTATCCCGTGGTTCAGCTCGCCACAAAGGCTTGCTTACGTCCACGTTGTTGAGGATGCCACAAAGGCTCGGACCACAAAGGTCAACTCCTCTCTCACTACTATCACTTTGGGTAATAGGTGGAGGCTTTCCACTAGAAACACAAAGGGTAATACAAACACCTTGGAGCTTCCACAAATCGGTTTGGAGAGCTTCCAAGAACCTCTATCCGTCTAGGAGCAAAGCTCCAAGAGTAATAGATCCACCAAGCTTGCTAGGGTTCTTCCAAGTGCTCAAGTACCAAGGGAGAAGGGATTGGCTCACTAACTCACTTCAAGAATCCACTCTCAATCAATGCTAGGCAAGGATTTGGATGAGAGTAGGTTAGGAGTGAATGCAAGGTGAGAGAAAACAGTGAAGGAACAAGTGTTCTCGCGCAGGGGGAGGAAGAAGATAACCGTTGGGGGACCGTGGGGTATAAATACCCCCGCATCCGAAACAAGAACGGCTCTATTCCGCAGTTCGGAACCTCCGAGAAAAATCTCGGAACTTCCGACTTTTGAAAACTCGCAGATCGTAGCCCGTACGGTCGGAACCTCCGAGAAAAACTTCGGAACCTCCGAACAAAGAATCGACGAAGCAAAGCAACTTGCAGTTACTTCCCTTGGGGTGAGGATTAATGTTTAGGAAAGATGGATTATGAGCACTTGAAACCACCCTAACTCACCATTAGTATCCCTTTTGATAGCACGGATTGTCCTATACTCAAATTCAAAAGATAAAATAAATAAACTCCTCCAAGTAGCATAGGCATCCTTTTTGTAACAAGTTGAGGGGTCTCCAATTAATCTTTTGCACCCGTGATAATAACTCTATGCCGCACAACAAACTTAAAGGCTCATTAGTTCTTTAATTGTGTAGTCAACATCACCAAAACCCTCATAGGGCTTGATTGCACTTACAGCCTCCGCAGCCCCTCGAGACCCGCCAGCCGTGGAGGAGGGCGAGGCGCAGCCGGGAGCTCGCCGGCCGCCCGCCCGCGCGCCCTTGGTGGGCACGTCACCGGCGCATGCGCCGGCGCCGCACCTCGGCGTCCGAAGGCCCTCGGGGTGGTGCGATCTCACTACGAGATCAACTTCGAGGCCGTGGCGGAGGGTTACATCATCCCCGAGGGCGTCGAGGATGAGGTGGCGATGGAGCGTGTGGACGCGTTAGCCGCCGACGCCACCGGGCGCTCGCCGAGGCCTTCGAGGAGTTTCGGCTTCCCGGATGCCGCCGACACCGATGCTCCGCCAGCCGAAGATTGCCGGCGCCAAGCCCTTTTTTGTTTTTGTGTTAGTGCACGGGCCACGGGGCCATGTAAATAAACGGATCACTTTGCTTCAAACGTTTGTGAAAGTGAAATGATGTCCTTTACTTTATTGCGCTTTTTTGTTTCTCCTTCTTCCCCGAGTAAATTCTAGTTAGGGGAGTTCGATTTTCGCGAGCGCCCGCCGGGTCGGAGGCAAGAGAGAAGGGTCGTATCCTCACGGAGGCGTAGGCTATCTCCTCGACTCGCGCGTCCTTTCCGCTAGGCCGCCCGCGCCCCGTTCGAATTTTGCTCGAGGCCGAAGTGGAAACATGCTTGGCGCGCGTGAGTTTTTCCTTTTTTGTGAAAAAATGGGACCATTTTTTGGGGGGGGGGATGCCCCCCGTAGTAGCCCCCGAGGGTGTTGACGGTGAAAATCCGTCAACCTAGCCATGAGTTTACCTTCGGTGTTGGCATGAGTTTTATACTTTATCCATTGGTACTAACCCCCGTGGTATAACAAGTTCACGTGTGCATGTCGTTTTTGGAGTTTAATGTTTATGCAGGGATTTAGTGTTGAATGCAAGACTTTCGGGATAAGTTCATCAAGCACCTCATGACAAGACCTTGAAGCCCTGAACAAGTCATGCAATGAAGCAAAACTAACTCCAAGAAGCCGGGACTTGATCCGAGAAGACGACATACTCCGGGGACCCGACCGTAAAAGTGCCGAATCTTGCAAGACAAGGAGTTGAGTCCACTTCGGAGAGAAACCGACGACATGGACCCGTATGCGAAGGGGGAAGCATCCGGAAGCAAGGGAACCGACCTCGGGCAAAGGAGCCCGCGGGCCGGGCCTAAATGGGCCCGTGCCGCCGGCCCGCGCCCGGCCGGCCCCGTGCCCATTTAGGGCCCAAATGCGTTGTCCTTTGCCCTAGCCGCTAATCGGGCTATTTATAGTCCCCCGACCGAGAGCCACGCAGAAGAAGTCGTATTCCGCCGCCGAGGAGCAGAGAAGCTTGAGGGACACCAACTTGAAGATGAGGGTCGTGCTAGTTGTCTAGGGTTTCCCCCCGGCCGACGTGGGAACCTTGCATGGAAGACCACGTCGGAGCTCGGAGCGAGGATCAAGATCGAGGGAGGGCCCCGGTGGTGATCTTGTTCATGTAATCATTCATGGTGAATTTTGTAAGTGAATTCGATTTCTAGCGATCAAGTGCCTTCTCGATGATTTTGTTTTCTTCTTGGTTTTGCTTCTTCTACGATCTATACTTAAGATAGATTACATAGGGTGCTCTTGTAGCCGCGGTGGCTAGAGGTGCATACCGGACCGGCCAAGTGATTTCAACTTGTTCTATCGAACTCGCCCTAAGCTCCCCGCATGAATAGGGATACGTTGTGACAGAACGGGGGTCTCGAAAGGCGGATGTTTTCGGAGTCGGATGGGAAGGTCACGATTTAAAGATGCTTTTAATGAGATTCGCTTTGCTATCTTCATCTATCTTGTTTGGAGCTACAACATAAGCATGATCTAGATTCTCTAGATTGGTTATCTCTTGCTTTCTCTTGTTACCTCTTTAGTAGATTAGATTAGATTCGTTTTCTTTATGAGTTAGTAGATTAGATGCAACTTACCTTCATAAGATAGCTTACCTTGCTTTACTAGATTGAATCCTTGCGTTGCACATTGTTCCACGGATTCGATACCTTGGGTTCACCACTCGAGGGAAGAAGGGTCCCTTGACTACGACGGGAGACTTGTCCGCTTGCAAGTCACAAACGAACTTTGATACAAATATTAACCGTCAACAAGCCCCTTTTTCCGGCGCCGTTGCCGGGGAACAAGCAATCAAGATCCGATCTAGTATCGCTTATCTTTCAGCTTTTCTTTCGATTTTCTTTTGCATCTCTTATGTTTGATCATCCTCAAAAAGAAAAAAAAATTTCAATCTAATCTAGTTTCGATTAACCCTAGTTTTTATGTTTAGATTTTTGTTTTATTACTAACCCTAACCGGAGATGGTTGGCTACCTCTCCAAGAAACCCAAACTTTTTTGTGGATGATCCAGGAAAACTTTACAGGCAAAGGTGACATGCAACACAAGCTCGAAGGACCATCAAAATCTCCAAGGGAATCACCCCCTCCAAGTCAAGACGCCGGAAGGCTGTTCAAGATCAACGAGGATGGAGAAGATGGAGACGGAGAAAGAAGCTCAACACCTAAAGGCTACCAAGGCAAGATCCACATGCGGGGTGTTCATCGTGATGAAGATGTTAGAGACGCAAGTGGGACAATTTGCCGGACGCCCGATGGTGACAAAGAAGAATATCCGAGACAACTCCAAGGTCCCAAGACGGCGAAGGCTACTCAAGCTCATTCGGGAGAGATGAAGGATCACACTAGAGACCATGAAGATCACGACCGAAGGACCGGAGTTCGAGATGCCGAGCCACAAGGAAGATGTTGCATCCGTCAAGACCAAAGGACAAAGCCACTCGTGAAGACCAAAAAAATTGACTAAGCCAAAGTGGGTACCCAAGATTGCAACGCCCGCAAAGAGCGTTGATCCGGAGTAATCAAGTGAAGAAGTCTAGCCATGGACTATAAACGAAGCGCTAGGCGGGAGGCAACCCGTTTCGTCGAGTCAAGAATAAGCTACGGGAGGACAACCCGATTCCAGGTTTTTCAAGTCTTTTTAAATATAATTCAGTTTTGAATTTTACTACGCAAAACCTTAGACTTAGATTGGTTGAACAATATTAGAGACATAATTCTTGGTTGAATATTTTGCTTGATCATAAACCCTTTACATGAACCATCCTATGTGCTTGTTTGATTCTTTTCTTTTCGAGAAACCCTCAACCAAATAATTTCAGAACCTTAACTCAACCTTTCACCCTCATTATGGTGCTGAGGTTGACTTATTTTTCATGCTAAAACCACACGAGTAGAGCCACGATTTATGTTTAAGTGTTAATAAAATTCAGCACGTGGTAGGACTCGCGTGAACCTAGAAATCAAAGCTTTTGGTTGGTTCTAAAAATCTTTATCCTTGGTTTCT
Organism: Cenchrus americanus; assembly: GCA_947561735.1. Classification (NCBI taxonomy): domain Eukaryota; kingdom Viridiplantae; phylum Streptophyta; class Magnoliopsida; order Poales; family Poaceae; genus Cenchrus; species Cenchrus americanus. The sequence continues at coordinate 13,075,896 of OX387244.1, forward strand.
CTAAGATTAGAATTTTTCTAAGCCTCACTTAATTTTATTTCATTCAAAATCTCTCTCATCTAATCAAAATTAGGACCTAAACCTATGCCCCCATGATCAAGCCGGGAAAAGTTTGCTCTCAACCAATGAAGGCAAACTATACCGGTGAGACCGAAATCGACGTAAAAATAAAATATTTTCGACTTGCATTTGTTTTTAATGGTTTAAAAACTTCTCTAAAATTATGTTCGAGCTCTTGCATGGCTCTGAAAAATATTTTTAAATTTCGAAATTAGAGGAGTGCTTAGCCTTAAAGGGAGGCAATCTAGTTAACCTAACCATGCATGCACCATGACACATCACGGGATGCCCCTCCAACATATTTAAACCACATGCAAAGTACAAGCATGGGGGGCAGCCAAGGCTTTGTTTTGTAGGAATATCATGGATGCATGTGAGGAAAGGGAGTATGGAAGTGAGTCAAAGCGAAAACATCAAGTGGAAGGAGCAATAGTGCAAGCGAAGGAGTGGACGGGAACGTTTGGAAGGTGTACGCGATCACGAAGCAACATGAATGCACTAGAGAAGAACCGAGCCAAGAGGAGGAGAGAGGTAGTCTTTCTTCCAACTCTTTGTTCGTGTGCTCTAGTTTGTAGGCCGGAATCACCTTAGACTTAGCCATCCACCGCGTTTGTTTCGTGCAACAAATCACATCCTTAATCCACTCAAAGTCCGTACTCCAAAATAATATTTGTGTACCTTGTTACCGGGTGGAGACCCCGGATATATATTTGTGAGGGAGAGTGCTGCAATCATGGAAGAAAACTACAAGCCTTTTCACCAAAGAAGAAGGGATCATCGTCGTCTAAGCCATCATCGACAACCTTTTCGAGAAGGCACTCGTTTCCGAGTTTCCTCGGGGTATGGAGGAGGACACGGCACCGCCGAGGAGGAACCACACTCTTCTCCTTGGTGGCATGAGGGCCACACAAAACTCGTTTATTAGGTTTACCAAACCTCAATAACATATGGAGGAGCCGCCCGTCCAACCTCGCCACTTGACACGATCATCCGCTCCACCTCCATATGCTCCGCGGTATTCCGAGGGGTATGTCATCATGACGGAGGAGGAGAAGAAGCTCGCTCGCCTTAAGTAGAGGCTTGTAGCGAACGTCGACATCGACGACCAAGCTCTCCACATATTGGGTTTCACACGGGACACCGGTGCAATTCTCTAACGGAGTGTCGGCAAACACCCACAAGAAATTCGCCTAGGAAATTTTCATGACCATGGCGTATACCCTTGATGAAGGAGTGCTGAGTCTCTCATTCCGTTGGAGGGAGCCCACAAGTGGAGAAGAAGGAAGGCACCGTCGGAAGGGTAACCTTGATCAACGATGCTATTTCTAGCACCTTGATGGGGTAATCTCCTTTCATCCATGGGTTGCAATCGATCTTGAGATGTAATCACACTTTGTTGGATTATCTATCTATCATCTTGTGCTGAAAATACTTTAATGCTTAAGGCTAGCAACCATGCCGTAAAGGGAGTAAGGGCTCCATCGCTTCCTTGGATCCATTCAACACAATCCCCGATAGATCAGATTGGTTTTCATGTTCGAAACGATTGCATGTCTAGTATCGTAGACCCATGGGCGAGTGTCTCCTACTTTCAAAAGGGAGCTCCGGAACAAGTATGTGCATGAAGGCACATGGGAAGGCTTTTGGAGTATGATCACGGGAAGAGACCATCAACGAAGAAATACTATCCGGAACCCATCATCCAAGTGTGTCACTTTTGTGCAAATGGATTTTTGGGAGAACAAGAGAGACAAAGATAACCAACACGGAGTTGAATTGGCTTTACTCGGCTTTAATTGCCAAGTGGCCAATAGACCCCACTCACCTATGATCAACCGGTGGTGTTGTTTTTGCAACATCGAGTTCGGAAGATATTGGTTCGGGGTGTTACCTCTCCATATTGGCTATCTCTTTAAAAAAACCGGGTATTACAAGGAACCCGAATCATCTCCTACCCGGGACTTCCCTAGGAATATATGAAGAAAGGAAAATTTATTTGAAGATGAGGGAGGAGGCTTCAAAGTGGCCAAAGTAAATTTGCCCCTATCGGATTGAAGGTTAAGACTTTTCTTGAGGGGAAGAAGATCGGTTAGAGGAAGGACTTCTTGTGCCGGCGAAGAAAAAAATAATAAAAGAAAAAAATTTATAGGAGAAGGATCTTCTATGGCCCAAGAATAAGGTGCACAACAAAATTATGTCCCACCATTGGGAGGAACCCCGGCGCCGCCGAATTACTACGGTGGTGTACCAATGCAAGCATGGGGGAGTGGTGCAGCCATACCCCCACCATTTTTGCGGTGCCCAACGTAGCCTTTGCGGAGCCATTTGCACACCTTCCTCAACCACAACAAAATGTGGCCACCATTGGAGGATACGCTGCAAGAAACATGCAAAATATTGCAGCCATCCAAACCAATGCAAACCAAATGGGTGAAGGAAATGCAAACGTCGCTTATGTGCTTGGACACCTTCACCTAGCACCGTCGGACAATTCATAGGAGGAGAGGCGCATTCCTATTACAAGTAAGGGTACAACAACCAAGACTATCAATATCAACCACCGGCGGAAGATTAGAGAGAGGAGGAGCTTTAGTTATCTTTCCTTTACCCCCTTTTCTTTAATTTTCAGCTTGTTTGCGCCTTTGTATGCGTAGTGTTTTCAGTTTTTTTTATTTAAATTTCAGCAAGTATGTTAGTTTAATTTTTTTCAGCATGTGTCTTAGTTTTTATTTTCATCATGAATAATGTCACCACCAAGTTTTTACCTTTGGTAAAGTTACAAAGTTTGTGCTATGATGATATATGATTAAAATTGCAGCTTTGTTCATCTTTGTAGTTGATTTATGCATGTTTAAGCTAGTGCTCTCTTAAAAATACAGATCTGAATTTATTTAAATGCTAGCTTAATTTTCAGCGGAGGTTATGATTAAAATAAAGACCCATAGTGTTTTATGTGCTCTCAAGTTATGAATGGATTGAAGATGTCTTTTATGCTCAAAAATATTGCTAACCTTGTCACAAATATCACTTGTGTGTTGCTCAACCTATCCAAAGCCTTATATATATTTGAGTGCATAAACCTTAGTGTACAAGATTTATTTTTGAGTGAGTTATTGCAGGCCATGATTTCTCTGGCCCGAGACTAAGAAGCTGGTCATTCCGTTTTTGCGTATCTATCTTTTTGCTAGCCTTTTATCCGTGCATTGTGTATCCCCACATCGGTGATCTCACAAACTTCGCCGGATATCCACCCTTAAACCAAATATCATCTTTTTTTGTGACTACCTCCTTGACCACAACCTATCATTGAGGATGGATCATCAATTCAAGGAAGATCGCAAGACGGTGCCAACGTTGAAGATTTCAAGTATCTCTCCAAGGAAAAATATCCGGTACCTACCTTATTTTTCGCCTCTTTGCTCGAGGACGAGCAACGTCTAAGCATGGGGGAGGAGGTAGGTACGGTGCAGTTTTAGAGTTCAAAAGGGAGTATTTAAAAAAAAAATATATATATATAATGATGAAAGAAAAAAAAACCAGTGATATGCATGACTTTCAAGGTATCAAAAAATCAAAACTTCATTGTGAAAGTCATGGACCGAATATATGACCAGGCAAGAAAAAAAAAATGAATGAATGAAAGAAAGAAAAGAATGAGAAAGAAAAAAATATATATTTGTGCGTAAAGTGAACTCCCCGGTTCTCTAAGAGTGCATTCAAGGCTTCAAGATAAAAAGATCCATTCTCAATTTTCCAACCATGTGCAATCCGATAACGAGGACTTTCTTTGTGCCTCGGGATCACTCTTTGCCATTTGCACATGTCCACTCATCTAAAGTGTGTGTATTTTTCTCTTTCCCCGCCTTGATTTAACATTATTTTCCAATGACCTTTTTGACGAGTCTCGGTAAGACCATGAGAAGCTTGTCTTGTTTTGACAACACCTCATTTATAAATTCTTGTTAGGACTAAACTTTCCCAAAAGCTCCATATAAAGCCTACCACATATATATGAGAGGGAAAGGAGTAGAATATATAGGCTTGAGAGACAAGTGAGATGAGAGTTTATGAGCAATACATGAGATGATTTAAATTTGTGAATTTGGTTTAGTTTTTTTTCTCTATCTCGTTCTTTATTTCAAAAATTCCGAGATCTATTTAAAACTTTGTGAGCATGTTAATACTTGTGGGATAAGCTTAATAAGAATCTACCCTCCGTAGAGATGAAGGTCGGCACATTATGGAACTTTAATGAATTAAATTTTGAGAGCATTATGTTTTCTCATGTATGATCAAATGCAAAGTTTAAACATCGTTTAGCAATGATGATATTCATCGAAGGCTTACTCGAGGACGAGCAAGGTTTAAGCATGGGGGAGATGTTGACGGTGAAAATCCGTCAACCTAGCCATGAGTTTACCTTCGGTGTTGGCATGAGTTTTATACTTTATCCATTGGTACTAACCCCCGTGGTATAACAAGTTCACGTGTGCATGTCGTTTTTGGAGTTTAATGTTTATGCAGGGATTTAGTGTTGAATGCAAGACTTTCGGGATAAGTTCATCAAGCACCTCATGACAAGACCTTGAAGCCCTGAACAAGTCATGCAATGAAGCAAAACTAACTCCAAGAAGCCGGGGACTTGATCCGAGAAGACGACATACTCCATGGACCCGACCGTAAAAGTGCTCGAATCTTGCAAGACAAGGAGTTGAGTCCAATTCGGAGAGAAACCGACGACATGGACCCGTATGCGAAGGGGGAAGCATCCGAGAAGCAAGGGAACCGACCTCGGGCAAAGGAGCCCGCGGGCCGGGCCTAAATGGGCCCGGCCGGCCGGCCCGGTCCGGTCGGCCCGAGCCCATTTAGGGCCCAAATGCGTTGTCCTTTGCCCTAGCCGCTAATCGGGCTATTTATAGTCCCCCGACCGAGAGCCACGCAGAAGAAGTCGTATTCCGCCGCCGAGGAGCAGAGAAGCTTGAGGGACACCAACTTGAAGATGAGGATCGTGCTAGTTGTCTAGGGTTTCCCCGGCCGACGTGGGAACCTTGCATGGAAGACCACGTCGGAGCTCGGAGCGAGGATCAAGATCGAGGGAGGGCCCGGTGGTGATCTTGTTCATGTAATCATTCATGGTGAATTTTGTAAGTGAATTCGATTTCTAGCGATCAAGTGCCTTCTCGATGATTTTGTTTTCTTCTTGGTTTTGCTTCTTCTACGATCTATACTTAAGATAGATTACATAGGGTGCTCTTGTAGCCGCGGTGGCTAGAGGTGCATACCGGACCGGCCAAGTGATTTCAACTTGTTCTATCGAACTCGCCCTAAGCTCCCCGCATGAATAGGGATACGTTGTGACAGAACGGGGGTCTCGAAAGGCGGATGTTTTCGGAGTCGGATGGGAAGGTCACGATTTAAAGATGCTTTTAATGAGATTCGCTTTGCTATCTTCATCTATCTTGTTTGGAGCTACAACATAAGCATGATCTAGATTCTCTAGATTGGTTATCTCTTGCTTTCTCTTGTTACCTCTTTAGTAGATTAGATTAGATTCGTTTTCTTTATGAGTTAGTAGATTAGATGCAACTTACCTTCATAAGATAGCTTACCTTGCTTTACTAGATTGAATCCTTGCGTTGCACATTGTTCCACGGATTCGATACCTTGGGTTCACCACTCGAGGGAAGAAGGGTCCCTTGACTACGACGGGAGACTTGTCCGCTTGCAAGTCACAAACGAACTTTGATACAAATATTAACCGTCAACGAGAGGGTAACTTGGGTTTCGGGGGAAAGCCGATTTGCCCTTTTTATTGAACTCGGTGACGTTTACATGGTTGTTGCCAACCGGGGTGTTGGGCACGTGATTTACAACAAAAGACTTGGAAATCCTAGCTAGGGATAGAAGCGACGTAGCCGCCGGATGTTCCAAGCATTGGTGAGTTCTTCGCCGTCCTCGTTGGCTAGCTTGTACGTGCCGGCTTGAGCACCTTCACTACGACGTAGGGTCCCTCCCACGGAGGTGATAGCTTGTGGTGTCCTCGGTTGTCTTGGCGTAGCCTTAGGACCAAATCCCCCTCGCTGAAGTCCCGCCCGCGTATCTTCCGTGCCCGGTAGCGTCCGAGGGACCGCCGGTATCTTGTGGAGTGCATCAAGGCCACGAGGCGCGCTTCGTCCAGGCGGTCCAAAGGAGTCCTCGCGGGCTCGCTGGTTGGCGTCCTCGTCGTAGCCTCGTACCCTGGGTGACCCGTATTCTAAGTCCGTGGGGAGGACGGCCTCTGCGCCATGGACTAGAAAAAACGGGGTGAACCCAGTGGCTCTGCTTGGGGTGGTCCTTAGGCTCCACACGACCGCCGGGTAACTCCCCGGAGCCATTTCCGACCGGACTTATTCGGTGGGTCGAAAATTCGGGCTTAAGGACTTGTAGGATCATGCCATTGGCACGCTCTACTTGGTCGCTAGTACGTGGGTGCGCCACGCCGCCCAATCCACACGGATGTGGAATTTGTCGTAGAACTCCGGGAATTTCCCCGCCCGTGAACCGGGACCCGTTGTCGGCGATGATGGAGTTTGGCACTCCAAAACGATGGACGATGTCGGTGAAGAACGTCACCGCTTGCTCGCCCCGAGATTCATAATGGGGCGTACTTCTACCCACTTGGAAAATTTGTCAATTGCAACCAACAAGTGGGTGAAGCCCCCGGCGCCTTTCGCGGGGGCCCGACGATGTCAAGCCCCCACACGGCGAAAGGCCATGTTATGGGGATGGTCCGCGGGACGTGAGCGGAAGGTTGGATTTGCGGGCGTAGAACCGGCACCCTTCGCAGTGCACACGATCTCGCTGGCATCCGCGACCACGGTGGGCCAGTAAAAGCCTTCGCGGAACACATTGCCTACGAGGGTGCGGGGCGCGGCGTGATGGCCGCAGACGCCCTCGTGAATGTCCCGGAGGAGCTCGCGCCCCTCGGGGATGGGCACGCATCGCTGCAGGATGCCGGAGGCGGCGCGTTTGTACAACTCGCCGTCGAAGAGGGCAAAAGACTTGGCCATCCCCGGCGATGCGCCCGGCCTCCGACCGGTCCGAGGGGAGTTCCCCTCGAGCCATCAAGGCGACATACTTGTCGCGCCAATCCGCCCCGATGGGGGCCGGCTCGACGTCCATCACATTGGCCTCGTCGGCGCCATACCCCTCGAGGAGGGAGAACACATACGCCTCGTTCGAGGGGTCCTCATCCATGGGCTCCGCGCCCGCCGGATTCGAGGTAGCCCCGCAGGGTTCCGCGTGGTTCGAGGGGTGCGGCTCGAGGGTGACGGAGGGCCGGGCGATATCTCGGGCAAAAACGTTCGGGGGACGGTGATCCGCCCGACGCGATCTTTGCCGGCCTCGTCCGCCTCCTCGTTGTACCGGCGGGGCACGTGATTAAGCTCAATGCCGTAGAACTTGTCCTCGAGGGCCCGCACGGCCTTGCAGTACGCGTCCATCTTGTCGTCGTGGTGCTCGCGTTTTTCAAGACTTGGTCGATCACGAGCTGCGAATCCCCCTGCACGTCGAGGCGCTTGACGCCTATCTCGATGGAGATCTTGAGGCCGCAAAGCAGGGCCTCGTACTCAGCCATGTTGTTTGACACGGGGAAGTGGAGACGTCATCGCGTACCGCATGTGCTCCCCGAGAGGTGACACGAAGAGCAGGCCCGTGCCCGCCCCGGTCTTCATCACTGAGCCGTCGAAATACGAGAGGCCGGCACTCGCCCGGATCCGTGGCGGCGGCAGCTGCGTGTATGTCCACTCAGCCGACGAAATCCGCCAGGATCTGGGACTTGATGGCCTTGTGCGGGGCGTAGGCGAGCGTCTCACCCATCGGCCTCCACCGACCACTTGGCGATCCCCGCCCGCCGCATCCGGATTGCGGATGATCTCCCCCAGCGGGAAGGAGGAGACCACCGTGACAGGGTGGGCCTCGAAGTAGTGGCGAAGCTTGAGTCGTGCAAGGACCACCGCGTACAGCAGCTTCTGGACCTGTGGGTAGCGTGTCTTGGTGTGGGACAAGACTTCGCTGATGTAGTACACCGGCCGCTGGACCGACAGGGCGTGCCCTTCCTCCGTGCGCTCTACCACGATTACGGCGCTGACCACCTGGGTGGTCGCGGCCACGTAGAGCTGCAGAGGTTCGCCGTCCTGCGGCGGTGTGAAGATCGGGGCGTGGGTCAAGGATGCCTTCAGCTTGTCGAGCGCGTCCTGGGCCTCGGCGGTCCAGGAGAAGTGCTCGTGCTTTTTGAGGAGGCGATAGAGGGGCAAGCCTTTTTCGCCGAGCCGCGAGATGAAGCGGCTCAAGGCGGCAAGGCACCAGAGCACCTTTTGTACCCGTTTGAGGTCCCGAATTGGACCCATTCGCTCGAGGGCTGCAACCTTCTCGGGGTTGGCCTCGATGCCTCGCTGGGAGACTATGTATCCTAGGAGCATGCCCCGCGGCACACCAAAGACACATTTTTCAGGGTTCAGTTTTACCCCGTTGGCCCGTAGGCAGCCGAACGCGATGTTGAGGTCACCAACCAGGTCGTCCGCCTTCCCGTTTTTACGACGATGTCGTCTACGTACGCCTCGACCGTTCGCCCGATGTGATCTCCGAAAACATGTTGCATGCGGCGTTGGTACGTCACGCCCGCGTTCCGAGGCCGAACGGCATCGTGACGTAGCAAAACATCCCGAACGGCGTGATGAATGAAGTCGCGAGCTGGTCGGACTCCATCTTGATTTGGTGGTACCCGGAGTAGGCATCAAGGAAGCAAAGTAGCTCACACCCGAGCGGTTGAATCAACAATTTGATCGATACGTGGCAAAGGAAAAGGAACTTTAGGACATGCTTTATTAAGACTGGTGTAGTCTATACACATCCGCCATTTCTCGTTCTTTTTCTTTACTAGTACAGGATTGGCTAGCCACGTAGGGTGGAACACTTCCTTGATGAACCCGGCCTCAAGAAGCTTCCGCAGCCTCCGCTCCGATCGCCCGCCGCCGCTCCTCGTCGAAGCGGCGGAGCCGTTGCCGCACGGCGCGGGAATAAGGCAGGATGTCAAGGGAGTGCTCGCCGACCTCCCTCGGGATGCCTAGCATATCCGAGGGGCTCCACGCGAAGATGTTGCCGTTGGCGCGGAGGAAGTCGACGAGCACCACTTCCTATTTCGGGTCAAGGGTGGAGCTGACCCTAAACGCCTTGCCCTCGGGGGCAGAAGGGTCGAGGGGCACCTCCTTGGTCTGCTCCGCGGCCTCGAAATTGCCGGCGTGCTTGGCGGTGGAGTCGAGGTCTTCGTTGACCATTTTCTCCAAGTTGGTCACCAGCGCTTCGTCCAGCGCCAGTGCTTCCGTGTGCTCCACGCATTCGACATCGCAGTTGAACGCGTGCTCGATGGACGAGCCCACGGTGATGACACCGTTTGGTCCCGGCATCTTCATTTTGAGGTAGGTGTAGTTGGGGATAGCCATGAACTTGGCGTAGCAGGGCCGCCCAAGTATGGCGTGATAAGCGCCCCAAAACCCCACCACCTCGAAGGTGAGCATCTCCTTGCGAAAATTGCTCGAAGTGCCGAACCAAACAGGCAGATCGATCTGCCCGAGGGGCTGGACGCGCTTGCCCAACCCGATCCCCGGCAGCTCGGTCCAACCCGATCCCCGGCGGGCACGCCGTGTGCGCGTAGAGGATGTTGAGGCCGCCGCCTCCGTCCATCGGGGACCTTTGAGAACCGTGCGTTCCCAATGACCGGGTCGACCACCAGTGGGTACTGGCCCGGTTAGGGATGCGGTTCGGGTGGTCTTCGCGACTGAAGGTGATGGCATCCTCCGACCAGTCAAGGAAGGAGGGAGGCGCCTTCTCCGCGGCAAGGACCTCGTGCCGCTCCCGCTTGCGCTGGCGGCTCGACATGTCGACGGTCGGTCCCCCGAAGATGAGGAACACGTTCTCTACGGCGGGGAAGCCGCCGGCGTCGCCATCTCCTCCGTCCTTCTTGGCCTCCGCGTCCTTTGCGGCGGCGCGGCCGTAGAACTTCTTGAGCATATCGCATTGCTCGAGGGTGTGGTTTACTGGGGTTTTGTGGTATGGACATGGCTTTTTCAGCATGTCATCGAACACCCCCCGGCCTCGAGGGGCCTGGTCGAGGGCCCCGTTGAGCCGGGTCAACGAAGAAGGGCCTCGGCGTCATCGCCGTCGCGTCCCCGCCGCGCACCTCGCGGCGCGGCCTTCTTCCCTTTCTTGCCCCGCTTACCCTTCCGTGGGGCTCCCCGGACTTGCTTCCCTCCGCGAGCGCGTCGTCCGAGCGCCGCCCTTCTTGCCATCGAAGATCGCCCCCACGGCCTCTTCACCCGAGGCGAAACTCGGTGTCGATGTCAAACGGCCTCGTTCGAGTCCGCAGGCGGGCTGCGCCCCAACTCTCGCACGAGATCCCGGCACGTGGTGCCCTCGAGGAAGGCGTGCACAATTTCGATTGCGCTACGCTTGAGAGCTCCGTGCGGCGCTTGGAGAAGCGCCGTATGAAGTCCCGAGTGATTCGCCGGCTTCGGGTGCGGGAGCGCGAGTCCCGGGAATTCCCGGGGCATACGTACGTGCCCCGGAAGTTGCCCACGAACGTGCGGACCAAATCATCCCGGGCTATGGATCCGATTGGCGGCGGATGCTCGAGCCACGTCCGAGCCGAATCGCCGAGGTGCGGGGGGGAGGTTGCGAATGATGACCTCGTCGGCCGTGGCCCCGCCCCCACCGGCATGCTAGGCGGTAATTGTTGAGCCACACGCGGGGATCCGTTTCCCCGTTATTCTTGACCATGGTCGTGAGCCGGCGGAAGCGCCGGGGAAGGCCGCCGCGCGGATCTCCCGGCTGAACACACGGGTCCCCGGGGGTTCCGGCGTCGGAGAGCGGTCTTCATCGCTGTCGTAGCGTCCACCCCGCCGAGGGTGGTAGCCTGCCGCCACTCGCGCATCCGCCTTGCTCGTCCGCCGAGCGTTGATGACATTGCGGGCATCGCCGTCCCGCGCCCTACGCGTGTCGAGGAGCCGTTCTTTAGCCGGTGTGCGTCCCGGGTTGGCGGGTTGCTCCGTCGCTCCACCTCGCGTGGACCGAGGGTTCACCCCCTTGCGCGGCCCCGTCGCCTCGTGCGTCCTCCCCGTTGGCGGATGCGTGACGCCGAGCTCTCGGCCGTTGGACGGCCGCCGCTCGATGAGCGCCCGCACCTCGCGGTGCAGGTTTCGCGCCTCAGGCGTCGAGGGGGCCGGCATGGCCCGAGTAGCGTTGCGGCGGCAATAAGCTTCCCGGCTCGCCCGCGAGGCGTGTCCGGGTTGTCGACGTTGAAGTCGGCGTTGATGCGGTCGCGGGCCCGTATGCCCGGCCTCCCCGCGCGTGTTCGCCGCGCGCGAGGTCTCCCCCCGCCATGGAGGCGCGGAGCGCCCGCACCGTTCGATACTCCTCCGCCGGCCTGGCTTTGAGTTTGCGAGCCCGGCTAACCGCGCGTCGATGTCGGCCCCTATAGGGGTGCTCGGTCCCCGCCGCGGCGCGGAGCGATCCCCCGGGGCGGGCGTAACTTCCCCCGTCGCCGGCGCCCGCCGCGCCGGGGGCGTTTGTCGGGTCGTTGGCGATGACGACGCAAAGCATTCCCGCGCCGGGTCGTAGCTCCCGCGCCGGAGTCGTCGGAGCAACCGAACCGCAGTCCGTGGCGTCAAGAAAACGCCTGAACATTACGGGGTCCGCACGCTGGAGAAGTCCCATTCCGCGTACCCGTGTAGGTTGGCGGGTGGCAACGCGTCGAGGGAGCCTAGGGACGACTCGTCGCCGGCGGAGGCGCTAGGGTCCCTGGCGACGAAGACATGACGGCCGGGGGGAACCCTGCGCATCGTGGTGTTGACGTTGGCGTTGTAGGCCGTCGTAGCGCCGCGCAGACCGATGGGGAAGCGCGGCCCGAGATCGTGCGCTCCCCCCGCCGGGGCGGTGGTCGTTGTGCCGACGGGCGCGCCGCATTGAGAGGCGCGCGCGTTCGGCTTGCCGGCGCTCCGACCGCGCCCGGCGTGAGCGCCGACCGGAGCGGCGGCGACGCCGCGACGCCGACGGACCCGCGGCGTCCGGTGCCGGCCGGCGGGCGTTTGCATCGCGGCGACGTGCGCGGCGGCGACCGGGACGGACCCGGCTTGGCGCTCGCGCACGGAGCTCCTCACGGTTGGTGAGGCGCATCGAGTAGCCGTTCCCCGTGGCCCGAAAGTTCGAGCTCCCGAACCGGATTTCAAACCCGGCGGGGGAGGGGGGTCCGAGCCGCCCATGGAGTAGCGTGTACCGCGGTACTCGGTGCGGATCACCATGGAGGGAGTTGACGGTGGATTGACCTTAGGCGCTCGCTAGCCCCACGGTGGGCGCCAACCGCTCGGTGCGGAATGTGGTCCCAACACTAACCGGTAATAAGCGCCAAGGTCTATCCCTCAATGGTCGATGCCAAGCAATCGGAGACAGAGTTTTATCCCCGGTTCCGCCGGGGGGCCGTACGTCCAGCAGCTGGTGTGCTCGGGGCACTATATTGCTTAGCACCGGGTGCCCGTAGTGGGGCTGGTACAAGCAAGGCGAGAGAGGAAGCGTGACCTCCAAGTCCCCGGCGAAGTGGTCGAAGATGTTGTGGGAGAATTAGAAGGTGAGTGTGTGGTGTGTCGTATGGTGTCCGTTGTTGTCCCTTGTCGTTCTCCCTCCGTCCCCCGTGGCGGGGGACTTCGCCTTCCTTTTATAGGCCAAGGAGAGGGTGAATTACATACATGCCGCACTATTCAACTACGGGGGAGGTATGGTGCGCCGCGCCGTAGAGTAGGCGGCCGCCTTGCGGTCCTTGCCGCGATCCGGCCATCATGGTGTATCTTGTACCCGAACAAGGGGCGGCTTCGAGGGTAGGGGTGCGGTGGATGGCCGTGATGTCCCTAGGCGGGCTCGAGGGGGTTACGACGTCGATCCGTACGGGATACGCGTGGCGGCACGGCGGCGTCCCGTTCCCGCATGCTTCACCGCGCCGGAGCCGCGCCCACGCACCCGGCGTGGGGTTGTACACGCGGGGGCGGCCGCCCGCCGTCAACGGTGGCGGGGATGGCGCCCCGCCGCCCTAACATCACGACCTAACCCCGCGAAGTTACGGGAAAGCAAATCGAGGGTGCGGCCGGCCCCCCTACGAGGGCTCGGCGCATTAGCCGTACGGGAGTAGGCGGTGCGGCGTCACGGGGCTAGCACCGCCCATGTCGCACGGTCCCCCACGGTGGCGGGGATGGGCTCCCTCCTAGGGAGTTGGTGCAACAGGGACCGGGGCACGAGTCCCGTGCGCACAATGGCGCCGCCCCCGCCATTGTCGAGCATTAAATGCCCGTACCGCGCACAGAACCGGCGTGCGCGTGCGGAGCGCCCTCGAGCGAGGCGGAGCTTGCTCGAGGGCGGCGTGGACCCTCGAGCGAGGCGGAGCCCGCTCGAGGTAAGCGTACGCCCTCGACCGGGCGGAGCCCACTCGAGGGAGGTGTGTGCCCTCGAGCGAGGCGGAGCCTGCTCGAGGGGATCTTTGAGTGGGCCGCCTTGGTGGGCCGTCGGGGGCCACCGTGGCGTGGGCCATGCCCCGTGTGCATGTTAAGCGGGACGTGTTTGGCCTTGGCTTTTTGCAGGTTTTAAGTGGGGTTTCCCCAGTTGTTTAAGGGGACCCCAGGGCTGTCCCCGACAACATGTTCAGAGATGTACAATAGAAGAAAATTTAATATTCAGAAGCTCCTTCAAACCTTCTTTCCAACGCATCAAGAATCATCAATTTTGAAGACCCGTGCAATGAGATATGGCAAAACCATTGAGCGTTGTGCGGTCCGAAATCAGCCTTGGACAGAATGCATCGCCGGAGTAAAATTGGCACAACTCGTTGTTCGGAACCCGTATCATGCATATGATGGCTCGTTGGAAAGATAATTTCCTAAACTTCAACGTGGAGGGGTGTTTCATTACATTTTCTGTTCTGGAGGAAAAATAAAAAAATGTGGAAGATGAGGCAGCGACAAAGGACGGCATTGAAGTCGGTGATGACGATATGACGACGGATTGGAACCATGACTTGATGATGATAAGAAAAAGTTGAGGGAAAATGAGCAACAAAGGCAAGGAAGTGAAGACGATTCTCAAACACATGGCGAATTACAAGCAATTCAAGTTCTTCCACACTTAGCAACACGCTAAGCATGGGGGGAATTTGAAGGATGAAAGGAAAAGGTTGAAGGACCTATACGGCGAACCGAGAGAGGGGGGAGTGAATGGGAGCCGATAAAAATTCTTCTCGAAGGAGATGAAAACTCCAACACGACGAACACGGCTTCCAACACACGTCTCCGACTCACTACCCAAGTTGGCCAAGCCCACGTAGCCACTGGAGTGCCACTGGACCTAGGAACCAACACACACAGCCTTCCGACTCGAGAACGCGGCGGAACAACAAACCCCGAGTCTACAGACCCACACCGGTCAGACCGGTGAGCACCACCGGTCAGACCGGTCCCTGCTGGTGAAACTGAGCAACTTTCACTAAGTGGCTCTACACCGGTCAGACCGGTGAGACACACCGGTCAGACCGATGGCAGCCTGAAAGCCCCCAAGGCACCAAACAGGCCAACCGACCACCAAACGGACCCAAACTCGAAACAAAGAAAGAACACGGGATAACAACGAACACACCAAGACGTTCACCCGAGCAAAAACCCACAAGGGCTCGCACCGGTCAGACCGGTCAAGAGCACCTGGTCGACCGGTGTAGCTCGGCGCTCGGGATGAACAAGCACCCGCGGGTCAACTCCCCCAAATCCAAATCTCGATCTCCCGAATCGCTCCACGGACTTGAACAAGACTTTGGGGATATCAAGAACACCTCATGAGGAGTCCATAGCCAAGTTTAATCCCACAAAAACTCGTCCAAAAAGGAGGAATCGAAGAAATCCCGCCGAGAGCACTTCCAACCCAAGAACTCAAGAAACCCCAAAATCGAGCACCTTTACTCATGGATTTGGGAGGGGAATCACAGCCCAAAGAACCACGAAGGGTTCCCACAAATTTCCCCCATCAAATCCCCAAGAGAAAGGCCCCGAAATCAACCCAAAGAAATCACCGAGAGAGGGCTCCGAAAATCACCACCAAGAACAACCGGGAAAACACATCCAAACCTTGAGGAACCACGCCGAATCATCTATACATGAAACAAAGGTTCGTACAAGGTCTAGCAAGCCGCCCGATCATCCATCCCTCTCTACAAGATCTCTCCGTGAAGCTCTCTTGCTAGTCCTAGAGAAAACCTAAGGAAAATAGGTGGAAAATAGGAAAACTAATGAGCTAGGGTTCCAAGAGTTGGCTGCCATCCTCTCACCTCTTGGGTTATATGGAGGCAACAGAATGTCTAAAATGCCCTTCTCTAACAACTAGGGATACAAGCCCCTCAAGGGCGGATTTGGAATTCTTGATGTCTTCACCATCGGACGGATGCCCGCGACCGCACCCCGTGTAGCCTCGACGCAAGCCAAGCGATCCCGACGCGTGTCCTCCGCTTCGAAGATTCCGGACCGCGTCGTCGCACACCGGCCGACCGGTGCTCCTCACCGGTCGACCGGTCCCCACCGGTCGGACCGGTCCGGTGCCGCCGCACCTCCGTCTTCGGTTCTCCGGTCTTGGCTTTGTGGATCAACCAAGGAACCCGGTGGTTTTCGGTGAACCACCGGAAACCCCGCGAACTCGGTGTAGCCTCCGCCAATCTCCACTCATGACTTGGCTCCCACGTAGTCCCGGCTCGACCTTGGTTTTGAGGCTCAACCAAGAAACCGTCCATGACTTCATCTTGCTGTTCATGCCACCATGCGGCCCGCACTTGACCCCCGCCGGCCACCGGTCCCTCGAACAAAGCCTACTTGTCTTCTCCACACCCGGGAGGCCTCACCGCGACGACCTTTCGCGCTTGTTCTTCACCCGCACCAACACGAGTCAAGCCGCAACCTGCACCTGCAATACTTAGCCAAGAATCAGTCCACACAACGTTGTCAATCACTCATCACACAAGGAAGCGACCATCCACCGGTCCTCGAACCACACATGGTCCTCAATCTCCCCCTTGATGAGTGCATTGACAACACCCACACGAAGTAACAAGAGAGAAAAGAAAAGAAAAAGAAACGAACAAAAAGAAACTCCAACAAGCGATCGAAAACCAAACAAAGGCAAAGAGCAAGATCACTTGAAGAAGACAAGTCTCGGACCCCTTAGGCAAGGGCAACAGCTCGACACATCCGAGACAAAGCGAAACTCAAGCAAAGAGCGCAAAACACCGAAACAAAGCTCGAAAACTCACAAAGAGCTCCCCCTGCACACATGCAAGCTCCCCCTGAACCAATGCAACTCCCCCCGGACGAATGCATGCAAACCACTTGAAAACAGGACAGCTGCATCACTTTCAGCTCACACCGGTCGGATCGGTCATCACCACCGGCCGACCGGTGCCCAACATATGTACAGGACCAAGCACTCACACCGGCCGGACCGGTGACCCTGACCGGTCAGACCGGTGCACAACAGAGCCCAGAAATGGCTCGAAACCACCTGAAAACCTTCCAAACACGTCCAACAAGCCATTTCAAGCTCAAACTTCTCCCCCTTGTTGGCAATGCATGAATCAAGCCAAAAATGCAAAAAATGCAACCTAGAGCTTCTCAAATAGACAAAATTCAACAAAGAATGCTACACATGTCCAAATGAGCAAGTTAGGTACTCTACGGCTTCGTATCGATCTCAACTACATGATCACCAAGTTTCACAACCATTGGACGAAGCTAAAATGGATTTTGGCAATTTTGCGAAAAACTTGCCTCTCATGAGCAAAGTCCTAAACATGATCAAAGCATATCAAAATGGCAAAGCCACACAAACTTCATGCTAGGACAGCTATTCTAACCATAAGACCATCACAAACACCCACAAGCACCTCATGTCATGTCAAAGCCACCGAGCCATGTGCCTACTTCTATGTATGAGACTTCTCATTGGTAGGCATCATGCAACGGTTTAGCACCCAAAGCAAATTAAATTCAGCACATATGACATGGGAGCACATTTCCAAGCATTTTTCATTTAATTTTCAGATTTATAAATGGTACATGAAATATCTTTGCGACAAAAAGGAACTTAGGCTCCTCCACAAGATAAATCAAGAGGGCTAAACATTCATGATGGCAAATGAGCCTTTGGCCCCATATGATCAATAAACTAGCTATCCAACCACAAATTAAGCATAGCAAGGCCACAAAAACATGTCAAGAGCATGTAAAGGCATTTACACATGAGAGAGCATACATGTGACATTTTTCAAAAGCATAGCTATCAACCATGGATTATTCATCAAGATCATCAAGAGCTAAGCCAAACTAACCATATCATACCAAACAAGCTCACAAAGACATATATCTCATTCCATGGTGAACAATGTATATGAGAGAAGCTTTCCTAACCAATGCATATGATACAAAATGCATGCAATCTAAGATACAAGGATGCCTATACATCATGTTACATATGCCATGCCAAAATGCAAGAAATGCACAAAGGAAAGCTATACATATGCTACAAACCGGCTCCTCGAGGGGAGGCAAAACGGGCTCGACACCACCGCAAAAGAAAGCTCCCACACACCCAACTCAAGAAATCAAACACACACCAAGTTCCCCCCGCAAACGAGTGAAAGTTGCTTGATCTAGAGGTTTGGTGAAAATATCGGCTAGTTGGTGATGTGTGGGTACATGGATCAACGCTATCTTTCCTTTCTCAACGTTGTCTCTCGAGAAATGATACCTCACTTCTATGTGCTTTGTTTTAGAATGGAGCACCGGGTTCTTTGCAACGCTTATGGCACCGGTGCTATCACATTGAAGTGGGACATGGGTATACTCCTCACCAAAGTCACTCATGGTGTAGGTGATCCAAAGGAGCCGAGAGCAACAACTAGCGACGGCAACATACTCGGCTTCGGTCGTCGATTGAGCAACACTCGACCGCTTACGAGAAGACCAAGACACCAACGAAGAACCCAAAACTCGGCAAGTCCCGAAGTGGACTTCCTATCCAACCGACACCCGGCAAAATCCGCGTCTGAAAAACCATGAAGCGCCAAAGAAGAGGACGCGGAGTACCAAAGGCCGAAGTCGGGAGTGTGACGCAAGTACCTGAAAATTCGCTTCACCGCTTGCCGATGCGAAGTCCTCGGAGACGCTTGAAAACGAGCGCATAGACACACCGAGAACTGTATGTCCGGCCTCGTCGCCGTCCCGCAGAGGAGTGACCCGATCATGCTTCGGTACTCCTTCCGGTCCACGTGTTCACCTTCCTCGTCCGCATCAAGAGCCGTAGTCGTACTCATCGGCGTCGTCATAGCCTTGAAGTCCTCCATCTTGAACTTCCTCACAATGTCCTTGGTGTACTTAGCTCCGGTGCACAAATGTTCCTTCCTTTGATTGCTTGATTTGTAGCCCGAGGAAGAACCGCAACTCACCCATCATGCTCATCTCGAACTCCCCGCTCATATCATCCGCAAACCTCGCAACAAGAGAGTTAGACGAGCCACCAAAGACAATATCATCCACGTACACCCGCACAATCGGGATATCTCCGCCCCGCCTCGGAAAAAACAAGGTCCGATCGACCTTCCCCATCTCAAAACCTCTCTCAAACAAGAACCCCCTCAACCCGCCATACCAAGCTCTAGGCGCCCGCTTCAACCCATACGGCGCCTTCCTCAACTTGTACACCCCGTGGGGGTACTTCTCACTCTCAAACCCCGGAGGTCGTCTCACATACACTTCTTCCTCCAACACTCCATTCGGAAAAGCACTCTTCACATCCATTTGGTGCAACTTGAACCCTTTAGCCACGGAAAAGGCTAGAAGGATCCTAATCGCCTCCAAACGGGCTACGGGAGCAAAGGTCTCCTCGTAGTCGATCCCCTCCTTCGACCGAACCCCGAGCAACAAGTCTCGACTTGTTCCTCACAACCTCACCCTTCTCTCCCTCTTTGTTTTTCCACACCCACTTCGTACCAATCGGCTTACACCCTGGGGGAGGGTCAACCAACTCCCACACCTGATTCCTCTCAAAGTTCTCCAACTCCTCATGCATCGAGTTAACCCAATTGTGATCAGATAGTGCGTGTCCAATGTCTTTGGGCTCGAAAGAAGCAACAAATGCAGCATGAGCGAAATGAGAGTTGTTCCGAACCCTCGACCGTGTAGTGCGTTCATTCATGTCGCCGATGATCCTCAAAGCTGGGTGATCCACTTGAACTCGCCGGGGAGGTTCTCGCCTCGAAGCTACCTCCCCCTCAACATCAGCTTCTCCTCGTTCTTGGTTTGTCGTCGTAGGTGTAGCAGAGGGTCCATCCATCATCGTAGTCGAAGTAGTGGGTACATGTTCGGCGGGGGCACCGCACCGCCATCCTCGTCATCTCTAGGTTCATGCTCCTCCTCCCCGAAAGATCTCCTCACCAAGCTCATCATCACCGCATGCTCAAAGACAAGCCGACTACGTGGCTCTGTCTCGTCGAAGGTTACCTCGCAAGTCTCCACGATTTGGTTAGTTTGAAGATTGAGCACACGATATGCTCTAGAATGAGATGCATAACCAAAGAAAATACCATCGACAGACCTAGCCTCAAACTTATCGAACTTCCAGCCTTTTTTCAGAATGAAACACTTGCAACCAAACACATGGAAGTGACTCACCTTGGGTGTGCGACCATGCATCAACTCATAGCATGTCTTCTTCTTGTGCACTCTGAGGAATATCCTGTTCGACACATAGCACGCGGTATTCACCGCCTCAGCCCAATACCTCCTCGGAGTCCTATGCTCATCAAGCATCGTCCGAGCCATCTTGCACAAGGTCCTCGTTCTTCCTTTCCACAACACCATTCGGGGAGGCGTATACGGACTCGAAAACCGGTGCTCAAGACCCAAGTCATGGCAAAAGGTTTCAAAACGAGAGTTCCCGAATTCCGTGCCATTATCACCGCGGATAGCTCGTATGGCATCTCCGTGCCTCTCGTTCCTCAACCTCAAGACTAGATCTCGAACAAAACCAAACGTCTCCCCCTTATCCTCGAGAAAGAACACCCACGCATACCGAGAATAGTCGTCCACCACAACAAGGACATACCACTTCCCACCGCGCGATCGCACACGAGCCGGGCCAACAAGGTCCATATGGAGCAGCTCGCATGGACGCTCGCTCATCACATCGGTGAGAGGCGGGTGAGAAGAGGCCACCATCTTGGCATGCCTACACGGAGCACAAACCAACTCTTTCTCAAGCTTCAACCGTGGCAATCCTCGGACCAAATTGAGTTTACTCAAGCGAGACAAAAGGTCAAAGCTCAAGTGACCCAACTTCCTATGCCACTTCCACAACTCACTCGAAGAACCAGCCAAGAAACAACGCTCAACACCCGAAGACTGAGAAAAATCAGCACGAAACACCTGACCCTCGGGAACGACCATACAAACAAGGTCCCCTCGAGAGTCCACAATCCGAGAACCACCAGGCCGAAACAACACCTCAAAACCCTCATCCAACAACCGAGACACGAAAGCAAATTGTACCCCGGCGATTGAACAAGAGCAACACGCCTCGCAGTGATCTTGTCACTCACTTTTATCTCACCTTCGAAAGCACACGCCCACGCCCATTGTCCCCAAAAGTGATGTACCTCTTCGTCACCACCGGACGAGACTTGAGAACCACCCCCCGTCTCCGGTCATACTCGAACAACCGGAGTCAATCAACCAAATGTTCTTCAAGTCTCCCACCCGAAAATCAAAAATAGGCACGTGAGCGAACAAACGACTCAAAGATCGGGGTTAGTACCAAAGGAGGAAAACCGGTCTTGGGCCGAGCCATTTGCTCGAAAGTGGGGTTAGCACCAACCAAAGCATCTCTCCTACCAAAGCTACCTCCACGAACACCACCACGGTAACCACCCCGAGGGAACCACCCCTCTCTCGCCCGGAGGAGGACCAAAACCACGCAAGAAAGCCCGTGGAACGTCCTTCCTCTCCAACTCAACGCCACGACTCCTCCAATCCCCGTATTGAGCACGAGGAGGAGAACGCCTAGCAACCGACCACCCGCACTCTTTCCACCCCAACCACCGTAACCACGACCACCGAAACAACCCTCGCACTCGTACGAGCTCGAAACCCGAACACTTGTCCGTCTGTGCCCGCACCGGTCCGACCGGTGCCCCACACCGGCCCGGCCGGTGTGACTCGGACAACAGCCACCACCCGCAGCCTTCTTCTCTCCCCAAGCCCGAACTCGTCCTCACAATCGCCTTGCCCCCGGGCATCCGCATACGAGACTCAAGTACACCATCGGAAGGGTGGTACTTGTCCTTGTTAGCCCACTCCTTCTTCATTCTCTCCTCTCGCTTCCTCTTGAAGCAAAACTCCTCCTTATGGCCATCTCTCCCACAATAGCCACAATGGAACCTCACAAGCTTAGGCTTTGGCTTGGGATGTGGTCGCTCACTTGGTTTCTCTCCACTCAAACCCTCCACCGGTTTCTCACCACTAGCCTTCTCACTCTCCTTCCCAAAGAACACTTTCCCCGAAGTGCTCACAAACTTGATAGGCTTTTGTAGGTCATTTGTGGGTGTAGGAAACACGGGTGGAGCCGGGGTTGTGTCTAGTCGGTTCCTTAGATGGTTAGGTTTTGGAGGGAAATCATTTTTGTGGTGGGTTTTTGGTGGCTCGGGATATTCTCTCCACTTCCCTCACCAACCTTGTTTGCTCCAAGCCCCTCACCATCTTGCCTCTTAAAGGCCTCGATCATCATCCTCAACCGAGGCTCGTGACCGGACAACCAACCCATCAACTTCCTCAAATCATCATTCTCATCCCGCAAACGGTCAACATAATGTGCAAGCTCCAAATTTTTCAATGCATGCATTTCACGGGTAGAGCAAGATGTAGGCATGGGTTCCTTCAATTTAGCCTCGAGCGAACTAGTGTAAGCATGCATCTCATCAATCTTAGCATGCAAAACGGGGCATGAAGTGCAAGCACCTAGCAAAGTAGGTCTATACTTAAGCTCGGCCACCTCAACCCTAAGCACATCTAGTTCCTCACACTTGGAGGCATGCTTCTCCTTAAACAAAGCAAGATCAGCAAGGAATATGGAGCAATCAAGCACAATCATTCTCATCGAAACAACGGGGCTAGCCTTAAGCGAATCAATCTCAAGCTTGCTATCAAGCACCTGTGTCTCTAGCTCGGCCCACTCTAGTCCTAGCATCCTCGAGTGAAGCCCTAAGCTCTTTCCTCATTTTCTTGGCCTCTCTAAGCATGTCATCACGGTTATCAAGCAAAGAGCCAAGCCTCTCATTCTCCCGGCGCAAGAAGGGAAGTTCATCACGCACCTCGTCGTCGGACTCGCAGTCCGAGTCGCTCCGTGTGCTCTTCTTGCCGCCGGAGCTCAACGCCATGGTGCGAAGCCATCTCTCGCGAAGCGGCTCCGGCCCGCTCGGGTTCTTGGACGACTTCTTGTTCTTGCGGCGATCTCCCTCGTCTTCGCCGCGCGCTCGAGCTCGAGGTGGAGTACGCGGAACCGGAGTCGACGTCGTTCGCTCCAACCATCGCCGGGCCTTGCCTCGGCCCTCCTTCTTCCTCGATCGTCGCTCGTCCTTGTACTTGTTCTTGTGCTTGCTCTTGTGGTCGCGCCTCGAACGATACTTGCCATCGTTCATCCTCGGCTTGTGCTTGTAGTCGTCCTTGCTCTCGGCCTTCTCGGGCGGTCGGCGACGAAGTGTCCCGGCTTGCCGCACCGGAAGCGGGTCCTCGTGTTCCTCCTCATGTTCACGCGGTTCTCGTGCGGCCTCTCGAACCGCCTCGTCAACGGCGCCGGCTCGTCCTCTCCAAGGTCATCAAACTCCTCATCCGGCATAGACATCAAAGAGGAAAACGAGAACATCTCGGTGGATGGGTTAGAGTTAGTCTTTCCTTTGGAACCACCAACGAGGGCAAGACTATGGGAGTCGGTCGGTCCCTCGAGCTTGGCGCTCATGCCCCTATCCACCTCGGCCCGACTTGAGCTTCGAGAACGGCTCGTTCACCGTCGAGTATCATACCTCTCCGACTCGACTATGGCCTCGAACTTTCCGCCCCATATCGTACGATCCAAAGAGTGTAAGAGCTTGACGGATCTATCATGATCATCGTACGGGAGCACGTCCACATTGGCCCTCATGTTGTTCACCACCACCGTGAACCTCTCGAAACAAGGCATCGATGGACTCACCGGGGAGATGAGTGAAGTTCTCGTACTCTCTCCGTAGGTCGCATACAACCGTGCCCGAACACCGGGCGTTCCCAACATGAGCCTCCTTCAACACCGCCCAAATCCTACAAGCCAAGTGCTCGGTGTGCACCCGATCGAACTCGGCCGACACAAAGCACGAAACAAGTAGTCGACCGCCTTATTGTTGGCGTCGAATCCGTCCCTCGACCCCGGAGCAAGGAAATCCATCGGCCGGACATAGCCCTGTGTCCACCGTGACATCCCAAAGCGGCCGACCCTTTCCGCGGAGGAACGCACCCATCCGCTTGCTCCACATCCGGTAGTTCTTGCCATCGAAGTGTGGAGGACCCGAACCCCGTTCCCGGTACGCCATCCTTGGATCTTAGACCGGTTAGAGTCAACAAAGACCCGAACCGGCTCGATACCACTTGAAGGACCGATAGACCGATACGGCGAACCAGAGAGGGGGGGGAGTGAATGAGAGCCGATAAAAATTCTTCTCGAAGGAGATGAAAACTCCAACAAGACGAACACGGCTTCCAACACACGTCTCCGACTCACTACCCAAGTTGGCCAAGCCCACGTAGCCACTGGAGTGCCACTGGACCTAGGAACCAACACACACAGCCTTCCGACTCGAGAACGCAGCGGAACAACAAACCCCGAGTCTACTGACCCACACCGGCCGGGCCGGTGAGCACCACCCGGTCGGCCGGGTCCCCGCCGGTGAAACCGAGCAACTTTCACTAAGTGGCTCTACACCGGTCCGGACCGGTGAGACACACCGGTCGGACCGATGGCGACCGAAAGCCCCCAAGGCACCAAACAGCCAACCGACCACCAAACGGACCCAAACTCGAAACGAGCGGCAACACGGGATAACAACGAACACACCAAGACGTTCACCCGAGCAAAAACCCACAAGGGCTCGCACCGGTCGGACCGGCCAAGAGCACCGGTCGACCGGTGTAGCACAGGGCGACTCGGGATGAACGACACCCGCGGTCAACTCCCCCCAAATCCAAATCTCGATCTCCCGAATCGCTCCACGGACTTGAACGAGACTTAGGGGATATCAGGAACACCTCATGAGGAGTCCATAGCCAAGTTTAATCCCACCAAAAACTCGTCCAAAAAGGAGGAATCGAAGAAATCCCACCGAAAGCACTTCCAACCCAAGAACTCAAGAAACCCCCAAAATCGAGCACCTTTACTCACGGATTTGGGAGGGGAATCACAGCCCAAAGAACCACGAAGGGTTCCCACAAATTTCCCCCATCAAATCCCCAAGAGAAAGGCCCCGAAATCAACCCAAAGAAATCACCGAGAGAGGGCTCCGAAAATCACCACCAAGAACAACCGGGAAAACACATCCAAACCTTGAGGAACCACGCCGAATCATCTATACATGAAACAAAGGTTCGTACAAGGTCTAGCAAGCCGCCCGATCATCCATCCCTCTCTACAAGATCTCTCCGTGAAGCTCTCTTGCTAGTCCTAGAGAAAACCTAAGGAAAATAGGTGGAAAATAGGAAAACTAATGAGCTAGGATTCCAAGAGTTGGCTGCCATCCTCTCACCTCTTGGGTTATATGGAGGCAACCGAGTGTCTAAAATGCCCTTCTCTAACAACTAGGGACACAAGCCCCTCAAGGGAGGATTTGGAATTCTTGATGTCTTCACCATCGGAAGGATGCACGGCGACCGCACCCTGCGTAGCCTCGACGCAAGCCATGCGATCCCGACGCGTGTCCTCCGCTTCGAAGATTCCGGACTGCGTCGTCGCACACCGGTCAGACCAGTGCTCCTCACCGGTCAGACCGGTCTGGTGCTGCTGCACCTCCGTCTTCGGTTCTCCGGTCTTGGCTTTGTGGATCAACCAAGGAACCCAGTGGTTTTCTGGTGAACCACCGGAAACCCCGCGAACTCGGTGTAGCCTCCGCCAATCTCCACTCATGACTTGGCTCCCACATAGTCCCGGCTCGACCTTGGTTTTGAGGCTCAACCAAGAAACCGTCCATGACTTCATCTTGCTGTTCATGCCACCATGCGGCCCGCACTTGACCCCGCTGGCCACCGGGTCCCTCGAACAAAGCCTACTTGTCTTCTCCACACCTGGAGGCCTCACCGGCGACGACCTTTCGCGCTTGTTCTTCACCTGCACCAACACGAGTCAAGCCGCAACCTGCACCTGCAATACTTAGCCAAGAATCGAGTCCACACAACGTTGTCAATCACTCATCACACAAGGAAGCGACCATCCACCGGTCCTCGAACCACACATGGTCCTCAAAGGTCACGTGGAGTACAAGGATCACCTTCACCACAAGATGTTCATCATTCTTTTTCCATGCTAAGCACAATGCTTAAGCATTGGGGAGGTGTTGACGGTTAATAGTTATATCAAAGTTCGTTTGTGACACCGCAAGCGTACAAGTCTCCCGTCGTAGTCAAGGGACCCTTCTTCCCTCGAGTGGTGAACCCAAGGTATCGAATTCGTGGAACAAATGTGTGACGCAAAACTTAATCTAATAAAGCCAAGTAACTTCAATCTTCGATAAAAGAAACCCTAATGCATCTAAGTAAAAGACACGAAACTAATCTAATCTACTAAAGACCGGAGAAAACAAAGATTGGGTAGATAAACCGATCTAGAAGGATCGGGGTAAGCCTTTTGTTGAAGTTCCAAGCAAGAGAAGAAGTAGCAAATCAAATCTTAATAGAAGCCTCTCTAAATCGTGGTTTCCCGTCCAAATCCGAAAACATCCGCCTTTCGGAACCCCCGTTCTGTCACAACGTATCCCTACTCATGCGGGGAGCTTAGGACGAGTCAAAAGACAAGTCGAGATTCTTTCGGAAGATCCGGCGTGTACCTCTAGCCACCGCGGCTACAAGAACACCCTATGTAATCTATCTCGAGAATAGAATTGGAATAAGCAAAGCCGATCAAAAAACAAAATCTTCGAGGAAACACTTGATCGCTAGGAAAAGATTCAACTTGATAATTCAACTATAACAATGATACATACACAAGATCACCACCGGGATCCTTCCTTGATCTTGCTTCTAGCTCCGGGAACTCCGACGTGGTCTTCCGTGCAAGGTTCCCACGTCGGCTAGGGAAACCCTAGTCAACTAGCTACGACCCTCTCCTCTCCGAGATGGTGTCCCTCTCTTCTCTCGCTCCTCGGCGGCCGATGACGAATTGTATGATGTGTGGCTCTCGGTCACGGGGCTATAAATAGCCCGATTGGCGGCTAGGGCAAAGGGGAGCCTTACGGGCCCCGGACGGGGCCGGGTCGACCGGCCGGGCCGGTCGGCTCGGGCCCATCCGAGCCCGGCCCCGAGGCCTCCTTTGCTCTACGTCGGTTCCCTTACTTCTCGGATGCTTCCCCCTTCGCATGTAGGTCCATGTCGTCGCTTCCCTCCGAATTGGACACAACTCCTTGTCTTGCAAGATTCAACACTTTTACGGTCGGGTCCTCGAGTCCGTCGTCTTCTCGGATCAAGTCCCCGGCTTCTTGGAGTTAAGTTTGCTTCGTCGCATGACTTGTACGGGGCTTCAAGGTCTTGTCATGAGGTGCTTGATGAACTTATCCCGAAAGTCTTGCATTCAACACTAAAACCCCGCATAATCATTAAACTCCAAAACCGACATGAACACGTGAACTTGTTATACCACGGGGGTTAGTTCCAATGGATAAGGTATAAAACTTATGCCAATACCGAAGGTAAACTCATGGCTAGGTTGACGGATTTTCACCGTCAACATCTCCCCCATGCTTAAACCTTGCTCGTCCTCGAGTAAGCCTTCGATGGATATCATCATTGCCAAACAATGTTTAAACCTTGCACTTGATCACACATGAGAAAGCATAATGCTCTCAAAATTTTAATTCATTAAAGTTTCATAATGTACTAGCCTTCATCTCTACGGAGGGTAGATTCTCATTAAACTTATCCCACAAGTATTAACATGCTCACAAAGTTTAAATAGATCTCAGAATTTTTGAAATAAAGAACGAGATAAAGAAACGCTAAACCAAGTTCACAAATTTAAATCATCTTGTATATTGCTCAGGAACTCTCATCTCACTTGTCTCTCAAGCCTATATATTCTACTCCTTTCCCTCTCATAACATATATGTGTGGTAGGCTTTATATGGAGCTTTGGGAAAGTTTAGTCCTAACAAGATTTTATGAATGAGGTGTTGTCAAAACAAGACAAGCTTCTCATGGTCTTACCGAGACTCGTCAAAAAGGTCATTGGAAAATAATGTTAAATCAAGGAGGGGAAAGAGAAAAATACACACACTTTTAGATGAGTGGACATGTGCAAATGGCAAAGAGTGATCCCGAGGCACAAAGGAAGTCCTCGTTATCGGATTGCACATGGTTGGAAAATGAGAATGGATCTTTTATACTTGAAGCCTTGAATGCACTCTTAGAGAACTGGGGAGTTTACTTTACTCATACTCATATTTTTTTCTCTTTCTCATATTTCTCATTCTTTTCTTTCTTTCTTTCTTTCTTTCATTATATATATTTTTTTTCTTGTGAGACTTTCACCTTGGAAGTCACGTACATCACCTTTGATAATTTTTTTTTCATTCATCATTTTTTTTGAATACTCCCCTTTGAACTCTAAAACTGCACCGTACCTACCTCCTCCCCCATGCTTAGACGTTGCTCGTCCTTGAGCAAAGAGGCGAAAAATAAGGTAGGTACCGGAAATATTTTTCCTTTGGAGAGATACTTGAAATCTTCAATGTCGAGCACCGTCTTGCGATCTTCCTTGAATTGATGATCCATTCTCAACGATAGGTTGTGGTCAAGGAGGTAATCACAAAAGATGATATTTGGTTTAAGGGTGGATATCCGGCGAAGTTTGTGAGATCTCCAATGCGAGGATACACAATGCACGGATAAAAGGCTAGCAAAAAGATAGATACGCAAAAATGGAATAACCAGCTTCTTAGTCTCGGGCCAGAGAAATCGTGGCCTGCAATAACTCACTCAAAAATAAATCTTGTACACTAAGGTTTATGCACTCAAATATATATTAGGCTTTGGATAGGTTGAGCAACACACAAGTGATATTTATGACAAGGTTAGCGATATTTTTGAGCATAAAAGACATCTTTAATCTATTCATAACTTGAGAGCACATAAAACACCATGGGTCTTTATTTTAATCATAACCTCCGCTAAAGATTAAGCTAGCATTTAAATAAATTCAGATTTGTATTTTTAAGAGAGCACTAGCTTAAACATGCATAGATCAATTACAAAGATGAAGAAAGCTGCAATTATAATCATATATCATCATGGCTCAAATTTTTGTAACTTTTCCAATGATATAATCAAGGTGGTGTCTTTATTAATGATGACATCAAGTTGAAATACAAACTGAAAATAAACAAACATGCTTGCTGAAATTTAAATAAAAACAGAAAATACTACGCAAACACACATAAGCAAAAGCTGAAAATTACGAGAGAAAAAGAAAAGAAAAGAAAACTAAAGTTCCTAAATCTTCTAGTCCTCCGCCGGTGGTTGATATTGATGATCTTGATAGTAATACCCTTGCTCATAATATGTCACACCCTGAAATTTCTAATTTCGGGATGTGAATAGAGAGAATATTTAAATAATGATTTTCTCATAATTTGAAAACTTTTCCAACATTTATTTTCTTTACGGGAAATATAGTATAGGAAAAATGCTTTGTTTGGTTTTAAAATAAATAAATTGGTTCGGTGTGTGTTGCATTCATGTCGATGCATTTGATGTTTCTTCAACGCAAAAGCTTTTGAAATGTGTCTAGATGCTTGACCAAATCCTTCCGAGAATCTTCCAACTTTTTCTCGAATTTATTCTCCTATTTCTTGAGCTAAATCTATATATTAATTAGAAAGCTCTAAAATTCTCCTTGTGAGCTCCAAATATTATATTTGCCAAATATTATATTTGGATTCATGGTTCCCCAAGATATCTTTGAACTATCATATATACTCCGAGTGCCCCCCTACCGACGGATCGGCCATGAGCATCGCCGGAGATAATTGGCTTGGTCCCGCATTGCCACGAGCAAACATATCAAGATCGTCGCCATCGCCATTGCTCCCCGTGCCAAACATGCCATGCCATGTGGATCAAATAAAGTCCAAGCGAGACTTGGATTAGCCTTCTCTACATCCAAAAAAAATTCAACGCGTTGGATGTCAAGCCAAATGAATGGATGTCCACGTCCGGCTAATCAAGATGAAATACATGTGCCAAGCAAGGTCCAACTCGTATTGGACTAAGCCCAATCCATTATCGGGTCTAGCAACGCACGGCCAAAGTCTAGAGGATCTTGCCCGGCCCCTACAAGTACCACGGTTGCCGATCCAAACTCTTCCTTGTGCAACAACATCGCGGCCGCGCAACCCTAGCGTCGCCTCGTACATGCCGCCATCGTCGAAGATGAAGCTACCGGCGTCGCCGCTTGTCGCCATGCGCTCCCCGTTCTTTGCTCCCGCCGGCCTCGATCAAAGCGGCCGTATGTGTCGCCGACTTGGCGTTCACGCGACCGTAGAGGCGGTCGTTGGAGCTCCGCCGTGATGAGAAGCCGAGCCGGACGTACGTCGTTCGCCGGCCATCACCGCGCCCTCATGGTCGAGCCGTTGGTGGAGAAGCACGTCCACGCGATGGTGGAACCACGGTCCGGCCTTCTCGTACGGACGTCGATTCAATCTTCGCCATCGCCGTCAATCTCTTCTAGCACGAGTTGTTGTTTCGGCCATCTGCCCTAGTTCTTTGGAAAGCTGCCAGCCGCCGGGGAAGACTTCACGACAAGCAGCCCCAGCGAGTTTGATCTCTGCTCGTCGTCATCAAGTTCTATCTCGCACGCTCGACAGTCGTTATTGGTGAGCACTTCATTGTCCGTTTTTCTATTGATCCATGCCTCTCGTTCCCCATGGCCTGATCGCTTATATACTTCTCCTATGTGCCAGACCGCGGCAGCTTCTGCTGTGTACACATCGAGCTGTTTCCCCTCTGCTGTTTTGGCAAGACAGATCTTCCGAAGCCATCCTCCAGCCATGCAAATCTACACGTGAAGCATGGTAATTAGCAATGCTCCTAGTAATGGTTTGAATAGCTTCTACTTGTATGCTGATGGATAAGTTACGTATATGCATGTACGTACGGCATGTGAGCAACGCAGGTCACAATCAATTCCTTTTTGCGTAGCTTATTATTGCTTTAAGGACCGACTACTTGAGCAATAATGATTCAGTTTTCCTTTATTTTCAAGTACGTAAGCACCATGCATGTGTTACGAAGCAAACAAGCCATGCATCCTCGTTCAAACTTGCTCTTGCCGGTGATGACATCACGGTGACATCATGCTTATGTGGTAACTAGGACTTTTCTTTTACCAAATAATCAATACTTATCCTACACTTCTTTTCGGTAATGTGAAACTTCATTGATCATCACTAGGCCTTGCAAATCTTTGATCTATAGAATAATTATTTATTCATCCGTAAAATCCTTGCTCACGTCGCCCAATTTATCTATCATTTAATTTCTTTTCTTGATTATTTTTATGGATACATCATCTTTATGTCATATTCAATCGTTATCTTTTTCTTGTTATCACAATTCATATCTTATTCTATTCAATTCCGATCTCTCGTATTTCTTTCACTCGGCATGTTCATCCTAACTAGTTTTGTACCGTTATAGTATGTTTGTGCCGTTGTATAGTTCGTTTCACCATAACTTGTGCGTTAGCATGTGTATCACCTGTTATTTATTTTAATACTAAAGTTGCGTGCTAATCTTGACTAATATTTATTCCAATAACTTTTTCAATAAAAGTGATTAGATTCTATCCCGATTTTCATAAGCTAAGATTTAATTGGTTAATTCTTATTTATAACTAGCTTTTATAAATAAAAGATGCTTAGTGCTACATATTGGTTTTCATAATAAAGTTAATGTGCTTAATGATATTATAAATGTGTTTTCAATATCAATATGTTTAGTTGAACACGCAATATAAAGTTATTCAATTAGATTTTTTTTGAAACGCTTTGTCATTTTAATGTTAACTCGTTAATCTCACATAACTTTTACTTAAAAACATGCAAATAAAATATGATTAGGCTTATCGTGTTTTCTTAATTAAATATAACCTGCTTTGGTAATATTCTTGCCACATTATTTTCTAATTAAAACATATGAAGCACGTAGTCTCTTGTTGATTGATAATAACCTTTCAATAGCTTCGACCTTAGTTTTGTTTTTATCGTTCTTCCGTCGTTGCATAACCATAGAATCGAGCTCTATCTCAATGTGATCTTTCCGGTTCTTGCTCAATCTTCCGCAACCATCTCTTTAAAGCAAACCAAGCCTTTCTTCCAAGCACACTTTGTGTTCTCTAGTGATCCATCTAATCGAGCTTATCCTTTAGTGCGTTCTTTTAAAGTTTTCTTTTGATTGGTGCTTTGTTCTTAGTATGCTTGTTTGTTTGCTTTGTGTATGTTTGTGTCTGATGATTGATGCACATAGGGTGAACGTCATTCGAGGAGCTTTGAAGAGCAAGAGTGTCGGTGCGGAATATGGTCCCGACACTAACCGATAGATAACGCCTAGGTCTATCCCTCAATGGTCGATGCTAAGCAACAAATGACACAAGATTTTATCCTCGGTTCCGCCGAGGGGGCCGTACGTCCCGACAGGGGCGTGCTCGTGGCACTATATTGCTCGGCACCGGGGGTGCTTGTAGTGGGGCAAATACAAGCAAGGCGGGAGAGGAATGGTGGCTTCCAAGTCCCCGGGTGAGTGGTCGGAGATGTCGTGGGAGAATAAGAGTGAGTGCACGGTGCGTTGTGTTTCTCGACTTCCTCTCCCCGCGGTGGGGGCTCGCCTCCCCTTTTATAGGCCAAGGGGGCGGCGAGTTACATGCACGCTGCGCTACCTAGCTACGTGTGGGAGCACGTCGTGCTACGGTGTAGAGCGGGCGGCCGTCCGGCCGATCTTCGCTGCGATCCGGCCATGATGGCCTACCTCGTACCCGAACAGTGGCGGTTCGAGGGCAGGAGGCGGCAGATGGCGATGGCGTCCCCTGGTAGGCTTCGAGGGAGGTGCTGATGATGGCTGGTACGGGGTATAGGAGCGGGCAGAACGGCGTTCCTTCCCAATGAGCTCTGCGGTGGTGGAGTGGTTGCTGCAGTGTTCGGGCGTGCGCCTGCGGAGTCAGGCGTGCGCCCGCACGCGTGGGTATGGCGGCCGCGCCGTTACAGTGGCCGGGATGGCCATCCACCGGCCTTGCGCCCCTTACCTAACCTGCAAGGTCACGGGAAAGTGGAATCGAGGGTGCGCCCGGCCCCTTTTCGAGGGTCAGGCACGTTAGCCGTACAGTAGCGTACGCACGGTGTCACGGGACTGACACCGGCCGTACCGCACAGTCCATCCCACAGTAACGGGGATGGGCTCCTCCCTGGGGAGTTGGTGCGGCGGCACCGGGGCGTGAGCCCCGGGCGCATGATGACGCCGTCCTGCGGCGTCGGGGCGTTAAATGCCCAAGTACGGGGGCGGCGCACGCGCGCGGGGCGCCCGTGAGCGTGGCGGGCCCCGGCCCGAGGGCGGAGCGGACCCTCGAGCGAGACGGGACTCGCTCGAGGGGAGCGCGCCCTCGAGCGGGGCGGGACCGCTCGAGGGAAGGGGTCGCCCCTCGAACGGGGCGGAGCCCGTTCGAGGAGGGGGTTGCCCCTCGAACGGGGCGGAGCCGGTTCGAGGAGGAGCACTTCTCCTCGTGAGTACCGGCCGGGCAACCTTGTATCATGTCTAGTATCATGCGGTGGATTTAGATCTGATGCAAGTAGTCTTGTTACCATGCTTCGTGTCATGCGGTAGATTCAAGCTTGGTTCAAGAGGGTTTCTTGTTAGACTCATGAGCTGCGTGGTAGGCTAAGGTCTAGCTCTCGAAGTTGTTATCGGTTTCATTGGATTTGGCAAGATCCAATAGATTCATTAAGTTACCCCGTATTATCATGAGTTTTGCTTTTATGTTTTAATTCATGTAATACACTTTTACCAATCTAGATGGGTTTGGATCGGCCTTTTCCTTTTAAGATCCGTGCAAGAATAGGTTTCCGTGTTTTGACGCGATCTCGTGCTCTCCGATAGCCGAAACCGAATCGATCTAGGTTGTTACATGTTGTGGGTTCAAGCTTGCTTTGTTAGTATAAATCTTGAAAAGAGCCGGGTATCAAGTGCGGTAGATGCGCAGGTTTTTTGGGTTGCTTTGGAGCTAGTCATCCGGTGGATTAGATTTCCAATTCAGCTTGATAGATTTATTCACGTGGTAATGTTTGTTCCTTCTTCATGGACCCCGAATCGGTTGTTCAGCCGCATTCGGTTATATCTTCACGAGTAGATCACGTGCGTTATTTATGTTTTAAAAGACGTGTGCTTTTAGCTTTCCATATTTAGGTTGTATCATGCGGTGGATAGATTCATTTTGTGGAAAGTAGGCGTTCTTTCATGCAAGTTGTATCATGCGGTGGATAGATTTGCTGATATCGTACCCGACAGATCTTAAAGTAATTAGACATGCGGTAGACTAATGCTTTGGATCTATGCATGCTTATTTTAATACATGATCATGTTCGTGCTTTACTTCATTCAATGTTAATCTTCGTGAGGATCGGTTATGGCCTGGTACGTGCATCCATGTTTATTCAAAGATCGATCGTTGTCATGCTTACGTCAACACGTTCATTCCTCAATACACACCGGCCTTACGCCAAACCCTAGAGTCCCTTGTCGTGTCGTCGAGTTCTTCGAGAGGGCCAATCGATCCGTCGACCTCCGTGAGTACCGGCAACCTTGTATCATGTCTAGTATCATGCGGTGGATTTAGATCTGATGCAAGTAGTCTTGTTACCATGCTTCGTGTCATGCGGTAGATTCAAGCTTGGTTCAAGAGGGTTTCTTGTTAGATCATGAGCCATGCGGTAGGCTAAGGTCTAGCTCGAAGCTAGTTATCGGCTCTATTGGATTTTGGCAAGATCCAATAGATTCATTAAGTTACCTCGTGTTATCATGAGTTTTACTTTATGTTTTAATTCATGTAATACACTCTTGCCCAATCTAGATGGGTTTGATCGGCTCTTTTCCTTTTAAGATCCGTGCAAGAGTAGGTTTCGTGTTTTGACGCGTGGATCTCGTGCTCTCCGATAGCCGAAACCGAATCGATCTAGGTTGTTACGTGTTGTGGGTTCAAGCTTGCTTTGTTAGTATAAATCTTGAAAGAGCCGGGTATCATGCGGTAGATGCAGGTTTTTGGGTTGCTTTGGAGCTAGTCATCCGGTGGATTAGATTTCCAATTCAGCTTGATAGATTTATTCACGTGGTAATGTTTGTTCCTTCTTCCTTCATGGACCCTAATCGGTTGTTCAGTCAAACATTCGGTTATATCTTCACGAGTAGATCACGTGCGTTATTTATGTTTTAAAAGACGTGTGCTTTTAGCTTTCCATATTTAGGTTGTATCATGCGGTGGATAGATCTATTTGTGGAAAGTGGTGCGTTCTTTCATGCAAGTTGTATCATGCGGTGGATAGATTTGCTGATATCGTACCCGACAGATCTTAAAGTAATTAGACATGCGGTAGACTAATGCTTTGGATCTATGCATGCTTATTTTAATACATGATCATGTTCGTGCTTTACTTCATTCAATGTTAATCCCTCGTGAGGATCGGTTATGGCCTGGTACGTGCATCCATGTTTATTCAAAGATCGATCGTTGTCATGCTTACGTCATCCATTCGGCAATGTTCTTTTTTCCTTCGCGGTTACCCGAATGGTTGTGGTTCTTCGACAGGTAGCTTCGCATAGCTACATGTCGTCTTGCTTGGCTCCTTAGCCGTAAATATGGAACTGCCTGGTACCACCCGGTAGGTTCCAAGTTTTGGTATCTAACTGTTTTATCTTTTGTTAATTTTCAGGAAAAATTGACTGCACGCTACTCTCTCTGCGCGTGCGTAAGCCAGCTTTTCGGCTTGCTGTGTGATTGGCGCTGAGTGCACATTTTGCGTCAACACACTTTTTGGCACGCCCAGTGGGACGAACAGCCGAATTGGTTCAGGATGCCTGAGATCACAGACCTCCTGGATGTCAGCATTGAGGAGCTTTCTCCAGAGCAGCATCAGCAGCTCGTAGACGCCGTAAATCAGTTTCAACAAAAGTGTCTCATGTCATTCAAGAAGAATCGAAGTGGTGTACCATATCTGAAGAGTGGCCTGCCCAGAGTACTGTTGCCAGGGGAGACCGACGCCACGACCCAACAAGAAAAAGAAGAATGCGCGCGGATCTTCCAGGAATCGGTAGACAGCATGCTCACTAAGCACAACCAAGCTTTCCTCGGGTCGCTCCAACAGATGATGGTAGCCCTCTTTGGCCCGGGCGCGGGGCAGGCGTTTGGAAAGACGTACACCGGAAAGAGCACCGTGGAGCTGGGTGAATCAAGCTCCCAGCCGCCGCTGCGAAGCCAGGTGCAGCAGCCTCCTCCTCAGAGCTCCGGGGGCGAGACATTCCAACCTCCTCCGCAGGGCGCTGGGGGGCAGCCAGTTCAGCCTCCGCTGCAAGCTTCAGGAAGTCAACCAATCCTGCCGCCACCACAGAGCAGCACGGGTCAGCCTGTGCAACAGCGAATCCGTACCAGCCTACGTACGGAGACCTAGCGTTCGGCTCACCTGGGGCCCCACTTGACCCCAGTCGAAGAATAGCTCCGTCAACCAACTGGCTCCGTATGAATCTATACGGCGGTGGCTATCATGAAGTGGGAAATTACGGGCGTTCGACGCCTTCCCGCACCTGCAGGCCGCGCCACGCTGCGGGCGCGCTCAGGAGGAAGATGTCTACACGCAAGATGGCCGAATTGATGCAGAATCAGTTCGGCCCCTGCCAAGGATGCAGGGCCCCACCTACAGGCCGCCGTTCCCGCAGTGGTACGGCGAACGCAGCTCCCGCCGCCAAGCGGTAAACCGGCCGACGGAATTCACAAAGTTCTCTGGGCAGGACGAGACAAGTACGGTCGAGCATATCGCTCGTTATCTCATGTAGTTGGGGGAATGTTCGGCCGAAGAGACGTTCAGGGTTCGCTACTTCCCCGCCTCACTGACAGGTCCAGCTTTTCAGTGGTTCTCGTCCTTGCCGCCCGAGTCAGTGGCCAGGTGGAAAGATTTGGAGCGAA
Organism: Cenchrus americanus; assembly: GCA_947561735.1. NCBI lineage: Eukaryota > Viridiplantae > Streptophyta > Magnoliopsida > Poales > Poaceae > Cenchrus > Cenchrus americanus. Next base: position 13,112,553 of record OX387244.1, read on the forward strand.
CGTTCCACGCTCATTACTTCAGCGGCAGTTCTCGGTAAAGAAGTTGATTGACCCTCGCCACCCTGAAACAAAGGCACAGTGAAACACCGCTGGAGTTTATCAGGAGATTCAGAGAAGTTGATGGCATGCTTCCTCGTTGAACTTGCCAGACGATCAGCCAGCTGACATGGCCGTCGCCGGGATGTTACCAGCCGTGGCGCGAAAAGCTCTTTGGGATGGAGTTTGAAAACTTGGGCCAACTGTCGCAGAAATTATCCTTGATGAGCAATCAGGCATATGGCCTCAAGAAGGACCCCAAGTTTGGCAAGCAGCACGACATCGCTGACACATCTACAACCACTTGGACAAAGCTGATTTGTGCGGGGATTCTGATGACGAATTGGAGGTAGCTGCAGCAGAAATCTTGTGGGGTAAAGAGCCCCTGACAATGAATCAGCGGTGGGTCAGGCACCAAAGGAACCTACGACTTCGACATCACAAAGGCTGACAAGTTGTTTGAAGTTTGGTAGTTGAAGGCCGAATCAAGCTGCCTGAAGGGCACTCTATGCTTCGGCCTGATGGAGTCAAAGCGAAACGTTACTGCGAGTTTTCTATGACAGGGACTCCGTGACCCATCAACGACAGCAGGGTCTTCAGGACAGAGGATCCAGAAGGCTATCCAGGAAGGGCACCTCAAATTCGATAACAAGATGAAGCTGGATGGCCATCCCTTCCCGCAGAACATGCTCGGCTTTTCTATCAACGCGATAACAGCCGAAGAGAAAGGGAAAGTCAAGGTCCTGACCTCAGCCAGGTCCAAGCAAGATGGATCAGTTGACCCAGAGCGTCAGGTGACCCTAGAGCAAGTGCAGGGCGACGCCCCCCGCGTTCTCAAGAGCCACATCGAGATTGGGGAATCGTCCAAGCCTAAGCCCAAGGTGACGTCACGCATTCTCCTCAACAAATGGCAGCGTCAGATGGAAAAGGAGCGCTACCAAAAGCGTCGTCACGAGGAGGAGCAGCGCAGGGCTGAAGAAGATGCGCGCAGGTGGAATCAGGAACAGCACGCGCGCGAGCAGGAGCGCGCCCATGGGGATGCGCCTTCTTCAGGCACTGCTGGAATGAGGGCTTGTGTTGCCCACATTAAGGAACTGTCCCGAATGCAGCGACAGATATGCTGAGTACAGGCAGGAAACTGCCAATCGCCGATCCGTCCATGAAAGACTTGGAAGGATTCACCCAAATGGGGATCGGCGCAAAAAATTGAGGTTATAGACTCCCAGGAAGCGCCACGCTGATCTCAGGTGGGCTGACCAGGAGGAGGACGAAGATGTCCACGTCTGGCAGAAGGGGCAGTGGTGCCCACCCGGTCTACGCAAGAGCCAGAAGAGGCGGGTCCAACGCTTGAGGAACCGCGAGATGAAGCAAGCCGGGGTCCAGACGAGACAGAAGTGGCGCCCCAAGGACCAGCCGGAAGGATCGAAGCGTCCAGCCCCTGCATGCATGGTATACTTCCTGCCAAACGAGTTCATGGCTCCCGCTAACCAGGTGATGCAGGAAGAAGCTTCCTTTGACGACGAGCAACCCGAGGAGATGATGGCGCAGCTGGTGCTTGCCAAGCAGGCCGTCTTCGACAAGCCGGCCAAAAATCGCCACATGAGGCCGCTGTACTTGAGGGGGTACGTCAATGGCAAGCCATTGACCAAGATGTTCGTCGACGGTGGCGCGGCAGTCAACGTAATGCCGTACACCACCTTCAGGAAGCTTGGCATGACCCCGAGCGATCTGACACCAACAAGCATCATCCCAAACGACTCCCCTGCCGGAACCCTCTTCGGACACCAAAGGATGCTACCACGTGGACTTGATGATCGGGTCCAAGACGCTGCTCACCACCTTCTTCGTCATCGAAGGAAAGGGAGCTTCGTCTGCTGCTTGGGCGGGACTGGATCCACGCCAACTGCTGCGTCCCATCCACTATGCATCAACAGCTGATCCAGTGGGTGGACGATGAAATCGAGGTCGTCCAGGCGGATGACTCCGTGAGCGTGGCTAACATGGAACCAGCCTTCTGGGAGTACCAAGGCATCGATTGCTTCTCAGGGAAGGACTGGGGAGAAGGTCCTGTTGAACCTGTCAGCAGTGGACCAACAGCCGATTCGGCCATAGGTCGGCTCTTACAGTAATTTTTAATGGAGAACCCCGTGGATGGCACTGATGGCAAGCTGGGACGAGGATTCATGTCGGCCGATAAGCTGGAGGAAGACATTGGAAACGGTGATAAACCAAGGCCGACGTTCATCGGTGCGGGTTTGCAACCGGACTTCGGGGGAAACTTAATCAAGCTTCTCAAAGAATATAAAGATTGCTTCGCCCGGGATTACTCGGAGATGCCCGGATTGGATCGATCCATCGTCGAGCACCGGTTGCCAATCAAGCCGGGATTCAAGCCATATAAGCAACAGCCCGGAAAATCTACAAGGATGAAGTATTGGCGATGTGAAGAAGGAAATCGAAAGATTACTTGACGCAAACTTCGTTCGGCCCCTGTGATATGCGGAGTGGATTTCTAACATCGTCCCCCGTGTACAAGAAAAATGGAAAAATGAGAGTTTGCATAGACTTCGGGGACCTAAACGAGCTACTCCCATGGATGGATACCCAATGCCTATTGCCGATTTGCTAATTGACGCCGGCTATTGGGACACAAGGTGATTAGCTTCATGGATGGCAACGCGGGATACAATCAAATCTTTATGGCAATAGAAGACATCTCGAAGACGGCCTTTAGGTGTCCTGGTCATATAGGCCTATTTGAATGGATCGTCATGACATTTGGGTTGAAAAATGCCGGTGCAACCTACCAGCGGGCCATGAACTACATTTTTCATGAGTTGATCGGCAAGACCGTGGAAATCTACATTGACGACGTAGTGATCAAGTCCTTAAGCCATGACTCCCATCCGGAGGATGTGAAGAAAACCACGGGAATGCACCGGAAGCATGGTACGAAGATGAATCCAAACAAGTGTGCATTTGGGGTGTCGACGTGGAGAGTTCTTGGGGTTTTTGGTCCACGAAGGAGGGATTGAAGTTGGCAAAAAGAGCATGAAAGCCATTGATGAAGTCGTTCCTCCAACCAACCTCAAGGAGTTGCAATCACTTGCTCGGCAAGATCAACTTTGTGAGAAGGTTCATCTCAAATTTATCACGAAGGTGTTGCCGTTCTCTCCGTTGCTGAAGCTAAAGAAGGATCAGAAGTTCACATGGGGTGACGAACAACAAAAGGCTTTCGAGGAAATCAAGCAATACATGAAGGAGCCACCGGTCTTTGGTTCCTCCTCAGCTGAACAAGCCTTTCAAGTTGTACGTGGCGGCCGATACCCAAACTATTGGATCGGCCCTTATTCAAGAATTCGAAGGGAAGGAGCGGATAGTAGCCTATCTTAGCCGAAAACTACTTGATCCCGAAACCGGGTATTCGGCTATAGAAAGATTATGTCTTTGCGTATACTACTCGTGTACAAAGTTTCGGCACTACTTGTTGAATGCCGAATGCACTTTGTATACTCAAAGTTTGATGTGATAAAACATATGTTATCCATGCCAATTTTGAACGGTCGGGTTGGCAAATGGATTTTAGCTCTATCGAGTTCGAGTTGAAGTTCGAATCGGCGAAAGCCATCAAAGGTCAAGTCATTGCCGATTTTATAACCGAACACCGTGACCCTTCAATTAATCCGCTTGAAATTACCCCATGGGCTCTATTCTTTGACGGGTCATCATGTGGCAAAGGTGGGGGAGTAGGGATCCTACTAATTTCTCCCGGAGGTGAGATGTTCGAATTCGCCATTCCTATACAACCCACCGTCACAAATAACCGGGGCGAGTACGAGGCACCGCCTCGAGGGCTTCGATATTTGAGAGAAGCGGGGCCGTTTCAGTTGAAATTTATGGGGATTCAGAGTTGGTCATCAAGCAATTGAACGGCCAGTACGAGTGCAGAAGCGAGGCGGCGAGGAGTTACTACGAGGAATGCAGAGAAATCTTGAAGAGCTTTCCACTGGTAACCTTACAGCACATTCCTAGAGAGCATAACGAGGAAGCAAACGGTGGCTCGGAGCGCCTCGGTTATAAAGAAAATCAAGAAGCATTTCTTTGAGAGGTGAGCACACCGGGGACGGATCTTACGGAAAATGATTGGAGGAAAGAGATCGTTGATTATTTGAGAGATCCATCCCGAAAAGTCTCTAGGAAGCTCGGTACAAGGTAATCAAGTTCGTTCTTACGGATGACAATTTATTCTATAAATCATTAGATGGAGTACTCGTTGCGATGCACAGGTCCCGGAAGAAGCCAAGAACATGATGAGCGAGGTGCACGATGGGATATGCGGAGCGCACCAATCGGCCTATCGCATGAAATGGGTTATTAGGCGGTTGGATGCTTTTTGGCCGACGATATTAGAGGATTGCTTTGAATATTACAAGGGGTGTCAAGATTGCCGGAAAGTTCGGGAATATTCAAAGAGTCCCTGCATCGGCATTAAATCCCATCATCAAGCCATGGCCATTCGGGGGCGGGGTATAGACTTGATTGGCCAAATTAATCCACCATCTAGCAAGGGGCATAAGTTCGTGCTTTTGGCTACGGATTACTTCACCAAATGGGTCGAGGCAATCCCACTCAAGAAGGTGACGTCGAGAAAACATGATCGAATTCATCAAGGAACACATCATCTATCGATTTGGGATTCCTCGGACGATTACCAGCGACCAAGGGGCACAATTCGTGTCATTGGAATTCGAGAGATTTTGCCGAAAGCATGGGGATTAAACTGTTTAATTCTTCCCCATACTATGCCCAAGCTAATGGTCAAGCGAGAGGCTTCTAACAAGATCATGATCAAGCTTATACGAGAAGAAGATCGACCGAAGCCGAGGAGATGGCATTCGGTACTCGGCGAAGCGTGGGGCTTACCGGATGGCCCCCCATGGAGCTACAAAGACTTCTCCTTACGAGTTGGTTTACGGGCATCACGCGATCTTGCCCTGGGAAATGCAATCGAGTCAAGGAGAGTAGTCTGCCAAAAGGATTTGAGCTCCAAGGATTACGGTGGCCTAATGATGGATGAGTTAGAAGATTTGCATATGATCCGTCTCAGGGCCCTGGAGAACATCGAGAAAAACAAGCTGCGGGTCGCCAAATACTATAACAAGAAAGTAAAAGTAAAGCAATTCACAGAGGGCGATCTAGTTTGGAAAGCGCTACTGCCGATTGGAACTAAATACAGTGAATTCGGCAAATGGTCCCCTAACTGGGAGGGGCCTTTTCGTGTGGTCAGATGCGTTCCTGGTAATGCATACATATTGAAAACTTTGCTAGGAGAGGAGTTTTCCGCCGCAATAAATGGAAGATATCCGAAGAAGTATTATCCTAGCATTGAAATCGATCGATGATCATACACGTACGACACGAAACGGCGGCGCTCGAGGATGAGGCCGCCTTTAGAACAAAAGATCGATGAACAAAAGAAAATGGCCGGTGCACGATGCATTGCCCTTAGCTCAATACTACAATACAAGCTGGTTTCTTGCGGGATTACACATAGCGGCCACGAAGGCCAAGTCCCCTAAGGGAGGGAAGCAGAAGGCGTGGAGTAAGAAGCGAAAGTATGGTTCAATCTTTTCTTTGCTTCTTCGGCTGCTGCTCCCTCTTCAGTTGTTCCAGGACCACCGTGACGGCGACTTGGAACGCACGAGGATGACCACGGTTGGCGGCCTCTACCAAGCTATCCCAGGCCGCCTTCGGTTGCCGTGCACTTCGAGAGACATACGGAGCAAAGGAATCAAGGTTAGGGGCAAGAAATCCGGATGCAAACATGAAGGGGGGGCGAGGAGGCGTTTACCCCCTACTAGCGCTTCCCGGCGCCATACGACGCTCGCGTTCGGCTTGACGACGGACGGACATGTCCCCGAGGTCACGCTCCGGGTGCGGGACACGGCGGCGCGATTGATGGATGACCCTTTGCTCGGGCGTGGCATCCTCCGCCTCGGGGGGAGAAGAATCGGAGGAGATGTACTCGGGAACATCTTCGGTTCCGATGATTTCTTCGGAAGCAAATCAAGGCTGAAAGAGGCGAGAGGAAAACATGAAGCGCAAGATCAAGCGAGAAGGACCAGGAGCGGATCAAGAAAGAACTCACTTCCGAAGCGTACGCTTCCTTGACGAGCCGCTCTCCCGAGGTTGTTTACCCTTGTCCATGGCGTTGGGGTTTTTTCTTCTAGCGACGAGAAGAAGAAACGAGAAGCGATGGAGGAGTGTGCGAGTGGATTTGCGAGCACCCCACGGGCTATTTTATTGACCAAGGAGGCGCATTGGGAGTGATGATGCGCCGGTACGCACCGTTGGAATACCAAGCGGCGGGGGTTTCCACCAAGTGCGAAGGGTTTTCTTTTGAACGGTATTTACGGATTGCCGAATTGGGATCCTTTGTGGAGTTTGCGCCGAGGGGCGGTTGCTTGCGAACGTTCGGCTAAAGACGGTTCCCATACGCATTCGAAGAAAACAAAATTCACGGATGCAAATGCAAAGGGAGATATCACGGAACAAGTGCGGGATTCCAAAAGTTCATCATATATTGCCGACATTTACACATCCCTAGTACAATCTAATCAAAAAGTACGTTCGGCACGGTCGGGGATGGGTAATTTCGGCAATAGCGTCGCCGTGGCCGTCGAGGCGCTCCGGGATGAGCTCGATCTCGTCGATATCCTCCGGCGCGCCGCCACAGGAAGCCACGCGGCCTGGTGGAATAGTCGACGTCCGTATGCGTCGCCATCGCGGCCGGGCCCAAGGTGGTGCCCGGACGAACGCCATGGACGGCCACCTCGTCAATGCGGCGCCCCACCGCGGCCGGGCGCTCCGCCGGCGTGTCGCCGTGAGCATTCACCTTCTCCCGGTTGCTCCACCGGCCGCCTTTGGGCGGGTTGAGCTCGGCATCACGGGCTGCGAGAGGCAAACAAGAAGGGATTAGCATCAAAGGCCGGATTAAATCAAGAATCGAACCATACCATCGATGGCTTCCGGCGGTTGTTTCCGGCGGTCCTCCCACTCTAGTTCGGCCACGCCCGCTTTTTTGGAGACGGCCTCCGGCTCAAGACGAGACGCTTCTAGCTCCTCCTTGAAGCGAATAGCGTCTGCTTCCCCGTGCGACGCGGGGGAGTGGCCATCGGACTCCGAAGAGTCGTCGGGAAGGGGCGATTGGCCGGCGCGCGGGCGGATTCCACTGAATCAAGGCGAAAAAGGGAGATGATTGTCAAGGCAAAGGAAGATCAAAAGGGAGATCGACAAGGAGAAGTTGATGGTCATCACCGCCTTGCGCGCATTGGCGCCGCTTCCCCTCGGCCTCGTCGGAGGCGCGGCGGCGGTTGAGACGGCGCACCATTGCGGTTTGGGGATGTGCCTTGTTTGCAAGAGGGCCGGAGATTGGCAAAGATTCGAGAGCTAGAAGGCCTCGGTGGAGAGCTAGGGGCACCTATGGCAACATTTATAGGCACGGCAAGGTAATCGTGGCTTCGAATCGTGGGCGTAGATCGTGGCGCACGTCCCAATAAAATCGGAAGGCGGAGAGATTTCCTTGACCAACCCGCCGGCGGGTCGTTTGGAGTTCTAAGCCGAAACGCGCGTGGGTCGATGGTTTCGGCTAAAGGAATTCGAGGTGTCGTTCGGCGGTTAGCGTTTCACTACCGAATGGGTCGTTCGGCATCACATCTCAAAGCACGCCAAGGAAAGGAAACAAATTGCAAAGGAAATATTACAAGAACGACCGGTCCGGTATACATCAATGAAAACATTCAAGCGTTAAGGAGTTTTGCAAGTGCGTGACGAACATTGGATACTATCAAGTGGGAGTTATCCAAGATCTCCCGATAGTCCTTTTGGGCATCGAGATAAGTCGATAAGCTACGCATCACCTTGCTTTACTCCCAATGGTAACGACCGATTCTGCCTCCGCTTCGGTCTTTGCTATCAATCCGGGGAGATCGGCTATTTTCTTACGGTCAATCTCCATTTCCGCCGACGGGCTTTTCAATTCCGCCTCTAGAACGGCCTTTAAAGGCGACTTTCGGATCGTAAGAGGCTTGCGGGTCGCCCAAGGCATCCTTATGGCTTTTTGCTTGGGATTGTATCCCGTTCATGGCCCATTGTTCGGCATCGGTTTTTCCTTTTCAATGGCCGAACGGGAGCGCAATTTCCTCCAAGCACGCCTCAAGGGAACATAGAAGGGCTCTAAGTCGTAGATGGATGACGAAGAAAAGCCACGATGTCATCGGGAAGTTTGCGACTAATGGGCTCAAACATCTCTTCAAAATGACGAGAGATCATTGAGGCGATCTGGACGTTCTTCTCTAGCCAGGCCGCGATTTCTTTGAGCTTGAGCAATACCTCGTCGGGCAACGGCTGGTTTACTTCTTTCATCACATCGGCAGTCGATGGGCCCTCTGACGGCAAGCTCGATGATGACGGGGCGTGATCCTGAAAACAACACTGCCGAGGTGAGAATGCTAGCATCAAGGTATCAAGATTAAGAGCGGAACCAAGTACCTCATGAATGGTATCTTGAGCGGAAGCAATCGCGGACGGAGGAGGCGTCCCGAGTAGAGCCGAAACGTCCAAGTCGGGGAGATGCTTGGTGCGGCAATCGGCGACTCGTGAGTTTCGGTCGCGGGAAGAATCGGATCTTCCTCTGTTGGGTTGGCCATTCTTGCTTGGGCGATGGCGATGGCATCTGGGAGAACTTGGCGGCTCCGGTTGAGTTGAGGGATTCATCTCCGGAGAGCGTCTTGATTCGACGCGAGAAGGTGATGAAGATGAAACCTCTCTTGGGATGGGCAATGCAACCCTGGAAGGGCTCGCTTTGTTGAACCAACTGGAACATCTACAAGTGGTTCTCCAACGGTTTCTTCGCAAATGTCCAAATGAAGGGATAAGTGCCGGTGCTCATCCTTGAGAAAGAACGGCAAAAAGTCATACCAATGGATGGAGCATCGGCGGGTATTGGTTCCGAAGAAGGTTGGGCTCGAGTGCCACGAAATACACAATGATATATCAAAGAACGAGTGACCCGGTAATCGGGAAGGTAAAGGAGTTTACCTCAACCGGTACTTTCTTGACGGTTCTCCTCCTTTTAGCGCTCGGAGGGGGAACCGGATGCAATCCTTGCCTCTGTCAACGGCAAGGCTGGAAAAGGCTGGGATCGGTGGTAGCGTACTGTCCATCGGTTGGCGCGGGGTTGTAGATTTAAACCCCAATGCTTTGAAATCGGGCCTTCGGCATTATAAGTGATTACCCCGGCTCGAGGGGCGAGTGCGTGTTCGTGGACAAAAGATGGAGGTCGGGACCATGAGTAAAAGTCCGATCAAGGGGCTCGGTGTGTTACCTCCGAATTCGGCGAGAAAATCGGGCACCCGGTTACGCACGTAACACATGGACGGAGTTCATTGAAGATGTGGTCATGGAATTCTTGCCACCATGAGTCGAAGGTGGGGTGAACTACAATTGCGAGGCACAAAAGGACATGTGTAGACGGTGGGGATCCGCACACACATAGTGGAAAACTTCTGCTGGCTTCTGCCAGCAACGGTTCTTTGATTTCCTCCCCGGGCTTGAGGAATTCATGCAAAAACAATCTTGGGGGTATTTGGCCGCATCCAAGTTGCACTGGCCATTACGTTAGGGGTGATAGTACTCATAAGTACGGCATTACGCCTCCCTCCATTGAACTCGGCCGGTAATATACATGGGCGGATTATGATATTAAAGATTTCCAGGAATCTCCCATCCTGAGGGCCGGGCTCAAAGGAAAACTCGACAGGGAAGGTCAGAGTGTCACAGCCTAGATAAGGGAGCCAAAGAGGATCGGGGAAGCCTTTGAAGAACAGCTCGAAGAGTTGGGTGATGTCCTGCTGAACAATAACAGTCGAGGCTGCTTCTCCATAGCTCTGACATCCTCTGGTGACTTGAAGCTCTCCTTCAGGGGGATTGGACCAGGGGAAGAACCTGGAGTTCAAGTCGACGCCCACAATCCGGTGCATGTGAAGGTGCGGCCAAATTTGAACAAACCACCGGGGGCCATTGACGCACGTTATCCTCGGACCGGTATACATTTGGGTGAGCGTCGATGAAGCATATGGTATACACTTTGCCCAAAAAGAATTTTCCCGGAGGAAGGCGATTGCCGGCGGCCAAATGGATCGCCATTGCGATATGATTCGAGTGGGTTCATTGGCTTTGCCACGGAAGACAAATCCGCACGGCCACATGTTCAAGAAGGCTCCGTATTCAACTTCGCCAAGGGGATTGTCTTTCATGTGCTTCACAATATAATTCTTGTAGCCATTCCCTGGCTTTACCCCTGTCTGGCGTGAGGAATTTTTGAAAGTCCAAGGCTTGACAGATCCGGTAATGTCAAGGCCGGTGATCATGTACACATCGGCCAAAGTTGGGGACATTGGGCCATGCCCAAAAAGGAAGGCATTGACGCCATTGGACCAGAAGTGGCACGCGGCTATCAAAAGATCTTCATTCTTGGGCATCTCAGCTACAGATAACTCCAAACATTGAGCAATGCGGAGAGTATCCAGATTGGTCAATCCGCTCTTATCCGCGAGAATCCTACGGTACCAAGTCTTCCAGCCCGCGATTGGGGGCAAAGGCCAGTTCTTGAACGCATCTTGCCACTGAGGAGGTGGAGATAAAGCTACCTTGAAAGGAATTCTGCGAGATTCGAGCGGCAATGAAATCTCGAGGGTCGGGATTCCCTTCAGGACCGAGATAATAAGATTGCGAATTGGCCTCAATGGGAATCGGAAGGGCGGTAGATGGTTCTGGAAGAGAGCGGAAGAAGAAAATCTTAGGTAAAATTGAAAACCTAATGCCGAACAAAGGTTTGGAGGGGTGAAGTTACCCGAGTAGCTTGGTGTTCGAGTTGCCATTGGAGATTCGAGCTCGGGGGATCTAGGGTTGGATGCGAACGAAGAATCCGGCGGATTGCGAAGAACGGTGTTGACGAGTTTGGCTCGGAGATTCGTGGCTGGAGTCAATTGTGGAACAAAATTACTTTTATCCCACAATTGAAGGGGCATGTGTTAACACCAAAATTTGGTAAGGAGTATGACATGTGGGTCCGATTCGGAAAAGAGTCCGTCTGGTGGAAGGAAAGGTATCTTCAGAGATTTTCGGCAGAAGGATCCGCGGTCGGCTATCTGCTCCCGGTTCGGCAAAGGAACGGTGAGGCTGATTTTGCGGGATTGGACGGTGACGTGGCTCGATCGAGAGGGAGCGAATGGATGGACACGCGATCAAGCTTAGTTAGGCAATGTATCCATTCGCGGTTGTAATTAGCGGGGTATAAATACGATCCCTGGATGTATGTATAAGACACGTTCATTCCTCAATACACACCGGCCTTACGCCAAACCCTAGAGTCCCTTGTCGTGTCGTCGAGTTCTTCGAGAGGGCCAATCGATCCGTCGACCTCCCGTGAGTACGGCAACCTTGTATCATGTCTAGTATCATGCGGTGGATTTAGATCGATGCAAGTAGTCTTGTTACCATGCTTCGTATCATGCGGTAGATTCAAGCCTGGTTCAAGAGGGTTTCTTGTTAGATCATGAGCCATGCGGTAGGCTAAGGTTTAGCTCGAAGCTAGTTATCGGCTCTATTGGGTTTTGGCAAGATCCAATAGATTCATTAAGTTACCCTGTGTTATCATGAGTTTTGCATTATGTTTTAATTCATGTAACACTTTTTTGCCCAATCTAGATGGGTTTGGATCGGCTCTTTTCCTTTTAAAGATCCGTGCAAGAGTAGGTTTCGTGTTTTGACGCGTGGATCTCGTGCTCTTCGATAGCCGAAACCGAATCGATCTAGGTTGTTACGTGTTGCGGGTTCAAGCTTGCTTTGTTAGTATAAATCTTGAAAGAGCGGGTATCATGCGGTAGATGCGAGGTTTTGGGTTGCTTTGGAGCTAGTCATCCGGTGGATTAGATTTCCAATTCAGCTTGATAGATTTATTCACGTGGTAATGTTTGTTCCTTCTTCATGGACCCCGAATCGGTTGTTCAGCCGCATTCGGTTATATCTTCACGAGTAGATCACGTGCGTTGTTTATGTTTTAAAAGACGCGTGCTTCTAGCTTTCCATATTTGGGTTGTATCATGCGGTGGATAGATCTATTTATGGAAAGTGGTGCGTTCTTTCATGCAAGTTGTATCATGCGGTGGATAGATTTGCTTGATGTCGTGCCCGACGGATCTCAAAGTGATTAGACATGCGGTAGACTAATGCTTTGGATCTATGCATGCTTATTTTAATACATGATCATGTCCGTGCTTTGCTTTATTTAATGTTAATCTTCATTGAGAATCGGTCATGGCTTTGTGCATGCATCCTTGTTTATTCAAAGACCGATCGTTGTCATGCTTACGTCATCTATTCGGCAATGTTCTTTTTCCCTTCATGATTACCCGAATGGTTGCGTTTCTTTGACGTGAAGTAGCTTCACATAGCTACATGTCGTCTTGCTTGGCTTCTTAGCCGTAAATATGGACACTGAGCAGCGTACCACCGTGGGTTCCAAGTTTTGGTATTTAACTATTTTCCCTTTTGTTAATTTTCGGGAAAAATTGGCTTGGCACGTCACTTTCTCTCGTGCGAAGCTAAGCTTTTCGGCTGTGCGACGTTTTGTGATTGGCGGCTGGGTGCACATTTTGCGTCAACACCCCCGATGACATCGCTAAAAGCGGCCGGTAGGAGGAAACGCTCGCGGCAGAGGAGAAAGCGGCGGAGAAGGTGAACGCTCACGGCGACACGCCTTAGGCGGAGCGCTCTGGCGGCCGCGGTGGAGCGCCGCATTGACGAGGTGGCCGTCCATGGTGTTCGTGCCACGGGCACCACCTTGGGCCCAGGGCCGCGCGATGGCGACGCATACGGACGTCGACTATTCCACCGAGGGGCCGCGTGGCTCCGGCGGCGCGCGCGGAGAATATCGATGGCGCGGGGATATCGATGAGATCGAGCTCATCCTGGAGCGCCTCGACGGCCACGGCGACGCCATTGCCGAAATTACCCATCCCCGGTCTCACCGCGCCTGAACGGACTCTTTGATTAGATTGTACTAGGGATGTGTAAATGTCGGCAATATATGATGAACTTTTGGAATCTCGCATTTGTTCCGTGATATCTCCCTTCTCATTTACATCTACGTGAATTTGTCCTCTTCGAATGCATCTGCGGGACGCTGTCTTTAGCCGAACGCTCGCAAACAAGCGCCTCTTGGCGCAAGATCCACAAAGGATCCCAATTCGGCAATCCGTAAATGCCACTCTGTTCAAAGAAAACCTTTCGCACTCGGTGGAAAACCACCGCCGCTTGGTATTCCAACGGTGTGTCGCGCGGATCACCACTCCCAACGCGCCTCCTTGGTCAATAAAATAGCCCGTGGGGTGCTCGCAATTCCACTCGCACACTCCTCCATCACTTCTCGTCTCTTCTTCTCTGCTCCGCTAGAAGAAAAAACCCCAACGCCATGGACAAGGGTAAACAACCTCGGGGGAGCGGCTCGTCAAGGAAGCGTACGATTCGGAAGTGAGTTCTTTCTTGATCTCCGCTCCTTGCCCTTGCTTGATCTTGCGCTTCATGTTTTCCTCTGCCTCTTTCGGCCTTGATTTGCTTCTCCGAAGAAATCATCGGAACCGAAGATGTTCCCGAGTACATCTCCTCCGATTCTTCTCTGAGGGCGGAGGATGCCACGCCCGAGCAAAGGGTCATCCATCGAGCTGCGCCGCCGTGCCGGCGCCCGGAGCGTGACCTCGGGGACATGTCCGTCCGCTGCCAAGCCGAACGCGAGCGTCGTATGGCGGCGGGAGCGCTAGTAGGGGGTAAACGCTTCGTCCCCCTTCATGTTTGCATCCGGATTTCTTGCCCCTAACCTTGATTCTTTTGCTCCGGATGTCTGCGACGGGTACGGCAACCCTGAAGGCGGCTCGGGATAGCTTGGTAGAGGCCGCCAATCGTGGCCATCCTCGTGCGTTCCAAGTCGCCGTCACGGTGGTCTGGAACAGGCGAAGAGGGAGCGACGGCCGAAGAAGCAAAGAAAAGATTGAACCATACTTTCGCTTCTTACTCCACGCCTTTTGCTTCCCTCCCTTAGGGGATTTGGCCTTCGGGGCTGCTATGTGTAATCTGCAAGAAACCGGTTGTGGTGTAGTATTGAGCTAAGGGCAATGCATCGAGCCGCGGCCATTTCCTTTTGTTCATGGATTTTTGTTCTAAAGGCGGCCTCATCCTCGAGCGCCGGCCCTTCGTGTCGGATGTGTATAATCATCGATCGATTTCAATGCTAGGATAATACTTCTTCGAGATATCTTCCATTTATTGCGGCGGAAAACTCCTCTCCTAGCAAAGTTTTCAATATGTATGCATTACCGAGAACGCATCGACCACACGAAAAGGCCCCTCCCAGTTAGGGGACCATTTGCCGAATTCACTGTATTTAGTTCCAATCGGCAGTAGCGCTTTCCAAACTAGATCGCCCTCTGTGAATTGCTTTACTTTTACTTTCTTGTTATAGTATTTGGCGACCCGCAGCTTGTTTTTCTCGATGTTTTCCAGGGCCCTGAGACGGATCATATGCAAATCTTCTAACTCATCCATCATTAGGCCACTGTAATCCTTGGAGCTCAAATCGTTTTGCAGCACTACTCTCCTTGATTCTGATTGCATTTCCCAGGGCAAGATCGCGCGATGCCCGTAAACCAACTCGTAAGGAGAAGTCTTTGTAGCTCCATGGGGGGCCATTCGGTAAGCCCACGGCGCTTCACCTTGAGTACCGAATGCCATCTCCTCGGTTTACGGTCGATCTTCTTACGTATAAGCTTGATCATGATCTTGTTAGAAGCCTCTGCTTGACCATTAGCTTGGGCATAGTATGGAGAAGAATTAAACGGTTTGATTCCCATGCTTTCGGCAAAATCTACGAATTCCAATGACACGAATTGTGCCCCTTGGTCGGTGGTAATCGTACGAGGAATCCCAAATCGATAGATGATGTGTTCCTTGACGAATTCGATCATGTTTTACGATGTCACCTTCTTGAGTGGGATTGCCTCGACCCATTTGGTGAAGTAATGTCTGTAGCCAAAAGCACGAACTTATGCCCCTTGCTAGATGGTGGATTAATTTGGCCAATCAAGTCTATACCCCAACCCCCGAATGGCCATGGCTTGATGATGGGATTTAACGGCGATGCGGGAACTCTTTGAATATTCCCGAACCTCCGGCAATCTTGACACCCCTTGTAATACTCAAAGCGAGTCCTCTAATATCGTCGGCCAAAAGCATCCGGCCCGCCTAATAACCCATTTCATGCGATAGGCCGATTGGTGCGCTCCACATATCCCATCGTGCACCTCGCTCATCATGTTCTTGGCTTCTTACGGACCCGGGCATCGCAACAGTACTCCATCTAATGATTTATAGAATAAATTGTCATCCAGAAGAACGAACTTGATTGCCTTGTACCTGAGCTTCCTAGAGACTTTTCGGGATGGATCTCTCAAATAGTCAACGATCTCTTTCCTCCAATCATCTTCTGTGAGATCCATCCCCATTGCGCTCACCTCTGCAGCAAATGCTTCTTGACTCTCTTTATAACCAGAGGCGCTCTGAGCCAACCTTGTTTGCTTCCTCGTTATGCTCTCCGGGGAATGTCTTTGTAAGGTTACCAGTGGAAAGCCCTTCAAGATTTCTCTGCATTCCTCGTAGTAACTCCTCAGCGCCTCGCTTCGCACTCGTACGGCCGTTCAATTGCTTGATGACTAACTGCGAATCTCCATAAACTTCAACCGAAACGGCCCCGGCTTCTCTCAAATATTGAAGCCCTCGAAGCGGCGCCTCGTACTCGGCTGGTTATTTGTGACGGTGGGTTGTATAGGAATGGCGAATTCGAACATCTCACCTGCGGGAGAAATTAGTAGAATCCCTACTCCCCCACCTTTGCCACATGATGACCCGTCGAAGAATAGAGCCCATGGGGTAATTTCAAGCGAGATCAATCGAAAGGTCACGGTGTTCGGTTATAAAATCGGCAATGACACGACCTTTGATGGCTTTTGCCGATTCGAACTTCAACTCGAACTCTGATAGAGCTAAAATCCATTTGCCAACCCGACCATTCAAAATTGGCATAGATAACATATGTTTTATCACATCAAACTTCGAGTATACAGTGCATTCGGCATTCAACAAGTAGTGCCGAAACTTTGTACACGAGTAGTATACGCAAAGACATAATCTTTCTATAGCCGAATACCTGGTTTCAGGATCAAGTAGTTTTCGGCTAAGATAGGCTACTACCCGCTCCTTCCCTTCGAATTCTTGAATAAGGGCCGATCCAATAGTTTGGGTATCGGCCGCCACGTACAACTTGAAAGGCTTGTTCGGTCGAGGAGGAACCGGCACCGGCGGCTCCTTCATGTATTGCTTGATTTCTTCAAAAGCCTTTTGTTGTTCGTCGCCCCATGTGAACTTCGATCCTTCTTTAGTTTTAGCAACGGAGAGAGACGGCAACACCTTCTGTGATAAATTTGAGATGAACCTTCTCACAAAGTTGATCTTGCCGAGCAGTGATTGCAACTCCTTGAGGTTGGTTGGAGGAACGACTTCATCAATGGCTTTCATGCTCTTTTTGCCAACTTCAATCCCTCCTTCGTGGACCAAAAACCCCAAGAACTCTCCAGCTGACACCCCAAATGCACACTTGTCTGGATTCATCTTCAGACCATGCTTCCGGGTGCATTCCAGGGTTTTCTTCACATCTTCCAGATGGGAGTCATGGCTTAAGGACTTGATCACCACGTCGTCAATGTAGATTTCCACGGTCTTGCCGATCAACTCATGAAAAATGTAATTCATGGCCCGCTGGTAGGTTGCACCGGCATTTTTCAACCCAAATGTCATGACGATCCATTCAAATAGGCCTATATGACCGGGACACCTAAAGGCCGTCTTCGAGATGTCTTCTATTGCCATAAAGATTTGATTGTATCCCGCGTTGCCATCCATGAAGCTAATCACCTTGTGTCCCGGCGGCGGCGTCAACCAGCAAATCGGCAATAGGCATTGGGTATCCATCCATGGGAGTAGCTCTGTTTAGGTCCACCGAAGTCTATGCAAACTCTCATTTTTCCATTTTTCTTGTACACGGGGACGATGTTAGAAATCCACTCCGCATATCCGCGGGGCCGAACGAAGTTTGCATCAAGTAATCTTTCGATTTCCTTCTTCACATCGGCCAATACTTCATCCTTGTAGATTTTCCGGGGCGGTTGCTTATATGGCTTGAATCCTGGCTTGATTGGCAACCGGTGCTCGACGATGGATCGATCCAATCCAGGCATCTCCGAGTAATCCCAGGCGAAGCAATCTTTATATTCTTTGAGAAGCTTGATTAAGTTCCCCCCGAAGTACGGTTGCAAACCCGCACGCGATGAACGTCGGCCTCGGTTTATCACCGTTTCCAATGTCAACTTCCTCCGGCTTATCGGCCGAGCATGAATCCTCGTCCCGGCTTGCCATCGGTGCCATCCACGGGGTTCTCCATTAAAAATTCTTTGTAAGAGCCGGCGCTTGAATCGGTGTTGGTCACTTGACGCGGGTTCAACGGGGACCTTCTCCCCGATCCTTCCACGAGAAGCAATCGATGCCTTGGTATTCCCGGAAAGGCTGGTTCCATGTTAGCCACGCTCACGGAGTCGTCACTTTGTACGACCTCAATTTCATCGTCCACCCACTTGGATCGGTGTTGATGCATAGTGGATGGGACGCGGCGATTGGCGTGGATCCGGTCCCGCCCAAGCGAGCGGGCTGTAGGCTCCCTTCCCTTCGATGACGAAGAAGGTGGTGAGCGGCGTCTTGGACCCGATCATCAAGTCCACGTGAGCGCATCCTTTGGTGTACGAGGGGTTCCGGCGAAGTCGTTCGGGATGATGCTTGTTGGTGTCAAATCGCTCGGGGTCATGCCAAGCTTCACCGAAGGTGGTGTACGGCATCACGTTAGCTGCCGCGCCACCGTCGACGAACATCTTGGTCAATGGCTTGCCATTGACGTACCCCCTCAAGTACGGCGGCCTCATGTGGCGATTCTTGGCCGGCTTGTCGAAGATGGCACCTGCTTGGCAAGCACCGAGTTGCGCCATCATCTCCTCGGGCTGCTCGTCGTCAAAGGAAGCTTCCTCTGCATCACCCGGTTAGCGGGAGCCATGAACTCGTTTGGCGGGGAAGTATACCATGCATGCGGGGGCTTGACGCTTTGATCCTTCGGTGGTCCTTGGGGCGCCACTTGTCTCGTACGGACCCCCGGCTTGCTTCATCTCGCGGTTCCTCAAGCGTTGGACCCGCCTCTTCGGCTCTTGCGTAGACCGGGTGGGCACCATTGCCCCTTACGCCGGACGTAGACCTCCTCGTCCTCCTCGTGGTCAGCCCACCTGAGATCAGCTCGGCGCTTCCTGGGATGATCAATGATTTCAATTTTTTGCCGCCGATCCCCATTCGGGTGGACCCTTCCAAGTCTTTCGTGGACGGATCGGCGATTGGCAGTTTCCTGCCTGTACTCAGCATATCTGTCGCTGCATTCAGGACAGTTCCTTAATGTGGGTAGTTTCAGGCCTTCATTCCAGCAGTGCCTGAAGAAGGCGCACCCCCAGTGGGCGCGCTCCTGCTCGCGCGCGTGCTGTTCCTGATTCCATCTGCGCGCTTCCTCCTCAGCCCTGCGTTGCTCCTCCTCGTGACGACGCTCCTGGTAGCGTTCCTTCTCCATCTGGCGCTGCCATTTATTAAGGAGGATGCGCGACGTCACCTTGGGTTTGGGCTTGGACGACTCCCCGATCTCGATGTGGCTCTTGAGAACGCGGGGGCGTCGCCACGGACTTGCTCTATGGTTACTTGGCGCTTCGGGTCAAGCGATCCATCTTGCTTGGACTCGGGCGAGGTCGGGACCTTGACTTTCCCTTTCTCTTCGGTCATGTTATCGCATTGACGGAAAAGCCGAGCATGTTCGCGGGAAGGGGTGGCCATCCGGCTTCATCTTGTTGTCGAACTTGAGATGCCCTTCTGGATAGCCTTACGGATCCTCATCACGAAGACCACCGCAATCGTTGATGGAGTGCGAGTCCCTGTCATGGAAGCCGCGATAACGTTTCGTTTTGACTCCATCGGGCCGAAGCATAGAGTGCCCTTCGGGCGGCTTGATTCGCCTTCCTTTACCAAGAGCTCAAACAACTTGTCGGCCTTTGTGATGTCGAAGTCGTAGGTTCCTTTGGTCCGTCGACCCGGCCGATTCATTGTGAGAGGCTCTTTACCCCACATGATTTCTGCCGCGGCTATCTCCGGTTCGTCGTCGAAATCCTCGAACAAATCAGCTTTGTCCAAGAATTGATTGTAGATATCGGCGATGTCGTCTTGCTTGCCAAACTTGGGGTCCTTCTTGAGGCCATATGCACGATTACTCATCAAGGATAATTTACGCGACGGTTGGCCCAAGTTTTCAAACTCCATCCCAAAGAGCTTTTCGCGCACGGTGGTAACATCCCGGCGACGGCCATATCGGCTAGGCGATCGTCGGCAAGTTCAATGAGAAGCACATGCCCTTGACTTCTCCGAATCTTCTCGAAACTCCGGCGGTGCTTCCTTTGTGCCTTTGCTTCGGGGTGGCGAGATCGATCGGCTTCTTCTCGGAAGCTGCCGGCGAAGTAGTGAGCGTGGAATTTACGCTCCAAATCTTTCCACCCGGCCCGCGACTCGGGCGGCAAGGACGAGAACCACGAAAAGGCCCCGGACCCGTCAACGAGGCGGGGGAAGTAGCGAACCACGAACGTCTCTTCGGCCGAACATTCCCCCCGGTGCATGAGATAACGAGCGATATGCTCGACCGTGCTTGTCTCGTCCTGCCCGAGAGAACTTGGTGAATTCCGTCGGTGGTTTTACCCTTGGCGGCGGGGAGCACGTTATAGTACCACTGCGGGGACGGCGGCACGTAAGTGGGGCCACCGCATCCTTGGCTTGAGGCCGGGCGGTTCCCGCATCAATTCGGCCATCTTACGTGCTAGGGCATCCTCCTCTCGAGCGCCGCGGCCGGCGCGTACCACAGGTGCGGGAAGGCGTCGAACGCCCCGTAATTTCCCACTTCATGATAGCCACCGCCGTATAGATTCCTCTCGGAGCCGGTTGGTTGACGGAGCTATTCTTCGGCGGGGTCAAGTGGGGCCCCGGATGAGCCGAACGCTAGGTCCCCGTACGTGGGGCGGTACGGATTCGGGCATTTGCACGGGCCGACTGTCTTTGCTCGTGGTGGTGGCGGGATCGGTTGACTTCCCGAAGCTCGCGGCGGAGGGCCCGCGGGCTGCCCCCCGGCGCCTGTGGAGGAGGTTGGAACGCTTGGCTCCGGAGCTGCGAGGAGGGGGCTGCTGCACGAGGCCCCGTGGTGGCGGGCGAGAGCTTGATTCACCCGGCTCCACGGTGCTCTTTCCGGCGTACGCCTTTCCGAACGCTTGCCCCGCGCCCGGGCCGAAGAGGGCCACCATCATCTGTTGGAGCGACCCAAGGAAAGCTTGGTTATGCTTGGTGAGCACGTCGTCCATTGACTCTTGGAAGATCCGCGCGCATTCTTCCTTTTCTTGTTGGGTCGTAGCGTCGGTTTCTCCCGGCAACAGCACTCTGGGTAGGCCGTTCTTTAGATATGGTACACCACTTCGATTCTTCTTGAATGACATGAGACACTTTTGTTGAAACTGATTCACGGCGTCTACGAGGCTGCGTCTTGCTCGGAGAAAGCTCCTCAATGCGACATCCGGGAGGTCGTGATCTCGGGCATCTGAACCAATTCGGTTGTAGGTCCCCCTTTGGGCGTGCCAAAAAGTGTGTTGACGCAAAATGTGCACTCGGCGCCAATCACACGGCAAGCCGAAAAGCTTAGCTTCGCACGCGCGAGAGAGAAAGTGACGTGCCGGTCAATTTTTTCCGAAAATTAACAAAAGGGTAAAACGAGTTAAATACCAAAGCTTGGAACCTACGGGTGGTACCGAGCGGTTCCATATTTACGGCTAAAAAGCCAAGCAAGACGACATGTAGCTATGCGAAGCTACAGTCAAAGAACCACGACCATTCGGGTAACCAAGAAGGGAAAAAGAACATTGCCGAACGAATGACGTAAGCATGACAACGATCGATCTTTGAACAAACATGGATGCATGCGCAAAGCCATGACCGATCCTCATGAAGATTAACGTTAAATAAAATAGAGCACGAACATGATCATGTATTAAAATAAGCATGCATAGACCCAAAGTGTTAGTCTACCGCATGTCTAATCACTTTAAGATCCGTCGGGTACGATATCAGCAAATCTATCCACCGCATGATACAACTTGCATGAAAGAACGCACCACTTTCCACAAATAGATCTATCCACCGCATGATACAACCTAAATATGGAAAGCTAGAAGCACACGTCTTTTAAAACATAAATAACGCACGTGATCTACCCGTGAAGATATAACCGAATACGGCTGAACAACCGATTCGGGGTCCATGAAGAAGAAACAAACATTACCACGTGCATAAATCTATCAGGCTGAATTGGAAATCTAATCCACCGGATGACTAGCCCCAAAGCAACCCAAAAACCTGCATCTACCGCATGATACCCGGCTCTTTCAAGATTTATACTAACAAAGCAAGCTTGAACCCGCAACATGTAACAACCTAGATCGATTCGGTTTCGGCTATCGGAGAGCACGAGATCCACGCGTCAAAATACGAAACCCGCTCGTGCACGGATCTTAAAAGGAAAAGAGCCGATCCAAACCCATCTAGATTGGGCAAAAGTGTATTACATGAATTAAAACATAAAGCAAAAACTCATGATAATACGGGATAACTTAATGAATCTATTGGATCTTGCCAAAACCCAATAGAGCCGATAACTAGCTTCGAGCTAGACCTTAGCCTACCGCATGGCTCATGATCTAACAAGAAACCCTCTTGAACCAAGCTTGAATCTACCGCATGACACGAAGCATGGTAACAAGACTACTTGCATCGGATCTAAATCCACCGCATGATACTAGACATGATACAAGGTTGCCGGTACTCACGGAGGTCGACGGATCGATTGGTCCTCTCGAAGAACTCGACGACACGACAAGGGACTCTAGGGTTTTGGCGTAAGGCCGGTGTGTATTGAGGAATGAACGTACGTTTTACATACATCCGGGGATCATATTTATACCTGCTGATTACAATTGCGAATGGATTCATTGCCTAACTAAACTTGATCGCTTTGTCCATCCATTCGCTTCCCCCGATCGAGCCACGTCACCGTCCAATCCCGCAAAATCAGCTCTCTTGTTCCTTTGCCGAGCCGGGAGCGGATAGCCGACCGCGGATCCTTCGCCGAAAATCTCTCGAAGATACCTTTCCTTCCACCGGACGGACTCTTTTCCGAATCGGACCCACATGTCATACTCCTTACCAAATTTTGGTGTTAACACCGAGCAATATAGTGCCACGAGCACGCCCCTGCTAGACGTACGGCCCCCTCGGCGGGAACCGGGATAAAACCTTGTGTCATTTGTTGCTTGGCATCGACCATTGAGGGATAGACCTAGGCGTTATCTCTTGGTTAGTGTCGGGACCACATTCCGCACCAACAATTAGTAATTAGGTGCTAATAAAACTTGACCAACTAAAATTGCTTAAATGCTTGTAGCCCAGTCCACTATAAAGCATTTGCATTCATTCTTTTCCCCACACTTGCTTGAGTACGACAAGTGCTCACCCTTGCTATAAACATTGTTGCTCGAAGGAGGAAGGCCGATTTGAAGCCTTGTGAAGATGTTGCTTGGTGCTAGGCGTACGCAACCCCCGCTCGACCGCTCGTGATGTTTGGAGCCTTCGTTTCCGGGATTAAGCGTAAATCTCCGATAATCTTTCTTTTTCTTTCGTGATCTTGTTTCGTATTCACTTATTTGTCACTATATGCATGAAACTTGATCCTGGCATGCATATAGGTATGCACTTGATTTTCTTCGGAAAGTCGGGTGTGACATAATATGATTGGACATTCCTTCCGACGAATTGATTTGGCTCCACAAGGTGAAGGCGTCCGAGCTCAAAGGCAATATTTGCATTGCCTTCACCAAGTTGAGCTGCGTTAGCTTGGATGGCTGCGATGTTTTGGGCGTTTCTTGCAGCATACCCTCCAATTATGTCCATGCTTTGTTGTGGTTGGGGATGATGTGCGTAGGACTCCGCGAAGTTAGCGTTGGGCACCACATAATTTGGTGGGGGGTACGGTGCACCGCCCCCCCCCCCCCCCCCCCCATGCTTGCTCTTGTGGCCCTCCGTAATAACTTGGCGGAGGAGGGATCCCGCCGAATGGTTGCACATTGGGTTGTGCTCCACTCGCTTGTGCGGAGGATGTTCCCTCCTCTACGATTCTTCCTCTTTTGTTCTTCCTTGCAGCGACAAGGAGTCACTCTTCCAACCAATCTTCTCTCCCTTTGGTGAAAAGCCTAAGCCTCTCATTGGGAAGGGGTAGGTTCACTATGGCCAACCGATAACCTCCTCTCTCATCTCCACTAATGTATTTGCCTTGCCGCAAATACTCAATGCCGAGAGAGGTACCACGCAAAAGATGGTCGGGGTTTCTTGCGATCCCCGGCCGTAAGGAGAAGGCCAACATGGAGAGGTAGCACCCCGAACCAATATTTCCCGCCCCCGATGATGCTTCACAACACCAACGGTTGATCATAAGGTAAGAGGGTTCTATTGGCTGCCCGGCAATTAAAGCCAAGTAGAGCCAATTCAACTCCGTGTCGGTCACCTTCGTTTCCTTCATCCTCCCCAATACCCTCTTGCACATCCAAGAGTGAAATATACGGATAATGGGGTTGCGGATGCAATTGCGTTGTTGATGGGCTTCTCCGGAGATCATATTCCAAAATCCCGCTAACATGCGGGTGGCACGTCAACTTTCTCGGAGCTCCCTTGTGGAATCCAAGCAGCTCCCTAATGTGTTCATAGGGAACCACTTGTTGGACTCCCTCCAAACGAGAATGATAAGCTTTGCACCCCATCATCAAGGATAGGTGCAATAGTCATTAAAATTTCCAAGGCGAACCCCAAGTGGGTGTCCGCCGATACTCCGTTGGAGAATTGCATCCATCCAAGGTGCCCCAACATGTAGTATATGTCGGTGCCAAAACCCAAGGTGTAGAGTGCTTGGTCATCGAATTCGACGTTGGGCACAAGCCTCTTCTCAAGTTGAGAGAGCCTCTCCTCCTCCGACGACGACAAGATGATGAAGCCGTACAAAGAATATATCGAGTGTAAGGAGGTGGCGCGGTTGAACGGGTCGATCGTCGTGGTGGCGCGGGCTGCTCCTCCGTGTGCCCTCGAGGTTCGGTAAACCTCATGGACGTGCTTCTTGCAGCCCTCATACCACCAAGGAGGAGAGCATTGTTCCTCCTCGATGGTGCCGTATCCGTCTCCATGCTCCGGAAGACTCGAAACCGAGTGCCTCCTCGAAGACGTGGTTGATAACGGCTTGGATGACGACGAACTGTTCTTCTTGGAAAAGAGACTTGTGGTTTTCTTCCACATGGTTGCTGCACTCTTTTCTTCAACTAAAACTCCGGGTTGCAACCGGTAACTAGGCACTAAAACTCTTACTTCGGATGTGGACTTTGAGTGGATTAAGGATGTGGATTTTTTTTTCTTGAGCTATCAAGCTTGGGAAGGTTGGCTATGTCTACGGAGGTTTTGAGCACACAAACTTGAACACACAAAGGAAGGAGAGGGAAGCTTGCTGCGAGAAAACGGGAGCCGGGGGGCTCCTTAAGTAGGGGAGGCCGGCCGGCCGGGGCCGCCCGGCACGGGTGGCTCGGTGCTCCTCCCCGCCTCGGCTTTCTTCCGGCACGATCATTTCGCCTCGCAACTTTCCCCGCCCGCGTGCTCCACGAGTTGCACCGCCCAAACGCTCTCGTCCACTCCTTTTCTTGCATTATTGGTCCTTCCACTTGATGCTTCATGCTTTGGGTCATGTCCATGCTCCCTAGCTCCACTTGCTTCACATGCCACCATGAAATTCCTGCAAAGTTGATACTTGCAGCCCACCATGCTTGTCCTTTGCATGTGGAATTGGTGAAAGTTGATGAAAGGGAATCCAATGGTGCATGCATGATTAATTTAAACTAGATTGCCTCCATTAAGGTGTGCTTAAGGTTAAGCACTCCTCTAATTCGAAATTTAAAATATTTTTCAAAGCCATGCAAGAGCTCAAACATAATTTTAGAGAAGTTTTTAAACCATTAAAAACAAATGTAAGTCGAAAATATTTTTCAACTACGTCGATTTCGGTCTCACCGGTATAGTTTGCCTTCATCGGTTGAGAGCAAACTTTTCCCACTTGATCATGCGGGCATAGGTTTAGGTTCTAATTTTGGCTAAATAAGAAATATTTTGAATAAAACAAAATTAGATGAGGCTTAGAAAAATTCTAATCCTAGAGAAACCAAGGATATTGATTTTTAAACCAACCAAAAGTTTTGATTTCTAGGTTCACGCGAGTTCTACCACGTGCTGAATTTTACTAACACCTAAATATAAATCGTGGCTCTACTCGTGTGGTTTTAGCATGAAAAATAAGTCAACCTCAGTACCATAATAAGGGTGAAAGGTTGAGTTAGGTTCTGAAATTATTTGGTTGAGGTTTCTCGAAAAGAAAAGAACAAACAAGCACATAGGAGGGTTCATGCAAAGGGTTTATGATAAAGCAAAACATTCAATCAAGAATTATGTCTCTAATATTGTTCAACCACTTCTAAGTCTAATGTCTTTGCGTAATAATACTCAAAACTAAATTATTAAAAATACTCGAAAAACCCGGAATCGGGTTGTCCTCCCGTAGCTTATTCTTCACTCGACGAAACGGGTTGCCTCACGCCTAGCGCTTCGTTTATAGTCTATATCTAGACTTCTTCACTTGATTAATTCGGATCAACGCTCTTTGCGGGCGTTGCAATCTTGGGTACCCACTTCCGCACCATCTTGGGCGCGGGCTTGTCTTCCGGCTTAGTCATTTTTTTGGTCTTCACGGGCGGCTTCTCTTCCTTTGTCTTGACGGATGAACACCTTCTTTGATTTTCTTTACATTCATTTTTTCCGGCTCCTTCTTCTTTTTCAGCCCCTCCGTTTGTTTTGGTTCTCCCTTCACTCCAATCATGTTGCATGCCTCGATTCTTGGACGGAACTTGAAGGAACTCCTTTCTCCGTTGATATCGAACATGATCTCCCCCTTGCCAACATCAATAGTAGCTCCCACGGTCTTGAGGAAAGGCCTCCCTAGGATGAGCGGCGGCTTCTCCCTCTCTCCCATCTCGAGCACAACGAAGTCGACGGGGATGAAGTGGTGTCCGACCTTCACGGGTACATCTTCAGCGATGCCCAAGGGATAGCGAATGGAGTTGTCTCCCAACTCCAAACATATACCCGTAGGCTCCATTGGTAGGCGTAGCTTCTCGAACACATCCCTCGGCATGACGCTCACACTAGCTCCAAGGTCGCATAACGCCTTCTCGAAGTTGAAAGAACCAACCGAACATGGAATAGTAAGGCACCCGGGGTCCTTTTTCTTCTCTAGCCCATTAGCAATAGCAGCACTACACTCCTCGGACATCTTGACATGATCTACCCCGAGTGTTGCTATCTCATATTTATTTGCAAGTATGTCTTTAAAGTAACGAGAATATGTAGGTACTTGTAGGGCATCTAGTAATGGCATGTTGATGCTAAGTCTACGCACAACCTCCACAAACTTCTCAAAGTGGTTGTCAAGTTTACCTCGGAAGTAGCGTGGCTTGAGTTGCGGTATCCTCGTGTCTTCCTCCGCATCTCAAATTCGGGTTCCTCGGTGACGATCCCCGTAACCTTCTCTTTAGCAACTCCTTCCACCTCGGTGGATGGTTTAAGCTTCCTTGCTCCCGCGGAACGTTCCGGATCTTCGGTCTTCTTCCCCGAACGTGTTTGAATGGCCTTCGCCGATTCGGGACTTTTGGGTTGTCCCGGAAGCTTCCCTTCATCATTAGTGAGGCGCCCCGCAAGTTGTCCAACTTGCTTCTCGAGCATCTTCATCATGTTGAGCACTTGATGATTGGAACTTCCGACCTCCGTCACTTTGCTATCGATGTTCTCCAACACCTTGTCTATGGTCTTGAACTTGGTGACGGTGTCCTTGTTGATCTTAGCTTGCTCATCCATGAACTCCTTCAATTGTATACGAAGCGGAACCGCATTAGGAATAGATGAGCTTGCATTAAATTGAGGCCTACCTTGCCCGTAGCGGAAGTTCGGCAATTCTCCCTTCCTCATATAGTCGAGCACTTTGGCTTCCTCCGGACAATCTTTGCGGACATGGCCATACTCTCCACATTCTTCGCATGTGGACCTTGCTTCGGCGGCCTTCAAGTCTTGAGCCTCTTTCTTTTCCATCTCCATCTTCTCCAACCTCCTCATGAGCGAGTCGATCTTGCCTTCAAGTATGTTCTCCTTCTCCACTTGCAAGACTCCTTTGACGTTCCCCGTGGGTTGAACCGGATGTAGGCGCCGGATCACGCCCATGTGTCGTTATCCGTGACCTTCTTGAATAGCGTGAAAGCTTCCGTCGGTGTAAGTTCGATGATGGATCCTCCCGCCGATGCATCGATGATCGTCCTTGACGCCATGGTGAGTCCTTGATAGAACTTTTGCACGAGGTCTTCCTTCGGGAACTTGTGATGTGGAACCGCCCGAGTGTACTTGTTGAAGCGCTCGAATACCTCCGAGATAGTTTCCGTAGGATATTGAACAAAGGTGGCAATCTTATTACGCAAGCTTTGAGTTTTACCCGGTGAGTAGTATTCCTTCATGAAAGCCTTCATCAACGTGTTCCAATTTTGCACCGTCTCCGCCGGCTGAGAGTGGAACCATTGCAAAGCCTTCCCGAGTAGTGAGAACGGAAAAAGCCTTGCCCTCATTTGGTCTTGAGTCACCCCATCCATGTTGAAAGTCTGACATAGTTGAATGAATGCTTGGAGGTGAAGGTTCGGGTCCTCTTTACCGGTGAAGGGTGAATGTTGCACCATGCGGATTGTTGAGGTCTTGATCTCGAACGGTCTTCCGATCTCCTCAAGGTTCAAGATCGGTAGGTCGATGATGTCCGGGGTGCATAGCTCCCCAATCTTGTGTTCTTGTGGTGGTTGGTCACCCATCGGTGGAAGTCGATTCTCCCGAGGACTTTGAGGTGGTGAATTCTTCGGAGATTCCTGCGATCCTTTGTCTTTTGACTCCGAATCTACAAAATCCGGCTTTTTAGCTTGATGTGCTTCGCGTCTCCTTAGCTCGTAAAGTTTTTCTGGATCATCCACAAAATTATCGGGTTTGTTGGAGAGGTAGCCGTCCATCTCCTGTTAGGGTTAGCAATAAACAAAGTATGCAAAAACTAGAAAGTAAAAACAAATCTATAAAAACTAGGGTTAGACAAACTAGATTAGATGTATTTTGAGGATGATCAAAATTTAGTAGATGCAAAAAGAAAAACGAAAAGAAAACTGAAAATTACAAAAAGGCAATAAAAAATCAAATCTTGATCACTTGTTCCCGGCAACGGCGCCGGAAAAAGGGACTTGTTGACGGTTAATAGTTATATCAAAGTTCGTTTGTGACTTGCAAGCGTACAAGTCTCCCGTTGTAGTCAAGGGACCCTTCTTCCCTCGAGTGGTGAACCCAAGGTATCGAATCTGTGGAACAAATGTGTGACGCAAAACTTAATCTAATAAAGCCAAGTAACTTCAATCTTCGATAAAAGAAACTCTAATGCATCTAAGTAAAAGACACGAAACTAATCTAATCTACTAAAGACCGGAGAAAACAAAGTAAGATTGGGTAGATAAACCGATCTAGAAGGATCGGGGTAAGCCTTTTGTTGAAGTTCCAAGCAAGAGAAGAAGTAGCAAATCGAATCTTAATAGAAGCCTCTTTAAATCGTGGTTTCCCTTCCAAATCCGAAAACATCCGCCTTTCGGAACCCCCGTTCTGTCACAACGTATCCCTACTCATGCGGGGAGCTTAGGGCGAGTCAAAAGACAAGTCGAGATTCTTTCGGAAGATCCGGCGAGTACCTCTAGCCACCGGGCTACAAGAACACCCTATGTAATCTATCTCGAGCATAGAATTGGAATAAGCAAAGCCGATCGAAAAACGAAATCTTCGAGGAAACACTTGATCGCTAGGAAAAGATTCAACTTGATAATTCAACTATAACAATGATACATACACAAGATCACCACCGGATCCTTCCTTGATCTTGCTTCTAGCTCGGAACTCCGACGTGGTCTTCCATGCAAGGTTCCCACGTCGGCTAGGGAAACCCTAGTCAACTAGCTCGACCCTCTCCTCTCCGAGATGGTGTCCCTCTCTTCTCTTGCTCCTCGGCGGCCGATGACGAATTGTATGATGCGTGGCTCTCGGTCACGGGGCTATAAATAGCCTCGATTGGCGGCTAGGGCAAAGGGGGGCCTTGCGGGCCCTAGTCGGCGGCCCAGGCCAACCGGCTCCGGGCCGGCCGGCCTAGGCCCATCCGAGCCCGGCCCCGAGGCCTCCTTTGCTCTACGTCGGTTCCCTTGCTTCTCGGATGTTTCCCCCTTACGCATGTAGGTCCATGTCGTCGGTTTCTCTCGAATTGGACACAACTCCTTGTCTTGCAAGATTCGGCACTTTTCGGTCGGTCCTCGGAGACCGTCGTCTTCTCGGATCAAGTCCCCGGCTTCTTGGAGTCAAGTTTGCTTCGTCGCATGACTTGTACGGGGCTTCAAGGTCTTGTCATGAGGTGCTTGATGAACTTATCCCGAAAGTCTTGCATTCAACACTAAAACCCCGCATAAACATTAAACTCCAAAACCGACATGCACACGTGAACTTGTTATACCACGGGGGTTAGTACCAATGGATAAGGTATAAAACTCATGCCAACACCGAAGGTAAACTCATGGCTAGGTTGACGGATTTTCACCGTCAACGGGAGGCATCGCTGCACTTCATTACGAGCATCGAAAAGGACGGTAACTCGCCCTTAACTTTATCTTTGTTCATCGCCTTTTAAATGCTTGCACATATATGCTTTCAACCATAGACAACCTTTGTATTTATCTCTCTATCAATAACATGGCTACTAGGAGGACAACCTAGGTTAGTTAGTTTTTACTTTTCAATAAATACACCATCTCTTTCGAGCTTACCACGATGATATTATTTGTATATCTTGATTATGGAAAAATGATGAAAGTTGCCGCCTTGTTTTACTTGCATGATGTTTTATATAACATGACTATTTGCTCTTTATTAAAAGGAACTTAAATTGAATTAAATATCGTATCTTTCATTTGTGGAGGTTAAATGATTAATCTTTAGACCCACATACTTTATGTTGCTCTTTGATTTAAGTTTACCGATGACCTATGCCTTGTACTTGTTTTAGTAAAATTATTATGCTATCTACATTTGTGAATCTCTTGCAAGGCTCTACCTACCAAAGCCTATACACATACAAGTACTTTAATGATATAACCTTTAGTTTGCAAACTTATATCCTGATGAGTTGGATTAGGATTGATTTCTGTGGTACGAGACTAAGAAGTTGGTCATTCCTTTGCGTATCTTTTTCATTCTAGCCATTCTTGTCCATGCATTGTGAGTTTCTACATTGGAAATTTCACAAACTTTGCTGGGCATCCACCCTAAACCCAAAACATTGTTTTGTGATTATCTCCTTGACCACAACCCAAATTGAGTATGGATGATCTTTCAATGAATTTTATGAAGATTTTCTGGCAAGATTTCAAGACATATAACATATGGAGGGACTCATCGGTGATTATGCGAGTTTCGACATGGAGGACGCCCTTGAAGATTTCAAAAGATTTATAAAGGAATACAATGATTTTATACTTCTATAGCAGCCATAGGTCCCCTCACTTCTATGCTCGACAACGAGCAATCTTCTAAGCATGGGGGAGGATTGCTATAGCAAGTACTATGTTCCTTAAAAGTTCAGAGGAGCATAAAAAATGATGAATAAAAAAATAAAAAAAGAAGAAAACAATGAAGGAAAGAAAGAAGAAATAAATAAAGAAGAAAGAAAAACTAAGAAAAAACAAAAAAGAGAAAAATAAAAATGCTCCTCAGTTCTTTTTAGCTTCATTTAAATCTTAGATAGCTTTGAAGACAAGTCCATACTCAAACTTTTCCAACCATGTGCAATCCGATAACGAGAAGTACATCCCTGTCTCGGGATCACCCATTTGCCACTTGCACATGTCCACCTTTCTAAATGTGTGTGTTCCATCTCTCTCCCTTTCCAACATTTATTTTCCATGGCCTTTTTGACTAGTCTCGGTAATTCCAATAGATCTCTCTCTTAGTTTGACAATATTTCAAGTATAATATTTTGCTAGGATTGTTTTTACCTACCAAGCTCCACATAAGCTTTCCACTTCCATATATGAGTAGAATAGGTTGAGAATAATCTAGTGTAGGCTTGAGTGACTTGACGAGATGAGTGTTTCCATGAGCTTTTGCAAGAGAACCTCACTTATGTTAGATGCGCAACTTTTTAAAAAAACTCTTCACAATGCAACAAGGTTAAGGTTTGAAGTTTGCTTAAGTTCGAGAGCACTATATTTGTTTTATTGTGGCATGTTCTTTAATGATAGTCTATCTTCCATAATGAAGTAGCCGGTCAAAACTTGAACCTTAAATGTTAAATACTTGAGAGAGTAATATGTCTTGTTGTGTATAACTAAGTGCGGGGAAGACATTGAAGGGCAACGCCGATTTCCAAATTAAGCTAAGATCTTGGACTTGCTCGAGGACGAGCAAGGTTTAAGCATGGGGGTATGTTGACGGTCGATTTTGGTACACCTAGCTATAAGTTTACCGTCAACATTTGCATATATTTGATATTCTAACCAATGGTACTAACCCCGGAGGTATCAAGTTCACTCTCGCATGTCGGTTTTGGAGTTTGGTGTTTATGTAGAAAACTAGAGCTTAAAGGGAGACTTTCGGGATAAGTTCATCAAGCACTTCAATAGACGATCATGAAGCCCGACACAAGTCAAGACACATCGGGAACATGACTCCAAAGGGTCCAGGGACCGAAGCATGAAGCCGTGAAACTCCGGGGACCCGGACGAGAAGATGCCGAAGCTTGCGCGACAAGGAGCTCGTCCAAACCGTGGAGAAGACGACGTCAAGGGCCCACATGCATGAGGGAGCAAGTCAACAATTGACCGAGAAGCATCGGGGAGCAAGACGGGGCCGAACCGGGCCAAAATGGGCTGGGCCGGTCGGCCCAGGGCCGGCCGGCCCCGCCGATCCGAGCCCGGTTCGCGTCCCCCTTTTGCCCTAGGTGCTTGTCTATAAATTGTCTCCCGCCTCCGCCGGCCGCCACATCCATCCATTCATCGAGAGCCGCCGAGACGAAGGAGAAACACGGAGGAAGCCGACGGCCGCCGCTAGTCCTCGAGTTGCCTAGGAGATGGCTTAGGCCATGCCCTAGCCTCCATGGTTGGCCCTGCGTGGTGAAGCCATGGTGGAGTTCTGGAGCCGCGACTTGAATTCGTCAAGTCGTTTGTACCTTCAACATTCGGTGATGTAATCATATCTTGTTATACTTTGATCTACTACGAGTTATGCTTATTCATATGTGTAGCTACCATATGCCTTTAGTAGGACTAGATCGAATCATGGTGATTAGTCTTGTCTTGCGGACACACCGTAGTAGTGCACGGACCGAGGTTGTCGCTCGGTGATGATTATCCTCGCGTAGTGACAGTACGAGAGGGGAGAAAGCGGCGAGTGAACGTGCATCGGACCACTCCATATCAGGTTACTCCATATCGAGTTTAATCGTTATCATAGTATAGGTTTAGATTGGTTTATCACATTGGCCAGAACGGCAACAAGAAGACAGTAGGCTAGGTTTACCCTTGGTTCGTTTACCTTTATGGCTAGGTGGATGTGATCCATACATCCCTTCGTGTTTGTATGTTATTTTTATGCAATCAACACTTCACATAGGGTTAGACCGGTAGGTTAGATAGAGAACCTTGGTGGTTTGATTCCGATCCTTGGATTGACAAATCTAGGGAGAACCCTCCTTGGTGAAAAAGGCACCAAGTCACCCGTAGGCTTGCGGTGAACTTGAGCACAGTTTTACACCGTCAACAATAGGCCGGCGTGCGAACCCCCACCGCGGCTCCGAGTTCACCGAAGATCTTCATATTCATGGTAATCAGGTCGAAGCAGGCACTCATCCACTCGTAAAACACTCCGACGGTGCCGTTGGGGAACGTGATCGGCGATGCATCAAGATTGCCTTTGCCCTCGGTAACTCCAAGACCTCTGACCGAAGAGTCTCTGCACTTCGTATATGCTCTGAATGATACCGCTCCAGCACGCTGCTTAGTTGGCTCATTTCGTTTTGTGCTTCGGCCAGCTTGGCGTTCTTGTCGTGAAGTTGGGCGCTCAAATCCTCTTTCGTGCTGGCAAGGTTCTCCATGTCAAGGCGCAGCGTTTCCAGGGCCGCTTGGGAAGCCTTCGCTTCGTCCTCCTTCGCTTGCAGCTGCTGTCGGTTGTGTTCCTGATCAGCGGCTAGCCGCCCCTCCAGCTCCTCCACATGACTCTGCAGCGAAGTGGTGGCGGCAACCGACAGCTCTTTCGCCTTTTTGCTCTACTGCTCCAACCTTCAGGCGAGACACCGGGATGCAACAAAGGCCTTCAGGGATAAATCCCCGCAAGCGGTGGTCAAGTCGGCGGAACTGAGATTCCCAAAGTATTCCTCTTCGTGGGGAATCACGAAGCTTGATCCCGCCTCCTCCAGAAATTTGCGTTCGTGGCCGCCGCTCTTCAGGCCCAGGAAGCAGATCTGTTTTCCACCGATTAGCTTGGCCTCGGCAGGAACCCGAAGGCGAGCAGCGGCGGCTTGGGGCTCCTCCGGCGTCACGCAGTAGTTGTTGTTGTCAGGTTCTTCCTCTTCTTCTTCATCCTCTTCCGCAGCAATGACAAAGTCGTCTTTTTCGGTGCCTGTGGCCGAGGGGGAGGCGGACTGCTTGGTACTCTCGGATGAAGAGCTGGATGAGCTAGTGGAGGCAGAGCTGGATTTGTCGTCGTCGCGGGCAGCTTCGGGACCGAAGGCGGTGGGGCTGCGACCGTGAGGGGCCTCACCAACAGAAGACACGATGCGAACGTCACTGTCGTCGTCGCTGCCTTTCTCCGTCGGGCTCAGCAGCACGAGCAGTGGCCCGCCGGCTTCCTCGTCGGCCTTGACCGAAGGTCCGGCCGAGCGCAGGGGCACGGCAAGTGATCACGTCCTCGATGACGCTAGTCTCAACGTCCACGACTCGGGTCCTCTTGGCCGCTGGGGGTGAGTCAGCCGGCCGGCCACCACATTTTTTCCGGGCCCTCCCCTCGGTGGCGGCGGTGGTGGCAGCTGCGGGAATGTTTTTCCTGCCGGCCCTCTTCGTCGGAGCGGCGCGCGGTGAAGTTGCAGTTTCGCCCGCGTCCGCGTTGACAGCGCCAAGCGCAACAGCTTTTCTTTCGGCTGCTTCGCGATGCTTAGCGAAGCCGACGCGTTCAGGCGCAACGACCTTGAAAAACTCGAACACTCGGTTTGTTCGAGATCCGTTGAGCTCTGCTACTGTATCCTTGTACTCCTTCGGCGACACGGGGCCGAGGATGAAATCGCCGTGGGCCTCCACCTTCCTTTTCTTCAACACTGCCAGTCAGAAAGTTTGAATAGTCAATACATGAGGCTTCGAAAATATGAGAAACGGGTAAAAGGCCACCGAAAGGCACAAAAGCACTCACAAGCGGAGGTGAAGCCGAAGGCTTTCGTCCAATCAGGGCACGGGATCCCGCCGATGTCAGCCGCCCAGGCGTCGTCGGCCACAGCCCAGCCGTCCAGAAGCGGGCACACGGGGATGCTTCGATACTCCTCCACGATGTCGCGCGTGTTGTACTTGTGTGCGAATCGGCGAAGCATCATAACAAACTCGTCGCCTTCAGGGCAGGAGGGGTTCTTTGCATATGACTCATGGAGGGGGTGTAGTTCCTTCGTAGCCAGTGGGTGAGACTCCCCGGGGGTGGGTGGAGTCACGGTGTGATACAGCCAGTGTTGTTGCCAGTCCTAAGGCCATTTGTTGGGATATGCGGTTACGGGGCTGACAACGCCGGATCTGTACGAGAAATTGAAACAGCCAAATTGGCAGTCCTTCTCCACAGACTGATCCCCTTGTTCTTCGAAGACCGTGGGGCGCTGGTGACGAACTTGATGCGCCGAAGCAAACCCTTCGGCGGAGGGCTTGATCTTCGTGGTGCGGTATATCTACATATACACCGACAACCGGAAAATCGCATTGGGGGTGAGCCGGTGCAGGTATATGTCGAAATACCGGAGGATATTGACGGCGGCGGGATGAAGGGGGAACCGAAGTCCCGCGTACAGGAGATCCCGGAAGATGACAACTTCGTTGTCGCGAGGCTTCGGTACGGTCTCCTGGCCAGGGGCTCGCGCGGTCCCGATCATGCGGTTCTTCTGAAGAGAGCTCACATCGGTTCTGTCGATCTGGCTTCGGCCGAAGGTGTACGTCTTCGGGATTTCCTTTGCGACAGCGTCGCGCCTTCGCTTCGGGGCCATGGATGCACTCTAAATGCGAAGTAGAAGAAAACCAGGAGGGCGAAGGAAACCTTACAGCAAAACCTTCGGAGTTTCGAGTTTCTTGTCTGCGGGTCAAGGCAGTGGAGTGTGGTAACCCAAGCGTCAATCCCCTTTTTATAGGGCGCAAGCGCCCGTTAATCTCGCGAGCAGCACGCAGATTTACCTTTTTACCCCGACGATCACCTCTCACAACGGTAAAATTTCCAAGCGGCAGAGCGCGTCTTTTACCCTGGCGAGCGTCAGCATGGGCCGTCCGTGGGAGTTCCGAAGCCCGTTTTTCGCCCTGTGAAGGGTTGGTCGTAAGTTCGACCCATCTAAAGGGTAGGACGACCCTCACTGACGAGGGGCTACTGTTGGGGAAAATGGTCTTCGGAAGCGTCATGCCACGTCCGGCCAGGAGGTTGGCTTCGGTCCACATGCGACTTCGGTTTGTGTGATGAAGTGTGCAACGGTGATTTATCGATAACGTTGATGCTACTCGAGTTATGTGAGTGTTGTTTCGCGCGAGAACGGCCCCCCCCCCCCCTCGACGATCTCGAACGGCGCTGACCTTCGGTGCCGAAGGTGTGGATTGGTGACCCTCGGCGTCGAAGGTGTGAAGGGGCTTGAGGCACCACGCGTCGGTTGTGCCCAGGCTCATGGTTGGAGGCAGTCCGGGCGGGACGTCTCGGAAGCTCGTTGCGACCGGGGCGGAGTCATGGGCCGGGTTGGTGCCGAAGGCGCGACGCGAGCGGTGGCCTCGGCTCCGCCGAGAAGGTGCCATGACACGTGGTTACGACAGACGTGTAAAGGGGCACCGTACGAAGCTGAGACAAGAAGCGTCGCGTGTAAAGGTGGCTTGGACGTACGAAGACACATTGGAGGCCTGTACGACGCGGGGAGTTACTGTTATGCCCTTGTAAAGCGTGTAAAGCCGTTTGTCAGGAACGGAAAAGGTGTAATTGAGGTAGATGATCATACCCGGGGGCCTCCTATAAATAGTGACCCCCTTTGTAATAGAACAGACACGCATTAATGAGAAGAGAGCTCCGAAGGCTCAGGCTTGTTTCTTGGCTTTCGGTTTCCTAAGTGTTTCATTTCTCTTTCGTAATAAAAGTAGCGAAGTAGGAGTATTTAGAAGGTATCGGTAGCGGGGATTAGCGGAGGTAGCATTAGTAACTAAGTTTCTCCGCCTTTCTCCGAGGGGGCCTTCGGCCGCTTTCCCCTTTGGAGGAGGGAGGACACTCGAGGGGCTGTTGTGTCGGCGTCCACCCTTGGGCCCGATTATACCTAAGCATTTTTTGCCCGCCCGATGGCCGGGCCGGGCCCGGCCGCGCCGGGCCCGTCCATGGACCTTCTTGGACGGGCGTGGGCGGAGATCTTGAAGCCTCGCGAAAATTTTTTTTTGGCCCGAGCCCGGCCCGAAATGTTGTTTTTAGTTACTTTACACTATAAAATGCGCGGGCGGCCCGAGCCCGCCCGAAAACCGAGGTCCGACATGTCCCATGGGACGGTCATGGGCGGGATTTTCTCGGCCCGAAAAACCCGAATTCTTTTTGGCCCTACCCCGAACCCGGCCCGCCCATGAAATGCTCGTGTCTAGGCCCGATTTCCACCAACATAGTTGTTAACGAAGAATGAACACCAAACTTTACCATGACAGAGTGAGTAGGACGGGAAAGTTTAGTTCACCAACATAGTACATAAAAGGCTTTACTCCAGAACATTAAGTTATAGAACAACCACTCCGAAACATAGAAGTATAGGACCGCTATGTCGCACGAAATGAGAGTAGCATCCATGTCTTGTAGCCCACCCTCCCCGCCTCATTGAAGAAACCTCCCATTACATCATTTGCGGTTGCGGTAGGAAGAAAAGCATGCCATCGCTTTTTACGTAGATGATACACAAAAAAGGTGATTAGTGTATTATAAGATTCTCCATTTACTTTTTACATAACTTCACCATAACATCATAAATGCATGCCTTAAGTATACATAGCTCCTAGAAAGGCACCGTAAGTCGGTATTATTAGGGCCAAAAATGAAACCTTACGAAATTTTATATCCATAGCCAATAAAAGATACTCATACAATAGTGGCGATGTGACAAATCCTACCGACAAACAAGTAGTGTTACATAACTAGATCACACCAATATCGGAAGCATAAAGAGTGTACACAAGCAATCAAAAGAAATTTAGCACCCGCAACTTTTTTTCACACGCATTTCCACTCACCTAGGCCTTTTTCTCTTTGTCCTTAATTTCTCCCCGATTTTCTCTTGTGCTTCTTGTTCCTCTTTTCTTCAAGACAGTCAAGTCTTGTTCAAATTGACAACACTCTAATCCCGAAGAAGTTTGCAAGAGAAACACGAATAGACCACCGATGTGGAGTTATTTTAAGTGTAGTATACCTTGGTCATTTGGCTTCTTAGTTTTTTTCTTCTTCTCGGTACTTGCTGAATTTGTAATCTTGTTTTGACCTTGATGATTTATTCTCTCTCTTGTATGGCACTTGGTGACACTAACACAAAATTAAATCAATTGTGAATAACAAAACTATATCACAATGCATCTAATCAAATGAGCAACTAGCTAAATTACATCTTTGCCTCATCAATTTTTTTAAAAAAATGTACCGTCCATACTCGAAGATTTGGTCGCTTCGGGAGCAGCGGTGGCATTCACATTATCACCATGATCGGTTTCACCGGCGAAGTTAGAAAGGGAAGTATCTTCCGGTATGGCCATAAAATGCAAGGTCCCGCACCCCGATCACCCGGCAATCTTCAAGTTCATCAAGTGCGAAGTATTGTACGAGTCAAGAAGCGTGTCCTCCTTCATCCAGGCCCACATCATTTTGGCCTCCCGGGCCATACCCCGAAAATGAAGCCATCCGTTTTTTGTGGTTAGTCTCGGTAAGTTGACGAGAAACATAAAGAAGTGAATTGAATCAACACTAGAAAAAAATGAGTGCTTTTTGGAAGAAGCGACAGACGGCAACATACCACCATAGCAACGGGCCGCGGCATCGGATTGTTGTCCTTTGCAATTCATAAGGACCAAAGCACACATGCGGATCTCATTGCTCGCTTGATGAAAGAATCATTGAGTCCGGCACCACGCCTCAACAACTCACATATGAGATATGCCTCCTTGATCAAACACTTAAACCATCGATTTGCAAAGAACGGGGAAAACAAATAAGTAACCAAAGAATTAGTACTTCTCTCAAGAAGCATGTGCCGTATAGAGCCACCAAGCTATTCATGTGGATAAAAAGTTTAACGAGAAACATGTAAAACTCGGGCCCATGAGTCAAATGAAAGTTGTCCTTAATTTAACATCGGTGGGACAGCAGATTTCAACCGTGATTAAAAAAAGTGTGGAGTCGGACCCCAAACATCAAAACATGGACCGAATTCATGTTGTTGCTTATGCTATGGCGGACAATTGTTTCTAGCGGTTTAAGCAACTTGTCGTGTTTTCAAAATAAGATGGTAAAGAATGAATCCTTAACCCTTTATATCATGTTTAGTCCTCATAATTAGCGCTTCTACACTCAATGTTTACTTGAACAAGTTTTTATGTGGTAAAAAATGTTGGCAATGGAGCTGCCCCGCAACCTTCAATGCCGAGCTTTCACTCTCAACACTCAGCCCAGTGTCGAGAGGGAGAGGAACACAAGTGAGTTCAGCACATGCTCACACGCCCGCACCCTTTTGGTAGTTGGATAACCGAACTACTTTGCATTGTCATGTCTTCTACTCCTTTTTGTAGAGGCCAAAGTCAAACCTAGGTACATAAGCTACTCATACCTTCGGTACTTCTACTTTTACAACTACTTGAGCTTATACTAGTACACTACTTGCCTATGTACATGACTTTACAAAGGGCATGCTTGCCCGGATACACTTGAGTGCTCCCCGCCGCCCTTTGACGGTGCGGTGCACGCGGGGGAGGAGTTTCACCAACTCCTTTGACTTTGCTAATTGAGGGGATTAAGAGAGGAGCTAATCAATTACCTAACAATCCTTCCCCTAATTCTTTTGCTCCTTCTTGATCACCTTAACTCCCACCTTGCTCCTCGCCCCCGGAACCCGAGCCGTCCCAATGGCTTGGTGAGAACGTCGCCAAGTTGCCGAGTCGTCTCGACATACTCAACCTTGATCTTCCTCTCCTCGATGCGAGTCTCGAATGAAATGGAATTTGGTGTCGATGTGCTTGCCGCAATCATGTAGGACGGGATTCTTGGCCAATGCGATGGCTAACTTGTCGTCCACCATTAGGACCGGCGCCCGGAGCCTTGCTCCGTGAGCTCCTTGAGCGGGCGTGCCGCCCAAATGCCCCGGCGGATTGCTTTGTTGCCGCCGCGATGTACTCGCCTCGCGGGTAGATAGCACGACGATCTTCTCGTTTTTGGGACCGCCGAGTGATGGGGCAATCGGCGAGGAAAAAAAGATGCGGAAGTGCTCTTCCTTCCGTCGATGTCCCCCACCATGTCATTGTCGCCGTACCTAGTCAACTCCCGGCGCCAGTCATTCCTCGCCGCGGGTAGATTAGTCCGTGCCCGCTTGTTCCCGCCACATAGCGCGGCGGGTGCTTGATCGCGGCGAGGTGATCCTCCTTGGGATCTTCCATGAAACGACTCACATACCCCACGGTGAACGTGATGTCGGGACGTGTGTGCGTGAGGTACCGCAGGCCGCCGACGATGCTCCCCGAAGTTCGTGGCGTCGACCCTCGCGGTCGTGCATCGTCCATAGACGGCTTGAGCTTCTCTTCCATCGGCGCCCGCACCCCCTTGCGGCCGCTCAAGCCGCTCCGCTCCGGGAGCTTCTTCGCGTATGCGCTCTCGGCACGCAGTGATGCCACAACTCCTCGCTCCACCTCGATTCCGAGATTGTAGCCGAGCAATCCCGGATCGCTCATGCGGAACATCTTCGTCATCTCCTTCTTGAACGCCTCGATGTCCTCTTTCTTCTCGCCGGTGATGACCAAGTCATCTACGTACACGTTGACGATGATGGTGCCGCGTTTTGCTTGCTTGGTGTAGAGCGCGTGCTCGCCGGGGCACTTGGTGAAGCCGAGCGTCGCCAAGCTCTCGTCGAGCACGATGTTCCACGCCCGCGGCGCCCTCGCCGCAGCCGTAGAGCGCCTTGCGCGAGGCGAGCACCGGTGCTCCTTGCCGGCGACCACGAAGCCCGACGGCCGCCGCACGTAGATTTCTTCCTTGAGTTCCCTATTCGGGAAGGCGGATTTCACATCCATGTGACGGATCTCCAATCTTTGGTCGCCGCCGCCGCAATCATGAGCCGTGCGGATTCCATCCGCGCAACCGGAGCGAAGACTTCCTCGAAGTCCACTCCTTCTCGCCGCACATAGCCTTTCGCCACCGGCCCTCGCCTTGTGCTTAACCACGTTGTCATGCTCGTCGTGCTTCTCCTTGAAGACCCATTTCAATCCAATTGGCCGGCAATTCACCGGCGGGTCGACGAGCACCCATGTCTCGTTCTCCTTGATCGAGTTCATCTCTTCGACCATCGCCTTCCTCCACCGTGGTCTCGTTCGCCTCGCGGAATGACGTCGGCTCCTCTCGCGCTCCCCTGTTGACGGTGTATTTTGGTGCACCTAGCATGTTCATTACACTTTGGTTTGGATTTGATTATGGAACTAACCCGCCACTAGGCACACTAATCATATAACAAGTTCATCTTTGTGCATGCATTTGGAAGTGTTGTGTTTATGTAGGAAAACATGGACATAAAGGACGGATTTGCAACAAGTTCAAAGGAGCATTCATGGAGTCTTGTTCGTGTTCATGAGCTTGCTGAAATCACTTCCAATGGTGGCGAGGACCGAAGTGCTACGAGGAACACCCCCCGGGGATTGAAGCGTAAAAGATCAAACTTCATGCAAAGAGAGCCTCCATCTTGATCGCGAGGATAACAGCGTCAAAATCATCCAAGTGGAGGGGGCAAAGTAGATAAGTGCACGAGGACCCACGGAGCAAAAGGGCGACCGAACCGGGCCGAAATTGGGCTCCGGGCCGGCCCGGCCCACTTCGGGCACCGGTTCGGTTCCGTCTTCCTTGCCCTCGAAGGATCTTCGACCCTAAAACCCCCGACGCGCCGCCAACACGAGAAGAGGAGTCATTCGCACCCGAAGGCCATCCACAAGCTAGAGAGAGAGGAGGAGGATCTCCGGCGGGAGATCAACCACCTCGAAGGAAGCACCCTCTCGTGGAGAAGGAGGAAGACACGGCGGAAGGGAAACCATGATCAACGGTGCCATGATCGGCACCTTGATGGGGTAATCTTCTCATTCGTCCATGGGTTGTAATCGATCTTGAGATGTAATCGCACTTTGTCGGATTATCTATCTATCATCTTCTCGTTGAATATACTTTAATGCTTAAGGCTTGCAACCGTGCCGTAAAGGGAGTATAGGCCTCAATGCTTCCTTGGATCCATTCAATACGCCGTGGCCATCAAAGGTCTAGTCATGAATACCTTCGCGTAGTGACGAGTACGAGAGGAGGGAAAGGGCGAAACCGTGGTCACATCCCCGATAGATTAGATTGGTTTTTCATGTCTTTAAGCGATTGCGTGCTCTAGTATCGTAGACCCGTGGGCGAGTGTCTTCTATCTTGATCGTTTATCATTCTCTCTAGTGTAGTTTAGTTGTTTTCTAGTATAATAGTAGTTAGGGTTTTAGTAGCTAGTGTGTCGTTGTTGATCGAACGCTTGTAATCCCCTTGCTCCGCGGATTGACAAGAACCTTGGGAATCCCGTGGTGAAAAAGGTGTGGGGTCCGTACGCTTGCGGATCGTAGAGGGATACGTCTTTTATCCGTCAACACTCCACAAATGAAGCTCCCGATCGTCGAGGTTGCGCGTCGCGAGCCCGGGTGGTGGCCCATGTCCGACGATGTTGTCCATCGCTCGGAATCGCAGCGGCTCCCCCGTCGTAGTCGTCGTCGACGAGGTCCGACACCTCCGGTGGTGGAGACACATGGCGAACCGGTGAGGTCGTGCTTGAAGATGCGCTCGCCGACGATGCCTCGTCCCACGGGCGTTCCCGGCTCGGTGACCCCCCGTCCGGCGGGTGATCCCGGCTCCTCTCGCTTCGTGGGTGCGCCGGGCCGCTCGCTCCCCTGCGCTTCCCCCCGCATCCCCTTCTCCTCGTACCTCTTCTCGCTTCACGGGTCACCCGCGTGCTCGATGGTGAAGGTACG
This sequence comes from Cenchrus americanus, assembly GCA_947561735.1. Lineage (NCBI taxonomy): Eukaryota > Viridiplantae > Streptophyta > Magnoliopsida > Poales > Poaceae > Cenchrus > Cenchrus americanus. Next base: position 13,155,620 of record OX387244.1, read on the forward strand.
CTCGTCACGCTCCTGCCGCCACCTTCCCCGTCGCCACGCTCCTCCCAGCGCCACGCTTTCTTTTCGTCGAACACCACATCGCGCGAGATACACACTCGCCGCGCACGAGGATCGTAGAGGCGATAAGCTTTGCTTCCTGCCTCATAGCCAAGGAGCACCATTGGCGTGCTCCTGTCCGCCAGCTTTGCGAGGCCCGGCCTCGTCTCCTTCACGTGTCCCATGCACCCGAACGTGCACAGGAACGACACGTCTGGCTTCCGACCGTGCCATGCCTCAAAGGGAGTCATCCCCTTCAAGATTTTCGTCGGCGAGCGGTTCAAGATGAACACCGCCGTGCTCACCGCTTCACCCCAGAATGTCACCGGCACGCCTTTGGCCTTGAGCATGTTGCGTGCCATGCCAACGATGGTCTGGTTTCTTCTCTCCACCACGCCGTTCTGCTGTGGTGAGTAGGGCGCCGTCGTGTGCCTCTGCATCCCTTCCTCGGCACAATATACACGAATTCAATTGAGGTGAACTCACCCCCTCGATCTGTGCGGAGGATCTTGAGCTTCTTCCCCATCTCCGTCTCTACCCGTGCCTTGAACTGTCAGATCGCCGCTGCTGCCTCAGCCTTGCTGGTCAGCAGTTGTAGCCACATGTAGCGGCTGTAGTCGTCCACGAGTAGGAGGAAGTAGCGCCTCCCACCGTGGGTGGCCGGCGTGATTGGCCCGCACAAATCTCTGTGCACGAGCTCCAGCAACTCCTCGGCCTGGTATGTCGCCGTCTTGGGGAATGGGCGCCTCCTCTGCTTCCCGGCGAGGCAACTGTCGCACAGCTCCCCGTTGTGGACGATCTCCGGCAGGCCGCACACCATCCCATGGTGCGCCAAGCTCCTCAGCGCGTCGAAGCTGAGGTGGCCGAAATGCGCGTGCCACAGCCAGGCCTCGTCATCGCCGTGCGCCGCCAGGCACACAGGTCTGGTGATTCGGAGGTTGATCTTGTAGTGGCGATTCGTGGAGCGGTTGATCTTGGCGAGCAGATGGTGATCCTTGTCGCGAACCCACAGCACGCCGTCGTTGATGAGCTACACTTCCTAGGAGGTACTTTCCAAGAGGAATAGAATTACCAACAGTCAGGTCCTCGGCCATTACGATGTGGTTCAGGGTTGGCTCGTTGGCTTTGCCACAAAAGATAAATCTGCATAGCCACATGTTCAGGAAAGCTATGTACTCAACCTCAGACAAAGGGTCGTCATACATATAGTTTTGGATATATTTCTTATATCCAACCCCTGTTCTCACTCTCTGTTTTGTCACACCGGCCCAATTTGGATGGCCCATGAGTGGCCCATGAGCGTAGGTGCGCGTGTTTAGTGCCACATTGCTAGTTGAGCAAGGGTGGAGCCAACTTATAAGCCTTTGTCCACCAGCCATACCACCCTCGGGTTAACCCTTTTACACGAAGCGAGGACGAAAGTGTAAGCGAGGGGTGATATGTGTACGTGTGCTCGCCCCTACGGAAGGGCTGGGCGGTGCGGCTTTGGTGGGCGAGGTGTTACAAATGGTATCAGAGCCGACCCTCGCGGTTGCGCGTACGGGTCAGTGTGCGGACATAGGGCGCATGGCGCGTGTGGGCCTGAGATGGGACACACGGCGTGGCATATGGGTCGGCGGCCGGACGTACGGTCGTGCGCTAAGAGGGGAGGTTCCCGGACATTTGCTCGGGTCGAGTGCGGACATATGCATGTGCATGTGGGCCGGGGATGGGGCACATGACATGGCGTATGGGTCGGCACTGGACGGGTGAGTTGGACCGACGAGGACGTCGGGTTATTTGAGGGGGGGTGAATGTCACACCCGGCCCAATTTGGATGGCCCATGAGTGGCCCATGAGCGTAGGTGCGCGTGTTTAGTGCCACATTGCTAGTTGAGCAAGGGTGGAGCCAACTTATAAGCCTTTGTCCACCAGCCATACCACCCTCGGGTTAACCCTTTTACACGAAGCGAGGACGAAAGTGTAAGCGAGGGTGATATGTGTACGTGTGCTCGCCCCTACGGAAGGGGCGGGCGGTGCGGCTTTGGTGGGCGGGGTGTTACATGTTTGCCTGGAGGAGCCTTTGTACTTGTGTGGGTATACGGTTCCTGTGACTTCAAGGCCGGTTATCATGTGTACATCGGCCAAAGTGGGGGACATTGGCCCATGGCCAAAAAGGAAGGCATTGGCACCATTCGACCAAAAATGGCAGGCTGCAATCAGAAGATTCTCATTTTTGGGTGTCTCAGCCAAGGATAATTCTAAACAATGAGCAATGCGAAGGCTATCCCAATTGCTTGTCTTGGGGCTGTCATCATCAAGCATCCTCTTGTACCAGTTTTTCCAGCCTGCAATTGGGGGCAGAGGCCAGTTCTTGAAGGCATCTTGCCATTCATGGGGTTTCGACAGTGCTGCCTTGAAAGGAATCCTCTGAGATTCGGCTGCAATGAGCTCAGAAGGGTTGGAGATTGCCACGGGCCCGAGGAAATAAGATGGTGATTGGTCCTCGACGGGAATCAAAATTTCGGCGGCTAGGGCCTATCAAGAACAAAAGAGGGCTGAAGGAAAAATTTGAGATGAAATTCGAGAAAAATAATACTGAATGGGCCTTAGGAGGATGAGATTTCCCTGAAGAGCCTGGTCTTGGTTCGCCATTTGAAGATTTGAGCTTGAAAGATTGATGAACTAGGGTTTGGATCTGTGCGAAAACTCCAACGGTTTGAAGGAGGAAAGAACGGGTGTTGAACGGATTCGGCCTGGAGACTTTGAGCATTTATGGTCAATTCCGGAATAAAATCACCTTTTATCCCGTAATTAAAGGGGCATATGTTAACACCAAAAATTGCTACATGAAAGACACTGACCTGTGAGCCGAGTTTGGTAAGAGAACGCCATTCGGTAAGAAGTTTTCCTCAAAGCATTCGGTAAAAACGCCTGCGGTCGGGAGCACGTCATCATTCGGCAGAAGGGCTGTTTCGCGCTTGGAAGAGAAAACATTCGGGAATACGTGATGACGTGGCCCGAGTGTAAAGAAAGAACAAATTGATGACGGGTGCAAGACGGACATTGGTGCCGGGGCATTAATTTAGGCGGTAAATGTAGGAGTCGTGTTAGGACAAGGGTATAAATATGAACCCTTAGTGTTTGTAATAGGTATCGTACAATTCAACAACAAACCGGCCCTGTGCCAATTTTCGAGTCCATCTAGTCGAGTTGTCGAGTTCTTCGAGAGGAGCCATCGATCCGTCGACCTCCGTAAGTACCGGTGTTGACGGTGAATTTCCGTCAACCTAGAGTACTTGTTATACATTGGTTTCGATTATGATTTGCAACTAACCCTGCCACTAGGCATACTAATGATGTAACAAGTTCACACTTGCATGTCGATTTTGGAGTTTTTGTTTACGTAGGAAATCTACGCTAAAGAGGAGACTTTCGGGATAAGTTCACCAAGCACTTTGGAAGAAGATCATGAAGCCCAACAAGAGTCAAGACACGCGATGAACATGACTCCAAATGACCCGAGGACCGAAGCGTCAATGTGCAAGTCTTCGGAGACTCAACCGAGAAAACGACAAAGCTTGCATAGCAAGGATTCAAGCCTTAATCGTGAAGGAAACGACGTCAAAGGCCCACATGCAAGTACACACAAATAAGGGATCACGCGAGAAGCAACCGGGGAGGAAACCGGGGCCGAACCGGGCCGAAATGGGCCTGGGCCGGCCGGCCTGGGCCGACCGGCCCAGCCCACTCCGGGGTCGGTTCGGTGCCCCCTTTGCCCTAGGTGTTCGTCTATTTATTGCCTCCGCCGCCGTCGGCCGCCACATCGAACAAATCATCCTACCGACGCCATTGACCAGAACACCGCCGCCGCAAGATGAGGGAGAGAGTTAGATGAGCTCGTCGCAAGGATCAACGCCGGTGGAGAGAAGGAAGCAAGAGGAGGACTCCAAGCCGCTGGCCTAGGGGTGTTCCCAAGCTCCATCGCCGCCATCTTCATCGACGACGTTCTCCGGAGTCTCCATCACCCCTATGTGCTTCAATCCGTGTAAGATGATGGGGTAATGTCTCCGTTCATCCCTAGGATTAGATGGATACATGCTATGTGATCGCTACTTGATTCGTGGTTTCAATCTATTGTTTTCATGTTGATGATGCTTTGATGATTAAGGTAGGCCACCGTGTTTTTCGGGCGTATGATATCCGCTACTCCCATAGATTCCATCAACATACCGTGTCCATCATAGGTCTAGTCACGAATACCTTCGCGTAGTGACGATGACGAGAGGAGGGAAAGGGCGAAACTGTGGTCACAACCCCCGGTAGATTGGTTTACCGCTTTTGTGTATTAGATGCATACCATGTTATCCTAGATCCTAGGGAGGGAACGCTTATCTTTCTTAATCACTCGCTTGTGTTCACCCTTTACCATCTAGTTTAACCCTAGATTTGTTTGATCAACTTAACTTAGATATACTTAGGTTAGATTGTCTTTACCTTTAGATTAGTACTCTCTTTCAAAGGTTTTCCATTCAACTAGATTAGTACATGGTTAAGTGCTAGTAATCCCCTTGCTCCGCGGATTGACAAGAACCTTGGGAATCCCGTGGTGAAAAAGGTGTGGGGTCCGTACGCTTGTGGATCGTAGAGGGATACGTCTTTTATCCGTCAACAAGCCCCTTTTTCCGGCGCCGTTGCCGGGGAGCAAGCCGCTTTGCTACGTTTAATCTAGTATTAATTTTATTGATTACTAACACCTAACCCTTATTTTCTAAAAAAAGAAAAAAAAATCTTTTTTGTTTTTCTTTCTACTTTTCTTGTGCCTAGATGGATTTGTTCACCTCGCCATTGGAAGACGAAGAGATGTCGCTAAGGGAGCTAGCAATGCCGTCAATGGAAGACATTGAGATGCAAAAATCCGATTTGACGTTTGCTACAACCCACTACGAAGTGAAGCCTGGAATCATCAAGTTAGTGGCGACAAAACCATTTAGAGGATTGGAGGATGACAACCCATATAGACACATTAAGGAATTCACGATGTTATGCAACACGGTGCAACAAAAAGGAGTTCGGCCGCTTGGTTCAAGTGTAATCTTTTTCCATTCTCTCTCGAAGATGAAGCGCGAAGATGGTACACACTTGCGTCCGTTGAAGCAAAAGGAAATTGGGATGAGCTAGTGAAGAAGTTTCTTTTGAAGTTCTTTCCCATAAGCAAGGTTCAAGACTTAAGGAGGCAAGCGCTCAATTTAAAGCAAGGAGAGGATGAAGGAATTGATGAAGCATGGGACCGATTTAATGAACTACTTGAGCAAGGCCCGAACTTGGGATTTTCCGGTGACTTGATGTTGCATACCTTTTATTTTTCACTAACCCCTAACTCGTCTCGTTTTGTAAGCATGTGTGCGGTGGTGATATGATGGATAAAACAATTAGTGAAGCCGCACAAATCTTACAAAGGATAAGCAATGGACAAAGAACACTACGAGATTGGCAAAGATGTTGTCGAGAGGAGCAAAATGACAAAAGCAAGCCCAAGGTGCTTGCTGAAATTTCGAAAAAGATGAACCGAAGGTCAAGGAAGATGAACCGACCATACAAGAAAGTGAAGATCCACTTCCCAAGGTAAGAGAAGTCATTTCGGATGTTAAAAATGTTGAAACTAACATGAATGTAGGCCGAAGTATGTGGAATGCTAGACCATTGGCGGAGTTCATTCAATCCGGTTGGGTTCAAGTTGATTTCGCCCCACTAATTAACTACCGAAGGAAGGAGGAACGACGACACGTTGCCAAACTAGTTGAAGATATATTTGATCAAGAGATGAGTGGAGAGTCGATCCAAAAGATGTTTGAAGAAGAAAGAGAAGAAGGAGATGAAGGATGGATCGACCGGTTTGACAACTCAAAGATTTATCATGAAGGAAGAGAAGAGTACAACCGTGATGAGCCTAGTGACTCAAAGGATAAATGGGAGGAGATAGGACTCAAGCTAGATGATAGCTTGTGTGCTATTGAAGCCTACACACTAGCAAATCAAGACATGGAAATACTCAAGGATGAAGGAAAGAGTGAATCAACAATGAGTGATCTTGACGACATGTGGTACATGGAAGATAAAGAAAGCAACATACAAGTCTTTGAAGATGAAGATCTGGTTGATAAAGAAGACTTCAAAGAAGAGATGAATGCGTACATAGTTGAAGGATTACATGTTCCACATGATGAATTGAAGAAATCGCAAGATGGTGATGAAGAGGCAACTACACTTGTTGAGATCGATTCGCCTTCAACACCGCTTGATGAACCAAATATCACTCTTGTTGAAAAATCTCTAAGGCCAAGGTACGCGCTGAAATATCAAGATATTATTGGTATTGATGTTGATAAATTCAAATACTCATGCTCAACCAATAGTATGAATGATAATTTAATGTCTATGCCTTGTTCCAATAGTGATCATGTTGATAGGCTAGATTTTCTTGAGAATGAAAAAGAGGAAACATTTATTTTTGATCCAATTAATCTCACACCTAAACAACCTTTGCCCAATTATAAGCTAAGTGCTATGCATGAAACATATGCTTCTTTTATTTACACCTTGACTTGTTGCTACAATTCACATGTGGTGTTAATTATGGACGCGTATGTTTACAATAAGTTTTGTAAATCTCGATCATGCTTTGCGCTTGGTCAAGCTAATGACCTTAAAGAAGAACATGTCGGGAGAAGGCCCGATTTTCACTAACCATGTAGACAAGGCTTGGATAATGAAAAGAGAAGTCATGCTTAAAGAGTTGCAAGATAAATCATCAACCTCTCCAAATCCCGCAATGGATGCTGTTGTCTTTATAAATTTGAGAGCTTCTTCAGAGGTGTACAAATGGAGAAAATGAGATATCCAGAAGCTCCATCAAGTTACCATTCCAACGCATCAAGAACCAACAAGTTTGAAGACCCGTGCAAGGAGTTATGGAGAAAACATTGAGCGTTGCGCGTTCTGAAATTTCAGGACAGATTTCATCACCGAAGTAAAACGGACGTAACTCTCTTGTCCGGAGTCCGATTTGAGCAAATAAAGACTCGTTGGAAAGGAAATTTTGTGCACTGTGCAATGGAGTAGAGCTTGAGTATACTCTCTGTTCTGGACATTAAAAAAATTCATGGAGTGAAGGCAGCACCGAAGGATGATAAAGAAGGAGATAATGATGAAACAAAAGGATGCTTTGGGCAAGTCTTCTATAAGTGGTCAAGCACAACATGGGAAGTAAATTAAAGCTGCATTGGTACCTTTTATTCTTGCATGAAGGGCCATGTCTATGCAACGAAAAGAAGGTATGTGAGAAAGTCCAGCTCTATGACTTTAAATGAAGCGCTTTTCGGGAGGCAACCCGTTTCTTTATATTTTTACTACTTTCTTAGAGAAAATAAAGAATGGCACTATCTTATGATGATCAACTTGTGGTTATTAATCTAAGTTCAGTTTTCCTTTTTAGAACCACCATCATGTTCATGATAATATTTATTTGTACGCATTGCATTTTGTTATCAATGTGATGTTTCTTTGTGTATACATGTTTTGCACATAGTTGGCTTGGTTGTTTTATATACTTAATGATGTATGCTTCAGTTTCCATGTTAATGCTTCATAGGTACCTATGGGTGTTTTCCTTTTGTGATCTTGTGTAAACGTGGTGTTTAAACAAGATTGCGGACCATCATCGTTAAGTTCGATAAACCTAGCCGGCTTTTCATATGTTTTCATGTTGCTTTGGTTAGTTTATAAGCTTTGCAATGCGCTTAATTTTTCTTGTGCTATAAGAGATTTATTTAGGGATAGACATGGTGTTTTAACCCTAAATATATAAACCTTTATGGCTATGGAGAAATTCGGCAACCTAGTTGTAAACATGGTGTTTAGAACTAGGTGAAAACATTGTCTTGTTTATATGCTTTCCTATCATGTGCATACACACCTTGCACCATGTACACTCATTAGGTTTTTATTCCTCATTAAACTAATTATGCCACAAGTTAAGAATCTTATGAGACATTGTTGGATTGTTGGCAATTCTATCTACTCCCAACCGTCACCTTGGGGGTAGAATGTGCGTTTAAAACGCAGGAAAGATAAAGACTCTCACTACAAGGAAATTGAAGGATGGCTAAGAAGTGCTTTGTCTTCTTCTTCCATGACTAGCAAAATGCTAAGCATGGGGGAGACCCTGAATCTTCAACACGGAAGTGCAACATGACACTCTAGAAGATAGAATGATAAAGATCGTTAACATCTCCGGATCAATGCGCAAAAAGCCACCAATCTTATCAAAATTCTGCATGGTCTCGAAGAGAAAACACTGAATATTTTTGGATATTTAGAAGTCAGATGAAGTTACGATTCCAACGAATCAAGAATCAAGACAATCGGAGGTTCCTACAAGCGGTTATGCCTGAATCACCGAGTGCAACACGTCCTGAAATCAGTTTTGGACAGCACACAGCGCTGAAGTAAAACGGACATAGCTCCCTTGTTTGAACTCCATTTTCGATGAATGACCACACGTTGGAAAGGTAATTTCATAAACTTTTCAATAGAGCTATATTTCGATATATGTTCTGTTCTGGACAGGGGGAAATCCATGAAAAAGAGACAGCAAGGAGATGATGAGAACAAGAAAGAGGAGATGGTGATGACAACATTGAAGAGAAGGGCGATCAATGACTCCATTAGGCATACAAGATCAAATTCAGAAGTTTAGAAGAATTAATAAATCAAGACAAAAGCAAAAGCCACATCGATACATGGAGATGTCGGAAGAAGGCAACGAAGAATTACAAAGGATGGTAACATCTCCATGGACCTTCTCTTTTCCAAACACAAATGCTTGTAAGTATGCCTTCAACATCAACTAGGTGCAACCTTTTGTTTTTCACTTCAAACAATAACATGGCTAATAGGAGGACAACCTAGGTTTCTTTTTACTTTCAATAGATAAGCATGACCATGTGTTCACCTCGATGTTCTACATTGCCTATGCTTACGGAAAGATGATGAAAGTTGCCGCTTTGTTTTACCTACATGAAGTTATACATGTCTTGGCGAATTGCTCTCTATAATATGATTTCAAATTAATTTAAATACCAGCTCTTTTATTTGTGGAGGTGAAATGACTATGCTCTAGACCCACATACATATCTTTGCTCTTTGATATAAGTTTATGGATAGCCGGATAACTTGTTGTTTTTATGAAAACATAACTTTTATGCTATCTCTTGCAAAGTTCTACCTACCAAAGCCATATACATATATGTTTTATGATAACAAAACCCGTAGATTGCAAACATATGTTTTGATGAGTTGGATTAGGATTGATTTCTATGGTTAGAGACTAAGAAGCTGGTCATTCCTTTGTGTAACTTTTTCATGCTAGCCTTTTTGTCCATGCATTGTGGTTTTCACATCGAAAATTCCACAAACTTCGCTGGGCATGCACCCTAAACCAAAAACATCTTTTTGTGATCACCTCCTTGTCCACAACCCAATTTGAGTATGGAGTAAAATTCTCGATGGAGATTCAAATATTCCGCAAGATTATGGAATTTATACTTACTTTAGCGGTCATTTCCCCTCTCTTTTATGCTCGAGGACGAGCATCGTTCAAGCATGGGGGAGGAGTCATTCTCTGACACAAATGCTATGTAAGTATTATGTTGCAAAAAGTTTTGAGGAGCAAAAGAAAAAAGAAGAAGAAAAAGAAGAAGAAAAAAATTATTATGATGAGAAGAAAAGAAAAGTAAGGAAAAAAGGAAGAATAAAGAAAAAAGAGAAAGAAAGAAAGAGAGAAAAATGAGAAGGAAATAGAATAAAAGTAAAAAAATAATAAAGATGCTCCTCGGATCTTTTTGCTTCATAAGTTCTCAAGTGCCTTGATGATAAATCCACACTCAAATGTTCCAACCATGTGCAATTTGATAACGAGGACTTCACTCGTGCCTCGGGATCATCCATTCGCCACTTGCACATGTCCACTTATCTAAATGTGTGTGTTTCGTCCCTCTCTCTTTCCAACATATATTTTCCATGGCCTTTTTGACGAGTCTCGGTAATTCCAATAGACCTCTCTCTTAATTTGACAATATTTCGGATATATGTTTTGCTAGGATTGTTTTAACCTTCCAAGCTCCACATAAGCCTTCCACTATCACATATGAGTAGAGCAGGTTGAAAATAATCTAGTATAGGCTTGAGTGACTTGATGAGATGAGTGTTCCATGAGCTCTTGCAAGAGATTTTCACTTATGTTGGATATGCATCTTTTTGAAAATCTTCCATGTGACAAGGTAATGGTTTGAAGTTCACTTAAGTTTGAGAGCATCGTGTTTATTAAATGTGGCTTGTTCTTTATTGTTAGTCTATCTTCCATAATGAAAAAGAAGCCGGTCTTAACTTGAACTTTAAAATAAATTCTTAAGAGAGAGCAATTCGCCTCATCATGAATGACTAAGTGTAGGGACAACATTGGAAGGCAACATTGATTTCCCTTTTAAGCAAGGATTACTTACTCGAGGACGAGCAAGGTTTAAGCATGGGGGAGATGTTGACGGTGAATTTCCGTCAACCTAGAGTACTTGTTATACATTGGTTTCGATTATGATTTGCAACTAACCTGCCACTAGGCATACTAATGATGTAACAAGTTCACACTTGCATGTTGATTGTGGAGTTTGTTGTTTACGCAGGAAATCTACGCTAAAGAGGAGACTTTCGGGATAAGTTCACCAAGCACTTTGGAAGAAGATCATGAAGCCCGACAAGAGTTAAGACACGCGATGAACATGATCCAAATGACCCGAGGACCGAAGCGTCAACGTGCAAGTCTTCGGGGACTCAACCGAAAAATAGCAAAGCTTGCATAGCAAGGATTCAAGCCTTAACCGTGAAGGAAACGACGTCAAAGGCCCACATGCAAGTGCACACAAATAAGGGATCACGCGAGAAGCAACCGGGGGAGGAGACCGGGGCCGAACCGGGCTGAAATAAGCTCGGGCCGGCCGGCCTGGGCCGACCGGCCCAGCCCACTCCGGGGTCGGTTCGGTCCCCCCTTTGCCCTAGGTGTTCGTCTATTTATTGCCTCCGCCGCCGTCGGCCGCCACATCGAACAAATCATCCTACCGACGCCATTGACCAGAACACCGCCGCCGCAAGATGAGGGAGAGAGTTAGATGAGCTCGTCGCAAGGATCAACGCCGGCGGAGAGAAGGAAGCAAGAGGAGGACTCCAAGCCGCTGGCCTAGGGGTGTTCCCAAGCTCCATCGCCGCCATCTTCATCGACGACGTTCTCCGGAGTCTCCATCACCCCTATGTGCTTCAATCCGTGTAAGATGATGGGGTAATGTCTCTGTTCATCCCTAGGATTAGATGGATACATGCTATGTGATCGCTACTTGATTCGTGGTTTCAATCTATTGTTTTCATGTTGATGATGCTTTGATGATTAAGGTAGGCCACCGTGTTTTTCGGGCGTATGATATCCGCTACTCCCATAGACTTCATCAACATACCATGTCCATCATAGGTCTAGTCACGGATACCTTCACGTAGTGACGAGACGAGAGGAGGGAAAGGGCGAAACCGTGGTCACAACCCCCGGTAGATTGGTTTACCGCTTTCGTGTAGTAGATGCATACCATGTTATCCTAGATCCTAGGGAGGGAACGCTTATCTTTCTTAATCACTCTCTTGTGTTCACCCTTTACCATCTAGTTTAACCCTACATTTGTTTGATCAACTTAACTTAGATTAACTTAGGTTAGATTGTCTTTACATTTAGATTAATACTCTCTTTCAAAGGTTTTCCATTCAACTAGATTAGTACTTGGTTAAGCGCTAGTAATCCCCTTGCTCCGCGGATTGACAAGAACCTTGGGAATCCCGTGGTGAAAAAGGTGTGGGGTCCGTTTGCTTGCGGATCGTAGAGGGATACGTCTTTTATCCGTCAACAACCGGCAACCTTGTATCTGTCTAGTATCATGCGGTGGATTTAGACCGTGATGCAAGTAGTCTTGTTACCATGCTTAGTATCATGCGGTGGATTTAAGCCTGGTTCAAGAAGGTTTCCTTGTTGGATCATGAGTCATGCGGTAGGCTAAGATCTAGCTTGGGGCTTGTTATCGGCTCTATTAGATTTGACAAGATCTAATAGATTCATTAAGTTACCGTGTATTGCTTTGAATTTTACTTCTTTATGTTTAATTCTTGTAACACTCTTATTGCCCAATCTAGATTGATTTGATTCGGCTTTATCTTCTTCGTAATCCATGTGTTGCACTTTCAAATCTTTGGTTCGATATAGCAAGCGGATCACGTGACCTCTATAGCCGAATTCGGTTCGATCTAGATTGTCACGTGTTGCGGGTTCAAGCTTGTTGACTTTTCAATGTTTGTTCCTTCTTCACGGAACCCGATTTGGCTGAACAGCTGTATTCGGCAATTCCTCCAGGGGTGAAACGTGTTCATAAGTTTTTGGCTTTAAATAATGTATGCTTTTAGCCTTCCATGTTTAGATTGTATCATGCAGTGGATTGATCTATCCTTGGTTGGTGGTGTGACTTCAAACAAGTTGTATCATGCGGTGGATTAACTTGTTTGAAATCACGCTTGACGGGTTTGAAAGTACCTAGACATGCGGTAGTCTAGCGCTTTTGACCTATGCATGCTTGCTTATTGCAAATTTATGATTATGTTTTACTTTTATTTTATCATGCTTGTTTTCTTGATAATCGGTCATGTGCACATGCTGTAACGGTTGTTTAAATAAAGACTGATCTTTCATCATGCTTACGTCATGTATTCGCCTATACCTTGTTACATGTTTTATCAGCTCCCGAATGATGTTCAGTTTGTTGGCAGATAGCTTGTTGTAGCTATATGTCATTTTTAATTGGCTTCATAGCCGTAAATATGGAACTGTCTGTAGCACCCGGCAAGTTCCAGGTTTTATCTAACCTTGTTTCACCCTTTGTCAGTTTCAGTAAAATTGACTGGCACGCTTCCGGATTCGGCTTGCTGTGTGCTTGGCGTGAGGTGCTGGTTTTACGTCAACAGATAGGCTTTGGGCATGCCAATAATCTAGAATGATTAGATTTGTTCATGTATAACTTCAGTTCTGCTCTGCACGTCGACGTTGCCTCAAATCCGACGTTGCATCAGATCCATACAGTAGCCATCTGTGCTCAAATGGGATAACTATTTTTCCCAGAAAGTTCGGCTGCTGGAAAATGCATGTTTTCCTCTTTAGGTATGTGAGGGGTAAAATGCATCCGTTAACACCAAAATTTGGTAAGGAGTCTGACTTGTGGGTCCGGTTCGATAAAGAGTCCGTCTGGTGGAAGGAAGGATCTTTTCAGAGATGTTCGGCAAAGAGATCTGCGGTCGGCTATCTGCTCCAGTTCGGCAAAGGAACAGTAGAGCTGATTTTGCGGGATTGAATGGTGACGTGGCTCAATCAGGGAGAACGAATGGATGGATAGGCGATCGAGCTTAGAGATAAGTTAGGTAACGAATCCATTCGAAGTTGTACTTGACAGGGTATAAATATGACCCCTGAATGTATGTAACGAACACAATCATTCTTCAATACACACCGGCCTTGCGCCAAACCCTAGAGTCCTTTTGTCGTGTCGTCGAGTTCTTCGAGAGGGCCAATCGATCCGTCGACCTCCGTGAGTACCGGAACCTTGTATCATGTCTAGTATCATGCGGTAGATTTAGATCGATGCAAGTAGTCTTGTTACCATGCTTCGTGTCATGCGGTAGATTCAAGCTTGGTTCAAGAGGGTTTCTTGTTAGGTCATGAGCCATGCGGTGGGCTAAGATCTAGCTTGAGGCTAGTTATCGGCTCTATTGGATTTTGGCAAGATCCAATGGATTCATTAAGTTACCCCGTGTTACTTCGAGTTTTTACTTTATGTTTAGATTCATGTAACATTTTTGCCCAATCTAGATGGGTTTGGATCGGCTCACCTCTTTTGTGATCCTTGTATGGGTAGATTTCATGTTTTAACACGTGGATCTTGTGCTTTCCGATAGCCGAAACCGAATCGATCTAGGTTGTTACGTGTTGTGGGTTCAAGCTTGCCATTGTTGGTATAAATCTTGAAAGAACCGGGTATCATGCGGTAGATGCGAGGTTTTTGGGTTGCTTTAGAGCTAGTCATCCGGTGGATTAGATTTCGAATCAACTTTGATAGATTTATCCGCTTGGTAATGTTCGTTCCTTCTTCATGGACCCCGAATCGGTACGTTCGGCCGTATTCGGTTATGTTTCTCCACGAGTAAAACACGTGCGCAATTCGTGCTTTAAATAATGCGTGCTTTTAGCTTCCCATATTTAGATTATATCATGCGGTGGATAGATCTATTTGTGGAAAGTGATACGATTTCATGCAAGTTGTATCATGCGGTGGATAGATTTGTTTTGGCATCGTACCCGATGGATCTCTAAGTACCTAGGCATGCGGTAGACTAGTGCTTTGGATCTATGCATGCTTGTTTATTACATGTTTACGTTCGTGCTTTACTTTATTCATTTATTTAACATTGTTATTATGGGATCGGTCATATATCGTGTTTATGTATTGTTGACCAAACAAAGACCGATTGCCATCATGCTCACGTCATCCATTCGGCAGTATTACTTTTCCTTTTATAAGTTCCCGAATGGTTTCAATTCTTTGGCAAATAGCTTTTGCATAGCTATGCGTCATCTTGTGTGGCTTTTTAGCCGTAAATATGGAACTGTCTGGTACCACCCGGCAAGTTCCAAGCTTTGGTATCTAACTATTTTATCTTTTGTTAATTTTCAGGAAAAATTGACTGGCATGTCATCGTCACTCTTTGCGCGTGCGAAGCCAGCTTGTTCGGCTTGCTGTGTGTTTGGCGCTAGTTGCACTTTTTGCGTCAACACACTTTTTGGCACGCCCAGTGGGACACAGCCGAATAGATTCAAGATGCCCGAAATCGGAGACCTCATGGATGTCAACCTTGAAGATCTCTCTCCCGAGCAGCGGCAGCAACTCCAGGATGTCATGGACCAGTTTCAGCAGAAATGTCTGCTGTCATTCAAGAAAAATAGAAGCGGCGTCCCGTATTTGAAGAATGAGATGCCCAGGGTGTTGCTACCGGGGAGAGCGATACCACGGCTCGGCGGGGAGAAAGAGGAGTGCATGCGAGTATTCCAAGAATCTGCGGACTACATGCTTAGCAAGCACAACAAAGCTTTCCTCGGTGCGCTTCGGTAGATGATGGTGGCCGTCTTTGGCCGGGCATGGAACAAGCGTTCGGCAAGGCACCCATCCGGGGGGGCACCGTGGAGCCGGGCGAGTCAAGCTCTCCAACCGGCGTGACGGAGCCGGCCACGGCGGCCTCCTCCTCGGAGCTCCCGGAAGTCAAGCGTTCCGGCCTCCTCCACGGGCACCGGGGGTCGGCCCGATTCGGCCCCCATTACAAGCTTCAAGAGGGCGACCAATTCGGCCACCGCCACAGAGCAGCACGGGTCAGCCTGTGCAACAGCCGAATCCGTACCAGCCTACGTATGGAGATCTAGCGTTCGGCTCGCCTGGAGCCCCACTTGCTTCCGGCCACAGGATTGCGCCGGCGACCAACTGGTTGCAGAGGAACTTGTATGGCGGAGGCTATCATGAGGTGGTAAACTACGGAGCATTTGACGCCTTCCCACATCCAGGATACGCGCCGGTGCAGCACACAAGAGGATGACGCCACGGCGCGAAAAATGGCCGAATTGATGCAAAATCGGTTCGGCCTCAAGCCAAAAATGCAAGGACCCGCCTATAAGCCACCGTTCCCGAAATGGTACTACAATGTGCTCTTGCCGCCAAGGGTGAAGCCGCCAACGAGTTCACAAAATTTTCGGTGCAAGACGACACGAGCACGGTCGAGCACATCGCTCGTTACCTCATGCGGCTCGGGGAGTGCTCGGTGAGGAGACATTCGGGGTCCGCTACTTCCCCGCATCAACGACGGGTCCAACGTTCCGGTGGTTCTCGTCCCTACCCCCTGAATCAGTTGCCAGATGGAAGGACTTAGAGCGGAAATTCCACGCTCATTATTTCAGTGGCAGCTCGGAGAAGAAGTTGATCGACCTTGCCACCCTGAAGCAGAGGCACAGCGAGACGCCGCTCGAATTTCTTAGAAGATTCAGGGAGGTTAAAGGCATGTGCTTCTCGCTTAACTTGCCAGACGACCAGTTGGCTGATATGGCCGTCGCCGGGATGTTGCCAGCCGTGCGTGAAAAGTTGTTCGGGATGGAGTTTGAGAATGCGGGCCGCCTATCGCGAAGCTATCACCGATGAGCAATCAGGCGTATGGCTTTAAGAAGGATGCCAAATTTGGCAAGCAGCATGACGTCGCTGACGTCTACAACCAGTTCTTGGACAAGGCTGATCTGTTCGAGGATTCTGATGAGGAATTGGATGTAGCCGCAGCAGAGATCATGTGGGGGAAGGAGCCTTTGACAATGAATCAGCGCTGGGTCAAGCAGACCAAGGGCACTTATGATTTTGATATCACGAAGGCTGATAAATTGTTCGAGCTCTTAGTGAAGGAAGGCCGAATCAAGCTGCCTGAGGGGCATTCCATGCTTCGGCCCGATGGAGTTAAAGCAAAACGTTACTGTGGCTTCCACGACCGGGATTCGCACTCCATAAATGATTGCGGGGTCTTCGGGATGAGGATCCGAAGGCCATCCGGGAGGGTCACCTTAAGTTCGACAAAGAAATGAAGCCGGATGGCCACCCCTTCCCTCAGAACATGGTGGGCTTTTCTGTTAACGTGATAACAGCCGAGGAGAAGGGAAAAGTCAAGGTCTTGACCTCAGCCAGGTCTAGACAAGATGGAGCAGTGGACCCAGAGCGCCAAGTGACTCTGGAACAGGTGCAAGGTGAAGCCCCCCGCATTCTTAGGAGTCACATCGAAATTGGGGAGTCATCCAGAGCCAAGCCCAGGGTGACATCGCGCATCCTCCTCAACAAGTGGCAGCGCCAGATGGAGAAAGAGCGCTACCAGAAGCACAGAGCTGAGGAGGAAAGGCGCAGAGCTGAGGAAGAAGCGCGCAGAAGGGACCAGGAGCAATACACGCGCGAGCAAGAGCGCGCACACTGGGGATGTGCCTTCTTCAGGCATTGCTGGAATGAGGGGTTGAAGCTGCCCACGTTGAAGAACTGTCCTGAATGCAGTGACAGGTATTTTGAGTACAGGCAGGAGACTGCCAATCGCCGATCCGTCCACGAGAGAATTGGAAGGATCCAACCTAATGGGGATCGGCGCCAAAAAATTGAAGTCATTGATCATCCTAGGAAGCGGCAAGCTGACCTCAGATGGGCTGATCAAGAGGAGGATGAAGATGACTACGTCTGGCAGAAGGGGCAATGGTGCCCGCCCGGCCTGAGGAGGAGCCAGAAAAGACGGGTCCAGCGCTTGAGGAACCGCGAGTTGAGGCAGGCTGGAATCCAGACGAGGCAGGTGTGGCGCCCCAAAGATCAACCTGAAGGATCGAAGCGTTCGGCTCCAACATGCATGGTATACTTTCTGCCGAACGAATTCATGGCTCCTGCTAACCAGGTTGTGCGGGGAGGAAGCGGCCCTAGATGATGAGCGAAGCCGAGGGGATGCGGCACAATTGGTGCCGGCCCAGCGAGCAATCTTCGACAAGCCGGCCAAGAATCGACATATGAGGCCGCTGTACTTGAGAGGATACGTCAATGGCAAGCCATTGACAAAGATGTTCGTCGATGGTGGAGCGGCAGTCAACGTAATGCCGTACACCACCTTCAGGAAGCTTGGCATGGGCCCGAGCGATTTGACGCCTACGAGTATAATCCTCAATGACTTCGCTGGGAACCCTTCAGATACCAAGGGGTGTGCTCACGTGGATTTGATGATCGGATCCAAGACGCTGCTCACTACCTTCTTTGTCATCGAAGGCAAGGGGGCCTACGTCTGCTGCTTGGGCGGGGCCGGATTCATGCTAATCGTTGTGTCCCGTCCACCATGCATCAACGACTTATCCGGTGGGTGGACGATGAGATTGAGGTCGTCCCGGAAGGATGACTCCGTGAGCGTGGCAAACATGGAACCAGCCTTACGGGAGTACCGGGGTATTGATTGCTTCTCGGGGCAAAGACGGGGGGAAGGTCTGTTGAACTCGTCGGCAATGATCAACGGCCGATTCAAGCGGTCGGCTCTTATAGCAATTTTTAATGGAGAACCCCGTAGACGGTGCGATGGCAAGCTAGGGCGGGGATTCATGTCATCGATAAATTGGAAGAGGTTGACATTGGAAACGGTGATAAGCCAAGGCCGACATTCATCGGCGCGGGCTTGCGGCGGACTTCGGGGGAGAATTAATTAAGCTTCTCAAGGAATACAAAGATTGCTTCGCACGGGATTATTCGGAGATGCCTGGATTGGATCGTTCTATCGTCGAGCATCGGTTGCCAATCAAATCTGGTTTCAAACCATACAAGCAACCACCCCGGAAGATCTACAAGGATGAAGTATTGGCCGATGTGAAGAAGGAAATTGAAAGATTACTTGATGCAAACTTCGTTCGGCCATGCAGATATGCGGAGTGGATTTCTAACATCGTCCCTGTGTACAAGAAGAATGGAAAAATGAGGGTCTGCATAGATTTCAGGGACCTGAACAGAGCTACTCCGATGGATGGTTACCCAATGCCTATTGCCGATTTGTTGATTGACGCGCGGTGGACACAAAGTCATCGGTTTCATGGATGGTAATGCGGGTTACAACCAAATCTTCATGGCAATAGAAGACATATCAAAGACGGCCTTTAGATGTCCTGGTCATATAGGCCTGTTTGAATGGATAGTCATGACGTTTGGGTTAAAGAATGCCGGTGCAACTTATCAACGGGCCATGAATTATATTTTTCACGAGTTGATCGGCAAAGTTGTGGAAATCTACATTGATGACGTGGTAATCAAGTCCCTGAGTCATGACACGCATTTGGAAGATGTGAAGAGGACCTTGGAGTGCACTCGGAAGCATGGTTTGAAGATGAATCCAAACAAATGTGCTTTTGGGGTATCAGCTGGAGAATTCTTGGGGTTTTTGGTCCACGAAGGGGGAATTGAAGTTAGCAAAAAGAGCATGAAGGCCATTGATGAAGTTGTTCCTCCAACTAACCTCAAGGAGTTTTAGTCAACGCTCGGCAAGATCAATTTCGTAAAAAGATTCATATCGAATTTGTCACGAAGGTCTTGCCATTTTCTCCGTTGTTGAAGTTAAAGAAAGATCGAAGTTTATTTGGGGCGACGAACAACAAAAGGCTTTCGATGAGATCAAGCGGTACATGAAGGAGCCACCGATCTGGTTCCTCCCCGGTGAAACAAGCCTTTCAAGTTGTACGTGGCGGCCGATACCCAAACCATTGGATCGGCCCTTATTCAAGAATTTGAAGGAAAGGAGCGGGTAGTAGCTTATCTTAGCCGAAAACTACTTGATCCCGAAACCGAGGTATTCGAAACCGTGGAGAAACCGTGTCTTTGCGTGTACTACTCGTGTACAAAGTTTCGGCACTACCCGTTGAATGCCGAATGCACCTTGTGTATTCCAAGTTTGATGTAATAAAACATATGTTATCTATGCCAATTTTGAACGGCCGGATTGGCAAGTGGATTTTAGCTTTATCGAGTTCGAGCCGAAGTTCGAATCGGCAAAAGCCATCAAAGGTCGGATCATTGCCGATTTTATAACCGAACACCGTGATCCGTCAATTGATCTCGCTTGAGATTACCCCTTGGGCTTTATTTTTTGATGGGTCATCATGTGGTAAGGGTGGGGGAGTAGGGATCCTCTTGATTTCTCCTAGAGGTGAGATGTTTGAATTTGCCATCCCTATTCAGCCCCACCGTCACAAATAATCGAGCCGAATACGAGGCATTACTTCGAGGGCTTCAATACTTGAGAGAAGCGAGGGCCGTTTCGGTTGAAGTTTATGGAGATTCGGAGCCGGTGATCAAGCAACCGAACGGCCAATACGAGTGTAAAAGTGAAGCGCCGAGGAGTTACTACGAAGAATGCGGGGAAATCTTGAAGAGCTTCCCGTTGGTGACTCTACAAAGACATCCCTAGGGAACATAATGAAGAAGCAAACGAAGTGGCTCAAAGCGCCTCTGGTTACAAAGAGAGCCAAGAAGCGTTTGCTGCAGAGGCGTGTGCACTGGGGACGGATCTTGCAGAAGATGATTGGAGGAAAGAGATCGTTGATTACTTGAGGGATCCATCCCGAAAGGTCTCTAGGAAGCTCAGGTACAAGGCCATAAAGTTCGTTCTTCTGGATGATAATTTATTCTATAAATCATTAGATGGGGTATTATTACGCTGCCTGGGTCCAGAAGAAGCCAAGAACATGATGAGCGAAGTGCACGATGGGATATGCGGAGCACACCAATCGGCCTACCGTATGAAGTGGGTTATTAGACAAGGCTGGATGCTTTTGGCCGACGATATTAGAGGACTGCTTTGAGTATTACAAGGGATGTCAGGATTGCCAAAGGTTTGGGAATATTCAAAGGGTCCCTGCATCAGCATTGAATCCCATCATCAAGCCGTGGCCATTCAGGGGTTGGGGTATAGACTTGATTGGCCAAATTAATCCACCATCTAGCAAGGGGCATAAGTTCGTGCTTTTGGCTACAGATTATTTCACTAAATGGGTTGAGGCGATCCCACCGAAGAAGGTGACGTCAGAAAACATGATTGAATTCGTCAAGGAGCACATCATCTATCGATTTGGAATCCCTCGGACAATCACCACCGATCAAGGGGCACAATTCGTGTCACCTGGAGTTCGCAGAGTTTGCCGAAAGCATGGGGATCAAATTGTTTAACTCTTCTCCTTATTATGCCCAAGCTAATGGTCAAGCGGAGGCTTCTAACAAAATCATGATCAAGCTAATACAAAAGAAGATCGATCGAAGCCAAGAAGGTGGCATTCGGTTCTCGGTGAAGCACCTGTGAGCTTACCGAATGGCCCCCCATGGAGCTACAAAGACCTCTCCTTACGAGTTGGTTTACGGGCACCACGCGATTTTGCCTTGGGAGATGCAATCGGATTCAAGAAGAGTGGTGCTGCAAAAGGACTTGAGCTCCAAGGATTACAATGGTCTAATGATGGACGAGCCGTAGGATTTACATATGATCCGCCTCGGGGCCCCGGAAAACACCGAGAAAAACAAGGCGTGGGTTGCCAAGTACTACAACAAGAAGGTAAAAGTAAGGCAATTTGCGAGAAGGCGATCTAGTTTGGAAAGCGCTATTGCCGATTGGAACTAAATACAGTGAATTCGGCAAATGGTCCCCTAACTGGGAAGGACCTTTCCGTGTGGTCAGATGCGTCCCTGGTAATGCACACATATTGAAAACTTTGGTAGGAGAAGAATTTTCCGCTGCAATAAATGGAAGATATCTGAAGAAATATTATCCTAGCATTAAGATCGATCGATGATTACACACATCGACACGAGAGATAGCCGGCGCTCAAGAATGAGGCCGCCTTCAGAACAAAAAATCCATAAACAGAAGAAATGGCCAGTGCCTAGATGCATTGCCCTTAGCACAAACATTACAACTGCTTCTTGCAGGTTTACATCTAACAACCCTAGTGGTCAGATCCTCAAGGAGGAGGGAAGCAGAAGGCGTGGAGGAAGAAGCGAAAGTATGATTCGGTCTTTTCTTTACTTCTTCGGTGCTCCCTCTTCAGTTGTTCCAGGACCACCGTAACGGCAACTTGGAACGCATGGGGGTGACCATGGTTGGCGGCCTCCACCAAGCTCTCCCGAGTCGTTTTCGGGTTGTTGTACCCGTTAGAGACATCGAAGCGGAGGGATCGATGTTAGGGGCAAGAAATCCAAATGCAGGCATGAGGTCAAGAAGAAGTCAGAAGCGTTTACCCCCTACTAGTGCCTCCAGAGCCATGCGACGCTCACGCTCGGCTTGGCAACGGGCGGTGATGTCCCTGAGGCCGTGCTCCAGGTGCCGAACGCGGCGGCGCAGTTGATGGTTGGCCCTCTGTTCAGGCGTGGCATCCTCTGCCTCGAGGGAGGAATCGGAGGAGATGTACTCCGGCACATCTTCGGTCCCGATGATTTCTTCAGGGAGCAAATCAAGACTGGAAGAGGAAAAGAAGAGAACATGAAGCGCGAGATCATGTGGAGAACGGGGATTAGATCAAGGAAAAACTCACCTTCGAATCGTGCGCTTCTTTGATGAGCTGCTCTCCTGGGGTTGCTTGCCCTTGTCCATGGCTTTGGGGTTTTCTCCGCTAAGGACGGGGGGAGAGATGAGAAATGATGGATGAGTGCACGAGTGGATTTGCGGGGCATCCCGGCGGGGCTATTTTATTGACCGAAGGGGTGCATTGGGAGTGATGACCGGCCCGTACGCACTGTTGGAATACCAAACGGCAGGGTTTTTTCCCAAGTGCGAAGGGTTTTGCTTGAACAGTGTTTATGGATTGCCGAATCAGGATCTTCTGTGGATTTTGCGCCAAGGGGCAGTTGTTCTCGCGCGTTCGGCTCAAGATAGTTCCCGGATGCATTCAAAGAAAACAAGATTCACGGATGCAAAATGTAAAGGGAGTCATCACAAAACAAGCACGAAATTCAGAAGTTCTTCATTTATTGCCGATATTTACACATCCCTAATACAATCTAGTCGAAGAGCCTGTTCAACACAGATTGGGGATGAGTAATTTCGGCAATGGCGTCGCCATGGCCATCAAGGCGCTCCAGGATGAGCTCGATCTCCTCAATGTCCTCGGCGCGCCGCCCGGAAGTCGCGCGGCTGGTGGAGTAGTCGACGTCCGTGTGCGTCGCCATGGCGGCCAGGCCCAAGGTGGTGCCCAGACGAACGCCATGGGTGGCCACCTCGTCGACACGGTGCTCCACCGCGGCAAGGCGCTCCGCCGGCGTGTCACCACGGGCATTCACCTTCTCGGCCGGTTTTGCTCTACCGGCGCCTTTGGCCGGTTGAGCTCGGCATCGCAGTCGCAAAGAGCAAGAAGAAAAAGATTAGCATCAAAAGCCGGGTTGGATCAAGAACTGCTTTCAGAGCCGTACCATCGATGGCTTCCAGTAGCTGTTTGCGCTGGTCCTCCCATTCCAGCTCGGCTATGCCCGCCTTCTTGGAAACGTCTTCTAGCTCACGCGGGACGCCTCCGGCTCCTCCTTGAAGCGGAGGGCATCGACCTCCCCGTACGGCACAGGGGAGTGGCCATCGGACTCCGAGGAGTCGTCTGGAAGAGGTTGATTGCCCGGCGCGGGAGACGGATTCCACCGAATCAATGCAGAAAGAAGATGGTCGTCAAGACAAGAAGAAGATCAAAAGTCGAATCAAAAAGGAGGAATCGACGATCATTGCCTCCCGCGCGCATTGGCGCTCGCTCCCCTCTGCCTCGTCGGAGGCGCGGCGGCGGTTGAGGCGGCACACCATGGTGGCTTGGGATGTGCCTTTTTTGAAGAGAGGAATAGTCGAGATTGGCAAAGATTCGAGAGCTAGAAGGCACCGGTGGAGAGCTAGGGGCACCTACGGTTGCATTTATAGGCACGGCAAGATGAATCGTGGCTTCGAGTCGTGGCTTTGGATCGTGGCGCATATCCCAAGAAAATCGGAAGGTGGAAAGGTTTCCTTGGCCAGCCCGCCGACGGGTCGCTTGGAGTTCTAGGCTGAGTCACATTCAGTTGATTGGTTCGGCTAAGGAGAATCAAAGTGCCATTCGGGAGTTGGCGTTTCTTTGCCGAATGGGTCGTTCAGCATTATATTTGAAGGTACGCAGAAGAAAAGAAACAAATTACAAGAAAATGCCACAAGAACGGCCAATTCGGTTATACATCAATAGGGGCATTCAAATGTTCAGATGTTTCGCAATCACACCACGGGCATTGGATGCGCGCGCGAAATTGTCCAACGGCTCCGGCAATCTTTTTGAGCACCAGACAGGTTGGTGAGTTCTGCATCGCATTGCTCTATCTTGGTGATAGCCGATCTTGCTTCCTCCTGGGTCTTTTCTATCAATCCAGGAAGCTCGGCTATTTTCTTTTTATCAGCCTCTATCTCAGCTGACAGGCTTCTCAGCTCCGCTTCTAGAGCAGCTTTCTTGGCAATTTTCAGATCACAAGAAGCCTGCAGATTAGTCAATGTGTCTCTGTGGCTCTCTGTTTGGGATTGCGCCCCGTTCATGGCTTGTTCAGCATCAGATCTCTTCTTTTCGATAGCCGGACGGGAACGCAGTTTCCTCAAAGCATGTCTTATGGGCGCGTAAAGGACGTCTAGGCCACAGATGGATACCAGAGGAGCGCTGATATCCTCGGGAAGTTCTTGGGCCGATGGATTCAAGCATCTCCTCGAAGTGATCAAGATCTTTGAGCCGATCTTGTGCATCTCTTTCTAGCCGGCAACAATTTCTCGAAGCTTTGCTAGCACCTCATCCGACGGAGGTGGGTGCATCCCTTCCATCGCCTCGGCAAGCTGGATTGGGCCCCGACGGCGGGCTTGATGATGATGGAGCCCGATCCTAAGAAGCCGTATTGCCGAGTTAGAGGTGCTAAAAGTAAAAATAGCGAGAGTTGAGTGCAAATTATTACCTCGTGGCCGATTTCTTGAGCGGGGGGTAATCACGGGTGAAGGAGGTGCTCCGGGTAGAGCTGAAGCTTCCAAGTTAGAAGGTGTTGATGCGATTCTTTGGGAGTTCATGGGCTTCGGGCGATGAGAAGTCGGATCCATCTCTGTTGGGATTGGAGTCGGCTGGCGTGACCAACGGGTGATTGTACCCTTGGAGGACTTGATGGCTCGGTCTGGATTGGGAGACTCATCTCTGGAGAATTCATTGCTTCTGCAGAGGGTGATGAAGATGAGATCTCCACTGGGATAGGTAATTCAACCCTGGGTGGACTTGCTTGTTGAGCCACTGGGACATCAACCAGTTGTTCTTCCAATGTTTCTTCTGCAAATGTCAAGTCACAAGGGTAAATGCCAGTGTTCATCATTAAAAGAGGACAATAAAGGTCATACCTGTGGATGGGGCATTGGCAGGTTCTGACACTGAAGGTTGCTGAGCTCGGTCCGAGAATGCACAAAGAGATAATTTATCGAGAACGAGTAATCTTGGGGTCAAGAAGGTAAAGGATTTTACCTCAACAAGGATTTTCTTGATAGTTCTCCTCCTCTTGGCATTTGGAGGAGCAACCAGAGATAAACCTTGCCTCCTGTCAGCAGCAAGGCTAGAGAGGCTGGGGTCTGTTGTAGCAAACCTGGCCATTAACTGAGCCAGAGTTGTGGACTTGAATCCCAGTGCTGAGATTGGGCCTACAGGATTGTAGGTGATATTCCTGGCTCGAGGGGCAGGCACTGTGTTCTGTGGAATCAAAAGAATGAGGTCAGAATCATGATTGAGAGGAGAAATGTCTGATCCAAAGGTTCATTATGTTACCTCTGAAGTTGGCAGGAAATCAGGCATCAACTCTGCACAGAACACGTGTACAGGCTCACTGAAGATGTGATCGTGGAATTCTTGCCACCGGGGAATTGAAGGTGGGATGAGTTAAGGTTATAGGCACAAAAGACCAGGTATAGACGGTGGGATCGCACACATAATTGAAGACTCGCTGTTTGTGCATAGGTTCTTTGATTTCCTCCCCGGGCTTAAGGAATTCATGCGAGAAATAGCCTTGGGGGCATCCGGCCACATCCAAGTTGCCGGGCCATTGTATTAGGCGATAATATTCATAAGTGCTACGATTCTCGCCTTCATCCATTGAATTCGGCGGGAAGTATACATGGGCGGATTATGATGTTGAAGATTTCAAGAAATCTCCCATCTTAGCGACCGGCTCAAAGGAGAATTCAACGGGGAAAGTCAAGGTGTCATTATCCAGATAGGGGAGCCAGAGAGGATTCGGGAAACCTTTGAAGAATAGTTCAAAAAGGTTGGGCCGATGTCTTGCTTCGAATAAGAACAGTTGAAGCCGCTTCTCCATAACTCTGGCATCCCCTGGTAGCATTGTTTTCTCCTTCAGGGTGATTGGATGAAGGGAAAAGCCTGGTGTTCAAATCAACACCAACAATTTGGTGCAGGTGGAGCTGCAGCCATATCTGAACGAACCACCAAGGGCCGTTGACACATGCTATCCTTTGGCTAGTGTACATCTGAGTAACGGTTTGGTGAAGCATATGGTATACACTGCCGAGGAAGAATTTCCCAAGAGGAAGGCAGTTGCCACTGGCCAAATGAGACGCCATTGCAATATGGTTCAAGGTAGGCTCGTTGGCTTTGCCACAGAAGACAAATCTGCACAGCCACATATTCAGAAATGCTCTATATTCAACATCACCAAGGGGATTGTCTTTCATGTGCTTCAAGATGTAATTCTTATATCCGTTCCCTCGTCTTTACCCCTATTTGCCGAGAAGAATTCTTGAATTTCCAAGGCTGAATAGACCCCTGTGATGTCAAGGCCGGTAATCATATACACATCGGCCGGGGTTGGAGACATTGGGCCATGGCCAAAAAGGAAAGCGTTGACGCCGTTTGACCAGAAGTGGCGGTGCGCTATCGGGAGGTCTTCGTTCTTGGGGGTCTCAGCCACGGATAACTCCAAGCACTGGGCGATACGGAGGGTATCCAGGTTGGTCAATCCGCTCTTGTCTGCGAGAATCCTCCGGTACCAAGTCTTCCAGCCTGCGATTGGAGGTAAGGGCCAGTTCTTAAAAGCGTCTTGCCACTGAGGAGGTGGAGATAGAGCTGCTTTGAAGGGGATTCTCTGAGATTCAGCTGCGATGAAATCTCGAGGGTCAGAGTTCCCTACAGGACCAAGGTAATAGGATCTCGAATTGGCCTCAGTGCGAATCAGAAGTTCAGTGGAAGGCTCCTGAAGCAAAAGCGGAAGAAGAAATATCGGGTGAAATTGAAAACCTAAATGCCGAATGAGGATTACGGGGGAGAAATTTACCCGAGCATCCTCGGTTTTGAGCCGCCATTGGGGCTTTGAGCTCGGAACAAGGGGATCTAGGGTTTGGATCCGGATGGAGATTCCGGCGGATTGCGAAGAACGGTGTTGACGGATTTGATTTGAGGTATTCGTGGGCGGAGTCAATTGTGGAACAAAATTACTTTTATCCCACAATTGAAGGGGCATGTGTTAACACCAAAATTTGGTAAGGAGTCCGACTTGTGGGTCCGGTTCGATAAAGAGTCCGTCCGGTGGAAGGAAGGATCTTTTCGGAGATGTTCGGCAAAGAGATGCGCGGTCGGCTATCCGCTCCGGTTCGGCAAAGGAACAAGAGGGCGATTTTGTGGGATTGAATGGTGACGTGGCTCAATCAGGGAGAACGAATGGATGGATAGGCGATCGAGCTTAGAGATAAGTTAGGTAACGAATCCATTCGAAGTTGTACTTGATAGGGTATAAATATGACCCCTGAATGTATGTAACGAACACAATCATTCTTCAATACACACCGGCCTTACGCCAAACCCTAGAGTCCTTTTGTCGTGTCGTCGAGTTCTTCGAGAGGGCCAATCGATCCGTCGACCTCCGTGAGTACCGGCAACCTTGTATCATGTCTAGTATCATGCGGTGGATTTAGATCTGATGCAAGTAGTCTTGTTACCATGCTTCGTGTCATGCAGTAGATTCAAGCTTGGTTCAAGAGGGTTTCTTGTTAGGTCATGAGCCATGCGGTGGGCTAAGATCTAGCTTGAGGCTAGTTATCGGCTCTATTGGATTTTTGCAAGATCCAATAGATTCCTTAAGTTACCCTGTGTTACTTCGAGTTTTTACTTTATGTTTAGATTCATGTAACACTTTTGCCCAATCTAGATGGGTTTGGATCGGCTCACTTCTTTTGTGATCCTTGCATGGGTAGATTTCATGTTTTAACACGTGGATCTTGTGCTTTCCAATAGCCGAAACCGAATCGATCTAGGTTGTTACGTGTTGTGGGTTCAAGCTTTCCATTGTTGGTATAAATCTTGAAAGAACCGGGTATCATGCGGTAGATGCGAGGTTTTTGGGTTGCTTTAGACCTAGTCATCCGGTGGATTAGATTTCGAATCAACTCTGATAGATTTATCCGCTTGGTAATGTTCGTTCCTTCTTCATGGACCCCGAATCGGTACATTCGGCCGTATTCGGTTATGTTTCTCCACGAGTAAAACACGTGCGCAATTCGTGCTTTAAATAATGCGTGCTTTTAGCTTCCCATATTTAGATTATATCATGCGGTGGATAGATCTATTTATGGAAAGTGGTACGATTTGATGCAAGTTGTATCATGCGGTGGATAGATTTGTTTTGGCATCGTACCCGACGGATCTCTAAGTACCTAGACATGCGGTAGACTAGTGCTTTGGATCTATGCATGCTTGTTTATTACATGTTTACGTTCGTGCTTTACTTTATTCCTTTATTTAACATTGTTATTATGGGATCGGTCATATATCGTGTTTATGTATTGTTGACCAAACAAAGACCGATTGCCATCATGCTCACGTCATCCATTCGGCAGTATTACTTTTCCTTTTATAAGTTCCCGAATGGTTTCAATTCTTTGGCAAATAGCTTTTGCATAGCTATGCGTCATCTTGTGTGGCTTCTTAGCCATACAAGCTTAGCCATACGTCATCTTAGCCGTAAATATGGAACCATCCGGTACCACCGTAAGTTCCAAGCTTTGGTATCTAACTATTTTATCTTTTGTTAATTTTCGGGGAAAAATTGATCGGCACGTCATCGTCACTCTTTGCGCGTGCGAAGCCGACTTGTCCGACTTCTTTGTGTGTTTGGCGCTAGGTGCACTTTTTGCGTCAACGGCATCGGCGGTAAATTAGTAGCTTTGGCATCTACCAACAAAAACTGGGAACTGTGATGTAGCATCAGCATCCCAAGTTCCCAATTGTGCTTAGTAGGGTGCATTTGATTCACAAGTGTACAAGCAATTGGAAGCTTATTTTCATATTGCTAGCACCGACATTTCTAGGGCCATCCACTTTGGTGATTATAGCCTTATAACAATTTGTTGTAATTTTACAATAGTCAAATAACGAATTCCTCTTGCCATCCCTTTTCTATTGCCATGTCTTCTGAACTTCCCATTGTGCTTATATCACCTTAAGCTGCCCTATTTCTTCCCCTCTTCCCGAGTTAGTGATTTTGGCTGGCCTTATTTCTTTTGCACGGTGAGAATGGATAGCACGCATGCCATTCATCCAGGCAGACACAGAAGCTTTTCTCCTCTACATCTACTGTTTCTTTTTAATAACTATGAATGACTCTCCATGATTCGATTTGTGTTGCACCGGTAATGCAAATGAACATGAGATGTTCTTTATGCGCGTTTAGTAAAGTTGGATATATTGCACACATTTAGTTGTTTGCCACTAAGATTAGAAATGTACTCCCTCCGGTTCCATATTAGAAGTCGTTTAGGACAGCGACACGGTCACCAAAGCACAACTTTGACTTCTCTTTTCTATAAAAATATTTATTGGAAAGTTATATATGTATATTTCTATGAAAGTAATTTTCAAAGATAAATTTATTTATATGATTTTCACATTTCCAAACTCAACAACTTAAAAGTTATTCACGATTTATATTCTCATCAATGTTTGACTTAAATCTTGTCAAAACGACTTCTAATAGGGAACGGAGGGAGTATCTCGTGTTGCTAGTAGCAACGCAAAGGCATTTTCATGGTAAATAAAGAAAATTCTATGCAGCCTGTTCGGTTGGTTGGTGGTGATGGCTAGTCTTGGTTCGTTACGAGACAAAGCCAATCCTTCTTGGTGCGTTCTTAGTGGGCATTTCTTTGTGAGAGAAAAGTACTGCTGCGTGGTGGGTGATAAGCCAGGCGAACAGGGCGCTCCGCATGGGTACCCTCACCACCGGAACTCGCCGTCCCCAACCAGCCGTCTCCGCGCTCTGACACACTGCTTTCTCCTCCCGAATTCATGGCCTCCGCCTCACCTTCCGTCCTCGCCCGCTCTCCCACCGCCTAGCATTCTAGGGTTTCGGATTCCGAGTTCGAGGCCGCCGCCGCCGCTGCCGCGGTCCGCAATGCGTGACTCGCCGGAGCAGGTCGTGAGGGAGGTCGGGAAGCGCCTCGCACATCCGCGTCTAGGCAAGGACGCCCTCGTCAAGCTCCTCAAGGTAACCGCTGCTCCATTCCACCCGCTTCTCTCGTGGCTCATTTGCTCCTCGACCTAACCCAGCGCGATTCCGTTAGGATGCAGGGAAGTGAATGCAGCCTAGTGAGCCTACTGATAGTTTTCAGTGAATTTGAATACCAAGTTGCAACACATAGTGATTTTCGTCTGATAGCGCAGTAGTACTAAAGAAGTTGCGTGTAATATATACCAGCAGAGGATATCATGTCTGGCCACTATGGTGTTTATGTTTGAGTGCGTAGATATTCAAGAGTTGGGGTTTCTGAATTGGGGCTGATTTGTGGTGATTATTGTTAATCATAAATACCCCCCCCCCCCCCCCCCCCAAAAAAAAAACTGAAATTAGTTTGTTCTAAGGTTATTTTCAAATGTAGGGGATAAATTGCTGAATTTAGGGTTATTTGCCAACTTGAAGCAGCAGAAAAGCATTCTGAAATTCAGTTAAAGTGCTTTGGCACTGCCTGCCATTCCATCTTTGCTTTCTTTCTGAACTGCTATAGCTGAAGGAAGCTTCTACACATGAAGATTTAGATGCAGAATGAAAGGACCTATGAGGCATGGTCATACTCATCTGTAAATTGACAGCGAGTCGTTTCAATGATTTATTAGCTTTTCACTTCTTGTGCAATTGTTGTTTGATCATCAAGTT
The DNA here is from genome assembly GCA_947561735.1 of Cenchrus americanus. Classification (NCBI taxonomy): domain Eukaryota; kingdom Viridiplantae; phylum Streptophyta; class Magnoliopsida; order Poales; family Poaceae; genus Cenchrus; species Cenchrus americanus. The sequence continues at coordinate 13,186,549 of OX387244.1, forward strand.
GTTTAATCAGTAAAGCCTAGCATGGTTTTTTTCATGGAACTAGCCTTAGAGTTACACATTATTAATTCGTAGTCAAGTTGGATAACCATAATGATGAAAAGGTCAACTAAGAGTGGAGTAATATTATTTACTTATCTAACATACTTTTTTTTATCTGCAGCAAGCTGAAAATGCATTATCAGAGCTTAGTCAATCATCCTCTCTGCAGGATGCTCTTCAGGCTTTGAGTAAATCTCTAGTCCAGACCACTTTACTCAACCATAAGGACAAGGATGTCAAACTTCTTGTTGCGGTTTGCTTTATTGAGGTTATGCGGGTCCTCGCACCTGATCCACCTTTTAGTGATGAAATATTTAAGGTACTTAACAGTCATGCCACTTTTGTGCTACTGTATTTTGTGATGTGAAATACTACCTAATAGTTACATCTTTTTAAACAAAATATCTAAAAACTTCATTACTTTTGAGAATTAGTGAACAATAACAATTTGATCAAGGACCGCACTCAATAACACTTGGTTAACTGTTCTTCTACAGGAAATATTTAGGCTATTTATCAGCATATTTGCAGACCTTGCTGAAACTAGCAGTCCATATCTCACTAGAAGGATGAAGATTTTAGAAAATGTTGCTGCGCTTCGATGTTCTATGATTATGCTTAATATTGGCTGTGAGGACTTGATACTTGATATGGTCAAAATTTTCTTCTCATTAGTGAGGTACAAGTAAATCTATCGCTGATTGCTACTCTCTTATACTTTGATCAAACCATTATTCAAATTTGATGCATTTGTCTATAATGTTGCTTCGCAAATGCAGTTGTTCTTTGTTAAGCATATTTTAGTAGTACTTGTGAGATGTGGTTTAAACATTTTTTTCTAATACATTTATCAGCTTATTTTCTGTCCACTTAACTTTTTATGGAGAAATCTAAATCTAGGAGCTGCCAGGTCGCCAAGACTTCCAATACTGTATCCCAAAAGTGCACCATTGTATGCCTATTTAAAGAAAAACAATATAATGGGACAAATGTGATTTACTTGATGGAGTGGGTTCAACAAATTTGACTTGACAACCATAGAACTGTGCCGGTGTGCATGCTAAGCATTTATCTGCATTCCCTACTTCAAACTGGAACACTCATTTTTCTTCATTTATAGTCTTTTCTTTTTCACTTAAGATTATGATTGAAATGCCATTCCTTCAATTCTGTTACCATGCTTGTATTGTTGCATGCTTGGGTTTTGATGACTAGGCTACTCCCCCCGTTCCGAATTGTAGGTTGTTTTGCATTTCTAGGTGCATAATTTTTGCTATGCACCTAGATAGTCTATGTCTAGATGCATAACAATGTGAACCTTGAAAAACTAAAATGATGTACAATTTGAAACAGAGAGAGTATTTTATTTGTCTTGAAGGTTATTATTTGCCATGTGAACTCACTATTGCTGAAAACATAGTTGAAGCACTAAAATTCCGGATAACTCATTAATTTCTGTAAGAAATGATATTCAATAGATATGGTCAAATTTTCATGAGAGAATTCTGTTCCAATTTGAGGTGCAGTTCTGAAGCTAGTTAATTTCTGTTTTTTTTCAAAACATTTTTGAAGAAATAGATAACACTGAACAAATATACACATGCAATCTCACTTGTGTACTCTAGTATGATGTCTCATGCTATATCATTGCCTGACCAGATTGCTTACACTTTGACTTATTCTTGGCAACTCGCAAATTGCATTAGGTTCAATATTAATCAAGATAACACGTACATCACAACTCTATAATTATGCCATGCATTCTTCTTTTGCCTCAGAAGGCATGGCAGATCATGTGGTCAGTGGTATCGCTAAGTCATTTGTTTAATAGAATCACATATTCCAGTAAAATGTATTTTTAAAAGAGAATATTGCATTATTGTTAGCATTTTGCTTGGTATACTACATTCCTGATTCTCTATGATTTGATTTTCTCAGTTTCATATTTGTCTGCCAGATAATTGTGTGGCTCTTTAAAATATAATATGATGGCTTTAGTAACATCTTTTCTGCGAACATTTTTACAGGCAAGGTCTTCACCAGAGTGTGCGCCAAGCCATGCTATCAATTACGACGCAAATTTTGAACGAAAAAGTTACTCAACCTCTTTTGGATGTGATTTTACGCAATTTAGTAAAAGATGACAAGGTGCATTACTCATTTGTTTGTTTTTTTTTGTTTTTTTTTGCTTGCTTGTTGAAGGGATGTCTCTCCAAAGCTTATAGTTATCAGTGGTCTGGACAAATATTCATGCATGTGGGCACCTATGTTACTCATTCTTGAGTCGAAGTATATGCTCAGCTTCAGCTAACGTTTAGCTTCTTGTTTTTTGCCTGTGCAGGGAGCATCTCACAAGCTTGCTTTCGACATCATTCATGATTGTGCTAAGAAAATGGGGCCTATCATTTGCAGTTTTTTGTCCTCATGCATTTTTAACAAGGATATGCCAGTTAATGACCTCAGGAAACTACATCATAAAGTTATTCTGGAAATATTCCAGTGTGCACCCCAGATCCTTTTTGCTGTCATTCCAAACTTGACACATGAACTACTCGTATGTTGATTCTTTTTTACTTTGTACACCATTGTACTTGCATAACATTCTTCCTGAATTTATACCATCAATTTCTGCAGAGTGAGCAGGTTGATATACGGCTGGAGGCAGTCCACCTGATTGGGAGGCTTCTTGCCTTATCTAATCTTCATTTTGGTCAAGAAAACAAGGCTGTTTTTACAGAATTCCTGAGGAGATTCTCTGATAAATCTGCAGAAGTTAGAATTGCTGCAATTGATGCAGCAAAAGCTTGCTACATGGATAAATCATCTGGGGATGAAGCGCGAGAAATACTTTGTACGTCTGCTTATATGGCTTATTCTTCTATGTAGATTGATGTGTTATCACCCCTTTCATGTTGATGTTCATTTCTTTTGCAGTGTCACTTCAAGGAAGGTTACTAGATTTTGATGAAAAAGTGAGGCTCCGAGCTGTTAACACAGTCTGTGATTTAGCCAAATCAAATCTTAGCTCATTCCCTCATGAAGTGATACTGCATGCAGCTGAGAGGCTGCGTGACAAGAAGGTGAGCACGATCTGTTTGTATTTCTCAGTGCAGCTACTTCTCTAAAGTGCTTCACCCCAAACATACTTTGCAGGCATCTGTTAGAAAAAATGTAATGCATAAGTTGCTGGAGCTGTATCGGGATTACTGTGAAAAATGCTCAAAAGGAACTGCTACAGTCAACACTCATTATGAACAAATCCCAGCTAAACTTATGGTTCTTTGTTTTGATAATGATATTGTGTCCTTCAGGTTTGTTCTTTTTTTCTCCCTTTGTAGATAGGAGCTTGTCCACAGTTTTGAATTCTGGCTTCTTTATTATGGCAGGCCACAGAATATGGAACTCATATTTTCTGAAGAACTCTTTCCATCATCACTTTCTCCAAAAGAAAGAGCAACACATTGGATTGAGTTCTTTTCTTATTTCAAACCGGAGCATATTAAGGCTTTGAACATCATCTTTTATCAGAAGAGAAGGTAGATATCTCTTATTCACAACACATCATATATTAGTGCAATAACTGTACGCAACACAGTTTATGCTGAAGAAGTTTACTTTAGGTTGCAATTGGAGATGCAAGCCTATTTATCACTCCGAGCAAAGAAGGTTTGTAAATTATTAACAAATTGGCAACAACAATTGATCTTTTCTCAAAATGAAGCCTGCATGTGCTGTAGGAGGAACCTTCAGATGAAATACAGAAGACAATCGGTGCATCGTTCAGAAAGATGGCAACATCATTTCCAGATACCGTTAAAGCTGAAGAGTGCTTTCAAATTTTGCACCAGATGAAAGACAATAACATATTTAAGGATTTGATTGAATTAATCAATGATGGAACTACTTTTGCAACAGGCTGTTTGACCAGAGTAATACTCTTTTTGCCCATTTATGCTGCAAACTGTTTTATCTATCCATGGTGGTGCTATCTTGTCTTAAAATACTGATTTCTGTTATCATGAAAATCCCATCAATATCAACTTATCGGTGATGTTGTAGTTCATTGTTTCTAAATTTCACTGCACAATTTTCAGTTGTTTTATTGGCATATGTACTCCTTGGTCGTAGTTGTAGAATCTGTCCTTTTCTTTTTTCGTTCTGTAATTTAAATTCCAATTTTGATTATTTTATGATGCATTGTTTCTAAAATGTGCCTCGGTTTACTGCTCCCCCTAATATCTGCCCTTATCTTGCTGTATTATTTGCTACCATAACAGACACACAAAACTCAGTGAACAAACAGGAAGATGCCAAGATCATTGAGGAAAGAAAACATTAGCAGATTTTTTTTTCATTATATGATATTATGCGCCTTAGAGGTCTATTTATCTTTTTTTAATGATATGCATCTATTTACCATGATTGAAACACTTAGTAAATATTCCAGTGAGTAAGTCTATTACAGTTTTATAGCATTTCCACATCCTGATATACCTGTTAGTACAAAACATAATGTGAACTTTCCATCTTCAGTTTCATACTACAGGATAGGGATGTGAATTGGTGCCCCTAAGGGTCTTCACCAACCCTCTTTAGTTCAATTAATTTGACAAGTCTTCCAAAATGTCACGTGTTTTGGAAAATTACTTTAATTAACTAAATTAAAGAGGATTGATAGTGCCCCTAGGGTCACTATTTCTCACCCTCACTACAAGCGGCTAATTTAAACTCTGTTGACTGTTGGGATATAAAAACACAACATATTGATCTATTCGTTTTTTTAGACTTATAAAACGACACATTTCAAGTGTCACCCTAGTTTCTTTTATTCCTTTTCCTTCACCTGCATAAGTGCTTTTTCTAATACACATTATGGATTGTTAAAGCTTCAGAAATCTGTGCTCTTTGTGTCTGACAGTGTGTTTGCAAAATCTGCAGGATTCGTTTCTCAAGAGAATCGGACACAAACATCCATTGCACAGTTTCTTCAAAATTCTGTCTATAAAATGTTTGTACTCAATATTTAATCAGGAGATGGTCTGTGCTATCTTTGAATCTCTTTTATCCTGTGGAAATGGACTAACCGAGTACATGGAGTCTGCTTGTGATCTTTTACTGGTAAGCATATCTATGATAGTATAGAAAGCTCGGGTCCGGGTAGATTCAGCAGTTTTTGCCATCTACATCAAGTTAGAAGAGTGCATTTCAACTTTAGGCCCTCCATCCTCCCAAACATGCTCGCAGTTGATTGGGCATCCCTTAATTGCATTTGCACCAATAGTTGCAATTCCTCACCTAAATTCTCTAATAGTGGTTGAAACCTTCTGGAACTTACAGCTACATTAAAATGTAGTTGATATTGGTTACTACAGTAAACCTTATGTTACTTTATTAGGGGGTTATTTGGACACAGCCCATACTTGGGGTAGTAAATTGGACTTTTTCCTTGATACTGTGGATGAACGAAAAGGAAAAAAGATGATTTTGACAAGCAGATAGGCTTTTTGTTTGAACTTGCAACAACAGGTGGTATACTAGCCTACTAGTAGTGACAAAATCTACAATTCTGCCATGCAATTTTACGAGTTTATGATCTAGATTTAGGGTCCTGATTCTACAACTCTAGCCAATGGAATCTACATTTTTACAATTTTATTTTTAAGGTCCTATCATTATGTTCTTATTGATGCCTTTCTGACTTAGAATCTTCGATTCTAACAAATTGACAAACTTTGAGAGCAAACAAACTACATGTTTCTTCATAGGCGTACTAGTTGTACTCTTCACAGTGTGATTTGTTTATGATTTTCTGCATTTTATCTTTTCTTATTGTTGGCAATTGGCTGCAACAGCTTGCATGCCTCCAGCTAGTAGTTAAATGGTAAGCAAGCTACACGTTTCTTTGCATGCATCACAAATTCTACCCTTTGTTGTAATCTAGAATTGGACGTGTTAATCTGCCCCCCTCATGGCTCCATCCCTGCTCCGATCCTGCGACTTGCTTATGATTTTCTTCTGCATTTCATCCTTGATTGTCTACGATGTACATAACAGGCTAACAATGTTGAAAACTGTTTAGCTGTAGATTCAATGTAAAGAGCACTATTGTTTGACTTCCTCCTGATGCTTATTACTATCTTCACACTTTCAATCATGTTAAACAAAACAATCATCTATTGCGGATTGCTTGCAGAGTCGCAAGGACCACCTTCTTAGATTTATATTTTGTATTTAAGTTTGTTGTATGAGTTGTATCTTTCTAGTTTATAATAATGATTGAGTTTATCCATGCCTGTTCTTATGCAAGATGCTAGAAGCATCTTGTATGCTTCTCACTCAAAAGGTGTAACAATGCAGGTAGTTGCAATGGTGTTTCCATCATTATTCCGAGGGTCAGAGGAGTACTTGCTTAAGTTATTCTCAGAAGAGTCAGTCCTGATAAATGAGAAGACTCTCCGGATGTTAGCACATCTGGCAAAATCCACACACCATTTATCTATTAATTTCAGGTAAATATATCTGTATGTGAAGCTGGATTGTCTTGATATGTTTGTTTCTTAATGATTGTTCTAACTAATGCATATGTAAGTAGTGCAAACATTCTTTCTTACTAAATTCATAGGGAAATGTGTACACACAGTCCAGGATGAGGAATATAACAACCTATTTGAGAGACTAAGGCACTCTTAAGATTTGATATCTGTATCAATACTTCACCTCATATGAGTTATCAAGGATAAGTTTTGATAGACTTGTGCGCTGCGACATGTTACGCAAATCTTGGAAGTCATTCTAAGCTTCAAATACAGATCAAAACTCAAAGAGTTTACTGTATCTGTTAGGGAAAAAAGTCCACTTCACTCCACTGTGAAGTATCATGAGAGCTCACTTAACACCTTATGTATTTCCTGCTGTGTTTGAAGTTCCCAACCCCTTGTTTCATAATACCGCTGCATTAAACTTCTAATGATGGTGACACTATCTTTATTTGCAGGGTGGACATAATTTAAGTGGTTTAGTCTACATCATTCAGCCAGCTGGCCATCCAATGAGGCTAAACCACATAAATGTTTTCCACCCTTGCAAAATTATCATTATGGATTAGTCGCACTGATATTAGGAAGCAAGGGGTCAGACTGACCAGAAAATATATAAAATACTTAGCAAATTGACAGACTCACGATACTGTGTTATGGTAAAGTGAACCCCCAATTTTCTAAAGTGACTACATGTATCCATTTGTATGAGGGAAGTTCATAGATTTTATATTAAAGATGCTTTCTATTTCTGTTTCCAGGAATGTTGTGTACCCATTACTGGAGCAAAAGTGTATTGATGGAACTCGTGCTGAATCAAAATACGCTATCACTGCAATTGCTTCACTGCTTTCCCCAGATGATCAGAGATTTGCTAAGTTATGCAAGGTAATGGTTGTTCAGGCGCTTTTAGTGATTTGTTATTTTCTTTTCTGCTCAGGTTTTTCTTAAAAAATCTGGCTGTACCTTCTTAATATACAGATACACAGCTCTCCTGTGTCTTTGAGAAGGAAAAATCTGAATGTCTGAATACACAATTGGCATTATAAAAAAATGAAAGCACCATTATTTTATAAAGATGCTGTATTTCATGATGGTAGCTTGTGTTCCAGCTGTTACGTTTTCACGAAGCTTCCAAGCTGAGTATATAACATATTAAAATGAAAAGGGAATTCCTGCCGTTTCACAACTTTCTCCACGACGTTAATTAAATTTTTGGTTCTTGCTCACCAAACTTTATTTATCCTATTTTTACCCCATTTGGTTGCTTCTCACTTGCTGCAAGGTTTACATTAATGTTTGTGTATACTTGTACTGTTTGGAGCCGGCCCTGGCCTTGGTCATTGTGCAGCGGCAGCAGTTGGCAGCAGAGGATTAGGATTAGTTTGTGTAGGTTTGTTCACAGGTAGATTTGGTTAGCTATTTGGATAAGATTTGTTATTAGGCAGCCGAGTTTCTAGTTTGGCGAGCAAGTAGTTGAGTTCTCCATTACCTCTTTGTCATTTGTCGCTCAATAATCCAACGGTAAATCTGATTATAAGTGGCATGATTTATGTCATCCCTCTTTACAATTAACGTGGGCTATACACTGTTCTTGATATTACAAGAGAAACTCCTCTTTTAATCAAATAAAGCTATTGAGATTTCTCTTCGTTTTATTTACTAGTGTCAACTATAAACTGCCAACTTAGAGGCAAGGTGACACATCCAGCTTTTATCTGTTTTGTTTATGGCTTAGAGCAGGACAAAGATTAAAAGATGTAGTATGTTATGCTCCAGAACTCATGTCGCTAATGTCCAACATTCTTCCATGACATAATCAAGTACTTCCTCCGTTCTTTAATACATGATTTTTAGGACAATCTGATCAGTTAAAAAACAAAGTAATTTGCTTATCTAGACATTATATATTTAATGTTGTGGACTGGTTATTGGCTACTAGAATAGCAGAATAGATCGGCTACTCGCCCTCCCGCAGGAGGCTCTGAGATGCACTTCTTGATCTATTTGCTGCTTACCTAACCCTAGAACTCATGGCTGCCTTTAAACACAGGACGCCTAACAAATCTAATCCAAATCTAAATAATCTTATCTTATTTATTACTAAGAAACTAATCCTAATCTTGTGCTACAGGACACGTGCTACAGTAGTGGCCCAAGCCTAGATCTGGTCCCACTACCATAACACTTCTCCACCCCTTCAAGACAACTCGTCCTCGAGCTGGAACAACCTCAGAACTGGAAATCAACCAATACTGCAGGTGACCAGGTGCACTTGAGAACTCTTTGGTCGCCAAGCCTTGGCGCCTGAGGGCTGATCATCCACCGCCACCGACCGTATCGCTAGGAGCCTGAGTTCCGCCACAGTGTGTTGTAGCTGACAGTAGGTAGGTGACTCGGACGCGGCGGCAATTAAGCTCGATGTAGGCTTGGACCGGGCCCCGGAGAGGTGCTGAGAACTGTGGCGCGCATTGGTGGGTGGAGGCGTGGATTGTTGAGGTGGCGCCAGAAGACGCGGAGAACCTCTAGTGCAAAACGGCTAGCGGCCGCGTCGAAGCCGTGACCGAGGTGGCTCGGCTCTGGCCCGGACCCGAACCCGAATGTGCAGTAGGCTCGAAAAGGAAGCCGGTGGTGGTGTCGTCGCGCCCGACATGAATTTCCACAGCCTGCGCCTGCGAGTGGAACGGAGGCGGACCCGGGCCCAAGGCGTCGTCTTACTCCCTTGGCGGCGGCGGCGACGGAGAACAGAAACACCGTGGCACGTGCAGGGCCACGAGTAGGTGCGGCGCGGGCGCCGGCGCGTTCGCGAATCCGAAGATGGCTGCGAGGAGGTGCGCCCACCGAAGCCGATGCGGCGGCTGCGGAGGCGGAAGTCGCCGTCCCCGTTGGTGGCTAGGACAGCACTGTCGCCGCAATCGATGGTGATGTTGATGGCGCTTTCGCCGAAATCGGCATTGACTTGATCAACGAGTTTGCTGGTGGCCCGGGCATGTTGAACACCCCAAAAGCGTGGAAGTCGTAGGAAGTGCAGATGCAATCGCGGGTTGCGAGGAGGTTGTCGTGACTTCCATAGGTTTAGGATCTGCGGTGGCCGCAGGTATGTGCAATGCTAGCGGCGGCGGAAGCCAAATTCAAGACCGCCGCGGCCACGGTCACAGACGGGGCAACATGAGGCACGACAGGTGTCGGCCGCACTAAGGACGAGGTTGGGTGTGGCAACGCCGGAGATGAGGCCGCACACGACACGATGACCCCTGGCGTGGGTGCTGGTGCGAACAGGGCCTCACAAGGTGAGGCAGATGGCGGAGTCAGGGACAGGTGCTGGCCCCACGCAGCTGCAGAAGGCAATGACAACCGCGTGTGGTATGGCGTCAAGGACGACGAGGGCCCCGTCGATGGCGGCAGATGCAGCCATGGGCAGTGGTGACGACGATGAAGCCGACGATCAAACTGTTGATGTCGGACATGAGGCCGCTAACGAGGCCGGAAGTAGTGGTGCTGCAGATGTAGTCATCAGTGTTGGAGAGCCTGTCTTGTACATCGAGGCCCAACTAGTCCGGGCCAACCGGGAGACTTAAAAGGTCGAGGCAGTCTGGTCCACACAATGTGGATGTCGTGTCCTGTATTCTTCGGGGCTGTATTCTTCGGGGCAGCCGGGGCTGAGGCTTCGTGCGATGCTATGGCCGCGAGTGCTGGGCGGTCGGGGCCGCGTCAGGTGCTGCAGACGCTGCCGACGATTCCGCGGATAGTGCCAAAGATGCCAGAGGTGCTGGTGCCGCGGATGTTGAGTCCTTTGTCGAGGCTGCTGGTGACGCCGACGGGTGGCTGAGCGGCCGTGGCTGCAGCCTTCGTCGTCGTGGCCGAGGATGGAGATGGTGATGCTGTAGATGTCCCCGTGTCCCCCGTTCGTGAGGCCGGAGATGCTGGTGGCGGTGGCGGCGGCACTGGTGAGCCCTCCTTGTCCTCGACCTGCTTTGGCGACGGAGTTGCAAGACTGAAGCTGAGATCGATGGCGTCGTGGAGGTGGGCTTGACCAGTACGGAAGGAGGAGATTTCCCTGGCCAGGTCAGCGATCATCTTCTTCAATTCCGCCAGGGAAGCGTCGCCGGAACTGCCCATGGTGGGTGGGCATTGTGGTGGCGCAGGGGGAATTTGGTATGCGGCTGGGTGTGAGATTGCAGTGCTGGCGAAGAAGTTGATCCAATCTGGGTTGGGCGCAAGCAAAGGAAAAAAATGGTGGAATTTGTGTTGTGCGCAGGGGAAGAAATTTTTCTCTGAATACCAAATGTTATGGACTGGTGGCTACTAGAATAGCAGAATAGATCGGCTACTCGCCCTCCCGCAGGAGGCTCTGAGATGCACTTCTTGATCTATTTTCTGCTTACCTAACCCTAGAACTCATGGCTGACTTTTATAGACACAAGACGCCTAACAAATCGAATCCAAATCTAACTAATCTTATCTTATTTACTAACAAACTAATCCTAATCCCGTGCTACAGTACATGGGCTACAGTAGTGGGCCCAGGCCTAGAGCTGGTCCCACTGCCATAACATTTAAGAATGGAGGTAGTATCTATTTACTGAATATGTATTTTATTAATCTTTATTTATTGTTATTACTAAGCAAATATTATTTCAGCATTTTTTATTGGTCTCGTATTAGAATGCTTAATACTGTTGCCAAATGATATCTATGATGCTATGCTACCCACAAAAAGTTTGTTGGCAAGATAGGTCCTTGTTTTTAATCTCTTTCCCCAACTTGACACCATATGGCCATTACCATTGCGTATAATTTATGTCATCTATTCTTCTCTGCAGAAAGTTGTTGCTGGTCTAAATGATAATTGCAATGTTCCAACACTATTACAGTCTTTGGGCTCAATATTGGAGCATTTCCCTACTGTCTATGATTTATACGGCAGGCAGATCATCAAATCCATGCAAGATATTTTGCTGTCAACTGAAGTAGGTATTTTTATATGGTTATATGTAGTCTAGAGTCAAACAAGCTTATTTGTTGTTCTTTGGTCTATGCAGTTCATTTCATCATCTGATCAGTCATCCCTTGATGGCAATTCTGCATGCTGCTTCTCATGCAAACTGAAGGTAAGCTCACTGTTCGAAGGGACACAATTGATTCATGGTAGGTTGAGTGTAGATGAAATTGACTTAAGGGACTCTACATATCGCATCCACTTTGGAAACAACTTTCTTCTAGACTTCTACTTTTATTAGCATGCTGCCATGGGTGGGGAGAAAGAAGAAACTATTAGGGATGCCTCCGTGTTCTTGTCTGACTTCTCTGTGGTTTATCGTAGGTTTATTGTCTCAAAGCACTCATAAAAGGCTTTTTACCAAGAAGTACTGCTCGTGCTCGAATTAACACTATTCTGGGGAAGCTGTTGGAGTATGAGAAGGGTCTTTTCCCAGACATTGCTCTATGGTACGTCTTGTTTGCTACATCTCATTCTGCTTAAATCCTTCTTTTCAGAAACGATTTATTATTCCAAATACTGATATTCTCAGATTTCAGGCAACTGGTTAAGTGGTGATACTAATTTATATTTTTAGAATTAAAACTCTGAAATCTGTTATTACTTGGTTGATTAGCATTTCTATGATATTTGTTGAGGTCAATTTTTCTAGTTGAAAAATCAAAATCTTCTCTGCTTACAAGTCATCCACTATGTGCTTTTACAAGTTTCATTTTTATATTTTTACCAATGTTCTGGAGTTACTGTGATTGTGAAACATGGTAGTAATTTAGGAATGTCAGCCCATTTCAACCGGATGCTTCTTGGTTAAATCAATGACAGGAAGTAGGAACTCAATGAACTTTTCTAGAGAGATAAGGAATGTGGTACTACTTTTGTTACCTCTGCTTTGTAGAAAATAAATAAGAGTTTTGTGCATACTCAAAAGACCAGTTACTCTAGGAGAGTCCCACGTTTTCATCCTCATCCTCTTCATCAGTTCTCTGCATGTAATAAACTAATCATGCATTCAGATATTGATAACACTATTTTACTATATTCCGCATTCCCCATCTATCTAGCGATCACCGGGAATCTCAGTTCTGCTACCATATATGCTCGTTGGTCTAACCAACAGCAACACAGAGGTTTGAGCTTACAGTTGAACTTTACTACTGCATCAAGCCACCCATGTCAAGCCCTTCATGATGTGCTAGCCAGAGTTAAATCTTATTGTAATACAAATTTCATGAACGATCATGTTCAATGAAGTTCACTAGACAAATTTTTTTAATCTGTGTTAGTTTTCTTTTATTTTTGCACCAATGAAATACTGATTTTGTTTCCTCCTATGCTGTATTCAGTGAAAATGATAGTCCGTATCTGCAACTGGCTGCTGGGAAATCTGTACTGCAATTAGCTACAAGATGGGATTCACATATTTCACCAGAATTATTTCGTAAAACAATTCTCATGGCAAGGGTATCGTCAAAATTTTGCACTCCTAATTATTACCCTGTCTTTATTTTTCATATGGAGGCAGCATTTCTGCTCATTAGCCCTTCAAAATTATTTGGTAATCTAGTTTTTAGGTCAGTGATTTTGAGGTGCAATCTTCTCTTTGGACAGATATGTATGCTTGCATGCATCAGTTCCCCTTACACACCTTAGTCCACTAGTGTAATTATTATCGAGACCATGATATTGACAGATCTATCATACTTCAAGATTTCAAACCTATTATCGGAGGATCTCTGCATTTCAGTACTTTCCTCTCTTTTTGTAATATATTTTTGTTTTGGCTTTCAGGATCCTTCATATATTGTTCGTAAGTCATTTATTTGCAAACTTTATGGCCTTTTGAAGAAACGTGCAATCCCAGTTAGATATGCATGTGCTTTTTCACTTGCATCAACAGATTGCTCTGGAGATGTCCGAGCTAAAGTAAATGACCTCTTCTTCTTTTTTTCTATTTTTGTCAGTTTTTTATCTATATATATGCCATACAACCGTGTGTGCTCAAGGGGTTTCCCTGTACTCTTCCTAGTCAGCAAGTTACTTAAGTGAAGTGCTAAAGGAGCAAAGAAGATTTTATGTTCAACAGAACAGAGCAAGCAAAGATTCTATTGTAGACAACCCAGCATATGCTGTGGTTTTCTTGATCCATACTCTAGCATATGATGGGGGGCTCCCTTCCAACTTTTATGAAGATGAGACTAGCTTTCCTGAATTTTGCAGGTATTTTCCCTTTTTTTAGACTTTTGGATGGGATTCTGCTACAAGTTCCTTTGGTACTTAAGTGGTTCCTGTGGCTAGAAAATGTTGGTATTTCTTATGCGTTCCTTTGTTTTATTGACAGCCCTCTTTGTGTGATGTTGAGGGAATTAGTTGAAATAGACAGTTTTAACAGAACTGAACATGGTCCCACAGCCAGTTCTGTGTCAGTTCTGTCAGGGATCTTCCGTGCTATTCAAAAGGCTGAGGATCCAGCTGATTCTGAGATCACTCCGGTTTGTATCTTGACCACTGTTAGATGTGTATTATTTGCTTTACCATTTTGTCATCAAACACTGATGTCCTAAGCTCCTGTCACAGAAACTGCACATTCTCTCGAAAATTGGCTTGCTTATTGTAAAAGAACTTGATAAGCATTGCAAGATGTCTGATTCTCCACGCCATATTCTCTTGCCCTCGTCTTACTATAAGTTATCTGGGAGTGAAAGGAAAGCGGATGTAAGCCACTCTGTAGATTATTTGAATCCATAGCTTAGTCTACCTTTGCATTATGACTAGCTTTTAGTCTGGTTCCATTATTTCTAATGCAGGAATGCTGCCAAGAAAATTTCATTAGTGACAAGCTTATAAAGAGAATTCTCAAAGCTCATGAACCTTATAAGCATCAGGTATATTCTGTCTGCATTGCCCAGTTTCGTCTTCTTTTAAATATATAACTGTACACAATCTAGCTCCTAACTTGGTGATAGTCTAAGCCGATTGACATGTATTTCAGGACAATGTTAAATGCTCTACTGTTTCTGAGAGGGTATCAAATGAATCTGTGCCTGATCAAATGAATGCAAGTGTTTGTGATAAAGGGAAAGGGAACAGAAGTTTGGCATCTGGGAAAGCCGTGTCCAAGAAAAAGGAACAGAATACTAATAATAGCTTGGAGAAAGAAAATGCATCGTCTTGTGGTTCTGCTGGCACAAAGTTGCCATCTCCAGGCTCCTTGGGTTTAGCTAAGGAAGCTGATTCTATAGATTGTGTCTCCCTCGTGGATAAGCAGAATCGTCCTATGAGTAGGTGCACCACTGTGGAGACTAGAGCTTCAAAGGCAAATCGTAACTTCTGTAGGCAAACTGCGGTATGCTCATATTTTTTAACCTTTGATCAAATTATAAGTTTGGCTAGATAATGATTATCTATAGTTTCCTGCATGAACATTTACATTGATAATTCTTTTATTGTTTCTGCAGGACCTTTCCAACTTTCATCTCAGAGAATGGTAAGCAGAAGAACAGTTCGTCACAATTTCCTTGTTTGCAAACAATGTCTCCTGCTTTGCATTGTTTAGTATATGGCTATATGCACATGACTAAGCTGATATCGTGAGGTGTCTCAAATGTGTTTTTACGAAGGTTACCTCATGAAGTCATGACTCATGATATCATCTTTTACACCACTGTACTGCAATATATCCTGTGAATTATTCTTGAACTAGCTGTATAGGGCTACCTTTCCCCTATTTTTTCTGCCCAGTGTACAAGAAGTGTAGTGAGAGGTTCTGAAACTCCCAGGATTCAAGAAAGTAAATAAACCTATATAGACCTGATTCTGGTATATCAGTTTTATTCGGGCAATTTAGTTGTTTCTAGGTAAATTCAGAAATTAAATTGTGCACGCTTTATCTTTATATCATGTAGTCGTCTGGATTTATGGTTACTAGTTCTTGCCTTCTTGGATAGCATAGCAGGCATATGCTTGCCAGTCCAACCACACTCTGTTTCAATCAACAGAAAGAACAACTTTATTCCATAACTGTGCTGGACTGCTGGTGTTGCAAGTATAACAAGAGGGTTAAAATGAACTTGCCCAGCTTATTCGATAAGTCTGTCTGTGTACTTCACTCCAAATTTATCTCGCAAGTTTTCATTCTTTTGATGATATTTATTCTAAATTATTAATAGTTCCTTCAAGAAAGATCGTGGCAAGGGTTCATCTGAATCCCAGAAGAATGAAGCTTTGCTTCCAGGCTCTTCGATTTTAGGGTGAAAATTATTCCCTTTTATTTTCATCTTTAACTTTTGCCAACTTCCTATCTATGACTGCTTACATATCAACTTAAAGCAGTGAACTTGAAGACGTTGGTGATTGCGGTGACAATTTTGTGAAACCACCTTTATCAAACAACAAAAGAGGTAAACACCATATGTCCATGATATGACAGCCACCTTGATTTTATTGAGTCCATAAAGACCAATGACTGTACAGAGTTCATATGGGCAGATGAAAAAATGTGTTACGACTTTTATGTGTCCTAGAAACCTTACGAACTCCGTGTTTGTATTTCATGTGCTAATCCAGTTTAATACATTGCAGTGGACCTTAAGAAAAAGGGCAAGAGGGTGTTAGAGTTGGTAAATTCGCAGGACAGTTCTGATTTAACTGTTGTTGCCACAGGAGATAATGTAAGTCGTGAAAGAAAAAGCATAATCTCATTTGTATCTTGTGATTGTCTCTAATTTTCTTTTTCTCAGGCTCGACGCACTAGAGCAAGGAAGGTGCGAGTGTAAACAGCTAGTTGCATCTAATCATAGTATTTATCTGATTGTCGTCCAATGTAAATACTTAGTTTTGGAATCATTTTTAACCAGTGTGCATCCGCTTGCAAGTACTTTGGACCAAGAAGCCTTGGCCCTGCTTTATATTGAAAAATCACAGTACGCCAGGTTACGGCCTTACAAAGTTAGCAAAGTAGTGACCCCCATCCGCTTGCAAGTATTGCCGTGATGGTACGAAGCTCTTGGTCTCGATCGGCCATGTAACATTGTAATTTATAAATAGTGACGGGCATGTGAGTGTCTTGTGTGATATACATTCTCTAATGTTATCCTCAGATTGGTTCTGTTGGACGTCTGGTGGTCTGCAAACTTGGTACGGGCGTGTGTGTTTTCATCTTTAAGCGCGTCCATGTTCTGATTTTGTTACTGGCAGTGTAACTTGATGCTGTATGATAGTATCCAAGCTCGGGAATGCATAGAAAAGGCACACAAAAATGCGTGAAAATTATCGGCGTCACAAGAGGACACTGCCTTCATTGCCACGCCCCTAAGCGATCGAGCAACTGAGGCGTACTGGATGAGAAAGCTAGCTAACGATAGCGTTAACATATTCACGCGGAACAAAACATTCGCACTCAGAGGAAACCACCGGCGGTTTGTAGAGATAGAGAAGTTCAAGAGAAGAGAGAGAGAGAACCCGAATATACGGCAGCAACAATATCTGCAAGAAGTTGCAACACCGACGAACGTGGAATCAGGGGTACGCATAACGCGATCTCCAAACCTACCAGGTCCGGCCACACAGCAGCAACAAAACCCAAACCGATGGTATATCTGCAATGCGAGAAGTTGCAACAACGGACGTGGAATCAGGGATATACTGTTAACAACATTCCCGATCTCAAAACCTACCGGGCCTTCCCTATAAATTATTGCACGCCCTCCTTTCCCGCAGGTTCATCCCACGCGCAGCCAACCAACATTCCAAAACCCCTTCTGCGCCTCCATCGAAAGAGAGATGGCGCCATCAAACAAGCTCACGCTGATCGCATTGCTCGTCGCCTTCGCCGTCCTCGCTCCATCTGCGGCGGCGATCCGAGACGGAGGAGCAGCCAAGGATGCCCCGGCTCCGTCGCCGTCGCCGTCGGCCGGCGGCGAGGTCGAGGACGATGCCGTGCAGCCCATGAGCGTGTTCGATGACATACTTGGTGATATCTTAGGGGATATAATTCACTTCCGTATCCCTGACCTGCCCCTGCCGCGGATCCTGCCTTGCCCTCCTGCTTTCCCCGTAAAGATCCCGTTCATCCCCTGCTACAATGAAACAAAGGCGGTGGCCGAGTGCAGGTCGTCGCTGGCGAAGTACATGCCGCCGTGCGGCGGCTACCTCACCGACGCCGACAACGGCAGCGCTTCCGCTCCTCCGAAGGAGTGCTGCAACGCCATCCGCCCGTTCTTCGACTCTCACAGCCAGAGCGCGGCACCAGCTCTGTGCCTCTGCCACGTCGTGAACGGCGACTACGGCAAGCTCCTCAAGGCGCCGATGAACAACACGCGCGCCGACTCCTTCCTGCAGCAGTGTGGTTTGGAACTAACATCGGCCCAAGTTGACAGGATCTGCACCGGTAAGTCTTCACAAGTTCTTTTTTTTTTGGCTCCTGATTATCAGATTGCATGATCGTACTGTACTATGTAATATTATACTTGCAACAAAGATTAAACCTTGATGATACTGACAGATACAACAACCTTCAACATTCCGCCGATGGATGCTCCGAGTCCTCCACCAACTTGGCGCCACCACTGAACAAGGGTTCGTATATGCTTTACTTTCAGTAACTAGTTTCGCAGCAAGTGAATTAATTACTTGGTTTGTATATATAACATCCGTGTTTATTCTTGGCAGGTGGATGGCCATAAGCTAGCGGCACCTGAGAGTTTGTCGATTCTTCCATCAAGGAGTAAGAAGAGATATGGATTGCAGATCCACGCAGGGTCGTCGCATTAGTATTATTAGTCGTATTAGTGGTGTGTTAGGGATAGGTTACAACCTCTTGCCATGAAAGAAATATCTAGATTAGTTGAGAATTATTTCTGCCCCTGTGTGGCTGTGTCGCCGTGTGTCTTTGTGTCGTCGTAGGAGATTGCTCTATGAATTTATATGGCAATGCTATTTGAATCTAAGATGGCAAATACAGATTGAGAATTATTTTATTATCCAGCATGCATGGCGAATCCTCGATCTGATTATTTATGCAGTATTTTAACGCTCAAACTCGCACGTTATTTAAGTTCCAATTCTAGGAATGTCCAGTAAACGAGTCAAGCAACTCCACCGATTAGCTCGAACTGACTCGATTTATGTAAGGGTTTGAACGCTTAAATTCGCACGTTATTTTAGTTCCAATTCAAGGGATGTCCAATAAACGAGTCAGCAACTCCACCGATAGCTCGAACTGACTCGATAAAGGGGGACGTCGTTTAAACAAATTTATTGTTACGAAATATTCTCCACTCCAGATTATATTTCACTTTGTGCTGGACTGCGGGGAATGTTTGGTTTAGCATTGACAACTTCATAGAAAAGGGTAATCAACTCCTATAACTCCTATATATGAACTCCTCACTAGCTCTCGTTAAGGAGTTCTCGGTCCTTTGACTGACTGCTGTGGCCGGTAACTGAAATTCGATTTGACTAGAAATATGTGCGGCGTTGCCGCTTGTGGCCACTAGGACCCGTGATATTTTTGCATAGCAAATAATTATTTCTTGTGAAGTGAATTTGGTAATTATTTTTTTGGCTAAATTTATTATGGAGGAAGAAATTTGAGGAGTATTTATCAAGAGGGAGGAAGTTTTTTTTTATAATAACGAGTCGTTTTATTTTATATGCGGTATGGGTGTGGTATGATAAAAAATTCTTAGAAATTTGAATAAATAACCTAGCTCTATTAATTGTTTTTAGAAAACTCTAGAGAAATGTAGATCTGCATTTGTAGCAATTACATTATATTCTAATAAAATATGTTATGTTATATGTTTATAGTGTAGTGCTACTTATTTGGAGTTTAATAAATTTGGTTTGTTTTTTTATTTTTATTTGACTTGTTATAATTTTTTATATTGATTTAGTCTACTTAGACAAATAATAAGTTCACTGGAAATAAATAAAAGGTTGTCGGGCCGAATTCAGCCTAGCCGGCCCATTAAACCGGCCCATGTATGGGGCTGAGTGGAGGATGGACCGCGCTTCATTTTCCAAAAAGATCGAGGGCCGTTTCGCAAAAATTTCTATGAGAGGCTGCTGGACGACGGGTTTTATTTTGCCATAGTTCGAGGGCCTTTTTGCAAAGTAACAGGCAGACGCCCGACCTGGGCCGTCCGTCCGCTCGATCGGACGGCCGAGCAGAGCGCGCGACGTGGCCACGCTGCCTGCCCTCCTTTTGGTGCAGCTTTCGTATAAGGAGATTCCCGGGTCGCGACTGCATGCAGGTCAATCCGCCCGTGCACATGCGTTGCTGCTGTGTGTTAATCACATGCGTAAGAATGGAATCGCGAAAACAGGCGAAGCCCACCCGTGCACATGCGCTGCTGCTGTGTGTTAATCACATGCGTAAGACTAACTCCAACAAGGAATTGCATTTTTGAGAGGCAAATCTGGGTTTGCCTCGCATACACAGTGCTTTTCCTTTTCTTCTCAAAGTGTCACCTCCAACAGCAAGTGAGCAATTGCATATGCATCTCCCGGTCTCCTGCTGCATGCGCCACCTGCCTCCCTCGCCGGCGAGAGCGCGCCTACCGTCTCCTGCTGCATGTGCTGCCCTCCTCCCACGCCGGCAAGAGTGCGCCTACCTTCCTCTCTCTGCCGAGCCGCCGAACTGCAGGAGAGAGAGCAGTAGCCCTGCTGTTGGGGAGGAGCTCGACGGGCAAGGCCCTGCCGGAGCGGCGGCCTCCCCTCTGGCCGCGACGGTGGGGAGGAAGACGATGAGGAAGGGGTGCAACAACTCCGCCCACCTCGCTTGGCCGCGCCGAGATTCACCGGAGAGGAGGGAGAGAAGGGGAAGGAGGTGCCGCCGCCGGAGCTCCATCCGCTGCAAGATCGACGTGACGACGTCGCTGAGGTGAGGAGGCGTGCGAAGGTGAATCGACCTGTGTATCTTTGCCTGCTCCCTCCCCTGCGCGCGGATGCCTTCGAGGAGAGAGGGAATGCAATTTTGCATCCCCTCTCTCCTCCATTTGCATTTTGCCTCACCCTTTGCCTCTCCTGTTGGAGAGAGATTCGGCCATGCACAATGCCAACTCGTGATGCAAAAATGGAAATGCATGTTCTGTTGGACTCAGACTAAGAATGGAATCGCGAAAACAGGCGAAGCCCACCCGTGCACATGCGCTGCTGCTGCCTGCTGTGTGTTAATCACATGCGTAAGAATGGAATCGCAAAAACAGACGAAGCCCATTAACAGTTTCACTAATTTCCATCTCTGTGTGGCCGGCAGGTGCAGCGTGTGTGCAATTATTTGATGTTTCATTCCTTCCCAAACAATCAGAAATTATGTGTCAAACAGCTGCTGGCGCGCGGCCAAGTTTTCATCACGGCCCGTGGCGTACTTGCTGGAGTCCCAGTGCGTACTGTATCACCTTGACGCGCACCAATGCAAGCGCTGGAAAATTAATGTTGGCATTGGCTGGTAGGCCACAACTATTTTTTCAACCCTTATAATTCCCCTGCTGCTGGCTGGCACGTGCTGCCAAATTTGTGTTCTCCAACTTTTTCTTCTTCTTCTCAGTATATGCTGGGGTCTACAATATACACTGGATGATTCCGCACGCGTTGCTGCGGGTTCTTTTGGTGAAATTTGAAAATAAAAATATTAAAGTAAAATTTCGAAGCAGACAACATTTGTGCCTGTTGTATCTTAAGTGTGTCGGTCACTCGAAGTCCTGAAAATGTCTAAAAGGACTTTGAAAGATCTCAATATTTCTGTCAGCAAACCTGGAGAACGGAAAGACAATTCTAACATCTCCGCATTCCATATATTTTGCAGCGACTCACAGGGTAAACGGAGGTTGGAATTCAACAAAGAGGCTCCAGCTGATCCTCTAGCAAAACAACAGAAGACCCATTTAGAGGTACTTCATAAAATATTATACTCGATAAAGCTCCAAATATTCAATCAAGTATAATATTTGACATCTATAATATACTCATTGTTCATATAGGTAACCCTTGGAAATTATTCTCAACATAAAACATGGGGAACAGACAAGATAGAATTATCTATGCTACCAAGGACTCACTCTGATAAATAATTATGTTTTTTTCAAGATACACCATGTGATCGTTATGAATATTTGTTTATACTCGGATAAGAAACTTCAATTCAAATAGCTTGCCACTTTGGTTTAAATAAATAGTGATACTCATTACCCGGGTATTTCAACTTTATATAATATGCTCATGTCCTTATCGTCGAGAGATGATATCATGGTAAATTTTCCTTAAAATCATTGCATTTTCTTAATTCCCGCAGCAACGCGCGGGTGAGGTTCCCCTAGTATCTATAGTACTAAGGGCGTGTTTGGCAGAGCTCCAACTCTGAAAAAATTGCTCCAGAGTTGCAGATCCACGGATCTCCACCGTGGAGTGGCTCCACCGTGGAGATCCCGACAAGTGTTCGGTACAGCTCCAAATTTTTCGTCATTCCTACGACATCTACGGCCCACATGTAAGGACAATAAAAAAATCCTTCTTCCTTGATGGGCATTGTGCAGGTTCTTCCCATCTCCTTCCCTACCACACCTCCACCACCGCCCCTACCGAGCACCATCTCACCTCCCGCCTCCTCGCGCCGCCTCCCGCCGCCTCTGTGACGCCCCAGGTTTTTAATTACCGTCATTAACGCTAATGACCGGATCAGCCGAGTCAAACCAGTCAAACCCCGGTCAAACCTAGGTCAACCTGGGTCATCACCCGAAAAACCTCGCCAATGAACCCTAATGAACCCCTTGACCAAGCCTACACACACCCGTAGTGGACCCTTGGTCAAAGACACGGTCAAAACCGGCTTAACCGTTGACGTCAGCGAATGTCGTCCGGAACTTTTGCCGCGTTCTCCAAATTTCACCTAAACACTTCTGAAAGTGCATCTAGGCCCCTAAGTGAATTTTGGTGAATTGAATGACAAGGCGATTAAAGGACTAATGATCTTGTCTAAGATTGTGAGCAGGTTTTCATTATATATTCATGAGCAACCATTGAAGTATTTTAATTATGGATGTATTTTATGGCTCACATTTACAAAGACAAGTATATGGTGCAAGACTTCATGAGTTTATTGAAAGAGAACAAGATGATGAGTATACATTTTATGGTTCTAAAAATGGAAGCTTGCATATCCGTTGTCAATCAAGATCAAGCATTTGAAGCGGGATTTTCAAATGAAGGTTAATTGCGTGTGAAGCAAAGTGGAACTCAAAGTGGATTGGATAAGTGATGAAGAGATCAACCGAGATGTCTAGGGTGAGGGACTAAGCAATCTTTGGGGCCGTAGCTAAGCCGCCATAAGTGTCTTGCTAGGGTGAAGGTCTAGCATCCGTGGGGTCTTCAAGTATCATATTCAAACCTTAACCGAGGGAAGCTTTGCAAGTCATCAACACGTTACGATTGGCAACATGGAGTGACCATGGATCCAAGTGTGCATTCTTATGCTATATGGAAAGATCCTAAGTCACTAGCTCAAGTATGGATGTGCTCAAGTCAAAAGCTATGTTGAAAGCCCTCAAGTGGTTGTTGATCAAGTATGGCAAGAATTGAAGCTATTCAAGCTCAAGAGGTCATCGAAGATCTTTTACTCTTTTCTTAAGTATAGGTACGCCGTACTATCAAGAGGGATGCAACTTAGCAAGTTGACCAAGTCAAAGTGCTCTTTAGTTGACCTAAGTGAGATCTGGCCTTTGAGTGAGCTAACAAACCCTCCTAACCTAACCTTGGTCATTTCATCTTGGTGGTGAAGTGCTAGTTTCTTTAAAAAGAGGTTTTGGGGGCAACTCGGGCCTGACCGGTCTGACCGGTCAGAGGCACCGGTCTGACCGGTGCCGCTAGCCCAACGGCTAGTTTTTCGTACACCGGTCTGACCGGTGTGGGGCACCGGTCTGACCGGTGCCACCCGGGGACTAACGGCTAGTTTTCTCCTTTGAGGGGTATAAATACCCCAAGCTGAAGGATCAGATGGCGACTAGAGAGGGGGAGAGTGAATAGGAGCCGGTAAAAATTCTTCCAAAAGAATCCGGCCTATACCCGCGGACCGTCCCCCCCGCGGACCGTCCGCGCCGCGCGGACAGAACAGAAACAGCCCGACCCCGAAAGTCAACTCCCCCAAATCATCATCGGATTTCCCAAACGGTTGAAGCTATGGAGACAAGGGTTTGGGGACTTGAAAAGCGTCACACAAGGATGCTATAGCCCAAAAATCTTGCCTCCTAACTCCCTAAATCACCGGGAATCGCGAATCCTTTGAGCACCACCAAAAACTAGAGCACCGAACGAAAACTCACGAATCGAATTGGTTTCCCGGCGTTTGAGGGCACAAGATCAAGCACAAAGATGCACAAGACATCTATCCATGTTTCCCTCAAAGAAATCCGGGGAGAAACCCACTCAAATCCGCGGAATCACACCGGGAACAAAGGCATGAAAACAAGCACGAAAAAGCCACGAAAAACAACCCCGAATCTTCTATACAAACCAGGAATGATTCACAAGGTCTAGCATGCCGCCCTAGCATCCATCCCTCTCAACAAATCTCTCATGAAGCTCTCATGCTAGCCTAGAGAAAAATGGAAGAAAAATAGCTACCAAAATGAGAAAGAGGAGGGAGCAAATGAAACCCTAAGTCGCGGAGAGAGAGAGCCATCCACACACACTCATGGCTTATATGTCAGGTCCCGCCGGAGTGGTAAATGACTCGACTACCCCTAACTAAACTACTGGCGATACAACCCACGTAGGGGCATTTAGGTAATGTTTGTGGGTCTTGCCATCGGACGGCCACGCCTTTGCCGCACCCCGCGTCCTCCCGACGCAAGCCATGCGATCCCGCCGCGTGTCCTCCGCCTCGAAGCTTCCCGACACGCCCGATCCCGTCTCCGTCGTGTTGGGCCCTCGGACTTGGTTTTGAGGCCCAAACCAAGAAACCGTTCGCCGATGGTTTTGTGGGCAAACCACCAAACCCCGCGTGCTCGGTCCGGCCTCCCGCCAAACCACTTGACTTGACCGCCACCGTGCACCGCTCACTTGTCCATGACTTCGTCTTGCTTGTGTCGCCACCATGTGGCCCGCACCCGGTCCCCGCCGTCCACCGGGTCCCTCGAACCGAGCCTACTTGTCTCTCCATCTCCCGGAGGCCCCTCAAGGTCGAAGACCTTTCGCGCCCGTTCTTCACCCGCAACAACGCAAACTAGGCCGCGCCTACACCCCGCGCACTAAGCCAAGAGTCGGTCCAACACCCGTTGTCAATCACTCATCACCGAGGAGCGGTCATCCATCGACCACCGGGACGCTCCTCGGTCCTCAATCTCCCCCTTGATGAGTGCATTGACAACACACAACGCGAAATGAAATTCAGAGAAAAAGAGAAAAGAAAGAAGAAAGAAAAACAAAGAAGCTCAACTCATGACCAAAACCGAAGAAAGGCAAAGAAAGGTCACAAGCCAAGCAAAGCACAGAATCCACACCGAAAACAGCAAGAAAGCTCCCCCTGAACAAATGCAAGCTCCCCCTGAACATGTGAACGCAAATTTCAGCTCACCTCTTCTGAATTTTCATTAAGCTCACCTCTTCTCCCCCTTGTTGACAATGTATGAATCAAGGTGAAAATGCAGAAATGCAAAACAAAGCATATAAACAACTACATGAGCTTCTCAAATAGACCAAATCTAGTGTCAAAGGCTAAAAATGAGACAAAGATCACACATATGAATCATAGCATAGTCAAAGCATTGCCACAAGTAATATATGAAAATACAAGCATGTGACAAAGCAAAATTTTCAGATTTAAACAGTTTTACCAAAAGAAGGCTCGCTTCACATGTAAAAGCCTATCCATGTCACACTTGAGCCACAAAAATGCATACCATTCAAAGATCATACAAGGATATCAAATTCTCAGCAAAAGATCATGGCAAACACCCATAAAGCAAAGCATGTCATGTCAAAGCTCATGAGCCATGTGTCCACTTCGGGGAGACTTCTCCACTGGTGAACATCATGCAACATGTTTAGCACCCATATGTGAAAGATAATACATTTTAAGCATAGACATGATGGATGGAGCATTTTTCAAGCATTCACACTTCTTTTCAAGATTAATTCATTTCATGGTACATGAAGAGCAACTCACGGCAGCAACATACTCCGCCTTTGTGGTAGACTGAGCTACACTAGACTGTTTGCGGGAAGACCATGAGACCAACGAAGAACCAAGAAACTGACAAGTACCAGAAGTAGACTTCCTCTCGACTCGACAACCAGCAAAATCCGCATCGGAAAAACCATGAAGAGACAGAGTCGAGGAGGAAGAATACCAAAGGCCAAGACCGAGGGGCGGTATCGTAGATACCGGAAAATCCTCTTGACGGCCTGTCGATGTGATGTCCTCGGTGAAGCCTGAAAACGAGCGCACAAACACACGCTGAACTGTATGTCTGGCTTCGTCGCCGTCAAGTAGAGGAGGGAGCCGATCATGCTCCTGTACTCCCGCTGGTCCACTGGTTCTCCGTCCTCATCCGCATCCAAAGTGGCCGTACTCCCCATGGGAGTCGACATCGGCTTCACATCTTGCATCTGGAACTTTCTCAGCATGTCTTTTGTGTACTTGGTCTGGTGCACAAATGTACCGTCCTTCACTTGCTTGATCGCGGCCCGAGAAAATACTACAACTCGCCCATCATGCTCATCTCGAACTCCCCGCTCATCTCATCCGCAAACTTGGCAACAAGGTTATGTGACGAGCCACCAAAGACAATATCATCCACGTATATCCGAACAATCAACAAGTCATTTCCATGCTTGAGGAGAAACAAGGTTCTATCCACGGTACCCATCACAAACCCTCTCGCTCAAAAGAAAACCTCTCAATCTCCCATACCAAGCACGGGGCACCCGTTTCAACCCATACGAGCCCTTTTCAACCCGTATACCCCGTGTGGGTACAACTCGCTCTCAAACCCGTGTGGTCGCTTCACATACACCTCCTCCTCTATGACCCCATTCGAAAAGCACTCTTCACGTCCATCCGAAACAACTTGAACCCTTTAGCCACGGCAAAGGCTAGAAGGATCCGAATTGCCTCAAGACGGGCCACGGAGCAAAGGTCTCCTCATAGTCGATCCCCTCCTTCCGACTAAACCCCCGAGCAACAAGTCCGGACTTGTTCCTCACAACCATCCCATTCTCTCCCTCTTTGTTCTTCCAAACCCACTTGGTTCCTATGGGATGGCAATTTGGAGGTGGTTCAACTAACTCCCACACCCGGTTCCTCTCAAAATTTTCCAACTCCTCATGCATAGAATTTACCCGGTTTGCATCGGATAAAGCATGTCCAATGTCCTTGGGCTCAAAAGTGGCAACAAAAGCAAAGATGAGCAAAATGAGAGGAATTCCTGGACCTCGACCGTGTAGTGCGTTCATCGATGTTTCCAATGATCTTCGACAGGGGATGCACTTCTTGAATCCGCCGGGGAGCCTCACGCCTCGAGACTACCTCCCCCTCAACTTCAGCTTCTCTCTCCTGGTACTCTTGTTGCACCGTCGTTGTCCATGAAGTAGACGGTCCATGCTCCAAAGTGGTCGTAGGGGAAGTAGTGGGTACATGCTCAGCTTCAGGCGCATGGTTCTCCCCATCATCATCTCCAGCTTCATCTTTCTCCTCCTCAAAGAGGTCCTCGGCCATCTCTTCATCACCTGCACATTCAAAGCCAAGAGAGGTACATGGCATTGTCTCGTCGAAGGTCACCTCGCAAGTCTCCATGATTTTGTTAGTCTCAAGGTTAAGCACCCTATAGGCTCTAGAATGGTTAGCATATCCAAAGAAAATACCATCACTAGACCTAGCCTCAAACTTGTCGAGTTTTCCCTTCTTCGAATAAAGCATTTGCGGCCAAAGACTCGGAAATGACTCACCTTGGGTGCCCGACCATGCATAAGCTCATAACAGTCTTCTTCTTGAAAGCTCTCAATAAAATCCGGTTGGAAACATGACAAGCCGTATTGACCGCCTCGGCCCAATACCTCCTAGGAGTCCCGTGCTCATCGAGCATCGTCCTAGCCATCTCACAAAGAGTCCGATTTTTCCTTTCCACGACTCCATTTTGAGGGGGCACATAAGGGGTCGAATACTGATGTTCAAGACCTAGATCACGACAAAAGGCATCAAAACGAGAGTTCTTGAACTCAGAGTCATTATCACTGCGGATAGCTCGAATAGCATTCCCGTGCCTCTCGTTTTTCAACCTCACGATCAGATCTCGAACAAAACCAAATGTCTCACTCTTATCCTCCAAGAAGAACACCCAGGCATAGCGAGAGTAATCGTCCACCACAACAAGGACATACCACTTCCCACCCACCGAGCGAACTCGAGCTGGCCCAACAAGGTCCATATGCAACGGCTCCGTCGGACGCTCGGTCATGACATCGGTCGGGGGTGGATGGGGAGTGGCTACCATCTTACCATGCCTACAAGGAGCACAAACCAAATCCTTCTCAAGCTTCAACTTCGGCAATCCTCGGACAAGGTCAAGACCACTCAAGCGGAAACCAAATCAAAGCTCAAGTGTCCCAACCGCCTATGCCATTTCCACAAATCGAAGAAGGACCGGCCATCAAACAAATGAAAGGGACCCAAAGAACGAGAGAAATCAGCCCTGAAAATCTGACCCTCGGGGATGATCATATGTGACACCCTAAAATTCCATCACCAAATTAATATAAGCAACAAGGTGTTTTAGTTTTAATTTTCTAGGGATTAAATAAATTATCAAATAAATTATGCTCTAAAAATATTTAATATCACTTTTGAATAATTTTAGAGGCAATAAGTGCTTGTGCATCATGTTTGGTTTGCATGATGTTTAAGAGTGTTTGTGTGAAGTTTAAAAGCTTTAAAGGTTTTAAAAAAATGTTTTGAAGATTTTTTTTTTTGAAAGAGTTAAAAGTTTGAAAAGTTGAAAAGGTTTAAAAAGAAAAGCTTTGAAAAAAAAAGAAAAACCTCCTTAAACTCTTTCTCCCTCTCCCATTTCAGCCCAACAGCCCAACCTCCCTCTTCCTTCTCCACCGGTCCAGCGCGCCTCGCGTGGCCCAACAGCCCAGCCGCCTCTCCTTCGCCGGCCCAGCTGCCCCTCCCCTCTCTTCTTTCTCAGACGCTGCCAGCCCGGGCCCGTGCATCAGTCCCCTTCTCCCTCTCCCCTCTCGCTGCCAGGCCGGCCCCGCACGTCATCTCTCCCTTCCACCTCCAGCCGCGCCCCTTTCTCTCCCATGGCCGCGCCAGCCACTGTCTCCTCCAGCGCCGCCCCCCGCTCGCGCCTCCTCCCCTTCGCTCTTGCGCATTAGTGTGCCGATTCACTCGCACTGCCCCACCCTTTTCCCTTTCCTCTAGCCTCCCTCATCTCCTCTGCTCTGCGTGATGACGCATCAACCGCGCCGCCCGGCCGTTTCCCCTGCATACCTCGCCCTTCCGCCTTCAATTCTCGTCGTCAAGACGCACTGGAGCACTGGCCGCCTCCTTTCCCTCCTTCAATTTCTCTTCCCATTACTCCCCTCACCCGAATTCAAATCGAAACCGCCACGGCCATCAATGGCCGGTCCTTGCCCATCGCCTCGGCCGCCGCTTTCCCCTCCCTTTCCCTCTATAAAAACCCGTGGTCGAGCCCTGCGCGCACCCTTTCCGCGCTCATACATGCCCTGCACCGCTCTCCTCTCACACGCGCGCCGCCGCCTTGATTTCTTCCGGGCGCCACCATTGCCGGCGGTGAGCAACCCGCCATCAGTGGGTGCCCCTAATCCTCTGCCCCTTCTTCTCCTTCGCGTGCGAAGCTCACCCAATCTTTAAATCGCGTCACAGGATCGATCTCCCGTTGCCGGACCGAGCTGCACAGGTCGCCGCCGCCGTCATCTTCAACCTCCGGACGCCGACGTCGATCTCCACCACCGCCGCTTCCCCAGTGCCCGAGCCATCTCCAACTCGTTGCCGTGGTGGTGAGCAAGACCCCCCCTGCCTCCATTTATCTAATACCGAGCCGTAGCCCTGCCTCCGCGCGCCGCCGCCGCCGCGCCGCCCCCCTCGCGGTGCGAGCCGCCGTGGCCGCCGGAGCCGCCTCCCTAAGCCCCCGGGTGAGTTCGTCTCTCTCCCCTCTTCGCGTAGAGCCTAACCGCGTCCCAAACCGTGCACCGAACTCGAAATCGCCGAACTCCGGCGAGCTCCGCCGCCGGCCCGCCGGCGCCGCCGGCACCGTGTCCCCGCCGCCGCGCACGCCGCGGGCCACCCCCGGCCGCCCGATCCATAGGGGACGGCCCGGATTAAATCGGGGCATACCCCTTAGATCGGTCCACCGTGGACCGGGGGACCGAGTCCACATGCGCCGGCCCACGCCTTTGCGTCGGCATGGCGTCGGCATCGCGTCGGCACGGCCAATCACGCGCTCGCCACGTGGCACACCCTCGGCCCCTCCCGCCCGGCCGCCTTGGCGGTTTTGCAAAAAGGACCTCCAGTTTCCGGAATTCACATCCATGCCCTTCCACCTATAGAAACCCTTCCAGTTAGGTCCTGATTTCTTCATTTAAGCCCCTGAGCTTTTTAGTTTTCCCCACCAGAGATCCAATCTTGCCTTTTGCACTATAAACCTTCGGTTTATATGTGTAATTATGTTTTAGCCCCTGGTTTCTTGCAGTTAAGCCCCTGGAAGCCTAGTTTCTTCGCAGAAAAGCCCCCGAAACTTGTTTTAACCATATCTTTTCCGTCCTAGCTCCGTTTTAAGCGTTCTTGGTGTCCACACGACCGTCTTTTCAAGCCCGTCAGTTTTAGAATCTTGTTTTGGCCGTATCTTGTGCGTTTTAGCTCCGTTTCCGCCGTTTCAAGTTGCGTTAGGCTCATATCAACTAAAACTACGTGATAGGACCAATGTGGCACATGTTCTTTGTTTTATATTTTATTTAAATATTAAATATGATTAAATCTTATTATGCATGCTTTTCTAATTAAAACCTAATTAGAAGTTTAACACGTGTTTTCATAAGAAAGCTAATATGCCTAAAACTAGTTAAATATTTCTTATAATCAAAAGCTAATTAGATGTGTACCTCGGTTTTTATAATCAAACTTAATTTGAGTAATGCTTATGTAATTTGCTTCCTATATAAAAGCAATATAGGTTTATCTCGAGTTTTCTTAATTAAATTGTTAATTTGTTTAATATGAATATAAATGTGTTTTTAAGTTGTAATTTGATTAGAATAACTCGAAATACAAAGATAAGCGCCTAGATGCTTTTATATGCTTCTTCTAAATTAAATGTTTAATTTGCATAAATCATACTTGAATATTTATAAGTAAAACTTGGAATAGGCTTACATCGTATTTTAAATACCAATATAACTTGCTTAATTATAAATAGGGTATTTCTTTGAAATAACCTATGCATATGATCTTTATTAAATTAAAATATACCAAGCACATAACTAGCTCTTGTTTGTGATCATCTGAAGCTCTCGATAGTTCCTAGTGCTTTTGTGTTCGCTTTCCTAGAGCCAACCCTTGTTCTCTCTTGGTGAATCAATTATGTTCTTACACCTAATCTCTCCTAACCACCTTTCTTTAAAGCTACCTTGTTATCTGTTTCTTTTGTCAGATCAGTTTGCCTTTGCTTGGTGTATTGTTTTGTTTATTGTATGCTTTCTTGTGTGCTCGTAGACATCGTGCCGGTTTCAAGTAAGCAGCCAGTTGGAGTAGATCAAGAGCAAGTGTTTGAAGAAGAAGAACTCCAGTGTTTAAGCAAGGAAGGCAAGTGGACTTCTCCCCCTGCATATTCTATTTTTGTCCCACACAACTTGCATGATAACTAAGTTTACATTTAAATGTTTCTATGCATAAACTTGATGGGAAAATTACCTTGTTAAGGACATGACTAGACTTTTACCCTCATTACCTTGGACAACCCTTTTAAATAAATGTTTTGGGTAGTAATGCTTAGTTGCTATAACTTGGGATGGTTAAAATGAATCTTATGCAATATGATGAATGTTGATCATGATAGCTTGGATGATATACATGTATGTGTGTGCTTATGGTTAATAACAAGATCATATGGTTTAAACGGAACATGGAGAACCACCCGGATAACAAGACAACCACGATCCACATGGCTCGGCTTAGCCGATTAATTAGGAGAGAGGGTTAGCCGATAGCTCTTTTCCGAGAGGGGCACAGGGGGCCGGAGTTGAAGGGGTATAGCCCGGTCCTTTTGGGGTAGCAACCTTGGCTAAGGTGTTGACCACTAGGGAGGGTTATGGTCCGCTCCGCCGTCGTAACCGTTGCGGGGCGTTGGTTTCTCTTCTTTCCTTTGTAAAGGCTTCGTAGTGGACCCCTAGCCACTCACCTCGGAAGTGTTTAAGGGTCTGATCAACCCGGGCGACATGGGGAACACGAACTGTGGGTAAAGTGTACAACCTCTGCAGAGTGTAAAACTGATTGATCAGCCGTGCTCACGGTCAAGAGCGGCCTGGACCCTCACATGATTAATAAACTTGAAGATGGAAATTAAGTCGAGGTTTTCTTATGGGTTTTTGAGAGGAGATGCTTTCCTAAATGCTTAAGTGGGTTGGTATAAACTTACATCTAGTAATTAGGTGCTTGCTAATAAAACTTGACCAACATTAAAATGCTAACCGCAGCAAAACTCTTAGCCTATCCTTGATGGCCTTGCATCTTTCCCCCACTTGCTGAGCTCCAACCATAAGTGTGCTCACCCTTGCTTACCCGCCGTTCGCAGGAGAACACCGGAGGAGAGTACTTCGGCCGACTACGAGGAGTTCCGAGGCTTGCGTGCCCCCGCCTCATGTGCCCGTGGAAGATGAAGATGGAGTTGCGTCTTCATAGTTAACGTTTGATCGCTGTAAAGACCTTCGAGTCTAACGTCTGAGTGTAATAAAGAGATAATGTAATGGTTTAGCTCTTGTACGTTTTTATTGCTGTTTATTGATATTTCACTCATGACGTCTATCATATGTGTGTAAACTTGATCCTGGCGCACATATGAGATGCATTTGGTTTTCTTCGGAAAATCGGGTGTGACATCATACAGACAAGATCACCTCGAGAATCAAGCAAACGAGACTCGCCAGACTTGAAACGCACCTCAAAACCCTCATCAAGCAACTGAGAAACCGAAAGCAAATTAAAACCCAAAGACTTCACAAGAGCCACTCTCTTCAACGTTACCTTGTCACTCACATGCACAACACCCTCTGAAAGCACCCTACCTCGTCCATTGTCCCCAAATGTGATGTGCTGCTTTTCTTTCACTGGGGTGAGGCTGGAGAACCACTTCTTATCTCCGGTCATGTGTCGAGAACACCCGGAGTCGATCAACCAAATGTTCTCCAAGCCTCCCCGCCCCGCAAATCCGAAACGAGAACGAGAGTGAGCTAGCGACTCGACACTGGGGTTAGCACAAAGAAAGTTAAACCAGTGTCGAGCCATCTGCTCAAAAGAGGGGTTAGCAAACATCGTTCCCTTGCCACCAAACTTCCCATGTCCCATGGGAGGAGTACGAGCACCACGAGGGGGAAAACGTGGTCCGTAGTTCCTGTGGAACCCAAAGCTGCGATCATCTCCCCTGAACCCGTATTGAGGACGAGTAGGAGGACGTCCAGCAAAACCACCACGAGCCCGACCAAACCTCTCTCCAGCACGCACACCATCATCTCTCCTGACAAACCTCTCACTACCTCCTCTCTGTGGGAACCTGCCAACACTCCTCACACTTCCCACTCCCCGTGGAAGTGGCACTCTAGGCTCAGGAATACCATGAGGCTGGCGATACCTGTCTTGGTTCGCTTGCTCCCTAGCAAGCCTCTCATCCCTCTTCCTCTTGTAGCAAAACTCTGCAAGATGCCTCTCCTTGCCACAATACTCACACCTGAAGGGGATGGGTTTTGGTTTTGGCTCTGGCTTCTCTCTAGGCTTCTCACCCTTCTCACCCACAAACTTCACTGGTTTCTGGAAATCATTTGTCTTAGGTGGGAGTTTGGGTGGATCTTGGGTTGTGTCAAGCTTGTTGCAAAGGTGGTTGGGCTTTGGTGTGAATGAGTTCTTGGGTGCTTTTGGGAGTGGGACTTGGATCTCTCCGATCATCTCAAACTCGGGGTTAGACTCAACACACTTCTCGTACACACTCTCCCCACTGTTCTCTCCCACTTTCTCACCCAACTTCTCAAACCCCAAACCACGACCATCGCCTCTCTTGAACTCCTCAATCATGATTTTCAATTGAGGTTCCCGCCCCGTACAACCAACCCAACACCTTCCTCAAATAGTCATTCTCCTCATAGATGACATCCAAACGGGAAGTAAGTTCAAGATTGCACAAAGTAACTTCATCACAAACCTAGTGCATGCATTGACAACGGGAGATTTCAAAGATGCTTCCAAAGAACTAATGGTAGAACGAGCATCAACAAGCTTAGCATGCATAGTAGGACATGATTTGCAAGCACCAAGCAAAGTAGGTCTAGCCTTAAGCTCATCATGTTCAGGTCCTAAGAGCATCTAGTTGAGCCAAAGTAGAAGCATTCTTCTCATTAAGCAGCTTTGATCTCATTCAACCATGCATCACACTCAACACATTCAACATCATCGGGAGCAAGAGGGAGCAAGTTTCAAAGAGTCATTCTCAAGTTTCAATTCAAGCAATTTTGACTCTAACTCTCCTACTTTCTCGCTAGCATTCTCAAGTTGTGCCCTAAGATCTTTCCTCATCTTTTTGGCATCTCTCAAGACACTATCACGGTTATCAAGCAAACCATTCAACCTAGCAATCTCGGCAAGCAAAGAGTCGGGGTCACGGTTTACCTCATCCTCGCAGTCGGAGTCGCCGTCTTCCTTCTCGCTCTTCTTGTCGCTTGAGCTATGGGCCATGCCACAAAAGCCCTCAAGCGCCACACAGCTCGGCCCCGCCGAGGTTCCGCTTGCACTCTTCTTGCCATTGCGCCTCCTCGCGTCTTCTTCTTCGCTGCTTGAGCTTGACTGCTCCTCGCTTGAGCTTGAGTCAACGTCGCTCGCACCGGCCACCATCGCTCTCGCCTTGTTCTTCTTGTAGCCGCTCTTGCTCGGTCGCCGCTTGTCCTTGCCCTTGCTCTTGGACTTGTTGAAGTGCTTGCCCTTGGAGGAGTACTTGTCTTCACGCCTCGGGTGTGCCTTGTACTCGTTCACCTTGTACTTGTTCTCCTCCGCTTCCGGGCACTCGGCGATGAAGTGGCCACGCTTGCCACACTTGTAGCACGTCCCTGAGCTCCGCCTTGCATTCCTCCGACTCTCATGTAGTCGTTCAAACCTTCTTGAGAGCAAGGCCGGCTCCTCCTCGCCCCAAGACATCAAACTCCTCATCCGGAATGGACATAAGAGAGGACAAAGAAAACTCGTCGACGCAAAGGGTTAGATTTGCCCTTTGATCCTCCCATAAGAGCAAGACTATGGTCGGTCGAGCCCTCATGCTTGGATTGCAACTTCCCGTCAACCTCACCGACTTGAGCTTAGAAAAGAGGTCATCCAACTCAATAGTCAAATAATGTCCAGACTCCTTGATGGCCTCAACCTTAGCACCCCAAACATTTGGGTCTAAGACATGCAAGAGCTTCAAAGCCTGATCATGCTCGGTGTATGGAAAATCTTCAACATTAGCCTTCATGTTGTTCACGATGGCGGTGAACCTCTGAAACATCGCATCAATGTCCTCACCGGGAAGTGGAGTGAAATTCTCATATTGCATCCGTAAGAGACAAAGAGGCGAGCCTTCACATGGTTATCACCACCATGAGCAACCAACAACTTTTCCCAAATTTGCCAAGCAAGATTCAAATGGCGAACACGCTCAAACTCGGATCACACAAGCTCCGACCAAGTGATCAACGGCTTTTGCATTAGCCTCATACTTGGCCTTGGCACCGGCATCGGTCACCATAAGAGTATGGATGTTGACCGGAATAGCATAGGTCTTGTCAAGCACAATGAAATCCAACAGCTCTTCCCACGAAGAAAGATCATCATACGAGCCGCCCACTTGTGGTAACCCTTGCCATCGAAGTGCGGCGGACCACCCCGCTCAACGTACGCCATCTTAGGATTCGGGACTTGTCAAAGTCGCAAAGAATCCGCACCAAGCTCTGATACCAATTGAAGGATCAGATGGCGACTAGAGAGGGGGGGGAGTGAATAGGAGCCGGTAAAAATTCTTCCAAAAGAATCCGGCCTATACCCTAGACAAACCCCGGTCACACACAAGCGATGGATCGAATCACGCACCAATCGCCAAGACCACGAGGTTATGGATCAACCTCTAGCCTTAGGAACGATTCCTAGAAGTACACGCGGAAGCACTAGAAAGGGAGGGAGGAATCGAACCAAGAAGCAAAGCACACAGGCTCTGGCGGACCGTCCGCGCAGGCCTCGCGGACCGTCCGACCTGAGGCCACGGACCGTCCGCCACCGCACCGCGGACCGTCCGCCCAACACCGCGGACCGTCCGTTAAAGCACACGAACCTCCGTAAGCGACCCGAGAAAAACGGACCGTCCGCCGAGGCCGGGCGGACCGTCCGCTACTCGAGCTCGGACCGTCCGCAAACTGGCTGCAACCAAAACCAAAAGCCAAACCGGATCGAAATCTAGGACGCGCAAGAACACGACGAACACGCGACAAACAGCCTCCTCGCGGACCGTCCGCGACCCCCCCGCGGACCGCCGCGCCGCGCGGACGAACGAGAAACGGCCCGACCCCGAAAGTCAACTCCCCCAAATCATCATCGGATTTCCCAAACGGTTGAAGCTATGGAGACAAGGGTTTGGGGACTTGAAAAGCGTCACACAAGGATGCTATAGCCCAAAAATCTTGCCTCCTAACTCCCTAAATCACCGGGAATCGCGAATCCTTTGAGCACCACCAAAAACTAGAGCACCGAACGAAAACTCACGAATCGAAGTAGTTTCCCGGCGTTTGAGGGCACAAGATCAAGCACAAAGATGCACAAGACATCTATCCATGTTTCCCTCAAAGAAATCCGGGGAGAAACCCACTCAAATCCGCGGAATCACACCGGGAACAAAGGAACGAAAACAAGCACGAAAAAGCCACGAAAAACAACCCCGAATCTTCTATACAAACCAGGAATGATTCACAAGGTCTAGCATGCCGCCCTAGCATCCATCCCTCTCAACAAATCTCTCATGAAGCTCTCATGCTAGCCTAGAGAAAAATGGAAGAAAAATAGCTACCAAAATGAGAAAGAGGAGGGAGCAAATGAAACCCTAAGTCGCGGAGAGAGAGAGCCATCCACACACACTCATGGCTTATATATCAGGTCCCGCCGGAGTGGTAAATGACTCGACTACCCCTAACTAAACTACTGGCGATACAACCCACGTAGGGGCATTTAGGTAATGTTTGTGGGTCTTGCCATCGAGCGGCCACGCCTTTGCCGCACCCCGCGTCCTCCCGACGCAAGCCATGCGATCCCGCCGCGTGTCCTCCGCCTCGAAGCTTCCCGACACGCCCGGATCCCGTCTCCGTCGTGTTGGGCCCTCGGACTTGGTTTTGAGGCCCAAACCAAGAAACCGTCCGCCGATGGTTTTGTGGGCAAACCACCAAACCCCGCGTGCTCGGTCCGGCCTCCCGCCAAACCACTTGACTTGACCGCCACCGTGCACCGCTCACTTGTCCATGACTTCGTCTTGCTTGTATCGCCACCATGTGGCCCGCACCCGGTCCCCGCCGTCCACCGGTCCCTCGAACCGAGCCTACTTGTCTCTCCATCTCCCGGAGGCCCCTCAAGGCTGAAGACCTTTCGCGCCCGTTCTTCACCTGCAACAACACGAACTAGGCCGCAGCCTACACCTGCGCACTAAGCCAAGAGTCAGTCCAACACCTGTTGTCAATCACTCATCACTGAGGAGCGGTCATCCATCGACCACTGGGACGCTCCTGGTCCTCACAAGCCCTCTTCAAGTGAGGGTTGCTGCTTCTAGTGTTTTTGCTGAGGTCCCAAGCCATTTCTAACTAGCTCTAAGCCTTAGTGGCCCTCCCCAACCATCTCTTTGTGAGATTTGTGGATTCAAGCCATCATCCTTGTGTTGGGTTGAGAAAGTGAGCCTAGGAGTGACTTTTTGAGCTAACAAGAGCAGTGTCCATAGCTTGAGCACTTTGGTTTCGCGTCTACAAACTTTGGAGCATTTGTTACTCTTGGAGGTTTGCCTCCTAGACGGCTAGGTGTCGCCGGCTAGCTCCCAAGGTTGTGGTAAGCAGCGGGAAGTTTGTAAGGGCTGCGATCTTGCCTCTTCGTGGAAAAGATCACCTTAGTGGAAAGGAGGAAAGTGGTTGAAAGAGACCCGGCTTGTTGTGGGAATTGTCCCTTACAAGCTCCTCAACGGAGACGTAGCCATTCCTCAGTGGGTGGTGAACTTCGGGAAACAAATCCTTGCTTCTTCGTGTGGTTCGACTCTCTAAGTTGTTTTTCTAGCATATTTCATTTGCTTCCGCTTCGATCTACTTGGGTGTGTTACTTGTGTGTGCAAGGCTCATTACTCTGCTTGTGATCATCTACAAAAGCCACACCCTGAGTTTGTTTCGTGCTAGAAGTCAAGAGGTGCTTGAAGTTGTTTTTGCAGGTTCTTTGTGATACACCGGTCTGACCGGTGAGGCGCACCGGTCTGACCGGTGTCACCTGTGAAGACCAGTGCTTGACCGGTCTGACCGGTCACCACCACCGGTCTGACCGGTGGAGCACTGTCAGCTCAAGTGTTTGGGGAGAAAAAGTTTAATTTGGTCGTCACGCCTATTCACCCCCCCTCTAGGCGACATCAAGGTCCTTTCAACTTCAAAATCTACCTTTATGAAAGTTGTCCACCTTGTTGAGGGACACAGCTTTCGTGTAGATTGGCATTTCAAATTTTGAGTGGAAATTGGTGAAAAACTTGATCGACTAACAGTACCTCCTGTTTTCCAGAACAGGCCGGCATTCAATGTTGGCACGACGTTCCTGCAAAATCCGTCGAGAAAAACACCAGACGGCCTTTACAAAAGTTGTAGAGGGTAGTTAGATCTACAACTTTCCTATTCACCACATGTTGCACTTCTATTAAAAAATTTGGAGAAAAACTATTTCGAACAGAGGCAGTCCGAGCAAAGTTTCACCAAGAGCGCGCCCGCCACGCCGCGCGCCGCCGCGCGCGCGCCGCGCGCCCGCGCCGGCCCCCTCGGTTTTCGAGCCGCCCGCGCGCCTCCCGAGGTCCCCTCGCCCCTTCCCAACGCGCTCGCTCCTTCCCCACGCCGCGCGCATGCCAAGGCCGCCCGGAACGCCGCGCCGCCGTGGTCCTTGCCGCCGCCCGCCGTGCCCGCCGCCGTACCGCCGTGGTCCTTGCTCGCCCGCGCGGCCCTCTCTCGTTCTCACTACCGCGCGCCGCCTTTAAGGGTTGCCTATCCCTCCTGGACGCGAAGGACCCCTTCCCACACCGCACCGCACCCCGCCCTCGCCGGGAACGGCGCCGCGGCGGCCGCATTCACCGGCCGCCGCGCGCCGCTCGCCGTGGCCACCACCACCCCCGTCCCGGCCGGCCCCAACCGTCCCTCTAGCGTGCCCTAGAGCCGCCACCACCGCCGGATACCGCGCACCGGCCGCAGCCTCGCCGGAACGCCTCCCACCGCGGCTGCCCCTCCCTGGGCGCCGGCGAGCTGCTCGCCTGAGCCACCTCCGCCCGGTCCAAACCCTCAAATCGAAGCCTAGGGCACCCCTAGACCCTCCCCCATCCTTCGCCGGCCAAGTCTGGCGGCGTGCTCGCCGGAATTTCACCGAAGCCGCACCGGCCGCGCCCCGGGGACTACATTGCAAACGCAGAAATCTTTCCAGGGTCCTCATTGCAAAAGGTGAACTCCAATAGTTAAATTGATTTCCTGATTCTTGTAAATTGCACAGAAAATCACAGAAAATCATAAAAATTTAAAACCAATTTTGTTGGATTCATGGTGAATTATCCTACAACTTTTGTTATTCTTGCCTGAGCTAGTTCCTGATAGTTTTTGCATGAAAAATACAAATGTGAAAACCCTATATCTGCAATATCTCAAAAAACATAAATCCTCTGTAGCTAATTTTTGGATATGTTGTGTGTTAGATCATGACTAGCTCCTATGCCGAGGATTTTTGGGGACGGCCTGGGAAAGTTGTTCCTTCGGGGCAGCCTACCGTGTGTTTGGGTTTACCTTGCAAGGTTTAAATGAATCGATTGTCGGCCTCTCACCGTTATCCGAGACTGCTTAATCAACTGGCCATGATATCCCATAATGATGGAACTCGAGAAATATTGTTGCATGAATTAATTGCTTGCCCAATTCTTGATTGGATTAGATGGCACACTTAGAAATGGTAATCAACTGGAACTTGTGCTAAAAGATTGAAAGTAAGGATCTACTCTTAGCAGCTGTTTAGCAAAAGAAACTCCACCGGCCAAAAGTCTTTCATGTCTAGAGGTTGGTGATGTAGTCATCACCCGACGGTTAAGTCTTGCTGAGTATTAGTATACTCAGCCTTGCTTTAAAACTGTTGTTGCAGGTATGATTGATCGGAAGGGTGACGACAAGTAAGGACATCACGGATGGCCTCCTGTGATGTCTACCGTTGCGCTAGTTTAAATTATTTCCGCTGTATTTTCAAACTCTGAACCTTTACTCCATGTCAGGAACAATGGTTTGTACCAAAATATTCTAATCTATGTTGTACTCTGGACTCGCCTTCGCGTGAGTTTTAATGCATGTGTCGATCCTCTTTTCGATGTCCAAGTGATTTATCGGGCGTTAACCCGGCAACCAACGACAGGATGATACTTTACTATTGCTTAATGACCAAAGTGGATCGGTCTTAGGCGATAGTACGGTATTTTCCTGGGCGGGTTGTCACAGCCTCGTCCTCTCACTACCTCCGGGAGAGCTCCGCAGCGAGAGCCGACGAGCACTGCCGCGGCTTCGCACGAGCTCCGCCTCCCGCCGCCTCGTCATCGCACCGCCTCACGGGATCTGGCGCGGGAGCCGGCGAGCTCCACCGCGGGACCCCACAGCCAAGCTAGCACAGGGGGGATGGCGATAGGGCCGAAACTGGGGAGGGCGGCGGTCGACATAGGGGAGGCTAACGACGGCACATAGGTAGAACGACAGATCTTGTAGCGTCCTTGTTTTCCTCCGCCTCCGCGGTGCTCTCCACGGCCAGCAATGGGGAGGTCCCCTCGCCACTCGCCTCTCGATGACGCCCAAGTCCCCGCTCTAGCCATTGTCGCGGCACCGGGGGAGGACAACCGCCGATGAATCATGAGATCCTATCCCGCGTCCGCCTGCCATGCTCGTCGGCGTAGGAGCACCCCGACGACCTCACCGCCAGGGCATGACGCAGGGGTGCGACCTCGCCGCTAGGGGCGGGCGAGCGACCATGGTGCAGGGAGAGCTCGGCCTCACCGTCGAGGACGGGCGGGCGGCCATGGCGCAGTGCGTGCGCAGCCTCGGCGTCGGGGCCGGAATTTCGCCATCGCCGCCTAAATCCCGTAGCAGGGGCGAGCCGCGAGGAGGAGAGGGACGCGAGGGAGAAAGAAAACAGCGAATCATTTTTTTCACTTAAAGAGTGGCATTGGTGGGTAATTTCTTTCAACTCCACAAACCTTGGAGTTGGTGGAGCACCCCTTGAGGTACTCCACCAAATCAATGGATTTGGGGCTTGCTCGAACTTTTTTTTGGAGCAGATCCGCGGTGGAGCTGCTAGAGCTGAATGTGTTTGGCTGGAAAAAACTTGGAGCGGAGTTGGTTTTTCGGATTTGGAGTTGCGTGGAGCTGTGCCAAACACGCCCACTATCAATATATATTTAAGAGTGAATTTCACTGTAGGTCCATGAACTTTTCCTAAGATCTCATCTAGGTCCGCAAACTAAAATTGCGGTCATCTAGGTCCGTAATTTTTTTCTAAGATCTCATTTAGGTCCGCAAACTAAATAAGCGGTCATCTAGGTCCATAAACTCTTAAAGAGAGGTCATCTAGGTCCATGAACTTTTAAAGGACGATCGTCTAGGTCTAAAACGGTGGCGACGAGCCTCCTAGCAGCGAGATACCCCGCGGCCACACATGGCTCGTCGGTACCACTTTGGACCTAGATGACCGCTCTTAAAAGTTCATGGACCTAGTTCCGCTTATTTAGTTGGCAGACCTAGATGAGACATCGGAAAAAGTTTATGGATCTAAATGGTCGTTTTTTTAGTTTGCGAACCTAGATAAGATCTCGAAAAAAGTTTGTGGACCTACAGTGAAATTCACTCTATATTTAATAATAAATTCAATTAACTTAAATTGATGTTGAAATGTTGATGTTTGCGACGAAGCAATAACGTATGTTTAAAGCATCCTTATGTACGATACACATCTAAATCCTAGGTCTTGAAGTGATCCCGTGAAACGAAAGACTACTCCCTCCATCCCACTCCATCCAGATTATAGTTTCGTTTAGATTTTTTCAAAGTCAAACCTTTTCAACTTTGACCATAAATAACGAAATAATCATAAATGCTAATAACATAAAAATGAATATCAGTAGATTTATCATGAAACGAACTATCAAAATATGTAATCTTTTTTATTTGCAATAAATTATTTTAAGAATTATGTTGGTCAAAGCTGAAAAAATTTGACTTTGAAAAAAATCAAAACAAAGCTATATTCTGAGACGGAGGAAGTACTTTTTTTTTGACTCAAATATTTATTCACGAAAATGAAAGACATCCTATTACATGCTAGGGCAAAAAAAAGGACAGCCTAGACGAGAAAACTAGGATCAACATACTAACGCCCTGTTCGTTTGGCTTATCGCCCACCGACAAGAAATACTTTTCTCTCGTAACAAACCACCACCAAAGAATCGCCAAAGAAGAAGATTTTTTCTCTCTCGTAACAAATCAAGACTCCCATCACTACCAGCCAAACGAACAGTCTCTAGAAGAGCAACAAGGGCACAGACATCTCAACAATTATTCCATCACACATGCACAACTGATGAATTTCGTGACGGTCCAAATTAAAACAGGGCCTGTGCTCGCTTCGTGACACTTGAGAATAGCACCCCATGACACCATCAGTGCAGGATTTTACTTTTCTTCCCGGCGTAGATGGCTAGTAGATATATCGCAACACACCCGGCCACCGTGCCCCAGGTGGTTTCCCAAAACTTTATGTTCTTGATCCTCGCCTCCTCATCTGTCTCCGGATCTGCCATGAGTTCGATGTGGATGTTCATGCCGAACAAGCTCACAACCACGATGCCTGCCGTAACTACTACGGTTGCTGTCGTCAGCAGGACGCCCATTTGCAGCAGCTGGTTCTGCTTCTCGTCCAGCATTATGTTGATGTAATCCTCAGTGTCGTCCACGTATTCTCGGAGCTGTGTGCATGAAATAGGCACAAGATAGGTTACTAAAATCATGCATAGAACATGCTAGAAACTGTATTTGTACTCAACAATTCAGGATACTTGCATTGTGTAATTTCCAGCAACTGGTTCGACAGGGATTTCTCAGATTACTGCATCCATTCATCTTCACATTTATGTATTTAACAGTATTATTTAACATTTGTCTTTGTAATGACAGACATAGGGCAGCACATCAAATTGAAATAGCTGTTGCTATTTCCATAATTATTTTACTCCTAGAAGTATGGCATTGCTATCTGCTCTAGACCTGACTAATCGTGTGTTACGGTAGCAACATATCATGAAGATGTTGAGTTAGAAGGCTGCGAATGAGAGAGAGATGAAACATACATTGTACAATTTGTTCAGTGTGCCATCTATCTGCACGAAGTAGGCTTCAACAAGCATTTCCAACTCTTCAATATCAGGCTTAACGTAGGCAGAACTCTCGCGGCCAGTCTCTGTTTCGTCGTCACCATCTTCCTCCTCCCTGAATACAGTCATGCAAGTAAAGATTAAAATGGAAATTTCAGTTCAAAAAAGATTAAATGGAAATCATGTGTGTGGGACAAGACAGTGGAGTATTTTTCATCAATACGCGCTGTCAGACAAACAATCCTGCTCGACAACATGTCTTCAAAAATATTTTAAGAAGTATACTTCCACAACTACAGAGTTGAATCACCTACGTACTTCTCATCATGTGCATCCTTACTTGAATCCACCCTGCTCAACGTCTCGGTGAATCCTTGGAACGCAAGTTTTCTTGTCAGGTACATCTCAGACATATCCATGTCATCATCCAGTAAGTGCTCAAGTTCATCTCTGACCTACAAAAGAACAAGCCACATGGTTCAAAAAAAAAAGATCACCAAATGGTTAAAATTGATAGCAGCCGCTTGAAACTTTCCGACTACAGGATCCCTGCTTCCTACCTTCTGCACACGCCCTGACAGCGCAACCAACCGGTTCTTGATGTGCCTGACATGCTCCAAGTTCAGCCTGCTAACCTTGGAGGTCAGCTCATCCAAGGCCGGGTACGCCTCCTTCTCAAGAGCCAGCGTCTATCACAAATCGTGAATCCATTTTAAAATCATTGTAAACATATCCCATGAATTCATGGTCAGCACAAACAAGTTTTGCAACAGTGCAACAGTGATCTTTTGAAGAGAATTTTGGCTTTAGTGATGTACCTCAGATTCCAGGCACTTGCATGTGTGCTCCAGGCAGACCTCGAGCACCTTGAGCTCGAAGGGCAGGATTTTGGCACTCCCAGCCCTGCGAAGGGCCACTGTTGGCACGTTACCCTCGCCCCGATCCGTCTCGTTGCTACGATCAGTCGCTGAACCCGTTCTAGAGATGTCCTTCACAGGAGCAGCCGGCAATTTTGCAGAAATATCGCAAAGAGTTAATCAGCTCAACTGCAGAGCTTGCTATACACCACAGCCTTCAGTGTTGACTTTTAAGTTTTGAGTTGCCATCTAGTGCTGTACTGGTGTTACGAGAACAGAGCAAACTCGGCCGCGTCAGAGAGGAGGGAAGAAAAGGCACGTACGGGAGACGCGACGCGGGCGTGGAGGTCCTTGAGGAAGAGGCCGAGGAGCGGATTGCTGGAGTCGAGGACGAGCGCCTGGGTGGCCGTGACGATGACCTTGACGTGCTCGAGGTTGACGACGACGGCGCGCTCGCGGCCCAGGATGGTGGAGGGGGAGGAGAGGTCCGGGTCCAGCACGCGGAGGTCGCGCGTAGGCAGCCCCGTCATCTCCATGATCCGGTGCTTCCCCAGCTCCGCCTCGCGGGGCTCCCCCACCGCCGGCACCACCAGCCACTTCTTCCGGCTCGCCGCCGCGCCCTTCCGCCGC
The DNA here is from genome assembly GCA_947561735.1 of Cenchrus americanus. Lineage (NCBI taxonomy): Eukaryota > Viridiplantae > Streptophyta > Magnoliopsida > Poales > Poaceae > Cenchrus > Cenchrus americanus. The sequence continues at coordinate 13,231,499 of OX387244.1, forward strand.
GCCGCCGGCGCCGGGGGCGGCTGCTTGCGCTCCATGGGTGCCCCGCCGCTGCTGGCCTAGGGCTGCGGGACTGTAAACTGCCGCCGCCCCGACGCGGAATCAGCCGGTCAGCGGAGGCTTCCTTCCCTCGCGCAGTTAGTTAGAACTCCGTAGTTGTTGGGGGCGTCGAGGGAAAAGGGATGGGTGGCGCTCGCGAGTCTCGCTAACTGATGGCCCCGCGCGACGCGGAAGCGAGGCCACCTCCAAATCTCCAATTGGCCCCTCGCGCCGGGTGCGGCTAGTTATCACTACCGTGACAAATAAACAATCACGTCAGGATTTGAGGTGCACGATTCGGTCAAGTACATGCAAAGACTAATAAAAACTGATGCCATCCACATGCAACATAAATCATAAACTGAGCATCTAATTTCGATTGCACCATTAAATTCGTGTTAATAATAAAAACTTTAAAACATGATCTCATTTAACCATATTTTAATTAACTTATATAATTAATTAATTATATTCTACTATGCAATATATGCAGTGGCGCAGAGGCAGCCCGGTTGCGGGCTTGGGAGTGGCAGGCGGGTCGGTAAGGTAGGTAGGGTGAGCCGGCGAGGTGCCGGTCGATTCCGGCGTACGGTTCGTTTGGCTGGTCAGCAGTACTTTTCTCTCAGAATAAACTAGTCACTCGGCAACCAGCCAACATTACTTTTTTTTCTCTTAGAACAAACCAATATTAGGCACCAGCCAAACTAACAGGCCGCGGGATGGGAAAAGTGGCGCGTTTCCTCCGTTTCGCGGTTGGTTAGTCAATAGTCATCCCAGATCATATATGATATACGAGGAGATTATAAGGAAAAAAAGGCTCCATTCTGAGATAAAGCAAACTGTACTAGATAAGAAAAGTTACATGAACTATCATTTTTTCTCCATTTTTTCATCCAGCACAATAAAAACCTGGATCAGAACATCAGTAAGAAATTGATGCTCTTTAAAGAAGAACGAAAATGAAGGGAGATTTAAAAAATGCTTCCATGGTGGGCTCTGTAGTGGGCCGATGTGCAATTTTACTAGAATTTCTTAGCTAGCCGCAACGACGGGCGGCTTCGCTCCAGGCCCAAGGTTAATCCAGACCAAGATCCAAACAAACGGGCTTGTCCCGTCTTTTGATAGGGCCCACACGTCTCTTAAACCCAAATCAGTAGCCACTGGTTCGTCCTGCTCTCCCTTCTCATCACTCTTCTCTCCCCCACCTTCCCGAACTGTTGCGAAGCGAAACGTAAACAAGCAAACCAGCCACACACCCAATGAAATCGAGGCAAGGTTCACGGCGCGCAGGCGCAGCTCCCCACCACTAACCGCGCTCGATCGACGGCATCGCCCCGCCCCCACTATGCTCCAGTTCCAGCTCCAGCCCCCGCGCTTCCTGCCCCTCCCGCGCCGCCGCCTCGCCGGCCGCCGGCGTCGCGCCCGGCCAACGGTCGCCCTCAATTCCAAGTGGAAGCTCCCCGACGTTGACACAGGTAAACGCTCCCAAGTCCCAACCGCTGTTTCCGCCACCCGGTGCCCAGACCACGCTGAGGCGCCGGGTGTTTCTGTTTTGTGTCGCTGATCTCCCCGGCGTCCTCCGCAGATGCGGTGCGGGGGAGGGTGCGGTCGTGGATGTCCCTTGCGCGGGGTGCGATCGCCGACGCGGCGCACGCCGCGCGGGAGAGAGCGAAGCACAAGGAGGACCCGGAGGATGGGAAGAAGAAGCAGCGGAAGGAGGTGGCCGTGGAGGAGCAGGCGCTCGTGGCCGTGCCGGAGGTCACCGTGGAGCCGCGGGTGGCTCAGGGGTGGCTTTCGCTGGACGCCGTCGTCTCCATCGAGCAGTTCGCCAGGTAAGGTCTGGTGGTCTCATCTGTGCCTGCAGATCTATGCTTATTCAACTATCTCATGAGATTAACTGAAAATGACTAGAGCTACTAGACTAAGCTTAATCAGTCTGTCTCATGAATCATTGGAGTAGCTTTCTATAAGCTTGAGAGTTGTTGGATCCTTGATGTCAATGTGGTATAGATTGTGACAGGTCCCTGTGGTGCTGTCTAGTAGTGAAAAGAATTAGCAGTATGAGATAGCTTTCTTTGTTAGCAGCTTTTGTTCTAGAGATACTTTATGTAGATGAAATTGAGTCAGGCCGTTTCCAGTTGGCTATTGAGTGCTCGATTAGCTCGTCATGTTACCAAACATTTTGATTTATACATATGGTCATATCATTTTATCACATTTCATTTTGCACTTACAATGCCACTTGGGTATTGTTTAATTGATTAATTCAGACATTCGGTATGTTTAAGAGACTGAACAACGACAGAGCCTTTTAGTCCCAAGCAAGTTTGTGGTAGAGTTGGAACCCAACATTAGCCAAGTAAATGTTAGAACTCAGCATGTTTAAGAGACCATATGTTGGAACTCAGCATGTTTAAGAGACCATATGTGCAAATTAGGCCTTTCAGATAGTCTACAGCTAAAATGTCTTTCCCATGGTTTGATCTTCATTCATACATATGATTTTCTGTTAGGTTAAATGGGCTGACGGGGAGACAGGTGCAGAGGATATTTGAAGCACTTGCTCCTGAACATCTGCACAATGATGCTCGAAGCCTGGTTGAGTATAGTTGCTTTCGGTACTTGTCACGAGATAACTCTGACTTGCATCCAAACTTGAAGGTAAATCAGTTGCTGATTCAGCACATGTGTTTGCGAAATATTGTAATCATTTTCCATGTTTCGTCTGATGAGTTTGTGAGTAATAAAGTCACTTTAGGCTTGGTTTGTGACAGATTAACGACACTCCATCTTTCCTCTGCTAAATTTGCACTCAACTAATTTAGTTATTAAACTTTTTATATGTGCTGCTAGTTTAATTTACATTTTTGAAATATCTACAGGAGCTTGCCTTTCAAAAGCTTGTCTTTGTGACTATGCTTGCTTGGGAAGATCCATATAATGAAGTTGACGGTCCATTTTCTTCACTAGACAACTATTCTATACTGGTGATGACTTATTCCTTTATTCTCTCTTTGCTGGAGCTGCAAACAATGGATTCTGAATTATATATTTTAAAATGTTAGGGAAGGCTTGTTGGAGAAGATGCCTTTGTCCGAATTGCTCCTGCTATTGCAGGTGTTGCTGATGCTTCAACAGCTCACTATCTCTTTAGGGCTCTTGTTGGTGCAGACAAGGGACTTTCATTTGATTTGTGGATAACATATCTTGCTGAACTTTTGAAGTAAGGTTGCGTCAGCATATATTAATATTAAACTGTAGCATTTGTCTATCATAATAGGAGATCTATTTCATTTTAGGTTAGGATCCTAATATCATTTTTTCCCTCACATCATCATTAGCTTTACCTGTAACTTAGGCGGAAAGATATCTTGATCATTCAGATATTAGTATATGCCAGTACTTATGATTCTTAACTTTGTCATGACATCATCTAAGCAACATATTGTAGCTTCTTTAATCTTGCAAGATAAGGTCAGTGATGGAGATTTATACATCTCCTCCACCTGACATGATTGTGTGAGTTCATCTCTAATATATATTCATGTTGAGCTTTTGTACTGAATACTGGAGTTCTCAATTATAACAGTGTTACAATGTGCAATTGAATAGGGTTCATCATAGCAGGCAGACACATCAAATGGGAGATATTTTTTATTCTGATGAGCAAGTTCTATGCATAGGCTCTAGTAAAAAAAGACCTGTTCTAAAATGGGAAGAAAATACTGCATGGCCTGGAAACCTTACCTTGACAGACAAGGCACTATATTTTGAGGTAGGTCTTTGTGCCTGAAATGTCTACGTGTTTCATGTGATATTTTCTATTAGGATTTCTTTGATCACATAGTTTTGTACCTGTTCCTGCTTGACAATTCTATTAGATGTGATTTTAAGATTTTATGAGCAACCTCAACTTTTCCACCTTTTTATTGATACTGGCAGGCCATTGGACTGTCAGGTACCAAGAAACCAATGAGGCTTGATCTAACTGATTGGAATTCAAGGGTTGAAAAGGCGAAGGTTGGACCATTTGGATCCAAACTGTTTGACTCTGCTGTCTCAGTTTCTTCTGGTTCAACGTAAGTGCCCATTGGTCATTACTACTATTAGAATGTCAATTTTCCTTGCACTGTTGCACATGTAGCTTGATAGTAGTATTGTAGGGAGTCTGTGCCTAGTGATTGCTGCTATTGGCGCTTGGTTTTTGGTGCTTGTAAGTCATAAAAAATGGTATTTAAAGGAAAAATATGTTTACCTTTATCATGTCAGTAATTTGTACTTTTCCTATGAACAATTCTACGAAACCAGAAGTGGCAATCACTTTACAAGACAATAGGTCATATTTTTACTCGTTTGGATGATTTTATATGATCTTTTAGACTCTTACCTTTTTAGGTAAAATATGCAATAATTTTACTGTGTTAGGCTGTTAGCAATGATCTTAAGCAATTACAGTTACTTGTACAGAGTGTTGTAATAATATATCATAATCACAACTCCGGAGCTAACTAGAATACTGCTTGCAGGTCAGATGAATGGACACTGGAATTTGTTGATTTTAGTGGTGAGATGAGACGAGATGTGTGGCTTGCCTTCATCAGTGAAATTATTTCAGTTTATAGATTCATTCGTGAGTACGGTCCAGATGATAATGATCCAGCAATTCATCATGTATATGGTGCCCACAAAGGCAAGAAAAGAGCTGTTAGCAGTGCAGCAAACAGTATCGCAAGGCTTCAGTCTCTGCAGTTCATACGGAGGTTGTACGAGGATCCAGCTAAGCTAATGCAGTTCTCTTATTTGTCCAGTGCACCATTTGGTGATGTTGTTCTTCAGACACTAGCAGTGAAATTTTGGGGTGGACCTTTAATCACAAAGGCCAAATCTGGAAATCACAAGTCACCTCAATGGCATAGATCTTTAGAGGACCCATCTAGTGGTCATGCACATGTTTATGACATAGATGGTAGTGCGTACTTACGCAAGTGGATGACATCTCTCAGCTGGGCATCCAGCCACTCAGCCAACTTTTGGAAAAATTCTTCTGTCAAGCATGGTGTAATATTGAGTAAATCTTTAGTTGTAGCTGATAAAAACCTTGTAGAAAAGGCAATGGTTAACTGTAAAGAGAAGAGGAAAGTAGTTGAAAGGACACAAGCAACAATAGTTGCTGCTACAATTGAAGGTATTCCAAGCAACATTGACCTCTTCAAGGTATTTGGCTTTCACCTAACTGCAAGGAGTACAAAAATCATATGATTTCTTTAAAAAGGTGCCTTAACATATATCACATCTTTGACATTGAAGCACCCATATGTACAGAATTTAGGGTTGTTTAGTTGATTCCAAAACATTTTTTTGTTTTATCACCGATACTCAATCGAAACACTTATTACTTTTAATAGAAACATTGTCCCTCTGCATTCTACGAGTGATTTCTTGTTTTTACACATAGCTAATTTTTTTAATATTCACCTTTTTTTCTTACATCAGGAACTTATGCTTCCTTTTGTAATGATGGCTGAAAAATTCAAGAAACTGCAACGCTGGGAGAACCCACGTTCGACCATTTGTTTTCTACTATTAGTTCATACTGTTGTTTTCAGGTAAGTTACTTTGTGTTATGTGTTTTTTCTTAGTCACTCTAATAAATAGAATATCGATTTGTGGGTATGTCAAATTTTATTCATGACAATCATACACTAGCTTTGCTAGTCATTCCATTATAATGACTGGAAGGATATGGAATGTCCTTTTCTTGTCTTTCATAATATTTTTATTCTATCCATATGGAGAATGAGTTTTCGTTTGTTAAAAAAGTTCTGAGCGAAGTGCATATTCTATGTTCATTTATTGCAACTATGTTGTCAGAAATGGAATTTTCCTTTTTACATCTATTATTTACTTTAACTTGTAGGAACATGCTTTCTTATGTATTTCCATTCACCCTGATGATGATGGCCCTTTCCATGCTTGCCGTGAAAGGGCTGAAAGAACAAGGCAGGCTAGGTAGATCTTTCGGCAAAGTGACAATTAGGGATCAACCACCTTCAAACACAATTCAGAAGATCCTAGCCCTTAAAGAAGCAATGGCCTCCGTGGAAAATTATCTACAGAACCTGAATGTTTCTCTTCTGAAAATTCGCACAATCTTTTTAGCTGGCCAACCTGAGGTAAGATAAAATGCATTGTATTATTGGTTACGTTAGGTGTTTTAGTGACAAGCTGTCAGATAACAGAATGTCCGTATCTTCCCCTAAGTATTTGTTGGTTATGACAGGTGACGACACAGGTTGCGCTTGTTCTTCTAGCATCCTCGGCCGTTCTTCTTGTTTTTCCATTCAAATATGTTATTGCATTCTTTATGTTTGATCTTTTCACAAGGGAGCTAGAATTCCGGAGGGAAATGGTGAGAGCCTTCATGAACTTTTTGAAGGAACGGTGGGAATCAATACATGCTTCCCCTGTGGTCGTTTTGCCATATGAGGGCCCCGAAAGCAGCCCCAAGCCACTCCCAGTGAAAACTTCGGGGCAATCAGAACCTCAGAATGTGCAACGTGGTGGCAGCTATGTCACTTCAAAGAACGGCATCAGCAATTCATGACCCGTTCAGCTTTAAGGATTGTGTTGTAAGTTTTTTTATGTACAGTTATAACGTGTACAGAATATTTCAGAGGACAGATTAGGCATAACCATACCAAATGGTGGATTCTGCAGGAGTTCTTGGGGGCAGTAGTATTTCACTATGTCACATTGAGTAACTAGACAACAGATGGTAGCTGGTAGGATTAAGAAATTTTGTTCTATTGTCGCTCTTCTTTTACCGGTAGATGGCCCGATATTCTGTAATGTCAACTTGACGTGCATGTCGATAATCTGTTTGGTAGGATTAAGAAATTTTGTTCTATTCGTCTTCTATTACTGGTCGATGGCCTGGTATTATTCTGTAATGTCAACTTCACATATGCATGTTGATAATCTATTTGGAATGCCGCTGGATTCAGCAGATGTTGTCTGGGGCTGAAGCCGGGAGGTGCCCTGCCTCGTTGCTCAGGTTTGTCGATCAGTCGATAGCATTAGGTCCGTGCAGCGCAGACAGCCGACAGCCATTGATTCCCAAGGTCAATAGCAGCAAATACTTTTAGCCTTGAAGATGTTTATCAGACGAGTGCTAAGAGTGGGAGTCAAAGGTTACAAGAACAATGCTAGCAACGTATACTTATATTTTCATGAACGCTGCACGTACGCAGCCATGAATGCACACATACGAGTAAGGAAAAAAACAAAAAAGGGCTTCGGAAAACAGAACACAGAAACTAAAGCACCACGTAAGGAATCCTCACCCTGTGCTTGCCACTGACATCGGCCCAAACTACGGCTCCAAAAGCAGGTTCGCCGCCGGTAGGCGCCGTGAGCTTGATACCCACCTCGAAGGACGCCGTCTGCCCCACCGTGCTGAACTCCAGCGTCGCCGGTGACACGGACACGTCAACATTGCTCGGCGAAACCCAAACAGCATGGTACACCGTTGAGCCGGCCCCGACATTGGTCACCGTCCTTTTGAACCGCATGTCCCCGAAGGTGGCGTTCGCGCCGAAGATGGCGACGAAGGACGGGTAGTTCACGTCGCTGGACGCGGTGGAGCAGTTGTACGCCGTCGACGACCTCGTGATCGCCATGATCTGCGCGTTGGTGTAGTTCGCGGCGCAGAGGAGCGCGACGAAGTCCCCCGGCCCGGCGTCGAACACCAACCCCGGGTCCATAGCCGCGTTGGGGTCGACGTGGCCTGAGCCCATGACCAGCGGGCTCGCGGCGGTGGCGTTACCCGAGCCGGCGTCCGTGATCGGGCTGTCCGTGTTGTCGGTGGTTGTCGCCGTGGTCATCATCGCCGACTTGATCATGGCCGGGCTCCAGTCCGGGTGCACCGCGCGAAGCAGCGCCGCGACGCCGCTGGCGTGCGGGCAGGCCATCGACGTCCCGGAGTCGACAAAGAAGTCGCTGGTCAGTTGTGTCTGGCCTACCGTCGCGTACGAGTGTACGGGCGCCCCCGACGCAATGATTTGGTCCCCCGGTGCCAGGATGTCAGGCTTGAGCACGCCGGCGTAGCTCGGCGACGGACCCCGGGAGGAGTAGTAGGTGACCGCCGGCGCCGGCCGTGTGCCGAGGATCGTCTGCTGGAGCTTCATTGCGGCAGTTGGGACGGTGCTGGAGTTGATGTATCCCAGCAGCCTCGCTGCGTCGTCTTGGCTGATGATAACAGCCGGGAGGGGCATTTTGTCATCGAAGTCAGCATCGTCGGAGATGAAGATAGCTCCGGCGACCCCGGCCTCCGTGACGGTGTATATCTGTTCAAATAGGTTCCCCGTGTCACGGCACACAATTATGGCGGTCGTTGAGTTGGCCAACGCCTCTTTTGAGTCACACGATGATACGATGTCGTTGTAGACCAGACTCGTGTGCACTACCCAAGCGTTCGCCGGGTACGTGCTGATGCCTCTGATGGTACCGAGCATGTCGCCGTAGTACACCGTGCCGGCGAACATCTGCCGGTCCACCGTGCCGGCGGCGACGGTGAGAAGCCACGGAATGCCGTTGTGGAGGGTGCCAGGATCTGGGCCGTCGTTTCCTGCCGAGGCCGACACGAGGATGCCGCGCTCCATGGCCGCGAACGCGGCGATCGCCACGGGGTCCTCGTACAGCGGCACGCCGTCGAAGCCGCTGGAGATGGAGATGACGTCGACGCCGTCCGCGATGGCCGCGTCCATGCCCGCCAGCACGTCGGACGCGTACCGCCCCTCGGGCCAGATCACCTTGTACATGGCGACGTGCGCGCGTGTGGCGACGCCGCGCGCCGTGCCGCGCCCGTACCCGAAGGAGGACGCGCATGGCACGGCGCTGCCGCCTGCCGTGGACGACGTGTGCGTGCCATGGCCATCCATGTCCCGCGTCGAGTTCATGGAGATGTTGATGTTCGGGTTCGCGGCGACCAGGCCCTTGTTGAAGTAGCGCGCGCCGATGAGCTTCCGGTTGCACAAAGAGGGCGTGAACTCGACGCCCGGCTCGCACGCGCCGCGCCACCGTGACGGGACCGGTGGCATGCCAGCGTCGTCGAAGCTCGCGCTCTCGGGCCACACCCCGGTGTCGATCATGCCGATGATGACGCCCTCGCCGAACTTGGCCGCCGGCCACAGCCCGCTGGTGGAGCTGAGACCAAGGAACTCCATGGAGTGAGTCGTGTCGTGAAGCGTGGTGGCGCGGCGGTCCGGGTACGCCGAGACGAAGCCCGGCTTGCCGCGGAGGGTGCGGAGCTCGGGGGCGGATAAGGTCGCCGCGAAGCCGTGGAGCGCCTCGTCGTAAGTGTAGAGGAGCTGCGGCTTGGCACGGTCATCTGCCGACGCGGACGCTACGGACGCGACGGTGGCGGCGTACCACTGGCGGTGGTCGGAGAGGTGCGGCGGCATGGCGGAATTGTCCATGTGAACAATGTAGCCCGTCCGGTCGTCGGCGCGCACCGCCGCCGGAGTCCGGAGGAGGACGCACGCGTGGATGAGGAGTGGTAGCAGTGGTATAGCCCGGCGTGCGCGCGCTGGGAAATGCGCCATGTTGACGAGCTTCTCTGCCACTTCAATCTGTGAGACTGCGACCGTGTGTTCTTTATACCGGCTACCTGCCATAGCAACTTGCAAGCTTCTATATATGCTCATTTTCGCGTTGTGCTGGTCAGCTGGTGACCGCCCGTGCATCGGCTCTACCGTCACAGCTGCAATGCTCGCCGGCACATCGTGTTAATCGGACTGGCTGTACCGCTGTACTAAATACAGAAGGAACATTCTTCAGTTTTGCTGTCCTGCATCCGAGGATGCATCGACAGGTACGTTTGTCCGTTGTCTCTGTCTCCCTAAGACCGTCTCCAACAGTCACCCTATGGCGATCTACCAGTCACCCTATGGCGATCTACATCTGCAAATTGCAGAACGAGAACTCCACCAAAATCTGATGTTTTTTCTTTTCCCACCACTCAACTTCATAATTATTAAATTTAAAATGTTTCAACACTTTTAAAAAATGTTACAATATTGTTTCTTCAGCATTCCTATTAATTTTTCTTCAACATTTTACAAAATGTCCCTACATTTTTTGGATCAATATTTTAAATCAACATTTTTCTGGAAATTTTTTCCAACATTATTCCAGAAATGTTCCAACATTTTTAAAAAATATTGGTTTCGTTAACTATTTTTTGTCAACGGTTTGTAAAATGTTGCACATTTTTTAGAAATGTTGGACAACATTTTTCTCCATTTTTTAGGCTTCCTTCAACAATTTTTAGAAATGTTACAACATTTTTAAGAAATGTTGGTTTCATCAACGATTTTCTGTCAACATTTTGCAAAAATGCTGCAACATTTTCAAGAAATGTTAGTTTCATCAACATTTTTTGCCAACATTTTACAAAAATATTTTAACATTTTTAAAAAATGTTAGAAAACATTTTAGCATTTTTTTCACACTTCCTCTCCCAGCACGGCGCGCCCCGCCCGGCCGGCCGCGGCAGAGGCGTGGGGTGAACGGCGGGGCGGCCCCCACGGCGGGCGCGCCCCCCGCGCAAGGAGGGCGCACGGAGGGCGGCCGGCGTGACCGCGGCGGCCCCGCGCGGCGACCGATGGGCGTGGCGACACAAGGAGGGCGCGCGGAGGGCGGGCGGCGCGGACGGTCCGCTGCGACTGTGGACGGGCGACGACGGATGGAGGTTGAAGGCAGCTGGCGCTAGGGTTTCACGATGTTGGGCTGCTTGGGCCGTTATATGGGATTCTGGTGGGTTATAGATGGTTAAGTAAAAATCTATATAGGATTGGAAAAAGTCCTTTTGACGTCCCTCTTCTACTACCAAAGTCTATCTTTCGTCCTTCATGTGCAAAACCGGATATTTGAGGTCCCTCAACTATCAAATCCAGTTATTTTTGGTCCCTCGGCTGTTTTGGAGGGTGGTTTTCGCATGACGTTGTCGCAACTAGTTATATAATGTCCCTCAAATATCAAATATGCTTATTTTTGGTCTCTCAACTATCAAATTATTTATTTTTTCCTTGACTCTTTTGGAAGGTGATATTTGCATGACGTGGCGCTGGGTCAACATGTCAGGTACATGTGGAGGTGGGACCCATGTCACGTGGCTAGCTTCTCCTCCTTTCTCATTCTTCCTTCTCTCTCCCTAACACTTCTTTCTCTCTATCTCCTCATCCCTATCCAGAACGATAGAGCTCTAGGGTCGTCGATTCCAATGGCGGCAAGCTCGTGCGGTGGAGAAAGACGAGAGAAACTACGGAGATCTCTTGTGATGGAGCATGCGGAGCGATACGACACGAAGGGCTCGGGTGGCAGAGCTAGAACGGCTCGTGTGGTAGAGCAAGAGGAGAGAGAAAGAAGGAAGACGCAGAGCACGTGGGACCCACCATCACATGTACCTAGCATGTGGGATTCATCATCACATTACGTGAAAACCACCCTTAAAACAATCGAGGGACCTAAAATAATTCTAGGTAGAGCCAAATTTATATTGCCTTCGAGCACGTGAGACAATGTTAAGCAGATAGATCCCTTGTCTTCTGGGCTAAAATAGTGGCCCAAACTGATGGCATCACAGGCCTACAGCCCACGCAAAAATCGATCCGATGCTGAAAAACCCTAGAACTCGCGGTCGCCTGAAACCCTGCGCGCCAAATGCTCGAACACCTTCCCGCCAAAGCCACCCTCTGCATCTCAAAAATTCTCAATAAAAAAAAAGAACCACCCTCCGGCACTCGCAAATATCACAGTAGATCTCCGCGCTCCACATCGAATTTCTGCGCGCGCCTGTGTGTAGAGAGAGAAAACGCGAGGGAGGGAGAGAGGGAGGGGCTATGGATGACGCATCCGGAGACGCTGCCGGCTCCGGCCGCCGCACGCGCGGCCGGGGTGCCGAGTCAGTGGCGCGGTCCGCCGCGCTCGAGCGCCTCCGCGCCATCCGCGACGGTAACGCTCGGCCCGCCGCCGTCGAGTTGAAGGTTGACGCCCCGATCTACGACACCGTCGCGGAGGAGGACTACGACGCGCTCGTCGCCCGCCGCAAGAAGGAAGCCGGCGAGTTCATCATCGACGACGACGGGCTCGGCTACGCCGAGGATGGTCGCGAGGAGGATTGGAGCCACCGCGCCCTTCCATCCTCCTCCGACGAGGGATCCGACGGCGAGGACGGCGCCCGCCGCAAGCGGAAGCAGCCGCGCCCTCCTCAGCCCAAGCGCCCGCCGCAGAAGTCCGCCGCGGCGTCGGCTCTCGCCACCGCCGCCTCCATGATGGGCAAGCAGCGAATCTCTAATATGTTCACCTCCTCGGTGTTTAAGAAGCCCGGCAGCGACCGCAACAAGGGTTCGGCTCTGGTTGCGGACAATATCGTGGATGACGTCATCGCCGAATTCGCGCCTGACGACAACGACCGCGAGGAGAGACGGCGGCGGGTCAGTAGGGTTTGTGCCCTGCAGCCTCCTCCCCCAATAATTGCCCACATCAACTCGGAAAAGGTTGTTTCAGATGCTGAAACTGTGGTCAGATCGGACAATGGGTTTGAAACTGATGGGGTTTCAGACCATGGAAATGACATGGTCGTGGACTTGGTGAAGCCGGATGATGAGATGGAAACCAAATTGGAAGAAGCTTCTGGTTCTAGTGCTCAGCTAGTGGTTGAGAATAACAGTTCAGAGGAACCGAAGCAAGAGATTAATGAGGAAGTGAAGATAGAGAATGTGCACCGCCTCAATGCAAAGATTAAGTCAGAGCAGAACGGAAATGGTGGTATGACGAGCGCAGCAGCAGGGTGGATGAAGGTATGTGGTGATGGAGAGAATGTGGGTATCGACGGAGGGGTGGCTTCAGGTAATGCAGACGTGGATGAAAGCTCAGAGTTTGAGCTGAAGGATGGAGCACTGCCATTCTACATATTAGATGCATATGAGGAACCATTTGGTGCTAATTCAGGCACAGTGTATTTGTTTGGGAAGGTAAAAGCACTCTAATTCTGAAATCTCAGTCACAACTGTTTTGGTGCATTATTCTTAGAGGTTTTAGTTGCTGATGCCTGCTAGATGGCTTGTCCTTTTCTCCTTAATGCAATGATAAGCAACACTCTTGCCAATAAGAGAAAACTGTCACTTGTCTTTAGTTGATTTAGTATTGTTGGACTGTGTAAGATAATTGCATACATGTCCTTTATGCTTTAGCATTTATTACATAATCCTAATAGTATTCCATAACCATCTTTAGAAAGTACGGGACAACATTCCAATGATAACTATCAAAAGCTACTAATCGGTCAATCTTTGTGGCTTTGGCCAAGTATCTGAAATATACTTGCTGTGCTGTATATTCTGACAGTTGTTTCATAAAGCCCTAGCCCCTAGATGGGATAGTGGTGCCAAGTGCCTTGGTGACTGATTTTAACTACTTTCTCCAATCATAAATGTAACTCCTTCTAGGTTTGCCCTAAGTTAAACTTTTCAACTTTGACTGATGCTATCTATGAAAGTATATTATCGTAAATGAAGCGAGCTATATATTACTCAGTATTTTTCATAATGAATCCATTAATGTTAATGTTGTGAATCCATATAAATGTTTTGAATATTGCCGATCAAAGTTAAAAAGATTTTACTTAAGGCAAACATAGACGGACTTACATTTATAATTGGCGGAACTAGTGTTCTTGTACAGATTATTATCCTGGCTTCATCTCCAGATGCTCGGCTATTGCTTTTATCTGACAGGCTGCTTCTGTTCTAGGTTGAAGTTGGCAAGCGGTTCCATAGTTGCTGTGTCATAGTAAAAAATATTCAGAGATGTGTATATGCTATTCCGAACCGATCAGTCTTCCCAAGGGAGTCCCTATCAGGGCTAGAGAAAAAATCTACAAATTCTGATTTTCTGCCATCTCTTCGTGCAACTCTACATGTGAGAATGATGATTGTTTATGCTGAAAATATACTTGAACTTATTTGCAGCACTGCTCTCTAATATGGATAACATATCTTATGTTACCAGGAGTTGGCATCTGGATTAAAGAGTGAAATAGCTGATAAACTGTCAGACCTCAATGTGTCAAATTTTGTAATGACTCCAGTCAAGGTTAGTGGGTGCATACGCACGCAACAATGAGCTCTTTCATTTCTCTCCTATCCTGATCTAAGTGGTCATTATTTTTTTGCCATGTCATAGAGGAACTATGCATTTGAGAGGACTGATTTACCAAATGGAGAACAGTATGTCATGAAAATCAATTACCCATACAAGGTTTGTCCTGGTTTTGTTTGTATAAATGTTATCATGGTTGCATATTTGACTAGTTGATGGATCCATCCCTTGTTATTAGGAAGTAATACTATGTTAGACTAGTGTAATCAAATGACATGTAATATGTTGTAGCATGCAAATATTGAATATTTAAAGCACACCAAAAATTAAAAATATGTGATCTTATAAGATATTATGAGCCTGGCAACTCGTGAGTGAATTCCAGAAGTTGTAGACTGATTTGATATTTGCAGGCTACACTCACAACTAATTTGAACCGGGGGATATATGTTGCATGTTTGTAGCAGTGTAAAAACTGCCTAATGATGAATCTATGCAAAATTCTGCAATTATTGACCCAATTTCAATCATTTGCATCTAGCTATTCACTGTTCATGTCTAATATGATCTCTTGGGTTTGAATAGCCTAATCTTTTTTATAGAAAAAAGTGCTAGATAAATATGGTAAAATGATACACTCTTGGTTTACATGTTTGGTCGGTCAGTGGCCCATGGGTATTGCTCTCGGAATATTCAGGATTTAATTTCTAATAAGGAAACTTGTACAATGTAGTGATGAAATCCATCTGTTCATCAGTTAACTATGCAATATGTTCTTTCTTACACTTCACAACATGTAACTATAATGTGCATGTGTCTCTTACCCCATTAAGTCTGCAATCGCATTACTTATGTCGTACAAATTTTCTTAGGATCCTGTCCTTCCAGCTGACCTCAGAGGTGAACATTTCCATGCGCTGCTTGGGACAAACAATAGGTATGATCCGGAAACTTTGCATTACTAGGCACACACTATACAAGATAGTTCCATGTGTATTTATATGCGTATTTTCTTGATACATGCTGATCTTTGTATCTTTGCAGTGCTCTTGAATTGTTTCTCATCAAAAGGAAGATCAAGGGGCCTTCATGGCTGTCAGTTTCCAAGTTTGTGACCCGGCCATCTACTCAGCGGGTATATCCTTGATCTTCCCCTGTCCTGTTACTCTGGGTTGTGTTTTCTAGCAAGTTGGTGGGTTGTGTTTTGTAGCAAGTTGGTTAATATTTGACTAACTCCTTCCTAATTATTTGTTACATTATATAATCAGTGACGTCTTTTGGCCTACAGGTCAGCTGGTGTAAATTTGAAGTCGCAGTTGATTGCCCAAAGGACGTATCTGTTTTGACGGCAAGTTCATCCCTAGAAGTCCCCCCTGTTGTAGTTGCTGCAGTCAATCTCAAAACTATCATAAATGAGAAACACAATGTGCATGAAATTGTGTCAGCATCTGTCATATGCTGTCACCGGGTAAAGGTAAGCTGCTCATTTTCTGTTGGAAAAAAAACTATTTTACTAGCATTTGGTTTACAGGTTTACAGGATTTGGTACTTTTGTGGTGAGGTGTCAAGTGAATGGTTACATTTCTATGTGAAAAATTGTTTTTAGACAAACTGACACACTTCCAGGCTCCATTGCAACAGTCTACATGTGCCTAATGTTAGCAAAACAAAGGAACCATCATGTTTCTCAACCTTTCCTTTTTCTGGGCCAATTTCAGATTGATAGTCCAATGCGTCCTGAAGATTGGCAGAAAAGGGGAATGATCAGCCATTTTACTGTTATGCGCAAGCTTGAAGGTAGCATATTTCCTATAGGCCTTGCTAAGGAAGCTTCTGATAAAAATCAGAAGGCTGGTAGCAATGTGCTGGCACTAGAAAGCAGGTGGGTGCTGCTGCCTTTCCTGTTCATTTTAAGTTTTAACGAGTTCCATTGCTGAAGAATGCATTGATAATTGTTTTACTCCTTTTCCAGTGAACGCATTGATTAATTGTTTTACTCCTTTTCCAGTGAACGCGCATTGTTAAATCGTTTGATGATTGAGCTTAGCAAACTTGATTGCGACGTACTCGTGGGACACAATATTTCAGGATTTGACTTGGATGTCCTTCTACACCGTGCTCAGGTCTTTTTGATCATACATGTTCTAACAATTCTGATATTTGACTTGTAGTACACTACTCTCGAGTTTGTGAAATTTGGATGAGCTTTATAAAATAGTCAGGGTTAGTAACAGGTTGATTCAAGAGAACTTAATTTATATTGCTGACTGTCATTTTTTATCCAATGATTATTCTAGACCTGCAAGGTGTCAAGTAGCATGTGGTCCAAGATTGGTCGTCTCAGGCGATCAATAATGCCTCGGCTTACCAAAGGAAACACACTATATGGTTCTGGGGCAAGTCCAGGAATTATGTCCTGTATTGCTGGCCGTCTTCTCTGTGATACCTATTTATGCGCTCGTGACCTTCTGAAGGAGGTAACTACCAGGGCAATAATTCTTTAGATAAAAGAACGCAACTACCGTCTCAATTGTTTGGTATAGTTTCCACTACCAAATTGAGCATTCAATCTGTTTGTTTTATGCAGGTGAGTTATTCATTGACACAACTTGCAGAAACACAATTGAAAAAGGACAGAAGAGAGGTTTCTCCACATGATATACCTCCAATGTTCCAGTCTTCAGGAGAACTTCTGAAACTGGTAATTTCATCCAAACTAAACATTGTGCTGCTGTTTTCTAGATAATGTTGTCTTTTTTTCTTCAAAATCTATAAACTGAAGTGCCAAACTCAACTAGGTTGAATACGGTGAGACTGATGCATGGCTTTCTTTGGAGCTCATGTTTCACTTGAGTGTTCTACCGCTGACACGTCAGCTGACCAACATTAGTGGTAACTTGTGGGGGAAAACGCTCCAGGTATAGCCATTACTATCATGCATATTGTCTAATGAATCACATTGCTGTGCAGTCTTGACGTTATCTCTCTCATGAAATTCCTGTAGGGTGCTAGGGCTCAGAGGGTAGAATATCTACTATTACACTCATTCCATGCAAAAAAATTTATTGTACCGGATAAGTTTGCACGCAACAAAGAGCTTAACACCACCAAACGAAAAATGAATGCTGATACTGGAGGTGCAAATGCTGATGATGATGCTGATCCTTCTGTTGATAATGAGGGGCATAATGGTGATCAAAGTAAAGCCAGAAAGGGACCTTCATATGCTGGTGGTTTGGTTTTGGAGCCTAAGAAGGGTCTATATGACAAGTATGTTCTACTTCTGGACTTCAACAGTCTTTACCCTTCAATAATTCAGGTAAATGTTGAACACTCTCAGCTACCATAACTTTTTGCTTGCTGAACTTAAGTTTAAAACTCCAGATATTCAATTTATCATTATGTGTTCACTACTGGCTTTGTTATTCTTTGTCCTTAGGAATACAACATCTGCTTTACCACTGTTGAGCGTTCTTCTGACGGCAATGTTCCTAGCTTACCAGCTTCGAAAGCTACTGGTGTTTTACCTGAGGTATTTGGATGGGTGTGCCTTTGAGATTAAGAGCTGTATTACTTTTGGGTAAAAAAGTTTTTGCAATTTTTTTCTCACATATGTGTTGGCAATCATGATTAACAACTCAGTTGCTGAGGAGTTTGGTGGAGAGGAGAAGAATGGTTAAATCGTGGCTAAAGACTGCTTCTGGCCTTAAAAGACAGCAGTTTGATATTCAACAGCAAGCATTGAAGCTTACTGCAAATAGGTAAGAATTGTCTATAACAAGATAAGCATGTCCACGTATTCCTTCAGTATGATCAATGAGTTCTGACTTGCTCTTTAATTTTTTTGCTATAGCATGTATGGTTGCTTGGGCTTTTCTAATTCCAGGTTTTATGCGAAGCCACTTGCAGAGCTCATTACACTGCAAGTGAGAACAAGTTTTGCTCTCACAGAAGTTATTATTAAACTTTTAAATGGTCGTATTGATATTAATATCTCCTATGATGCCTGTTTTAGGGAAGAGAGATTTTGCAGAACACTGTCGATCTGGTTCAGAATAATTTAAATTTGGAGGTATGTAATGAATATCTGACTCTGGTAAAACATTGTGAAAGCTGAAATTGCTTCAGAGGGACATGGCAAAGAATAACTTTGTACTCCCTCCGTCCCAAATTACTTGTTGTTTTGTCGTTTTGACTTTTCTAGATACATTTCTTTTATTATGTATCTAGACATAAATATAAACCTAGGCGCATAACAAAAGGAATGCATCTAGAAAAGCCAAAATGACAAGTAATTTGGGAGAGGGAGTAGATGCTAGAGATTGGAATTTACACATCCCATGTATGCTTGTCAAACACTTGGAGTATTACGCCAAGAACGTTTTATTATGGAAGCTCATTTATTTGTCATTGAATTCATGGGTGGTCGGTAATAAACTAAAAAGTATTATCCTATAAATTTGAATCACTGATATAATTCATCTCAGTAGCCACATTACATGGTTCACTCCTTGTGCTATTTCCAACATGCTATCCTATACACTTTTCTGAAGCTAAAGAAACATGATGTGTTTGAAGGCATTTCTGAATTCCATATTTACTGCCTGAAACAGTTGAACATGTCTCCTGAAAATCTAGTCCATTAAGCATATTTCTTTCTAATAAACTGTTTGTATTGACATTTTTGTTCTTGTGCTGGACAGGTTATTTATGGTGACACTGACTCCATTATGATACATACTGGACTTGATGACATCTCCAGGGCAAAAACGATTGCAGGAAAGGTCATTCAGGAGGTAAGATTCTGGATGCGAGATTTTAATGCAAGATGCATATGTTCAGAAAAGGGCAGTGTTTAATATTTTTCTCAACTATAAAATGCTTTGATGCAGGTGAACAAGAAGTACCGCTGTCTGGAGATTGATCTTGATGGCATATACAAAAGAATGTTACTTCTAAAAAAGAAGAAGTATGCTGCTATTAAAGTGGCACTAGATGGCAGCTTACGCGAGGTTTGTGCTTATTATGAATTTGTGTGTTATGTTGTAGAAGTGGAAGAGTTGTTTTAACATGTTTGATGCAGAACATTGAACGCAAGGGGCTTGATATGGTCAGACGTGATTGGAGTTTGCTGTCAAAAGAAACTGGAGATTTTTGCCTAAATCAAATTTTGTCTGGAGGGTAAGCATTTAAATTTCAATTTTGCTCATGAAATTTTTCTTGCCTCATCTTTGTAAAAATTGCCTCTCTGCAGGACATGTGATGATGTTATTGAGTCGATTCATAGTTCTCTTGTCCAGGTTAGGAGCCTACCACCTTCTTGAATTTTAAATTCTCACCCATCTATTTGTATGAATAAATGATCAGGAAAATGCTGGTGCCCGGCAATGAATCTTTGACTTGATTTGTTTCATATTTACTTTTATGTTATAATCTACTGAATGGGACTATATATTCAGGTGCAAGAGCAAATGAGAAGTGGTCAAATAGAGCTTGAAAAGTATGTTATCACAAAGAGTTTGACAAAAGCCCCAGAAGATTACCCAGATGCTAAAAATCAGCCTCATGTCCAGGCAAGTGTTGCCTATCTTTTGTCTCTTTTAATCTTGATTTGTTGGGAAACTCTGAGAACTTATTATCTGACAACCGTATGAAATTCATGTTGGCTTCTTCAGGTTGCTTTGAGACTGCGGCAAAACGGTTACTCTGGTTGCTCCGCTGGTGATACAGTTCCTTACATAATTTGCTCTCAGCAGGTATTACAAAATGCTGTTCTTTATGTTTTGTGAAATATTGAGATTGTTGTGATATGACACTGATTGGCACTCCCATTTTAACATGTATCACATTACAGCCCATAAAGCACTAAATCACATCGAACTTACAAGGGAAAACACATGCTCCTAATGACATTCCCAATTTGCAACCACAAACTTTTGCACAGAACCAAAACAGGGGCAGACTCGAATATTAGTGCATGTTCATTCTTGATTTCCTTGATGAGCTTACATTTTGAAACATTGCTTCATAATATTGGTAAATGGAGGGTGTAATCTGCAAATAGGAAGAACTTTTTTGTGAATCTGAAAATTCAGGGAAAAATAAATCTCGTTAGATATTTTCTTCCCTGAAAAAAGTTCCTTATTTAGCTATGTTTGAAGCATAGTTTATCATTCTATCTGACCTTAAACTGTATATACCCATTCTGAGCAGGATTCAGATAATACGCATTCTGTGGGAATAGCTCAAAGAGCTAGACATCCCGAAGAGTTGAAAAGAGACCCGGACAAGTACATGATTGATATTGAGTATTATTTGTCACAACAGGTTCTTCCCCATTGTGATATCTTTTTCCTTTTTGAAAAAAGTGCAGTTGCCTTTCCTTATGATATATTTACACATTGTTTCTGATTCTTAATTGCTTTTGCAGATTCATCCTGTTGTTTCTCGTCTCTGTGCTTCCATTCAGGGTACTAGCCCAGCCCGTCTTGCTGAATGCCTGGGACTTGATACATCAAAGGTGCTCATTTTCTGTTGATGCATGGATATCTTAATGGCTGAGTTCTTTTTTTCTTCTTATGTTGTTTGTTGATCCTTTTTGTTATGTGGAGCAGTTCCAATCAAGACTGACTGAGTCTAGCAATCAAGATACGTCAACCATGCTGCTATCTGTAATTGATGACGAAGATGAGAGGTAAGCCTCTAACATATCCATTTCAATCAAGTTATTGGATGTTTAACTTAAAATTTTGTGTAATAATGACAGATATCGTGGGTGTGAGCCATTGCGGTTATCATGTCCAAGCTGTTCTGGTACCTTTGACTGCCCCCCTGTATCTAGTCTGGTTACTAGTGCAAATGCGGCAAGTGTATCAGATTTGGATGAAGCAAAAGATGCTACTGCTAATTTCTGGCGTCGAATGCGGTGCCCGAGATGCCCAGATAATGTTGATGACTCCAGAATTTCCCCTCCTGTGCTGGCCAACCAGGTATTTATTGATTGACATCATATGACCTATAAAGCTATAATTTAAGTTGATGAAAAAGCTGAACCTAGTGTTGCCATGTGCAGATGAAAAGACAAGCTGATAATTTCATCAACATGTATTATAAAGGTTTGCTGACGGTAAGTGTTTTAGTTTGAAACTTGGAACTTCTACATTGTCCAAAACCTATTTATTACTATCCCTGACCTGCTGGTTGTGCCTTCTTTTTTTTGCCAGTGTGATGATGAGGGTTGCAAATACTCAACTCACAGCGTAAACCTTAGAGTAATGGGTGATTCTGAGAGAGGAACCATCTGCCCTAATTATCCACGCTGCAATGGTCACCTAGTAAGACAGGTACGTCAACATTCTGGTTCAGCTTCTATGTGCTCCTTTGGGCAAGTGGCCAACTGGTTTCTAATGCTAATCCTGTGTGTTTAACAGTACACGGAGGCAGATCTATACAGGCAACTGTCTTACTTTTGCTATGTACTTGATGCAACTCGGTGCCTTGATAAGGTTACACGTCAACCTAACCACCCAGTTTTTGTTTGACTTAATAATCCAAAGCATGATGTAGCTTATGGGATGTTACTGTGTTGATGCAGCTGGACCAGAAGGCAAGGCTTCCTTTCGAGAAAGAGTTTGCAGCAGTAGGCCAAACCATTAACTTGGCGCTGATGGAGATTCAGAAAATCCGAGATAGATGTGCATTTGGATGGATTCAGCTGAAGGATCTTGCCGTGTCTATCTGATGAATTATTGTCCATCTCATTCAGATGAATTTGATTCTAACTGTGCAAGAAACTCGTTGCTGTCTGTGGGTTGTAGACTTGTTGCGTTAGTTCTAGATTTGGTTGGTAGAGGAACAGTACTACAAGTGACAATTTAGTCAGTGAGTTTTACTTTTACCACTAGCGTTTCTATAGTGTTTCCATTTGAGTAGTTTTCTTTTTTAAAAAAACTAACCTACAAAGTGTTTTAGCAAGTGGCTATGTTGTACTCAACTTGTAAATATGGTATGTCCGTATATCTCGATGCCTGTGTGAAATGTACGCTATCATATATAGTTATCATCTGCCAATTTTTTGGTTTGACGTGTGGTACGTTCCATTGTAAATATGACAAAGATTCTATCGTTTCAGTGATCAGTTTATTTATGTTCTGAATTCCGATATATGGAACAGAAAAGGAGAGGAAAATGAGCAGTTGGTGACTTGTATTCTGGAATCTCATTTGCTCTATCTGTGAAATGCTCAGTTTCTGCAGTAGACAAGCGGTCTGAAAGATAACTTGATGCTTCAAATGAAATGCCATATATTGCACGCAAATCATCTCCAAAATTGCAATGAGTTAATTCGGAACTTTTTGCAAGAATTTAAGTCTATGAGACTTTCCATAAAATGTCGTAGTAGATTGTTTCGGGGAAAATATTAATTGGCAAGCCGTCATTATCCCAAATGACATTTGTCAGCAATGTATAAGTCTATTCAATGGAAGACTAACATTTCGAGATTTTTGCTATTTTGACCACGAAAGCGACAGACTTCTCTAAAATGACCACCATACACTAAGCTTCTCTAAAATGATCATGAATCCGTTGTCTCATACGCTAGAATGACCACAACAGTTGTTTAACTGTTTTTGCTGTTATTTAGATCTATTTAGCTACGGGAAAAGACTAAAGTACCCCTAGTTCTATTTGGCAGCCTCCAAACGCCCAGGAAGGTAACAAACAACCAAAAAAAATGGCAGACCACTGTCATGCGCCAAAAAATCACCCGAGTGCCAAGGGATGGCAACGGGGAATTCCCCGTCGGGGATCAACCGCCCATCCCCGTCCCCCCGGGGGACAAATTTTCCCCGACCCCGCCCCCACGAAAACTCACGGGGGACAATATGATACCGCCCCGTCCCCGTCGGGGATTACGTCCCCGGCGGGGTCCTCGTCTCCGCGTAGAATGTACAACGTCAATTCCTCGCTTCACCGTGCAAATATCCATTACTCAAATCACAAGGTCAACTCAACATTTCGACATTAAGCGTAAAAATAAAGATGCAGCAGATTGCATATCACATATCTCAAAAAAATAAAGATGCATCGGTAAGTAGCAATCAGCGGTGGGGAGGACGAATCCACGCGTACGTCGTACGCGGTACGCCGTACGCCATTGCGAGGTTGCGGCGCCGGACCTCGGGGGGCGCCGGATCCGGAGCTCGAGGTTGGAGCATAGCAGGGCGCACGGACTAGGCGCGGGAGCGGCGGCAAGGCCGCCCGGCGCGGTGGGCGCGGGTGCCCGACGAGCGCGTGCGGTGACCAAGATTGGGAGGCGGGAGCGGCGGGTCGGCGGCCCCGGCGAGGTGGCGCGGCGCCCGACGAGCGCGTGCGCCACGCCCCGGGACCAAGACCGGGAGGCGGGAGCGGCGGGCCGCCCGACCGGCGCGGTGGCGCGGACGCCCGCGCACTGCATGCCTAGGCTACGGCGGTGCGGGCGTGCCTCGCGGCATGAGGAGGGGGCGAGTGGGTTGAGGGTGGACCGCAACTAGGGTTTGAGTGAAGTTAGGCTATATACGTATGTTGTTGGGCTTTGATTTTGTGGGCGCTGGGGCCAAAATGAACTACTCTTGCCTATTCATAGCGGGGATGCGGGGAGTTGGGGACGGGGGCGGTAGCGCCCCCGCCCCCCGTGATCCCCGACGGGGGACGAGTTTGATCCCCGCGGGGGTCAAAATTGTACCATCCCCGTCCCCTAATGGAGGAATTCCCCGCGGGGAATCGGGGATCGTGTCCCCGTTGCCATCCCTACCCGAGCCACCGTTAGCCGCATGGATGTAGATCGGGGACGAGCGAGAGAAAGAAGACGAGAGATCGATTTTTTCATCGAGAGGGCCATAGAAACGAATGAATTGGAGTCGAGGGTAGTTTGGTCCGTTCACGTGGAGAAAAGTTAACAAAAATTCTAAAACTCAGATTCGGTCATTCTAGCGTATAGAACAACGTATTCATAGTCATTCTAGAGAAGCCCAGTGTATAATGGTCATTTTAGAGAAGTCTGTCGCTTTCGTGGTCAAAATAGCAAAAAGCTCTTCTATTTATATTATTCCTGAATTTATCAATGGAATTGGTCGTAAATATTTGAATTCGCAATATTGGCAAAATAGCTAAGCTGTGTCTATGACACGTGGGCCCATGATGTCGGCAACGTGATACTTTGACGGCAATTTTGCGCAGGGAAAAAAGTCAGCACGGTCCCAGTTAACAAGTCCACGCTGTCATGCTCCCAAATGAGAAATGACGGCTCCCACACACCTATTCACTGAACCGAACAAGTTCTCGCCTTCCTATCGTCGTTTCTTCTTCCGTCTCTCGCATCGCAAGCGCCTCTTTCTTCTGTGATTCACCCCCCAAATTCCCGGTCTCAAGCTCGCCGCCGCCGGTGCTGGTGGCGGAAGACCACAAGTCAGGCCTCTTTCCGCCGAAGTCATTCCTCGTTGGGACTTTGGGAGGTGTCGCGCCTCTTGGCCCCTTTGCACTGGAAGAGACCGGCGTGGAGCAGCCGAGCGGGAGAGAGCCATAGTTTTTGTTTCTTCTTTGTTTGTAAGTAACCCTAGCTTTGCTTGGACGAATTTCCCCAAGAGTTCGTCTGGTCCGGGGACTTTTTTGGGCAGCAACTATAAGAAATCGAATTCATGCCTCTACATCCAATTACTTGCGAATTTCTTTACCATATATATTTTTTTGAAACGAATTTCTTTACCATATAGATTTCCACTGAATTAGCTGACCCATCCATGTTTCGATTAGGTGGTCCGTCTTCAGGGTGAAAGGTCAATCCCAGTTGACAATACTTGGTACTCCAGTCTCCACGTGCGGCTGCTGTTTATTTTTCAGAATTTCAGGGGGTTCTTCTGGGCCCTCATGTTGCTATGGTGGATTCAATAGGGTATTGACTGAAGCCGATCCTTAATTTCACATGGCACAACCACAGCAGCAGCGGGTGTACCAAGCTTGGAAGGGGGATAACGTGAGAATTGTTGGAATTTTCTGTGTCTATTTTGCTTAGTTTAAAATGCATGTTCTTACCCCGCTGTTATTTTTAACTTACCAATTCTTTTGTATCTTTAGCAAATTAATCTTATTAGTTTCTAGCGGCATCTTGTCAAATGGGATCAGGGCTCTTAGAAAATGCCAACCACTTCTGCAACTTTGCCAATAGTGGAATTGAACTAACCTGCATAGGCCAGTTCTTGGCTACGTCGATGTCTTGTTGTGTTTAATTATCTCAGCAGTCATATAGCCAATGTTGTCTTATTTACTGAACAATGTATAATGATGACTCAGGGGTGTTGTTCAGATGGTTCCCATAAGCAATATGGGTTCTTTTGAATTGGCACTGATGACTGTCACGATTAAGTTATTGAGTTGGAATAATACTTCAGAATCTTGCACACTGATGTCACATTGTTGTTCATGTGCAGTATACCACACTATTGATTCAGTATCTTCTAACTGACTTCTTTGT
This sequence comes from Cenchrus americanus, assembly GCA_947561735.1. NCBI lineage: Eukaryota > Viridiplantae > Streptophyta > Magnoliopsida > Poales > Poaceae > Cenchrus > Cenchrus americanus. The sequence continues at coordinate 13,257,204 of OX387244.1, forward strand.
CTTGTTTGCAGAGGTTCTTCTTCAGTGGGCGGTTGATATTTGGACCTGATGTTAAATCCCTAGGTCTTTCTGTTGCCCTCATTGTTGTACCGGTTGTTTTCTTTTGTGTGTTTGTCGCACGGCATCTCCGTCATCAGTTCCGTGCATATGATGCAGGATATGCAATTCTTGTCATAGCAATAGTGTACACTGTCTATGTAAGTATGCTGATGCTGTTTCTTGCTAGTATTTTGTGCGTGGACACTCAAAAAAAATTAATGGACCCATAAATATATGTGTCCTTGTCTGCACTTTTGGTGTAGGTGCTTTTGTTACTTTTCACAGCTGCTGCTCGGGATCCTGGCATTGTACCTCGTGCTTCACACTCACCAGAGGAGGATACTCTGTCACTTACTGATACACCTGGAAGACTACATTTTCCTCGTGTAAAGGAAGTTATAGTAAATGGGATGCCTGTGAAAGTCAAGTATTGTGAAACTTGTATGGTATATCGCCCTCCTCGGTGCTCACACTGTTCCATCTGCAACAATTGTGTGGAACGCTTTGATCATCACTGCCCATGGGTTGGGCAATGCATTGGAAAAGTAAGCTATGTCAAGAGTATATGAACCTTGCATTCCATGGATACACAGTTAAATAAGAATGTTGACTGCGCTAATAGCAAAAATACGTCTTAACCAGGAGGGTAACAAATAATCATGTCTTAAAAGAAATATGCCCAATTTATAATTTACATGTTCAAGAACAGAAAACCTCATGCACATCCATGTGAACATTTTTTATGACAAGTGTTTTGGTTAATCTTCTTATTTTGAACAATTTATGCATCTGGTATTGAGGTTGCCATTAGCATTTTTCATGAAATTGTTTCTTTCATTCTGAAGGAGTCACTACATTTCGGAAATACTTGCTGATTTGTATCTCTTCTACTTGTCCATTGTGCAGCGCAATTACCGTTATTTTTTCCTATTTGTTTCTTCTTCAAGTCTCCTCTGCATTTATGTGTTTGCAATATCGTCCTTGTACATCAAGTTTCTCATGGATGGAGACTATCCTACAGTGTGGAAGGCATTGAAACACTCTCCTGCTTCTCTAGCACTAATGATATACTGTTTTATTGCTCTCTGGTTTGTTGGTGGACTCACAGGATTTCATACATATCTCATCAGCACAAACCAGGTTGGTCTTTCTGCTTAATAGTTTATCCCAACTTGCTTGGGAGTGAAAGGCTTTGTTGTGGTGGTGGTGGCGGGGTGGTTTATGTGTTTGTCTACACACAATTTTTTTCTTCTTTTTTTTAATGGCTGCAAGTTCCTGTCATATAATCCAATTATGTACAGTACTTTATATCTGTAACAACATATTCTGAGAATTGTTATATATTTAGGTAAGCAAAGGGGTTCCTATCATGACTGAAATTTTAAGTTTCTCTTCTTTACCTTCTTTGTGAGGAGTGGTATAACTTGCGGCATTTCCTTTATGGTTTACTGTTGTACATTTACATAGCGAAGCTTTTGGTCTTGGAGAAAAACGCATTGCACCCCTTAGATAATTTGACACCTCACTAATTTGCCCTCGCAAGGTAGCATGGTAGGACTTTAAAGCAATTGTATAGGTTATTGCTGTGGTTCTGAACTACATTGCTGTTATCAGGGGTTGTGTTTAAAAGAGAAAGTAGACTGCTTATCTCAATCTCACATGATTATGAAGTACTTATTTGTGAATATTATAGTACTTATTTGTGAATATTTATTTTGGTGTGTATCTTGAGAAGATCTTGTTGGATTATGTATTTGTCAAAGTAAACTTCAGTGCTACAGCGCTAGACAGCCTTTTTCCCAACTGAAGACCGCTATTTCAATATTTTCTTTACAGTATAGAACTTCTAACATCTGATATGTGTGCTTTGTTTTTTCAGACCACATATGAAAATTTTCGATATAGATCAGATGGCAGACCTAACGTCTATGATCAAGGATGTCTGAGTAACTTTCAAGAAGTTGTCTTTGCCAAGATACAACCTTCCAAGCATAAGTTCCGGGCATACATACAAGAGGAAGTACAAGCTCCACCAGCTAATAATTCTGGAGAGATGGAAGAGGGGCAAGTTGGTGGTCCTCGGGCAAAAGTGGGAGATGACATTGACATTGATGATCTGTTTAAGATTTCACAAAGGCATCACCGTGGGGACAATGATATTGAAATAGGAGGTGAAAACACCAATTAGATGGAACGGTCAGTTTCAGACTCCAAAGTTCAAAACAATGCAGATGCACACAGATATATAGTCACAAGCAACTCACAGCATGGGCCAAAGAAGTGAAAGTTTGGGATGTACCGCGAGTGTTGGCAACTAGTCTTTTGGTCTCTGAATCTGCATCACCATCTCAGAGAGGTGCTCACTGGCTTGTTTATTTGCTCATAATGCCCATTACTAATCTGAGGATGATTCCGCAGCTGGAGAGTCTGGGCCAATATGCTTTCACTGCATGCTTGCTCGATCACTTCCAGCCTGGACGACCAGTTTCCAACGTTCTCATGAATGTATGTTTCAGTTCAAAATTAGGGCAACTGCTGTCCGTCAGGTGTTATCAGTATAATTCTTTTTGTAAATCACTGGTGCAGGATAGTTAGGATGCTACTCGTAGCGGCGTTTGTGATGAATTCTTACCCTTGCATCCTTCTGAGGATGTTTGTGTATATATCCTGGTTGAGAAACCCCAAGATGGTGTAGTGAATCCAGATTGCATTACCGATAGGTCTTCCAGTCGTTCAATTTTCCACGGGCAGAAGGCATTGCTTTTCAGCTGATGTCGTCGACTTCAGCAATCTTGTCCCCTCGGTCCAGAAGAACAGCGGCAACATCGGCGTGATGGAATGGCCACCTGAATCACAGCTGTCTTTGAATGCTAACCTTGTCTATGCCAAACATTCCATGTTGGCTTCTGAAATTTGGGGAACTAATTGCCGAACTCTGAAGACACCAAAATTGTCGTCACGCCTACTCAACGCAGTGTCTGCTTCAAAGTTCAAATGGTCTGCACAGGCCAAATAAATTTTCGCACCTGATAAGATATCATAGGTTGTCAGCTCTAAAATACCAAGGCGCGGGCTAATGTGACTATACTTCAATTGTTTGTATTTTCCGAAGTGTTCACTGTACTTTCCAAAACAGACCGAAATGCGACCAATGCAGGAGTCCATTCAGTACTGAGGAGGCTGACGTTTTGTTTCCGTCCAAAACATGGCTCTCATCGACACGTTGGGATGACAACTTGTGTGTCAAATGGCGCTGAATGCTACAGCTTTACTTTTGAAACGATTAAAAAAACGCCGCAGGTTTTCAAGCAACTGGGAGTCCTCAAGGGTGCACTGCAGCCACACACACAGCCTTCTTGGCGGTGGCTGCACCAAGCTGCTGGACGGGACACTGACTGGTCCTTGTCTGGAGGGAGGTCGTGTGAACCAGTGGACTTGGCTTCAGATTTCCCTCCCTATCACGTGGCAACTTGCTGATCAATCTGTGTGCTGTATCGTTCGTGCATTTTTTTTGGTCAATGCTGAGCGGCTGACGAGCACACTTCGATGCGAGACACCGTCGTGGGTGATGGTGAACCGGCCGCTGGTCGATTTCCATTATCCCCTTGCATTGTCCAGTTATGGCAATTTCCGTCTGACCCGTCGTATAGCATGCGTATACCACTGTGGCACTGTCATACTAGTTGTAGTCAACAGAGATATGGTTCAACTGTTCAAGTGCCAGTGACCTGTGGGCTGTATGGGTTGCTAGCTCAAGACATCCAGTAATACCCAACAGTAGCTATCATTCGATCTAGAAGATTTTGATTTTCAATTAATAATCATCGGACCATCTTTTTTTAAAAAAAATTTACAGAACGTGCCTTGATGGTGTTTCATTAATAGGAGGAACTATTGGACGGTCTTGCTGGATAGCGCAGCAAGCATGCATATACCACTGCCGTAGGTGTAGCCCCTCTGTTTCAAAATGTAGATCGTTTTGATTTTTTTAGATATATAGGGTTTCAAACGCACCTAATGTAGAATTATGTTAGATACATAGCAAAATATATGTACGTAGACAAGCTAAAACGACATATATTTTTATACACATGGAGTGGCCAACAGAGATAATGTTTCAATGGTAGTCCTGTGTTGCCATTTTACTTGTCCACATTACTAACTACTTGGTTGCTAGGTCTAAGATATTAATAAGGTGATACTGTATCAATTGATCTAGAAGAATTTGATTGAAATTAAGAACCATTAGACCATCTTGTTGAATATAGCACAATAAGCAAGAGATTTTCCTCCCTTTACAACTTGTTCAAAACCTACGATATATACTGATTTCTCTGTCTTCACCATCTTAGTCAACATAATTTAGCCATCATCCAAAAAACATAATTCACCATCAAGAAAAATATCAGGAAAGCATGAGAACAACTAAGTTTGGTACACAAATAGGCAAACGGAAGAATCGCCTTGAAAGCTACGTGCAATGCTTCCAAACTTCAAAATACTTACCGCAAAGCTGAGAATTAATTTTTATCTCTTTACCCTTTTGTATGTGTTTACGCCTTTTCTTTTCCTACTAGATCTTATGCTGATTTGTACGATGGATTTGTCTTGAGAGAAAAAGTATCGCACATTGATTTGCACAACAGATTTATTCCGAGAGAAAAGTACTACACAAGAAACGAAAAAAAGAAGCCAAACAGAGCTGGTGTTGGCCGAATGGTGATGGTGAAAACGATCATCAATGGTAAAGTGAAAAGGAGAGAGAGATGGATTTTACATATGCGGATCGACGAGAGAACAGAGTGTGGCAAAGGAAAATGTCAGTGTTGCATGGTTGGCGCTGCACGCCCTATCATTTTCACTGACATGTGGCTTGAAGCCCACGTGTCGGTGACACGAAGCGTACACTGGCCTAAAGCGCGCCAAGTCGCCAACTGCTACGTGTAGCATATATATACAACGGCGATTGCAATGAATGTTGCACAGATGCGCTGAACGTCTGATCCATTAATTCATTCCATTGCCGTGCGTTGATCAAACATATGGGCGTTGAAAACACTTGACATGCGACCTCGCAATTGCATGCGAGTATGCGGCGACGCTGTCGCTAAGGCGGCGCTGAAGGTCAGGTTGACCTCGCCCTGAGGCTTCGGATTAGCTGCTTTGTCAATGAATCTTGCATGCATGGCCAAACAAAGGCTCACCACGAAAGCTCCATATGGTCCCGGCAAGTAGTCATGTCATTTTCACTGCAGTTCTTACGTGACAAAAAAAAATCGGCATCTGGAACTTACATAACCAATATGGCATGTGCTCTCCTGGTGAGATTAAAAAAATTGACAATAATAGGAAAAGCTTCTAAATTTTTTATATTACACTAGCAAGTAGTACTCCAAATGAAGCCAAAAACCCCTTCTAAAATTATTATAAAATACCCCTTCTAAAATTATTATAAAATGAAAGAGTTATTCTGGAATAGCAGAGGTCTTGCTGACTTGGCTAAACACATATTTTTGGCTGAACTAGTGAAAGAAGAGCAGATTAATTTTATTGCTCTTTCTGAAATTGGTCGTGAGTCCTTTCCTGATCATGTCCTAAAAATTTTATGTGCTGGACATGATTTTTTTGGCACGCTATGGCTCCCCATGGCAGATCAGGTGGGATCTTGCTGGGGGTCGATCTTAGTGTGTTTGATATTGGTGCTATCGATGAGGGGGATTTTTATGTCAAATTCACCCTTAGATACAAGTCAACTGACTTCAAGTTTGCCCTTTATTCTATTTATGGACCGGCACAAGCACAAAACAAGGGTGCGTCTTGCTGAGCTCGCTAATACCTGCTCAAAGGAGAACCTTCCTTTTCTCGTTGGCGGGGATTTTAATATTATGCGAAAACCTGAGGACAAAAGTTGTGGAGATTTTGATACTAAATGGCCCTCCCTTTTTAATGCTGTCATTGCGTCCCTTGATCTTAGGGAAATTGTCATTACAGGTCGCCGGTTTACTTGGGGTGGGTGCGGGGGATAATCCGACTTATGAAAAGTTTGATGGAGTTTTAGCTAGTGCGGAGTGGGAGTTAAATTTCCCCTTGGCAAAGGTCGAAGCTAGAGACCAGAACATTTCAGATCATACTCCACTAGTTGTGTCCACAGGTGCTTCCACTCACCAGTATGGATCCAGACCCTTTCAATTTGAGAGGGGATGGCTCCTAAAGGAGGGTTTTTACGATATGGTTGCAAATATTTGGCGATCAGAAAACTCTGGATCTTCTCCCCTACAGATGTGGCAGTCCAAGATCCGCGGACTTAGGCAACATCTTAGAGGTTGGGCGTCTAATTTGGCGGGCTCCTATAAAAAGGAGAAAAATACTCTTTTGGCCCTACTGCAAGATCTTGATAAAAAAGCTGAAATTGATAGGCTATCTGATCATGAGATCGATTTAAAGCACTATCTTAAAGAGCGGTTCGTTTCGATTTTGAGGGAGGAAGAGATTAAGTGGTATGAAAGAGCTAAGGTCAAAACTCTCTTGGAAGGTGATGCTAATACAAGGTTCTTTCACCTTGTTGCCAATGGTAAACACCGTAAGCAGTTTATTTATAGGCTTGAGGACGACAATGGTGTTGTTATTAGTTCTGACCGTCTTAAATGCCACATCACGAATTATTACAAAAATCTGTTCGGGATCCCAGAGCAGACGGAAATCACCTTGATGGAGGATCAGATTCATGATATTCCACAAGTATTTGATGAGGAAAATGAGATCCTCATTGCCGATTTCACTGAAAATGAGGTGAGAGAGGCAATCTTCCAAATGGAGCATAACAAGTCTCCTGGACCAGATGACTTCCCAGCTGAATTCTATCAAGTGTTCTGGGGTGATCAAAGATGACCCTTTGGCTATGTTCCATGATTTCCATAAGGACAATCTTGACCTTTTTAGCCTCAACTTTGGGATCATTACTTTAATTCCCAAAATTGAGAATGCCACTAAGATTCAACAATATAGACTGATTTGTGTCCTCAACGTTAGTTTCAATATTTTTACTAAAGTTGGAACTAACAGGCTGAATAAAGTAGCAAGGACGGTGGTGAGCCCAACACAAACTGCCTTCATGCCTGGTAGGAATATCATGGAAGGTGTTGTTATTCTACACGAGACCATCCATGAACTTCATAAAAAATCTAATGGAGTTATTTTTAAGATTGACTTTGAAAGAGCCTATGATAAGGTTAAGTGGTCATTCCTCCAGCAGACTTTACGCATGAAAAGTTTCTCACTTAAATGGTGTAGATAGATCCAAAACATGGTTTCGGGAGGGAGTGTGGGAATCAAAGTTATTGATGATATTGTACCATACTTCCAAACGAAACGAGGGCTCAGACAAGGGGTACATATGTCCCCTATCTTATTTAACATCGTCGCTGACATGCTAGCCCTGCTCATTAATCGAGCGAAAGCAGATGGGCAAATTAGAGGGGTGATACCCCATCTAGTTGATTATGGTTTGTCTTTCTTACAAACGCAGACGACACCATAATCTTTCTAGACCATGACCTTGAGCAAGCTAAAAATCTTGAGCTCCTTTTATGTGCTTTTGAGCAGCTTTCGGGGCTGAAGATTAACTTCCACAAGAGTGAAGTCTTCTGCTATGGTGCGGCCAGAGAGATGGAAGCTTCCTATACTTCTCTCTTTGGTTGTAATTCGGGAGATTACCCTTTCAGATATTTAGGTATTCCGATGGACGATAGACAACTCCTAAATTCCGAATGGAGTAAAGTCGAAGAACGCTTCCAGCAAGCTCTCGTGTTGGAAAGCAAAATATCTCTCCTATGGGGGCAGGTTGGTTCTGCTGAATTCAGTGTTAAGTAGCTTACCCATGTTCATGATGTCCTTCTTTGAAGTCCCTAAGGGAGTTCTTAAAAACCCGGATCATTTCATAAAAGTATCCAGATTTTTTTGGCAAGGTTCTGCTATTAAACATAAATATAGACTTGCCAAATGGGACATCTTGTGTCGCCCCAAAGATCAGGGTGGCCTTGGGATTTTGAACTTACAGCTACAAAACAAATGCCTGTTGGCTAAGTGGTTTGTGAACCTTTTGAACACTAACGGGACCTAGCGGTCTTTGCTAAGGAACAAATATTTGAGAACCAAAACCCTCACGCAAGTATCATCAAAACCAAATGACTCTCACTTTTGGAGAGGACTCATGCGTATTAAAGATGAGGTTCTTTCTAACGGTTATTTCGTTATTAAAGATGGAACAAACATGAGTTTTTGGGATGATACGTGGATAGGGGATAAGCCGCTCAAGGATACCTACCCATCTTTATACCATATAGCGCGGGATAAGCATGTCACGGTTTCTAGGGTTTTGTCCTCTAGGCCCCTTAATATTTCTTTCAGGCGGTCTTTGGTGGATAACAATCTGAGCCATTGGCTTCAACTAGTAGCTCGAGTCTCTAATGTTGTTCTGGTGGATGATAAAGACTATTTTAAATGGAGGCTCACAAAAAGTGGTTTTTTCACTGTTCGGTCTTTGTATCTACATGACATAGATACCCATCCACCTTTTCAGCATAGGAAGATCTGGAAGTGGAAAATACCTCTAAAGATCAAGATTTTTTCTTTGGTCTCTTCAGAAGGGGGTCGTTTTGACAAAAGATAACCTCGCAAAGAAAAATTGGAAAGGGAGCCAGCAATGTGTCTGCTGTGATTTAAATGAGACCATTCAGCACCTGTTTCTAGATTGCCCTTCCGCAAAAATGATTTGGAGGATTATTTTCTATGCTATAAGACCCTGATTTGGGTTGATGTCGTTTCCATTTGTTGGGCCATTTGGAAATGCCGGAATGATATAGTTTTCAAAAAAACGAAGTTCAATTCAATTTTGCAGGTTATTTTCAGGGGAGCTTACTGGCTACGCTTCTGGGCCCAGTTGCAGCATAAGGCGCAGGCTAAGGATACCCTCATCGCCATGAGCAGGAAATTAGTTGTCGTTACTCTACAGATTGCTAATAGAGGATGGAACCATTTTTTTCGTTTACCTTAGTCGGGGGCTTGTTGCCCGTTTGCTGCTTTTTTACACCTTTTGTGGACGTTTCTTTTGATCTGTAATTTTTGGCTGTGTACATCTTCGAATGTAGAGGCCGGATTTAATTATCCAATATCTTAAAAAAAATAGTACTCCAAAAATATTACTCCATTTTGACTTTCCAAAACCTGTAAATGTTTCGTTAGATTTAGATATATACGCCTAGATGCATATAAATGGTATATGAAACAAAAATTTCAACGATTAATCAGCCTGTTCGGTTGGCTGGTGGCTGATGGTTAGTCTTTGGTTTGTTCCGAGAGAAGAATCTTGCTAGCCGGTTCTTTAGTTTTTTCGAGAGAAAATCTTCGGTTGGCGGCCGGGGGAGGGAGGGAGGGGGACTGAGGGGGGCTTGGCACCCCCAACAAGCTGCTAATCTCACACTAGATACTTAATATTCATTAGTCCATGCCTGCTAATCTCCCATTATTTACTTATTAGTATTCATTAGTTCATGTATTAAAGCTGTCTTTTCAAATTAGAGTTCAAAAAGTGCTTGCAATCTGCTTAGAAATTAAGTGTTTTTTGCAAATCAGTTAACTAAAATGCTAATATGTAACTATGATTACAAGATCGGTAAATAGTAAATCTATGACTCGCCCCCCTATGGTTGATTTCTGGCTCCGCCCCTGCTGGTGGCTGATAAGCCAAGCGAACAGGCTGAATAATCTACAACGAGAGAGTAATACATTATATCTAATAGTCCGATTTTCTTCTTTCTTAGTAGAACAGAAAAGTAGAAGATTAGTATTTTGACAAGATGCAATGCCGCATCGGGCTTTCCAGTTTCTACTCGCCCATGAACACATCGGCTCTGCTCGTGACCTCGTGAGGCAGAGCAGGCCTTTTGCCCCCAGGCCTCGGCGTGTGCGGTATTTCCTGCCTAACAGCATGCGTACGGATGCGCGGCAAGCATGTGCTTGTGTGGCTGTGTCAGTGACAAGGCGATCCTGCCCATGCACGCTCAGATTAGAGGACAGGCATGCGATGCAACAGTGCCATAGAGGTGCCCAAATGTCAAAAGGCAGACGTGAACAGTACAAAAGGAGACGACGAAAAGGCAAAGGCTCCATGCATTTTGAACACTTCCTGTTCTTGGGACTTCAAATCCTGAACCCACCAAACTTGGAACGTTGAATTTTGATGCGCTGCACGCCTGCACCAGCACGCCTGCCCTCCCCAGACCCCACTGCGAAGGTCGCAGCTCCCTACTCCCAAGTATATACTATTTGAATTTTCACGATGCCTTCCGGATCATCAAACGAAATGGTTTTTGTAATGTGTTTGGCAGACGCTTTGCATCGTTTCCGAGGGAAAGCATCGAATTTTTTCTTCAAGGTTGACGACCAAAAGGTTTTCACGAGTCTGAAACTTGAGTTAACTAACTCCCAAGAGTACGAATCCGACAGCTTTGCATTGGGATGAAAGCTTCCGGTTTTTATAATAAAACTCTGCAACATCCTTTTGAAACATCTCCCCATTTTTTTATGGAAAACAACTCTTCGAATTATTCTCCATCTTCATTTTTTAACATTTTTAAACAACCCAATTGTACACTTCGATTTGCGTTGCATTGGTTGATGTCGCAGAGGCAAGAACGTCAAATGGTTTGACAAATGTGGTTGCTTTGCATGCCTCCTCGGCCAGGAAACTTGACCTGCGCAGACTGAATTTTTCTGTCAGCCGAGGCGTTCGCATGCCCTGTTCTTGCCGTTTTGACCTGCAGCTGTTTACATGTGGCTTCAAGCTCTACACCTCTGCGTTTCGGAGCTGTGAAGGCCAACCTTTTTTTTTACCAGTTTGGCACCAACTACTGATCAAGAACATCTCCCTTATTTCTTCCATTATCCACTTGGAATTGCTGGGCACACACGTGTGTACTAATCGCCGAAGCATTGAGCCCCTATATTTTATTTTGCTTACCTACCACATGTACTACAAACCGACCAATCAATTGAAGATGGCCAGGTGAAATGAATTGTTGGTTGGCCAATTTGCATTCTTCACTCCTAGCATCAGATTACCTGCAAAATAAGATTCTCGTGCTCGCTCCTTCTAGTCAGACAAAAAGAATGGTGTTTTCGACATGAAGTCTACAAACAAAACTGTGAAAAGTAATAATTTTTATTAGTTTGAATATTATACATTTATACATATATTAATCAAAGTGTAATGTTCATATCATTTGTAGATGACTTATATCGGGCATGGAATGGATTAGTTAAAAGCATCCAATATGCATGTTCTCTTTCAAAATACAATATGTCTTTAAGGACCAAAAACAAGTAGGCGATAAAAATGCCATGGTCCAAGAATTAGCAATGAACTAGGTCCAAAGCTACAAGTCTCCTAATGCTATACAAAAAAAAAATCAACAGAACTGAAACGAAAACCATCTAATAGTGGTTCACTGGAGTCCAATTCTAATCTGTGGCCAAACATACAAAAGTGTCGCAACATTGGACAGTGCCGTAGTTGGCTTTATATGTAAACTAGTATAATGATCGTTTGACCAGAAGGGCTCTATGATTGTCCTAGTCTTCCATGGTAGGATCTTGACATTCCTAACAAAATTAATTCATCAAATTTGCCAGAATGAATAGTGCATTGAGATGCAAAATTGTGAAACAAAAATACACATTGGAACGTGTGCTGTGAGAAAGGACATGACTCCATGTGACGGGTGCATAGTGAAATGAAGTCCAAGTGGGAGAAACAAATAGCACCTTTGTGCAAGTTGTGCCATGTGCTTTTCTTGTGCAGAGCAGTCCTAGATCTATGCATGACAGTGACTTTGCTTTTGTTGATATGCCAGCGAGCACAAAACGTCGCAGCAGGCGTGCACGCTCTTGAAGTCCTATTAAGATACGCCTCACATATAGCATGTAGGAGTACTATTCGTGCATGTGCATTGTATCAGCCTGGAAATGGTTTCTGCTGACCGTACGTCACCACCGGCCAATGACCACCGTGTGATTGTGCAGTTGCACTCCTTACAGGACTGAAAAAGAAAAAGATTAGGGGGTGAGAATCTTTCAACATATTGGCGAGTGCCGAGTAGGGACCATGCTAATCGGCGTGCCTCGTCCTTGCTTGGATACCAATCCTTAGCCTCCTCGTCTGTTTAAGCGTGATTAGATAAGCATAAGGTCGGGTGTCACATTCTGTGATTCCAATACCACACAATTTCCGTGAGGTTCTTCCTCGGTGTTCTGCAGACGTCCACACGTTATGGTAGAGACAGAAACATCGTTTGACTTTGAAATAAAGCTTATATCCTCGCTGTTCCAAATTAAAATTCATTTAACTGCATAATTTTTTTTATGTATCTAGACATAACATATACATATATCTAAGTGCATGCCAAAAGCTATCTATCTAGATAGTCAAAACAAATCATAACTTGGGACGGAGGGAGTACTTTTGATAAAAGAACAAATAACTAACCTCTAGATTCACAGCTACCAATATGCGTAATAACAATTAAATTTCAAGTAACTTCTTAATGAAATATATGCATTGTACTCCCTCTTTCCTTAGATAAACGTTGTATTGGGTTTCCGTGCCGAAAGTTCAACTGGATTTGTAAAAATGCGTGCAAAATTTGTACAATTAATATTCAACTGGACTAGTATCTTCAAACAAATTTAATAAAAACTTGATTCAAATATTTATCTAATGATATCGATTTTGTACAATAAATATGTAGTCAAATTTGTTTTCTTTAGGGACGGAGGGACGAAGGTATGCTCTGTGGGGGAAACAGAGAACTCTTCTAATCATTCCAGAAGGAAAAAAACAGGATCGATGGCTACAGTTTGGTGGTGGGAGATCGATTTTAGCTAGCTGATGATGATCTGCCGTTAGTTGGAGCGGCGGGTCCCATTGCGAAAGACTGATCGCGCACATGAGAAACGCCAAGAACCGGTCCAAAAGTAGCTAAAACTAAAACCTCACAAAGCTCCTCGGGCCCTCCCCTCACTTGCTATCTTTATCCAACCCAGGGCCAAATCTAGCGAGCAGTGACGCGCACACTCCCCCAGTCCCCACCCGTCTCCTCTAACCCGTACGCGCGCGCTCTCATTCCTGTGCCTCTGTGGGGGCAATTCACCGGTAAGATGCTAGCTAATCCATGCCATGTGACACAGTGACAGGGGCGCATCAGCTGGATCGGCCCGGTCTTCGGATAAGCGAAGCGGGCACTCTGTGCATTATCCCGCCGGAAACTAGTGCCCTTGCGTGCAATGATTGGGAGATCGATCGGATCCAATGATCCGTCCGTCCCTGAGATTGGCATTTGGCAGGCGCGCGTAAACCAACAAATTGGCCGCTTTGATTCCTCGATCTCTTTTCCTTGTCCTCGGTCCATGTCACGTCCATGTCACCCTCAGTACTACCTCCTCATCACCCACGGGTAGGGTAGATCGATCGATCCAGAGATCAACAAATCTTCCATGGGATCGTCGCCCTTTATGGCATGCTTTGTCGTGTTCGCCTCCTCCGATGCACCGTATCGATCTCGAACAGGAACTCTGGAACTGCACGCCCGCACTTCGTCGAGAAACTGTGCACAGAGACCCCCAGTATGTAGCCACAGTTGCTGACTTGCTGGCGGGGCCTTGTAGTACGTAGTATAGCACACAGAACGGCCGATTGACACGCACGAAACTCGTGACACGCATGGAACACGTACGCAGGGCTAGGGGGTACGTTACACCTGTCAGCACTCTGTGCACTCGACGGCCCTACATCGCTTTCAAAGATACAGCTAATAAGCGTTTTCTCCTGTAGCAGCAGGTTGTTGCTTGCAGGAGGGGCTGGACGAAAAGCTCGAAGCTTTGTTGAACTCGCTCGTTAGTGGCTCGGCCCGGCTCGTTAGTAAATTCGTAACGAGTCGAACTCAGGTTTTAGCTCGCTACGATAACGAGCCGAGCTCGAGGTCGCTCGCGAGCCCTAACGAGCTAGGGCTGCAGCAGCCAATAAACAGCGTAATAGGCCCAACTTCGAATCACAACCTAATAACTTGGAGTACTAAATTGTTTGTTGACTACTTAGTTTCATTGTTGGTTGTCTTGTAAACATGTTGCATTTTTATTCCATATTTACCTGTTAACTATATTTTTTAAAAAATTATAACTATTAACGAGCTGGCTCGCGAGCTTAACGAGCCAGCTCGAGCTTCTTAACGAGCCGAGCCGAGCTAAGTTCCTAACTCGCTAAGATACCGAGCCGAGCCTTAACAAGCCAAGCCAGGCTGGATATCCCGCCCTAACTGGCGTGCGTGTCATTCGGCGTCGCAACAACCGCCCGGCCGCCGCCGGATCGAGCGCGTCCGGCCGCGAGACACACGAACCCCCCTTTCTCCTAGTGGCCGCGTCAAGCGAAGCATAGCCGAACAGGGGATCATCAGGATTACCAAACTTTACCAATCACCCGTCGCCGTCACATCCCAATAATAACAAGACCGGATCGGACCCGGTCACACTCCCCTCCACCCCCGGTACTGATGATCATCGCCGCCGCCGAGCACGCCGAGGGCATCTGACACACGGTGAACTGGAAGTCTGCAAGTGCGTGGTGGTGGCGCAGAAGAAGATACCGGCGACACTGACTGATGTGACGAGGGCACCCAAAGCCTCACGCCGCGCGCGCAGATGCCCGCGGAGCACGGCGCGGCGGCCACACCCCCAAGGCCCCCAACCAACCCATCGGAAACACGAGTTGGGCTCGTGCCAACGCCAATGATTCCCGGCGAGGGGGAGTGGGGAACGCACGACGGACGGGGGCACGCACGAACCGCAAAGGCGGGCCGCCGACTTCGCGCTCGCTCGCCGCGCGGGGCCAGCCAGAGCCAGGGGCGGGGGGATCTGGACCCAACCCTTCACTGACGGACACGGGGGCGCCGCGTCATCGGCGACCAACGGCTCCGGGGCACGAAGCGAAACCCAAGTTGCTGCCCTGACCCGGTGACCCCAGCACAGCAGGGCAGGAGGCGGTCGTCCTCCGGCGATCACGCGCGGGGGATGATGAGCGGAGCGGGGTCGCGATCCGGACGTGGATTTCTGGCGCTAGATTCTCTGTGTGATCAGCCACGAGGACGTACGTGATCTGAAATGACATGTCCTATGTTGTGGTCCATGTGGATGTGGTACCAACTGCTGGTTTCGGCGAACGCGCATGCTGCGGCAAGTTGCAATTTGCAGCGGACGCTGTGGTAAAAAGGGCTCATTGTCATTGGGTTCGAGCTCAAGGTAATACGTACAGCAAGTTGCAGTGAAGTTACCATCTTGTGTTTTATTAACCGTGCTCTTAGTTCTGACTTCTCTGACCCATATAAGCCATTTGCAGAACACATCAGTATCACAGGTGGTTGAAACTTGAAAGGTCTGGGTTAAAAGTAGCAATCACTTAATTACGTCTCTACATTTGAATTCACAATATTACCGATTACGCCAGCTCGCCACTTGCATCCCCGGCTCTCATGCAAACTTAACAAACTAAGGCCGAGTCCAACAGCGCGAGACAAAAGTATTTTTGCCTCCTGCTCACCACCATGCTCACTGCATTCTTCCTACACATGAGACATTGCATCTCCTATCTCTTCGAAGGCATCTGCGCGGGAAAGGGGGCGGGAGAATGCTGCCTGCGCGCGGGAGGGGGGAGGGAGAGGGGTGGGAGACTGCACGCCCGCCGGGAAGGGGGCTCATCGTGGGGAGCTGCCGGAGATGGAGGGACCTAACGACTCGTGGGCAACGACGACGACCCTGGCCCCCTGAGCCACTCAATGCGCCGCCAGTGGTGGGAGGGGAGCGGAGCTTCGGTGGAGCTCGACGTCCAGGGAAGAGCGCCGAGGTGAATGAAGCGGGCCAACTGTCGTATGGACCTCCCTGGGCCCACTACCTCGGTGGGTACCAGGACCGACTACTCGGTGGGCCCCTAGGACTACCCGGCTTGCGCAACACGACACCTGAAGGCGTGGAGCACAAGGACTACACAGGAGTAGTACTCGGTTAGGGAGTTGTACATGTTCCGCACTGTATAGAGGACTCCTAGACGTACTCGACTAGTACTCTCTCCCTACTCCGACTTGTAACCCTGCCTCCCGGACTATATAAGGCGAGGCAGGGACCGATCTCTAGCATCCAATCTCATCTCATACAACTCACGGCGCACTATTGCACCATCTTGTAATCGTGCCCAATCAATCCGTAGCTACGCAAAGCATACGGGACGTAGGGTATTACGCACCTCGCGGCCCGAACCTGTCTAAATTGTGTGCCACGTGTCTCTTCCTTCGAGTTACCGATCTCGGCGAGTCACATTCATCTACTTCGGGTACTTCCCTTAGTAGGTTGCCGGTCTAAAACACCGACACCAACGTCGCCGCCGCACGAGCTCCTTCACCTCCTGCGAGATCCGCGAATCGACGACCGACGAGGTCCGCGCGCCCAGTGCCCCCCCCTCGGCGGGCCACGCCCGTATCTGCGCGTGGTGGACGAGGGCGGCGATTTCGCGGCTCCTTCCTCCTTGCCTCTGGCGGGCGCGACCCCCTCTCACTTCCGGTCCCTCCTCGCCGCGGAGAATTGGAGGGTCGCAGCCTCCACACCACCGGTTCAGCCTCGTCAGCGGCGGTCTCGCAGGCGAGTGCGAGCTCCTCGGCGTTGGCGGCCTCTCCTGTGATGGCGTAACGCGAGCATGCGGATGGCGGAAGAGCAGCAGAGGTTGGGACCGAGACTCCCGCGAGGGGAGGGATTTTGCGCCAGCCACTTGTTGTTAGGGAAAGAGAGAAAAATGGATTGCGCCTACCTACTGTAGATGCGAGGCGATTTGAGGTTTGCCTCTCCATGTTGCCTCTTATTGTTGGACTCAGTCTAACGATATAACAATATAAAAAGATTTGGAGCTTCGCAACAACAGTAATTAATTGAGAATCATATTGAATACTAATATAGAATCCGTTCATGTTCCGGCAAGCAAAATTTTGGTCGAGTGCCACGAGGTAGAATAAAAGGGTAATTAAATAAAACGAATGAATTCCCAACGTAATTCTTCAACTGTAAAACACGTGGCAGGTGAATATCTTTAATTTAAAGAGGGGGACAAAAGAAAAGAACATTCTTTAACGAACTTCACACCACCACCCCTATTAAAATACGCATGAAAACATCTCCTCCCGACACCAGCCTAACGTTGGAGAAAGAGTCAACGCAAGAGCAACTTGCTTTTTCTTTAACCATTGACCGTGCAACTCTCTAACCAATGAGCATGTTACATGTACACTTAGCCCAAAACGAACATTCCAACCACTGGTGAAACTGGGCGAACAATCCGCACGCACGACCCCCTCTCCTCGTAACCTGAAGACTAGTTGCAGGAGCCAGTGCACACTAGTATACCTGTACCCTGGAAAATTATCCCGGGAAACGATCAAATAAAACTTTGGAAAAGTAGGAATTTTCAAAACAAAAATTCAAAACAAAACCAGCAAGAAATTGGAAGTGGTGTACGGAAGAGGAAGCCAAACTAGCGAGTAGATCAGGAGGGCGGCCGCCGCCGGCAGCTGCTAGCACCTACGCCACGTCGCATCAGCAGCCATCACCAAGAGGATCCAAGCTGACCCCGTCAAACCTCATCGGGCGTGAACCACGCACCGCAGAAAACAGAGAGGTGGCCAAGCCCGTCTCAGCCATTCCGATCGCTCTCCCCTTCCCCTCCACCACCGCACCCCTCCAGAGTCCATGGCATGTCGGCACAGCGTAATCCACATGCACTCACGCGCTAATCTAACGATAATCTTCTTTTTGGGCGTGCAAACCTGGTGCTAATGAGCTAGTCTAAAAAATTAAGCACAACCACAAATACAGGAGCACGAAAAGCTCTTCTCCTCATCTGTCCTCTTCGTCTATTATCCACTTGCAATCCTGTACTGCCGTCTGCCGACTTGGTGCAGTAAATTAGCAGGGGGGCGCGGGTGTGAAGCCGTAAATTTTTCTGGAAAGGTTTAACAGCGCCTCGGTGAAAATCTGACGGTGCCAGAAGCTCCTCTGGTTTGCACCTTTTGCATCGCCCCGTTTGAACCCAACTTTTCAAGACGGCTATTCTGTGTTCTGTCACGTTGCTCGCACGAGCCTTTCTCCTTCTTTTTTTGGTTTTGAATAAGAGAAAAAAAAATAAATGAATTCGGTGAGCATCCTACTCCTAGCTTGCACGCCGCCGCTGCTATATATGTCCACGGTCATCCTGTCATGGTCTGAAAAAAAATTCGGAGGGGGTTGAAAGGTCCGATGCGATAGCAGCTGCCCTTGCCCTGTTCGTGGAGGTCGGGAGGGAGGCTCTGGTCTGGTTTTGCATGCGCGGGCGACGACGACGTTGATGTGCTTCGAGCTGGCGGACCAACGTGGACCTCAGTACGGGGGCGGCGGCGGCGGCGGCTGGCCGGCGAAGCAGAGAGCGCGCGGCGGGCAAGAGGAAGAGGAGGGGAGGATGGCGGCAATGGCGGCCGGCGGCAGCCCCGGGGCGGCGGTCATGTCCGAGTACTACCAGGCGCAGGAGCTGTCAACGATGGTGTCGGCGCTGACCCAGGTCGTGGCGGGCGGCGGCGCCGGCCCGTGGGGCGAGGCGCCGGCGTCGTCGTCGTCGTCTTCCGCGTGGGCCGGCGGCGCCGCGCCGTGGGGGAGCGCCGCCCCGGAGCAGCAGGCGGCAATGTACGGCGGCTACGCGCTCGAGGTGGGGAGCTGCTACCACGGCGCGCCATCGCCGGACCTCGCAGGTAACCAAACCCGGCCAACACGTTTGCTTCCCTCCCCGCAAGCTTGTGCAGCTGTCTCGTTGCTTGCCGCCAAGCTCTAATTTTGCATGCTTTCGAAGTTTGAACCGGGTGATTTGTTACGAGTACCGACCGAGAGTTTAGCGTGCTTTTGCTAGCTTTTTGACATGTTTTTTTTTGTTTTCGCTCGAGACGTGGCAGGTCCTAGACAGTGCTCGTCCATTTTATTTATTTCGTTTCTTAGCAAAAGAACTGCACTAGCACTGTGCATCAATATACATGGCTGCATGCATGCATCAAAGATGTTTGGGAATGCCTTCTCCGTGAATCCTCTTTTACAGAAGCAGACAAAGACAAAGCCACGATGTACACACGAACGGTTTTAGCATATTCGTTTCCAATCACTTGTCCCCTCCTCCTCTGTTGTTCATTGCATCACATCTCTATCTCTTTTCCACCCTACGCCTTTGTTCCCATCACCGGAGTCACACGCACCGCAAAATGAGCATGTAATTATCCCACATCCTTGTCTGTGTCTAATCAGGAACACCCATGCGTAAGTACTAGCTGTTAAATTAACAGCCTAGAAAGACAAGAACTTAACGAAAAAGCAATAAAAAGATGGCGTGCGGGCGGAAGACACACACATTCGCGCAGCGTAGAATACAATAGTAGTAAACGGCGAGGCCGTGCCGCGTGCGCGTGACATGTCCAGCATGGTTCCAAACAAAAAACCTTCGACGGAACTAGTCGGTAGCAGAGCAGAGGTGCGCAGGGCAGGGCAGGGCACGCTAGCCGTCTAGTCACCACCATGTCTCTCTGGTCTCTATCCGTAGCGCCTTCTCTGACATCAGGAATGAAACGAACCATACCTGGACGGCACCACTCCTCGTCGGCCTCGCACAGGTGTACGCCATTCACCACCCAGAATGGCCAACAACCTTTCTTTTTCCCTTTGCAAATTCACTGCACCCTCCGCAACGCTACAAGGTTTTGTGCAGAGGCATCCAGCTAGCCTAGCCAGCCGTGGCCATGCGGGTCCCTTGGCCGTACGCTGCTACGTACGTTCGCGTGACCTTCTCGCGTAACGCGTAGACTTGGAAGCTAAGATACACATATACACGCACGCTTCTTCTCCTTTTGCTTTTATTTTATATACGTATATATACATGTATGCAAAGATAAAATTGGTTATGGTGCCAACGATGATACACTAGGGAGGGCGTAATTCCTTTCTCGAAGAAACAAAGGAAAGCTGTAGAAACGCCAGGGACTGTGCTGTCACCGTGTTTCCTGTGCCGTTTTCAAGTGCTGCCTTTTTCTACTGCTTTCTACTACTACTCCATTCCAAGAATATATCCGATGCTTGCTCGATCGATCGACTCCAGGGCCTGTACATGCTCTCGCAATTGCAAGTTTGCGACGCCAGATTCTCATGTAGTGCGACGTCGCACTCGACATGCAAAAGATATACTCGGGCAAGTGTTCAAAGCCGATCGCGCTTGTCACTTTGATCACCCCCCTCCCCCTACCCCTCCGCTTTTGCTTTTGCCCTGTGCTACTGCCTAGTACTACACCTCACCACCTCGTCACCACCTCACCCCTCGTGTATATATACCGCGCAGGGTCGGAGCAGGGCTCGGACACACAGACGAGCGCGGCGGCCATGGAGATGGAGCAGGAGCACCACTCGCACGCGGCGTCGGTGGCGCTGTCCGGCCAGGAGGGCACCGAGACGCCCCGACGCAGGTACCGCGGCGTGCGGCAGCGGCCGTGGGGCAAGTGGGCGGCCGAGATCCGGGACCCGCACAAGGCGGCGCGGGTGTGGCTCGGCACGTTCGAGACCGCCGAGGCCGCGGCGCGAGCCTACGACGAGGCCGCGCTACGCTTCCGCGGCAGCCGCGCCAAGCTCAACTTCCCCGAGGACGCGCGCCTCCACCCGGCGCCCACGACGGCGGCGCGGGCCGCGGCGCCGGCGTCGGCGCCCGTCGCGGGCGCGGGGGGCGGCGTCGACCTCCCCGGCCGGCTACCGCGCCGGCGCCGCCCACGGCGCGGACTACCTGCGGTACCAGATGCTTCTGCAGGGGGCCGCCGGCAACCAAGGCACCTTCCTTCCGTTCTACGCCGGCGCCGGCGGTGGCATGAGCAATTCCTACGGCGGCGGCGGCGGCGGTGGCGCCCTGAGCAATCCATACGGCGGTGGCGGTGGCGGTGGTGGAGGCGGCGCCACGAGTGGCTTCTTGGGCTCGTACTACTCGTTCCCGCCCTCCTCTGTTTCTGTCGCCACCGTGCCGTCCTCTACTTCCTCTGCTCCCGGATACTACTACTCCTCACCGCACGACACGCAACAGAGCGAGTCGTCTGCGGCGGTGGCTGAGGACTGGAACTGGGAGAGCTCGCTCATCCACTGGGCCAACTCGTCGGGGTACCCGACGCCACCTCACACTCAGTAGCAGGCAAGCAGCTATAGGAGAAGACCCTCTTCTTTTTTCTTGCTCTCTGGAATAATCAGGTGAGTTCGGCTGGGATGGAGACGGGTGTAAAAGGAAGGAACAAACCAAAAGCAAGAAGACGAAGATGCTTTTCGTTTCTTTCATGTACGATGGTGAGAGCCAAGAGGTTTTTGTTTGTTGATTAGTTTTGAATGACGACGAGGCAATACTGTGATCCTGCTCATAATAGCTTTCCTTCGATTTTGGCTGCAAAATATCAAGAGATGGAAGCTCCAACGATGCAGAATTCTCCATGTTCTTTCCAGGACATAATGTGCTGTTATTACTTTTAGCTTGTTAGCAATTATCAGATTCTTTTTTTTTATTGTACTAACCTTTTTGAAACAAAAGGAGCCTTCTTCTGATGAAATGAAATGGAAATTCCCTGGATACTCGTGGGTTAACAGACCAGAGCTGGCTGCTGGCCTACGAAGTAGTACGTAGCTGGATTACATTTCGTTCGGGGATTTGGATTTTGGAGTTCAGTGCACTGAAACTTTCTGGAGGATGAAGACATTGCTTAATCTGGAGGATGAAGACGTTGCTTTCATGGAGATTTTTAATGTCATGTGCTGGCATGCATCATCACAGATATTGGGCCTTCGGTAACATGAAACATTTGAACAGGTGTATCAGCGTCGACTTCTGTTCTCTACAACTGCGTATCAGCGTCAAAATTAATAGTTAATTACAGGAAGTAACTGATACGGAACGGTCACAAAGTAATCACGCCCAAATATATTCGCAAATTGAGTACAGCTGCATTGTTTAATAACTCAGGTACTATTCTTGAACGGAATCCTTGGATTTGAACGGTGATATATATATATATATATATATATATATATATATATATATATATATATATATATATATATATATATATATATATATATATATATATATATATATATATATATATATATATATGTGGGTCATCAGGCCGCAAACAGTAGTATTTTAAGAAGAGCCCAAATGCCCTTTTTTCCGAAGAACCTATCTAATCTGGCCCATATATACTATCCCGATGGAATTCTGTAACCCACGAAGGTCCAATTTCATTTTCATAAGAATGGTCTTCTTCATTTTCGGACAACGACAACGAGTCGATTACTCAGTGCAATCCTACTCCACGATAACAACATTCTGCTTACGCAATGCGATCCTAGAGAAAAAACTGCGTGACAGAGACAAATACACACACCGCAAAGTAGTAAAAAGAGCCTGGCAGCTTCTTTCCGTGTCGATAATTCCATCTCGCGGCCGTTCTTCATGGGGTTGCTGCGCTCTACGTGGTGGTGAGCGCTATCCTAGACGATTGACTACCGCGACGGCTGATCTTGCTTAGTAATGATTAGTTCGGTGTGGGACTGCGTCCTCCTCCTCCTCCGACGGCGCTTGCGGCATCGGCAATGTGGGCGACTAGGTTTGCAGCGCACTGCGCAGGATTGTCCAACTTCGCGCCTGCTCGTTTGGCTTTATCGCCCACCCGACAAAGATTACTTTTCTCTCGTAACAAACCGCCCACCAACAACCAAACCAAGAAGATTTTTATCTCGTAACAAACCAAAGATCAACAACCGTACCATCACCAAACGAACAAGCCCGCGAGGATTGTCCAACTTGCAGCGCACTGCTCCAGCCCCTCTAATGCCTGCACAACAATGGAGCTAGCTTTTCTTCAATCTCCTTTGTAATTTTGTAATTTTATGCTATAAATGATGTTTTAATGGTGTTTAGAGGTAGAAAAAGGTGTTCAGCCCCCCTACATCTGAATCCTAGACCCGTCACTGATTGTGTCCATTTGGTGTGGTACAACGTTAGACGACGGCGCATACGACTACTTTGGCTTGCTGCTTTGACGGCGGTGGATACGTGCGGGGGTGAAGCAACGTCGCGAGGTCGACCCACAGTGGCTGCTGGCTGCTTTTGTTTGAGTTCCTTGGGAGCATCGCTTAATTGCTCCTGACCTCGACGACGACATAGGAAACGGGTCTGAGGATGGACAAATGAGGCAGGTCTCTCGTGAGCGGTGCATCTCCGAAGCGACGAGAGAGTCCAACGGCAGATGAGGCGAGAAGGCCCCCACGCGTTGTGCTGGCGTGGTGGTGTCTGAGTGGCTCGAATCTAGTGTTTTTGTGGTGTTGCAGCGACACAACGACAAAGGGCCTTGCATGGCGGTGATCCTCGGCGAGGTGGTCACCCCTTCGTAGTTTTTTTTGACACTAGGATCATGCCCGTGCGTTGCTACGGGCAATAAAATTTAAACCAGTATAGTGAATTTCTTGAAATAAGGAAAACTCATTAGGTGCCAAAAGAATAATATCCTATGGACATCAATCTTCATCACAGACATATAGCAATAAAGTTATAATTTACTTTGACAATATTTATTCTCTATTAAATTCTAAAGTACGAAAATAAATTATTAACGCATCATGTGTGAATACTATATACTCATAAAAGTACAAATAATTGCTACTTCGTAATATTCCTCTCAGCTCTGTCCGTACGGGCCACTCCTATTGTCATGCTTTCAACATCAGCCTGTATATCAAATAAATGACTTGCAATAATTTGTTTAATCTGTACACTGACAATTAACTGTATGTATATATCTTTCATAAACACAATAGATTGGTGTATACTATATCTTCATCTATATCCATGCAGACTTTTTTTTTGAAAGCGACCCATACACCTAGTGCATTGTAAACTATTTTCTGAATATAATTGCAAAGATTTTGCAATTGGTAATAAAAGAAACTATTTGCTTTACAAATCATAGCTACACACATGCAAATTTTACCTGAGATGAGATAACTAAAAAAGTTTTAATGTTGAAGCGTAGAAGCGTCAGTTAAGTGTGCCATAAATTTGAAGCTAAATTCCCTTTGTTGCAAGCGGCAGAGTGGAGCACTTAATGCTGGTCTCAATCTCATGGAAGAACTGCATGATCAACGCCATAACCTGCCGCTCGTACCTCAGGTCCAGCTTGCACCCCATTATTGGACTCTAAAACAACACCGCAAATTACAAAATACAGGTCACAGGTCAGCCTAGACCACACTTACTGAATTACACATAGGATTAACAAGAATGATTCACTTCCGAGTTTGCAATCTATGAGGAAATAAATAATACATGAACATTTGGCAAAAAAAAATATAATTATAATTGCGGTTCAAGGTAAGGAAAACATATATGGCCGTTTGGCCAAATATTTATTTGAACCCAACACATGGCTTATATTTCTTAAGCAATTATAGAAGCCCCAATCTGAGGGCATGCTAAATTGCTAATAAATGATTATAGCACACACATAAGAGAAGCCATCCAACTAAGCCAAGCATAAAGTCCCCATTTCAAATTAATAATGAGGTTGTATGATAAAAAAGTACAAAAAGATTTTCTCATTACCTCTATTTCACAGCTACTTGCTGACATTCAACACGCCTGAATGCCTTCTGATGAAAAGTGCCGCACATGCATTTATACTTCCTATCCTCATCCAAATCAAAGTGTTGCCTGAAAGCATTGACTCAATTCATCATGCTCATTCCTATTTAAGATGAATCTATACATACCATTTTCAAAATTTAATTTTGAATGATCATTCCTAAACTACTTGCACTTGGAATCAGAAGGAGTAACCTATAAAATGTTCAGACCTAGTCTTATCAAGGGAGCAAACCAGATACTAACATTGCTTGTAGAAACTGATAAATGCAAGATGTTATAACTTTTAACTCTTGGCAGGTAGTAGAGAGATACAACATGGAAATATATTCATATGATATTTCAGTAGGAAAAAAACAGTAACTCAGTAGGAATGCACTTTTTTAGATACCCAAATACATCATAAGTAAGCACTTTTCTGCAGAGTTTGGAAAAGCACAGGTTTATCAATCTAGGCATAAAAAAATAGTGAGATCGTCTCAACGACAATAAAAGGCTGCAGTTTGGGTTATAAATCCATCACAAATAAATATTAGAAAATATGTATAATAACAATGATAATTGTGATTGGTTATTAGCATGTCAACAAGCTCATCTAGACTTTCTTAAAGTTTGTTGCAGATCTACAAGAACCTTGTAAATGCAAGTGAATAAAAATATGAGCCTAGGAATCATCTACACCATCAGCCTACCTGCAGCTCTTGGATTATTTCCATCTAATCCACCTCTGATGATAAGAAATTGAAGCATTGATGCTCTTATGCAGTTAATTTCAACATCATGACGGTGCTCGAAATTGCAGACTTCTGACAAACAGTGCATAGAAGCAAGAGACTTAACCCAATCCGTTTTAGAAATCCTAATCCAATCATCTAATCCAATAACCATAAGCTGCCAAAAAGTTCTAAAAGTAGAATTAGCAAATGGTAAATTTGATACCTTTGGCAATGCAAGTTATTTGTCTCTGACCACTTGGACATGGCATGGCAGTCTCATGCCTCTCGAGGTTGATGGACACTAAGCTGCATTTGAGCAATAGGAAATTCAGTAATTTCTACCTACTACAATTACACTAAACAAACTAAGTGACATGTAGATATGAACTAATTAGCTTGTCCTGAGGTAGCATTCTGCATAATTAAATTAAAAAAACAAACTAAGTGACATGTAGATATGAACTAATTAGCTTGTCCTGAGGTAGCATTCTGCATAATTAAATTAAAAAAGTTGGTAAGCAATGCAGTATGATAAATTTAACTGATGTTAACAATATTGTTATCAAGTTATTTTTTATACTACCAAACCATTCTTAATAGTGGCTTCAGGCTTCAGTCTTTGACACTGCACATTTCTCAGAAAGAAATGTTGCCAAAGTCAACTATTAGCATATCACTTCTGTTGGAGACAATTATAAACATAACTATTTTTTCATCAACCAAGAGCATAAGGAGAGGAAATGCGTAATTGAGCTATGTGTCTCTAATTGATTGGGAAGATAAGATAAGAAATACATGATGACAGAACCCAATGTCAGTGCAGAGAAAATTCCAAAAGAATATTTCCTGGTCACCTGCTAACAGATTGAGTACCGATAACAGTAGCGTGCAGATAGAAACAGATCAATGTGGCTCACCAAAGTGGGTTGAAGTCGCTGATGCTGCCGTAGCAAATAGAAAATGTGGCACTTAGCGGCATGGCACAGAAAGGGGAGAACTCACAAAGAGATTCTCTCTCCTTCTCAATAATCTGAAACCTCTCTCTCCTCGACAACATGAACCTGCTTAGTGAAAAAGAATGAAATCAAATGCAGTTACATGCCCAGTCGCAAAGAATAGCAAGAATGACTTACCTGAGTGATTGGGCACCACGATGGTGGGACAATGATGTCAATTGTCTACCGCCTGGACGGATGGTGGTGGCGCCACAACACCAGTAACCATTGTCTAGCCAATCAGGATTTAAGTAGTGAATCAGGAGTTCATGACATCACAGGTAAGCAATGATTGGGAAGCTTTTGGGTACTTAAAGCAATGGTTTCTCTAGAACATGGATCCTGCTAAGGTTACCTTCGTCGAGCCCTTCCTTCTGAAGCCGCGACTGCAGCGGAGCAGCACCTACAAGTCGTGCCGCGCAGCCACATCGTGGCCATGATGCTGAATGGCTAGGGCCAGCCCTACGACTTCGTCACCGAGCCCGCCCCCTTCGCAGGCATGAGGCATCCCTCCAACGCAGCTCTGGTTCGGGAGGGGTGGGGCGACAAACCTAGGGGCGAGGTTGGGGAGGAGGCGCGGGCGGCCTGGATCGGCGGCGCGGACGACGACCGGAGTCGGAGGCGATGGCGGCTGGATCGGCGGCACGGACGACGGCGGAGGAGGAGGTGAGGGCGGCCTCGGATCGGCGGCGCGCACGACGGCGGAGGAGGAGGCGATGGCGGCTGGATCGGCGGCGGCGCGGCTGGATCTCCGGCGCGGACGACGACCGGAGGAGGAGGCGAGGGAGGCTCGGATCGAGGCGGCGCGGCGTGGATCGGCGGCGGCGCGGCCGGATCGGCGACGCCGACCACGGCCGGAGGAGGAGGCGAGGGAGGAAGGAGATGTGCGGCGGCGACCTTTGGTTCGGCGTCGCGGGTTGGCTTGGGGGGGGGGGCGGTGGGTTGGGCGGAAGGGAGGAAGAGGAGGCGGATTCGCGTCACACCGGAAAAAAAAAAGGAACAAGTTTTTGTCTCCACTTCATAGTTTTTAGTAGTAGAGATTTTCATGAGTGCGTTATGCGGGTGGGTACTACATTTGTGCTTCGGTTTTGCTGTCGTACTTGAGTTGACTGGTGAGATAATGCCCCAATCTAACTGGTCGATGTTGACGGCCTAACCGCGTTAATGTTACAATCCAGCCGTTGTTTATTCCTTTTATTATTTTTTCCTATATACGGCCTTTCAGTTAGTCTTGTATTTTCTATTTTATCGATGAAATGTGTGCTATCTTATGCTATTCGCTAAAAATAGTACAAAGAGACTGAACTGGCTACGAATCTCGAAAAAAGTGATTTGTTGTGCGTGAGCCTCTGAGGGCATGTTTGGTTCCCATAAGTAGGGTGACTTATAAGTTAGGTCACTTTAAGTCAGTCATGTTTGGTTGCAGTGACTTATAAGTCAGTGGGCTTCACATAGAGTACGAAGGGAAAAAGTGAAAATAAGTCAGTTTAAGTAGGTGTGGGGTTACTTATGCTTATAAATCACATCATTTGAAGTCATGACTGTTTGGTCCCACAAGTAACTTATTTTGCACTTTTTACACTACCTGCTATGAGTTTAACGTGACTTCTCCCGCTCGAGGACCCCCCACCCGCCGAACCGACTACGTGGGCCCGCACAATCAAGCCGTCGGGCGCATGGATAACGACCCGCCGAGCTGGTTCCGCTCGTCCCACTCGGGCCAGCTCACGGCCAGCCCGGTTGGACCCAAACCCAAACCGGATGCCCCCCTACCTGACGCCGTCACGACTCGTCGTCATCTTCTGCTCTTCACCCGCGACCGTTCCGACGCGGCATCCGCGTCACGCGCGTTCCCCGCCAGCCCAAGCGACACCTGACCGACGCGTGGAGGGCGGCTCCGGAACGAGCTCAGATGCTGACATGTGGGGCCAGAACGTCAGTGATAGGCGTCCAGGGGTAGGTTGGTCACTCCGCCACGCCAGGGTTGCGCCGCTGACGTCGTCGACTCCGTCGTCTCCCTCTCGGGACCCGTCCCGTCCCTTGCGTACTCCGCCACCACCAACCGCTTTGCTTGCTGCTACTCGCCGCCAGCCAAAAGCAGCCGCCGCCCGCCCGCCCGAAGCGACGCCTCACCTCGCATCCGCTTCATTCCACCCGCACCTCGCGAGAAGCTTCTAGAAGGGGGAGGTCCCCCCCGCGGCGGAGCCATGGCGGAGGAGAAGGAGTCGACGTCGATCCCGCTCAGCCAGGCGGCGGAGGCCGTCGACCCCGAGGACCCGGCCAAGTCGCCGCCGCGGCCCAGCTCGCCCACCACATCCACGCGCAAGGTCCGGATCTAGCTCCCCCACGCTCCTTCGCTCGCCTCGTGGTTCGCGGCAGCATTGCGCTAGTAACGCGCCTGTGCTGCGCGTTTATTAGGGACTTTGCGGGTCGTGCGACGAATAGGTTTCTGCTCACCGTTTGTCGGATCTTTATGGGCTTTAGCATCATGCTCGTTCGAGCGCCTACGAAGGGGTTTGGCCAATTTATTGGAGTTTCTGTGAGGAATTCGTGGATTTTTTTATGTGGACGGTTTAGGTTTAGGGATTTAGTTTAGTTTGATCGAACTACCCTAAGCCTGGTGAGTTTAAGTGGATGCCCCCCCCCCCCGGTAATGGAGATTCATATGCGATGGGTTTAGATGTTTGCTAACTACACTCTGATGCACCAGTCAAATAGTTTTGCGTGTTTGGTTGGACATTGATACATTTGGGAGGTGCAATAAAGTTTGTATGTGTTGCCTTCATGTTGTTGCATAGTACTTTGTTTCTTATAAGCGGTTGAGCTTAAGGTGATGTAACCTGTGTTGTGTGAGTCCGGAACTTCTTCAATACAATGAATCTGTGTATGGTTTTGTTCTTTTGATTAGTATATGTGGTGGTATAACATGGTCCAGTTTGAAATCTATAACTATCAAAGTCTATAGATATGTCGATTTTAAAGAAGTGTAATATGTTTTCCGTGGTCCTCGCTGTTTTTAAAATTGTCAGTTCTCTGGAAGGTGCACTTGTAACAATTTGATATTAGCATTGCGGTGTTAATGCTATCAGAAAGAAAAGAAGTATTTGGGATTGACCAACTCTTAGGTTCTAATTCAGCATCCAAATATGTGCTTACACTATATACCTGCCCTCAAAAAGAAACATTCGTTTCACCATTATGCAGGCATGCTGTGCTGTTCTTCAAAGTTGGGTGTCAAGAAAATTTATGACTGGATGGTATGGCCTTCACAGGAACTGAGTTAAACATGTTGCCAAATCTATGGTTTACCTTCTACTTATGCATGATATCCTGTGTTTTCTGTATGCAGTGTAGTTCTTTTCCCTGTTGCAATCACGTTCTTCATCACATGGTGGTTTATTCAATTTGTTGATGGGTTTTTCAGTCCCCTATATGCAAAGCTTGGAATCAACATATTTGGTAATTGTTTTACATATACTTCAAAATTGCTGTTTATGGTGATTGCAAACTTAAAAGAAAGGCTGTAATTGGATCTCTTATATATCCTTGAGTTTATTCTGTTGAAATGTCATACATATAGTTGGAACCCTTATATATATCCTTAAGGACATTCTGTTGACATGTATGAAAGTGATGACAATTCACACATAGCCCCCAAAAAATGTTGCCTGTTTGGTGATCAGGTTAGTTTGCACTATGTTCCAGTTGTGTGTGGATCTTACATTATGATGCTAACAGCCTAACAATGTTCATAGGGAATGCAATGAGGCTGCACATTTGTGTGCAAGTTTGCCATCGTTGCTAGAACCTGAATTGTTATGGTTAGACTGTTTGCTGTTACGTCTTATGGAAGTAATTAGGAAATATTATATTCCTGCCGTGATATTATAAAGTTCTTGGTTCTGCTCAAAAAAGAAAAAACATTATTCTTGAAACTTCTCTTTGTTAAATTGGTCAAATACAATTTAACTTAAGATCCTCTAAGCTTTATTTATTCTCGCTATGATGTCCAGAAGATCTTGGGTTGCTGCTAAATTAATGTTATATGTGTCATGATCGATTTATTTTCGTGATGGATTTGCAGGTCTTGGTTTCTTGACTTCTCTGGTATTCATATTTCTCGTTGGAATATTTGTTTCTTCATGGGTTGGTTCAACCATCTTCTGGGTGGGAGAGTGGTTTATAAAGAAAATGCCATTTGTAAGGCATATATATTCAGCGTCAAAGCAAGTCAGTACTGCGATTTCACCAGGTTAGATACTTCTACACGAGATGTTCAGATTCTGAAAGCTTTGCTCTGTGCCTTCACATGAGCTGCCTTTAATAATCTCTGTTGACACGAAGTTGTTGCCAGTCTGAGTTCCAGATAAGCTTGTAAAGCTAAAAAGATAGAACCCCCAACTAAATGAAACCCTAGAAAAAGGCAGCTGAATAAAGCAGCTTCTATTGCATATGACTGTTTCTACAAGGTTAAGGTGTTCTGCACAAGAAGGTTTCTCATGGAATTATTTCGTTGACAGATCAAAATACGACAGCTTTCAAAGAAGTTGCAATAATTCGTCATCCACGAATCGGTGAATATGCATTTGGATTTATAACATCAACAGTGGTTCTTCAGGTAATTGGTCCTTCTATGTATACAAAAAGCTTGCTGAAGTGAAATTTATACTTGTAGTGACCTTATGATGCGTAATAAAGAAAATGAACTATTGCATGTTATTAGCTTTGGATTTTGTTACGCCATACATGCATGCTCCCTTGTATTGCTGTTGTACTTGCTCTCATGGTATCTGTTGTGTTTACTACAGACTGACAAAGGTGATGAAGAACTGTGCAGCGTTTATGTGCCAACAAATCATCTATACATTGGTGACATATTCCTGGTGAACTCCGAGGAGATCATAAGACCTAATTTATCCATTAGAGAAGGCATTGGTACGGTGGTTCAGTTCTCATGATTCCTATCCTCATTATCGCTCAATTTTCTTGAACATGTTATACCTGTTTAGCTGCTCAAGTTACTTTTGCATTTAAAAATAGAAATCCACGGCAATATTGTTATGCTATGATTGTTGAACCAATTTTGTTTGTTCTCTTGGTTCCTGCAGAAATAATTGTTTCAGGAGGAATGACCATGCCTCAGGTGATTGCATCAATGGGGCCCATGCCACGGAAAAACCAGAACATTCGTCTTAATAGAATGACGTGATGTAATAATTCGCAGATGTGCAAGGTAAAAATTTCTAACCTTATTAACCCCAGCTGGTGTCTCTGGCATGCAACTGATGGTTGTGCGTCAAGCAGATAATTTTACCTGTGGGTTGTGATTTGGGTGCCTGGGCTGTATGTTTACCCTGTGATGTGTTTTATGTTTGGATAGGGGAACAACTCTGTGTCGGCTATAGTGGCATTACAGGGTAGGCATTGTGTTGATGCTCTGGGATACTATTGTATCACTCTGTTGTGGTACTTTGTGTGCACTAACTGGTGACTGGTTCAAGATGTTAACGTCTACACACGAGAGTTGTATAAGTAGCTTGCCTGATTAAATTCGTTTGTAACAGTATGCTGTATAACATTTTATATACATTACAAAGAGAGCACAAGATGCTCTGACCACCCTGTTTCTTACAAGAAACTTTGTTGATTTTTTTCTTGTTGAGTAATGCGGCTGTGAACACACCCACGAATCTGTAGGTGTAATTTAGTTGAAAATATGAGTACCCACTGTTTGGATTGTTCCACGATATTTCTTGGAAAAAGTCTACATTTCGGTAATCATAGTAAATTACATAAAAATCGTAAATGAAATGTCCAATTTTGATCCTCCACGCTTGTTCCACCATCATGGCAAGATCCGGCATTGCATCCTCCTCCACTGCCATTCCATGGTCCTTCATATAGCACTCCACATGCTCCAATAATGCCATACGATCACCTCAGGTGGGAAACTGCGAAGCGACATAATCACATAACAGTGGAAGGGAGCAATGGTATTGATCTGGGACATGGACCACATGATGATGATGATTGCGAAACAAGGAAATTCAGAATAAGCACATCCATGCATCCATGGATGTATCGATCTATCACTGTGTACCTCTATAACAAACTTAAAGGGGGACTTGCTTAAGGAAGTGGAAAGAGATGAGATCCTTGATGTCGCGGCCATAGGTGAGGCCGTCCCTTCCATGAAGGTAGTAGATCTCTAGCATCCTTGTCATGTCCAGCAGCTATTGTACTGTGCTTCCGGCTGATCTACCATGCGGCCCAGCTCCATGCACGCTCTGTTGATCCTCCTCCACGCTTGGTCCACCATTGTGGAGATCTTCACCGTCGCCTCCTCCCCCGTCACGCCATGTTCCTTCATGTAGCACTCCACATCGCTTGCCACATCCTTCTTGTTCTTCCCCAGCTGCAGTGCTGCACATGGATGCAAACGGAAAAAAAAGTTGCTTAATTACATGCGCACTTACAAAAATTCATGTATGAATGAAACGTCATGTTATTATTCAGAAAAAAGTAGATTTTATTTTGAATGGATGCATACCTTGTAAGAAGCAATATCATTGAGGAAGCGACCTATTTCTCCGCTAGCACGCACCATGTCAGGAATATTGGATGCCCACTCGAATGTCTTCTTGGTTACCACTTGACCTGCAGCCGTTAGTGCCAGGAAGAAAAGTAATGGCAAACCCGTGGACCTAAGTGTTACGTCCACATGTTCGTTGAGGCTCGGGATGTATTTTTCGTCGAACCATTTAGTCTCTTGAAGGTAATTTTTCGACAGTGATTTGAACTGTCCAAAAAAAAGGGCCATTGTGAATTTGTGATCAGGTTACTTGGGGAAAAAATAATTAACACATGTGTGGCGTTAAAGCCTCATAGAAACATATGACATGATGAATCATTGTCTTCTGGGGGTAGATATTCTGATGACATATTTAATTATGAATCATTATTATGTGCAGATGGAATGAAAGTGCCATTTCTGATCAAAATTCTGCAGATTAACACCACACATGTCATCAGTATTTTGATGAACAACATGCGTAGATATTCTGGTAGAAAAGAAATGGCACTTTCATTCCATCTGCACATAATAATGACATACGCATATTAAATCGGTTTGTCTGTTTCCTCACATATATGCAACCATTTTGTATAACTCCCTTATAATCACTATATTAGAATCTTAGTTTGCAACGGAGTAATAGACAAAATGGTTTTATATAATATATAGCAATTTCCAACAAGTAGTATGTTAATATAACATGTTGCACCAAAGAGCAAGGGTGTTCACAAATATGCTATGGAAATTTTACAACATATATACCTTTGTATAGCTTCATCTAACATTTGACACTCCTCCGAAGTGGCATGGACATCATAGGTGTCATCCATCAAAGCTAACAACACAAACACCTTGGTGACAATTATTCGCACTTGAGAGTTCTCCTCTTCATGGAAGGCACCGAAAGTGTAGAAATATGGTTCCACAATGCGATCTCGAGCGTAGGTTAGCTTGACATCACTGTAGAAATCTCTCGACCATCTGCAGATGGAATTGATGATCATTAACTTGTGCACATCATTGGTGAAAATCAAATGATTAAGCAGCGCGAGAATGAATATTTTGATAGACTTACGAGGAGAGGGTTTTGAGCTCCTTGAGATGGAGAGCTTACGAGGTTCAAGTCTAACCTTGCGAGCTCGAGCAATGTGGCATTGTGTGCCTCCTCTTGCTCATACTCGATGATATAGTGCATGGTCTCCAGCCGTCGCAACATTGCGGGGCCTCGGAATCTCAAGAGCTTGAGAAACCTGCCCTGCCATCTCGGCGACCCAAGCTTGCCTATTGCGGCCTCAAGGTGGTGTCTAGCAAAGGTGATGGCATCATCCTCCAGAACTGACTCACCGGGGACTGCCATGTGAGCTGCGTTGTACAGACTGAGCAGGCCCCTCAGGTCATTTCTTAAATCCTCCTTAAAACTGCCGGCTTCATCTTTAAATTTATCAAGCACCTTCCTCAGACATCTTTAGATTTAAAATTTCAGCACCAAACATCTGGCGCACTTCCCCCTTGAGTTCATCCGCCCTCTCTCTCATCCATTCCTCGGACCTCTGCTTATTATGCATGCATTCATTCACATGTTATGTAATCAACAAAGAACTGATGAAGAAGTACATGTGAATGTAGATGTCTGCATGATGCATGCCTGCAAGGGTGGAGGAGTGTAGTAGGTGACAAAGAAGTCACCCCACACGCAGGGTTCAAACGGCCGGCCGACGGGGTGCAGCTGTTGTGTCGCCGGCGGTGGCCTGCTGGTTGACTGTAGCTTTGCTCGCACCCATGTATCTGGTAGGTGTATGTGCCTAATG
Source organism: Cenchrus americanus (assembly GCA_947561735.1). NCBI lineage: Eukaryota > Viridiplantae > Streptophyta > Magnoliopsida > Poales > Poaceae > Cenchrus > Cenchrus americanus. The sequence goes on from OX387244.1 coordinate 13,292,147, forward strand.
TATCCTCTGTGTATATATTCTTTCACAAACTATTGACTGGCTGCAAGGCTGCAATTAATGCTTCACTACTGGTATGCAGGGTTCCCGAAACCGGAGCCGGACCGGTTTCCACGGTAAAAAAAACCGACCGGTAAACGGGTGAAACCGACCGATTTGCTGGTGTCAAAAAAATGTAGGCACGGTTTGTGAGTGGGAACCGGACCGGTTCGTGTACCGAGCCGGACCGGTTCCACCGGGAACCGACCGAACGGTCCGGTTCCCAACGGTTTCGTCAACCCTGCTGGTATGTAGCTACGATGGCTCAGCAAGCTCTTTCTGCATTTGATCTCCATTTATAGGCTTGCATGCGTGCTGGCAAGTTAACTGAGTCATGAGATAGGCAGCTACCAAGCTAGCATTTCAATTTCTTGTACACAGAAAAAGAGGAACCCATCTCTATGAACGTTTTTCAATAGCACGGTACTGATGTTTTATAAAAGATAGATATCAGTAGCTATACACTACCGGAAAGACTGCCTTTGCCGTGCGCCAAATGATTTGTCGGGCGCACAACAAAGGCCTCTCTTTGCCGTGCACTTACGACACGACGCACGGCTCCAATAAACGCACGGTGCGGACATCTTTGCCGTGCGTCGTTTCAGGGCGCACGGCAAAGAAATATCTTTGCCTTGCGTTGGGCCGTAGCGCACGGCAAAGAGGCCGGGCACGTGCGCCGCCCGTGGCACGGCGGACGGCTGGGGCGGACGCAACGGTCGTTAGCCTTTGCCGTGCGCCCTATATGAAACGCACGGCACAAATATATCTTTGCCGTGCGTTTCTTGCCGGCGCACGGCAAAGATTATTTTATAACTTTGGCTTTTTGATTTCTTTTGATTTGTCCACTACAAATGCATTACTTTGTACTCTGTATCTCAAATTGGTACTCATCTCGATTTATTTGGTATTTTTTATGAATTTCTTTCCTTAAAAGGATTTTCTTCACATAAATCAAAATTGAACTGCAAGTACATGAAATGATAAGGTAAAGTTCGTGGAAAAATGATATTCGTGTAGTCGAGTCCTTTTTAAGACCTTACCGACCAAATTGGTTGAAATTATTTACATTTGATTCACGAAGGATGAGAATCGACGTTCATTGGTAAAGTTTTTTAATTGTAAAAAATGCAAACAAAGTTAGAAAATCATGAGATTCATCGAGAAGTCATGATATGGTATGGGAAAGTTGTGATAAAGAGTAGGGAAGGTTTTGAATATTTCGTCACGCATAGTGTTTACAAACCGAAGCATCTCACTAGAAGTTCTAAAGTGTTTAGAGTGATCCTCCTTTGGTTTGTAAACTTAGTAAAATTTGAATTTTGTTTTGACTTCAAAACGTTTTGTTATGAATCGCGATGCGAGGGGAAGGTGATTGGAGGATTTGGGGCTGATTTGTGGAAATTAGGGCTGCGCGCTACGGTACTCGCGGTGCTACGATGCCGCGGGTGCCGTTCACGCCTAGGGTTGTGGCGGCGGCTAGGGTTGTGGCGGCGCTAGGGTTGGAGGGGCGTAGGGAACGCTTTGCCCACGGCCGACAAGAGAGAAGGGTTTTCCTTCTAATCTCTTGCTTGATTAGATTGATACATCTCCTCTCTTTAAATAGAGAGGATTACTTGACCCCTAAGCAAGGACTCAGTCTTATCCCTAAACCTAACCCTAACGGGCCTCCCGGCCCATTAGGCCCTTGACACCTGACACGTTTTCTCTAGTGAACATACAACATGCAATTGTCTCATGTTAGTTTATGGTAATTTTTACATCCATTTAAACATTTATGCATAATATTTACAAAAAATTAAAATTCAATGTAGCCTCTTTGCCGTGCGCCATCCCCAAAAGGCGCACGACAAAGGCTGGTGGGCCCACATGCCTGTCAGGCCCTGTGGCCGTCGACCCACGGCCGGTCGCTAAGCCGATCATTGCCGTGCGCCATCCCTACGCGGCGCACGGCAAAGGCAGGGTTGGTCACCTTGGCCGTCATGTGGGCCGTCGTGCCGTGCGCCAAACCCCCGAGGCGCACGGCAATGGCCGCGGGCCCACATGCCGGTCGCACCGTGGGCGTCGACCCACGGCCGGTGGGCGCGGTGGGCCGATCTTTGCCGTGCGCCAGCCCCATGAGGCGCACGACAAAGGCTCGGTTGGGCACCAAGGGCGACGGTGGGCCGTCTTTGCGTGCGCCGGTCCCCCGAGGCGCACGACAAAGATTGTAGGGCCGGTTGGGTCCGCTCTTTGCCGTGCGCCGTAACCCGAGGCGCACGGCAAAGACCGGGGTTAACCCTACCTCCCCGGCCGGTCGTTTCTTCCCCGAGTCAAACGCCCCAACCCGCCGATCCGCCGCCGCGCCGCCCCGCTCCCGCCCCCCGCCGCGCCCCCGCCGCGCGCGCGCCCCCCACCCCCCCCCCCCCTCGCCCCCCGCCCGCCCCCGCGCGCTCCCGCCCCGCCCCGGCTCACCACCGCCACCGCCGCCGCCCCCCGGCCGCGGCACCGCCCGCCCCCGGCCCGCCCCTACTCCGGTCGGTGGGGTTCCCGGATCCGCGCCCCTAGCCTCCCCTACTCCGGCGGCGGCGCCCCCGCCGATCCGCCACTGCAGGAAGGAGGAGGAAAGGAAGAAGGGGGAAGGAAAGGAAGGGAAGAAGGGGGAAGGAGGAGAGGGAGAAGGAGAGCGAGAGGGAAGGCTCCGGCAAGGGTAAGGCAAAGAAGAGAAGAGCACGACAAGAGGAGGAGGAGCCGGCCCCGGCGGAGTCGGCCACGGAGGAGTCGGCCCGGAGGAGGAGCCACCCCGGGACGCGGTTACGAGCGGAGGCCGAGGAGGCTAGTGGGGGAGGGGGAGCACGAGGCGGACGACACTAGTGGTGACACTATTGGTAGCGTCTACCGGCGAGGTCGCGCTCAACTCCCGGAGGGGCCGATACCGGTTGCTCAAAGGCCGCTAATTAAACCGGAAGGCACACGGTAAGTAATTTCGGATGTTTGTCAATATTTTCTTCTTTGAGAACTTGAAATCGCAATACAGACTAATATTTCATCTTTTTTACTTGTGGCAGGGGTTGGGAAGTCATCGAACCAGGTTCTCACAACCGCCTGGTCAACGACATCCTGGGTCTTTTGGTGAGGTACCACTTCCCAGGCCTCGTTCGGATCGGTGAGGGTGATTCTACCAGGTGGGAGCCGGCCTGGACGTGGGCACACTACAAGAAAGCCACCGACACTTTCGAGAGGGACGACAGATGCTTCGCCAACAAGGCAGAGCGAGTGAAGGCCGAGTTGTGGGTAAGTCTTTCTCAATTCATCGTATTCTACCGGGCATTTTCGCAATATTGATTGTGGATCCATTGCTCCTTTATATGCAGGACTTCTATAGGTTGGTTGGTGGATTTGAGGAGAAGGCAGAGCAGGTGCAGGAGACGATGTGCAAGAAGCTTGTCTTGGACATGCACTACGAGGTGCAAATTCGGTGCGTCATAAACTACTCCGCCGCAAAGTGGGGATAGAAGATGACCAAAGCGAAGCGCGAACCTATAGGGCGACCCGGGAGCAATACGAGGAGGTAAAATTGCATTTCAGCTTTTCGGACATCGCTTAATATGATATTCTTAAATCTTGTTCACTTGATCACGTTTAGACGCATGCGTGGTGGTGCGTTAACGATGCCGACCGCCGGAAACGCATAGTGGCGAGGTGGTTCGGCCCGCGGTGGACCGAGAAGCACGACGCTGGCCGACAAAAGCGTTTGTTGATGACGTACCCAACACACCATCAAGGCAACCTGACGGCTGCACAGTACAAGAAAAGATGGGTATGAAAAGATCCATTTCTTTGTTGTAAAGCTCAATTCTATCTAATTTCTAATCAACTTGATTTTTTCGATCCGGGCACATGGAGACGGCGAGTGCACCGACGTGATGGCATACATGTTGGCCCACAAGGGCAAGGCGACCGCGTCCGAGACCACCTACAACCCCAACGACCCTCCGGAGGCGTACAACAATCCCTCCATCCACTCCCGCTTCGGTACATATGCGAGAGATGGGAAGGCGGATCCATGGGCCGAAATGGGATCCCATCCGTGCGTCGTTTGATGGAGAGACGGTCATGAGGATTGGTGGGGGGAAGAAGCACGACCATTACTACATGGGCGACAGCCTTTTGGACACGGCCAGTACTCCCACTCTCGCGGCGGTAAAGGCAAAGGACACCGGGAATGCCCCTCCCATACGCCCACGGCCGTCGGCGGCACTGGCCGAGATGGAGCGACTCAAGGTTATTTCTGATTTACGGCAAGTTACTGAATTTCTACATATGTTCACTTTGCGTTGTAACATTGGGATGAACAATTGTAGGCGGCCTTAACCGCGGTCGAGCAGCGTGTGGAAGAACAGCGGGGGCGGCGGCGGCGGCGGGTGGCCGATCAGGTGGCCCAGCAGGTGGCCCAGGCGATGGCCACACACCAGGCGGCGATGCGGCGGTGGGCGCCGATGCGGCGGTTGCGGATGACCGCGCACATGCAAGCATGCATGCAAGCTTTTCGAGTGGTCTACCGATGCCCCCGCCGCTTGTGATGCCCCCGATGCCCACGCCGATGATGCTCCCTCCCCCTATGGCCGGTTCTCCTGCTGTGAGTTACTTGACATCTTTCTTCTTAAATTTCAAACATTAGAGACTTAGAGAACGTAGAGATTTAGACTCACTTTGAAACCTAGACAAAGTAGAGGCTTAGACAATTTAGATTATAACTTGGACAACTTTCTTTGTCTCACATGCCTTTTACTATTTTCTTTCAAAGAACATATCGGTGGCATCGAATACTCTGCATGGGTCCCCAGCCTTGTCACCGGTGATCCAGCAACAGTTGTTTCCACCGGAGTTCCGCACGCCGCCTTCTCAGTGAGCCGCACCTTTTTATTTGCATTGTGGACTGTCTATGTACTGTGATGAACTATGTGCACTGTCGATGAATTGTGGACTTTTGTGTGCACTTATCGATGAACTTCGGACTTCGGTGTGGATTTGTGATGTATATTATTATATATGATGCCTCGTGATGGATATTGTGACATATATGATACATGTTGTGATATATATGATGTCCGTGATGGATATTGTGATATATATGTCATGTATATGGTTTTTGGGAATTTTTGGACGTGAAAAACGAGAAAAAAATAAAAAATAGGTCAATTTGCCGTGCGTCGTGGGGCGGGCGCACGGCAAATAGAATAGTCCCTTTGCCGTGCGTCTAGGGCGGCGCACGGCACATTGACCATTCTTTGCTGCGCGCCTCGCCACCGGACGCACGACAAAGGGATAGGTGCACCGGCGCGCCGAACCAACCTTTGCCGTGCGCCTAGAGACACGACGCACGGCAAAGAGAGTAGTCCACCGTGCGCCATGGACCAATCTTTGCCGTGCGCCGTGCCACGTGGCGCACGACAAAGGGCGGGGTCAACCGTGCGCCTTGACCATTCTTTGTCGTCCGACGTGCCACGTGGCGCACGGCAAAGAGTGCCCCTTGTTCCCGTGCGTGCTCGGCGGCGCACGATAGAGAGGATGTGACACCGTCTCCCCGCGGACGGCCGTCAACACCTTTTCTTTACCGTGCGTCACATATTACGCACGGCAACGAACTTGTCTTTGTGCGTTGCCTTTTCCCAAGGCGCACGACAAAGTTCTTTACCGGGTAAAAATGCGCCGGGCGCCCTTTGCCGTGCGCTTAGGCAAAATGCGCACGGCAAAGGCGGTGCCGTGCGTATTCCTGTCGCAAAGAGCGCGATTCCGGTAGTGATAGCTGCCGTGCACGTGAAACATGTGATTAAGTATTAGAGGGCAGGGATGATAGTGTATGGATATAAGTAACGTAGCTACCTGCCATGCACATGAAATACATGATTAAGACACTAGAAGGGGTCAACCACTCAAATGGATAGTCTTATACGATTCCGAACTTTCAATAATATCCATAATTATTCAAATTGTATCTAGATATTTCTAACATCCAAATATGATGATGAATATCAATATTTGATACATCATGACATTATGCATACCGAATTCGACATGAGGAAAAAACATTAACCACACCTATTTGTATCCGCATTATATTATCCATTTGTATCTAATCCGTTTTCATCCCTACAGCCAATTCACTCTAAAAAGGTTAGTTGCAGCTAACGGGAGTGCACTAGCTATTTGTTTTATAAAAGTAATTTTTAATTTGCTCCCATTCAAGAACTTGTTCCACAATAATTCATCAGGAACATTAAGGAAGAAACTCGTGTGTTCAACTAATTACAGCACTATATTAGACATGTACTTCCTCCGCTAATTGCATGTCGTTTTGATTTTTCTATATTAACACGTGTTTATTTGGACACACATTATACTTATGTGCATAGCAAAAAATTACGAACACAATTAAGGACAGGAGTGTATTTTATTGTTCATCACAGAGTTGAGACTTCAAACACTCACGGCAGCACAAAGCTGAGACTGAAATAGCATTTTCTCTGATTGTAAGCTGAAATTAGTAAGTTGAGAGAGTAAAGCATATAGTGCTCTTCTAAGTTTTGGTAAGATTAAGTCGAGATGTACCTTGATTAGTTGCGATGAATAATTGACTAAAGATTTGAGACTTCTCCGGTTCATTAATTTGTGCCTGTGTATACACTATGTATGTGTGTCTTTTCAAAAAGGTTGAATAATAGTAAAAGATTTACTCCTTCTCAATCGGTTGATACTGTGTTTATCCTTCAATCGACCGGGTTCGGTTGGAGTTGGAGGTTGGGTGGGAGGAGTGGCCGGCGGTGAGGTTGCCACCGGACAGGGTGATCGTGGAGGTCGGCCGACGGCCACGGTTAGGGTTCCGGGGTTTCCTGATTTGGGAGCAACATTGGTCTCCGACCTCAGAGAAGAAGGTTCGGGGTGGGAGGAGTCGACCGACGGTGGGCGGCAGTGTGTGGGAGGACGACAAGGAGGCGGAGCGCCGCCGACCGGGGTAGTGGTTGCCGACGGTCGGCAGGTCCCAGGCGGGGGAGTGACATCAGAGAGGTTAGGGGAGGGTGGGAATGTGCCGGAGGTGGGTGGACGGAGGGCGACAAGGCGCATCGGTGTCGGCGCCGCCGGCCAGGTGGCGATGGCGCAGTGGAGAGGGCGGCGGAGGTCGCGCGGGAAAGAACGAGACGGTGGCGACCGTTTTCAGTTGTGGACGTAGGGTCTGGGAACGGCCCAAGGAGGAAGAAGATGAATAGAGGGGCATGCATCTCAACTGTTGGATCTTGATATAATGGATGGAAACATTGATTGATAGATAAAGAAATTCTCAGTCGGTTGAGGAGACAGATTCTGATAGTAAGTACAGTTTTTCTTGCACAGTTGGTCTTGTTTTTCTTTGTCCATGGGTTTTACATAGTTAGAATGTTTATATTAGCTAAACACGTTTTGAATGAAGAAAGACATCAAATTTGAATGAAGCAATATGCAGATGTCCTGTCAATCTCTGTATTATATTTGCTGGCATTATCAAGAAAATAGCACGAGAGTTGCATTGTTCCATCAATAATTCATAACGTTTGGAATATTTGTGAGAACAAGATCTATTTGTAGCAAATATAATAGATTGATAACAACTAGATAGCTACCATGATCGCATACATTAAAATATAAATAGATTACACCATACCAGTATATGATATTGTTGAGATTTGATGCTCCAGATCAACTAATCAGAGAAATAGTCATTACCAACTAACTAGACCAATAGTTGATTTAGTAGCCTCTTCTTAGAGGTTCAAACACAACTAATGTCCTACATGTTATATATTTAGCACTAATAATACATGGTCTCCTAACTACTTCTAGGAAGGATTACTTAATTATCTTGACAATCACGTGTCACCATAAAATAACACTAATGTATGTGAATCATTGCTATGCATGTCATTTTTTAATAGCTAACTTCCAAAAGACCATCATGAGATGTGCATTGAGCAATTATTTGAATTGATTGCATATTTACCTCTAATCATGATTGTCTTCATCCAACATGGGCGTGACTGAAGAGAGTACTATTTGTATCGACTTATACATTACGGTGCAAAGGGCACCGACGCGTTAGTCGACTAGTGATGTCTATGAAAAGCGCATGGCCAAATAAGGAGTAAACATGCTACTGTTGATTGTGCTAGTACATTTATGTAGAAATGTTAATCCATGATTTGGTCCTTACTTCAAATATAAACATTCTAACTGGTTTGAAATTTGTTTAAAAATTTTAAATAATTTTGATGTTGCTCTGGTGTTTCTTTGTCCATGGGTCCTACAGAGTTAAATTGTTTATATTAGCTAAACACGTTTTGACTGAAGTAAGACATCAAATTTGAATGAATCAATATGCAAATGTGCTGTCAATGTTTGTATTCTATTTGCTGGCATGCTATCGACAAAATAGCATGAGAGTTGCATTATTCCATCAATAATTCATAACGTTTGGAATATTTGTGAGAACGAGATCTATTTGTAGCAAATATAATAGATTGATAACAACTAGATAGCTACCATGATCTCATACATTAAAATACAAATAGATTACACCGTGACACTATTAGTACATGTTATTGTTGCGATTTGATGCTCCAGATCAACCAATTAGAGAAGTAGTCATTACCAACTAACTAGACCAATAGTTGATTTAGTAGCATCTTTTTAGTGGTTTAAATGCAACTAATGTCCTGTAGATTATTTAACACTAATAATATATGGTCTCCTAACTACATTACGAAGGATTACTTAATTATCTTGCCAATCATGTGTCACCATAAAATAACATTAATTGATGTGATTCGCTACTGTGCATGTCATTTCTTTAATAGCCAACTTGCAAAAAACTATCACGTGATGTGCAATGAGCAATTATTTGAATTGATTGCATATTTACCTCTAATCATGACTTTCTTCATCAACATGGTTGTGACACTACCGAAGAGAGTACTATTTGTATAGGCTTATACATAATGGTGCAAAGGGCACCGGTAGTATATATGCACAACTTATCTCACAAAGTTTTCTTCTGTAAGAAATCTTGCAAAATAGGCTGCTTTGTCCGTTTTTTGTTATAAGGTATAATATAACTTAGCACGATCTTCCAAATCATATTTTGACAATTCATATCTTATATCATATTGTTTATGATTATAAATTTATGACCATTGTAGAGTATATTTAATAATCACGATTTTTTGTTTATACGGTATAATTTATGATTATAAGTTTATATTGTAAGAATAATAAATGATAGTTAAAGTTTTGGTTAAAATTTGTAAAGTTCAAATCTTGATATTCGTTTGTGCTTATAAACAGAAACGACGGGGTAGTAATCTATTAATTATCTATAAAAATTGATTGATTGCTTAGCTTAGTTTTGTATATGTAAATACCCAAAAGCCATGTTGACTAAGCAGACAAAATCGAAGGGCGACGATATGCAGGTAGTTGGACATGCCAACATCTAGCCCCTCACTGTGTATGGATCTCCTCGCGGAAATAATTATCTATCCCAAGGCGTTCGATTTCATCCACCAGGTTCACCATGCCAGGCACGCTCATGGCTCTGCCAGCACCAAACATCTGGCGCACTTCCCCCTTGAGTTCATTTGCACTCCCTATCATCCATTTCTCCGACCTCTGCTTATTATGCATGCATTCATTCACATGTTATTGTGACAACCCGCCCAGGAAAATACCGTACTATCATCTAAACCAATCCACTTTGGTCATTAAGCAATAATAAGGTGTCATCCTGTTGTCAGTTACCGAGTTAACACCCGGTGAAATCACTTACATAGCAGCAAGGATCGACATATATGCATTAAAACTCACGCGAAGGCGAGTCCAGAGTACATCACATGATTAACATCCAAATCTACCCCGAAGGGTTTAATTATTACAAACCGAAGTCTTTAGCATGATAACGAAGTTCAGAGTTTTGAAAACAACGGAAATAAACTAAACGACGCAAGGAGCGTCATAGGAGGCCTGCCATGATGCCTTCATTCATCGTCTTCCACCCACTCCAGCTCCCAGCCAGGCGGGATCTCTCTAGGCCACACATCACCAAAAGCATTACCTGGAAACAGCAATTACGGCAAGGTTGAGTATACTAATACTCAGCAAGACTTACCCGTCGGTGACAGCTACATCACCAACTCTAGACATGAAAGGCTTTTTGGCCACTGAGGTTTCTTTTGCTGAAAAGCAACAAAGAGTATGTCCTTACTTTCAAGATTTTAGCACACATTCTAGTTGACTATTCTTTGCTACATGAGCAAGCTATTGCAAGCATAAGTTGTGTAATACAATTAACCAAGCATAAATATTCACAAAGTTCCATCATTAGGGATATCATGGCTAGTTGGATAAGTAGTCTTAGATAACGGTGAGAGGTCGACAACCAGTTGATTTAAACCTTGCAAGGTAGACCTAAACACACGGTAGGGTGTACTCACCAAGAGCCCACCAACTAGGCGGTTCCCAAAACTCTTCGGCTCAGGATCGAATCTTACAGTCTTTGGTACAGGCTATCTGGCTTACTCAGCGAGGCACCCAGAATCACCATGCACCACCGGTAGCTAGCCGTGAGACGCATCCCAAGATGACTAATAGTAAGATCCCTCACCCGTCATTAAGGTACTAGGCTTACCGGTCCCATTCCCGACAAGTGCTTAGTACTTTCAAACACTTAACCCACAAAAGCCATTGGACCGGAGCCCACATCCCATGCTCTTACCACATGAGCAATTCCATTATAAAAGTCTTATGATTCCAACATAAAAACTTATTCTCGCGAGTGACAAGTATCACTCGACTTGTAACGGTCCTATAACATAGCAGCTACCGACCTAACATACTAGTAAAGGACGTAGGTACCTAGGGATCATGCAGCTAGGGTTTCATTTCAACTCCTGAACGTAAATGCACAAACATCCATAGATAGATATGTAAATTTCCCAAAACAATAAGTCAATTCACTAGGGCTTGCCTTCGTCAGCACAATTAGCCTAGGGGTCCTCAGTGTCCGCGCTCACTTCCACGTACTGCAACTCCGCGTCAGCTCCTCCTTCCTCGGCTTCCGGCATGAGCGCGTAGTTACCGTTAGGGAGTTCTACACGGAATGCAATGCAGGGTTCAGGTGGAGTGAGGGATTAATTATTTCATCCAACTCTTGTTGGCCATATTCACCTTGACAAACATTGAATTAATAATTCTTTTCATTAAGGTTATTATAGGTGAAGGTTTATTCTTTTATTTTTTTAATAGTGACTTTGTACATATTTAAGCAAATAACACTATTAAATCACACAAAACAGCAAGGGTGTATCTATAGACCCTAATTAAGCTAGGCAACAATTTAATAAGGTTATGGAGAAGCAAGGATGATTTCTTTCTAATGAATTTAATACGCATCCTATATGCACTCACAGTTTTAATTGCAAGATAAATATAAAAACAACGACCAATATACCTTGCTGGCCCTAATGGCCCTACACATGCTACTGGACCAAGATTTCCCTTTAAAAGAGCCACAATTTAAATATACCAACAATAGCATTTCCTAGCTACCAAGCATATGAGAAAAGCATAAATAAATAAATAAATAAAGCACTTCTGCACCCCAACTCATTCCTACAACATCTCTGACCTAAAACAAGCCTAAAAAACCAGCATGCACATCAAAAACACATTTGAAATTTGAACTATGCATTTAAATGTAAATCTAAGCATAAATCAAGATTAAATATTTTTGGCAGAGGTAAAATCATGATAAATACAGGAAAGTTGCATCTAGGTATAACATGAACATAGCCACAAGTTGAGCACAAAAATCTATTTCTATTTTGCTACAAAAATCCTTAAGGCAGAAATAGCATAAAGGCAAAATAAATCATATAAAAGGATCTATTCAGTAACTTTGTGCAAATTTTTGCCTAGCCTATACATGACATAACTAGCAACATATAAAAAATTTAGCTCCATAGCCTTTCTATATTTTGAACTACAACAAAAAGGTGTCAAAATGAATTTGAATTTTCGTTCAAAGTATAAGTCAAAACTATGGTCATGCTTTGTAAAAGTTGTAGGCCTAGCCTCACTAAAACAAAAAAAGGGTTTGCATTTGTATGATGTTTCTGCAAATTTATAGGATTTTTCTAAGGTGCTGGACTAAGTTGCTAAAAAACTAAGTTAAGGACTCTTACAACTAGGTCCCTAGTTTACAAATATGCCCCCGACATTCACAACCGTACCCTCACCGGCGGGGGTGAGCTTGCCGGCAGCGATCCACGATCGGCGGTGGTCAACATGTGGAATGGGTGTGCGATTGGGCTTACCAGGGAGTGATTAGCGGTGGTGGCTCCGGCGAGCAACGACGGCGTGATCGCGGCGGCGCGACCGCCTCGGCTCGAAATCCGGTGAGCACCGGTGCAATGTGGATGAACAAGCGGTCGTGTGAGCTCGAGTGAGATCTAGAGAGGAGCTTGAAAGCCTTGGCTGGCGGTGGGAGCTAGCGGAGGAGCAAGTTCACCACGGCGGCGGCAATGACGGACTGGCGGGGCGGTGTGCGTGCGCGGGGAAGGGAGGGCTGCCTTTTATAGGCAGCCAGCTCGCGCGGGAGGTGTGCGAGTAGTGCCTCGATGCAAGGGAAGGCCATTCAAGTGGAGGCGCACGACGTGTGAGGCGCACAATTGTTGACGGTGAAATTCCGTCAACCTAGCCTTGAGCTTACCTTCGGTGTTGGCATAACTTTTATACCTTATCCATTGGTACTAACCCCCTTGGTATAACAAGTTCATTCGTGCATGTCGGTTTTGGAGTTTAGTGTTTATCCGGGGTTTTAGCGTTGAAAGCAAGACTTTCGAGATAAGTTCATCAAGCACCTTGTGACAAGACCTTGAAGCCGGTACAAGTCATGCAATGAAGCAAACATGACTCCAAGAAGCCCGGGGACCAAGCTCGAGAAGATGACAAACTCCAAGGACCCGGTCGAAAAAAGTGCCGAATCTTGCGGGACAAGGAGCTTCATCCAATTCGGAGAGAAACGACGACAAGGGCCCACATGCAGAAGGGGGAAGACTCTAGAAGACTCGGGAAGCAACACCGGGCAAAGGAGGGCGCAGACTGGGCTGAAGTGGGCCCAAGCCGGTCGGTCCAGGTTGGCCGGCCCAGCCCACTTCGGGGCCCAATCACGCCTCCCTTTGACCTAGATGCCTCTTGAGCTATTTATAGCCCCCTGACCGAGAGCCACGCATCAATTAATTCGTCATCCGCTGCTGAGGAGCAGAGCAGCTTGAGGGACGCCATCTTGGAGAGGAGGGTTGTGCTAGTTGTCTCGGGTCTCCCTAGCCGACGTGGGAACCTTGCATGGAAGACCACGTCGGAGCTCCAGAGCAAGGATCAAGATCGAGGTAGGATTCCGGTGGTGATCTTGTTGATGTAATCATTCATGGTGAAGTTTAATAGTGAATCCGATTTCTAGTGATCAAGTGTCTTCTCGATGATTTTGTTCTCCCTTGGTTTTGCTTCTTCCCCAATCTATACTTAAGATAGATTGCATAGGGTGCTCTTGTAGCCATGATGGCTAGAGGTGCATACTGGACTGACCAAGTGATTTCAACTTGTTCTTATCGAACTCGCCCGAGGCTAACCCGCACGAATAGGGGTGCGTTGTGACAGAACGGTGGCTCCAAAAGGCGGGCTTCTTCGGAATCGGATCAGAGGCCACGGTTTAAATAAGCTTTTAATGAGATTCGCTTTTCTATCTTCATCTATCTTGTTTGGATCTACAACATATGCATGATCTAGACTGTCTAGATCGGTTATCTCTTTGCTTTCTATTGCTACCTCTTTAGTAGATTAGATTAGATTATTTCTCTTAATGATCTCTTAGATTAGATGCAACTTGGTTCTTCAAAAGATAGCTTTCTTTGCTTTACTAGATTGAATCCTTACGTTGCACATTGTTCCACGGATTCGATATCTTGGGTTCACCACTCGAGGGAAGAAGGGTCCCTTGACTATGATGGGGGATTTGTCCGCTTGCAAATCCATATGAAGTTTTATACGAATATATACCGTCAACAACGGTCCCCGGCGGGGACCCCGGGGACGTCGGCGGGCGGCCACGCACGGGGATGAGTGGGCCCCGAGGGGGATTTGCTCGGGCGGCGCGCGGGACATGATGATGGCGCCTTGGTCACACGACCGACCGGTTGGGGGGTCCGTACGCCGAGGGACGGCGGCGTGCGCCGGCCGCCGCGTGGCGGTGCGGGCACGACGCGCCCGCGCGCGGGCACGGTCAGAGCGCGACGTCGCGGGTTTGAAATTCAACTTACCCCTGTTTGACCGTCCCAAACTTGAAATTTTAAGTTGAAACTTCGAATTCACCAAAAATGAAACTTGATGAGGGGATAACCACCTACAACTTCCACAAAGGTCGACATATGTTTTGAGCAATGGTTGGAGCATGCACTGCTGGTGAAGTTGCTGATTTTTATGGTGCCGAGGAACAGTGAAAGCAGATTTGACTTGCAATTTTGAACCTTTTCCTCTCAAAATATGAAATCCCAACTTAATTATGAAATGTGTCCCTCTCAATTCTACACAACTTTTATATTGGCAGAATTTTGAGTGTAGGGTATTAACATCAAGGGCTTCGACCACTTTAGCTAGGGTTTTGACCAAGGTGGCTAGTGTTGACTTGCCTAAGGTGTTCATGGGGGAGTGTTAGCGAGGTTTTTGAGGTGGTGACCCTGGTTGACCAAGGTTTGACTAAGTCAACGATTTGATTCAACCATTAGCGTTAATGACACTAATTAAAAACCTGGGGCGTCACAGTTATGTAATCAACAAAGAACTGATGAAGAAGTACATGTGAATGTAGATGTCTGCATGATGCATGCCTACAAGGGTGGAGGAGTGTAGGCGACAAAGAAGTCACCCCACACGCAGGATTCAAAAGGTCGGCTGACAACGACAACGGCGGCGGGTACAACTGTTGGGTCACCGACGGTGGCCCATGTATAATGATCAAGTAGGTGTATGTGCCTAACGTATCTTTTGTGTGTATGTTTTTCTAACCGAGGGAAACCCCCATTTCCATTCATAGAACAGAAATACATTGTTTGTTTAGAGGTAGAAAAGAAACAGCAGCAGGCAAAGGGACCAGGATCCCCCGGATTCATCCTAACCTGACTCAAGCTAAGAAGATCTTAGAGAAACGTTCCATCCACATCCTCCAATCCCTCTAGGGATCCCAGAGGTAGATGAGGTAACAAAAGTAACCGCACATAGAAATGCTAGCCACCCAAGTTTGACATTTTCAGAAACTTCTACTTATTACAAGTCTCCACTTATTCCTTTCTCATCACCCTCAACTCATTTTGCAGGGGTAATCTCCTCTGTTCCAGTCCAGGCTTTCTTCATGCATTGTCTTTATCCTCCACAGCTTCATCCTGAGGGGCCGGCAACATTTGCACGACCGAGGGTCTCTGGCGGGCCAGTAGCTTGTATGCGATTGCCAGCATTGTCTTCACCCCTCCTGCGATCTGCTCCTGGATTGTAGCATTGTAGAGACCTATCCAATAAGACATGAATGTGCAAGCATATACCACGACTTCAGTAGGGTGTTTGATCCACTTTTTGTCAAAAATATCTTTATTTCTGCTTTTCCAAATTGCCAATCAAACAGCTGCAAAGCCGAAGTGGTGCACCACATCCCCTCCCGGTAGTACACCTTGAATCCACAATTTGTATTGTTGTATGTTCCCAGGGACTGTGTTTGTGCCCAGGCACGTCCCAACAATTCCCCATATGCACTTAGCTATTGTGCATTAGAAAACGAGATGGTCTAGTGTTTCAGCTTGAGGACAGAAAGCACAAGATGGATTGCCTATCCATTTACTCTTCACCATGTTATCAGCACTGCGTTATTCTCTATCAGCCAAGAGAAAATCTTGATCTTGTAGGGAATTTTTGCTTTCCATATGTGTTTGTAATTGCTACCATTATCACTACTCGTTAGATGATCATAAACTGTTTTGGTTGTAAAACCTTTCTTTCCTCCCCCCATTTCCAGGAGATAACATCTTCAGAGTTTCGAAACTGAAAGTTGTAGGCCATGTTTACCACATCCACCCATTGGTCAAACGGGTGTGACAACCCGCCCGGAAAGTACCGTACTATCGCCCAAGACCGATCCACTTTGGTCATTAAGCAATAATAAAATACCATCCTGTCGTAAGTCGCCGGGTTAACGCCCGGTAAATCACTTGAAAAGCACAAGGATCGAATATATGCATTAAAACTCACTCGAAGGCGAGTCCAGAGATACAACAACATTCCAATTCAAATTCGTACCCCGAAGGGTTTAATTATTACAAACCATAGTTTTTGTCATGAAGAAATAGTTCAGAGTTTTCGAAAAGCGAGCGGAATTTAACTAGCGGAAGCAAAGTCACCACGGGAGGCCATCCATGATGCTTCGGTAGTCGTCCTCCACCCACTCCGGCTCCCGGCCGGCGGGATCTCACCGGGCCACACATCACCGAAGGCATTACCTAGATCAACACATTACGGCAAAGGCCGAGTATACTAATACTCGGCAAGTCTTACCCATCGGTGATAACTACTTCACCAAAACTAGACCATGAAAGGCTTTTTTGGCTACTCGGGTTGCTTTTGCTAAAAAGTAACAAAGAGTAGGTCCTTACTTTCAAGATTTTAGCACAAGTTCTAGTAGTTTAATCTTTACTACATTAGCCAACTAGTACAAACAAAGTTGTACAATACAATTAATCAAGCATCATCTTCGTCAACTTCCATCATTAGGGATCACATGACTAGTGGAGTAAGTAGTCTCGGATAACGGTGAGAGGCCGACAATCGATTGATTTAAACCTTGCAAGGTAGACCCAAACACACGGTCGGCTGCCCCCGCGAGGACAACTCCCCGATCCCGTCCCCATAAATCCTCGGGTCGGGATCGAATCTTACGGTCTTTGGTGCGGGCTATCCGCATACCCCGCGAGATACCCGGAGTCACCATACACCACCGGTGGCGAGCCGTGAGAGCGAATCCCAAGAGTAGTAACGGTAGGATCCCTAGCCGCCTCATTATGGTACTAGGTTTACCGGCCCCATAACCGCATGTGCTTAGTACGTTCAAAAACTTAACCCACATAACCACTGGACCGGAGCCCAGATCCCATGCTCTTACCACGTGAGCAATCCATTTAAGGATATATTATGATTCCTATCTAGGAACCTATTCTCGCGAGTGAGGTCATCACCCGACTTGTAACGGTCCTATAGCTTAGCAGCTATCGACCTATCATACTAGTAGGGACCAAAGGTACCTATGGATCATGCATCTAGGGTTTCATTCAACTCCTGTACGTAAATGCACAATCATTCATAGATAATTGAATAAAGAACTTTAAAAACTAGGTTAGATGCACCGGAGCTTGCCTTCGTCAGCTAGGTTAGCCTGGGCACCCTCGGTGTCGAGTACTTCCACGTACTTGCGAGGACCTTCCGCTCCGCCTTCCTCGGTTTCCGGGACCGGGGAGTAATCTCCGTCCGGAAGATCTACACGGAATGCAATGCACTTTAGGTGATGTGATAGTTTGTTGTCTTATCCAACTCTAGTCGGTCATATTCACCTTAACAAGCATTCATCTAAGGTTTCTATTTTAGGAAGTCATTGGTTGTACATGGGTTACTCTTTTATTCCACATTTAAATAAAGGTTTTTATTTAAGCTTATCATTTCATGTGAAAGCTTCATTTCCTTTTATCTTCACCAATCAAAGGTGTAATTACTATTTTTATTATGAATTAATTTCTTATCAGTGATGATAATTAATTATCTTTTAATTATATTAAATAATACTCTTCAAAAAGGAAAAGTATTAATTAGGGATTTTTCTTTATTTAATTTCCCTTTAATATTAAAAGGGCATTTAAGCCATTTATTAAGCAATTAAATTACCAAAAATCAAATGAGTGTTTCTTAGGCCTAACAGCACCTATCCTAGTCCATTGGGCCCACATGTAAGTGGTGGATGCTAGGAAATTAAATATTATGGAAAATAACAAAAGGGTTATCTAGTGATTCAACTTAAATGCATATAAAAATAAATAATCATCAAAATTACCCAAACTTTCTGGTGGATGCCCTCTGGTCCTAAACAAGTCTAAAAAGCTAGCATGTTCACATGGAACCTCTACTTAATTTGGTTTATTAATTTACAAAGGAAAACATTCATTAAACAAGAATCATAATTTCTGTTACTCCTAAATTCATGATTAATTCACAAGATGTGCCTTTTGACATCACAAAACAGTGTGCACAAGTTGGGCTCAAGAACATGAATATATTTAACATGAAAAATCATCTATGCAGTTCTGCCAGAGATGGAAAAACATTTTTATAAAAAAATTCACATGATAACTTTGTGCAATTTTTGGCACAGCATCTAGTCTTATCCTAACTCACAACATATACCAAGCTCCGCTACAGAGAAGCTATACATTTCAAGTTATAACAGATTCAAGCATAACACATTTGTAATTTTTCTGCCAAAACTACCAAAAATCTAGCCACAAGTATACATCAAGTGGGTGGGGTTTAACATCCTGAGACCTACAAAATTTGTTGGAGATTTTTTGGAATTTTCTGTGAATTTCTAGGGATTTTCTAAGACCTTGGACTGATCTGCAATAAAACTAAGTTAAGATTCCTTGCAAACAGGCCCTTGGATTCACATCCATGCCCTCGGCGGCAGCGGGAGGGCTCGCCGGCGGCGATGTGGGGCCGGGCCAGAGCAACGCGCGGCACAGGGGTGCAATTGGCCTCACCCCCGGGTTGATTGGCGGTGGTGGCGGGGGTCGAGGCGAGCTCCGGCGAGGGCGCGCGCGGCGGCCGGCGGCGGCACCCACGGCGGCGCGGGGAAAAGCGGAAAGGAGGCGCGGGGGCTGGGCAACAAGCGGGCTTTGGAGCTTCACTAGCACCCTCCGGAGCTGCGGGGTGGTTGGCCGGCGATGAGCACGGGCGGAGGAGCTCGGCACCGAGCGGCGGCGGCGATGGCGGCGGGGGCGCATGGGTGGCGCGCGAGAGGGGCGCGAGGGGGGGGGGGGGGTTTAAGTAGGCGCGCGGGCACCGCGGACGAGCGGGTGACGGCGCGGGGATGCTCTCCGTGCTACGGCGCGTCGAGGCGCGCGCGTGCACGGCGGCGCCGACGCCGCCGACGGACCGCCGGTCCGTGCGCGCGCGCGCGCACGGCGCGCGCGTGCCTCGGGGCACCTCGGGACGGGGCGCATCGGGGGCGCGGGCATCGGGATGGAGCGCCTTGGGCCGGGCGCGGCCTCGGGAGGCGCGGGCGCGGACGCCGGGCGAGGCCGGCGGCGGGCGGCGACGGCGGCGCACGGCGCGCGCGGCGTCGCGGCGTGACGCGCTCCCGGTTCTTAGCGGTGACACCGGTGCCGTGTTCAAGCCACTTTTTCTCCAAAATTTTGAATACAACTTGACCAAACAATGAATACCAAAGTTGTAGATCTAAGTACCAGCTACAACTTTCCCAAAGGTTGTATGGGGTTTTACTGTCTAGATTTGAATCTAGAGGAATGTCAACTTTGAATGTCAGCATGATTCTGTCAACAGTAGAATCTGGCTTGCAAGGGCTTTTTCACAATTTTCCCCTCCAAATCAGCAATGCCACTCTACATGAAAGTTGTGTCCCTCAACAAGATCTACAACTTTCTTAAAGGTAGAATTTTAAGTGTTTAGGTGAAATTTGGGGAACGCGGCAAAAGTTCCTAAGCAGACACCCGTGGACACCGGGTGGCAAGGGGGTTTGACCCACCCTTTGACCATGGGTTGGCCCCACAAGTGTTTTAACTATTCACTAGGGTCACTAGGGGTGTGTTAGGGAGTTTTCATGGGTGAGGGCCCCGGTTGACCTAGGGTTGACCATTGACCGGCTAATCGTGTCATTAGCGTTAATGACGGTAATTAAAAACCTGGGGCGTCACAGCCTACCCCCCTTAGAAGGAATCTCGTCCCGAGATTCGACTTGACAACGAAGAGATGGGGAAAAAGACTCACTGTTTCGGGATTGGAGGAAGCCCGGATACTTGGTGTTGAGATAATCCTCCGTCTCCCACGTGGCTTCTTCTTCCGTGTGATGGCTCCATTGGATCTTGTACATTCGCACGGTTTGCCTCCGGGTCTTTCGCTCTTTTTGATCTAGTACCTTTAAGGGATGCTCGACGAGCGAGAAATCCGGCTCGATCCAAGCATTAGCTTCTGTGATGATCTCGTTCTCCGAACAGGCATTCGTTTCTTCAACCGAGTTACATGGAACACATTGTGAACCGCGGAAAACCGTTCTGGCAATTGGATACGGTAGGCCACGGGTCCACATACTTCTATTACTTCGTAGGGTCCAATGTAGCGCGGGGCTAACTTTCCTTTGACTCCGAACCTTTGCACACCTTTGGTGGGGGATACCTTCAAATATACATGATCTCCCACTTCAAAGTGTCGAGGTGCGGTTCCCTTATCATGGTAACTCTTCTGTCTCATCTGGGCCATCTTCAAATTTTCTCTTATCACTTGTACCTTCTCTTCGGCCTCTTTAACTAACTCTGGTCCAAAGAGCGTTCTTTCTCCGGCCTCTGACCAATTCAGTGGGGTGCGGCATCTGCGTCCGTATAAAGCATCGAACGGTGCCATCTTCAAGCTGGCCTGATAGCTGTTATTGTAGGAGAACTCTGCTAAGGACAAGCACTTGTCCCAACTCTTGTCAAAGTGCAAGATGCTTGCTCTCAACATGTCCTCTAGGATCTGGTTTATCCTCTCCGTCTGACCATCTGTCTGTGGGTGATAACTGGAACTACGGAGTAGCTGAGTTCCCAAACACTCATGCAACTGCTCCCAAAAACGGGCTACAAACTGAGTCCCTCTGTCAGAGATTATGGTCTTTGGGATTCCATGTAGACGAACTATGTGGTCCACGTACAACTCTGCATACTGTTGCACTGAGTAAGTGGTGTGCACGGCAATGAAGTGAGCAGTCTTAGTGAGTCTATCCACGATCACCCAAATAGAATCCTTCTTCCTAGGGGTCAGGGGTAAACCTACAATAAAATCCATACCGATGTCGTCCCATTTCCACATAGGTATCGACGGGGGTTGGAGTACTCCTGCCGATTTCAAATGACTTGCTTTCATCCGGTGGCAAGTATCGCACTCGGCTACATACTTGGCTACATCTACCTTCATATTAGACCACCAAAAGTTCTGCTTTAGATCTTGGTACATCTTGGTACTACCGGGGTGAATAAAGAACTTGGATTGGTGAGCTTCATCTAGAATGATCTTCTTGATTTCTGGATCAACTGGGATCACTAGGCGTTTTCCAAACCAGACCACCTCTTGGGGATCCTTCCGGAAACAAGTGTACTTCGGGTCTCCTTCCACTAGTTTCTCGCTCGATGTTTTGGATATTCGCATCATTGCGGCTGGCGGTGACAATCCTGTCATAAAGGCCGGATTCTCGCCGTCAAGGCATAAAGAATTCCCTGCGGTACCACTTCTAGGCCGAGCTTTCTCATTTCTTCACACAGGGGGTTCACCGACGGCACCAACTCTAGGTGGTTGCAATGATCCTTGCGGCTAAGAGCATCCGCAACAACATTTGCTTTGCCGGGATGATAGTGCACTTCTAGATCATAATCCTTGATCAACTCAAGCCATCTTCTCTGCCTCATATTCAATTCAATTTGGGTGAAGATATATTTGAGGCTCTTGTGATCGTGAAGATATTGCAATGATTGCCCATTAGATAATGTCTCCATATCTTGAGGGCATGAACAACGACGAGTAACTCAAGATCATGGGTAGGATAGTTGAGTTCATGGGGTCGAAGGGCTCGCGAAGCATAGGCAATGACTCGGCCTTCTTGCATAAGGACACGGCCAAGACCGGTGCACGATGCGTCACGAAGACTTCAAATGGCTTGGAGTTATCGGGCTGAGCTAGCACTGGGGCTGAAGTTAGATGTTGTCTGAGGGTGTGAAAAGCTTTCTCACATGCTTCACT
Organism: Cenchrus americanus; assembly: GCA_947561735.1. Classification (NCBI taxonomy): domain Eukaryota; kingdom Viridiplantae; phylum Streptophyta; class Magnoliopsida; order Poales; family Poaceae; genus Cenchrus; species Cenchrus americanus. Next base: position 13,314,329 of record OX387244.1, read on the forward strand.
CCACACGAATTTCACTCCCTTCTTGAGTAATTCGGTCATGGGTTTTGCGATTCTAGAAAAGTCAGGAATGAATCGACGGTAATATCCCGCCAATCCTAGGAAACTGCGGATTTGATGTACAGATTTGGGTGGTTTCCAATCCATTACCTCCTGAACTTTGCTAGGATCTACGGAAATACCATCGTGGGAAATGGTGTGCCCCAAGAATTTGACACTTTTCAGTCAGAATTCACATTTGGAGAATTTAGCATAAAGGCGATGATCTCGCAAACGCCGCAGACAACTCGGAGATGGTTGGCGTGTTCGTCTCGTTTTTAGAATAGATGAGGATATCATCGATAAAGACCACGACAAATTTGTCGAGTTCCGTCATGAATACGGAGTTCATGAGGTACATGAAGTAGGCGGGTGCGTTAGTGAGTCCGAAGGACATGACCAAGAACTCGTAAAGACCGTAACGAGTGGAAAAAGCGCTTTTAGGAATGTCGCATGGTCGAATCTTGATTTGGTGGTAGCCGAACGAAGGTCAATCTTAGAGAAGACTTTGGCACCCGGCCAATTGATCAAACAAGACATCAATTCGAGGAAGTGGGTATTTGTTTTTGATGGTGACTTGCATTGAGTGGACGGTAATCTACGCACATTCTCAAGCTACCATCTTTCTTTTTGACAAAAAGAGCGGGGGCAACCCCAAGGAGAAGAGCTCGGGCGAATGTAACCCTTATCTAACAATTCTTGGAGTTGGGTTTTTAGCTCGGCTAACTCTTTGGGTGGCATGCGATAAGGTCTTTTGGAAATGGGTGCGGTACGGGTTGGAGTTCGATCACAAACTCGACATCTCCGTCCGGTGGCATACCGTGCAACTCGTCGGGATATACATCCGGGTACTCACACACTACCGGAATCTCATCAAGGGAGGAGATAATGGTCGCATAGGCACAAGAGTCGGTACCGTCCCGGAAAGGTAGGTACAAGGTAGTGTGCCCGACCGTAGGAGAGTGGATCTCTACGACCCTATCTGATATATCTAGAACCACCTTATGTTGATTCATCCATTCCATAACCAAAATAACATCCATGCTTCCCAATTTGATGGTTATAAGATTAGATCGAATAACCTTACTTCCTAGTCTCAGAGGAACTTCGAAGGTCACCAATCGAGACATAATGTCTCCACCGGCGTGGAAATTTTATAAGCAGATTTGGTTTGTACCCTTCTTAGACCCAATTTGTCTAGTAAACTCTCATTAATGAAACTATGGGTGGCTCCCGAATCAAATAAGACCTTGACAGGAGTGTTATTGATAGAGAATGTACCCGTGAGTACTGGAGCTCTTGCGGGAATGTCACTCATGGTGGTGAAGTTCAGCTTGCCCTGGCGCACTTGCACTATCGGTTTCTTGGCCGGAGCGGCAGGCTTGTTTCCCGTATTCTGGTTCTGCGGGTTTGGCTTGATCTCGCTCGGGCTTGGGACACTCATTAATGTAGTGCCCGGGCCGGCCACGGTTGTAGCAACGGCGATCACCAACATCATGAGGGGGTGCATTAGGCTCCGGAGCCTCGCTGCCGGGGCACGGCGGAACCGGAAGTTCCCGCGGGTTTGCCCCGGAATGGCTTCATCGTCCGGTGTCCGGTTGAAGATTGCCGGGATGGGCCCTGGAGCTTCCTTCTTCACAAAACGAAACTTCTTGTTTGTTCCGTTGCCTCGGGGTGAAACCGGACATCCTCTTGTTGTCCCCATGGGCTTTCTTCATAGCATCTTCTTGCGAGATAGCTTTATTCACGAGTTCATGGAAGTTGGCGGGCTCGAGCGATTTAGGCGCTCATACGGCTTGCCATCAAGCCCGTCACGAAACCTCTCCATCTTCTTGGCATCCGTATCAACATGATGCCCACCGTACTCGGCATAAGCTATTGAATTTCGGGCATAGCGGTACACGGAGTCGGATCCTTGACGAAGGGCTAGCGGCTCCCTCATCTTTCGGTCCATTAGACCCTTGGGGATGTGATGACTCTTGAACGCTTGCTTGAATTCTTCCCAAGTCACGGCGTGGTTTCGTTGCATGGACTTGAAATGGTCCCACCACATCAAAGCTTCACCTCGCGGTTGTAGGGGCTGCGAAGTTCGCTTTGTTCTCCTCCGAGCAAGGCGGCACAAAGGCAAAGAATTTCGCCTCTATGGCCTTGACCCAAGCCTCGGCTTCCGGAGGGTCTTCTCGCTTTCGTGAAAGTTGGCGGCTTCATGGCGATGAACGGGCATACGTGGTGACCCGGTTAGGTCCCTCGTGGTTGGCCCCATGTGGCGGCCCTCGGTTCATCTGCTGGGCGATCTGCTGCTGTGTCTGCAAGATCTGGCGCAGCACCTCGGTCTGGGTGGCCATGAAAGCCTCCGTCGGGTTCATGGGCGGGGGTGGCGGCAAGTCACCACTACCACTCGCTCCAAAACCGTTGGGAGAGCTGCGCGTGGTTCCCACCATCTGAAAAGTGAGCGTTATTTGTGAGATAACCGAAAGCTTACTGCCAAATGATGACAAGCACGATCATGCATTACCACATCTCATTAGTAATAAATAATGAGTACAGCAACAAGCACAACATTCTATAGCCACCAAGATTCCTAGAATCGTTTCTCCTAACATGGTTAGGACGGTGATTGCTCAACTGCGCGGCTCCTAATCACTTCCGAACGATCGTCGTTATCCCGAATACCAAAGAAGATGGTATACGAACGAGCACTTATATGCTGGCAACGAGTGACGTTCATAAAGATGCTTTGTTTACCTACGTTCTTAGGAGATAAACAATGCATTCTTCGACAAGCGTGACCATTCGCAACGAATTATCCAAGGATATGGTATTTAGCACAAGAAAATTCAATTTGAAAGACAACGAAATTCACTTAAAGCATACAAGCTTGAGTATTCTTATTACAACATGACAGAACAAGGTTCAACGTCATTACAACTCGATTTTGAAACATCAAGACAACACATGACACAATAGTTGCTTGGCACGAAGACGTGCTGTCAAGCCAACTACTCTAACATCTCGAAGACAACTCGATATGATCGACATCCTTCCGCTCCCTGCTGTCGGCAACCTAGTTGCCAACTGAAGCACCACTGTACGAAGGCGAAGCTGGGGGAGTCGGTAGCGGTGGTCCCCACCGGCTCGTCGATCCGGACCGGACACGGCCGCTCGCTCCTCCCGGTGTGCACATCGGGGGCGATGGTCGTAAGGCCACTATAGCTCGCAAGGCTGCCACCCGTACCTCGGCCTCCTCGCACCCGTCTTTGCGCATATCGCAATGTTCTGCGCAGGGTCGGCCTCTCTATCTCGTGTGCGTCGGCATCCTCCTCTAGTGCATTGTTCTCCGCCTCTAGGTCCACGATCCTCCGGAGGCGGTCACCTCGCTCAAGCTCCAACCGGAACCTCCTAGCACGCGACTGTCGTTCTCTCCGCTGCACCCGGGTAAGCATGAAATTCAGCCGCCGGTGTGCTACCGAAAGCTGCTCCCAATCGCGCCTAGATGCCTCCAAGCGCCGTGCAATAATCGCTGCGGTGTTAAAACGCAGCCCCCGGAGTGTGAAAACCACGTTCACACAACGAGGCAAGTGTCTGAGTAACATCCAACGGCTCTTCTAGGGTCAGTAACTCCCGTAGATGGTCCAAACGGTCCAACCAAGCTGGGTCGTGAGGACTCACAGCCGGAAACAGTCCAAACGGGGAAAGAGCTACCACAGTAGGGTTGTGGTCACAAAAGTCCGTCGGCACTCGAGGGCGGGCGACTCCACGGACTCGTGCGTGATAAATCCCCGATAAATAAAACTCGGGTCAAACCGGTCGGCGTGGTCGGGGTGCGGCGGCAAAGATCCACGATCACCCCGCAGCGGGGAACACCAAAGCGCTCAAACTCCTTCACCTCGTACGTCGGCGGGGTAAGGTAGCTGCGGCATCGAGTGCTTCCCACGCCAAGCGCGGAAAACCCTCCCGAGTGCAACCCGTTGGTACGGATCGTAAACCGTCGGCGTCGAACCGGTGAAACACGGGGAAATCCATCCGTACACAAAGGTAACCCATGTCGGATCTCAAAAGAGAACGGCATGACAAATGGTGAAGTTCGCGGTTGTGAACGAAAATTTCATAACCAAAAATCCGGAAGCCTCAAAAATTTTCCCGGGTTTTCAATTTAACCTTTTAACACTTTTAATTAAGCTTTTAAGGTTGAGCACCGATCAAGGAAACCGGATGAGGGGTCCTTAACTTGGATGTGCCTAGGGAAGTGTGAACCAACCCAACGAACTAGAATTGAGACTTGCTATTACAAGGTAACTAGTTGAGGAATAATTGCTTTTAACAAATTGGTTCAGTTAACCTAGCACATGATCAACAAAATTTTCACAAAATTTCGACAGCATGACGGCTAGGTATGAGAGGTATTCTAGTTTATAAAAAGCACACACTAGCATAAACTTCCTTAGAGAACACATGGAAATTCGATTTTTGTGTCCATTTTGGGGTTGTTTCGATTTTTATCATGCATGCAAGACGTCCTATTCGACCTCACATGGCAATCAAGCCAAAATCGAAGTTAGTGCCGGTGGCAAGGCTTATAATCGTCTCTCCCTATAATATCTAGTCGAGAGCTATACGGTACTCGCTTAACGACTAACGAAGCGCTGTTATGTACCTGTAGAAAACGAACCTTTCGTGCCAGCACGTCACGAAAGCGTCCACATACATTACTGTTCACTATAGAAACGGTATCCATGCGTTAAGCCGCTGCATGGACAGCGTCCAACCTCGGACACCCTCCGTTTGAATGGAGTGTATCCTTGCCTCGCATGGGCGACATGCGGAATGCTCACGTATGAAACACGTGGCGACACACAACTCATAAACAGACGCGAAGATGGGATCCGTGGAATGGATCACTCCATCAACCCTCGCAATTCCCGTGATGCGGAACATCACACGTATAAAACACGTGGCTCCTAGTTTGGTTGTGCATGAAAGTAAGTCGACGAAAGTAATGTGCTTTGGAAGTTAGCCAAGTAAACCATAAGTTATTAAGCCACCCGAAAGAACCCAAAATTCTCTCTAGGGCCTCTCGGTCTAGTTTATCCTTAGCGGACCAACGTATTTTGGAAAATCGAAAATCTTAGCATATTTTATTCCAAAAATCAGTGATTAAGGTTTATTAATTAATCTCCGGTGCATATAAGCTACGATGCCAATCGTGACAACCCGCCCGGAAAGTACCGTACTATCGCCTAAGACCGATCCACTTTGGTCATTAAGCAATAATAAAGTACCATCTTGTCGTAAGTCGCCGGGTTAACGCCGGTAAATCACTTGAATAGCACAAGGATCGAATATATGCATTAAAACTCACTCGAAGGCGAGTCCGGAGATACAACAACATTCCAATTCAAATTCGTACCCCGAAGGGTTTGATTATTACAAACCATAGTTTTTGTCATGACGGAATAGTTCGAGTTTTCGAAAAGCGGCGGAATTTAACTAGCGGAAGCAAAGTCACCACGGGAGGCCATCCATGATGCTTCGGTAGTCGTCCTCCACCCACTCCGGCTCCCGGCCGGCGGGATCTCACCGGGCCACACATCACCGAAGGCATTACCTAGATCAACACATTACGGCAAGGCCGAGTATACTAATACTCGGCAAGTCTTACCCATCGGTGATAACTACTTCACCAAAACTAGACCATGAAAGGCTTTTTTGGCTACTTGGGTTGCTTTTGCTAAAAAGTAACAAAGAGTAGGTCCTTACTTTCAAGATTTTAGCACAAGTTCTAGTAGGTTTAATCTTTACTACATTAGCCAACTAGTACAAACAAAGTTGTACAATACAATTAATCAAGCATCATCTTCATCATCTTCCATCATTAGGGATCATATGACTAGTGGAGTAAGTAGTCTCGGATAACGGTGAGAGGCCGACAATCGATTGATTTAAACCTTGCAAGGTAGACCCAAACACACGGTCGGCTGCCCCCCGCGAGGACAACTCCCCAGACCGTCCCCATAAATCCTCGGGTCGGGATCGAATCTTACAGTCTTTGGTGCAGGCTATCCGGCATACCCCGCGAGATACCGGAGTCACCATACACCACCGGTGGCGAGCCGTGAGAGCGAATCCCAAGAGTAGTAACGGTAGGATCCCTAGCCGCCTCATTATGGTACTAGGTTTACCGGCCCCATAACCGGCATGTGCTTAGTACGTTCAAAAACTTAACCCACATAACCACTGGACCGGAGCCCAGATCCCATGCTCTTACCACGTGAGCAATCCATTTAAGGATATATTATGATTCCTATCTAGGAACCTATTCTCGCGAGTGAGGTCAACACTCGACTTGTAACGGTCCTATAGATTAGCGGCTATCGACCTATCATACTAGTAGGGACCAAAGGTACCTATGGATCATGCATCTAGGGTTTCATTCAACTCCCGTACGTAAATGCACAATCATTCATAAATAATTGAATAAAGAACTTTAAAAACTAGGTTAGATGCACGGAGCTTGCCTTCGTCGGCTAGGTTAGCTTGGGCACCCTCGGTGTCGAGTACTTCCACGTCTTGCGAGAGGACCTTCCGCTCCGCCTTCCTCGGTTTCGGGACCGGGGAGTAATCTCCGTCCGGAAGATCTACACGGAATGCAATGCGCTTAGGTGATGTGATAGTTTGTTGTCTTATCCAACTCTAGTTGGTCATATTCACCTTAACAAGCATTCATCTAAGGTTTCCATTTTAGGAAGTCATTGGTTGTACATGGGTTACTCTTTTATCCCACATTTAAATAAAGGTTTTTATTTAAGCTTATCATTTCATGTGAAAGCTTCATTTCCTTTTATCTTCACCAATCAAAGGTGTAATTACTATTTTATTATGAATTAATTTCTTATCAGTGATGATAATTAATTATCTTTTAATTATATTAAATAATACTCTTCAAAAAGGAAAAGAATTAATTAGGGATTTTTCTTTATTTAATTTCCCTTTAATATTAAAAGGGCATTTAAGCTTTTCATTAATCAATTAAATTACCAAAAATCAAATGAGTGTTTCTTAGGCCTAACAGCACCTATCCTAGTCCATTGGGCCCACATGTAAGTGTTGGATGCTAGAAAATTAAATATTATTGAAAATAACAAAGGGTCATCTAGTGATTCAACTTAAATTCATATAAAAATAAATAAGCATCAAAATTACCCAAACTTTCTGGTGGATGCCCTCTGGTCCTAAACAAGTCTACAAAGCTAGCATGTTCACATGGAACCTCTACTGAATTTGGTTTATTAATTTACAAAGGAAAACATGCATTAAACAAGAATAACAATTTCTGTTACTCCTAAATTCATGATTAATTCACAAGATGTGCCTTTTGACATCACAAGACAGTGTGCACAAGTTGGGCTCAAGAACATGAATATATTTAACATGAAAAATCATCTATGCGGTTTTGCCGGAGATGGAAAAACATTTTTATAACAAAATTCACATTATAACTTTGTGCAATTTTTGGCACAACATCTAGTCTTATCCTAACTCACAACATATCCAAAGCTCAGCTACAAGGAAGCTATACATTTCAAGTTATAACAGATTCAAGCATAACACATTTGTAATTTTTCTGCCAAAACTACTTTGAATCTAGCCACAAGTGTACATCAAGTAGGTGGTGTTTAACATCCTAAGACCTAAAAAATTTTTTTGAGAATTTTTGGAATTTTCTGTGAATTTCTAGGGATTTTCTAAGACCTTGGACCGATCTGCGCAATAAAACTAAGTTAAGATTCCTTGCAAACGGGCCCTTGGATTCACATCCATGCCCTCGGCGGCGGCGGGAGGGCTCGCCGGTGGCGATGTGGGGCCGGGCCGGAGCAACGCGCGGCACGGGGGTGCAACGGCCTCACCCCGGGTTGATTGGCGGTGGTGGCGGGGTCGAGGCGAGCTCCGGCGAGGGCGCGCGGCGGCGGCCGGCGGCAGCACCCACGGCGGCGCGGGGAAAAGCGGCAAGGAGGCGCAGGGCTGGGCAACAAGCGGGCCTTGGAGCTTCACTAGCACCTACTGGAGCTACTGGGGTGGTTGGCCGGCGATGAGCACGGGCGGAGGAGCTCAGCACCGAGCGGCGGCGGCGATGGCGGCGGGGGCGCACGGGTGGCGCGCGGAGGGGCGCGAGGGGGGGGGGGGGTTAAGTAGGCGTGCGGGCACCGGTGACGAGCGGGTGACGGCACGGGATGCTCTCCGTGCTACGGCGCGTCGAGGCGCGCGCGTACGGCGGCGGCGCCGCCGACGGACCGCCGGTCCGTGCGCGCGCGCGCGCGTGCGCGCGGCGCGTGCCTCGGGGCACCTCGGGACGGGGCGCATCGGGGGGCGTGGGCATCGGGATGGAGCGCCTTGGGCGGGCGCGGCCTCGGGAGGCGCGGGCGCGGACGCCGGGCGAGGCCGGCGGCGGGCGGCGACGGCGGCGCACGGCGCGCGCGGCGTCGCGGCGTGACGCGCTCCGGTTCTTAGCGGTGACACCGGTGCCGTGTTCAAGCCACTTTTTCTCCAAAATTTTGAATACAACTTGACCAAACAATGAATACCAAAGTTGTAGATCTAAATACCAGCTACAACTTTCCCAAAGGTTGTATGGGGTTTTACTTGTCTAGATTTGAATCTAGAGGAATGTCAACTTTGAATGTCGGCATGATTCCGTCAACGGTAGAATGCGGCTTGCAAGGGCTTTTTCACAATTTTCCCCTCCAAATCAACAATGCCACTCTACATGAAAGTTGTGTCCCTCAACAAGATCTACAACTTTCTTAAAGGTAGAATTTTAAGTGTTTAGGTGAAATTTGGGGAACGCAAAGAAAAGTTCCGGCGGAGACACTGTGGACACTGGGTGGCAAGGGGGTTTGACCCACCCTTTGACCATGGGTTGGCCCCACAAGTGTTTTAACTATTCACTAGGGTCACTAGGGGTGTGTTAGGGAGTTTTCATGGGTGAGGGCCCAGGTTGACCTAGGGTTGACCATTGACCGGCTAATCGTGTCATTAGCGTTAATGACGGTAATTAAAAACCTGGGGCGTCACAACGGAAAGGTGGAAGCCACCTTGAGAAGTCTAATTAGCCATTTTTAAGAGGAACTGGTAGACAGACATGTTTTTGTTCTCACATAAGTCAAAAAGGACAGGGAACTTAAGACATAATGGCTCCTCACATTGCCAAGGGTCTAACCAGAAGAGATACATCTTCCCATTTCTTGTCTCCACTTTCCTCCCTCTCAGGTATATATGTGAATCATTTATCATGTGTCTTACAGTCCTCTAATTTTCAACAAATCACACCACACAAGAGAGTCATTTATCATGTGTCTTACAATGCTCACTCCATCATTTTGGAGGTATTTCTTTTTAATCAGGTCTTGCCATAACCCTTTCTCCTTCTCAAGCCTCCACCACCATTTGCATAGTAGGCTTATATTTGTCTTTCCGATATCTTTTATCCCCAAGCCCCCCTTTGTTCTTGCTTTTACATATTTTTTCCTGTCGGACCACCCTATATTTCCTTTTGGTACTCCCCCTTGCCATAAGAAAATCCTCCTCTGTTTGTCAAGCCTATCTTTCACAGTTTTAGGCAATAGGTACATGGACATGTGATAAATGAAGGAGTTAGATAGACTAGAGATAATTAGGGTTGTCCTCCCTGCTATAGACATCATTCCACCCATCCAAACCGCCAATATTTTTTTATTTTTTCTTTCCAAAGGACTCCAATCTTTAATATGTAATCTAGTGGGGCTTACAAGGACCCCTAGGTATTTTATTGGGAAGTTCCCAATTTGGCAATTAAAAAGCTCAGCTATCTGGATTACCCTCCCTTCATCACTATTGATCATTACTACTTCACTCTTGTCGAAGTTTATTTTTAGCCTAGACATAGCTTCATAAAGATATAAGAGTAGTTTCATGTTTATGGCCACATCATCTTCATCTTTGAGGCAGACAATCGTGTCATCTGCATTTTGTAGTATTGCTACTCCTTGGGGGATTAAATTCTCATCTAGCCCTATAATTAGATTATTTTCTTGAGCTTTTCTCACCATCCTAGTCAAGCAGTCAGTTGCTATGTTAAAAAGGATTGGTGAGAGGGGGTATCCCTGCCTTACCCCTTTTTTGCTTACAAAGTAAGGTCCAGTTTTATTGTTTATTTTCACAGCCACTGTCCCCCAGTAATTACTTGTTTTATCCATTCACACCATTTCTTATTGAAGACTCTAATTTTAAGGCTCTCGAAGAGGAAATTCCAGCATATTTTATCATATACTTTTTCAAAATCCAGCTTTAGGATTATTCCACTTTTGCTAGTTCTCTTTGTTTCATGAAGCACCTCATGCAGGACCATTATGCCTGACATAATGTTTTTCCCTTCATGAATGCAGTTTGGCTTTGCAGTATTATTTCCTCAGCCACCTTTTCAAGCCTTATGGTTAATACTTTGGTTATCCATTTGTATAGGCAATTCAAAAGGCATACATGTCTATACTGCTGTATTTTTTCTGCCCCAGTCACTTTGGGTATTAGAGTGATCACTCCATAGTTTAGCCTACTAACATCCCACCCACCTCTGTGGAAGTATCCAAACATCTCAACTATATCCTCCCTAATGATAGACCAACATTTTTGATAGAATTCCACAGAAATCTTATCAGGGCTAGCAGCCTTGTTACTTTCCATTTGGAATAATGCTTCTCTGATTTCAGATTCAGAGAAAGATTTTATTAGCTCATCATTTTCATCTTGTGTAACTTTTTCTTCCTCTTTCCACATACTAGGGTCAAGGGGAAGAGCATTCCCCTGCCCAGGACCAAACAAGTCCTTGTAATAATTTGTTTCAGGTTTTAACAGGTTGCCACTAATCACCCCACCTTCCCTTGTGAGAGATGTTATAGTATTTTTTTCTTTTCCTGCCATTGGCCACACTATGGAAGTACTCTGTATTGTTATCTCCCTTGTGTAACCAGTTCTCATGTGATCTTTTTAACTAGCAAAGTTCTTCCTCTTCTAGCATGTTCAACAACATGACGTGTATTTGTACTTTCCTCTGTAATTGTTATAATGACAGAGAGTACTCTTCCTCTATTTGTTCAAGCACCATGAGCTCTTGTATTAATCGCATTTTTTCTTTTTATTCTCCCCCTGTGAGTTCAAACCCCAGCCTTTGAAGTATTGTTTAATTTTTTTTTAATTTCATCTGGATCCTGTCAAATGCTGACTCAGCATGACAGCTAGCATCGGGTGCTTCACCCAAGTTAATTCAAACTTGAAGCTTAGCTTACTCAGTGTCTGAATTTGGTTTAGAGTGAGAATCAAAGGATTGTGGTTAGCCATCACTCTTGGAAGTTTGTTTACTATAACAAGGGGAAGATTTTTCCCCCATGTTTTGCTTACTAAGAATCTGTCCAATCTCTCTAGGGTTGGATTCTCCTGGTTGTTGGACCATGTATACTTGCCCCCTGACATATCCAGATCAATGAGTGTTGGTATTTGTTAAGCCTACAGAAATATAATGATGGATAATCCGCAAGCGCACAGATACCGGTGAGCATTCCACCCGGGAGAGGGTTTTAAATATCAAATCCACAGGGAGAATGATAAAGAGAGTATCTGAGGTATATAACTAATCAACTGAGTAGCTATCAAGGACTGGACAGAAAGAGAGATAAGGAAAACTTAAGGATGTCTGGTTGCTATCCTCACGAGCTATGTCTATATTGTTCTTATGGGGTGATTGTCTGAAGGCACACTTAGAAAAGGGAACCTCTCGAGAATCTATGGGGGAGTCCTACAGTTTCTATAGATGGGAGGTGGACTACGAAGGACTCAATGGTGCTGTCACCACCACGATCTACCACACGATCCAGAATATAGAAGACATTCACAAGCTAGCTAGTCTAAGCACCACACTTACACTAAACATGCAACTTTAATTCAAGAGAGAAAGGAATTAAAGTACTCAAAGAGTTATGAACCGTAATAACAATAAAAACAATGGTGCTCACTTGAATAAGAAGTCGATCTTTCCCGTAAGGTACCAGGATCAGGCTCCAATGCAGTTGATCCCAGAGGTAGAAGATGAAGAGGAGACACTAATAGGTCCGAGCCTTCCTTCAGCTTCGCCTCAACCGCTCTCTAATCCTCTCAAACAAGATTAGCTAGGTCTAATTAGACCGTGGCTCTAATCTCTCAACTTGATACTAACTCTCTAACTCTAATTCTAATCTAGAGCTCTAATCTCAGGTAGACATGGAGGATCTGATAGAATGAGTTGCCCTCTGCCCTAGGGTCAGGGGGTCTGCTTATATAGTCCAGAGCAGATGACGTGCACCGTAGGATCAAAACGACCTAAACATGTGTTTTAGATTGATCTTCGTAGGCGGTGGAGGAACATTACAGAAGACGGGCCCATTCGGCGCCAGGGGGTGGCTGACCGGCCCCACCACTGGGTCGGTCGGTGCGGTGTGGCCCCACTCGGGGTCCACTTCGGGCAGTGGGTCCTCGATCCTTCTAGATGCTTCTTTTTTAGGTGCTAAGTCACGTCGAGTTCCGGAGCCTTCTAGAGTTTTCTAGAGAGGTTTCTTTGCATATTTTCTGAATAGTCCCTGCAAATTCATAGATTCACCAAAACTCGTGGAAATTGTCGATATAAACCCTAATAAGGTGATCTAATCATATTTTAGTCCTTTTTCCATTTAATGTGAGGGATAAAATTCATAGATAAAAAGTGTCAACAATTAGCTCAAAGGTGTTTATTATATCCCAGTGTGTTTATGTATTCCTCCGTTTTTTTCATTTGAGGATCTAATAATATTGAAATCTCCTCCAATAATGAAGGGTTAATTACATTTACTAATCATCTCGGCCATCTCAGCTAGGAATTCATATTTGTTTTCCTCCTGAGCTGCACCGTAAGCATTCAAAAAATTCCATTTTACTCTATTTCTTTTGTCCGATAAGTTCAGTTGTAGAATGTACTTTCCTTCTTTGAATGAGCCCACATCATACATTTCTAGATTCACCCCACTAAGTATTCCCCCCTGATCTACCTCTGGATGGAATCCATTTCCACAGGTAGTCTTGATTGGGGTCAATCTTTTTTAATGTCTTATCATCAATATTAGCCCACATGGTATCCTGCATACCAATGATATGGAACTTATGTTTCAGAATTAGGTTTTTTAAGAAAGAGGGAACACCTTTTTTCTTGATGCCCCTACAACTCCAAGTAACGTCGTTCATTTTTTACCTTTTTCTTAGCTTTGGAAGGAGGTTTTGAGTTGTCAGGGTCTCCCTGGGTCCTTCCTCCTCCTTTCGTGGATATACAAGGGTCTCCCTTGCTTGCATTCACTATTTTTTCTTTGTTTTCATTGGCTTTCCAGAAAGTGATAATTTACTTTGGATTTTTCACCCTTTTAGATGTAACTAGGGTGAACCCATCTGTCTCAGATGAGTTTGCTTTGAGATCACAATTGTTCACAGAATCACATTTATCAACATCACTAATTTTTTCACACAAAATATTATCATCACTTAGATATTGATCATCAACAACAGAGGCATTTCGAGATTTTGGGCACTAATTTTGTCTAGCCTTTTCAAGTTCAGTTAGCATGTCAATAACAGTAGTATTTTCATCATTGAGGACCACCCCCATATCTACAGTTCTACTCATGATCTCCTTATTGCCAAGAATATAAAAGGAATTGGTATTGTCTGTGTTACCTTCATTAGCTTTCCTTTGAAGACCTTCAACATCTCCCATGTTGTTCTTCTGTTGTCTTTCACTCCACCTTCTTTCCCCCCTTCCTTGCTTCATTTCTTCAGATGGATTGACTAGCTTGGTCAAGTTCAACCCTTCATTGTCATTTTGCTTTTGAATCTCAGGCTGATGTTCAGCAACTTTATCTTCCTTATTTTTTTCCAAAGTCTATCTCATCCCTCATACATTCCTCCATTCCTTCCCCAGTCATTTTCTCATTCACTTGTTGTGTCATTTCACACCTAGCCAACCACATTCTCTCCCTTGTTTTTTAGGACTCAACCCCCCTCCCCATCAAGGAGTTTGTTAACTTGCCTAGGAAAGTGAACACTGCTGTCACTGGATTCATAGTTTGCTGCAGGTATAACTTCTCCTTCTTCTAGGTCACTTGCATCTTCCCTCCTGCCAAGTGTTTTTGCAGGAGCCGACCAAGATGAAACCTTCTCATTGTATTTCTTGCCTGAGCACTCATAATTTGACTCCCCCCCTTTATCTGCAGAGCCTATCTCATGGGAAGTTTTCATTTTCTTGGGGCTTAGTTGATACCTTGGTGTTTCCACTCTAATTGCCTCTTTTTGTTTCCCATTCTTCATGCCTTCTAGATCTTCTCTTTCAAACAGGAAGTCATAGATGAACATCCCAAGATCGCCTTCTGCACACTTAGGCACAACCTCCACCTCCCTACAAGCAATGTTTATCCTCACAAACTCTGGGTTGTATCTTGTACTCTCATTTATGGCAATTGTCTTTCCTACCAATCCCCCACTTTGACAATTGTTCTGATTCCTCTCTGATCAGGTGGTATCACTTTCACCTTGAACCATGCTTGTTGTAACACTTTTTTAGCTTCAACAACAGATGACCAGGGCTCCACAGTGGTATGTGCATCCACACCCGTCATGCCCAGTTTAAATCTACTGTATTCAAGCACCATCTTTGCTAAGGGGAATCTCATCACGAATTTTCACTTATCTTCTTGGCATTCCACCTCCAGGTCCCATCATTTAAGATGTTTTTGAATTCAGTCTCAATCCGTTTAGCATTTAATTCCCCTTATGTCAATGTTATGATTGCAGTACCAGCCTTCTCTCTACTTGCTTTCTGATCAATGTGCTCATCTATGAAAATGAAACTTTGATTGTGTACCTGAGTTGCACATAGTTCTGGGCCTAAGCTCCACAGAGGTTCCCTTCTGCATTCATAGGGTCCATGATTGTGCAAACCACACAACTCACATCCTATCTTCCTTTTGCAATCTTCAGATCTGTGATTTTTTAGCCCACAGAAATTGCAACCAGGTTTTCCATGAGGAGGACGAGTTTCATGTACCTCATCATCTTCTTGCAGCTTGTCTGTTTATGTCATCGCTCCTGGCTCTGATCCACATCCATCTTGTCCCTGAAGCTGTCCTTCTCGGCAGCTTTTTCCAAGTTAGAGGTAGAACCAGCTTCCATTTGCGGTGTTGACTGCTGCTCACGCCTGATTCCTCCTTCTACTTCATCCCCTCGCCTCATCTCCTCCTGCATCTTATGGTACTCTTCTCCTTGTTCGCCACTGTGTTCTTCCTCAGTTGTTTCTTGTCTTCTGCCAGTTCTTTGCCACACGAAGGTTCTCCCTCCGGTGCGGCCAGCCACCTGACCACCACGCCATGCATCAAATCCATCCCTCTGCCTCCCACTGTGATCAGCAGGAGGATTCACCATCGCCCGAGTCGTCTCGACCCGAACTGCTTCGGCGTAGGATCATGGATTAGGTTTGATCGTGCTCTTCTTCCTGAAGTACCCAACGAAGGTATCGATTTGTGGCTGGAATTTGGCAATTGTATGATCTTGCTTGGTTGCTTCCTCCGATCTATGGTTTCCTCCCCCTTCTCCCCCCTTGGAGGTGATGAGGTCTGGGAGGATGAGTGCTTCCCACCCAGCTGACTCAGCGGGGAAAGTCCTCTGCGGTCTCCGCAGTCCTAGGTAAGGTTCCCCATCCCTGTCTGCCATTGGATCCTCGTCGCATGTCCCCTCCATGGAGTTGTCCCGAGGACGCCAGCTCTCAGTTACCAAGGGAGGTGACCTTCCCCTGACCTGCTTTGGCTGGGCCGGGTCGAAATCAGTGCAATGTGGGTCTCCTGGTCTTCCAACCTCGTCTTCCCCGCCAACTCTGGCGTGTCATCTCCTTCAGGGCTCCCTATCACCACCATTGCCTCCTCGTGAATCAACGCCTAACTTTCGGAGGAACCGGATCGGCGCGTCCTTGAGGAAGAAGGCATCCTTCTCCGCCTGACTTTCGGAGGAACCGGATCGGCGCGTCCTTGAGGAAGATGGCATCCTTCTCCCACTTCTCGACAGGAAATCGAGGCTCCGAGCAAGCGTGTCGGAACGTCTTGTCGACACGTCGACGGGGAACCCTAGCGGTCTCCCGTAGAGACACGCTTCCGCTGCTGCCATCTCTCTTCTGTCCCGCTATCTTCTGTGTGTATATCCTTTCACAAATTATTGAGTTAAAGCTCTTGTATGTAGATACGATGGCTCAGCAAGCTCTTTCTGCATTTGATCTCCATTTATAGGCTGCAAGTTAACTGAGTCATGAGCTAGGCGCAGCTAGCAAGCTAGCAATGCAAAAGCTAGCGTTTCAAAAAAATTACACAGAGAAAGATGAACCCATCTCTACGAACCTTTTTCCAATTATAGCCGGTTCTGATGTTTTATAACAAATACGTGGCTAGCCGCCATGCACATGAAACATGCGATGTTTTATAAAAGATATATATAAGTAGTCAACATGAGGAGCTTGCGTACTCTAGTGTGCATGGTATCTAGTTCGGTGGTCCCACACGTCATTGACTCAATAAAGCACCGAGAATAGCGACCGAAGCAATGTCACCGAATCTCGGTCCCTTCGGCTGCACATCGAAAGGGATCGAGGAGCCGCGCGTGGGTGAGCACGCCGAGGGGGCTCGCGCCGCCGCCGCCGCACGAGCTCCCCCCCCCCCCCCCCGGCCGCGTCGAAGGGGATCGAAAAGGGGGCGCACGTGGGCGAGCTTGATGACTTCGGCGCCGGCGGCGGGAGGAGAGAGGATGGGACCGGGAGGGGCTGAATACGTTTGCGTCCGCTCTGTTGGAGACCAGCTATTTTACATTGCGAACAAAGCTGTTGTGCGCAAGGCAAAACTCCCGGATGCCTCTTTTTTTTGCCTTCTCTTGTTAGACTCAGCCTAAATATGTATTTTTAGAGGTTTCACGTTTATCCCCGGGTTTGGATCAGGTTTGCCATATTTTCCATGACTCCATCCAACCAAAAGTCTCACATTGACACTGATAGGATGACCCAACCAAAAGTCCAAAACACATGGGCACTGATCGGATGACCCACGCATCAGTCAGTGGCAGTCACTGCACGGGGCATGGACACTGATAGGATGACCCACGCATCAGTGGCAGTCACTGCACGGGATCCCACGATTTTAGTGAGCTTTAACTTATGAGTTTCAGATTGTAATAGTAGTTGGCATATAAACACAGTGTACCTTCGAAAGATTACCAGATGAATTATTGAATATGACTTTTGAACATCATATGGTAGTATAAGAAAGCTTGACAGCCAATTAAGTGGTCCAAAGTTCATGCCCTTTACAACATATGTAGATTTTGACTAATTTTACAACCTTATGCCTCCTGCTCATGTAAAGATCAAAATCCCCAGTGACAATTTGCAAAGACTCCATGAGGGCAGTAGCATTGTCTACTCAGACTCGTATACTCTGGTGATTCAATCATCGATGAAGAAAATCTGGACACTTCAGATGTTACTACAAGGCTCATCCCCATCCATTAATCTATGGCGATTATGAGGAAACCAACTGAAATATACATGAGGAAGACAGGATATAGGGCCAGAGCCTTTCTCCTCGGGTTGACCGCAGCACTCATGAATGGATAGGCAGCCCAGGAGCTCCATGCTAATGTGATTGTCACCACGACGATCTTAAGTATGACGTTGTCCTTCAGCATGCAGACTAGAGCACCAACATCCAGTGGAAACAGGCAATATCCAAGGAGACTGAGGCTTTGGAAGAAGATGATGTGTCCACCCTGAAAGGAAACATTCAGAAAATTACTGTAAATGTTTCGCTTCAGATGGTACGACTAGCAAAGCAGTAGTCAAACAACAACAGTCCAGTGCATGTGTAAAAGAGTGATTGCATGTGTGTGTAAAAGAGAGATGTCTCACCAGAAGCAGAACATTCAAAGTTAGAATTATAGCCCCAGCTGCCAGGACAGCGAATGCCACGGCAAATACTTCAGACTACAAAGGATAAAGAAAACAGCAATCAACATTTTTTAACAAAAGAAGCTGCATTAGTCAACTAATATAGATTTGAGGAGGTAAAAGATATAACACAAGCACATGTACTTTGCGTGTCTATTAGAAGTTATGCAAATGATAATATGTCATCAGAGAAACCAAAACGAAAAATCTTTAAATATCAATAATTTGTTCAGCTTCTAATTATAATGGCTCAATGTATATTATAGACATATTCTGTTTGCATGTTTGTATCCATATGATGTGCCCATGCGCATGTGTGATCATCTCAGCTTTGGAAGGAGTAAACTGACTTTTTCTATTCTAAAGCTAAAGAAGCTTTCCTAAGTCTTTTTCTGCCTCAGCCGTAGCTTGTGTAGATTGTGAAGATTTATTCACTCTTGTTGTTCTATGACTTATTTGAGCAGTAATCATGGCCACAAAGAAAGTAATTAGTAGTGTTTATGGCATATTTTCCCATTCGGGGTAAAACCTACCTATTCAAAAATAAAAGGATAAATACGAACCTAAGTATTTATCCAGCTAAATGCCAATGCATCAACATTTCTTGAGTACAGCAGGAAAGTACTCTTCTGAACAAGGTCCAGGTGACCAGTGCAACAAGGGGGGAAACACTACTAACATGAAAGTTCAACTGTATACCTTTCAGATAGCAATGTATCAAGGTCACCTGTTGCACATGAAACAGCTCTTTTCAAAATTTATTGTTGCTCTTTAAAAGTAGATTTATCCAACAAGTTCAAGGTACTCATTCATCAGGTATGCAGACATAATTTGACTAAAAAGATGTGATGGGATTTCTCTTTTTCGTTAGGTATGCAGACTCAAACAAATTTACTCAGTGAGTATTCACCAGAGTACAGAGAAATCAATCATGGTGATGTGATGCCATCGTCCCTTTTAGAACTACAAACACAACACAGTCTCAAAACTCAAATCCAAACAGTAAAGCTGATATCCGATCAACATTTCAACAGTATAGACATATAGCAACACTTATTGCTAGGACAATAACCTAACTAAGATGGTCAGAATGCAATACTTCAAACAAAATGGGGAAACATGAGAATGGATAAGTTCACACTCCATTGCTTTGAGCCTTAGAAAACAAAAGGCAAAATCAATTTGATAAAGCTGTACGAGTGACTGCTCATCTGCTCCCATCCCATCCGCGAAGTATTATACATGGGTGCCATAATATATCACACCAAGGGCAACATTAATCTCACAAATGGTGATAAAGTCCATTGTCCACCTAGTGGTATCTAGTTCACAAAGCTGCTTTCTGATAGAAGATTCGAGGAATGTATAATTATCGTGTAAATAGGTATGACATGAGTCCTATCAGATCACACTATCATCGCAACGACCAGATCCATATGAAGTAGAGCACCAGATCTGGCTACGGGAGGAAGCGTGTACCTTCTTAACAGAGGCGGACCAGGAGAGGGTGAGGCCGAGGAAGACGATGAAGAAGAAGGGTCCCCACAGGTCCCAGTCCCTGAGCGCCTTGCCAGGGTCCTCGCGGTAGGGGTTTGGGAAGACGACGAGCTTGAGGTTGCTGACGATGCGGGCGAGGTCTCGCTTGACGGTGTCCCACACGGGCTCGGTGAGCGTGTTGGGCGGGGGGCCGAAGCCTTCGGCGCCGATTGGGACGGAAACGGAAACGGAGGAGGAGGCGAACGCGGGCGGCACGGGGGAGACGGAGATCGGGATGGAGGCGGCGGGGAGTGGGGGCTTGGAAGGGACGGGCGCCGGGGCCGGGGAGGAGGAGACCGGGATGGAGGCCCGCGGCGGGGAGGGCGGCCGCGCGGGGAGGACCGTGGCCGAGGAGGGCGCGGCGTGGATTAGGCTCTCGATCTCGTCCATGTCGGACTGCGCCGACGATGGGTGGAGCGGGATCGTGTCGCCGTGGTTGTGCGACATGGCGGCCGGCGTGGGGGCGCGCGCCGGCGAGGTGGATCTGAGGCAGCGGCGGCGGCGTCGGACTGGAGGGTGGTGAGGGGAGATCTCGCGGGAGGTTTGGGGGTTGGCGTCCTGGTCTGCGGAGTAGCGTCTTTGCGGGTGCGCGCGGCGTGCCTGCCTGCTTCGGTGGGAGGGGGGAGACGCAGGAGCTCCCTGCCCGTGAGTGGGTTGGGCTGCTTGGCAGTGAAGGCAGCGAGGGACCGTAGGATTGACGTGTCGGTGATCCATGTTTTTTTTTGAGAACAGTGATCCATGCTTTCGAGAAATCGACGGTCAGATCGTGCGTGTTAGCATAAGCGCGTCTTCATCACAAGTTCACAACTCGTCGAAAGTGTTAAAGAACTAGTACGTTCCGTTCGTCACGACAGCTGGCAAATGTTCTGCTTGAGCTCCAGCGGCTCAAACCGTAATACGTAGTAGCAACATCCAGGATTCGGCTGGGTGATCACGGATTAGGCATGGATCATTCTTACACATCTCCAAAATTCCTTGCGACTGTTCATAGTTGATACGAGTACTTCCTCCGTTCTTTAATATAATATGACATTTAGAGTAAGTACAATTAATTCATTTTTGAACTAGTAACTAGTTTGTCCTAAATATCATATATTTAAGAACGGGTGTAGTACGTTTTTGCGACATTATAGAAAATGAATTATGAATGCGAAATATGAATATATCATATCAAAAAAATATAAGATTGTTCTTCTTAAATGATATGGCAGTGCTCCTACCCTTAATTTCAAAAAAAAATATATATCATATCATTCTTCAGAAGAGCGTGATGTATGATGATCATACAGATGGTGCAGTCAAATGTAGTTTTGTAGTTATGCTGGAATGGCACGTTGCAATACAAATTTCAAATACCATCAACAAATTTTGAATGTAGTGATGAATACAAGTCCAGTTACCTGACCTTTTACAGTGGCAACCCTATAAACACCACGATCTTGTTTCTTGTCATGGCATCCACGATGGGATGGGAAGTACAAATCACACCCCGCATAGACCATCATTTTATTCCTAAAACTGTGTTTTATTTTCAACCGATGAATGAATAAATCTTATATATAACTACCTAAAATGTGAATCACAACTAAAAATTGAATGGAAAACAACACTTTTCTAAGGCTCGGGAAAACCATTGGAAGAAGTCTATGGGTTCTTCCTCTACATGTGCAGGTGGAGCAAGTGGCAACTCCGAAGGCAGATTTCGGTGAAATGCGTCTACAGCAGCCGCTACTCCATCCTCATTGCCTATTGCTATCGCCAGTTCCAGTGCCCGTGATTTTACCTTTAACAAAGGACAAGTAGATTAATTATTACAAATCTGAGTGACCAAAGAACAATGTTTGGCATCATAAATTGATGGAATACTAATATATACAGAGAGAATGAGAATCTAAAAACATCTCAAAAGCTTAGATATGAGATAGTAGTACCTCAGGATGAAGCATGAATCTTATTGCATTTGAAAGTGCCTCAACGGTAAGTGCTGCTATAGGTATAGGTGCAGGACCCACTCCTCGTGCATGAACTCTCTCGGCCCAGAAGAACTGGTCTCCAAAGAATGGCACTACCGTGGTCGGACACTGTTATGGGTGTAGAAGAGTTGTCAAGAACACATACGAAGGATAGACGGTAGTCATTAGTATAAATGCTATTCGTCAACTTCTGTTCATTACCCAATAATGTTATCCTTCTGTACTGAGGGAGCCTTTTGCTTTAAAATGATGCAGGTTATATAGTCAGGAGAACTTTTAATATGAAGAGGGTCACCTTCAAGTGCTCTATATTTCTTTCAGTTATTTTTGCACTAAGATATAAGGATCTGATCCTAAGGCCCTTACTACGTTCACTTAACCTCTCTGTAGCACAGAGAATTTCATTCAGAAAAGAGATTAGCAGATTACCCCAGCTATCAGCCCCGCGGCTGTAGTACCTGCTCCACCATGATGCACCTAATAACCATACATACAATCTGATTAGTAAATTGTATCCCTATAGAGAAAATTATTGGATAAAACAAGTTTAAATGACCTAAAGCATAGTGTGAGGTAAAAAATATGTTAAAGTGAAACCTTCCAAGTAATGTTTGCTAACATACTGTGGCCTTGGTGCAGTACCAACAATACATCCTGTCTATAACACCTGATATATACTACTCCATCCATTTCCTATTTGATATTACTGTTTCTTGTTGTCTTCACGACATAAACTTGATAAGTACTTTCTACAGCTTCATATCAATATATAACATTAGAACTGAACCTTATGAGGCTATACAATACTTGATAGAAAATTTGCTATCAATATACTAATATAACTGTTCTATTTTGTCGTTTCTTACAATTTGACCATTATTTTTTGTCGCTTCACACGTGGCACCCTGATGACATGTCTGAAATTGTAAACTCACCACTGCAGCACAACGAGGAAATAGCCAGTCGTGAGGGCAATCCTCCAAGATGAAGACATCAACTGGAACTTCTGAAGCTGCAGTTGGAGGCCGCATACATGAAATGACAAGTTAGGCTACTCATGCGATTGTACACACTTCAGGTAGCAATCCCAACATAACTTCATCAAGATCCGGTTCTGGTGTATACACGAAAGGATTGATTGGCGATACAATCAAAACACTAAACGAGGTAACTTACAACTTCCAAGAGCTCCCCAACCACTGCTAATGATTCCCCTTTGTCCTGTTTCTCTTAGTGCATCCAAAATGGTAGTAGTGACTTTCTTCTCATCATCCAGAGGCTTCAGAGACATAACATAAAGCAGATTAGAAGGCCAAGTTAGCATAAAAAGATGATAACGGTGTCAGCACAACAAAGAGAAAGAAGCATTTTGTAGAACATAGCAACCAACTGTAAGAGGATGATTATAAATCAATGGTACGCTCTAAGCCTCTAATAAATCTTATATTTGAAACAGGTCTATCAATTATTTAAGTAGTAACACCCATTCAGCCACTGCAATGGGATACAATTTAAAGACAGAGTAACGGTTGACATGATCTTTGATTTTTCTCTAAAGCGACGAATGTTATCATTATTACTCAAAAAAATGTATTATGAGTAAAAAATAAAAAAGGGAGATGGACATCTGTTGAGTATGATTGAGAATGGCAAAACAAAATGCAAGGAATTACACTTGCCGGCAACATAGAAACAGAGATTTTGACTTGCATAGCCGTAAGACCTACTTAATATATGGTGATGAATATACACTGAAGTCAGAACTACTAAAGTAGAGTTTTTCCCTTGTAGTATACATACCATACTTCCAAAACCAATGTATACCGGCTTGGATCCCTGTTCAAGCCATTGTGATAGCTCCGGTGGCGGTTGATACTTTGTTCCAAGATTTAAGAAGCAATATCCCACAACATCTACTAGAGGACCCCAGTCTAAAGAGGACAAAAAGAGATATCAGTGATAAGATGCTAACATGAACCTCATTTTATGCTAGCACAGGGAGACTTCAATGATCGTGAAACTTATCCAGTAATTTGGCTGTCACCTACATATTTCCCTTTAATAAAATTGGTAGATGCAAAGAACTGTGTAATCCTGAAAAGTGACAACCACACGATTTCCATTTTCTTCATTTCATTAAAAAAATATTTTTCTTCAGTTTTTTAGAATATCCAGCATGTATAAAACCCAAGTCCCTTTTGGACGTTGACTAGTCAGATGGTCAAGATTTACAAGCAGGTCTGACTCTCACATCATGGTAAAAATCATCTCCCAGTATTGTTTATGAAATAAAATCAAGGGGGTTGTATTATGTTCAGTGCTAGCTGTACCTTCTAAATGAGATCCTTGTATCCATAATTCAAAGAGAATTAAGGATATCAAGGAAAATCATCAATAACTGATAAGTACTTGCACAATGAAGTTAAATAAAGTAAATCAGGTTACCTTTTGGCTTTGGCATAAGTTGAGGGCTCCACATGTATCCAGTAGGTAAGTGAGATATAGATCCATGGTATGTGCTGAAGTAAGCGATAGGGGGCAAATTTAATTTCTTCCTGAAATCATTTATGAATCCCCTGGTGCCCCACCAGATTATCAAATCCAGAATAAGATACGATAGCTGAATGTGAGGTTTAAAATGTCAGAATTAATATTTTTTCTTGAAATAAAATAGAACTACACCTTTATATACAAAAATGATAACATTCACAAGTTTTGGATGTAAACAATAGTGAAAAAGGTTGAGGTGGTAATACCCTGTAGGTTGCGCTCTGAGGCATTCGTGCCAATGGATGTGGAAATTCATCAGTTGGCCTGTCTACAAATGCTAGCAGTTAAAAAACATGCAGAGACCGTCTGCCTAAAAATTTAGCGGTTAAAAATATGTATAATCTCACACAAGTATATCACTCCCTGTCTATACAGTAGTATTTCTCTTAACTTTTTACAACGTACTCAGGAATATTTGTGACGTTTGTTTTCCATACTGAGCTGACCATATTAGCACCAACTAAAAAAGGGCAAACTGGCACACATTAAGCAGTCATACTGATAGTCACAGAATATTCTAAAGCAACAAGGAATTAACCTTAGGTAAACAGGAACAACAATACAACTTTTGTTTGTGTCAACTTTATAAATCCATGATTCTGAGGAAATTTGTTAGCAGCTCCAGAGTGATATAAAGTAATGTAGGAACCTTCACAGGGATTAAAACTATGGCAGCAGTACAGACTTACGTCCATGGAAAAGTGAAGAATATATGCAGAGGTATTCCAAGGGCCTCAGCGATGTGCAGATGTCCTGAAAGTCAAATGATTTGTTAGCACATACCAATACACATGTTGTCTTTGGCCACAGATTCATATGATTGTGGTGAAGATTTAAATGTGAGAAAGCACTAACAGGTCAACAGCAGAGATATTAAACTTGGAGATGTTGTGGAATAGCCAAATAAGGCTGTCAACAAGTACTGACTGAGAATGAGATTGATTCTAGAGTAGTTTCAGGAGTTGACATAATCAGAAATGCTAAGCCAAAGGCTATGATATGCAGAGTCCTATATAGACTAGTTGATATAATTAAAGAAGGGTAATTAGACGCTATGTTTGCTCCAGAAATTAGAAATTTCCATCATAATCAGAAGAAAGAAAAGTTTAAACCACAGGTACACGAGAAAGAGAAGTCATATACAGGGACCGAGAATTTTATCGGAATGATGGAATGGAAGAACGTGTCAAACTAAGATACAAAACAGTAAAGTACATACAAAACAGTGGTTTTGTGGTCATAGTTGCTCAAAGCCCAATTACTTTGCCTAACAGTCCATACGCACAGTACTTATCATCACAATGTTTCATAAGCCGCACCTTTACAAAATTCCATGTGTGCTAACAAAATGGCCACAGCCATGATGCCACACTGTCATATTGTCAGCTCAGGTACTGTTTACTATAAGGTGGGGGTTTGAGAAACATTAGGACAAAAGAACCAAGGGCAGTCTCCAATTATTACCATAAAACCAGTGTATCCAGTTTCAAATTTATAAAATGTTGAAAGTAGATGTAAAGTAGCTTCAAAATTTATTGACATAAACTAGCAGATTATGATGTACAGACCCACCATAAGCAGGAGGATTCGCTATTATTGCCTGAGCTCTGAATGGTGTTCCAGTATCTAAATCTGGTTCTGTGCACGCAGGTAGAACTGAGAAGATGATTTCCTTAAGTTGCTTTCTTTGAGCAGAAATCTCTGTTGGCGCAGCCAGGCAAAACCCTTTGTTTTTTGTCATGTCTGCAGTTGAAAGTGCATCCCTTAATCGAAAGGAGTGTGAATGACACAAGCATTCTTATATTAATTTAAATTGCTACAGAATTCTATGTCTTTTGTTCATTAAATAACAAGGTGTGCGAATTAATGTTTTATTCATTAATGAAACATAATACAAGTTTGCATAGGCTCATTTATTTAAAAAGTTCATTTACATGGCTAACTAAGTGGAGAAAATAACTGAATGTTACTTCACAAATTGGTCATAGTGTTTATGGAATAAGGCAGCTAGGTGAATTTAATTATCTCAGCAAATTAGACAACATGGAATGTTTTTTATCTGCATAGACAACACATTTTTTTATGATATAAGAGCACTAGAACCATACACTGAGCCATAATCCGAGGATCGCCACCCAATGGGTAAAAATCAATGCCAGCTGACTTCACAAAAGTACGGAAATTGGCATGAGTTGCCAATCTAACATAATGACCAAATTCCTGCAAAAAAAATCCTTTTAGGAAGTGCACCAATACTATAATCGAGTATATTGTTTCTTGACTGTGAGTGGAATTAGAGGATGATATATCATTGCAGTTCGGTTCATTACTGTGAGTGAAAATCTCTTTTTCAATTTTCATCTGGGCCCATGAACTCTCAATGTGAGCATTTGGATCCTTAAATTAACTTTTAAGTGGTTCTTTCCATACGAGAATCAAGATCCATAATTGGACCTCAGGTGGACTTAGAGTGAAGCACTTGAAAATATTTAAGGACCCAGATGTCCACTTGAAAGTTTATGGACCTAGGTGAGAACCCGAGAAAAGTTCAAGTACCCTTGGTGCATTTTACTCTTATTAGGGGGGGGGGGGGGGGGGGTGAAAGAAAGAATCCACCAAATGTCAGAATATACAACAGGAAGGAAATATTAAATCCAGGATAAATATTTAATGACTACTGTATCATCTAAACATTTTGAAGTGTACCATTCAAGATATTTTTTCTCGCACTTTCTTAAATATATGTAGACTTGCTCATGACTTAAAAGACTTTCCAATTTCAAAAGAAATAAGAAAAATACGATAACTTAGTCCAGATATGCTTGACTGCACACTAAAAAAAATGGATTAAAACACATATTTTTGGCTTTCGCAGAAGCCTTGTTAGACTACTGTACAGTGCTTTTAATTATGGAGGCTTTGGGAGTTTTGAGTCTTCTAGCAGGTGCTTGTAGGTTCACCAACCTGAAGTCGTTTAGCTAATGCTATAAAAGGCTGAACATCCCCTCGGGTTCCAACTACAAGTATGGCAATCTTCAGCTTTGGGACTGACTTGGTGATTCCAGGTGTAACTTCTTCAACATCACGTGGTACATAGCCAAAAGCATCAATCTCTGAGAGTTCTGAGGTAACAAGAGCACTACGTGTCACATCTACCTCCACGGTACCATCATTCTGGAACTTTACCAGCTTCTCGAATATCTTTATCTGGAGCACCAAACAACAATGAATAGCTATAAGCCTATGACACAAGTGACCATAATCTGCATAAAAACCCAAGAAAGGAGAAACATGGATATTTCAAGATAATGTTTACATTTAGATGGAAACATTGTTTCCTGACTTTTCACAGATTCTTCTGAACTAAAACAAACTCTAGTTGACTAGTTCCAGTACAATCATAGTGACAACATACTAAATGTGAGCTGGTTTCATGCACCAACATTATGAGAACATTGTTGACAGATGCATTACACTAGACAGCTAAAACTACATACAGAGATGATTGCAGTTTGATATCAAGGCTACTTGTGAAGACTAGTATTCATGCAGCCAAGTTTTAATTTTAGAAGGACAGCAGGACCACTGCATTATTGTATAAAGAAATGAACGACAGTATCTCATGCACGGAAGTTTTGGGGATGAATGTAAACACTGTGCTATTTATTTAGTATGAGCAATAAAACGAACAAAGTTGTGCATCGATATGCCTACCTTCTCATTTTCCGATAGCATGTCCAGAGTGAGGTCACACTTTAGCAACCTATCAGAGTATGATCTTACAAAAGTGTGCACTTGCCCTTTATAGGCACCAGAAGTTGCAGCTGTCGATTTACTATGCCCGAATACTGTATAAGATCAAATGCATAACCTTTCAGAGGAAAAAGGCATATTTTTAATCTCGATAGTATAATTATGTTGTGCTGTTCAATACAATTTACTTATTCCATTAGATAAGGTACCAATAATATAACAAATAGTGACTTTATTCTGGAAATATGGCACACTGGCTTTGAGATTTGATTTGACAAGATACAGTTGGAAGATAATTGAAAATTAACTGTAGCAGATGGCGTAGTATTCAGTAGCCTACTTTTTAAATATAAAGGAGCAACCCCTGTGATGAAGCGATAGTAACACAACTACCATGAACAAATCAAAATCTAGACAATATCTCAATATTTGGCAGCCAACAACGGCCAAGTAACAACAGCCATAAAATTACAAGGCCTGATACAGCAACCCTCATCACAAATAAGTATGCTATACCCATTCTTACACCTACAGTGGTGTGACCATTCACCACCTCTCCCTAACTTCTCTTTCTCAACATGTCTAAATTCAAAACTGACTAAAGCTTAAACATGTCTAAATAAACAGCATGACACTGAACTTGGAGATATCACAGTCTCTTTTCACGAAACTGACATCTCATTTTTCACGTTTACAAATATGCTACAATTGGAATCCTCAAGTACACCGTGCATATTCAGAAACCAAACCAAACGATACAGAAACGAAAACGTACCGGGCTGCCGCGACGCTGCCGCCGAGATGAGCAACCCATCGTCGTCGGTCGAGCCAGAGAACCTGGCGTCCTTGGATCTCAGCACGAACTCCCCATTCTCTTCGGCGAAGGAGGATGACGCGCCCGCGCCGGCCGACTCAACGCCACCCTTCCGCCTCCGAACGCCGCCACCCACTCCCGCCTCCTCCCACACCTCGCCGTTGCTACCCATACCCCGCGATGGCGAGGTGGCAACAGAGCGCCGCGAAATGAGAACCTACCACCGCTCCCGGCCTCGCATCGCCATTGCCCGCTCCGCCTCGAGAGCTCGAAACCCTTGGGAGCGCAGACTTGGGATGGAGACAGGTCGGGGTCCTGCCAGTACGAGGTGGCTGACTGGCGGAGTAGCCCTGCCTTGTCGCCGGGAAGGTCGGGGCGTGGGTGGGGCCGTGCGAGCCTGGAACTGGGAGAGACAGCGGCGCCAGCGGACAGCGGTTGCGGGCCTGCGGCGGGAGGGGGAGGGAGACCGCGACGGGGAGAATGAGAAAGAAGAGTACGGGGTGCCGTTCCACGGGGGAGGAACTCTGGGTCGAGCAATCGTTGCCTTAGGTTTGCTCAACGGACGGTGGATCGAGGGATTTGGCGTATGGACTCGGAGCATGGGGTCAACGAGTGGAGACGGGTGATGTGGCCTGCTCTATGATGAGATTGATTGGCTAAGGGCCCACTGGTCTGTGAAAGAGAAGTGTATGGAGTTTGTACGCAAGAAACGCAAGAATGATTCACTGGGAGAAGATGAGCCCCTGACGCCACGTTGTGTGCTGACCACGTGACATGGCGACCGTTGAGTGACACATGGTTTTTGGGTGATTTTTTATTAATTAATGAATTGCTAATACATAGCACTGTCATGCTGCCGGCTAAATTAAAAAGAACTTGGGATCACCGGTCACGATGAGTCTCATTACTTACTCATATCAAGGCTCTGTTTGGCGGCAGCTTCCGCTATTCCAACCAGTTGGGAAAGCTAGAAACTCCACAAAACAAACCAACTTCTTCGAGCACCGAGAAGTTGCAAAAACCACCCATTACACTGTAAGCGAATAAGCTAACTGAGAAGAGCTTCCCAACCTTTAACACTTAAAAATCAGTCCCCCCCTCCTCATCCTCGCGTTGGCCGCTCAGGCTGTTGCCCATCCCATGTGCCACCGCGGTTGCCCTCGCTTCTTTACGTGTCTGCAACAACCACTCCTCCCCTCCCCTCCGCAGTGGCCGCCGTCGTGCTTCCCTCAGCTCGCGCTCCCGCCAGCCGAAGCTCCCTCCCCCCCCCCCATCCCGCAGCGGGCCGCCGCCATTCCTCCCATCTGCGCAGGCCATCGCCGTCCCTCCCCTTGGCTCGTGCTCCGACGACCTGAGCTCTCTCCCCACGCCGACCACGCCTGCCGAAGATCCCTCCCCTGATGGTCGCGCCCTCCCCCGACGATTTCGCCTCTCTCTCTCTCTCTCTCTCTCTCTCTCTCTCTTCGCTAATGGCTGCGCCGCCCGGAGCTCCCTACCCTGACAAATGCACCGCTCAGAGCTCCTCCTCTGACGGCTGCGCCAACCCGAGCTCCCTTGCGTCGTGCTCCCTCGGCCGACACCCACAACCTCCCCCCCCCCAAACATGCCTTTAGCTTATGTGAAAAACAACTTCCTAGGAAATCAACATAAGCTTATCCAAGTAGAGCTTTTGGAGAAGCTCAAGCTCTCCCAAACAGGGTCTAAGTCTATTAAGATTAATCCTGAGTTGATTTGAACTTTAATGCGAACATTCTAGAAACTCTCGATTCCTTTTATAAGAAAACATTTTGGCATATCTTAATTGGAAGGTCAGTAACGTTTTGCTAACGTTTTACTAGGTATGCATAAGCTCCAGAAAAAGATATTGCATATCAAAAAACGAGAGGCAAAACTCACTCTGCTTCTTACCCCTCTTAAGACCTCCAAAATCAATGATTGAGAGCGTCAATCAGAAGATCTAGGCTACTACGGCCAAGGGAAATATAATTAATAGCTTCTCCCTTTCTTAAACCACAAGTTTAGCCTGTTACAAGACGATAGGGTGATGATGTAACATCTGCGCAATTATGTGTTCAGATGTCTTTCAACCATGTATTGATATGTAGCTTACAGTTGTCATACAAATATGTTAATCTTCAATGGCAACTCTGTTTTCTCATACTTCCATCATTCCATGATTTTATCATCTTACTAGGGTAAGCTGAGTCCTGTACAAGGAAGATGATGCGAGTTTTCTAACTTATCAAATGACTAAATAATTTTTTTCAGGCTCCTCTGCTAAGAAACATTAGCCATCCTCTCTAACTGCTCCTTCCATTGTTGTGATTCAGATGGTTCAAAGATTGGCTAAAAAGATGGATATACCTCGCCCTCTTTCAAAACTTTGTTAATTGGCCAACTCTGCTAACTACAAACTTCATATAAACTCTTAAGTTCTATTAGAGAGATGTAAACATAGTAAATTCACCCACGTTGGATTTTAAAAGTTGGGTCACTAAATTTTCCTATATTTTTAATGAATTTTTACTTGAGAAATGTGTGAAACAGCCAATGTTGTTTTGCCATTAAGATGAGAATATCAAGCTATCGAGACCCAAAGGTATCACTTCTTTTTTTTTCCAAATCCTTAAAGCTCGTGGTTGGTGGTATAGCAGGCTGCTCAACTATTGAAGTTTATTTATCAAATTTAGCATAATAATATTTGTATATAGCTTGGAAACGTTCTCGTTTCACGCTCCAGTTTGTATCACTAGCACCATTTGCACCTTACTCATTCTAAACCCAAACAATCATCCATAGATCCTTGTTTTTGTTCCTCAAATTCTATGCCCATAAAAAATAATGAAAATGTGTGTTTTCATCCTTTAAGTATTGCAAAAACTAACATTTATCCCTTACGTTTTATTTGATGCAAATCTACCCCTTAACTAACTAAACTGGTGGATTAATCATCCCTATCTTTATTTAATAATGATTTAGTACTGACGAGGGCCCCCTTTGGCAGCGAAAAGATCTAAACACAAGGTAACCCAACACCATTGACAACGTGAAGGCCAAGATTGACAATGTCAAGGCCAAGATTCGAGTCGAGTTAGACTGAGGACCCTGGTCAAGACCCACACTGGAAAGACGTCACCTTCCGACCAGTGGGCAGCATCTCTGACCAGTTCCCCACAAGAGGGATCCCCTCCGACAAGTCTCCGCCTCGCACGAGCTCCCCCGACTCCGACTGGTGCGTGGGACATAACACGCGGCGTGAGCCTGAGCGCGCGAGCACTTTCTCTATGACGCGTGGCGGAACGACTCCCCACGCCATGAAGATGCACCAGCTGGCGGTCATGCAAGCAGCTGGCCCCAACAAGAGCCTTAATGCGAGTTTGTCTAGCTACACAGCCATCCCATCAACATCATCTCCAACTCTGCCACACGCAAGCTTAGCCCAAGGCACTCAAACACCCCCTACGACGAGCTCAAGCCTAGACTTAGGCCCAAGCGTGGCGGGCTAGTCAAGTACTCGGACAAGCCAGGACAACAACAAACTACTCGGAGGAGATGCCAAGCGTCCCAGGGTTAACAGCCACACCCGGCCACGTGGCGGCTCACACGACCCGACGAGACATCTCAGCAGCCAAGCATTGTACTTCTTTTCTACTTCCCCCTTGTGCCCTCCCCTTGTGACTATAAAAGGGAGAGGGGAGCAACCGTTACAAGGGTTAGACCTCCTACAGATCGAACATCACTTCAAGGGACTTGGGTCTGACACCCTCTCCCAACCAGTTTGTAACCCCTACTACAAACACCCCTAGCTCGGTAACACGACAGCTCGACACTAGACATAGGGTATTATTCCTCGGAGTCCCGAACCAGTCTACTCTCGTTGTCTCTTGTGCTAACCATCTGAGTCTGATGCACGATCGATACAAATTTACTGCCCGTGGTAGAGAACCCCGACAAGTACAGTCTAATAACAATTTATGCAACATGATCATTTGAATTAGCTGCCCCATAAAAACTTTAAGCCCACGAGAAAATGTAGTAAATCCTCTAAATTATTGAAAACATTGGTGGAACAGAGCCATACCGAAAATATTATAAATCGACTCGACATTAGATGTGGCTGAGCAATGTTTAGTAAAATGATTACGCAAGTTTAAACTGGTGTTATATGAGACTAAACCTTTTTAAAACAAGAGAGGGTGACAAAATGCAGTGACTTAACTAGTTAAGAGGTTGATTTGTAGCAAATGAAACATAGGGAATGAATATCACACTTTTGCAATACTTGAGGGGTGAAAACTGTAATTTTTCCTAAAAATCACATAAAAAGCATCTTCGTATTATAGTAACAGGCACTAAATACTTGTTTACATAAACTTATTATGTCCCAATAAATACTACTCCAGAATATAAGAATTTGTTGACTTTTTTGCTGATCACGTTTGACCATTCGTCTTATTCAAAAAATTGATGAAAATATTATTTATTTTGTTATGACATGCTTTATCATCATATATATTTTAAGTATATCATAATTGTTTTTATATTTTTACAATTTTTTTGAACAAGACGAATGGTCAAACGTGCACCATAGAAATCGAAGATGCTTATATTTTGGAATGGATGGAGTTGGAAATAAACTAAATTCGTATAGACTAGGGCATGATCATGTCACTATACTAGGTGATTCCCCGCGCATTGCCGTGGGATTTAAGAGAGATTTTTGATGCCACGCAAATGGTTCAGGTTTACAATGCAGATGGTAAGCAACTGCCCGGGTAGCAGCCCCATGGCCACATCGTGGAGGTGAGGACGACGCCGACGGCAGGACTTTCGCAGCTCCTGGTTGGAGGTCGTCCTATGGTAGTTTGACAACGAAAAAGCCTCGTTCGGTTGGCTGGTGGCCGATGGCCGGTGGCTTTGGTTTGTTCGAGAGAAGAGATCTGCTTGGCCGGTTACGGGCGGTTGCTTGGTGGCCGGTTTGTTCGAGAGAAAAGTACTTGTTGGTCGGTGGCCGATAAGCCAAGCGAACGAGGCGACATGGTCGTTTGATACAGCTATCCTAATTCACTCAGTTACAAAATTAACTGAATTGCACTCTTAATTTGGCATGTGTTTTTTCTCTGCACTTTACATCTTTCTCTGATCAAACTGAAATCGAGAACACATTACACCAAAGCTAAGGCAATCAACGTACATGTGCAAGTCTGCAAGGCAGGGGTAGCAGCATCGAACGACCATCCGAGAACGTCGCCGGCGACACGATCTTCGTGGCTCCGCGTTGTCCGACTTTTTTTTGTTTTTTCCCTTTTTTTTAAGAATCTCACAAATGCGTCCCTTCCGGAAAGATTTCAAAAAATGGACCCCGACCTCGGCGCCATGCACCGCGGCGCCGAGCTTACACGTCTCGGCGCCATGGATCACGACGCCGAGATGGTCCACTTCCCCGGCCCGCGTGTGCGAACGTGGCGTCCGACGTGGCCGGGGGGTCGGCGCCCGATCCACGGCGCGCGACCCTCGGCGCCCGATCCACGACGCCGAGGGGCCTTGGACCCGGGCCCCCCTCTTTCTCCCATCCCCGCGACCCCATTCGAATTGCCACCCGCCGCCGGCGCATTTGTGCCCGCCGCCGCCGCCGCCGCCCCCGCCACCGGCTCCGCCCCCACACCCGCGCCACCCGCCACCGGCTCCGGCCCCCGCACCGTCCCGCGCCGCGCCCCCGCGCCCCGCCGCCCCCGCCGCCGGCCCCGCGCGCCCGCGCGCGCGCGCGCCGCCGCGCCGCGCCGCGCGCGCGCCCGCGCGCCGCCGCCGCCCCCCCCGCCGCCCAGGAGCGCCGCCCCCGCCGGCTCCGCGCCGCCCCCGCCTCGGCCGCCGCCCCCGCCCGCGCCCGCGGGCCGGCCCGCTCGCTCCCCCGTCGGCCGCCCGAGCCGCCCCGCCCCCCGCCGTCGCTCCTTGGCGCCGGGGCGCGTCCCGCGGCCGGCGCGGGCTCCTCCCCGCGCCCGGCGCGGCGCGCGCCGGCCGGGGCGGCCTCCGCGGCGCGGCCCCGCCGTCCCTCTCCTCCGATAGCAAGGTAAACTCTAAAATCTTAATATTTCCATTTGTATTTAGTTATTTATCTTAGTTACATAATTCATAGACTTAGGAAATAGAAAAATTACTTAGCCATATAAGTTGTCTATATAGACATAGAGAGATACATTTGTAGAATTAGAGATATATGTATTTATAGACTTAGGGTAATTAGTCACGGACAAAAGAAATTTACTTCCAACTTACTTTTGTGAATTTTTGGTTGCAATTATAGATGGACAACCTAGTGACCATATATTATGGAGGTAGTGTGGAAAGAGACCGTTATGGAAATGTTGAGTTTCTTGAGATGCAATGTGTGCCCGTGCTATTCAATGATAGACCAAGTTTGAATGAGGTGATTTTCAAGGGCTCGTGAGGAGTTACATTGTCCTAGACGTGATGTTGACATTGTAGTGGAGGGTGTAATTCACTTAGGTGCTCCACCTAATAATCGAGGCGCATCATCCCAATTGGGTCCGAGAATCAATGGGATAATTATGTGAGATCGGCACCGAAGAGCCGAGCTTGCAATGTTTGGATGTGGTAGTGCGCCCATTGCTTAATGCTCACACCCAATCGCCACACACCGTCTCTCGTGTTGGTAATGAGATCGTGCGAAGTTTGGTTGATGCCGAATCGCACCAAAAGAGGTGAATATTTCTAAGACACCGGACATGATGGTGGGGCGCTCCGCCCGAAGAGATTCCTTTGATACGGAATTGTCCAAGTAAGTATTGGGAGCTCAAATTTCTTCGAATCTTAGGGTTTTCTCATCAATCATTTCTCTCATTGAGTATTTGTGTTTTGTGGTTTGCCATGTGTTGTAGGAAATGTTGCTTTGAAAAAGCACGTGCACCTCCCATTCCCCCAAGTGAGCATCTTGATGATGGAT
The DNA here is from genome assembly GCA_947561735.1 of Cenchrus americanus. NCBI lineage: Eukaryota > Viridiplantae > Streptophyta > Magnoliopsida > Poales > Poaceae > Cenchrus > Cenchrus americanus. The sequence goes on from OX387244.1 coordinate 13,350,007, forward strand.
TTCGCGCTTCGAATATTGTCGAAGTTGAACCTCAAGCTATGAATGCGAGGAGGCTCATGACATGGATGATGATGAGCCTTATTACATGAATAAGGAGGAGCCTTATGACATTGCTAGGGCCGGTGATTCCGATGATGACCGCCCGGCTCGGAGCTTACGAGAGTGATGTTGAGCTCATGAAGCGTGTTCTCCCCGGTGTTGACATTAGGGTACACGAATTTAGCAATCTTGAATTATCCGGTATGGCAATTGCGGAAGGACGGGATGCCGACCTTCCGGATGCTCCCGAGGCCGCTCACGGCATGGTTATTGAGAAAGGCCTAGTTTTCAATGACCTTCTTGCTTTGAAGAGGTGGTTGCGGCATTATGCGGTGATACGAAAGAGGCAATAGAAGGTCTTACATTCGTATGCGGAGCGGCGATACACGCTTGTGTGCGATAAGGAAGGCCGTAATTGGAGGGTTTGTGGAAGGAAACAAAAGCTCACCGGTAAGTGGAAGATCACAAAGGTTGTTGGCCCACACACATGTGTTGAACTTGAGCTTAGAAGAAGGCACCGCCGCTAACCTCCACACCGATTGCCAAGCGCATGTTGGAGATCTTGAAGGGACAACTCAATATGAAGGTGTCGACAATTATAAGCACGAGTTAAGGAGATTTATGATGGTTATCGATTACCTATGGTAAGGCTTGGAGGGCGAAGCGTGCGGCATGGAAAATGATTTATGGGGATTGGGAGACCGCGTATGATAGGTTGTCCGAAGTTTTGAATGCAATCAAAGCGGTTAATCCCGGCATGCATTATGAGTACATGGCAAATCCAAACAAGACTAAGTGTGGACGACAATTTTTCTTTCGTGCATTTTGGTGCTTCCCTTAGTGTGTCGAGGCATTTAAGTATTGTCGTCCCGTGTTTTCGATCGACGGCACATTTCTTACAGTGCAAGTAACTAGGCACACTGCTTATAGCCATATCATGTGATGCAAACAATATGTTGGTTCCTTTGGCTTTTGCTCTTGTTGAAAAGGAGAACAATGACAGCTGGGGGTGGTTCTTGAGGCTTGTCCGGATACATGTGGTTGGGCCCGGTAGGGAGGTGGGTGTCATATCCGATAGGCACGGGGGCATACTTAATGCGTGCGTGAGCGGATGGAGGGATATCCACCTATACACCATCGGTGGTGTACTCGCCACCTTGCGAGAATCTACTTCGAAAGGACGGTGTTAAGGATAATTTTGATCGCTTTATGATAGCATGCCGTCAACTTGAGGATAAGCACTTTCTTGAGATTTTGGAAAAAGTCAGAACATCATCAAATGCAGAAGGTAGACAAGTGGTTGCCGGATTGATGAAAGATGTGCACAAATGGACTAGGGCTCATGACAAGGGTGGTTGGAGGTACGAGTTTCAATGCAGCAACATGGCTGAGTCATTCAATAAATTGTTGTTGGGGATACGTGCTATGCCCGTGAATGCTATTGTAATCTTCAGCTTCTATAAGCTTAATGAGTTTTTCAATGATAGACATAAAGCCGCATTGGCGGAGCAGAGTGCTGGACATAGATGGGGTTGGAAGTCTAGAGACCATATCGAAAAAGCAGTAGAAAGAGCATACACACATGAAGTTACATGTTTCGATCATGAACGAGGTTCCTACGAGGTAGTACAAAGGGGTGGCACAACGTCATATGGTGAGGTCCGAGAGTCGAGGTGACATGTTGTGGTCATCGATGATTTTTCATGCACTTGTGGTGGACCAAGGCAATACCACTTTCCATGTTCTCATATGGTGGCAGCGTGCAACCATCGCAACTTTAGTTGGCAAAGCTTGATACCTCCTGAGTTTAGTGTTGAGAACCTAATTCGCACTTGGAGTCCTAGATTTGTGCCATTTCGTGATTCTGGAGAGTGGCCTCCATATGACGGTCCTAGGTACATTGCTGATGAAGATTATAAATGGCAGAAGCGCGGCTCAAGGAAGAGGTCGAGACACAAGATGGTCATGGATCAGGTTTCGGAAGATCTAGGCGGGGGAGAGCAACTTCTTTTCTTATCGACCCCGAGCTATATGAATGCGGGAAGTGTGGTAGATTGGGCCACAATTCACGCACTTGTCGTTGGCAAATTGCCCAGGTGCAATTACATTAAATTCACAAAGTTTTCTTTGCACAGCTCTACTTTGATGTTCGTTTCAAATTTTGTATTATTTTCATTCAGGTACTCATGTTCATTTCAAATTTTTTTGCAAGATGGCGCAGCCTCCATCCGCCGGATCGGTGTGTACGACCGGACCACCGAGGACGTCTAGTGGCGGAGGGGCGGTATGGGTCGCTTTTTTCAATTATTTTCTATTTACACATGTTGTATGTATGATGAAATTACTCCATTCTAATTTGTAACCGTTACACAGTCCCTCCCGTCCTTCGTCCTAGAACCCACCATGGGTTCTTGGAGATGCGATACGACGAGCGTTACACTCCCCTCCTTCGCGAGAGCAGCGCCCGGATGTGATCTCTTACTCGGTTCGACGTGGTTTGCCTAAGTTAAACCCGCCGGCTCTCACCGCACCGATTGATAGGTACATATTTATCACCGCATGTCACACTTCTTTAAATAACATTAATTCCTTTTCCATAACACTCGACTAACTCCACTTTCCCAATCTTGCGGATGGCGAGAGACACACACGTTTCATCTACCGTTTGGGGAGATGACGAGCACACTTGAGGATTGCCGTAAGATACTTGGCTTGTCGATTACCGAGATGGTCGTGGACAGGCCTTGTAGGTCCGATGGTTGGAGAGACCGAGTACGGGAGCCTTCCTTGGGCGCGACCTACCTCCCCGCCGAGGAAGGGTCTCGTACGAGTGGGGTGCAAATCACTTGGCTACGTCAAGCTTTCTGGACACTTCCCGGCAAATGCGGACTTGGAGACGGTTGTGTACTATTGCAGGGCATGGATTCTTCACCTGTTTGGTTGCATTCTCTTCCCCGACGCGATGGGTGATGCGGCCTCATGGATGTACATCCACTGCCTCACCGACTGGGATCAGGCTGGACAAGATAGTTGGGGCTCGCGGCGTTGGCTTTCCTCTACCGACGCTTGTTCGAGGCGTGTAGGCGCACTTCGACCACCGCCTCACTTGGTGGCCGCACGTACCTACCGCAGCTTTGGATGTGGTCTCGTGTCCCGGTTGGTCGTCCACAGGTTTTCCCTCGTCGCCCTTGGTTCCCCAATGTCGACCCTCGACGTCGGCCCACAGTTGCTTACTTCTGGGACCAAGTCAGTGTACCTCACGAAAGGAAACCTCGAGCGTATGTTGAGTACTCGAACGAGATGGATTCTCTCACCGCCAGCAAGGTACGTGATTTATTTTGAACTTGTTACCTTGCTTTGATGTTCATTTCAACTTGTTACATTTTTTTCCGTTAGTACTTAAAATTCCACTTTTTTGCGAGTTAATTGGGAGCCGCACGAGGGTCGCAAGGTACTTCCTTTGCGTTGAGCACTATGTGTGTCATGGACGAGGACATGTACGGATGATTTGCCCTCTCGATATGTTTCTATGCCGTGGAGTACCACTTGCCCCATAGAGTTGCACGGCAATTTGGTATGCGACGGCTTTGGCCGTCCAACCGTATCTACTTCGGCCGAGTTGCACAAGTAAGATTGTCTTTCCTAGTTCTCTTACCAAACATTTGCGTTAAAGATATCTAACCGGCCTTATGAAATGAAATGCGGGGTGGATCGTCGAGGAAGAAGAAGGTTTTTGATTGGGCCGAGGAACACAAGAGTTATGTTGCCGAATGGGACTTGCGGGGTGATAATCTCGATGATAATGAGGAGCCACACACAAACAGAGAGTACGACAAGGTACCAAGTTTGGTACCGGTAGGCTACTAGATGCAAAGTTGAAGACACAGTGGACGCATGAAGATTATGCCGACATAGAGTCTACCGACGACGAAGCAACGACATACGACGAAGCTACTCGTGTTGGAACCCAAGTCGAGATAGCACCGATATTGGATCGAGTGGCAATTTCGCACATTTTACTTCTTTAGCTCCGTACCCGTAGAGGCCTTTAGTTTCTAATGTCGAGTTGTTTTCTTTGTGCAGGGCAACACCCTCGGACGCTCGTAGATGACATTGAGGCCTTCGCCTTGACGAGCTAGCGACCGCAGGACCCGTTCCTTCCTACAAGTAAGCTTGTTGTACACATCTTCGGTACTCGTGGTAATCGTTATCAACTAACTTGGATTTTGGGTTTACGAGAGGTTGAAAAAGCGTCTACGGCTTGCGGTGGTCGTTGCGGTTGTAGGTCTGTCACGATGGATGACGTTCACGAGCCATCGACAGTACAGGCTCCGGAGGACACGACACGCCGTTGCGAGTGTTGCCGACGACATTCGCCAGGACGAGATTGGACCATCTCAGCTACATGATGCCCCTTCGACTCAAGCTTCACCACGTCGATTGATCCACCCTCCAAACAGATACACTCCAGGCACCGATGCTCTAGGGAAGGGCAAGGGTAAGACTAAGAGGAGGACTTGAGTTGACGCTCGTTGTATTGCATGTATCATGGATTGTACTATGGACTCGTTTTATGTATTGTACTATGGATTGAATTGTATTATGGATTGTGGTATGGACTGGATCGTATTATGTATTGTGGTATGGACTATATTATGGAGGAATGTGTGTTGCTAAATTTGGTTGTGTATGGTGACTATATTCATAATTATCTCGTCATGCTATGTATGAAAATACAGGGGGAGATGCTTGCCAAAATTTTCTCATACAACAAACGAAATTGCAAGTTTCACAACTTAACGCATGAGACTTACATTAAACAACCGGACATTATTGCAATGGCATGTACGACGCTTCTACTACCCTAACCATGTGCCTTACCTAGTCATAACATGCCTTAGGGAATTTAGAAATTTGATTACAACATTCCTAATTAATCTAGTTGTACGAGAACCGCCCCGACAACATAGAGCCTCGGAGTGTTGGGACCGCATATAGTAGTACCTAGGCCGGGGGTGGAGGTGGAGGTGAAGGTGGAGGGGACCAATCTTTAGTTGGTGAGTTGATCTTGTTGTGGCATTCACAAGTGCGGGTGGAACATTTGCAACACCGATCGTCTCTGCGCGTAGACGATGGATCCGGAGAAGCCGGTGCCTCCGACACTCCCGCTTCAAGTTGTAGATGATGACGTCCTCCAAGTAGTCGATGTACCGTTGATAGGGATCAATAGGCCGGTGGATCCACCCATTGCGAGAAGCCGCAATTCTCCGGTTGGGTGGAGTACGCAAAAGGTAAGAAAACATTAGCGAACCAAAGAAACATGATGAACAAATTTGTCTACATTGCTTACCCACGCATATGGACGGTGCCGGAAGCGGCGATCGAGTTGTTCCATCCCTCGTAGACTTGCACCACGCATAACTCACCGTGTGAACACCTAGGCCACAACACGGATTACTTGGGTGCGTAACTTCTAACTTCACGCATGGAAGTGAAGTCACTCTTTCCTTTTAGTGGAAAATTGGCTACGAAATCGGAGATTGTTGTTGCCACAACTCGGACCGAAACCGTTTTCATCCCCACTCCCGGAAGTCATTGTTGAATGATGTGAGAAGGAAATGAGTGAAGGGTGGTACATATAGGTCGAAGTAGAATTTTGCCTCGGGTGGTGGGCCATTCGATCCGTGGGAAGGGAAACACGGCGGTGACTCAATGAAAACACACCCTACTACTAGGGCACCGTTGCGGTGAAAACACACTCTACTACTAGGGTATTGCTGCGTTGTGGGCCGGCCGATCCGTGGGAGGGGAACGCGTCGGTGACTCAAAGGAAACACGAGCAAGTATCTATATTGCAGCAATCTAACAAAGCACAAAAGACGCGAGAAAACACACTCTAATACGGTTCGATTAAAATTCTAAAGGTTACATAACATGATCTAGAATTATTTGATACACTCGGACTCCGAATTAATAATACTCTAGGTCTACCGAGTACAACGGGGGTATTTCCCCTTCCCCGATGGCATCCGGCCCACCTGCCTTGGCCCGACGAGCCCTCTCCATCTTCCTCTCTCTATCGGTTTCACGAGCCTAGGCCGCTTCACGTTCTCTCATCGCCCGATGATGGCACATTTCCTTCTCGCTCCTCCTTCTTTTTCTCCTCTCTATTTTCGCACTCAACCATGCGTAACCACCTCTCCCTTGCATCACGGGCTTCTCCCTCGACGTAGCTCTTGTCGAAGTCGGACCGCTCGCATCTAGCCACCGCATGAAATCACAAAGAGGAGGTGGGTTCTTTTTCCAAAGACATGTCGGCAAATATTAAATCATAAATTACCAATGAATAATTGAGAAATGAACGTAAGTCTTTACTTTTGCTCTAAGGTTGCGGTCGAATGGCCGGATCGCATCGTGCGCATAGTTTGCGCACATGAAGAACCTCATCCCGTACGCGTACCCCGTAACCTTGCACCTAACAACCTTGCAACCGTCACCGCGAAGCACATAGGAGTGTGGATCCCGTTTGGCACCTCTACATTGACCTTCGTTTTGGTGAGGAGTTCTAAGTCCAACTCGGGACTCGAGGTAGCCATTGCACCGCAAAACAAGATGATAATTAATTCTAAAACAAAAAAATAAGTTTCGATTTTAGTTAGTTTCGATTTTAGTTTTACATTTTAGTTAATCACTTTAGTTTTACATTTTTCAAATATAAACTACACAAATTTTCACTCTTAATAATCTTAGTGAACATACTTTTTCAAATTTCAAGGTGATGTTTCAAATTTCAAGATGATATTTCAAATTTTAATGTGTTGATTCAAATATTTCAACAATTTACATTGCCAATAAGTTTCATACAAGTCATATTTCAACAAATCACATTGCCAACAAAAGAAATAATACAACTCATACCAAACTTATATTTCTTCAAACCCTAACTAACAAAGTGAATGTATATGACCTAATACAACTTATAAACAACAAATCAATGAGTTAAAATTGAGGAGGAATGAGTAAATACCTGCCTTATCACCATCTATGGATCAAATCGAAGTTTTTATGGTCAAATCTTAGGAATCGAAATGTGGAGACGTAGGAGGGGAGGAACAAGAGGTAGAGATAAACCGAGGAAGGTTCGGGCCGGGAAGGGGACGGGCTATGAAGGCCCCTTGGCGCCGAGGGTCGGCGCCACGGATCGGGCGCCAAGGGTCGGCGCCGTGGATCGGGGCGCCGACCCCCCGGCCACGTCGGACGTCACGTTCGCACACGCGGGCCGGGGGTTGGACCATCTCGGCGCCGTGATCCATGGCGCCGAGACGTGTAAGCTCGGCGCCGCGGTCCATGGCGCCGAGGTCGGGGTACATTTTTTGAAATCTTTCCGGAAGGGGTGCATTTGGGAGATTTTTTTTAAAAAAGGGAAAAAAACAAAAAAAGTCGGCCGCGTTGTTGCCCTCGACACACAGCGTGAGCAGAGCAAGATGTCGTAGGCAAGCACGGGTGGCAAGGGTGTTGAGGAGGGCGAACATGGTCAGCGAGGCGGCCTGCCTCGACGGCGACCTCCGGGCGGCGAGGAGCCGTGAGCGTCGCCGAGGATGAAAAAGCAGGAATAGTAATGGGCCACGTTGTTGGGACAAGTGGGCAACCGGCTGGCTGGTCCTTTTTATCCGGCCGGAGAGTGCATGCGGTACGTGATGACTGATGAGTGAAGAGGCATACCTAGATGCTGGCGCTTGAGTTGTCGTGCGTTGCTGAGTAAAGAAGAGGCACTTAGGCCGGTCTCGGTGGAAGGGGTCATGGACACGGTACCAAGTTTGCCACGTCGGCTTTTCGGTATGATGACCCCGTCACTCTCAATGCACGGGGTCATGGGCACGATTTCATAGATAGAATCCGGCATTTAACCTCTCACAAGGTTCTTGGTAAGCGTGATGACCTTGGGTCATCACCATGACCCTCTCATCACCTCTCACCTCATTAATTTGATGCCATGTCATCAAACAAGCTTATGTGACAGTGTATTTACTATCCATGACCCTTCCATTGAGACTAGCCTTAGGCCGGTCTCCATAGGGTTTCATGAGTGTTTCATGCACATTAAATACGGCGCCACATCGGCAAAATTTCACTTTTTACATGAAACCCTTAGGAGAGAGAAGGAAAGAGTTTCACCATGGTGAAACATTTGGGCACGAGTTCACATGCGTTGGAAACCGTGTGAAACCCCCATTGAGACACAAATAGAGTTTCACCATGCAACTATGCAATTAAACCATACAATGAGAGAGAGGTTGTGGGACCCTTGAGCCTATGAAACTGTGTAATGAAACTATGCATTGAGGGAGACATCTATTTCATACCAAAGTTTCACATCTTGAAAACCGGGGCGGTGAAACTCTCCATTGAGACCGGCCTTAATAAGCTACCATGCGTTGCTGAGTAAAGAAGATACACCAAGCCGGAAACTTTTGATATGCTTGCTGACGTGGATCGCTGAGGATGGAGAGAATTCCTTTAGTGGGGAGCACAGACTAAGTTTTGATATGCTTGCTGACGTGGATCGCTTCCTTTAGTGGGGAGCACAGACTAAGTTTTGATATGCTTGCTGACGTGGATCGCTGAGGATGGAGAGAATTCCTCCAGTGAGGAGCACAAACTAAGTTTTGTATGATGAGACCTGAACTATCCAACACGAGGAGGGGGTGCCTCGGAAACACCAGTGGGTGCTGTTGGAGGGAAAGAAGCTCATTGTTATAGACTTGCAGTATCATGCTCAAGAGTCGTCTTGCATTCAGGTTATGGACAGCAGTGTTGTTGAGGGAAGTAATTTTGTATAGCGGAAACTCCACGTATAACCAGTAGTCGCTTGCATCAGGTTATTGAGTTTCGGATTAGTATAGTCGCTACACGCCTACACATCCTCGGATTGCGTGCATGTTGACCTCCCAATCCCTCCGCTGTGCTTCCAAAGGTTCGCGAGTGGCGAACGAGCGCACTTGACGAGCGCCGCGCACAATTCTCATCTCGAGCCCGACTTTTTTGTTTTTTGGCCCTTTTTGCGAAAGAATCTCACGGATGCGCCCCTCCCGGAAAGATTTCAAAAAATGGACCCTCGGCTCGGCGCCATGGACGGCCGGCGCCGAGGTTAGACGAATCGGCGCCACGGATCACGGCGCCTAGGTGGGAGGCCGCGCCGCCCTCGTGGCACGACGTGGCGGCGGACGTGGCGCCAAGCTCGGCGCCCCGATCCGTGGCGCCGAGGGTCGGCGCCCCCGATCCGTGGCACCTACCCTCGGCGCCCGATCCGTGGCGCCTACCCTCGGCGCCCGATCCGTGGCGCCGAGGGGCCTTCATAGCCCGTCCCCCTCGCGGCCGAACCTTCCTCGGTTTTCTCTACCTCCTCTTCCTCCCCTTCTTCGTCTCCACATTTCGATTCCTAAGATTTGACCATAAAAACTTCGATTTGATCCGTAGATTGTGACAAGGCAAGTATTTCCTCATTCCTCCTCAATTTTAACTCATTGATTTGTTGTTTATAAGTTGTATTAGGTCATACACATTCACTTTGTTAGTTAGGGTTTGAAGAAATATAAGTTTGCTATGAGTTGTATTATTTCTTTTGTTGGCATTGTGATTTGCTGAAATATGAGTTGTATGAAACTTATTGGCAATGTAAATTGTTGAAATATTTGAATCAACACATTAAAATTTGAAATATCATCTTGAAATTTGAAACATCACCTTGAAATTTGAAAAAGTATGTTCACTAAGATTGTTAAGAGTGAAAAATTGTGTAGTTTATATTTGGAAAATGTAAAACTAAAGTGATTAACTAAAATGTAAAACTAAAATCAGAAACTAACTAAAATCGAAACTTTTTTTAGAATTAATTATCATCTTGTTTTGCGGTTGCAATGGCTACCTCGGTCTCGAGTTGGACTTAGAACTCCTCACCAAAACGAAGGTCAATGTAGAGGTGCCAAACGGGATCCACACTCCTATGTGCTTCGCGGTGACGAGTTGCAAGGTTGTTAGGTGCAAGGTTACGGGGTACGCGTACGGGATGAGGTTCTTCATGTGCGCAAACTATGCGCACGATCCGATCCGGCCATTCGACCGCAACCTTAGAGCAAAAGTAAAGACTTACGTTCATTTCTCAATTATTCATTGGTAATTTATGATTTAATATTTGCTGACATGTCTTTGGAAAAAGACCCCACCTCCTCTTTGTGATTTCATGCAGTGGCTAGATACTGAGCAGTCCGACTTCGACAAGAGCTACGTCGATGGAGAAGCCCGTGATGCAAGGGAGAGGTGGTTACGCATGGTTGAGTGCGAAAATAGAGAGGAGAAAAAGAAGGAGGAGCGAGAAGGAAATGCGCCGGCGTCGGAGATGAGAGAACGTGAAGCGGCCCAGGCTCGTGAAACCGATAGAGAGAGGAAGAGGGAGAGGGCTCGTCGGGCCAAGGCGGTGGGCCGGATGCCATCGGGGAAGGGGAAATACCCCCGTTGTACTCGGTAGACCTAGAGTATTATTAATTCGGAGTCCCGGTGTATCAAATAATTCTAGATTGCATGTTATGTAACCTTTAGACTTTTAATCGAACTCGTATTAGAGTGTGTTTTCTCGCGTCTTTTGTGCTTCGTTAGATTGCTGCAATATAGATACTTGCCCGTGTTTCCTTTCGATCACCGACGCGTTCCCCTCCCACGGATCGACCGGCCCACAACGCAGCAATACCCTAGTAGTAGAGTGTGTTTTCACCGCAACGTGCCTTAGTAGTAGGGTGTGTTTTCACCGAGTCACCGTTGTGTTTCCCTTCCCACGGATCGAATGGCCCACCATTCTACTTCGACCTATATGAACCACCCTTCACTCATTTGCTTCTCACATCATTCAACAATGACTTCCAGGAGTGGGGATGAAAACGATTTCGGTCCTGAGTTGTGGCAACAGCAATCTCCAGATTTTGTAGCCAATTTTCCACTAAAAGGAAAGAGTGACTTCACTTCCATGCGTGAAGTTAGAAGTTACGCACCCAAGCAATCTGTGTTGTGGCCTAGGTGTTCACACGGTGAGTTATGCGTGATGCAAGTCTACGAGGGATGGAACAACTCTGGTCGCCGCTTCTGGCACTGTCCATATGCGTGGGTAAGCAATGTAGACAAATTTGTTCATCATGTTTCTTTGGTTCGCTAATGTTTTCTTACCTTTTGCAGTACTCCACCCGGCCCGAGAATTGCGGCTTCTCGCAATGGGTGGATCCACCGGCTATTGATCCCTATCAACGACATCGACTACTTGGAGGACGTCGTCATCTACAACTTGAAGCGGGAGGCGTCGGAGGCACGGCTTCTCCGGATCCATCGTCTACCGCGAGGAGACGATCGGTGTTGCAAATGTTCCACCCGCACTTGTGAATGCCACAACAAGATCAACTCACCAACTAAAGATTGGTCCCCTCCACCTTCACCTCCACCGCCACCCCCCACTGGGTACTACTATATGCGGTCCCAACACTCCGGAGGCTATATGTTGTCGGGGCGGTTCTCGTACAACTAGATTAATTAGGAATGTTGTAATCAAATTTCTAAATTCCCTAAGGCATGTTATGACTAGGTAAGGCACATGGTTAGGGTAGTAGAAGCGTCGTACATGCCATTGCAATAGGGTAGTCTCATGCGTTAAGTTGTGAAACTTGCAATTTCGTTTGTTGTATGAGAAAATTTTGGCAGCATCTCCCCTGTATTTTCATACATAGCATGACAGATAATTATGAATATAGTCATCCATACACAACCAAATTTAGCAACACACATTCCTCCATAATATAGTCCATACCACAATACATAATACAGTCCAGTCCATACCACAATCCATAATACAATTCTATCCATAGTACAATACATAAAACAATCCATAGTACAATACGTAGCCAAGTGATTTGCACCCCACTCGTACGAGACCCTTCCTCAGCAGGAGGTAGGTCGCGCCCAAGGAAGGCCTGTACTCGGTCTCTCCAACCATCGGACCTACAAGGCCCTGTCACAGCCATCCCGGTAATCGGCAAGCCAAGTATCTTCTGGCAATCCTCAAGTGTAACTGTCATCTCCCCAAACGGTAGATGAAACGTGTGTGTCTCAGGTCGCCATCTGCAAGATTGGGAAAGTAGAGTTAGTCAGAGTGTTATGGAAAAGGAATTAATGTTATTTAAAGAAGTGTGACATGCAGTGATAAATATGTACCTATCAATCAGTGCAGTGAGAGCCGGCGGGTTTAACTTAGGCAAACCACGTCGAACCGAGTAAGAGATCACATCCAGGCCTGCTCTCTGAAGGAGGGGAGTGTAACGCTCGTCGTACTGCATCTCCAAGAACCCATGGTGGGTTCTAGGACGAAGGACGGGAGGGACCTGTGTAACAGTTACAAATTAGAATGGAGTAATTTCATCATACGTACAACATGTGGAAATAGAAACTAATTGAAAAAAACGACCCATACCTGCCCCTCCGCCACTAGACGTCCTCGGTGGTGCTGGTCGTACACCTGATCCAGCAGATGGAACTGCGCCATCCTGCAAAAAAATTGAAATGAACATGAGTACCTGAATGAAAATAATACAAAATTTGAAACGAACATCAAAGTAGAGCTGTGCAAAGAAAACTTTGTGAATTTAATGTAATTGCACCTGGGCAATTTGCCAACGACAAGTGCGTGAATTGTGGCCCAATCTACCACACTTCCCGCATTCATATAGCTCGGGGTCAGTAAGAAAAGGAGTTGCTCTCCCCCGCCTAGATCTTCCAGAAACCTGATCCATGACCATCTTGTGTCTCGACCTCTTCCTTGAGCCGCGCTTCTGCCATTTATAATCTTCATCAGCAATGTACCTAGGACCGTCATATGGAGGCCACTCTCCAGAATCACGAATTGGCACAAATCTAGGACTCCAAGTACGAATTAGGTTCTCAACACTAAACTCAGGAGGTATCAAGCTCTGCCAACTAAAGTTGCGATGGTTGCACGCTGCCACCATATGAGAACATGGAAAGTGGTATTGCCTTGGTCCACCACAAGTGCATGAAAAATCCTCGATGACCACAACATGTCGCCTCGACTCTCGGACCTCACCATCTGACGTTGTGCCACCCCTTTGTACTACCTCGTAGGAACCTCGTTCATGATCGAAACATGTAACTTCATGTGTGTTTGCTCTTTCTCTTGCTTTTTCGATATGGTCTCTAGACTTCCAACCCCATCTATGTCCGGCCTCTGCTCCTGCCGGTGCGGCTTTATGTCTAGCATTGAAAAACTCATTAAGCTTGTAGAAGCTGAAGATTACAATAGCATTCACGGGCATAGCACGTATCCCCAACAACAACTTATTGAATGACTCAGCCATGTTGCTGCATTGAAACTCGTACCTCCAACCACCCTTATCATGAGCCCTAGTCCATTTGTGCACATCTTTCATCAATCCGGACAACCACTGTCTACCTTCTGCATTTGATGCTGTTCTGACTTTTTCCAAAATCTCAAGAAAGTGCTTATCCTCAAGTTGCCGGCATGCTATCATAAAGCGATCAAAATTATCCTTAACACCATCCTTTCGAAGTAGATTCTCTGCAAGGTGGCGATTACACCACCGATGGTGTATAGGTGGATATCCCTCCATCTGCTCACGCACAGCATTAAGTATGCCCCCGTGCCTATCAGATATGACACCCACCTCCCTACCAGGCCCAACCACATGTATCCGGACAAGCCTCAAGAACCACCCCCCTGTCATTGCTCTCCTTTTCAACAAGAGCAAAAGCCAAAGGAACCAACATATTGTTTGCATCACATGATATGGCTATAAGCGATGTGCCTAGGTACTTGCACGTAAGAAATGTGCCGTCAATCGAAAACACTTGGACGACAATACTTAAATGCCTCGACACACCGAGGGAAGCACCAAAATGCACGAAAGAAAATTTGTCTTCCACCCTTAGTCTTGTTTGGATTTGCCATGTACTCATAATGCATGCCGGGATTAACCGCTTTGATTGCATTCAAAACTTCGAGCAACCTCTCATACGTGGTCTCCCAATCCCCATAAATCATTTTCCATGCCGCCCCTTCGCCCTCCAAGCCTTACCATAGGTAATCGATAACCATCATAAATGCTTAACCGTGCTAATAATTGTCGACACCTTCATATTGGGTTGTCCCTTCAAGATCTCCAACATGCGCTTGGCAATCGGTGTGGAGGTTAGCGGCGGTGCCTTCTTCTAAGCTCAAGTTCAACACATGTGTGTGGGCCAACAACCTTTGTGATCTTCCACTTACCGGTGTGCTTTTGCTTCCTTCCACAAACCCTCCAATTACAACCTTCCTTGTCGCACACAACGTGTATCGCCGCTCCGCATACGAATGTAAGACCTTGTATGGCCTCTTTCGTATCACCGCATAATGCCGCAACCACCTCTTCAAAGCGGGAAGGTCATTGAAAACTATGCCTTTCTCAATAACCATGCCGTGGGCGGCCTCGGGAGCATCTAGAAGGTCGGCATCCCGCCCTTCGCAATTGCCATACCAGATAATTCAAGATTGCTAAATTCGTGTACCCTAATGTCAACACCAGGGAGAACACGCCTCATGAGCTCAACATCACTCTCTGTAAGCTCCTGAACTGGGCGGTCATCATCTGAATCACTGGCCATAGCAATGTCATAAGGCTCCTCCTCATTCATGTAATAAGGCTCATCATCATCCATGTCATGAGCCTCCTCTGCATTCATAGCTTGAGGTTCAACTTCGACACTATTCGAAGCGCGAAATCCATCATCAAGATACTCACTTGGGGGAATGGGAGGTGCACGTGCTTTTTCAGCAACATTTCCTACAACACATGGCAAACCACAAAATATAAATACTCAATGAGAGTAATGATTGGTGGGAAAACCCTAAGATTCGAAGAAATTTGAGCTCCCAATACTTACTTGGATAGTTACGTGTCAAAGGAATCTCTTCGGGCGGAAGCGACCCCACCATCATGACCGGTGCCTTAGAAATATTCACCTCTTTTGGTGCTGATTCAGCATCAACCAAACTTCGCACAATCTCATTACCAACACGAGAGACGGTGCGTGGCGGTTTGGTGTGAGCATTAAGCAATGGGCGCACTACCACATCCAAACATTGCAACCGGCTCTTCGGTCCGATCTCACATAATTATCCCATTGATTCTCAGACCCAATTGGGATGAGGCGCCTCAGATTATTAGGTGGAGCACCTAAGTGAATTACACCCTCCACTACAATGTCAACATCACGTCTAGGACAATGTAACTCCTCACGAGCCCTTGAAATCACCTCATTCAAACTTGGTCTATCATCGAATAGCACGGGCACACATTGCATCTCAAGAAACTCAACATTTCCATAACGGTCTCTTTCCACACTACCTCCATGATATATGGTCACTAGGTTGTCCATCTATAATTGCAACCAAAAATTCACAAAAGTAAGTTGGAAGTAAATTTCTTTTGTCCGTGACTAATTTCCCTAAGTCTATAAATACATATGTGTATCTCTAAGTCTATAAATACATATGTATATCTCTATGTCTCTAATTCTACAAATGTATATCTCTATGTCTATATAGACAAGTTATATGTCTAAGTAATTTTTCTATTTCCTAAGTCTATGAATTATGTAACTAGGTTAAATATCTAAATACAAATGGAAATATTAAGATTTTAGTGTTTACCTTGCTATTGGAGGAGAGGGACGGCGAGAACCGCGCCGCGAGAGGCCGCCGGCCGGCCCCCGCCCCGCATAGGCGCCGCGCCGGGCGCGGGAGGAGCCCGCGCCGGGCGCGGGACGCGCCCCGCCGCCGCGGGAGCGGGGGCGGGGGCGGGGCGGCTCGGGCGGCCGGGCGGGGCCGGCGGGCGGGGCGGGGGCGGCTCCGGCGGACGCGGGCGCGGCGGCCGCTGCGGGCGCGGCGGCGGCTGCGGGGGAGCGCGCGCGGGGGCGGGAGGCGGCGGGCGGGGCGGCGGGCGGGCGGCGGGGCGGGCGGCTCCGGCGGACGCGCGGGGCGGCGGCGGCTGCGGGGGGCGGCGGAGGGGCGGCCGGCGGCGGGCGGCGCGAGGGAGGCGGGGGCACGGGGGGGCGGACGAAGGCGTTTCGAATGAGAACGGCCGGGATGGGAGAAAGGGGTGGGCCCGGGTGGACGGACGCTCGGCGCCACGGATCGGGCGCGGGCGGCCAGGTCGGCGCGTGGATCGGACGAGCGCGAGCTCGGCGCCACGGATCGAGCGCCGAGCTCGCCGCCACGTCCGCCGCCACGTCGTGCCACGGCCGGCGGCGCGGAGACTCCCACCTAGGCGCCAAGATCCACGGCGCGCGAGACGTGTTACCTCGGAGCGCGAGGCACGGCGGCCGAGCAGGGGTCCATTTTCGAATTCTTTCCGGCGGGGGGGTCCAATGCGAGATTCTTTCGCAAAAAGGGCCAAAAAAAAAAAAAGTCGGTCTCAGAGCCGGAGTGATCTCATTTGGCGCCGTTACTGTCGCCGGCCCTTCCCTTCTTGCACCTCGTTCGAGGAGGATACTGTACCGGATAGCAACTGCCGCTGCAAGCAGACGAGCGATGAAAAGGCGGCCTCTGTCTGCCCGCCAAGTAACCCCCGCGCCCACAGGCCACAGGGGAAGAAAAGGCAGAGCACGGAGCGCCCCGCCGCGTGGAGATGCTTCTAGCGGCCGTCCAGGTGTGGACTCCGCATGAGATGACAACTCACGCGTATTAAATTCGCCCGCTGCGACGCCGGGGATCTCCTGCGTCCCCTCCCCTCTCTGTGCCGGCGAGCCACCGCGCACCAGCAAACCTGCGTGCCCCGCCCCCGGCCCCCCGCTACGCTACAAGCGCAAGCCACAAACGCGGCCGGGAGACAGGACCCGCAGGGGATCCTTCGTCTTATCTCCTCGCTATTTCCTCTGACACGGCACCCTCCGGCCTATAAACAATCCGGCGGGCCGGTCTGCCGGCCGGCGCGACCTGGTGCGGCCGAATCGGCCGCCGAAGCGACGGTGCAAGCCCATGCCGTGCCGGTATGCCTGTGATTACTACCGCACCAGCGAGTTGATTTAGCGTGTGACCACGGCTATAAACTCCCGCGCGTCCCGTCGCGCGCGCACTAATCATGAGCCACACGCTGGTCGGGCTTCCGTGATCAGGCCACCAAACCTCTGACTTCCCCTTGGAGCCAAGCCGGGAGCGCACGGCACGACACCAGAGTCACCCCACACGTTTCGAGCGCCATCCCTCCCTCCCAGTCCCAGGCTTCTCCCCTCGCCTCCCACCTCGCTCGCATTTCGAGTTCCAGCCAGCCAGCCAACCAACCACCGGGTCCGTCTCCCGAAGCCTCTCTCCCTCTCCGAGAGCAGAGCTGCCGAGAGAGAGAGAGAAATAGCCCGACGGAAACGACAAGGGGGCGGCGAGGGCGGGGACGGGGAGGCCCTGGGCGCGGGTGTGGCAGGGGTGGCAGGCGCATGGCGTCGTCGAGGGTGATGCCGTCGTCCTCGCCGTCGCACACGGCGTCGGATCTCGCGCGCTTCGCGCAGGCCGCCAGCAGGCCGGGCGGCGCCGGCGGAAGCGGGCTGGGCTCCATGAACGTCGAGGAGCTCCTCCGCGGAATCTACGGCGACATGCCCACCCCGCCGCCGCCGCCCGCGGCGGGAGCCGACCGCCCGATGCCGGCGGCGCCGTCGCCGGCGCCGGGGATCGCCTCGCGGAAGACGGCGGAGGAGGTGTGGAAGGAGATCACTACCGGGGGTGGCGGCAGTGGGGGTGCTGCAGCGGCTCCCGTGCCTCAGGCCGTCGTCCCCGCTGGCGCCGCCGCCGGCCCGGAGATGACGCTCGAGGACTTCCTGGCGAGGGAGGGCGCGGTCAAGGATGACGAGGCTAGGATTTCGGGCCCCTCGGCGCCGCCCGAGGGGCAGGTGGTCATGGGGTTCCTGGCCGGAGCGGAGGGCGTTGGCGTGGCTGGCGCCGGAGCCGGGAGGGGAAGGAAGCGGCAGTTGATGGATCCAGTGGATCGCGCTGCGATGCAGCGACAGAAACGGATGATCAAAAACCGCGAGTCTGCTGCCAGGTCACGGGAGAGGAAGCAGGTACAAGTGTTGCATTTCAACACAACTAACCTGTATCTTGCAAATTTGAGTGCAAAACTTGACGTTTTCTCACTTGCTGCTGTCTGCTGAAGGCATATATCGCCGAGCTAGAATCTCTAGTCTCACAGCTCGAGGAGGAGAATGCCGAGCTGTTGCGAGAACAGGTACTCCCTTCTGACTCCTGCAGGACCCCGAGAATCCGTACTGGTTATGGGATTGTATTACTGGGATTTTTTTAGTAGGTATCCACCACTAGATGAGTTCAAACTTCAAACATACCGATACTAGTGCCATTGGCGCGACACTTGGCGCTGGACTCTCTGTCCAAAATGCATCATAGTGGCACTTATTTTCAGAAGGACCGTATAGTACCAAAAGGAGCTTGTAATACAAAATCTTGAAAAAACTATGTAAAGCGCACTTTCGCCCCAATGCATGTAGATGTAGCATTATAGTTAATGAGCTCTATTTAACCACAATGTAACTGGGTTGAAATTTGAAAACCTCTTTCCATTAGGCTTATGTTTTCCCCTTAAGGCCTCATTCGTTTCCACGGGATCAATTCCGATCGGAATGGATAAATACAACAAGAAAATCATGATAGTTACTATAAGCGATTCGGATTTATTCCGGGTCGAAAATTAATTTGCTCATAATAGGTACACCAAAAGGCTCGGAATCAATCCACTAGTCAAGAGGTGTGGAACCAATCCGGCTCTACGGTCTCTTGTTCTACCTTTCATGATTGTTAAATTAATTTTTGATCCGGAATAAATCCGAATCCATATCACAATTTTCTTCATACATTTATTATTCCGGCCGGATTGAATCCCACGGAAGCGAACAAGCCCTAATCGAGTTCATTTCCTTGCTATGCTTAACATGAATGCTACATGAAACCATTCTTTCAGATACCAGTGCTTGAATGTTCATTTGTATGCAAACCTACCATCTAAGTGTCATTATAATTCTGTTTCCCGTGATAACCTTCTGCTATTCATGTATTTCAGGAGGAGCGGCACCTGAAGCGGCTTAAAGAGGTATCTTTAAGATGTTGCTTTTTAATTTATTAATTATTATCCCAATAAAATGCGTATGGAGAACATATATTTCTTTGTTTCAGTTTATATGGCTTGTTAAATTCAAAGATTTTTTTTGGTTGGTTAGCGTTTGAAGGTATCACTTCAGAAAACAAAGCAATTTTTTCACCTCACTTTATCACTCTTTGTTTCAGAACATACGTTAAGGACCATAACTGTTGTTGTCAAATACTGTTCATGCTTGAAATAAGCATCTTTCTATGATTTCTCGAATCTGGAAAGTTTGGTATCCTTTACTGATTTGACACTCCAATGAGCTAACGTGCCTAAGGTTCCTTGGTTGCCGGCCAAAGTGGTTTGGCAGTAGATAACATGTGATGCTGATAGCTTGCAATTGCATTAGAGCAACACATGACAAGTGTGAGATTGTCCTTTTCATCTTTCACTTTCTCTTGGAGCCATTTGCCTCAAGATGGTGAAAGTGCATACACCTATGTTTAAAAAGGCTGGAGGCCTGCAGTCCTGACTCTTGATACTTCCTGGCAGCAGCCCTGTTTGGCCATTTGTCAAAGTTGAGGCTGAGTATAATTAAATATCGTGTAGTTTTGTCACTATCAATAGGAGTTGGGACGGCAATGGGTTCTCAACATGGTTTGTGCAAATGGTCAAATATGAAAGAAGTGTATTGTTTCACCTCTATTTAGGGTTGTGGGGTATAATTACCCAATTGGTTTAATAGCTTATATTGGACTCTGGATCCACTGCCTGAGCAATATTCATTTACTTTCTTGGGGTGTTGTTTCATGTGTTCTCTAAAAAACTCTTTTGGAACGCCAAGTGTCGCACTAATGACACTAGTATCAGTATGTTTAAAAGACTGATTGGCTCAAGAAATAACATTGGGTGTTGTTTATGCAGCTTTTGGAACGAGTGACGCCACTAATTGTGAGGAAAAAGCCATCACAAGATCTTAGAAGAACGAACTCTATGCAGTGGTAGTCATGAGCCATTGCCATCTCCCCTACAGTTATAACATAGCATTTAATCTTGTATGTTAATTTTCTATTCTATCTGCAGCGACTTAGTTGTAGTACCTTAGAAAATAGCATGGGCAGTTAGTCGACACAAAGATTATATGAAATCATATCATTTAGAGTGTTTATGAGCAAGGGAGCTCTTTCTGTTTCGTCCAAGGTCTGTTCTGCATGATTCATTTCCGTACTTGTCCATGTGGCTGTTAGGTTCAAGGAAGAAAATAGTGTCCGTAAAAAAATAGAAATAAAGCAAAATACTACAATTATCTGATCCTTAATTTAGTGTATTAGCCCACTATGAAGTGTGGTCATACAAGCAGAAACTATTATAACACATGTTTTGGGGGTGCGTCATGTAGATCAAAAGATCACACTGGACAAGCCTAACCGGTTATAATCTACAGATTACAAGTTTTTATTGAAGCACAATGCGAACAATGTTATAAAATGAATTATAAAGACACCCGTGTAAATCAGACTGCATGTTAGTGAGATTAAGTTGCTTGCTGATAATCCAGGAACAAAAACTAAATACTAAGTAGAATAAAGATAATGGTTTAAAATACACCCAATGATCGATAAGCATTCTATCTGATGCAAGACGCCCATGGTTTAAAAGGCCCCCAATGATCGATAAGCATAACAGAACCTCTTGGAAACACTCATGAATGATTGACTCAAGAAATAATATTGTGTTCGTATCAGACAGTTAGGTGTGGTGTGTTTGGAGACTACCAGGCAGCCCACGCCACGAAATTGTGCGCTTGGGGCGCTGCCTGTGCTAGCAGCTTTCCCAGGACCCCAAGCAAACAAGCTCTCATGGCCCGACGGCTCCTTTCCGGAGCTCAGGACATCAGACGAATGATCGTGACTCAAAAAACCAGACCACGTTCGTACCAGACAGTTACTGTCTTGCAGAAACGACACTAGTTACTTATGCCCTGATGGCTTTTCCGGAGCTCCAGGACGTCAGATGAAGGCATTGCCTCCTAAAGCTGTGTAGCATCAGCAATGAAGATACTTCCAGACTCACACCACCCTGCTACCACATCAGTATTGGCACACTGATGCAGTTCGTAAGCAACATGATCATCAGAAAACATCCTGGAATGACCTGAGTGTGCATTTATATGCAAATGGGTGTGCATTTTACATATGTGCACAGGTGCTGAGTTGCTATATTCTCTGTGTAAACTTTTTTATGGTGTTTTGGGGCTTTAAATCTATGGTCTGGGAGATGGATTACCTTTGAAAAACCCAACCAATTGGAATCACCTCGAAATGAGAATGCCCGTTCGCTTTCTTTCCAACATCCACAGGTAATCTGCAGTGAGTTTGCGTGTCAGAGTATATTATCCATTGATAAACTTTAATAGTATAAAGAGTGTCTCTGCAGAGAACGAATTTAACTGCATTCTCCGAGCTACAGGTGTACAACCTCCAACATTATAAAATCCCATGCTATTCATTTATATGCTACATCAGTAAGTCGTGTGCAGAAGGATTTGACGAAAGCATGATGATACAGCAATTGCGAAATGAGAAAACAACATAAAAGGAACTGCAAATATCAGGGGCTTTCTTGCTACATAATTAGGCATCCTACCTACCTTCAACCTACATGGTATGGGAAGTAATGGACTGCTAACTACTCCCTCCGTTTCTTAAATACACGATGTTTAGGACAAGCAAATTAGTTCATTTTTGAACTAACTAGTTTGTCCTAAACAACATATATTTAAAGACGGAGGTAGTAATAGCTCAAGCTGTATGAGATCAAGGTTCATAGGAAACAGGTCAGGCGCATACCTCATAGTCAACACCTTGGACATAAATGAAAGATTCGTCAACTGATGAGAATGAAAGGCCTGTGATCTGCACAGAGAGCAAATAATAGATTAAACTTCTCCATGTAATTATTACTTGTGGCCTGGTGGTCCTGGGTTCGAACCAGCCTCATTGCAGAATTTCAAAGGAAATTTGCAAGGGAAAAGCTGTCTAAGAATTCCCTTCCCCAGACCCCCACCTTGTGTGGGAGCTTTCAGCACTGGGTACACCCTTTATGATTCTTCCAGTACTATATCCAACATCTCAGCTACTCCCTCCATCCCAAAAATCATGTCGTTTTAGGATTGTCCTAAATCAAACTTTTTTAACTTTATCATGAGATCTCTTTTTATAATATATCTATTTAATGTCATAAACATTGACATTTTACTCTATAAATTTGGTCAAAAGTTGAAAAGTTTGACTTAGGACAAACCTAAAACGACATGCTTTTTTGGACAGAGGGAATACATGAAGCATCATCAGAAAAAAAACGTAATCAAACCTCATATTTGGAGCAGCCCACCCATCTTGACAAAGCAGACCACCTACATATAGGATGAAAACTGAATTTTGATTGATTCAGCCAATTGGCGAAAATCTCTATGACAGTTGTTCTGTCCATTTCCGTATTGTGTAGAAGAAAAAAAATGAATGAAAGGTTCTGGGAGCACTAGTACCAACAGAGCGTTTTATTAGACGCAGTCGCTCATCCAATCCTTAACACTAAAAGGCACAATCAAACCAACCTGCGAGGATCATAGATGGTGACAGTACGATCAGTTCCACCACTAGCGATTGGCCCTGAAGGTGAACTGCAGACAGAGTATATAGTATCTCCAATGGATCCAGAAATGCGCTGTACACATCCCCCATTGTTGTTCATTCTTAAGTCCCAAATGCTCAGCTGCAACAAATTACCCTGAGAAAAGACTACAAAGAGAAACATTTAACAGATGTTGAGCAGGAGTCTAACCTGAGAACCTTCAGCAATTGCCAACAGAGAACTACTTCCATCCACTTGTGGCGAGCAATGAACAAAGCTAAATGAAGATGGATACCATAACCTGCAGTTTCAGTTTTATCCACCGAGTCATGAAAATAACATGCAACAGTCATGGGCTATAATGTATTTGGATACTGATAGAGGATTCTGTAATTTAAGGTGCTGAATCTGAAGCAGCGCACTTCAAAATGTAAAGATCATACACCCAAAGATCAAATATAAGAGTTGATAAGTGGGTAAGGATTTCAGATTTCTTAATCTGAAGCATGTCGTTTACTGGAATGGAGGAATCTAACTCTTGTTAGCACCACATTCAGTTGGACAACATAAATTATCACAGCCAAAATCCTGTCACGTGGAAACTTACGTGCGTAAACTGCGAACATGGATGTCCTGGTCATAGATGTCAATGCTCTTGCACAGCTGACGAGCAACAGCTACCTGAAAGGAACATTAATTAGCATGAATTCTTCATATTCTGTGCAGCAACACCCTCATGCTAAATTATAAAAATCAATATTTTTAGGGGGGCAAAAGGAAAATTTGAATTCTACAGGTAATTAAAAATGCAAATGTACCATGGATTGCTGCATTGGGCTAAAGCATATCCCAGCCCAACTGCCTTCCCCAACACCACAATCACGAGGTGGTACTGAATATGAGGTCCTGTTGATGTCTGAGCAAGTTTAGTAATGACATTGCACTTCGTAAAATTGAAACTAATAAAAACTTGTTTAATAAGGATTAATTTGAATCACGATTAAGAAGCATCTTTGTGCTAACACTGCTTGGTTTGACTTCCAAATAATAAGCAAAAGCATATAGTGAAACTACATTTGTCGAAGCTGAAATGTTTTAATTTAGATTACACAGGATAGATTACTACATAGAAAGTTATCTAATAGAAGAATAGGAAGCAAAATCACCAGGTTCATTTCAATAACTTTCATTTTTGTTTACATCATGTTGAAGATAGTGAAGTTACCATCAGATGTGATATCCAAACAAGATACAATAAGGTGACCATAAGAGTCAACTGTTCCCAGGATCAAGCAGTCGTCACCTGGAAATCCGGGAAAACATTAAACCTTTAAACCAGCCATGAACATCCAAAAATCTGAATTATGTTGATCTAAAATTTTTAACTACGGAAGTGCTTGTTAAAAATTTCGAGTCAGATGTAGTTCTAATTGCATTCCTCTAGCTAAAATATAAGTTCTTTTCCCGATCATGCATGAGAGCTGCACATCCTTTCATTAAGAAGGAAAAGATACAAGGAGGGGAGCATACATACTATCTCCCTGGCAGTTCAAAACACACTAAGACTCAATGTATGGTATGCTACTCATGCACGCTCTAAAATCAATAACCTTTAGTTTCATCCAGTAAACCTGGATAGTAACTCAAAAGCAGGAAGACAAAGATATCAAAAGTTCAAAATGGGTTTTGAAGGCTATTTAGACTTATATCAATATATTATATTTTATACCAATTTCCACATGAGCAATGCGACTAGTACAGAATAAGATCCAGCACCATGTGGTCATTAAATGCTGAGTACTGCACCTTCGCCCTCTGCTAGAGCTACGCTCTGAATCTCAGAACGATGCGGGCAGCGATCCACAACTGACGAGCTTATGACCTTTCATAGTCATAGAGAATTGATTTTTCAATAAGCGTAACTGAAAGATATACGAAGAGAAACAGCAGTACCTGACAAGGAAAGGAACTGTACCTGAGCACTATCAGGAATCAGAAGGCTCTCCTTTCCTTTGGATAGCATTGCGTCATCCATGCTTATCTTTCGGCTCCAAGATAAGTGAGGACAAAACAAGTTCAGAAACCCATGGTATCAAAAAAGTATGAAATGAGCTCTCAAAAGACTTAGATCCCTCGGATGAACAAGAAAGGGTTAGATGGAAATATGCCATTATAATTTTCACAGTTTGGAAATATGTCATTGGTATCTCATTGACAGGTGGGTGCCACCATAGTCACCGACATGTGGGTCAGGATGACATATCTCCAATTTAGCAGAATCATAATGGCATGGTTCAAATTATCCCAACAAGAAACCAGCACTAATATACCCCACAACACTCCAAGCCTTAATATGAACAAGAAACCAGCACATAGAAAATCATCTACAAAACAATTTCAGTAATCCGAATTCAAAAACTAAATGCATTGAGTTTTGATCCTAACAGCTACTACCACAGCAACCATTCTTAAAAAACCACGGTATTGTATTAAGAAGAAGACTTCTCATAGCAACCATTCTAAGTAGTCATGGGATTACAGAAACCACCTCCGAACATTCTAATCGGCGACTGTTCAATTGCCCCCCCCCCCCCCATCAGCGAGCGTGATTTACAACACACAGTTCAGTTCTACGGAACAAAAGGTGCAACAGAAGGGGACATGAACCTCGATCTTGTAGACGCGGCATCCGGAGGCGAGGTAGACGGAGCAGGAGGAGCCGGCACCATTGACCTAAAAGCGGGGAAACCGGAGAGAAGGAATAAATCAAAAGAGCTGCCTGCAGCGTTGGGGGTTTAGGGTTTAGGAGGCGCCCGTGCTTGCGAAGCAAAGCAGGGGCGGCCGCTCGCGTGCGTACGTACGTGGACGGCGAGGCGGGTGGGTTGGAGGCTGCCGGGCGTCGGGTCGGAGAGCAGCGCCGGTGGGACGGACGCCTTCCGCAGGCTCCGCGGCGCCAGCATCGTCGGCCGCATGTCGTCGCTCCCCTCTTCCGCAGCGAAATCCTTTTTTTTGGATTTTTTGCGTTTCCTGTTTGCTCTGCTGCCTCTGCCCCTTTTGTCCCCACTGCCCACGGCGGCACGACCACCACGTCCGCGCACAGCAGCTGGCGACTGGCGGCGAGAACGATGCCGAGACCGGGGAGCGCGTGTGTGCAGTGCGCGCTGCAGGCGGCGGGACTGAGGGTCTGTTCGTTTGACTGGTGGTGGTCTTTGGTTTGTTCACGAGAGAAAAGTCTTGTTGGTGACATTAATGGTTGATTTGTTGTGAGAGAAAGATCTTCCGCTTGGTGGTGGTGATAATGCGCCAAGCGAACAGGCTGTTAGCGGCAGGCCGGCAGCAGATGGGTTGGTGTGGCCCAGTTCGGTAAGGTCCGTTTATAGATCGGTTAAATTGAGCATACGAATAGTATTGGAATAGTTGTATTTGATCATGTGAAAAAAATATGAATCAATATGACAGATGAATAGATAAAGTTGGATGAATTTACTCAATTTAACAGGCCTTAACAGCAACCGCGTGCTGCTAGCTAGTGCCCACAATATGCGTCGGCAAGTGCTCCATTGGGCCAGGAAATCGTGTCCCGAAAAAAAAAATCATGCAACATCTTAAAATCAGGCACTCACAAATGTTGAAGTTCAGCTGTATAGCTATGTACAGTTTCTTTTTTCAATTTGGGCCTTACCTTCTTATTTATTAATTAATTAATACAAAACCGACAGTCCGTCGGCTTTACATTATATTAAAGTAATAAATCAGGCACTCCCCAAACATCTTAATAAAATCCTTCTTTTTGAGCGAGAGGTAGAAGCGTACAGTGGTAAAAGAAGCCCACGCCAAAGCATGATCACATTCTGGCCATTTCCGATGCGGCCCAATAACCTACGGGGGCTCCTATATGCCTTAGCCCACTTCACGATTGTTAAATAAAACATTTTCCAACATTTCTTTCTTCGACATTTTTACTAATTTTTCAATCAACATTTTTCGGAAATGTTGCAATATTTTTTAGTCAACCATTTTCGGAAGTATTGCCAATATTTTTTCAATATTTTTCAGGAGTGTTGCTTACATTTTTCGTCAACATTAAATGTTGCCAACATTTTTTCGCCAACATTTTTCGCATGTGTTGTCAACATTTTTTCTCGTTAATATTTTTCGGAAGTGTTACCAACATTTGTACGAAGTGTTGCCAACATTTTTTATCAACATTTTTCGGATGCGCTGTCAACTTTTTTTCGTCAACATTTTCGTGCCAAAATTTTTTCAGCATTTGCAAAATGTTTACAACATTTTTTCAAAGGTTGGAACAACAACTTAGTTCTTCAACCTCCACTCCCTTCAACCTCCGGCCTCGTGACGCAAGGGCGGCGGCGCGCGAGCCCGCGGGTGCTGCGGGCTCGGCCGGCGGCGCGCGGGCGGCGGCACGGCGTGCGGGCGGGCGCGGGGGTGCGGGCGCACGCGGCGCGGCGCGCTCGAGGGGCGGCGGAGGGGCGGATCGAAGGTAGGAGAGACTGAAGGATGGGAATAGTTAGTGTTGCAGTAGTTGGGCCGTTGTTGGGTATTTAGTGGCTTATGGATGGCTAAGAAAAAAATCTTTCGGAAGGTATATATATGATTTCCCATAACCTAAACGGGCAAACAGAGGGGCTCCTATATGGCTTCCGGAAGATGGATAAGCCTACGAACATCCAACTCACCAAAACCCATATAAGTACCAAAACTCATCTAAATGATGTTTTTTATTTTTCCACCAGCCCACTTTTCTCAACATTTATAAAAAAAATTTGTCAACAATTTACAAAATGTTCCAACATTTAGGGACCAACATTCTTTTACTCAACATTCTTTTTCCAATATTTTAAAAAATGTTCAAACATTTTTTCTGAACATTTCTATTAATTTTCCGTTAACATTTCACAAAATGTTGCAACATTTTACAAAAATGTTGGATTTTTTTGAAAAAAAATCAAATTACAGGAAGTCGGTTCGGGGGAGTGTAACGCCCGCATTTTTAGCTCTTAATAAATCACCTACTAAATCACGCGTGTTTTCAAAACATTCCCGCTGAGCTCGATTACCCCCTTCGAAACCCCGGTCGTCTTCCCTCTCTCACCCTCGGCGCGCGTGCCGCGAATCCCGCCGGCACCGCCCGCACCCTGGCCATCACCCATCGCGTGCCGCCCCGCACCGCGGTCGGCCACCACGCCGGAATCCCGCACACGCCGCGGTCCCGCCGGCCGGTCCGCCTCGCCATCACCGCCGTCCCGAAAATCACGCTAACGCCCGAAAAACCGGAAAACCCCGCAAAAATCCTTTCCCCTAATTTCCCAACAAATTCTTCTAATTTTCTAAACCTTTTTCCTATTTCTTTTTCATTTCCTATTTTTCCTTTTCCTATTTCCCTTTCCTCTTTTTCCTTTTTTCCTTTTCCTTCCTTTCTCTTCCTTCCTTCTCTTTCCTCCTCCTTTCTCCTTCCTCGGTCCAGCGTCGCCCCCCTCCTTTGGCCCGCGCCTGGCCGACCAGCTCGCCGTCGCAGCACGCCAGGCGGCCCCGCGCCGCCGAGCCGCGACCCCCCGATAGCCGACGACCACGGCGGCCCCGAGCCGCACCTCCACCACCATTACTTCCCCCGACCGGTCACCTCCAACACCACCGCGCCGCGTCGCCGTTCTCCCCCCCCCCTCCGCAGCCACGGCAACTCGCCTGCACGATGTGTCAAATCCCACAGCACCGCGCCGCACGGAGCCTCACCGGCCGAAGTCCACGCCGGGATATTTCCCACCGCCATTGCTGGCCTGAAGAGTATCTTGGCCCCCTAAGTAGATTTTGGTGATTTAATGACACACATCTAAGTAGCTAATGAGTTATCTAGTACATGAGCAGGTATTAAAATTATGTATGGCATCAAGTACAGCTCGTTGACTATGCAAAAAGGAAAGTGGTGCTCTAAAGGATTTCTAAGAAGGCTTATTTATTTACAATTTTGAATTTGAATCCTAGGAATGTCGTACTATCAAGAGGGACAGGAATTATGTCTTCCAAGAGTCGAACAGGTGCTCTAGTTGCTAAAACAAAACCTATGAGAGACACCTTTGCACCAACACGTTCATGGGGATCTTTTCTTGGGTGCTGACCTTGGAAGGCCGGAGTATCGGGTTTACCCGGAGTCTCCGGACTTCCCAGAGTTTCCGGGTTTGCCCCGGATACTCCGGGTTTTAAAGCCTCAACGGCTATATTCTGGGTGAGGGGGTATAAAAGCCCCCTCCACCCCTTCATTTACTCTTCTTCCCTGCCATTTCGTGCTGAACTGTAGCAAACCTCATTTACTCCCCCTCTTCTCCCTTTGGCTCAAGTTTGGTGAGATTTGTCGTGGGATTTAAGACGGTTTGAGAGCAAGGGCTTGGAGAGTGCTAGTGAGCTGATTTCCCATCTCTAGAGCACCTCATTCTTCGCTTGGTTGGCAAAATTCGTGTTTGTTACTCTTGGAGCCTTGAGCTCCTAGCCGGCTAGACGTTGCCTTGGAGCATCCAAAGATTGTGGCTGCCCAAGGAAGTTTGTATCACCCCGACTTTAAGTAACTCTAGCTTGATCTTTGTGGGCGCTAGAGGGAGGAAAGTGACCTAGGTGTAAAGGTCCACCCTTCGTGGGTGTCGGTGCGGAATGTGGTCCCGACACTAACCAGTAATAAGCGCCAAGGTCTATCCCTCAATGGTCGATGCTAAGCAACTAAATACACAAGGTTTATCCTGGTTCCGGCCGGGGGTCGTACGTCCAGCAGTGGTGTGCTCGAGGGCACTATATTGCTCAGCACCGGGGTGCCTGTAGTGGGCGGCTACAAGCAAGGCGGGAGAGAAGGTCTGGCCTCCAAGTCCCTAGTGAAGTGGCTGAAGATGTTGTGGGAGAATTGGAGTGTGTGTGTGTGGTGTGTCGTGTGTTGTCTGTTGTCTTGCGTCCTGTCCCCTGTGGCGGGGGAGTTCACCTTCCTTTTATAGGCCAAGGAGAGGGCGAATTACATGCATGCCGCACTATTCAGCTACATGGGGAAGTATGGTGTGCAGCGCCGTAGAGTAGGCGGCCGCCTTGACGGTCCTTGCCGCGATCTGGCCATCATGGCGTATCTTGTACCCGAACAGTGGTAGCTTCGAGGGTAGGGGCGCAGTGGCTGGCCCAGGTGCCTCCAGACGGGCTCGAAGAGGTTGCTGACGACGATCCGTGCGGAATACAGTGGCAGGCGTGGTGGCGTCCCGTTCCCTCATGCCTCACGGCGCGCAGGGCCGTTACCACGGTGCCCGGCGTGGTGTTGTGTGCACGGGGGCGGCCGCCTGCAGTTAACAGTGGCAGGGATGGCGCCCCGCCGGCCTAGCGTTACGACCTGGCCCTGCAAGGTCACGGGAAAGCATTTCGAGGGTGTGGCCGGCCCCCCTTCGAGGGCTCGGCACGTTAGCCGTACGGGAGTAGGCGGCGCAGCGTCACGGGGCTGACACCGGCCATGTCGCACAGCCCCCCACAGTGGCGGGGATGGGTTCCCCCTAGGGAGTTGGTGCAACAGGGCCGGGGCGTGAGTCCCAGGCGCATGATGGCGCCGCCCCGCCGGCCGTCGAGCATTAAATGCCCGTACCCGCACGCGGGAATGGGCGTGCGCGTGCGGAAGGGCCTCGAGCGAGGCGGAACCCGCTCGAGGGAGACGCGCACCCTCGAGCGAGGCGGAGCCCGCTCGAGGGAGGCGTGCACCCTCGAGCGAGGCGGAGCCTGTTCGAGGGGACCTTTGAGTGGGCTGCCTTGGTGGGCCGCGGGGCCACCGCAGCGTGAGCCGTGCCCCGTGGGTGTGCTTAAGCAAGATGCGTTTAGCTTTGGTTCTTTGCAGGTTTTAAGCGGGATTTCCCCGGTTGTTTTAGGGGACCCTCAGGGCTGTCCCCGACAGTAGCCCCCGAGCATCTGCGGGCGTGTCAGCCAGGCTCCCGCAGATGCTGGAACCTACTGATAGGACATTCTTCCCTCCTGGTTGCTAAAGCTTTCCGTGGGGCCGCTTCAGCGGACCCGCGGGTCTAGCCCCCGAAGCCCTGCAGGAGCGTGGACGCTCCTGCAGGGTTTTACCGTGGAGCCTGGTCAGTGGGCGTGGTGCATGTTTCAACTGGCATCGGCGATGTTCCAGCCGGCTTCAGTGACGCACGCGCGACTGGCACTGTCCGCGGCCGGTGCAATCCAGGAGGTGTAGCCACGCGTTGAGCCCCCGAGCCTGGGCCCGTTCAAGGCGATCAGGGAGAGCTCTACGACTTGTTTTTAACGCGCCCTCGCCGTCCCTCCGCGGGACGGAGGGTGAGGTTTCCGCAACGCCCATCGAACGGGTCGCGGATTGCGGATTCCTCATTGAGCTACTAGTGGGTGGTTCGAGTGGACGCCCATGCCCCGTTCGATAAGGGTAGGCTGCGCGGTCCGGAGACACGTCCATTAAAGCACTTGCGTGGGTTTGCTAGGTGGGGCTCGGTCCCATTCGCTAGGGACCGAGGGCGCGGAAGCTCTCCCTCGGTGGGATCCCCCGGCTAGGCGCCCTCGGCGGCTCTCGAACACGACATGTGGGGCACCCTCGAGCCGGCGGGCTCGAGGAACGGCTCGAATGCGCGTGCCCTCATCGTCCCCGACTGCGGTGATGCGGGGTGCCCGTTCGAACCCGTCGAGGGTCAGGCTTCGAACCTCGATCAGTAGGGCCGTGCGGGGTGGCAGCTAGGCGCTCCCGTCTTTGCATCTGCGGGTTTCGAGGGTCCCTGATCGTGTCAGCCCTCGAAATGCCGTCGGTAGAGTAGTGCGGGGTGGCAACTATGCGCTCCCGTCTTTGCATCTGCGGGTTTCGAGGGTCCCTGATCGTGTCAGCCCTCGAAACGCTGATCAGTAGAGTAGTGCGGGGTGGCAACTTGGTGCTCCCATCTTTGCATCTGCGGGTTTCGAGGGTCCCTGATCGTGTCAGCCCTCAAAACGCTGATCAGTAGAGTAGTGCGGGGTGGCAACTAGGCGCTCCCGTCTTTGCATCTGCGGGTTTCGAGGGTCCCTGATCGTGTCAGCCCTCGAAACGCTGATCAGTAGAGTAGTGCATCGAGGGTACCTGTGGTGCCTGTTTTACGTCAAACGGGCCCCGAGGTTACCGGCCGATGTTTGCGCCCTTTGAGGGTCGAATTTTTTCTGAGCAAGGGGCTATCGCCGCTCGAGGGTCTTCCTTACTTGGTAAGGGACCGGGCCATTTAATGCTTGCGCCGCGGGCGCGCCTTTTTAGGCGCTGCAGCCGCGCGCGTAGTGGGCGGCGTGGGCAGGCGGATGTGACCGCCTGCCACGGCCCTCCCGTTTCTACGCCGTGATGATGGCCCGCGAGCGGTTGCGTGGCCGCCGCGGTCGTGGTGGGGCCTGTCCGTCAGCGAGGGAATATTCCTCCTGCAGTTAATGCGCGCGGGGCGCGCGCTCCGGAGAGCACGCCCACGCCCTACAAATCCGACGAGAGGGGAAAATGGCGGTTTTTTACCTTAGCATTCGCCGTTCTTGCTCCTTGCGCCCCAGCCCCCGAGTCGTTTTTGCCGTAGCACCTTTTCCCCTTCGGAGCCCTCCTTGTTCTTTGTGCTTTGCTTCCTCGCTCGCTCGTATGGCGCCCCAGCAGCCTCTCACCATCATCGACCCGTTGGCGTGGGAGTGCTCGACGGTGACGCGGCTGACCCTGGGCCAGCTGGTAACCGCCGGTCAGCTGGCGGCGAACGAGGATGGACGGCCGGCCGAGTGGATCGTGCCGCCGGGGAGGGACCACGCGCCCAACCCCCCGAGCGGCTACGTGGTTAGCTTCATCCGCTTCCACGAGCGGGGCTTCGTGGTCTGGCGAGCCGATTCATGCGGGCACTCTGCTTCCATTACGGCGTGGAGCTCCACAACTTCGCGCCCAACGCGATCTCGCAGGCGGCCACGTTCGTTGGCGTCTGCGAGGGCTTCCTAGGGATCCCAGTGAACTGGGACCTCTGGGTTCACCTCTTCCGCGGGGAGCTGTTCACGTTGTCGACGTCGGAGCAGAGGACCCGCCGCGCGGTGCGCGCTGGCGGCCTGTCGCTCGCCTTGCGGGTCCAGCGCAAGGACGACTACATCCCCTACACGATGACGACCAATAATGCAGGCTAGGAGTGGGGGTGGTTCTACCTCCGCAATGACGAACCCGACCTTCCCCCTTACACTGGCCTGGTGCTCCGGGAGAGGCCCGTCTCCTGGCACCACGGGGTGTCTCCGCCCCAGCACCAGAAGCGGTTGGACTCGCTCCTGGCCACGCTGAGGGATCTGGCGGGCCGCGGGCTGACCGCTGAAGTCGTCCTCGCCCACCTCCATCATCGGCGGATCGTCCCTCTGATGGACAGGCCGCTCCGCATCTTCGAGATGACCGAGGCGGCGGACCCCATCGCGTTGGCGAGGTCGTGGACGCTGCAGAGTCCCCTCTTGCGGGATTACGCGGCTACCCGGGCGCGGAGCGCCGTCGACCCCAAGTCTGCGCGCACCGACGGGTCCCTGTGGGATCTTGAGATGTTGCCCACCGGCCAGCTGGTGAGTGGAGTTCTCGATTTCGTTTCGATTTTGCCAGTTCCCTGGGTTGCTGACGCATTTCGATGCTTCGCTCGCAGCTGGTGCGCGTGAGCGCCGCGAAGTCCGATCCGCCCACTCCCCGCTCTCGCGCGCTCGGCCGCGCGGCGCGGCGGCCGAGAGCGGGAGCGGGCGGCACGCAAGAAGGAGCGCGCGACGCGACATCGGAAGCGTCGTGAGCGGAGGAGCGAGGAGTACCGGCTGCGCGAGCAGTAGGGGCTCTCCTCACCGGGGACCGAGGAGTACTCGTCGTCAGATGAGGAGGAGGAGGAGGAGGAGGAGGAGGAGGAAGAGGTTGGGGGCAGGGTCTCCCCGACAGGTGGGAGCCCGCACCCCCGTCGCCGGAGCTGGCTCCGGTGACAGGAGCGGCATCGCCTGGGGCGGGCGCGGGGGCGCCCACCGCGGGCAATTGACAACGAGGGCGGCGCGGGCCGCGGAGGGCGCCGGTGCGCGCCCGGAGGTGTGCGCGGCGGATGTGCCCGCGCGCGGGGTAGGGCCGCGCGCGCGGTGGAGACGGCCGGAGGCACGGCGGCGACCGCGCCGGGCGCGCCAGCGTCGTCGGCCGGGACCTCGAGGAAGAGGAAGCGTGCCTTCTCCTTTTCGAGGTGAGGGACTTGTCCTTTCGAGAGGTAGCGTGTCTGGTAGGCGGGGACTTGATGGTTTGCTTGTGCTTGCGCAGGGTGGTGCCAATTGTGCCTCCCCTCGCACCGGCCAAGGTGTTGAGGGCGGACGCGTCCAACCCCACCCGGCGGCGTTCGTCGAGGGCGCCGCGGGCGGGGGCGGCGCGGCCGGTAGCGGCGGGCGAGAGCTCGCAAGACGCGGCCGAGGCCTCGAGGCCGCGGCCGGTGGTTCCGCCCACCGCGCCGTAGCCGGCGAACGTCGAGGAGCGAGCGGGCGCCGGTCGCGGTGGAGGCGCGGCGAGGCGACGGGCCGTGGCGGTGGCGCGGCCGAGAGATGGAGGTGCGGCCGGCGGCGTCGGTTGCGGCGGTGCTGCCGGCGGCGTCGCCGTGGAGGGGCCATCCGGCGCCCGCGGCCGCCGTGACGCATCCGGAGGGCGGCGGTCGCGGCCTTGCGGCGGGAGCCGCGGCCACCGAGGCGCGGGCGGAGGCGACGGTGGGGGCGCAACCAGAGTCTGTGCTTGCCGGCAGCTCCCAGGCGGTGGCGGTGGAGATTCCGGATGATGACTCCCCGCTGCCCGGATGGGACCAGTGGGTCAGCTTCCCCACGCCGTCCCTCAAGCCCCAGGAGGAGGGGGCGCTTGTGAGGCGGTGGGCCGGCAACATGGTGACCGGGGGCCGAGGACACGGTGTCGAGGCCTCTTCCTCCCGCGCCGGCCACTCTGCTTCGGGAGGGGGCGCGTCGACGGTCCGCCCACCTTTGCTGACGCTCAAGAGGAGCAGCAGCTGTGGGAAGAACTCCATGACCACGGCGCTGCGCTCAACCGGGTGTTGAACGAGGCGCTGCGGATCCATGGCGGCCCGGCGTGGCGCGTCTTTCAGGTGAAGCACCACTGTCTATTTCTTTTGGTTTCGTCGTCTTCATGTTTGTTCCCAGCGGCGCGACGCTCACCGGGTTCGGTTTGTTGGCGGCAGGAGCTCGAGCACCGCGCCCGCAACAAGTATGGCGCCTTTGACGAGATGAGCGCTGAGCTCCGCCGTCTTCAGGAGCAGGGTGATGCCTTCTCCGCGCTCGCGGAGGCCCTGAGGTCTCCGACGGTGGGCCCGTCGTGCGGGCCGTGGCCCTGCGCAACCAACTCCAGGAGTGCGAAAGGCAGGCCCCGGAGCGCCCCTCCACCCTCGAACGGATTTGCACGGCCCTCATCGATCGGGATGAGGCGCTGCAGCAGGCGCGGGGGGAGGTGGAGAGGATGCGCACCTTGGCCACCAACGGGAGGCGGAGGTGACCACCGTCCGGCCGAGAACCGAGGAGGTCCGCGCGTGGCTCCCGGAGGCGCGAGCCCGGCGAGCCGGGGCGCGAAGAGAGGGCGCGCGCGGCCGAGCGGGAGGGCCAAGGAGGCCGACGAGGCCGAAGGCCACCCTCGACGCCAAGGTTGCTTGCGCTCGCCATCGCGGAGGACCGGCTCCCCGCAAGAGCGTACGCGCCCGCCGGGGGCCGAGGGGCGGCTCCGGCGGGAGCGGGCCGCTCTTGTCGACGCCCGGTCGGCGCTCGAGCGGGAGCGCACCGCTCGCGAGGCGGCGCGGAAGTCGCTGGAGGAGCGGAACGCGGAGTTCTCGAAGCTCGAGGGTGAGTTGTTGGTTCTCAGCATCACGAGTGCAAGCCAGGAGCAGGCCCTCAAAGAGCAGAGCGACACCGTCAACGGCCTTCAGCAGGCGGTCGAGGCCGAGCGTCGTGCCCTCGAGGTGGAGAAGAGACAGGTCAAAGGTAGGTCACTGTTTGTCTTTTGTTTTGCCGATTTTCCCTTAGAGGGTTCGCCCCCCCTTTTTTGATTTCTCTCTCGGCGGCTACGTTCGAGCTCCGCGCACCGCGCCGGGGCACGCGACCGACCGGGGCCGAGGCACCGCAGGGCCTCCTACGACTCCTCCGAGCAGGAGTTGCTGGAGCTGCGCTCTGCGGCCCTCGAGACCTTCCAGGCCGTGGCGGAGGGCGAGGCGCAGGCTGGGAGCTCGCTGCCTAGCCGCCTACGCGCTCTTGGCGGGCACGTCTCCGGGCGCATGCGCCGGGCTCTGCACCTTGGCGTCCAGAAGGCCCTCGGAGTGGTGCGATCTCATTACGAGATCAACTTTGAGGCCGTGGCGGAGGGCTACATCGTCCCTGAGGGCGTCGAGGACGAGGTGGCGATGGAGCACGTGGACGCGTTGGCTGCCGATGCCGCCGAGGCGCTTGCCGAAGCCTTCGAGGAATTCCTGTTCCCGGACGTCGTCGATGCCGATGCTCCTTAGGCCTGGAGACTGCCGGGCGCCAGGCCCTTTTTTCGTTTGTATGTTAGTGTACGGGCCGCGTGGCCATGTAAATGAACAAATAAATTTGTTTCAAACACTTGTGAAAGCGAAATGGTGTCTTTTACTTTATTGCGCTGTTTTGTTTCTCCTTCTTCCTGAGTAAATTCGAGTTAGGGAAGTTCGATTTTCGCGAACTGCCTGCTGGGCCGGAGGCAAGAGAGAAGGGCCGTATCCTCGTGGAGGTGTAGGCTATCTCTGACTCGCGCGTCCGTTCCGCTAGGATGTCTGCGCCCTGTTCGAATTTTGCTCGAGGCCGAGGTCGAGCCATACTTAGCACGCATGGATTTTTTGCGAAAAATGGGACTATTTTTTAGGGGGGATGCCCCCCGCAGTAGCCCCCGAGGGTAACTTGGGTTTCAGGGGAAAGCCGAGTTGCCCTTTTTATTGAACTGGTGATGTTTACATGGTCGCCGCCAACTGGGGTGTTGGGCACATGATTTACAACAAAAGACTTAGAAATCCTAGCTAAGGGTAAAAGCGATGTAGCTGCTGGATGTTCCAAGCGTTGGCGAGCTCTTCGCCGTCCGCGTTGGCTAGCTTGTAAGTGCCGGGCTTGAGCACCTTCACCACGACGTAGGGTCCCTCCCACGGATGTGATAGCTTGTGGCGTCCTCGGTTGTCTTGGCGTAGCCTTAGGACCAAATCCCCCTCGCTGAAGTCCCGCCGGCGTATCTTTCGAGTCTGGTAGCACCTTAGGGACTGCTTGTATCTTGCAGAATGCATTAGGGCCACGAGGCGCGCTTCATCCAGCTGGTCTAGTGAGTCCTCGCGGGCCCGCTGGTTGGTGTCCTCATCATAGCCTCGCACCCTGGGGAGTGACCCGTCCCGTAAGTCCGTGGGGAGGACGGCCTCCGCGCCGGTGGACTAGAAAGAACGGGGGTGAACCCGGTGGCTGCGCTCGGGGGTGGTCCTTAGGCTCCACACGACCGCAGGTAATTCCTGGAGCCATTTTCGACCAGACTTGTTCAGCTGGTCGAAAATCCTGGGCT
Source organism: Cenchrus americanus (assembly GCA_947561735.1). NCBI lineage: Eukaryota > Viridiplantae > Streptophyta > Magnoliopsida > Poales > Poaceae > Cenchrus > Cenchrus americanus. Next base: position 13,387,414 of record OX387244.1, read on the forward strand.
TGAGGCCTTGTAGGATCATGCCGTTGGCACGCTCTACTTAGCGGTTGGTCTGTGGGTGTGCCACAGCCGCCCAATCCACACGTATGTGGAATTTGTGGCAAAATTCCAGGAATTTCCTGCCCGTGAACTGAGACCCATTGTCGGTGATGATGGAGTTCGGTACTCCAAACCGATGGACGATGTCGGTGAAGAACGTCACCGCTTGCTCCGCCCTGAGGTTCGTGATGGAGCGCACCTCCACCCATTTGGAAAATTTGTCGATTGCGACCAACAAATGGGTGAAGCCCCCGGGTGCCTTTCGCAGGGGCCCAACGATGTCTAGCCCCCACACGGCGAAGGGCCATGTAATGGGGATGGTCTGCAGGACGTGAGCAGGGAGGTTGGATTTGCGGGCGTAGAATTGGCACCCCTCGCAAGTGCGCACGATTTCGCTGGCATCCGCGACCGCGGTGGGCCAATAAAAGCCTTGGCGGAACGCGTTGCCTACGAGGGTGCGGGGCGCGGCATGGTGGCCGCAGATGCCCGCGTGAATGTCCCCGAGGAGCTCGCGCCCCTCGGGGATGGGCACGCACCGCTGCAGGATGCCGGAGGCATCGCGCTTATACAACTCGCCGTCGATGAGGGAAAAAGATTTGGCCATCCTGGCGATGCGCCCGGCCTCGGACCGGTCCGAGGGGAGTTCCCCTTGGTCCATCCAGGTGATGTATTTGTCGCGCCAGTCCGCGCTGATGGGGGCTGGCTCGACGTCCATTACCTCAGCCTCGTCGGCGCCGTACCCCTCGAGGAGGGAGAGCACGTACGCCTCGTTCGAGGGGTCCTCATCCATGGGCTCTGCGCCTGCCGGATTCGAGGGAGCCCCCGAGGGTTCCGCGTGGTTCGAGAGGTGCGACTCGAGGGTTACGGAGGGCTGGGCGATATCTCGGGCGAAAACGTTCGGGGGGACAGTGATCCGCCCGGACGCGATATTGGCCAGCTCGTCCGCCTCCTCGTTGTACCGGCAGGGCACGTGATTGAGCTCGATGCCGTAGAACTTGCCCTCGAGGCCCCGCACGGCCTTGCAGTACGCTTCCATCTTGTCATCGTGGCAGCTCGCGTTCTACATGACGTGGTCAATCACGAGCTGCGAATCTCCCCGCACGTCGAGGCGCTTGACGCCTATCTCGATGGCGATCTTGAGGCCGCAGAGAAGGGCCTCGTACTCAGCCATGTTGTTCGACGCGGGGAAGTGGAGACGTACTGCATACCGCATGTGTTCCCCGAGGGGTGACACGAAGAGCAGGCCCGCGCCCGCCCCGGTCTTCATCACCGAGCCGTCGAAATACAGAGTCCAGCACTCTGCTTGGATCTGCGGCGGCGGCAGCTGCGTGTCCGTCCACTCGGCGACGAAATCCGCCAGGATCTGGGATTTGATGGCCTTGCGCGGGGCGTAGGCGAGCGTCTCGCCCATCAGCTCCACCGACCACTTGGCGATTCTGCCCGCCGCGTCCGGATTGCGGATGATCTCCCCCAGCGGAAAGGAGGAGACCACCGTGACAGGGTGGGCCTCGAAGTAGTGGCGAAGCTTGCGCCGTGCAAGGACCACCGTGTACAGTAGCTTCTAGATTTGTGGGTAGCGTGTCTTGGTATCGGACAAGACTTCGCTGATGTAATACACCGGCCGCTGGACCGGCAGGGCGTGCTCTTCCTCCGTGCGCTCTACCACGATCACGGCGCTGACCACCTGGGTGGTCGCGGCCACATAGAGTTACAGAGGTTCGCCGTCTTGCGGTGGTGTGAGGATCGGGGCGTGAGTCAAGGACGTCTTTAGCTTGTCGAGCGCATCTTGGGCCTCGGCGGTCCAGGAGAAGCGCTCGTGCTTCTTAAGGAGGCGGTAGAGGAGCAAGCCCTTCTCGCCGAGCCGCGAGATGGAGCGGCTCAAGGCAGCAAGGCACCCCAGCACCTTTTGTACCCATTTGAGGTCCCGAATTGGACCCATTCGCTCGAGGGCTGCAACCTTTTCGGGGTTGGCCTCGATGCCTCGCTGGGAGACTATGTATCCTAGCAGCATGCCCCGCGGCACACCAAAGACACATTTCTCGGGGTTCAATTTTACCCCGTTGGCCCGCAGGCAGCCGAACGCGATGCTGAGATCGCCAACTAGGTCGTCCGCCTTCCTGGTCTTTACGACGATGTCATCTACGTACGCTTCGACAGTCCGGCCGATATGGTCTCCGAAAACGTGCTGCATGCACCGTTGGTACATTGCACCCGCGTTCCGGAGGCCGAACGGCATCGTGACGTAGCAAACCATTCCGAACGGCGTGATGAATGAGGTCGCGAGCTGGTCGGACTCCATCATCTTGATTTGGTGGTACCCGGAATAGGCATCAACGAAGCAAAGTAGCTCACACCCGGCTGTTGAATCAACAATTTGATCGATACGTGGCAAAGGAAAAGGAACTTTAGGACATGCTTTATTAAGACTGGTGTAGTCTATACACATCCGCCATTTCCCATTCTTTTTCTTTACTAGTACAGGATTGGCTAGCCACGTAGGGTGGAACACTTCCTTGATGAATCCGGCCTCGAGAAGCTTCCGCAGATCCGCTCCGATCGCCCGCCGCCGCTCCTCGTCGAAGCAGCGGAGCCGTTGCTGCACGGCGCGGGAGTGAGGCAGGATATCAAGGGAGTGCTCGGTGACCTCCCTCGGGATGCCTCGCATGTCCGAGGGGCTCCACGCGAAGATGTCGGCGTTGGTGCGGAGGAAGTCGACGAGCACCACTTCCTATTTTGGGTCGAGGGTAGAACTGACCCTCAACGCCTTGCCCTCGGGGGCAGCAGGGTCGAGAGGCACTTCCTTGGTCTGCTCCGCGGCCTCGAAGTTGCCAGCGTGCTTGGTGGTGGAGTCGAGGTCCTCGTTGACCCTCTTCTCCAAGGTGGTTACCAGCGCTTCATCCAGCGCCAGTGCTTCCGCGTGCTCTACGCATTCGACGTCGCAGTCGAAGGCGTGCTCGATGGACGAGCCCACGGTGATGACGCCGTTTGGCCCCGACATCTTCATTTTGAGGTAGGTGTAGTTCGGGACGGCCATGAACTTGGCGTAGCAAGGCCGCCCAAGTATGGCGTGATAGGCGCCCCGGAACCCCACTACCTCGAAGGTGAGCATCTCCTTGCGGAAATTGCTTGGAGTGCCGAACCAAACAGGCAGATCGATCTGCCCGAGGGGCTGGACGCGCTTGCCCGGCGCGACGCCATGGAACGGCGTCGTGCTGGGCCGCAGCTGGTCCACTCCGATCCCCAGCAGACGCATCGTGTGCGCATAGAGGATGTTGAGGCTGCTGCCTCCGTCCATCAGGACCTTCGAGAACCGCGAGTTCCCAATGACCGGGTCGACCACCAGTGGATACTGGCCCGGGTTGGGGACGCGGTTCGGGTGATCTTCACGGCTTAAGGTGATGGCATCCTCCGACCAGTCGAGGAAGAAGGGTGGCGCCTTCTCCGCGGCGAGGACCTCATGCCGCTCCCGCTTGCGCTGGCGGCTCGACATGTCGACGGTCGGTCCCCCGAAGATGAGGAACACGTTCTCCACGGCGGGGAAGCCGCCGGCGTCGCCACCTCCTCCGTCCTTCTTGGCCTCCGCGTCCTTCGCGGCGGCGCGGCCGTAGAACTTTTTGAGCATATCACATTGCTCGAGGGTGTGGTTCACTGGAGTCTTGTGATACGGACATGGCTTCTTCAGCATGTCATCGAACACCCCCGGACCTCGAGGGGCCGGTCGAGGGCCCCGTCGAGCCGGGTCAACAGCAAGGGCCTCGGCGTCGTCGCCGTTGCGTCCTTGCTCGCGCTCCTCGCGGCGCGGCTTTTTTCCTTTCTTGCCCCGCTTGTCCTTCCGGTGGGGCTCTCAGGACTTGCTCCCCTCCGCGGGCGCATCGTCCGAGCGCTTGCCCTTCTTGCCGTCAAAGATCGCCCCGACGACCTCTTCACCCGAGGCAAAGCTGGTGGCGATGTCGAACAGCTCGTTCGAGTCCGCCGGCGGGGCCGCGCCCGGCCGCGCACCGTGTCCCGGCACGTGGTGCCCTCGAGGAAGGCATGCACAATCTCGGATTGCGCCACGCTTGGGAGCTCTGTGCAGCGCTTGGAGAAGCGCCGTATGAAGTCCCGGAGCGACTCGCCGGGCTTCTGGGTGCAGGAGCGCAAGTCCCAGGAGTTTCCAGGGCGCACATACGTGCCCTGGAAGTTACCCACGAACGTGCGGACCAAGTCTTCCCAGTTATGGATCTGACTGGCCGGCAGGTGCTCGAGCCACGCCCGGGACGAGTCGCCGAGGTGCAGGGGGAGGTTGCGGATGATGACCTCGTCGCTGGTGGCCCCGCCTAGCTGGCATGCTAGGCGGTAGTCATTGAGCCACACGCGGGGGTCCGTCTCCCCGCTGTACTTGACGATGGTCGTGGGATGGTGGAAGCGCTGGGGGAAGGCCGCCGCGCGGATCTCCCGGCTGAACACACGGGTCCCCGGGGGTTCCGGCGTTGGCAAGCGGTCTTCATCGCTGTCGTAGCGTCCACCCCGCCGAGGGTGGTAGCCTGCCGCCGCTCGCGCATCTGCTTTGCTAGTCCGCCGAGCATTTATGACGTTGCGGGCGTCGCCGTCCCGTGCTTGCCCGCGCGTGTCGAGGAGCCGTTCTTTAGCCGGTGTGTGTCCCGGGTTGGCGGGTCGCTCCGTCGCTCCGCCTGCGTGCACCGAGGGTTCGCCCCCCTGCGCGCCCCCATCGCCCCGCGCATCCCCCTTGCCGGGCGGATGCGGGACGGCCGAGCTCTCGGCCCGCCGGACGGCCGCTTGCTCGATGAGCGCCCGCGCCTCTCGGTGCAGGTTCCGCGCTTCGGGCGTTGAAGGGGCGGGCATGGCCCGCAGCAGCGTCGCGGCGGCGATGAGCTTTTGGCTTGCTCGCGGAGGCGTGTCTGGGTTGTCGACGTTGAAATCGGTATTGATGCGGTCGCGGGCCTGTACGCCCAGCTCCCGCACGCGCTCGCCGTGTGCAGAGGCTTCCCCCGCCATAGAGGCACGGAGCAACTGCACCGTCCGATACTCCTCTGCCAGCTTGGCTTCGAGCTCGCGGGCGTGGGCCAGCTGTGCGTTGATGTCGGCCCCCGTCGGGGGTGAGGGAGCGGGGGCGCTTGGCCCCGCTGCCAGGCGCGAAGCGATCCCTGGTGCGGGTGTAACTTCCCCGTGGCCGGCGCCCGGTGCGCCGGTGGCATTTGCTGGGTCGTTGGCGATGACGATGCAGCACTCCCATGAGGGGTCGTAGCTCCCAGTGCTGGAGTCGTCCAAGCAACCGAACCAGTAGTCCGTGGCGTCTAGAAACCGCCTGAACATTACTGGGTCCGGTACGCCGGAAAAGTCCCACTCCGCGTACCCGTGCAGGTTGGCGGGTGGCAACGCGTCAAGAGAGCCTAGGGACGACTCGTCGTCGGCGGAGGTGCTAGGGTCTCTGGCGACGAAGACGTGACGGCCAGGGGGAACCCTGCGCATCGCGGTGTTGGCGTTGGCGTTGTAGGCCGTCGTGGCGCCGCGCAGACCGATGGGGAAGTGCGGCCCGGAGACCACGTGCTGCCCGCCGGGCGGCGGTCGTCGTGCCGACGGGCGCACCGCGTTGGGAAGCGGCGCGCTCGGCTTGCCGTCGCTCCGACCGCGCCCCCGACGCGAGCGCCGGTCGGAGCGGCGACGACGCCAAGACGCCGACGGGCCCGCGGCGTCCGTGCCGGCGGGCGTTTGCGTCATGGCGACGCGCGCGCGGCCGGTGGCCGGGGCGGACCGCGCTTGGCGCCGCGCGCAAAGCTCCTCACGGTTGGTGAGGCGCATCAGGTAGCCATTCCCCGTAGCCTGAAAGTTCAGGCCTCCGAACCGGATTTCAAAACCGGCGGGGAGGGGGTCTGAGTTGCCCATAGAGTAGCGCGTGCCGCGGTACTCGGTGCGAATCACCATGGAGGGAGTTGACGGTGGATTGACCTTAGGCGCTCGCGTGTCCCACGGTGGGCGCCAACTGTCGGTGCGGAATGTGGTCCCGACACTAACCAGTAATAAGCGCCAAGGTCTATCCCTCAATGGTCGATGCTAAGCAACTAAAGACACAAGGTTTATCCTGGTTCCGGCCGGGGGCCGTACGTCCAGCAGTGGTGTGCTCGAGGGCACTATATTGCTCAGCACCAGGGTGCCTGTAGTGGGGCGGTTACAAGCAAGGCGGGAGAGAAGGCCTGGCCTCCAAGTCCCTGGTGAAGTGGCTGAAGATGTTGTGGGAGAATTGGAGTGTGTGTGTGTGGTGTGTCGTGTGTTGTCTGTTGTCTTGCGTCATGTCCCCTGCGGCGGGGGAGTTCACCTTCCTTTTATAGGCCAAGGAGAGGGCGAATTACAAGCATGCCGCACTATTCGGCTACATGGGGAAGTATGGTGTGCAGCGCCGTAGAGTAGGCGGCCGCCTTGACGGTCCTTGCCGCGATCTGGCCATCACGGCACATCTTGTGCCCGAACAGTGGTAGCTTCGAGGGTAGGGGCGCAGTGGCTGGCCCTGGTGCCTCCAGACGAGCTCGAAGAGGTTGCTGATGACGATCCGTACGGAATACAGTGGCAGGCGTGGTGGCGTCCCGTTCCCGCATGCCTCACAGCGCCGGAGCTGTTACCACAGTGCCCGGCGTGGTGTTGTGTGCACGGGGGCGGCCGCCTGCAGTTAACAGTGGCAGGGATGGCGCCCCGCCGGCCTAGCGTTACGACCTGGCCCTGCAAGGTCACGGGAAAGCATTTCGAGGGTGTGGCCGGCCCCCTTCGAGGGCTCGGCACGTTAGCCGTACGGGAGTAGGCGGCGCGGCGTCACGGGGCTGACACCGGCCATGTCGCACAGCCCCCCCCCACACTGGCGGGGATGGGTTCCCCCTAAGGAGTTGGTGCAACAGGGCCGGGGCGTGAGTCCCAGGCGCATGATGGCGCCGCCCCGCCGCTGTAAGAGCATTAAATGCCTGTACCCGCACGCGGGAATGGGCGTGCGCGTGCGAAAGGCCTTCGAGCGACGCGGAACCCGCTTGAGGGAGATGCGCACCCTCGAGCGAGGCGGAGCCCGCTCGAGGGAGGCGTGCACCCTCGAGCGAGGCGGAGCCTGTTCGAGGGGACCTTTGAGTGGGCTGCCTTGGTGGGCCGCGGGGCCATCGCAGCGTGAGCCGTGCCCCGTGGGTGTGCTTAAGCAAGATGCGTTTAGTTTTGGTTCTTTGCAGGTTTTAAGTGGGATTTGCCCGGTTGTTTTAGGGGACCCTCAGTGCTGTCCCCCGACAGTGGGTACCTCAACAGAGACGTAGACCTCAAGGTGTGAGGTTGAACTCCGGTAACAAATCCCTGTGTCTCTTGTGCTTGTTCATCTTGTTGTATGCTTGTTTCTATCTTGAGCACATATCTATGGTTTGGTGCCGATCTACTCGTGTTGAGGTTCCTAGAAGATTTGAGTGGTTAACCAGGCTTGTCTCATCTAAGTGCATAACCTATTTTCACAGATTTACATTTGAGCAAGTTTAATTTCTGTCGAATTTCATTTCTCCCTAATAGGCCGGAATATCCGGACATTTTCTCGGATTCTCCGGATTTCCCGGAGTATCCGGAAAAATATCTGGAAACTCCGAACCTGCATTTGACAGCTGTGAAAAAGTTTGTGATTTTCAGGTTCGACTATTCACCCCTCGACATCTTGATCCTTTCACGGCCATAGAAGCTCCTCGAGCTCGAAAAATCGGCCGCCCGAACCACCTAATTCCACTTATAAATAGGGGCTGGCCTCTCCCCGGACTACCCCGCACCACCACGGCCACCTTCTTCCCTAGCCTGAGCATCGGAGCCCGCCGCCCATAACCGGCACCACCTCCCTCCGTCCGCCACCGTCGATCCACCCCTACGTGCCGCCACAACACAAGGTAGGTAGGGGAATAGAATCCCCTCAGCCTCCTCTCCATTTCCCTCCATTCGCTGGTCGCCGGCGGGCACCCCTGCCGGCCGGCCACCCGCTCGGCCTCCCTCCCCCTGTGTTCTGGATGCGAGCCAGGCGAGGAAGAAGGGCATTTTTCCCAGGAACCCCTGCCTCTTTTCCTTTTTCCACCAAACCCCCTTTCTATATTCTCTCTCTCTCCCCTTTCTTTCATTTAGACCCCACCCTTTAATTATTACACCAAAAAGAACCCTACACATTTACAAGTTAGCCCCATTTAATTTCAAAAAGGCCCCTGGACCATTCAGTCTAATCCTCACATTAATTACATTTTGCAAATAATTCCACCTCCCTATTTACTAATGGGTCCTTAGCCCCTATAAACTCCCTTTAACCCGACATTTCATGCGCAATTTTACTCCCAATTAATTCCAAATTTCACCACACCTTTACCGGGATTATTCCCGCCGAACCATTCACCAAGTCCCCCTTAGACCTTATATAATCCTCCTTTCCCATTTATTCCCCCCTCGAGCCCAGCCAGTAATTTGTGCAATTGTATTTATTGTCTGCCTGCTTGTGTGCCCGCTTTAGCCGACGAAGTGAACGAAGGAAGGTACCACGAGCCGGAGCTTGGAACCGAGTACTGCGAGCAGGAGCTCGAGATCCCGAATGTCGAGCCGGAGCTTCCCGAGGACTTCGAAGACGACAAGTTCAATCTCATCCTTTGATGCATGCTTTGGTCCTAGTTTTATAAACATAACCCTATGCCCGTATTATAAGTTGCATACTGTTTACTTGAAAAACATGGTAGGATGGCCACCCTTGATTGCTATGATTGACCTTTGTTTGGCCTAAATGATTGCTTTAAAATGCGTGAGTGCTTTAAAAATGGGAATGATATATTTCGGAAAATGAGTAAAGAACTGGGTAGACGGGATGGACGTGTGTGTCAGGAGTATGGGTGAGCTCGTACCTGTGTGGTTGAGCATGTTGGGAGTTGTCCATCTTGTCGTTAAGGACCGGGTTGCGTGACATCTCACCTGACCCAATGATCGTACAACCACTCGACCGTTGTATGTGGCAACGGCTTAGCATAAACCCCACTAGCTAATCTACTTGCCATCTGGTGTGCGGGTGAGCGGCGGGAGACCAAGGAGTAGGGGTACGCTCTGTGTGAGGTACGCCCTGGTTATGTGAGATAACCCCTTGGTTGCTCCCGTGGTGGCTCGTAGGGTTAGCTAAGGTGGGTGATGGTTTTGATAGGATCCGCGCCGACACTGAGGTGTTCGTGTGGCGGTACCCTACTTGTGGGTAAAGTTGTACAACCTCTGCAGAGTGTAAAACCTATTCGAATGGCCGTGTCCACGGTATTGGACGAGTCACGGTGTGGTCACGAAAACTAGTATTTGGGTTTGAGATGTTTTCATGGTGTGAGTTGTTTTCTGGAAAAGTGTGTGGCTGTGTGCCTGGGCTACTGCAGACGGGGAGTCCGGTAGTCCCAAATTGGTTTTCTCGAAACAACTAGGTTGCGTGGGTTATAAAAATGGTTTGCGAAAACCTTTTCGAAAATGAACCCCTGCATGAGTAAATGTGTTTGCAAATGAACTTTAACCCGAACCTTGACATATCCTGTGCTGTTGTGCATGATCTGCTTATAAGCCCCTCCGTGGGTGGGGTTGAACTTGTTGAGTACATTTGTACTCACCCTTGTTTAACTACATGTTTTTCAGAGTAGGATCCCGACTTCGTTCCCGAAGACATGTTTTTCAGAGGAGGATCCCGACTTCGTTCCCGAAGACGTCGAGTAGGTCGCTGCCCTACACCCAATTGTGCATGTGTATTCGGGGTCTCCCCAGAGAGCTTCCATGACGTGGTACTCTGACGAGGCCTTAGAAGCCTTCGCTATCGTAGTGTGGTCTTTAGCTTTTGTGTTGTTTCTCGTGGCATTGGCGCTTCCGTGCCCACTATGCCGTTGTGATGTAAGGGACTGAACCACATGCTGTAATAAATGTGTTGCCAGCCTCCTGGGACTGGTATTTGTGTCACATTTAGTCACATCTGATGAGGGGACGCTTCAGGGAGGGCGGCCGCCCGTGGCGAGCGCGCGGGGCAGGGAAGGACAACCGCGACGGCGCGATCCACGGCGGCGCCGGCCGCCGGCCATGGCCGGCCGCGGCGGAGCTCGGCCCCGCGACCATGGCGGGCGGCACGAGGAGCTCGCCGGCCCCGGGCGGCGCGCGCGGGGCTCCGGCCACGGCCACCGGCGGCGCGCGCAGAGGGTGCTCCGGCGCCCGGCTCCGGCAACGCGCGGGACACAGCATGCGCACGCGCGTGGCCGTGTGGGGGGAGCGGCGGAGGCGGTGGCGGACCGGAGGTGGGAGAGGAGTGGATGATGGTGGGCTAGGGTTGCCGTTGCTAGGTTGTTATTGGGCTTCTAGTGGGTCATAGATGATTAAGAAAAATCTTCCAAAAGATATAAATAGGATTTCCGGGCAAACAGAGCACAAATCAAACTGTGAATCTCTTTGACTCTCCTCGCTATCCATCCGCCGATCTCCCCAGTCCCCGCGACGCAGGGCAACTCTCAACTCTGCTGCTGCCCGCCTGCCCGCGCTCCAGAACGACTTTGCCCGATAGAGCAACAAACACGTAACACGTACTACCTGCCGCTCCCGTCGAAATATCCGCTGCTTTCAATCTGCCATCGATACTTATCTGAAGCCTGAACCGATTTCGCTGCTTTCAATCTGCCATCGATACTTATCTGAAGCCTGAACCTGAATTCCGAAGCACGAAATATCCTACTCCGCTGTCCACGTCCCACGCGCCACACCAGCGAGGAAACGTCTGAAATCCACGTCTGCACGCTTGCGCTAGACCGCACGTAACGCACAAGCCAGACGCGCCAGTTTATCACGCAGTGCTGGTTACCCTAACCCTGACCCATCAATCCGCGAGCGCACCGCGCCCGATCGCGACGGCACACGTCCGCCGCCGACCGACGACGACGTGCGCTCGCCGTACGTGCCACACCCGCTGGCGCACACCGTTGCGAGAGGTGGCGGCACGAAGAAGGAGACGAGACGACGCCATGGCTGACGCCGCTGTCGCTCTCGCTCGTGGTGGCCGGAGCACCGACCGGTCGAGCACTAGGGGCGAGCGAGAGCTAGCTGCATGCTCGCTCGCAGCCAGCGGTATAATTATTTCTCCGGAGAAAGGAAGGTGACAAGGTGGCGGCGAAACGAATACGCGTTTGTGCCCCCGTGGTGCGCGCCAGCTCGGAGCAAATATATTCCGCTCGCGCTCGTCATGGGCCCAGGTGCTGCCCCTTTCGCTTTCGGTCTGTTCTTTTCTTGCCATGCTTCACCATTTCTATGACTGTTGTTCGTTCCGGCGTCTTCCTTCTTCCCTCGGAAACAACTCGAAGCAAAAGACGGGGCCAACACCGAAAGAACCCGGCTTTATTCGGGCCGAAAAGGCAGGCAGGGCTCATGTGGGATGATGCTCCCTCCCGTGTCACACACACACATAAGCCGCTCCTGCTCCCGCGTCTGAATCTTGTGCGCCGCGCTGTGGGGGATACGCGCATACGCTGCGCTGCTCGGTAATGCAAGCAATGATGATTACGGCATAGGCGTGCTCGTAACCACTGATAAAAGCATGGGTGGACGGCCTTATTGGCACTTGGCGATCCCTTTTGAGGCGAGACAAAAGCCCTGTCGCTCACTTCTCAAGGCACGAGACGAGATGAGATGCAGTGAGCTTTAAACAGTAGTACTACTATGTAAGTGTATAGCCAATCCAGATCCAGAGGCGAGCAGAAATGCACAGAGTACCAAGCTTTATTTGCTGCTATCTTTTTTCTGAAAAAAAAATTCATGCAGGTTCAATCACCAATGGGAACTTTCTTATCATGTGGCAATGCCACTGAAAGTGGAGTATATATTACAGATCGGGGTAACATGTGGTCCAAATGGAACTCGTAAGCACTTGAAGAGAGGGGGCCAACAATACATCATACATGCATCCAGGTATGTCCACTTCATGGCTACAGCAAGCAAGCACAATTACAACCAAGACAACACGACTGAAATGCAAAGAGATGCCAAGGGCCTAATGCCAGGCATCTGTGTTCTCTTTTACCTTTGTTTTCCATTTATTCACAGGCCAATTTTGTATCAAAGCTGCTCAGACAAATAGCAAACGCCTGGAATGCCGAGAGGGGGTAGCGATAGTCCATTGTGAACATATCCCTCGCCACTTTTCCAAACTGCAGAATCACCTTGTCAGGATCTGACGGAGCAGGCTGTGAGGGAGTTGGAGCACCTGCGGGTGCTGGGGTTGTTGCCGCAATCAGCTGGAAGTTCTTCACCGACGCGATTGTCACACGGCCACGGAAGTTGAGGCACCAGCACTGCAGCTGTTCATGCCACCTTGGTGGCTTATTACGAAGCACAAGTGGCCTCTCCTTGACTTCACTGTCCTCATCGGTATCCAATCTGCCACTAGCAATGCCCGAGATGCGAGCACTGCTGCCAATTCCCGAGATGCGAGCACTGCTGCCAATGCCCGAGAAGCGAGCACTGCTGCCAGCTATGTCGGAGAAGCGGGCACTATTGAAATCCATGGATGAGTCCATGATGGACTTGGACAATGAGGTCGTGCTACGGAATGAATGTGAGAAGGAAGCTGTGCTGCGGAATGAGTCTTCCAGAGCTCGAGGTACAATCTGCTCTGGCTGTCCAGGTACTATGCCACCTGGCTCCACTGATGAGGCGGGTATGGAGTGCATGATGCAACGCATCCGCCTTGGACCTCTTGTGCCAAGAACGTTTAGCTCATACGACACCTGGGCGATGTTGTAACTAACAGAAGGCAACTTCGGAGAGACTTTTGTGGAGTTGAACCTCCTGCTGGTCCTTCCGACGGGAGGAACTACAGCCCCATTATAGGGGGGCTGTGTATCATAAATTAAAAATTTTGTGCCAAGGAAGTTCGACCTGACAATTAGGAATGCTAGGCTTGCTGTTAAACTGTCAAAAACACAACATGAACACAAAAGAGTATTATCTTTCGTAAACATAATTTTTACCTTATTTTTCCAATGTAGGTTCTGCTTGATCTTGATGTGCTGCCAGAATCCATTGATATGGTGTACTCTGTGCATGTCGTCTTGCGGTGTCTTCTAGCTGATAAGAGGAATTTCCCACTTTCTGAAGTAACAACTGTGCATAGGGGAGAAAAATGATTGTCAATAAATTTTATCAGGAAAAAATAATCCATCAATTTGATCATTTGAAGACAAATATTCTCATGAAGGCGACATTAAAATACCACGCAATTTCAGAACTGAAGAAGTTTATAGGATATGAAATAAAACGGCAAAATCAAGCACTCAAGCAAGAGAAACATATCAGGCTGAAAATAATCTCCTATGCTCCAAATTAAACAGGGAAAATAATATGCACAGCTCTATTGAAATTTGAAAGTTTGCAAAGCAAACGACATACCATTGCTAAGGCACAGGTACAGATGGTAGGTGGATTTTGACTTATTCCTCTTTATAAAACATTGAATCATTGTATTTCCTTCTCGAGGACCAGGCTGTCAAAGAAACAAATATTGTATCAAGGCAAGAAATATACCAGCTGCTCTCAAGGTTTGGAGCTAATTCTAAATAACCCTCAGATCAAGGTTACTCTTAACTGAAGGAGGTGAATTGCTTTTGCCTTTACCTGTTTTAGAGACACAGGGAAGGTGAGCTTCCCACAAAACTCTGGGCTCAACACAATCTCTTTACACATTTCCCTCCATGTCCTACAAACAGCTGCAAAGCAAACAACATGCTTCCGTGCTGGCCAGGTACTCTCGTCAGCCTCGAGTCTCCGTATGATATCACGGATGAGTTCAGGAGGTAGGCTTGCCCAGCGGCTTTCTCGGATTAGGGAAGGTGAATCATCAAGCTCATGTGATGAGCTCTGGGTCTTCCCTTTATGATGCCCAGTAAGGCCATAGATGCTTGCGAGGGTCACCTCAAAGCTGCGCCTGGACAAGCTGCCAAAGCCATCCCTAACATCACGGACTATGCTACGAAATGACATCTACGGTAACCAATGCTAGATAACAAGGCATACAAAATCCAGGAGACTATGGCCTGCAAATGGAAAACAAACCAGGATTACTAACTACTATAGTTTTAGCAATTCCACTTGATAGGAGACGAACAACGAACAAGTAGCTCACAGTACCTCCTCTGTAATGATAACAACTATAGAAAGTGCATATGCAAAAGAAACTGCCGCTACAATCTGCCCCTGCAATAAACCAAAAAAAAATGATGAAAGATGAAAATTAACACGGATGGATTTGACTGACATATGGTCGCATCATCACAACTCAAAGTTGATTCAACATAGACATCATAACAACCGTGCATAGCCTAACTAGAAACCAAATCTGGTTCCAACTCCATCATGGCTCCTGATGCATGCAGGGACATTTGACTTTGACTACATAACCTATATTAGGTACGGAGCATCACTTTAAACCCAAGAAATCTGGGCTTTAAATTAAACATAGGCACATGAAATCTCCAAATTCCCATGGGAGCTTCAGTAAGACGCAGCACAAGAACAATATTAATGACAGTTGCTAGTTGAAATAGCACCTCGACAAGGAAATATTGTTCGGTGTGCAGGGCAAACGGTACCGTACCAGCGTACATACTACCAGGATCCAGTTTCCTCCTTATTTTCTGTCAGGAAAATTCAACTTGATTCTGAGTATATTGGACGCAAAATATGCAAGGTATAAGCGTAGAAATCTTCGGTTTAGCTCGTCAACCACGCAATGTAACCGGCGAAAGCTAAGAGGACGAAGACTTGCGAAGAAAAAGTCCAGATTCCTCCAGGAAATCTGCCCCTGGACATCACTATATCAGCCGAATCACGGAATCAACTCGAACCATCAACCGATCTGGCCATGAAAACGCCCCAGTAGGCCGCTGTTCAACCGCAACGACACTCGCACGCACGCACGCACCACCCGACCACATAAACCCCCAAAAAAACCTAGTATGAAGATCAGAACAGAACCGGAAGCACAGCACACCAGCGAAGCAGGAACTCACATTCCTCGAAGCCGACGCCGCCTCTCCTCGCCACCGGGGACACGTAGGCCGCAGATCAGTGCGCCCGGCACCAGCCCCAAGCGTCCCTCTGACTGTCCCTCGCGGCCAGCCGGCCACCCCGCGGCGCACGCGCGGAGCAGGAGGGGAAGGTGAGGGAACTGAAGGAAGGAGGCAAGGAGCAGCAGGGGAGGGAGGAGGGGGGCAGGGAATGAAGAGGACAGTGAGCGGGGGACGCTGGGTTTGTTTATCCGCCCCGGCGGTGGTGGGGCGGGGTGGGTTGACCGCACCTTTCCGTTCCGTCGCGGGGTCGCCCCCCGACGCCCCCGTAACGGCGTTCGGACGGGCCGGGAGGGGGAGAGTCAGCCAGTCAGGTGGCGGCAGCGGGGCAGGCGAGCAGCGGGCAGCGGCTACTTGCCTTGCCCCGGCGCTCACGCCATGAAAAGCGGGGCGTGCACTGCTCCTGTGTTTTTTTTTTCATTTCCCCCGCTGCCTTTCTGCTTTGCCGCCCGCGCCCCACACGGCGGTGGGCCTGGCGAGGTGGCGGTCTCGTGGTGGGGGTGGGTGGGCCGGTGCCGGTAGGGAGCACGCGAGTCCGTGCCCCGTGCGGCCCTGCCCCCTCACGGTCCCTCACCGTTGAACGAACAGGGCAGTACCAGTTCAGTTCAGGTTTCTGACCGTCACGATCTCGACCTACTGGTAAGTCGTTCAGCAGATTTTGTAGACCTGATTAGTAGTTTTTAAAAAGTATTGTACGTTGATTTATACGATTAATTTATTTTGAGAGGAAAAAATATTACTTAAGAAGTCGAAAGAAACCGAAAGATGGCCTGGAGAAACAAGGAAAATACGGCGCTTCATGGCGTGTGGTTACGGTAACTTCTTCCGCTGACGTGGTAGAATACTAGTAGAAGAACAGTAGCAGCAAAGGTCAAACCGTATGATGGCAATATCAATATGGCATGATGCGGCACCTGCACAGGAGATGAAAAAAATCCAAGGGAAATCCACGGCACTGATTGGTGTATCATCAGGCTACCCGTGGTACTAGCCAGTAGCCACACTGTGGCACTCGATGTTGCTTTGACGGCCACGGAGCTGTCGGTTCTCAGTGCACTGGAGCTTTTTTTTTCTTTTGCACAGTGCGCACATTCTATAGGTGCACAGTGGAGTGATTCTTAGCATCAAAAGGATTTGGCGAGTGTAAGTGTAACAACAGCAATTTAACGTAGGCTTAAAGTTGTGAGAAGAGTGGGTACAGTACGTGACTCCTTCCACTGTGAGCGTCCCGTTCCCATCAAGCCCAGACTTTGTCCAGCAGTTTCGGGTTTGTTTGGTCGATCGAGAGACCTGCGAAATGCTGTAGAAGTTCACACTGCTGACTTGACTCCGGAACAGCCGCAGCTCGATCCGTCCACATCGGAGATGAGCTCGCTTGCCGTCTCCTAGCGAGAGAGTCCACTAACAGAGTTTCCGACGGTGATTTGGTGTGAAAAAAATACTGACCGGTGACTGAAAAATCGTGACTGAAAAATCAAGCGAACAATTACCGGGGAGACGAAGAAGACAGGTGAATTCCTGCCGTGCCACAGGTGAAGCAAAGGCTCCCGAACACTGAACATACAGCGAAAAAGAGGCCGACGCGGTGTGGAAAAAGAAGCCTTGGGGAGGGAGAAGAGAACCGAGCTTTTCCGCTTTCCAGCGGTGAAGGAGAGGCAGGCAGGCCGTTGGCTGCGACAGTATATTCTCAGCCTCGCAGGATTGCAGACAGGAAGGCAGCGGAGCTACAGGGACGCTACGCCGGCGTAGGGGTGGTTGTGCGGTTCGGTTCGGTTCGCTCCGGTGACGCAGGCTTCACGGCCCCGCGCCGTCTGTGTTTGGGTGGGAGCAGGCACGCACGGCACGGCCCCGTGTGCTGCCGTCCGTCGCCGTCGAGCGCGTGAGGCAGAGCTTCTTGGGCTTGAGACCTCGTGGCTCCCTGCCCGAGAAGGTTCCAGCGATCGGGACGTCACCGAGGTGGCATGGCAATGCCCAGTTGGGATCCGGGGTCCGCGTCATCAGGCAGGCAGGCGTGCAGCAGCGGCCAGCAGCGCCGGCGGCGTCTGACGCCAACAACGCCAGCCACGGCCAATGGAGCCTCCAAGCGCCACAGGGCGGCAGGACAACAACGTTCCTCCGAAAGACTCGTATACGACTCACCTCGTTGCGTGCTACGAAAGCCTTATGAATTTCGAACGGATAACGATCATCATTCATGAAGAATTCAGCTGATGACTGGAGGAACTTTCCTTTTTTCTATTGTCGTTTATAATTAGATCAGGCCGCTAATTAATTGCTGCAAATAAAGACGGCAGTTTTTAAATCGACGTTGTGGTAGAGCCGTAGATGAGGTTAGCACAGTGGCAGTTTTTCCTTTGTACGTGATCCGGTGGCGAGTTTCCATCATTAATCGATTAATCAGAGGTTAGCACCGTACTGAATCTCGATGTCTTTTCCGGCCCGTGAACGCAAACAGTGGCGTCGTCTTGTACAGGATCAGGAGATCATTTTTTGTCAAAAGATGTACAAAAAGGGCTGAAATCATCGGCGCTATCATTCCAACCACTACACCATCGAAAGCTGTAAACAAATCCCGGCTGCTCGCCTCAGCCCGTAACTACTAAAACTCGGGGCGATGGTGCATGCATCATGCATGGTCCAAAGGAGATAATAATAAGATAATGCTGAATACAAGTCCACGCATTTGTCAGCTACCTGACGGAAGAACAAGAAGACGCACAAGGATCATGATCGAGCTGTTCCATCATATCATCTCCGCTCTAGAGCTCTTCTCCTACTCCTAGCTCGTGACCTCCATCTGCAACTAGTTTCTTTGGGGCTTTGCACTGAATTGAAAGACATGGACGGCAGCCCTGATCGGCTGCATCCAGGGCTTTTGCCTGGCTTTCGTCTCGTCCAATCTTGCCGTCGTTCTTGAAGCTGCAGGCGTTTTGGTTTCATCCTGCTGTACTATGCTTTGCCCAGCCTTTTCTCCTTTTCAGCGATACGTTTGCGTCACTGGAAAAAGAAAAGCGGTTGATGCTACCGATGCGTCTTCTTTTCATTCAACGGCAGCACGAAGAGGATGAGAGCAGAGTACGTGAACGCCGGGGATAGATCGATCGGGTGGTAAATGAACGTTCAAACGGTAGTAGCAGGGACAGCATGATAATGCCTAGAGACATCTCTCTTTCGCTGCCAGTGAGACCAATAAAGCTGTGGACTTTTTGGAGGAGAGAACAAGTCTTGTATATATGATGACACGCGTAGATGAAAATGTCAACAATAAGCGTACAAATACGGATCACGTACTGCAACTGCCTAACCCCAGCTGAGGACAGCTTTTGCCGTCCTTGGGCTATATTTTTATTTTAATCATGACATGAAATACGATACCCTTAATTTGCTTTGGCGTATTAAAAA
Organism: Cenchrus americanus; assembly: GCA_947561735.1. NCBI lineage: Eukaryota > Viridiplantae > Streptophyta > Magnoliopsida > Poales > Poaceae > Cenchrus > Cenchrus americanus. Next base: position 13,405,938 of record OX387244.1, read on the forward strand.
GGGGGGTGTGTGTGGATGTAAACGTCGAGGATCATCAGATTGCCGTCAGGCAGCAATCAACATGTGCTTAAAATACAGTCAGTGGAACATCAACGAAAGCGGCAGTGTTCGGATCAAATTCGAGCTTCGAACACTAGTAGCCGTGGGGAAGACTACAAAGGGGAGGCGTTAGCGGAGAGGAGGACAAGAGGGAGCAATCTTTAGGTGCTGAGCTCCGCCCGCCATGGCTGTCATCAAAACTGCTCCACTATCGGGAGCTCTCGCGACGCATTCCCTCGGACCTTTGCTGATGCGGCTGGATTCTTTGAGAACAAGAACAAACAAGCAAAGACCCCAGAAGGAATATGGTACTCATGGATAGATACGTGAGAACGTGATATGCTATTCCCAGATGCCGAATTTTTTTATTAATATTTTTATTGCATGGTTCTCGTAGTGAGCTTCTTTTCAGGGAAAAAAAAGACAGGAACATCTAGAAATACATCTTTTGGAGGTGAAATGAAGACACCGGGATGCTGATGCCTGCTGGCCCAGAAGAAAGCTGTTTTTTTCTTACAATATTGTTGAATTGTTGGGCTCGCGGTAATGGCGCGAAACCCACTAGCCCTACAGAGTCTTAATTTCCGTCAAAAAAGCCCATGACCACCTACAACAGCTGGAGACGTGGGCTTTCGTTAAAGCCCATAGGCCAGTTGGTTGGGTTGCGCCCATAGCCCATAGGTCCGGCAGGCGCCGCAGCAGCACCACCACCCACCCAAACAACGCAAGCGCAATCCATCGCCGAAGCCGCCGGTGCGGAGATGACAATGGGTAACCGAAACCCGAGTACCCGATGGGTTTTACCCGATATAGACGCGGGTATGGAACGAATTTTATACCCATGGGTACGTTATTGGGTGAAATTCTCTACCCATCGGGTATGGCGGGTACGGGTGTGGAATAGTAGTACCCATACCCGCATACCCGTGGGTAAGAAATACCCGTAAAAATGAATAGGCAACCTAAGTAATTTAGCCCATATAGCCTATGAAATTTGTAATATTTGTTTGTGCTCGAAACTTGGAACTGTGGTTGAACCTGACAAGTTGTGGAAGGCTAGAAGCCTGGCGGTGGTGTACTACCTACTATTAATGCATTTCTTTAAACTTATTGTATTTAACTTGCTTAAAGTTGTTATATTTGTGCATGTGAAGGAGGTTGAACTGTTGTACTGGCGGGTATGGAATACCCGTCGGGTAAGGATTACCCGTCGGGTGCGGGTATGGAATGAATTCCATACCCGTTTGCTTTAGCGGGTAACCCAATGGAATAGGTTTTGACCTGGTGGGTGCGGGCATGGGTGGTCAGTACCCATCGGGTACGTACCCGTTGCCATCTTGACGCCGGTGCGCGCTTGCTGGCCGGGCACCCGGCGTTGGATTGGTTGGGTAGCTAGGGTTTAGAAGTTTTTGGCCGCGGAGTGGCAGGAGCGTAGGCGGGGAGCGAGGCGGCGGAGATGGCGTCAGCGGAGGAGGAAATCGCGGTGAAGGAGCCGCTGGATCTGATACGGCTCAGCCTCGACGAGCGCATCTACGTCAAGCTGCGGTCCGACCGCGAGCTCCGCGGCAAGCTCCATGTAATTAACCCTCCTGCTTCTCTTCGTATTGTTTGCGGCGTTTTGTGCTGTGCTTGTGGTTAGTTGGGTGTAGAATAGAGTAAACATAGTGGCTGGTTGCGATGCGACAATCTGCGGTGGGTACGGAACTACGGATTTAAGGGAACGATTTGTTATGTGCTGGAAGATGAGCTTCTGGCTGTTAAGTTTTCTTTAGCTAGATTGTATTTTCGCTTCGTTTGATGCGAAATCTGCCAGAACTAAATGTGCCAGTTCATGTGTAATGCAACAATTCGATGAAAATTGGAGGAGGTTAAAAATGTTCCTGCATGGTAAATTTTATGGCTTGAAAATCATCGATATGGATTAATATATCAAAACATAGAAGAGAGATGGGCATTTGCGTAAGACAGAAAAAACTTTTGTAGAAGGAGACTAGAAGGGGTGTGGAATCAGTAGAATTCCTTGAGACATGAAGTAAATTATTCTCTTTGTTCAGAATCAGGTCATTTTAGTACTTAAAACTATGTTTCTAGCTCAGTCTTAATACTGTTTGAGACTCTGCTCCATTTGTGATTGAGGGAAGTGGGTTATGTCCTTTTAGTCTAAAGAATAAGTATGTTGATGCAATAACTTGTGGGTCATTTTAGCATTTAACATGGTCACAGATAGCACTTGACAGCAGTATTCCTGGATTATTTTACTGTCTTGTAAGCATGCTGCGGAAGCATAGTGCGTTTACACTAATTTGTTAACAATCTCGTGATTAGTGGTTATCCTGTATGCTGGACATCTTGTTTTGTAATCCTTTTCCAGGGCTTGCATTTATTTCATCATATGCTATGTTGAAAACTTTCTGTTGCATGCTTCCCTGTTGTCGCTTGCTGTCAGTTTGCTTTTTCATGACACTCCCATCTTTCTCACGAGTTGATCAATTCTTTTTGTCTATGGAGATCCATACCTTGAAATGCTTATCATACTGGGAAGACCATTGCTGATATGTATTCTCTTATAATTTTATTCAGGCATACGATCAACACTTAAACATGATCCTTGGAGATGTTGAGGAGGTTGTGACTACTGTTGAGATAGATGATGAAACATATGAAGAAATTGTGCGAGTAAGTTCGTTGGCATCTCTCGTTCTGTAATTTTCGACAGATGTTTTGTATAGTCAGAACTCAGAACTTTTTGATGTCAACATATTTTCTGTGAACTTGAACCTTTAGTGAATGATGTTATATGCACATCAATGGAAAAATAACCATTTTCTTCAGTGTATGTTTATGGATGCAGAGAGTCCTCAAGTAATGAGGGGTCAACCACTTAGATGTACGGACTATAGTGCATGATATTACACTCATTTTTCTTCATGGAGGCTCAATGTATTTATGCTGGGATTGACATTAAACTTCATCAGACTATAAAGCTATCTGAACCTTTTTAAACTTCTCTGATTCTGTGTGATAAGATGGTGTAATTCCAATATTCCATTGGATAAATTGATAATGACTTAGTAGCAACCTAGTGGTGCAGGATAATTACCTTCATTGCTTCTTGTTAAAAATATGTCATTGAAGATGTACATACACTAACTATTTGCTAAATGCAATCTTTGCAGACCACTAAACGCACTATCCCCTTCCTTTTTGTCCGAGGTGATGGTGTCATATTGGTATCCCCACCCCTTCGAACTGCATGAAGTCGTCTGAAGTGAGATCCAGCTGATTATCAACTGTGACTGGTGTATTTGGCCAACTGATGGTGTGGAGTGTATTGCTAGCATGCTATGCCCTTCACTGTCTCTGTTTTCTGATGGATTGTAGGTTTAGCTTGTGAATTGTGATACAATCGTGTAGCCACTGTTTATGTTTAATTTCTGTCGAATTAATCAGTTTCTCAGCCCATTCTGGCCACTTGCTGAAGTTGAATCACTCCTTACTGGTATCTGGTAGTGCCATAGTGGTGGTCTCTACCGCTAGTACGTAGCATATTGTTGTCTGAATGCCTGATCTTGAGCTGCTAGCTGATGTTGGAAGAACGTGAAAGTTTCGACAGGGAAGCTGTGGTTGTGACGAAAAAATGTTAAAGGCCTGAAACCGAAACGCTGACGGAATAGTTTTTTATCCTCATGATTATTTCGAATTACAATATCCTCAACTATATAAATCCGCTAAATATTCGATTCCCAAGCCACTAGGGCTCTGGGAGGAGCAAGAGAATATGAATATTGCAGCTGTGCTCCGGAAGAATATTTTCCAGAAACCGAAAAGAAGTAAATAAGGAGGCTCAAGTCGCGGTCGTCTTCTTGCCAATCCGTCGCACCACCTGAAACGCACCGGCGAAGAGGAGAGGAAGCGATGGGCGTCACCAAGGAGGACGTCGAGGCGGCCATCACCTCCGCTCTGAGCCCTTCCCATCTCGTAAGACCCTCCTCGCTCTAAATCCCTTCCCTGAACCCATCGATCTCCATCCCAAACCCTAACCGCTTCCCGCCGCTGTGTCTCTGCAATTTCAGGTTGTCACGGATACATCTGGAGGGTAAGCCCTCTCTCCCAATGCATAACTTTGACTTTCTTCGCATCTTCAGCTATTTGATGCGTTGTTGATTGATTCGTTACCGGTGGTGTGTGAAGGTGTGGCGCGAGCTACGAGATCGAGGTGGTGTCGGATAAGTTCGAGGGGAAGCGGCTGCTGGAGCGGCACCGGATGGTGAACACGGCGCTGGCGCCGCACATGGCGGAGATCCACGCCGTCTCCATCAAGAAGGCGCTCACCCCGGCGCAGGCCCAGCCTCAGCCGGAGCCCGCCGCCGATAAGCCCCAGGCTTGAGTGCTCAACTCGCTCTGAAACAGTTCGATCATGGGTCAAGCTATGCATAACGCATCTATATGTGGTCTCTGATACATTAACCATCTGGTTGAATAATGTAGCAGATGCAATTTCAAAATTGCAGGATGTTATGCTTGTTGTGCATTGTGCATTTAACTTATGAGTTGCTATGAAGCCCTGATCGTTTGCTGGAGACTTATACTGTTGTCACATATTCCACGAAGGTTGAGTCGTCAAATTATAATCTCTGATTTGCGAATTTGTCTGCTCTATCCTGTGGTGTCCATTGCAGCCCAACTGGTTGGATCAAGGTCTGAAGTCGAATGCTTGATATGATCCATTTGCTGTAGCTTGATATGGAGATCAGCAGCACATTTTGACCCGTCGTTTTGTTTCAGCTAGCTACAAACTTGCAGTTTTCCACACTGTGGTAGCAGGACACTTTCGGGTAAAAAAGAATCCATGAACTTACAGTCAACCCATGATGATTAAGCCAGTTCCTTCAGTCAGTAATGCTCCAATGCAGTATTAGTGCTAGATTGTGCTACAATTTCCTCCCTTTTATCTCTTATTACATCACAGTAAAACGCTGTTCTTGCTCCGACTTACCTACTGGAGCGCGCATTCTGATTTTAATTTCTAGTGCCTGGGGAGAAGTTTTTTCAGTACAGTTATACTGTACGTGCATCGTGGTGGATGCTGAATCGGCTGGCGACTCGGTCACCCAGGGACTACCTGAATGCTGAAGCTTCGGCTGCTCTCCGTGGGATTCCACCTGGAGTGTGCCGTGCCGTGCGCTGCCAAAAGAGGCCAAGGCCAGGCCACGGAACTCGCGAGAAGCGGTGCGCCGTGGCAACAACCACCCCGCGCGCCGGTTCCGCGTCGGCCCTTCGCGTGAGTGGGGACGAGCACGCTTTAACACAGGAAGACGTGTCAAGCATTAGGCGCGCAGAGCAGGTGCACGCGCGGCGCCGGCGCGCTTGGGTGATCCGCCGAGCCCGTTGCCGCTTGAGAGCAGAGGAAACCGTGCGCGCCGAGCAGACCAAGTGGGGGCGCTCGTCGTCTGACGGCGAGAGGACGGGAAGAAGAGATGAGCGAGGTGGACGGGCGCGCGGGGGGCGACGAGCCGGGCCGCGCCGCGCCGCGGCTGAACGAGAGGATCCTGTCGTCCCTGTCGCGGAGGTCCGTGGCCGCGCACCCATGGCACGACCTCGAGATCGGTGAGATTTCCTTCCTCTTCCCAGCGTCACCGCGATTTCTGCTAGTTCCAGTGGGTAGACAGCGGATGAGTGCTGCTAACGCTCGAGAATTTCTTACTCTGTACTGTACGTGCGCCCAGGTCCTGACGCTCCTGCCGTGTTCAACGTTGTGAGTGCTCTCCAAGACTCCAACCAAGTTCCTCGCTTTGTTTTCCTTCCCTGCACGAGTATGACCGTGATCATCCATCGAGACAGGTCGTGGAGATCTCGAAAGGGAGCAAGGTCAAGTACGAGCTCGACAAGAAAACCGGGCTCATCAAGGTCAGTCACCTCACCTCCGTCACGATCAATAAGCACACGCACGGGTTCATGCACACCGCAGCCCAATTGGTCATATCCGAGCTCTTGTCAGGTGGATCGCGTGCTGTACTCGTCGGTGGTGTACCCGCACAACTACGGCTTCATCCCGCGAACGCTTTGCGAGGACAACGACCCCATGGATGTACTGGTCCTCATGCAGGTGTGTGCCCCCTGCACTGTTCCTTCTTCATAGGAGTCGTTGTAACTGCCTCAACCGTTTGTGATCGTCGATCGCTTGAAGCAGGAACCTGTTCTTCCTGGCTGTTTCCTCCGAGCCAGAGCGATCGGGCTCATGCCTATGATGGATCAGGTATGCATATGGCATGAAATTCTGCATCTTCTTACCAATTCTATGAGAGAAATACTGAGATTGGTCCGCTCTTGGGGTTCTTGGGATTGTTGGGTCAGGGAGAGAAGGATGACAAGATCATAGCTGTCTGCACCGACGATCCTGAGTACCGCCACTACAACGATCTCAGCGAGCTCTCACCCCACCGTGTCCAGGAAATCCGACGATTCTTTGAAGATTGTAAGCTGCCAAAGTCCTCAGTTTGCCACCACTCTTTCTTCATGCCCTTTTTTGTTTATGTTGCGTCATAACAAAATGTTCAGATAAGAAGAATGAGAACAAGGAGGTTGCCGTGGACGAGGTTCAGCCAGTGAGCACTGCCCGTGATGCCATCCAGAACTCTATGTTAGTGTCATCGAGCTTTTCAGACCTCAGAGAGTGACTTTTCATCTTCAGTATCGAATAATCTATGACACCATCACTTTTTTTTTACCGAAATACACCATCACATTTTTGCAGGGATCTCTACGCGCAGTACATTTTGCAGAGCTTGCGACAGTAATCTTGACGACACTTGGTTCACCACTAATATTCAGTATGCTCGGCAAGGGATGAAAGGAACAGAAAGCTTTTGCTGCTAGAGATGTGTGTGTACATATATGTATGTATTAGCATTATGTTGTAGTTACTTATAAGGAGGCCCTTTTAGTTGCTTGTGAAGCTGTTCCAGGCCTCCATACTATTACACTGAATGTTACAAACTTACAACGACACAGGAGAAAGAAATCTCTGAATCGAGTTACAGCAAGACCAGTAAGTCGATTTACACCTTTGAACTTCGATGCTGCCATGATCAAGCCGAGCTCGACTTTGCCTGTTGGGCGTACAATGCTTTGATCTCCTCGACATCGTCGTAGCTGCCGAGGAATATGGGGGATCTGTCGTGGATCTTGGTTGGGACCAGATCAAGAGCCTGCAGTGCCAGTGTATCAGCAATTTTTGCCGCATCAAGATATACAGTTACTGAACACGCAGTTCTGACTAAGAAAATAAAACTGTGTCTATATTTCTCAGGAAATTAAAGAGAGGCAGAAATCCTACCCGTTCTTTGCCTGTGAAGGACTGGCCTCCAGCCTGCTCTATGAGGAATGACATGGGGAAAACTTCATACAGGACACTGCAAAACCAAACCAATCTGAGTCAGCATCAAGAACTTCAGGACACTGTTTGCAAGGAACGGGTGCCAAATGTGAGTAGGCATCATCTTACCGGAGCTTTCCATTTGGGTTCTTCTCGTCAGCAGGGTACAGAAATACACCTCCATATAGCAAGGTGCGGTGCACATCAGCAACCATACTGCAAAAGGAAGCCATTTGTATGGTAGTACATTCACTCTTTTCCCCCCTCTGAATCTCTTGTGAAATATTGACTCACCTTCCAATGTATCTCAAAGATTTAGGTGACGAACCATCTTTGGGGTATTTGCACTTCTCCACAAACCTGTGATTTATGGTCTACATTTTAGATTGAGTTTCGTATTTTTTTGGGGAGTATGTTAGCCAAAAGAGACACGCATATATGAAACATACTTCGCCGTAGGTGCGTCCCAGTTTCTGGCATTCCCTTCGTTGACTGAATAAATCTTCCCCTTCTTAGGCATCTGTAAAGGTTGAGGGTGAATGGCAGTTATCAAGTAATCTGTTGTCTGATCGAACCCTTTAAGAAAAAAAATCATTGAAATACAGTAATTGACTCGAAAATAACCTTGATATCTGGATGAGTCAGTATGAACTCCCCAAGTGAAGGGTCAAGTGTGAAGCCATTGACACCACTTCCGGTGCTCAGAACAAGCTGCACCAGATCAGTTACATAACTCAGTTCAGATGGGATATTAGAAAACTGTCTCAGAGGAAAGATGGTTTCTACAACTTAATTACCGTGCAGGAACTGCCATACATGCAGTATCCGGCGGCAAGCATATCCTTGCCAGGCTGCAGTACGTCCTCCAGAGTCACATTGTCCTTGTCCTTGATCATGTAAATTCCAAAGATCTACCGAACCAAAAATAAAAGGCAGTAAACTCATGTAAATGATTTAAGAGCAATGTGAAAACATGCAACGATGCCTTCCTTTTAAAAAGGACAAAGAACACTAAACAAAAAATTAAAGATCAAAATTCATATGGCACTGCACAGTTTGTTAGTACCATTGTGTGAACAGTGTATCTAATCAAATAGAGTACATCACGATGTAGTGTTATGCTAGTGTGTCATGACACGTCAGCAGTTCAATGTCAAATTATTCGAGGAGGTTACACACTGAACCGTATATACTATTAGAAGAAGAGGAATGAACCGGAGCTTTGCTAAGTTTTCCTATTCACGTTACTATCCTGAGATTTTGCAACGAAATTTCAAAGTTTCATAAAAAGGGACCGGTGATTTCTTGTGTTCATACCGTTCCGATGGAGACGCCACAGTCGATGTTGGAGGAGCCATCGAGTGGATCAAAGCAGACACAGTACCTTTGTCGAAAAGCAAAGGCACACATCTCATCAGAAACAATTCAACAAACGATAGTAGAAAAGTGGCAGCGAGTTATGTGGACACGGCTCAGCAAGATGAGTCCACTCACTTCCCACGCAGCTGAGGGTCCACGAACGTTGCCTCCTCGTCCTCCTCGGACACAAGGACGCACTGCAAGCGTACACCGGCGCGGCGGCGCCGGGTCAGGAATTCAGGAAACGAAACACGCTAATCGGAACGAACTGGAACGGACAGGCGCAAATGGGACAAGGAGCTAGGATTCCTACGGTGCGGCCGCTGCTGACGAGGGCCTTGACGAACACCTCGTTCGACAGCACGTCCAGCTTCTTCTGCTCCTCTCCCTGTCACACGCACACGTCGAGGCATCGTCAGTTCTATCTCTCTCGGAAGAAAAATTGTGACGGGCCGAGATTGATCGAGGTAACTTGCCTGGACGTTGGTCTCGCCGGCGAGGCCGATGAGCTTGGCGAGCCCGGCCTTGTTGACGGCGGAGGCGACGAACTTGCAGCCGAGGACGATGTGGGAGAGCAGGATGGTGAAGTCGCCGCGGGACTCGGGGTACCGGCTCTGCTCGTTCAGCACGTGCCGCGTGATGGTCATCAGGTCCGTCCGGTGCGCGTCCGCCGCGTGATCCATCTCGTCCCCCCTCCTCCTCTTCGCCGCCGCCGCCGCGCCCTCCTCCTCTTCGGTCGGCTAGCTAGCTAGCAGGTGATCGCGCAGTGCAGAAACGCGCGGGCCACGAGTGCTCCCCGCGCGCGGGGTATATCTAGCTAGGCTAGCTCCCGCGCCGGCCGCGAACTGGCTGGCTGGCTGGCTGGCTGGCCTGGGCGTGACGTGACGTGTCGCGCGCGCGCGGTTGTTTTCCTCTCTGCGGGGTGGAGTAGTAGTAGGCAGTAGCGCGTGGAGGTGGGGGGCGGAAAGTGAGGCTGGGAGCCATGGGCCGCGGAGATCCAACGGAATCGGCGGGGAGGCCTATCCCCTCTATCCGCTGCGGCCGCTTGTGGTGGCGCGGTGGAGTACGTAGCCGCGCAGGACGGTAGGGTAGGATGGCGGCAGGGGGAGAGAGGGAGAGGGCTTTTGTCACGTCGCGGCGCGTGCGGACGAATCCGCCGGGGGACGGCGCCATCGCGGGGAGGTTGGGGCCTGGGGGACGACGGGGATTAGGACCAAGCTTGGTATGGGAGTAACCGCGGCCTGATGAGCCCGACGCCACAGCGGCGAGATGGCGGGAAGCGGGGATGGGTGCTCCACGGGATGATTGATGATGATGATGCGGGAGGGGTTAACAGACTGATGGCCTGGCCGTTACGCGTGGAATATGCCTGGTGGTGGTGGAGTGGTGGTGCCCTGGTCCAGCTTCAGGGTGAGAGCGCCTTGTTGCTCAAAAAGTGAGAGGGCCATGGATGGGCGGCTACGCCACCATGCCGATTGCACGGCTAGGCAACGCAGGTCCTGGTTCGTTGAGGGAGTTACTTTACTGCAATTGACATCCCTGGTGGGATTTCTGCAGCAGCAGCTGAGACTTTTAAGCACTGAGAACAAGTGAACACCACAAGTTTGAGGGAGGGTGACTACCACAAGTGCCCATGTTGGTGAGTTTTTTTTCTGAGCACAACCATGAACCATGTTGGTGAGTTGACAGTATCCGTATGACCAGGTAAAAATAGAAGTAGCAATACCAGCAAGCGTACGACATACTACTTGGTAAAACATTGCAGGGAGATGTAATATATAAACTGCTGGCAGGACATCAAATGTGATCCAGCACGCTCGGGGAATACAGTACATGCAAGGGAAACAAAGATGCTGATTTCTGCGGTTTGAGGCAAGCCTTATAGTACAATAAATGATGTTAGCAGGGTGCTACAAGGTTGCATGTATCACCAAAGAATGCCGGTACACAGCAATTTTCACTTGGAAACAACTAAATTCTGGGGATTCTGGGAAAATCGCTGTCTCCCTAACATGAACCCAACAGCATCAACCTCAAGGTTTTTAACCACGCTTCATGAGCGATTTAACTTACAGTAGATTGATACAATATCGGTCGTTTTTTGTTCTTCTGAAAATAAAAGGAATAAAAGAAGTGCTGAGAAATTTATTAGATGAAAAGAGAAGACCAAGCCTACCAATACTTAAGATATCTTGAAAGAAACAGCATTAACCTGCCTCTTTGCAACCGTGACTGACGGGACCGGGTTTATAGTATAGTGCAGCATTGATTTGTCTTCTTTGCCTGTTTGTAGAACATCTGGAACACAGAAAAACATCTCTCAAGAAGATGAGGTATACAAGAATGAACTGAGTTAGCGCATACTAATGATCAAACTACACTAAGTTTTAAAACTGCACACCTCTAGCCTAGAGGAACAAGGCCTAAAAGGCCATTACATATTTTGCACCAGTCATACTTTGCATGATATGAACAAATTGGAACTATTCTAGAAATTGAATAGTGTTCAATAATACAAGCTACTACAACTTAAAAGTCATGTTGCCCTTCTCTTAAGCTATAAAAAAGATCATGGTCCCCACTGCCCAGGCAAGGGGCGATCGATGCCATTTCAGCATACAGAGACTAAATGGTATTCAGAAAAGGAAAAAGTTATCACCCCCTCACCTATGAGGAGTAGACTACGTAACCCCCCAACCTATGAAACGGTCTATATCACCCCCTGAACTTTCCAAAACCGGTCAAATTAACCCCTAGAGCAGTTTTGAAAAATCATAGTAAATCACATAAAAATCGTAAAATGGAAAATCCAACTGTATTGGACTTAGAATGAGTAGATCTACACAATGAACATATAATATGGTATGTTTTATTATATATTTTTATTGTAGCTTTATATCTATGTTTTTCTTCATAGCTGTAAAAATAATGTACTAAAGCATACCATATTATATGTTCACTGTGTAGATCTACCCATTCTAAGCCCAACACAATTGAATTTTCCATTTTACGATTTTTCTATGATTTACAATGATTTGACCGGTTTTGGAAAGTTTAGGGGGTGGTACAGACCGTTTCATAGGTTGGGGGGTTATGTAGTCTGCCCCTCGTAGATGAGGGGGTGATATAGACTTTTTCCATTCAGAAAACCTATATCTACAACTTGCAAGCCACACTCTATTTACTTGAGCTATAAAAGATCACAGACCCTAGGCAAATACTCACTTCTGGAAATTAAGCTAAAGGCCACTAAGTTTTAGAACTGCGATTGAGCTAAAGGCCACACTCTAATGATTAAACTACGATTAAGCTAAAGGTCACTAAGTTTTAAAACTGCACACCTCTAGCCTAGAGGAACAGGGCCTTAAAGGCCATTATCGTATTTTGCACTAGTCATACTGTGCATGATATGCAAATTGAAACTATTCAGGAAATTGAATAGTATTCAGGAATACAACCTACAACTTACAACTTACAAGTGATGCTCTACTTCCTATTAAGCTATAAAGAAATCATGGTCCCCACTGCCCAGGTAAGGGGCGATCACTGCCACTTCAGCATAAGAGACTAAACGGTATTAAAAAAACCTATATATACAACTTGCAAGCCACGCTCTACTTACTTGAGCTACAAAAAATCATATGCCCTAGGCAAATGCTTCCACTTCAGCATTAGACTTTAGATTGACATTGACCAGTGGTCATATTGTTATAACGATAAAGGTGATGGAATTGTACCGGAAACTAGCTTATGCAAATCCAAATAAATGTCACTTGTAAGTTGTAACTAACAGACTGACATTAAAGGTCGTTAGCAATTTGCTTCTAGTACTCCTGCAGTCCACAAATCGTGGTTGCTAGCTAGAAAAGTTAGCAATATAAATCTAACAGAGCAACCTGAATAAAGTGTTAGTACATGATGATCACTTGGTGCTTAATTTAGATATGACAGTAAAATGTAGCAAGAAGTACCACAGCTTTAATATATTTTACACTTGTATGCCAACAAAACAATCATCCATCTGACAGAGCAAAGATAGAGTTACCTGCGAAGCAGCACTCAGGTCGGAACTTTTCTCAACCAAGCTATCCAGTCTCTCTCCTCTCTCAAGGACACTCTCAATAGTTTTATGCTGTTAAAATATTCAAGCATAAGAGATCCACAATTAGCAATAGTTGTAAGGTTACTCCCACATTCAAACATAGTAGCTTCAGGACGAGGTGGCGCAGGTTGCATATACAGACATATATGCGCATAATGGCATAAAAAGACCACAATGTTATCCTTGAGCAACTGCACATTTCTTATTTACCAGACAAGGAGAGGTTCATATTTATGTGTTACCCATCTGCATTAGAATTAAGTTCAATACGTGCCAATACCAAACACAGTGGTGCCTTAGATCTAAAGACCATCTAGGTCAAGTAACAGCACAAGCATGAAGCATAAGGTCTAATGCTCCTTGGTTTGGATCTCTAGGCCCTTCTATATATAGTGCCCACATAAGCAATGCAAGATGTAAAGCCGTAGCTTGAGTGAATATTGTGTAAAAGGTAATGCCCAAGCTCTATGTTATACCAAATGAGAAGTAATGACTAATCACCCAGTGCAGTAATCCAAAATCATCATAGTGTAGCTATTCTGCGAAACTGGAACGTCACCAGCAAAGAAAATGCTAAACATGTAACACTTACTAGGATGATCTTTGTTTCATCCAAGTCCCTCTGGATTTTCATTAATTTGTCAGCTTCTGCGGGGTCCTGCAAAATGAAGACTGTTGTGAATATATTCTCTTATGTGACAGGTAGGGAGTAAAGAAAATACAGGTGTGATCTAGTATCAGCAGCACAAATATAATCAAGCTCATTTATAGCCACAAACAACACAATATGCATTACAGATTACATGATATAACGGTACTTCCAATAATTAACATGTTCCATATGGGCAGCCATCAGAGCAACCCTGCTGCATGGATATAACTCTTTAGTGGTAACTAGTAATGCAGTGACATGATATAACTGTTAGTGTTAGAACAAGAAGGTACAAGCACAGTGTATGGCTATATTTGAATATCTGAAGTATATAATAGTGCCCAATATGCCAATCCCTGAATGTCCCTTATTTCATCCAAAATAAACATATAGCTTGTGCCAATGGGGATAAGAAACATACATAGTTTTGAAATTCAACTGATCTTCTTTTCAATAGATGAAAGCATAAAACAGCCGCAAAGTACTCCTAAAAGATGGTGATTATTTCTATAAGCCTACATCAATCAACACGTGGACAGAAAGTTAGTGAACCTGAAATTTTGTCAAAGCATCTGTCAGGAAAGGCCACTGTTGAGTTCCATCTGCAGTTGCAGATTTCCATGAGTCCCCAAAATCCTTCTGGTACTCATCAAGCACCTACATGAAATTCATCATATCACCAACTGAATCAAAAGGGACTATAAAGTAGTACAAGTGTACAGCATTTTTATCATTTAAGGAACTAGCCGACTAGCAAGCAGTATAGGTTTTAATATTGCCAATCAAACCTCTCCAATAAGGCACAGGAACATTGTAAAAGTGCTGAACACAAGTGCAATTATGAGTGACGCTGAGAAGCAGAATGCTAATTCATACAACTTTACTAGTTTTTGACTAATAACTTGAGACACCCTGTTCTGAATTAACAACCTTTTGACTGAGTACAATGAAAAGTGGCACCCTGGACCTTATACGTAGTTGGTAAGGTGAACTAAACCAAGTGCACTGACATGATGGGAACATCTGGAATAATGGTCGGTACCTTATTCAGAAGAGAAAATGCACTTCGTACAGGATAGTGATCGTCCATGAATGCCACCGCACAAAGACCATTTCTGTTGTGTGAGTGGACCTTGTATTCTGAAAAAATAAAAGGTAAGTCGCCACAGCATGATAAAATTCTCACAAAGGATCAGCAATGAACTGTGATGCTTGCCTAGCTACTACAAGATGCAAGTAACATCAAAATATAATCATCAGAATTGGTTCAAGAGCTGCCCCAAAATCTCTTATGATGTATAGAGAACTAAAACACAACTTCAACAATAAGATGATCTAGAACAACAAGATCACCTAAAACATCACATGCATCAACAGGACAACCCCTAGTTTCCCATTTGCAATCCAAACAATTTCACCAATCTTCCTTGCTCCAGCAATCAAACTACCAGCGGATCCACATGAAAAGGATGCACACGCCGCCGCCCAAATCCGCCCAAACCCTGGATCTCCTCAACGGATCGGAAAGCTAAGCAGATCTGACGGAGGTTACCTTCGTGCTGGACGGACTGCCGCTGGCCGGGCTGCGTCCGCTGCGCGACGGTTCGGGCGACGAAAACGATGAACTCGCGGGCGGCGCCGCGCTGGAAGTAGCCAAAGTGGCTCACGTCCGTCGCGTTCGCGAGCACCACCGCCTCCGGGCCCGACCCGCCGCCGGACGAGGAGCTCCCGGCGCCCGCGGTCGACGGCTTCAGCACAAGGAGCGCGGTAATCTTCATCTCGCTACGCACAGATCTAAACCGCTCGCGATCTACTGGCTGCGACGAGACGACTGGATGGACGGAGATCGCAGACGAAGACGAATAGAAGCAACCGCCGCGTTCCTCTCCTGCCGGATTCGGTTGCAGCGCACTACTATCCTCCCAGAGAAGGGGAGCTGAGTCAATGACAGTGGGCCCAGCATGCCAGCCCAGCACCACACTGTCAAGATACGATTTAGCTTTACTCTGAAAGAGGAGAGCGAATACACATCAACAATTCTGAACAAAATCTCCAAACTGCAACTGGAAAACCCCCTCCAAATGCATAACTAATATAAAATATTCCAAATAACAGAAATTAAGAGCAGATTTACACATAAATTTCGGTAACTGATAACTTTCGTTTCCCTTAGCATTTTGTTCTTCCATTACAAAGATACTAGATAGGATGCGATAAATTACAGCAGAGGACCAACTACTCCATGATTCGACATGACATTTTCCAGGAGCCAACAACTCTACTACTTCCAGCTCCACGGCGACGGGGCCTAGGCCCTCTCACCACGGATGCGGCGGGCGAGCTGGATGTCCTTGGGCATGATGGTGACGCGCTTGGCGTGGATGGCGCAGAGGTTGGTGTCCTCGAAGAGGCCGACGAGGTAGGCCTCGGCCGCCTCCTGCAGCGCGGCGACGGCGGAGCTCTGGAAGCGGAGGTCGGTCTTGAAGTCCTGCGCGATCTCACGCACCAGGCGCTGGAACGGCAGCTTGCGGATCAGCAGCTCCGTGCTCTTCTGGTACTTGCGGATCTCCCGGAGCGCGACGGTGCCGGGGCGGAAGCGGTGGGGCTTCTTCACTCCGCCGGTCGCCGGGGCAGACTTGCGCGCCGCCTTCGTCGCCAGCTGCTTCCTCGGCGCCTTGCCGCCGGTGGACTTCCTCGCGGTCTGCTTCGTGCGTGCCATCGGTGGAGTGGGGGGAGGAAGGCTAGGGATTTGTTTCGCGGTTGGCTCTTGTGGCGATTGCTCGGAGGATTGCTGGGTGAGATGGGGAATGGAACGGCGTGGGGATTAAATAGGGGCGGAGTGGGCGGGAGACTGGAAAATTTTGGGGGTAGCGGCGGGGCTTCGTGGAGGGAGATGGGGTTTGGAGCGTTGGATTGGAGGAGATCGGACGGTTCGGATCGGGTTTGGGGGTGAGCACACGGATCGTAGGGGAGCCAATCTGCGCTCTGATTGGCTGGGGGTTCGGAGGGAGGGTGGTGTCACGCGGATCGTGGGCGGGATCCGTGGGAGGGGATTCCTGCGTTCTGATTGGCTGTTGACGCGCTCCCCGGATCGCAGCAGTGTCATGGCACCTTCGCGATCGCGAAGCCGTGCGGGTGCCAGGCGAGCGGTGTGAACTCGACTTCAGCGCATAGAAAATACTTGCTCCGCTTTTTTATTGAGAAATCTCTTTTTCAGATTTAATTAGAAGACAAAATATAAGTTAATTATAAGACTTCACATATGCAGGTAATTTCTCAGATGAGATGCTTGTATTTTGTTGAATTACTTCAAAATTTAACCGGAACATTTTTATGTAGTGGCGCCATGCCGACATACAGATAGACAACGAGGTATGCGGTAACTTCGTCAATTTTGAGACTTTTTTTCGGCTCATTTTTTCGAAAGTACTCATACAGATAGAGTTGCATGTGTGTATTTGTAGAGGGAGTTACATACGTGTGTGAGTGTCTATGTCTGTACTATGCAATTCAAAAATGCAGCACCCTACTTTTCAGATTTTACTCTTTAACAAAATTTGCTAGAAAAGTTGCTTATGCTTATAGATGGCCACCGTGCCGTGCCGGCACGCAAGATCGCGACGGCCGCGGCGTGCCGCCGTGCCGGGCACTTTTCAAGGTTCGGAATGCCGCTAGGCACTTCTCATCAAAGTCGAAAGCCACATCCTTTTGAAGAAGATGTGTTAAAGGCTTAGTGATCTTTGAGAAGTCCTTTATAAATCTTCTACAAAATCCGGCATGGCCTAGAAAGTCGCTTAAGGACTTAACATCCGTAGGAGGTGGGAGTTGCTCAACGGACTCTACCTTAGCCTTGTCCACTTCAATTCCTCTCTCGGATATAACATGTCCGAGCACTATGCCTTGCCTAACCATGAAGTGGCACTTTTCCCAATTTAATACCAAGTCTACCTCCGCACACCTCGTGAGGACCTTTTCCAAGTTTGCCAAGCAATCCATGAACGTCTTCCAATAAACGGAAAAATCATCCATGAACACCTCGACAATTTCTTTGATGAATTCCGATAATACGGCCATCATGCAACGTTGAAAAGAGGCGGAGCGTTGCATAGACCGAAGGGCATCCTTCTATATGCAAACGTTCCGTAAGGGCATGTAAACGTTGTTTAGTGTTGATCGTCCGGTGAATGGGAATTTGCATGAACCCCGAGTACCCATCGAGAAAGGAAAAATAAGTGTGGTTTGCTAACCTCTCGAGCATCTCGTCGATGAACGGTAGGGGGAAGTGATCTTTCTTCGTCGCTTTGTTAAGCTTACGATAATCAATACACATCCGCCACCCGGCGAGCGTATGGTGATGCTTCGGGCTTGATCCCATGATTCTCTTCACCTCGGCTATGTGTTCCGGATCCACTATGTCATCTCCAAAGAGCTTTTGGAAAATCTCAACAAAGGTGGTTTCAAGGTCGTATGAATTTTCTCTCGCTTTCTTCTCCGTGGGAAATCTACTTCCAATGCTCTCGCCATTCCCTTTTGTTAGGAAACGGTCTTCTCTTGTCGAATACTTCTCCATAATCAATAGGAACCCAATCCATTGGTTCGAACTCCCTTAGTGGCTTCGCGCTTGACATGCTTCTCTTGTCCGTCTCATTTGGTACGGCGAAGTCGACGCTCGGGGTTGTTCTTGACTTGATGTGTTCTTGTTCAAACTTTTCTCGTGATTGGCTCCTCTTTTGTGACTTTCGGGGTTGCCTCTTTAGAAAATTCAGCACACTTCTTCTTCCTCGAATTATATTCCGGCTCTTCCGCAAGTCTTGTTTCCCAATCTCTTCGGATGGCGCCCGCTTTACTAACTTTTTGTAGAAGTTGAGCGGCTTCCGTGAGTGTCTTCTCCATGAGATCCCTTCCCGCACACATTTCGACGTGTTGCATGTAACTAAGGGTTAGGGAAAAGAAAAATGTATGCAAGAGTACGTCACCGGAGAAGCCGAGTCTTGGTCCTTGTTCGATCAACCCATTAAACCTATCCCAGTGCTTGGTCTATCCCTTCCTCTTCTCTTTGCATGAAATTGATCACTTGCCTCCTTACATGTTGAACCTTGCTAATTGGAAAGAACTTCTCGCAAAACTTCTTTGTCAACTTGTTCCAATTGCCTTCAACTTCAAAGGACGCAAACGAGTACCATGTCTTTGCATTGTCGGCAAGTGAGTAGGGAAAGAGATTCCATTTGAACCATTCATCGGAACTCCTTCTTGGCGCACCGTGTTGCATATCGTCGTGAAATGTCTTATGTGTCTATATGGGTTCTCCGTAACCATCCCTTCAAACGGGTTTGCCACCACCATCTCAATGATCTTGGATTTAATCTCACACTTGGTCGCTTTGAGCTTCGAATCCGACTCTTGTACTTTTATGTCCTCACATCGAGGGCTAGCGTAATCCCTTAATGATTTATCCGGTTCTTCCACAAAGTTGATTGACGAACGCCATCTAGACAATAAGATAAAAACAAAAACAAAAATGAAACAAGTGGTTGTCTAGATAATATATGTTATATAAAGAAAATAAAAGGTAAACTAAAATATAAAACTAAGTTAAATGCAAATCAAACGATGTAAACTAGCTTGCTCCCCGGCAACGGCGCCGTAAAAAGAGGCTTGTTAACGGATAAAAGACGTATCCCTCTACGATTCGCAAGCGTACGGACCCCACACCTTTTTCACCACGGGATTCCCAAGGTTCTTGTCAATCCGCGGAGCAAGGGGATTACAAGCGTTCAATCTACTTCTACGCACTAGCTACTAAAACCCTAACTTAATATTATACTAGAAAACAACTAAATTGCACTAGAGAGAACGATAAACGATCAAAGTAGGAGACACTCGCCCATGAGTCTACGATCATGCAATCAATTAAAGATATTAAACCAATCTAATCTATCGGGGGTTGTGACCGCGGTTTCGCCCTTTCCCTCCTCTCGTACTCGTCACTACGTGATGGTATTCATGACTAGACCTATGATGGACACGGCGTATTGAATTGATCCAAGGAAGCATAGGAGCCCTACTCCCTTTACGGTAAGGTAGCTAATCCTTAAGCATTAAAGTATATTCAACACAAGATGATAGATAGATAATCCGACAAAGTATGATTACATCTTACGATCGATTACAACCCATGGACGAACAAGGAGATTACCCCATCAAGGTGCCGATCATGGCACCGTTGATCATGGTTTCCCTTCCGACGGTGTCTTCCTTCTTCTCCACGAGAGGGTGCTTCCTTTGAGGTGGTCGATCTCCCTCCGGAGATCCTCCTCCTCTCTCTCTAGCTTGTGGATGGCCTCCCGGTGCGAATGGCTCTCCCTTTCGTCGAATGGCGGCACCCGTGCTTTTAGGGTTCAAGATTCTTCAGGTGCAAGGAAAACGGGACCGAACCAGCCACCGGAGTGGGCTGGGCCGGCCGGCCTGGGCCCACCTCGGCCCGGTTCGGTCGCCCCTTTGCTCCCGTGGGTCCTCATGTAATTATGCACTTTGCCCCCTCCACTTGCATGATTTTGACGATGTCATCCTCGCGTCCAAGATGGAGGTTCTCTTCGCATGAAGTTCGGTCTTTTACGCTTCAATCCCCGGGGGTGTTCCTCGTAGCACTTCGGTCCTTGCCACCATTGGAAGTGATTTCATCAAGCTCATGAACACGAACAAGACTCCGTAAATGCTCCTTTGAACTTGTTGCGAATCCGTCCTTTATGTCCATGTTTTCCGACATAAACACAACACTTCCAAATGCATGCACATAGATGAACTTGTTATATGATTAGTGTGCCTAGTGGCGGGTTAGTTCCATAATCAAATCCAAACCAAAGCGTAATGAACATGCTAGGTGTACCAAAATACACCATCAACAAAAGTCAAGGATATGATGCAGCATGAGTGGAGCAAGAGGGATAGTAAACACCATATAAAGTAATAGTAGCCTCATAAAACAAGCTCCGGGAACTTAATGATCCGTTCAAGAAGACACCAATGCTTTGGGGAGACAACAATGCCTCACCATAATTTGCCTCAAACCACACAAAAACACTTCTTTATATGGCAAAGCAAATGTTTAAGCATCAAATAGGTGGAATTCCACCTAACATCCATATCCAAGCCAAACTTTCTAGGTCTAATACCCCTAGCGAACAATAATTTTTTTAAACAATGCAATTCTTTGATTAGAGGAATTCAAAAAGTTAATTGCAGTTCTGAAATGTTCAAGATAAGGATTGAACCTCTTTAAGCCGTACTTAACAATCAAATTAATACTATGGCATGCACAACGCCGATGCACAAGCAAGTACTTGACTTTGAGAGGATCATCACGAGTAGGAGCAGGATAAGAGCCCGTGTAACCAAATAAGACAGGTTGCAAGATATCAAAAGCCTTAGAATTAGTCGAAACATTATCAAGAGACACGAAAAAGACCTTATCAATCAAACCAAACTCCTCAACAACATATGCTATTTTTTCAGCAATGTTTTCACCAGTTTGTGATGCCTCAATAAGCCTAAAACCAATAACCTTTTTATGCAACTCCCAATCAGCCCCAACATAATGAGCAACAACAGAAATGTAATCCTCCTTAGCATTACCAGACCAGATATCAGAAGTTAAAGAAACAGATGAACAAGCAGGCAACAAATCATGGATGAGCAAAGCACGCTGTTCAGCAAACAACTTGTGCATGTCTCTAGTAGTGGTCTGCCTAGAAACCTTCTGGAATCTAGGATTATGAGCATTCTTAATGTAATCTTCCCAGGCTTGTGTGTCACCAATGCCTAATGGAAGGTCCAGCCTAGCAATCAACCGGCACAGTTCATTACGAGCACGAGAAGCATCATAAACCCAGTTATGCAACACATCGCATTCATAGCAAGCCTAGACCGGACCTTACGATCATTAACTAGTTTTTTCCTACAAACAACCATGTGCCCGTTCAAGGATCCAAGGTGCCCATCGAAGCTCTAGCAAAGAAATTTCTTACCACAACGTTTACGGATGGCATGTGTTCTCACCTTATTCTCGTCAAAGATCGGCACAAAATCCTCCCAACAAGCGAAGTGCGCTTACCGGATGAGGTACCATTTGTTGTGTCCTCGCAGCCGTCCACCGACCGTCGCCGCCGGCGCCGGCGTCGACATCGATTGGCGGGGCGGCGTCCCCGAGATCAACGCCGAACGCCACGGATGCGCCTTCGTGGATGTTGTCGTCGTTCTCGATCTCCATCTCCTCCACGGTCTCCTCGGGCTCGGGGTGCTCGCCGTCGGCCACAGGAGGGTGGGGAGGCCGGTTCCGGCCCCTAACCGCAGCTCCAGCACCGTCCCTCGACGGTACGCAGGGGCGCTTTACCATCTCACCTCCAGAGGAGGAGGACGCAGCGTCAGGCACCAACCTGCAAAGAAGATGCAGAGAAGAAGAAGGAGCATTAGAACTTAGAAGATGAAGAAGATGCAGAGAAGCTAGGGTTAGGGTTAGGGATTTGAGACTCACTCACCTGCGCCACCGGAGCCCGGTCGGAGAAGAGGCCGGGGAGCCGCATCCAAGCGAGAAGAAGAGATACCGACGAGACAAACACCATTAGACACCGACGGCGAGTGGCGGCGGAAGAATAGATAGCTCAATCACTCACATGGTGCACCTGGAGGAGGAGGAGGAGAGGAGAGGAGAGGAGAGGAGAGGAGAGGAGGTAGGAGAGGGAGAAGGAGTGGCCGGCGAGGTGGTGTCGAGGTCACTGGAGCAGGGGTCGACGAGCTCAAGGCGGACGGCGGCGCCGCGGCGGCAGATCGGATCGGGATTGAGAGCGCAGAGAGAGGTGAGAGTGAGAGCCGTGGCCGCGCGCGGTGGGGGGGATGATTAGGGTTAGGGATTGGGTGGGTGGGGGCACCGCGGCCGGCTTATATACGGCCGCGCGCGCCGCGGCCGCGGCAGCCGGCCCAAAATAGCCGTTGGGGCCGGGCCGGGCAGGGCCCGGCCGGCCGGGCCGTGCCGCCGCCCTTAGGCCGTGCGTGCCCGTGCCGTGCCGTGGGCCGGGCCGGCGGCCCATGCACGACACGGGCCTTCGGGCCGTGCCGACACGAGCACGGTGGCGCCGTGCCGTGCAGCCCATGGGCCGTGCCAAAAGGCCGTGCCGTGGGCCGTGCCGCCGACCCATGGGTTGTTTGGAAATCTATACTTGTGCTTAAGGATTACAAGGTTGCTATTTAATTTTTCTAGGCATTTGATCCTTTTTCCTTAATAAATTAATGAAAGAGTTTACTATTGTATTCATGGTGGTGCATTATTTCTCGTTGTTTGAATTCAATTTTAAATTTGAATTCATTTGTTTAATCTCATTTCGAAAGTGTGAGGCCTTTACTTTTTCCCTCTCCCTTTTCCTTCCTCTCTTTTGACCCAACATCGTTTTCCAAAGACAAATGGCAACCCGGCCTTCGGCCCGGCGCCGGTCCACCCGCGTCTCCCTCCGTCGCAGCCCACCGATAGGTGGGGCCCACCTATCACCCCCCCACCCGCCGACGCACCGAGCCGAACCCGAGTCCGAGTCCACACACCTCACCCCCAACCCAAAAACCCTAGCACCGAGCTCCGCAGCCGCCGCCGCAAAATGCTAGCGAATATTTATTGTAGTATCGTATTATCAAAT
Organism: Cenchrus americanus; assembly: GCA_947561735.1. NCBI lineage: Eukaryota > Viridiplantae > Streptophyta > Magnoliopsida > Poales > Poaceae > Cenchrus > Cenchrus americanus. The sequence continues at coordinate 13,429,145 of OX387244.1, forward strand.
CATGACGAAGTGATATGTACTAAACTTTAGTCCATGGAACCTAACCAGACCATGTAGGTTGTTTGGGGGAGTTTGGAGAGAAATGGGGGGAGGAAGAAGATTTAGTGAACATGTGTTGAGTATGAATGATTTTGTTAATTGGATGGTCGTAGATTTTCAGTTTTTAGATTCATAGCCAAAACCAACTGTAGATAGTAGTTAGATGGTCAAAAATGAATATCGTATTAAGCCATCTTTTTAAAATTGTAGGTCATTTTTTAATCACAAATACAAACATAGACATAGACGCTCACATACATGTATGCACACCGTATCTGAGAACACACGCGCATAACAATATTCTTATGAGCACCTTTGAAAAGCCGAGTTGGCAATGCCTCAAGATTAATAGAGTCACAACAAATGCCTTGCTGTTAAGGGACGTGTTGCCTACCATTGAATGAATAGAGTCAAGTTAAACCCCGAAATAAATAAAAAAATGTGAGCACCTACGTCAAGTCGGGAACTTGAACTCTGATGAGCAGGTTCCACCACAAGAGTTGAGCTATGCTCAATTCGCAAAATTATAAGTCATTTTAATTTTTCTAAATTTATATATGTTTGTCTGCATCTAGACAAGTATACTATGTTAAGGTATGTATAAGTATCTGTAAACTTATAAATTGAAAACAACATGTACTTTAGGATAATGATGTACTTTTGTTGCTGGAAATATGGTACACCATACTTTAATTTGCTTATCAATTGTCATTCGTGGTTACTACATTGGTGCCATCATAAAAGGCAATGATGTTGAGTATTAGGTTTTGCTCAAGCAAGGGTTTTTAATCCCGACCGTCCGACCGAACCGGCGGGGGTCCGGTTCGGCCGGAAATCGGTGAAACCGGACAAATTCGAATTTAGAACCAAATTCCTTAGTGCAAGCGGTTCGAACCGGTATACTGGACCGCTTCGACCGGTTCCCGCCGTTTTAAAAAATGAATTAGTGGAGAATTTGACATATTTTCAAATTTAAATTAAGAAATTGCAAAAATAAAAGAAAAATTGTTAAAAATATTTAAAGGTGCATAGAATTTAATGGTGTCAAAAAATTTCAAATATTAGTGCATTTAGTATTTTTTGCGGGGTATTAGAAGTTCAACCGGCCAATTTGTTCTCCTTTTTCTTTTTTAGTTGAACTTCGTATGCACGCAAACTACAATAAACGAATGAATATTTGAAAGTTTTTAACACCATTAGATTCTATACACCTTGAAGTATTTTTGAGACTTCTGTGAGATTTTTTCATTTTTTGAATTCAAATTATTGAATTTGTACCAGTTGGGAACCGGCCGGAACCGGAACCGGTCCGGACCGGTAGGACCGGTTCCCACGTTTTTCGGACCGGTTCTCACCGGTTCGGTGAACCCCGGTTCAAGCACACAAACATTGAGTACATGACGATTGGGCTTGTAGTCCAATAGTACGACGGTCCAAAGGGGACGTTACCCACCGCAGTACAAATCCCGATGCTCGCACATTTTTCCCGGATTTTTCGGATTTACCGGTCCGGTGGGACTCTACCCACCGGGGTTCAAATCCTCGTTGCTCGCACCATTTTCCTGGATTTTCTAAGATTTACCGGGCCCGGTGAGACTCTACCCACCAGGGTTCAAATCCCGGTGCTCGCACCCTTTTCCCGTACTTTCCAGGATTTACCTACGTTATGCGTTAAGTGGTAAGCGACGTTTTCGGGATTTACTTAGGTGCCCATAGAGGTAGGGTTTGCGTTCGTGTATTTATAGGGGTGAGTGTGTGCATGTTGTGAGCGTCATACAGTCTTGTGCAATTCTAAAAAAACATTGAGTATATGATTTTTTTTAATATGGGTGCCATAAATAGTCCTCTAGTTGCGCCACATATAACATTTTGTAATGTTCTTGTTAAGCGTAGGCAACAAAGTAATGAAGTAAATGATGAAGTCACGAAGTGATGTTCCTTTATCATCCATGTTTGGTATTTTGTGAGAATGGATTGCTAATTTGCTATGTTGTGATATGTTTGTTACTTGTAGAGAATACGAGAATGCCTTGGCTATAGCACCACTACTATTCCATTGAGATTTGTTGGCGTGTTTCGTATTTACACACATCAAATAAAATCAACCACAAATTCGTTACAACCCAACCTCCCTATGCTCCCTATGCTTATCGACCCCACCACGCCGGAATCAATTTGTGCTAACACATGGAAAATATAGTGCTCTCACATAGCAATTGACACCCACCAAAGACACTGTCATGTAGGCACAATGCTGACAAGCAGGCCAAGAAGTTTAGGAGGCTCCGACGCGAAAATTGTATTTACACTTCCTCTATTCTAACCAATATCTTCATATAATAGAGAATACATCATAATTAAGGTGATTTTTAGATTCGAAGGTGAAAATTTTGTGCTGTCAGATGTAATTACAGAACTCATCTGAAAAATGCAAGATGAATTTATAAGTCTAATGAATTCATCATCAGTGTATGTTTACTATGGCATATTGTTGGACCATGGATTAATTGGGCTTAAATGTTAGCTCGCAATTCGTAAAATTAGTTATTTTTTTGTGTGTGAAGGGTAAAATTTTGTTGAGATGTTAAGCGAGAGGATATGACTACACAAATATAAACTGCATTGTCAGCCGATCACCCACATACTTGATGGACATCAGGACATAGGCTGTCCCGCTTGCAAAATGATCTGGCGGTAGTGCAGTACTACTGTACCAGACTTAAGCGGTGCAGCCGTCCACAGATGTGAGGCATCATACTCTCTCTCCCTGTTTCCTAACGAATGTGACGTGGAAAACAAAAATATTACTTGCTAATGACCTTGCAGCTTTGGGCGGCCCTTGAGAATCGGTGGCCCGGCGTTGTCGCACCAGTTGCGCCGCCCAATCATAGTGCCGGCAGGCCCTTATGTCTCCCACCGGCAACAAATGACACATTGTTGGCAGGCCGGTGACTTATGTCGTCCGCCAAAGATCGAGACGATTTGTGTTGCGCAAGAGGTCGCCGGGCAGTGCTCCACCCGCCAAAGAAAGACCCCTTTTACCACTAGCACAAATTATTTGTGGTCTAGTGTCCATCGTCCGTGACCACAACACAAATTAATCCCAACTCCAATTTACTCCTAGGCAATTCATATTATGGCCACCAAAATCAACTAAATCAGCCAAAGAAAACGGGAGACTTCATTCATCCCAAAAACGTGAGGAATTTTGAATTTGTCCTAAATGATATCATCTTAACTGTGAACTCTCTCTCTCTTTTGAGAAAATCTTAACTCTTGAATTGGCCAAGGTTATAAAGAATAACGCTAATATCTGCGACCACATCAAATATTGAAGCAAGCTTAGGGCATATTTCAGTTATTCTCTCTATTCCAAAATATAAAAACTTGCAACTTTATAAAAAAGTGATTTCAAATTAATGGGTATGATTATACCCATTTCGAAGTATATTTTTGTAGCTTATTTATCATAGCAATATCTAAAACATTTCGAGGATAAACAATTTGGTCCCCCACAAACAGTAACATATATATCACATCTGTATCAAGAACGAGAGGAAAAGCACCTACAAAACACAATCATCAACACCCACACCGGGGGGCTGGTTACAAAATGCAAACTCTGCTCCATGTAGTGCTGAAACCAACTCAAAGCTCTCAAAAGACTCAAACTGCAAGGGTACCAGCCGCCGACACCCTTGCGTTTTGGAAAACCCAGATCAACTGCATACATCACGAAGGTCCTGATGGGGATGCTGTTGTTGGGGAAAAAAGGACTGACCTGACGACCTAGACTGCTGAAGTACTCCACAGGTTTCTTCATGTAGTACATCAATAACAGTTACCACCATTTACAGTGCTCCATGGCCAACAGCCCTTCAAGGATTCAGAAAGAACCAAGAATGGTAGAGAAGCCACGAGACCTTCAAATCTTGCATCTCAACCACCTCCAAATACAAGTACAGATATACTGCTCCAGGAACTTAGAAGCATTTCATGTGGACGATACTTGGACCAGATTCATCATACTCTGCCTTGGAGATCCACATCTACACAGCACAAACAACAATCACAAGAAATCAGATTTCAGACACAACAGAACTGCAAGGGAAGTAGAAGCATTGCACTTAGATTTGGGGACAGTAGCAAACCTGCTGGAAGGTACTGAGAGAGGCCAGAATCGAGCCACCAATCCAGACACTGTACTTCCTCTCTGGTGGCGCAACCACCTTCACCTTCATGCTGCTCGGGGCAAGCGCAGTGATCTCCTTGCTCATTCGGTCACCGATACCAGGGAACATCGTGGAGCCACCACTGAGGACGACATTACCGTACAGATCCTTCCTGATATCGACATCACACTTCATGATGGAGTTGTACGTGGCTTCATGGATACCAGGAGCTTCCATGCCAATGAAGGATGGCTGGAACAGCACCTCAGGGCACCTGAACCTCTCTGCACCGATCGTGATGACCTGGCCATCGGGCAGCTCGTAGCTCTTCTCAACAGTTGAGCTTGTCCTGGCAGTCTCCATCTCCTGCTCGTAGTCAAGGGCAACGTAGGCAAGCTTTTCCTTGATGTCACGGACAATTTCTCGCTCGGCTGTCGTGGTGAAGGAGTAACCCCTCTCGGTAAGGATTTTCATGAGGTTGTCGGTAAGGTCACGGCCAGCAAGGTCCAATCGAAGAATAGCATGAGGAAGTGTGAACCCTTCGTAAATTGGGACAGTGTGGCTCACACCATCACCAGAGTCGAGCACAATACCTGCAGGAAAAATATTTCTCACTGGCACTGCAGGTTGAGTATTGACATGAAAAAGAGGCTCTCATCATAGTGATCATACCAGTTGTTCGACCACTAGCGTACAGGGAAAGAACAGCCTGGATGGCAACATACATTGCCGGGCAGTTGAATGTCTCGAACATGATCTGGGTCATCTTCTCCCTGTTTGCCTTTGGGTTGAGAGGGGCCTCGGTCAGCAGTATAGGATGCTCTTCAGGTGCCACACGAAGCTCATTATAGAAGGTGTGGTGCCAGATCTTCTCCATGTCATCCCAGTTGCCGACAATGCCATGCTCGATTGGGTACTTCAGTGTCAGTATACCTCTCTTGGATTGTGCTTCATCGCCCACGTAGGCGTCCTTTTGGCCCATGCCAACCATGACACCAGTGTGGCGTGGCCGGCCGACAATGCTAGGAAAGACGGCCCTTGGTGCATCGTCACCAGCAAAACCCGCCTGTTTGGCATCAAGATATTGTCAGTTCAGCCTAAGTCAGAAATGCATGAGCAGGCAAAACGAAGCTGAAGACCATCTGTACCAATTATAGGATAGATAGACAGAGTGACAGGATAACTAACCTTGACCATTCCAGTACCATTGTCGCAGACAAGGGGCTGGATATCCTCCTCAGCCATTCCTCAAAGTATTCTGCACCAGAAAGTTGTATTCAGAAATCAGAATGTATATTTCGATAATGATATAATACTCAGAATGTATTCAAATTCAGTGTATTCAGCAGTGGTGTTAAAAGCGTGACACAGCTTGAGTGGTCCGGGTAAAAGCAATAAAATGGTATGATGACATCAAAAGTGCAGTATACCAGTCATCAGTCAAAAACAAATGTTCAGATACTGTTCATGATTAAGAAACTGCTACTAATACAAGTATAAGCTTTCAAGCAATATGCAGTGATGACTGGACCTTATTGGCGGCTGATAATCCAAATTATTCCTATCTTGATTGGCATCAAATTCGGTGACATAATACTACACACGACGAATCAGAGCTCTGTTTTTTTATTCGCGGTGATAAAACAAGTATATGCATGGTAGCATAGAAATTTACTGTCAACAAATACCACCCATCTGCATTGATTTATTTATCGGCTGAAACCTGACTGCACCTGTTTGGGTAGGAAGGGATCACAGCAGGGCATTATTACTGGAAAATACTTAATTGGATTTCGACACAAGCACTGTGATTTCACAGCTTTAGACCATCTTCAGTTCTTCAGAGAGTGTCCTGAATATAATTCCGCTATTTTATAACTGCAACGAATTAGCATAGCAGGCATCAGGGATCCCTACATCCTATCTTAGCACATCCTACCAATGGTTGTAGCATTTTAGGGCTTGCTAAACTATTATGTAGTATATATCGTATGCTGTCCGCTGTCGTGCAAAATTAACTGGGCCGAAAGGTCCATCACACAAACAGAGGCAGAAATTAGCACACATAGGGCACAAACGCCAGCGATTCTTTCTCGTTATGCTGGGCTCAGACAAATAACAGCCAAACACAGCAAAATTCACATGAAAATCGAAGTCAACTCGAGCATGAAGGTCGTGCGGCGATCTATCGAAAACAACCTGCCTACAAGTACAACCGATCGTTCTTTCCTCCGATCAAATCGGTGCGAGAGCAAGGGGGAAACCCGGCTGTACCTCGGGCGCGTTGACGAGGAGGCGAAGGGGATCGGATCGCCCCCGGCCCTTTGCTTCTGGAGAGCTCCGGTGACGCGAGCGCGAGAGCGAGACGGGACAAATGGGAGAGCGGCAGCCAAAGCGGGGGGCAGCGGGAGCCTCTTTATACGAGCCCGCCTGGTTGGACTGGTCTGTAGGCGCTGTGGCCGCGGGCTTCTCGCGCCGGTGGGAAGCCGCCATGTCACGGCACGGCGTGACGGCAGCGCTCGCGACCGCAGGCGCAGGGGCGACCGGGCCAGCCAATAGCCTCTGACCTCGCCGGAGCCGGGGCCGGGGCTGGGGCCGGGTCAATGGAGACGCAGCGGCCGCCCGATGGAATAATCATCGCGGGCGGACGGCGGCTGCAGCGCGGAGCTTTCGGTGCCTACCAGCACACGTCCACGTCGGATGACATGGCATTTGGGAGTGTGGGACAAGGGCGGGCGCGGTTATACTACATCGTCATGAAAAACAAATCATAATAACAGGTTCATTTGGCCGGTGGTTGGTTATTGTTGTTGATTTTCTCTAAGAGAAACACATCAACTGCCTCCCCACATAGGTTTGCATGCAAAGGGAATCAAAATTGTTGATGCCAACCCTGTGCAAAGGTCATTAAAATTTCAAAAAATTAGAGTCTTAAACTGAGTATCAAAATTAAATTTCGATTACACTATTCTAACAATAAAAGTTTCACAACAAGATCTCACTGATTATATTTTGACAAACTTTTATTTATTTGTGTGTCAAGTATCTCACCTTCGAGTTCCCGATCTCGGCGATGTCACAAACGTCTACCTCATGTACCCCCTTGGTAGGTTCCCGGGTTAAAACACCGACAGTAGCGAACCCTCCCGGACAACCTTGCAGGATGCGCAACTATGGATTTGATCCCTTGTGTTGGTCGGAACGGGGTGGCCAGAGCGAGCTAGACACGCGAGCTCGACCTCGGCTTAGTGGCGGCAACAATGGTGGGAGGTGAGCGGCGAGGCAGCGGACCAACCACACGTGTGGAGTCCCCTCCGACCGACACGTCCTCTCCGGCGGCGGCTTCGGGGGTGGACGACGCTCGCGGGCGGACGACAGGGACGAATTTGACCCTTTGCCAAGAATTCGGGGATGAAGTTGCCTATTTTGCCTATTTTTTTCAATTGTTCAAAACTAAATGTTGCCGAACAAATTTTCCAAATTTACCCGTCTGTCGTCGTACCACACGGCGGCAGGATCCTAACGCCAACTGAATCTAGAGTATCAAGAAAATTATTGCAAAGTAACTATTGCAAAATAATTATTGGATTTGGAGCCGGCGGCAGATGTAGAGATTTGCAAAATAATTATTCCAAATCTATACATCTGTCATCGTACCACACGACGGCAATATGGCACGTCGGCAGGGTCCAAAACTGTGCCAAATGGCGTTTGGGACCCTAGCGTTGTGCCGTACGGCGGTAGGGTCCCAGCCCACTAGCACGGCAGCCCCGCTCCCCAACCGTTGTCGCTAGGGCCTACCGTCATAGCACACGACGTTTGACTGGTCCTAACGCCATGTGGTATGTCGTTACGCATGAGCTCTACCGGCCCATTAAAGCATCATGGCCCGATCTAACCCATCCTTAAGTCATCACAGCCCACCGTCAGGTTCATTCTGATGAATTTTTTTTATATTTTTTAATTATTTTGTAAAATTATACTACCGTTTCAAAATTTATCAATTTTGACAACCAAACGCCATGCGTCATGACGGCCGCCGTGGACCACGACGGTTGCAGGTCCAACCGTCGTGGGCCACAGTGGTTGGGCCAACAACCGTGGACCCCCCACGAGTGTGAAAGTCAGCTGCCATTGCCTACGGCGGTTAAGGCCTATTCGGCATGCGCTACGGCGGCAGGTCTAGCCGTCGTAGGCCACAGCGGTAGGGGTTGTGCAACTATCGTAGGCCGTGGGGGCAGATCCGGTCTCCCCTATAAAAAACGAAAATTAGCCCGAAAATGTCATAAAATTTGGAAAAAGGAAAGAGAGGGTCGGGAAGGAGAAGAGATTGAGGGGGCAGAGTAGCGAAGCTCTGACGGTTCTTCGCTTCATTGTAAGTATTTCGTCGATTTCAACCCTTTTAGCGCCTTTACTTAGAAAGCGTAATTAGTGATTCAATGCATTTCTTTAGATATGTAGTATTAAAAACATCATGTTTCTAGGGTTAGGGTTGAGAAGGAGAAGAGGAGGGGTGAAGGGTGCGAAGCAGTGAAGCTCTGTTGTTTCTTCGCTTCATTGCACGTATTTCACTGATTTCACTAATTACTATTTTGGTGTAATGTAGATTTCTGTAGATTTATGTATGGTATAGATTTGTGTAATATATCTACTGTTAAGTGTGTAGATTATGGTTGATTAGTTTGTTAATTTAGTCTAGATATTAGTCTATTTGTTTCTTGGTCCCTGGATGTAGTATTTGATAGAAGTTATTGCTTTTTATTATGAATCAGACATGTTAGAGACAGTCACAATCAAATTGTATTATGGAATTGGAGAAATTATATATGGTCCACAAGCAGTTGACTTGTCAAAATATATTTCAATTGAAAAAATGTTAAAAGAGCGGAAAGAACTTGAGAGGCTATAACCAACTGGCTGATCAAGGCATTTACAGTAGATTTAGAGCACCAATGCCTGTCCGTGATGACACTAATCAACATAAGTGAATATGTGTATTGGGAGCTCGTGCCACTTGAAGGGACCCCACGATGGAGGAGTTTTATCATGAATGTCTGCCGAGTTGGTTTGCCTGTGATTTTGTTTGTCCAATTTTTCTAGAAAGGTGGGTCTAGCAGTTAAGTGCATTAGGAAGATGAGGATATGTACGGGGGGGAGGTGGTGAAGAAGGTCAAGGTGCTGAAGAAGGGGAACAACAAGAGGAGGAAGAAGGAGATTCTGAGGGTGAGCAGACGTCTAAAGGTTATGTTGTCACTAGTGTTATTGATGAGGGAGAAGGAAACCCAGAGGTGATGAGACAATATCAGAGAAAGTTAGAAGTTGATGAACGTGCATTGGAATAGGACTCTTCAGATGATGATGATTATCATGATGATGATGAGTTTGAGGATCGTGTGCCTTGGGATTGGCAAAACTACGATTTCTCACAGTGTATTGTTAACAGTGGTGAGAATGTGCCATGGGAGTACACGGAGAATGAGGTTTGTGAAGACGCTATGTACCCCAGTACTGCACATTTGAAGGATGCAGTGAAGCAGTGGTCCACCTTGACTCTATACATGGTGAAGAGCTCTCCGAGGATATATCTTGTGTGTTGGATTGTTCTATTTTTTATTAATTTATGCCGATTCGTTGTATTATTCTTTGACTCTGATTGAGTGATTGTTCTAATCTTGTTTTGCAGGTTTGCAATAGTCTCCTCAGGTCCTGAGTTGGACTTAGAGTTCGTCACGAAGAGGAAGGACAATGTCGAGGTGCCACAGGGGATTGACACTCCTACGTGCTTCTGCAGTGACAATTGTAAGCTTGTTAGGTGCAAGGTTCTGGGGTACGTCTACGGGATGAGATTCTTCATGTGCGCTAACTATGCGCACGACCCGGTCAAGCCATTCGACCGCAACCTTAGAGTCAAAGTAAGGACTTACTACATTTCTTAATTATTCATTTGTCATTTGTGATTTAATATTTGCTGACATGTCTTTGGAAAAAAACTCCACCTCCTCTTTGTGATTTCATGCAATGGCTAGATACTTAGCAGTGCGACTTCGACAAGAGGTGCATCGAGGGAGCTGCTCGTGATGCTAGGGAAGGAAATGCGCCATCGCAGGAGATGAGAGGGTGTGAAGTTGCCCATGACCGTGAAGCTGATAGGCAGAGAAAGAGGGAGAGGGATCTCCAGGCCAAGGAAGCTGGGCCGGATGCCATTAGAAAGGGGGAATACCCTTCTATACTCAGTAGACCTAGAGTACTATTAGTCGGCCTGTATCAAATAATTTCAGATTTCATAACTTCGTCAGCTAGGGTCCTCGGTTTGTATCGCTAAGAACTTTAATCGAACTGCATTACAATGTGTTTTCTCTGTCACGTGTGTTTCGTTACAATGACTATCATATGCAGAGTAGTTGTGTTTCCTCCGAGTCACTAACGTGTTCCCCTCCCACGGATCGACTGGCCCGCAATAGGACAGTGCCCTAGCACTAGGGTGTGTTTTCTGTGAGTCACTGCTTTGTTTCCCTTCCCACGGATCGAAGGGCCCACCACCCAGTCACCCTCCTTCTTCTGCCTATATATACCACCATTCACTCCATTGCCTTCTTCTCACAGCATTCAACAATGTCTTCCTGAAGTGGGGATGACACAGTTTCGGTCCTGAGTTGTGGCATCAGCAATCAGAAGATTTCAAAGTCAATTTCCCATTGAAAGTCAAGAGTGACTTTGTTGACACTAAATTTGGCTCGATCCAAAATGTATGCAATATTCATACAATAATTGAACAAATCATATTGATAGTTAAACCCTATCTAAATTAGAAATAAATCAATAAATAAATGATAATAATAATCATAATTGGTGAGGGAAATTTACATAACATGGTATTAACCATGAAATCCAATACTTTATACTCAGCATATATGCATTGGAGTATGGCAATATCTATGTGCGTATGAATACGGCTTGTTCGCAGCTACTATTGCAAGACCTCTCTACGTATGTATGTATATATGAATATGACTTGTTCGCCGAGATACGCGGCCGCGGGCCGTCTACGGTTGGAATACGTACACTCGTGCTTGGTCGCAAGTTATACTGGAGTGCGTATGCATGCTTGTTAAGCATAGCTCAATTAGTTAAGTGAAAAAAGCCGGCTCCCACGACCACCATGTATAACTTAAACACACGCATGGCACGTACACGCAGCTATAGACTAATACAAACTGCATGATCCTGTACACGTGCACGTGTGGTTTCCAAACCATCAAGTCAAATGGCTTGGATGGAGTCCGAGCGTGTTGAACCTACAACCCTGCACGACTCCATGTTCTCCAGCCCACCGCCAGGCTGCTGCACTGCGCTCGTCATCCACCAAAGCGCCGTCAGGCTGCTGGCAAGGAAGCACGAGTGAATTGCAGAGGGAGAAGGCCAGGAGAAGGAGAAGGATCGCCGCGGCGCCGCTACGTGCGTGAAGGTGCTGCAAGGTGAGAAGCCTCATGGTGCTTCTTCAACTTATCTGATCTGCTCCAACTGCTCCATTAACAAGGAGTGCATGCATCCTGCTTCTCCCTCGTGTTCTTTCTACCTCTCCTGGTGAAAGCTCGGCCAACAGTGCCATGAACATGAGCTTTGCCTTGGTAAATCAGGGACCGGCCAGAAAAGCTCTGGTTATAGTCCTGGTGGACGCAATCTTGGCTCCAACCAGTGATTTCCTATGATATGAAATGGTTTGGACGCAATCCCAGCTCCGTTCCATGTTTGAAATTGGTTTGGACGCGATCTTGACTCCATTCCGCGATATGCGACAAGCTTGGACGCATGTTGGCTCCATGCTGTTGAACCTTACAGGAGATCATATACGTGTCAATGTCCTGCGTACGTATACGCTCCTGACCTCGCCGGCGGCAAAGTAAATAAGCAAATACCGCCGGCGTGCTGTAATATAGTTAGTGTAAATTGCTAGCTTATATTTTTGCCGTAATTCATTGCCAAATTAGCAAGTTCACATTCCTTTCATTCATGTATCACAATTAAAATTTGACAAATCGAGTGTCCGGCTCAATCAATCTGAACCGGACCGTGTTAGCAATCTCATATGCATATAGAGATTAACAGGTTGATGCTATTCAAAGTTGGCGTTAACAAATGTGACAAAATGAGTCAAAGGAATGCATCATTTTGCATATATAAAAGTAGTCTCCAGTAGTTTTATGGTCACCCACATCATGTTGTGCGCAAACTGCATATGTGCATATAACAAGTGTCATGCGTGCATCATGGGTAAATACAGGGATAATTAAATAATCCTGCATCACAACCAAATTTAAATAAGATTACACTCAGGAAGATGCATACCAGGCTAGGCCATGAAGCCAACAACAATTTATTTGTGAGTGAGTATACATATACATGATACGGCTTGTATATAAAATGTCAAGCACTATATATGCATGTTCACGTGAAAATAATAAGTAGTGTCATGCATAAATATACGGCAACGATAGGATAAATCTACATCAAGCGTCCATCTCTACGGCTAGAAGACTTAGAATTTTTCTCTTTCCTAGATATGTAATAGGATTAACTAGCCATATGATGTAATCTTTATTTTTATGTACTCATGTTGGAACTCTTAATCAGGGGTGTTCTCTGCGGAGATGTAATTAACATAATTTTTATGTAAATGTAAGAATTATGGAAGTATGGATTCGCATTACCTTAATTTCTTTATTTGTCCCAATTACCTTGTTAAACTAAACTCAAATAAAATTTGTCTCTGCTGACGCGGAGGCGGGTCATTCAGGCTATCCGTTTTCCCGCCATCAGATTCTGGCACGCCCAGTGGGACATATTTCCCCCCTCATCTTTGAGTTCCAACATGGTTACACATGTAGCAATAATATGAAATGTCACAACATATGTGCTTACAAGAAAACTCACATATGGTTTTCTTAAATGAAGGTATGGCTGGACGTGTGCAAGACTTCGTCACACTCCGCATCGGTTCGCTTTGGGTTGATGTGTCATTGGGACCCGTTCAAGCTTCTGACAGTGATGGTTCCTTGCGCACAATTGCTGCGTCACCAAACATGATTCACCATGATCAAGAAGAGGTCAACTCTACACCGAAGGATGATTTCACTCCTGTTGTGACTAAAGCTTCAAAGAGGAGGGCCCGAAGGGCTGCTGCAAAGGCAAGGAAGGCAACTACCCAAAAGCGCAACAACAATGTGCGCAAAGTTGTAGCCTCCCCCGCAGCTCCTCCAAGTCCCTCCCAACCAAAGGTTGCAAAGCGAGACACCCACAAGATGGAGCCAAGTTTCGGACGTACAACACTTGGGTAGTGGCCTGTCCACACTAAACTAGTATCCCCAACTAGAGTTGTACTTAACGTGTCGCCTAAGATGCCGGGGGCATATTCCTCGGAACATACTCCAAGCATATTGGGGGCACCCCCGACTAATGCTGAGATGGTGGTGACTCCATTAACCCCAAATAGGGGTGTGGTGTTGTCGGACGAACCTCGTGAAAGTGCGACGGTGAAAAAAACCAACCCTCCAGAACGTGCGAACAAAGGAAAAGCGGTGGTGACAAAGTATATTTCATCGTCCTCGGAGAGTGACCTGCACCCGAAGGATATTCGCTGTGAGCCATGACGGTTGAGCAAATGCAACCGCCATGGGTCACGACGGTTGCAAGTGGGCTGCCTCCCTCCCGCCGTCTGCGACCGCCGTGGGCCACGACGTTGGCCCAACCGCCGTGGCCCACGGGTTGTCAAAACTGATAATAAATTTTGAAACGGTATTATAATTTTGCAAAATGATTAAAAAATTCCCTTATAAGCTCTGACACATTTAGCCCACGACTCACCACCTTCCGAGACCATAGGCTTCTGCTTCCCCGAATTCCCCAGTAGCCGTTCATTTGGCTGGTGGCTGATGGCTGGTGCTGATTTGATCTGAGTGAAAAGTACTGCTGGCTGATTGCTGGTGGCTGATTTGTTGTGAGAGAAAAGTACTGTTGGCTAGTGGCTGATAAGCCAAACGAACAGGGCGACGCCGCCGGCATATCTCCCCTGCGGCCCTTCCCCGCTCGGTCGTCACGCCGCGCGCGCGCGCGCGGCGCGGCGTGCGGCGGTGCGGATCCTCGCCCTACCCGCCTCGCCCCGCCCCGCCGTGAGCCCGCTCAACCCTCGTTCCAGTGGGGTGGAGTTGAGCGGAGGGGAGATCCGTCCGCACGTGCACTGATTTCGTCGTTCGCCGGTGAGTAACCCTAGCTCTCTCGCTCGCTTGGTTGGATGCCCTTGTTCGACGAGGGTGCTCATCTGTTCTCCTCAGTGGAATCTACATCTCGCTGCATGCAGTTTGTTGTGGATTTGAGCGTTGTGTGACGCTGTGCACTGCTAGTGTAGTTTAAATCCAATCTATCAGAGTTTCGATCGGGCGCTCTTCACCCGTGCGCGAGATCGGCATTAGATTCTACGCATAGTAGAATACCTCTTGGTACTCTAGATTCTGCTGCAGTTTACTTTGCAATAATTATTTTGGACGTTAGGATCCTGCCGCCATGTGGTGCGACGGTAGATGTATAGATTTGGAAAAATTGTTCGGCATCATTTATTTTTGAAAAAATGAAGAAAAATTAGGCAAAATAGGCAATGTAGTCCCCGAATTCTTGGCAAAGGGTCAAATTTGTCCATGTACTTTTGCATTGGTCAATTTAGTCCTCAAACTATCCTTCTTCCTTTCAGTTACGTCCTTCATGCCCTCGCCGTCAGCTATCGCAAAAACACTGTCCGTCAAACCCTTTTCCCGTCCGTTCAAGCTCGTGCCCATTGAGCGCGGCTGAGGAGCTCCACGACGGCCGGAGGACGGAGCACCACGGAGACAGAGATGGAGGAAACGGGGTGAGGCGCCGCGGGGAGGTCACCCGAGCCCCCAACGCGTCGTTGCCCCACGCCCCGGATCCTCACCGGAGGATGCCCCACCTCGCACCGCTTCGAGCCCGGCCGCGCGCGCGAGCAGGGGAGTGAGAAGGAGCGCGTGGTGAGGGAGGGACTCCACGTGTCGGCGTTCTCCTCCGTCGCGGCCGCCGGGGCTAGCGGGCGCAAGAGAAGCAGACTTTGCTCTTCGTCTGCCGTCTCTGCTATCCAATTTGTCATCCGCCCGCGAGCGCCGTCCACCGGATCAAATCCATAGCTGCGCATCCTGCAAGGTTGTCCAGGAGGGTTGGCTACATCTCCCTTGTAGCCTCTGCTATTGCACAGAACTCCAACTACAATAGGAAGAAGAAGAGCATCCTGTCCCCAGCATCGCCGTCGGCTGCCGCAACCGCCACCGTCGTCTCCCTCCTCCCGCCACTGATAATGTTGAGCACACTGCTCCGAAGCACATCGAGTAGCATGAGAAGGGAGAGCGCGGGGTGGCCAAGACCAATACTTCAAGAACTGCTACCGAAAGAGCAGGGGCGTCGACAAGCCAGTCTCAGGCCCGACCTCACCGCCACTCTGCCCCGGCTGTCGCGTCCCTACCGATGGCGCTTTGCAGCGTGCTGGAGGAGGCGATCAACACGTTCGTGGTTCCGCCAGCGCTGCGGCCGTCGGTTGGCCCGCAGAACGTGCTATCGGCCAACTGGGCTCCTGTCGACAAGCTGCCATCGACACCCTGCACTGTCATGCGCGGCGCCATCCCGCGGTGCCTCGTTGGTGGGGCCTACATCCGCAACGGGCCCAACTCGCAGCACCTCCCGCGCGGGCCGCACCAGCTCTTAGACGGTGACGGCATGCTCACTCTCTGCTCCTCCCGGCGGCGAACTCTTAGCGTGGCCTGCCCGCTCTGGCCACCCTTTGCCCCCAACGAACCCACGGGATCAAAACCACCAAGCTGACAGACGGGAAAAGGGGTAGACGGAGTGACGGACGACGTTTTTGCGTTTGCTGACAGCGTGAGCGCGAAGGACGTAACTGAATCGAAAAAGATTGTTCGGACGAACTTGACCCTTTGCCAAGAGTTCGGGGACTTGACCCTTTGCCAAGAGTTCGGGGACGAACTTGCCTATTTTGCTGAAAAATTATAAAAAAAATTCTAGTAATTCTCTTGCGTCTCCGCGCAAGCCGCTCCTATCCGAGATTCCGAGCTCCCTCTCTGCCTCTCTGCGGGAGGGTCAACCCCCTCGACCTCGACCTCGAGTCCTAGACTTTGAGGGATTTCCTGTCTGGTGGATGAGTGGATTGACGCTGCGTGAAACCTCCTCGGAGGCCGCTAAGGCAAACTAGCCCTTGCAGTCGCAGTCGCAACCGCTCGCCGGCGACCTTCGACGTCTTGGAGCAAATATCCCTGTCCAAACAACTAAGGTACTCGCCAATTCTTGTTCATCTGCCATCTGGTTCCAAAGGTTTTATCTGTGCTGCAAAGCGTGCTTACGTGCGACCCAATTCTAGATCGTGTTGGTGCATATTATTGTGCAATATGACTGACACCCCAGGGTGTTCGATGGATTGCCCGGCTGCGAGCTCATTCTTAATTGGATGACTACTTGACAAAATCTATTGCCATTGTTTTCTGGCTGTGACCTAATCATAGTGATTTTGCTCCTTTCAGTATTGAAGATTGGTCCATCCCCTTTGTCGGTGCTAATGGAGTCGGATAGCCCAGTCTCGAAGAAATCAAGATTGGTCCAATCAGTGGATTGTGAAATGGAGGAAGCACCTTCTAATGCAGTGGGTGTGAATCAGAGTCTGCATTGGACCCAGTGGCAGATACTGGATTCCATTCTCCCCACTGGTGGATTCGCACACTCTTATGGCCTTGAAGCTGCTATGCAATCTCGCATGGTGAACGACCAGGAAGACTTGAGATCATTCGTTATCCAGGTCCTGGAGAACACTGGCAGCCTTCTGCTTCCGTTCGTGTACTGCGCTAGCAAGTCCCCTGATGCAGTAGCATGGGTCAAGCTTGATCAGTTGCTGGAAGCTATATTGACGAACGAAGTTGGCAGGAAGGCGTCAGCATCTCAAGGCTCAGCTCTACTGAGAGTGGCTGCGTCTGTCTTTACCGAGATTCAAGCACTGCAGGATCTCCGACGGACGTTCCTCAGTTCTAAGTGTGTGTCATTTCACCATGCACCTATATTTGGTTTGATTTGTGGGCTGGTCGGATTCGACAGCGAGACGGCGCAGCGTGCTTACATGTTTGTGACGATGAGGGATGTGTTTTCCGCTGCAACAAGGCTCAATCTGATCGGGCCGCTGGCTGCTTCGGTGCTGCAGCACCATGTTGCACCGGATGCTGAAAGGATGGTGCAGAAATGGAAGGACCGCGATGTCACCGAGGCGTCACAGACTGCCCCTCTGCTTGATGCTTTGCAGGGCTGCCATGCTTATATGTTCTCCAGGCTGTTTTGCTCTTGACAGTTGACAGCGAGGTGTGCTATCATTTTCTCTCTTTCTCTCCCCCTTTTACCTAATATAAATGATCTTCAACCATGGGCACGATATGGATCAGTTTTATGTTAAGTGAACCGGTAGTGCTTGGTATTAATCTGATGAATTCATTTAACTAATGCGAAGCAAATGAGTGAGGAAAAGCTTCAGAAGAGTGGTATCCATGGTCAATTCAAGGTCACAGAGAACAAGATGGACATGTGAGACATCCAACCGATGTCTAGAGTGGTACAGAGCAGATTGGGAATTGGCCAAGTCCTTTTTGTGCCACTCTAGGGTCACCAATAACCATCCAGATATCTTGATGACCTGTTCTTTCGATCAATGCCTTCCCCCTCTGCACTGCGTCCAGTTTTGCCCTGGTGGAAGTGAAGTGTCACTGTATTTTTGGTAAAGAGAAACAACATGAAGTAAAGTATCACTATATTTTGGTTCTGATCTGATTTATTATAGCTATATATATACTATGTCTAGATACATAAGTAAAGTTATGTAATATGCATCTAGAAGAGTCAAAACGAATATTTTCTCCGTAAAATAAAAACATGTCGATTTTTTTGACAAGGAGTAAGTGGATTCAGCTAAGTGCTAGCAATCCACCGATAGGTAAACCATATATCTCATGAATGTTATTCTGTCAAGGAGAATAAAATACAGTCATTTTCTTGATAATAAACATATCCTGACAGTTCAATGTTCAAGTTGGGCAAGGGCGACAAGATAAGCAATGCAAATTGAATAAATGTCAATCCTATTTCACAGCAGGCCGACTTGAATCGATTCACATATGCAATGCTAACATGTTACATCATGAAACATAGCAACTAGCACGGTCATCATCATCCAATAATGTAATCCATAGAAACATCACGTACACTGATAATCTAAAAATCAGTAAATGCAGCAAATTTTCCAAATCTATACATCTGCCGCCATACCACACGGCGGCAGGATCCTAATGCCAACTGAATCTAGAGACCAAGATAATTATTGCAAAGTAATTATTGCAAAATAGTTATTGGATTTGGAACGGGCTTTTATTCAATTTGCATTGTTTATCTTGTCGCCCTTTCCCAACTGCAACATTGAACTGGCAGGATATGTTTATTGCCAAGAAAATGACTGTATTTTATTCTCCTTGACAGATTAACATTCCTGAGATATATGGTTTACCTATCGGTGGATTGCTAGCACTTACCTGAATCCACTTATTCCTTAACTTTTGTGCGGTAGGAGGAAATAGTAACCCCAAAGACATAAATAGTCTATCCTTTGTGTTGAAGCCATCCTATGCTTCTATATTTTTATGCTTTATTTCTGAATAGTTGTATTACTACTGTATCGACTAATACTAATACTACCATAAAGTTAGCTCGCAAAAAAAAAAACTACCATAAAGTTCCATTACTGATAAGATTGCTCTTTTTTTAGTGATGATGGTATGCTTCTGGTTCTGTTTTGTGATCTGTAGCAACAAATGACATTTTATAGCAATGTTTAGCCTGATCTGAATTATGTTTTCATGAATTTTGCCCGTCGGGCCTCCTGTTTTCAGGTTGTGTAGGGCAGCTATTTTTCACACCACACTTCTATTCCCCTCTGCCTGCTATCTCATCGCATCTTTTAATCTGGCCAATTGCACGTTTGTTTGTATTTTCTTAGTGCAATGAGCCTCGAACTGAGGATGCTCTACCAGCTGATGCGACAGGTTCCACTCCACAGTTTGGGAGAAGGGGATCTGAACTAGGCAAGTTCTGTGCTTCTAATATGGAATTCTGTGAAACATGCATTGTGCTGCTTTATTTAGATGCTGTTATTTGAAGGTCCAACTCATGTTTAGTTGTTCGTGGCCTGGATGAAAATGCTGATGAAGAAATGCTTTGCTATGAATTTGCTAAGCATGCACCAATTAAGGTGCGGAATAAACTACTTTCTTGATTAGATTTCTCTCCTTATTTTTTTCGACATAATTTTATGCTATTTCTCTGCAGGATATCCGCCTTGTTCGTGATAAGTTTACTCATGTGTCTAGAGGTTTTGCCTTCGTTCATTTCCATTCAGTAAGTGGTGGTGGTGTAGTGGATACATGAGTTGAGTTTCTCTTTCTGATGTATACTTACAATTTTCAACATCCTGTTGTCAAAGGTGGAAGATGCTACTAAGGCTCTCGAAGCTACAAATGAGATTACACTGGAGAAAAATGGTCAGGTTTTGCGTGTAGCATACGCTAAAAGTACACATGGACCTGTATCAGGGGGTTTGCAGTCAAACAGTCTTGCCGCAGCTGCCATTGAGGCTGCATCATTTGCTCAGCAGGTATTAGCTCCTGTCACAATGATAGTCTCCATGGTTAAGCATTTACTGCTAAGATATTAGTTCATTCTTTCTGTTTTGGTTCTTAGCAACTTGCACTGTCAAATTTCAAAGATTGGCAATTCTGAAACTTTCAAGAATTGGGCATATGAAAAATATCACTAGATTTGTTTTATAATGCTGCATGGTATAATTTATTCGTTATAGAAAAAAACAAATTAGACTTGAAAATGGCAAGTTATCAACTGGCTGAATAAAAAAGGAGAATCTTTTTCATGTTCTTACGTTAACAAAGGCTATAGTTTAGGCAGGTTGTAGACATGTTGTTTACTGTTTTATTTCCTTTGCTTTTGGGACCAGTATGATGCCATAGGCTGGGCTCCAAAAGAGTACAATCCTGATGAAAATCCGAATAGCAACTCGGATTCTCAAAAAGATGGTTCTGTAGCACAGTCGGGATTTGTTTGGGATGAAAAATCTGGTTACTACTATGATTCTTCCTCTGGATTCTATTACGATGGAAATACTGGTAAGTATGCAAATCTGCTATGTTAATTTTTGCTAAACTGTCACTTTTTTGGAATATGCTAGACATCTACTTTGGCAAAGAGCTCTTACAAATCCTCTGCTGTTGTGGAATTTATCTTCTTCCATTTATTATATTGTGTTTGTTGCAGGCCTTTACTTCGATAGTAACTCTGGAGTTTGGTATTCCTACGATCAACAAACTCAACAATATGTCCCTTGCAATGACCAAAACAATACTAAAGCAGCTGGGGTTGTGGCCAATGAAAACACAAAGACCTCAGATAGTAATACTGGCAAAAATGTTGTGATTTCTGCACCTGCTGCCACAATTAAACAGAGTGAGAAAACTTCACTTCCTGATGCTGTTCAAGCTGCTGCCAATGCAGCACTGGCTGCAGAAAAGAGAGAGAAGGAGAAGGCAAAAGAGATCAAGTTGGCCTCAAAAACTAGTCTGATAGCTAATAAGAAGAAGATGAACAATGTCCTAGCTATGTGGAAGCAAAGGAATCAAGAAGGACAGGCTGCACGAATTGTCAGTGGTGACAAAGAACCATCACGTTCTGATGATAAACCTAACCATTCACACAGCGGAACTGGATTCTCTCTGAAAAGTAAGCCGAGTTCTGACTCTGGAAATGTTGGATTCAGATGTAAAGCCTAGACCTGTCAGTAACAGTTTATGAACTACAGTTATGGGTGTTATAAGGAGTTCCACTAGAGGAGTGATCAAGTCGGATACTTCATTTCATGCATTATCTGATACTGGGAGTGCCGAGCCACACACCACTGCAACCACAAGCACAAAGGGCTTAATGACTACTCCTGAGGCACTTGCAACTCCTGCACCCTACAAAACAGATATATCTGCCTTAGTCTCTAATACTTCATCTAGAGTTTCTGGGACTGGTAAACATCGGTTTTCTGAGGCACCAAGGCAATCCCAGTACAGAGATCGTGCCGCAGAAAGACGAAATCTGTATGGATCATCGCTTGGCAATGATAGTGTTGGACTGGATTCAAGTAAGAACACACTTTATTAACTTTTCATCATGTACAATCACTGTCATTTTCCCATCATCATTTCTTAAGCACAAGATTCTACCAATAAAAACATTCAGTCGGTCCGGAAACATAATTTTCTTTGTTATTTTCATTCTCATTTTTCTGAAGCTGTGTTGACCGTGTTAGAGTGATCTCATCGGTGGGCCCAACGGCCCACCGGGCCCCTTAGTCTCGCGCCCGATCGGGGGCGCCCAACCCCTAGACCGGTTGGCGGGCCCCTGTCACACCGCGCTATATAAAGGAGATGGGGGCCACCGGCTCGAGGCACGAGGTTCGCCGCCGCCACAACCCCCCACCTACATCCCCTACCCGATCTACGGGGACGCGCGGCGATGACGGGAAGCGCCGCCGCCGCCGCCACTTCCCCAACCGTCGGCCGCCGCGCGCGCGACCGCACCTCGCGTCGCCGCCCTCGCGCGGATCTCCTACATGGCTAGCGGTTCCGGCGGCGCCTCGCCGGGAGACGGTACACCCCTCTCCCCCCCTCTCTCTCTCGATGTTCATGCATTACATGTTCGTACATACACAACAAAGGTATATACCCGAGTAGATCCGCACCTAATAGATCCTAAAACCTATCAATGGTACCAGAGCAAGGTTTAGGTTGTAGATCTAGCGTCGGGTAGACAGAAAAGGAGAAAGCATCGATCTCGAATCGAAAAGTAAAAGGCAAACCCTAACCCTAACCCTAGATCTAAAAAGGACGCGGGAGGGGATGCGGTGGACCCCTACCTCACCGTCACCACCGCCGCCGGTGCCGCCTTGGGCGCGCACCGCGCGGACAGAGGCGTTGCGGGGGCGTTGGGCCCCACCGCCGTGCGGGTTTTGGCACCACCGCCGAGCCGCTCGACGGCGGCGCGCTCACCCGAGCGGGGAGCGCGCGCGCGGCGAGGGGGCGGCGGCGGCGCCGCCGCCGCCGTTTTTCCTCCAGGCCGCCATGGGCGGGCGGGGCTCTCCGGTGCTCTCGGTGTTTGGGGCTAGAGAAACGGGGAGGAAGAGAAAAGAGAAGGGGGGACCCCGCCGGCTCGGGGCCGCGCGCGCCGCCCGCCCTTGTCACGGTGCTTGGCAAGGGCCGGCCGCCGGCCGGCCGCGGGGCCACCGCGCCGCCGATGGGTGTCTAGAAGGCACTGGACAGGGAGAAGAAAGAAATGGCTAGGGTTTTCAGAGGGTTGCAGCCGCAAGGAGCCTATATACCACCGAAATGCAAGGAGAACCGTCGGATCCAGGTCACAGCCATCGGACGGCTGTGGCTGGCCGCAGCCTCAGGCGGCTGCTGGGCCGCTTTCGGCCCAGGCGGGCGGCGTGCGCGCGGCCGCTTTGGCGGCCCGCCCGTCGGTTTTCGGGCCGCGGGCCCGTGTGGGATAGGAAAGGAGGCCGTGGGCCCGTATTTAGCTTGCGGGCTGAAAAGGGGGTTTTGTGAACGAGACGTTTTGTCATTTTATTTTGACAATTTTTCAGAAGCAATTATTTGTATTTTAAGTATATATTTGCTATCTATTCAAATTTGAACCAACGGGATAATTTGTTTAGAGAGAAAAGTGAAATTTAACGGATATATTGTTTCCGAACGAAAGTTTCATGAATTTTATTCATGTTTCCGCCGCGAATTGTTTAAAGTGATGCTTATTTTTTAAATTTAATTGGAACCAACGGGAAAATTAAATTTAAAAAGCATGTTAAAGTAATTTTTCTCGTTAATTATGTTGTCTTTGTTATTTACCGACCAACGTTGTTAATAACACTGTCATGATTAAATGGATGTTTTTTGTGCATTTATTTCTATTTTCCGCCCAACGGTGATATAGATTTAATTGCATAAACGATTGTATGTTTTAATTTTGACCAACGTTGGATTAATGCATGCAATTGTTGTTATGGATCTCACTTATTGTGGTTTTCGGGAGGGTGCAACTTGATGAGTTTCATCGACAAAGTTCCGATCCTCGGTCTTGAAAATCACAAGGAATGGAGCGAAAAGTGCATCCGGCTTTTTTGTGTGCCGATCTTGACCGAGTGCTTCGAAGGAACCAATGCCGGAGCACGGCCCGAAAAGCCGATGAGAGAGACAA
Organism: Cenchrus americanus; assembly: GCA_947561735.1. Lineage (NCBI taxonomy): Eukaryota > Viridiplantae > Streptophyta > Magnoliopsida > Poales > Poaceae > Cenchrus > Cenchrus americanus. The sequence goes on from OX387244.1 coordinate 13,452,760, forward strand.
TCGATAATGATGAGGCATGGGCAAACAAAGAGAGGGACTATGCTCCCTTAGAGTTGTCATGGTCCATTTCTAAGGGGAAGTGGGTCACGGCAAACAAAAAGTGCATGGCTTTCATAGAGAACACGATTGAGCCTTCTCTTTTGAGCTCGATTGATGGTTGTACCTCTGCTACAGAGTTACTTGACAGGATAAAGAGTCAGTTTTCTGGCTCTTCAAAGACATATGCCACCATGATGCTTAGACAGTTGGTGAATGAAAAGTACACTGGTAATGGAAAAGGTGTGAGAGAGCACATCCTCAAGATGAGCAACCAGGCATCTAAGCTAAAGCCATTGGATGAGGAACTTGAGATTAGGCCCAAGCTCCTTGTTCACTTGGTTATGGCTTCGCTGCCAAAGGAGTTTGACACCTTTGTTACCAACTACAACATACATCCAGAGCAGTGGGATCTGGAAAAGACCATAGCCATGCTTGTTCGGAAGAGGAAAGGATAAGGACTCAAAGTGGTGGTTCTTTGAACTTTGCTAAGAAAAAGAACTTCCATCCAGGGGCTTCTTCTTCAAAGCCACATGGAAAAGATAACATGCCGCATCGGCATCAAAAGCGAGAAGAATGTTCTTCCGGTGGACAAGGATCGGTGTCTCTCCCGCAAGAAAAGGGGGCACTACAAGAAAGAGTGTCCCGAATGGTTGAAGTCGGTCATGGTCGCTAAAGGTAATAATATAGTATCTTTTGTAAATGAATCCTTGTATACACGAGTTTCCAAAATCTACTTGGTGGATTGACTCGGGTGCAACGATTCATGTTGCAAATTCTTTACGGGGATTCGGTTCGACCGGAGCACGGAAAGAAAAGAAAGTTCCATTGAAGTTGCAAATGGAGTTCAAGCGGAAGTTGAAGGCTTGTTGGCGATGTCTCTTTAGAGCTAGTTGATGGTTTTATACTTTTGCTTAGAGATGTTTTTTATGTTCCTTCGTTAAACGAAACTTGATTAGTATTTCACGTTTGGACAAAGATGGTTTTGAATGTCATTTTGGACATGGCCGGTGTGCCATTTGGTGTAATAATGCTTATGTTGGTACTTGCTTATCTTCATGATGAGCTTTATTTATTATCCTTGCGTGAAAAAGTTAATTCCGTGTGTGATGTGAATGTTCATGTTGCAAATGATTCCGAGTCGAATAATGTACAAAAGAAAAGAAAGAGAACTCATGATACGTCGTCGAAATTGTGGCACTATTGTCTTGGCCACATTTCGAGGGGGGGAATAGAGAGCCTCGTTAAAAATGAAATTCTTCCTCCATTAGAGTTCTCTGACATAGAGCAATGCGTAGATTGCATTAAAGGAAAGTATGTAAAGCAAATTAAAAAAGGCGCTAAGCGAAGCACAGGAACTCTAGAGATAGTTCACACCGACATTTGTGGACCGTTTCCTGTGAAAAGTATGGATGGCTATGACTCGTTCATAACATTCACAGATGATTACTCCCGTTATGGTTATATTTATCCAATTAAAGAAAGATCGGAAGCACTGGATAAATTTAAGATATTCAAAGTTGAAGGTGAAAATCAACTTGATAAAAGAATTAAAATAGTAAGATCTGACCGTGGGGGGGAAGTACTATGGTCGTCGCACCCCATTTGGCCAAGTTCTTGGACCTTTTGCAAAGTTCTTACGGGAAAATGGCATAGTAGCCCAAATTCGATGCCGGGCGAGCCTCAGCAAAATGGAGTAGCTGAAAGGCGTAACCGTACACTGATGGATATGGTGCGCAGCATGATGAGTTACTCCACCTTGCCATTGAGTTTGTGGATGGAGGCATTGAAAACCGCTATTCACATTCTCAATAGAGTACCAAGCAAGTCGGTGCCGAAAACACCGTACGAGCTGTGGACGGGAAGAGTACCCTCTCTACACCATTTGCGTGTGTGGGGGAGTCCTACCGAGGCCAAAGTGTTTAACCCAAACATAGCAAAGTTGGATCCCAAAACGGTTAGTCGTTTCTTCATTGGGTATCCCGAAAAGTCAAAAGGGTTTCGTTTCTCTCGTCCGGACGGATATACAAAGTTTGTAGAAACGAGACACGCTGTCTTTCTAGAAGATGAAATGATCGGGGGGAGCACGGTAGTTCGGAAAGTTGATCTTGAGGAGAAGAGGGTGTGTGCACCCAATCCGATGATTCAAGAGCCATATTTCTCACTACCTCGTTGTACCCGCGCCGACACCCCCCGAGGTTGTGGTGCAAGCACCGTTGTAACTCCGCCCGTGATAACAATGGGTGAAGATCCGGAACTCCGTCCTTCGGATCCGATTGAATCCACCGTTGCACATGAGGATGAGACACGGCGCCCTTACCGTCAATGATGTGCCAACAAATGATGAGGCACAAGATGTGCCGACAGTAGAGGCCCCTCGGAGGTCTCAAAGAGTTAAAAGATCAGCTATTCCTGATGATTATAAAGTTTATAATACAGAAATAGCTCATATGGAGGGTGATCCCGTTTCATATGAAGAGGCCATGAGAAGTGCTCACTCATCGAAGTGGTTGGAGGCCATGGAGGATGAGATGAAATCGATGAGTTCCAACGATGTGTGGGACTTGGTAGAAATTCCTAAAGGAGCCAAAACAGTGGGTCGTAAATGGGTCTATAAGATTAAACGTGACTCCGGAGGGAATATAGAAAAGTATAAGGCACGACTCGTGGTTAAAGGCTATACACGGACGGAAGGAGTAGATTACAATGAGACATTTTCTCCAGCCTCATGTAAAGATTCCTTCGAATAATTATGGCATTAGTGGCACATTTTAATTTAGAGTTACATCGGATGGATGTAAAGACAACTTTTCTAAATGGAGAGTTGGAAGAAGACGTTTACATGAAACAACCGAAAGGTTTTGTTGTAAACGGAAAAGAACATATGGGATGCCGCTTAAAGAAATCCATTTATGGATTAAAGCAAGCATCCGGACGTAGAATCTAAAGTTTGATGATACAATTAAAAGATTTGGGTTTGAACCGAACATAGATGACAACCGCGTTTATGCAAAGTTTAAAAGTGGGAAATATGTGTTTCCTAATCTTGTATGTGGATGATATTTTGCTTGCTAGCAATGATGTCAACATGCTACGAGAAACAAAGAAGTTTTTGTCCTCGAATTTCGATATGAAAGATCTTGGTGAAGCCTCTTATGTTTTGGGCATAGAAATTCATCGAGATAGAAAGAATGGGGTTTTAGGATTATCTCAAAAGGCATATTTGGAAAAGGTTCTAAAGAAGTACAATATGCATACGAGTAAAGCAACACCTGCTCCTATAGTAAAGGGCGATAGTTTTGGAGAATTCCAATGTCCCAGGAATCAATATGAGCGCGATCAAATGAAAGCGGTACCGTATGCTTCAGCTGTTGGAAGTTTACAGTATGCACAAGTGTGCACTCGCCCTGATTTAGCGTTTATCACCGGAGTGCTCGGTAGATATCAAGATAATCCAGGGCATAGAGCACCTTGGAAGATGGTAAAGAAAGCAATGCGTTTTGTGCAAGGCACAAAGCATTACATGCTAACATACGAAGCTCCGATCGCCTAGAGATAAAGGGGTATTCGGATGCGACTATGCGGGAGATAAAGATGGAAGAAAATCCACATCCGGATATTTGTTCACTCTCGCGGGGGGAGCTATTTCGTGGAGAAGCTCCAAACAAAAGTTGGTTGCATCATCCACGATGCACGCAGTTTATAGCATGTCATGATACTATTGGACGGGTGATATGGTTAAAGAAATTTGTACCCGACTTGATAGTGGTAGATTGTATTCATAAACCACTAAAGATGTACTTGCGACAATCGGCCAAAGAAGTATACTATGCTCACAACAACAAGTCGAGTAATGCTTCCAAACCTATTGAGGTAAAGTTTTATGTTGTGAAGGATAGAATCCGGGATAAAACCATAAGTCTCGAGCATATAGGGACAAAGGATATGGTTGCGGATCCGCTTACGAAAGGCTTACCACCGAATGTGTTTCGAAACACTTAGCCGGCATGGGGTTAAGGGAAAGCCTATAAATCCTGGATTAAGAAGTGGCCCAAAGTAAATAGAATTTATTCCGAACGGAGAAGTATATTGTGGTCGTTTGAGTCTATCGGCAATCGAGCCGTGACGATGAAGCATGCTCTATGTGCCTATCCGTGATGGAACGAATAAAGTGGAAAAGTTAAAGTTAAAAGTATGTGATGAGATCAAGGGGGGAATGTTAGAGTGATCTCATCGGTGGGCCCAACGGCCCACCGGGCCCCTTAGTCTCGCGCCACGATCGGGGGCGCCCAACCCTAGACCGGTTGGCGGGCCCCCGTCACACCGCGCTATATAAAGGAGATGGGGGCCACCGGCTCGAGGCACGAGGTTCGCCGCCGGCCACAACCCCCCACCTACATCCCCTACCCGATCTACGGGGACGCGCAGCGATGACGGGAAGCGCCGCCGCCGCCGCCACTTCCCCAACCGTCGCCGCCCGTGCTCGCACCGCACTTCGCGCCGCCGCCCTCGCGCGGATCTCCTACATGGCTAGCGGTTCCGGCGGCGCCGCTCTCCGCGGAGACGCGTACACCCCTCTCCCCTCCTCTCTCTCTCGATGTTCATGCATTACATGTTCGTACATACACGGCAAAGGTATATACCCGAGTAGATCCGCACCTAATAGATCCTAAAACCTATCAGACTGCACGTGCAGTTTTATGGTAGTATATATTTCTGGGAGCTTTTATATTGTCATGCTGATAGTGCTGTATTAATTAAGAATTCCTTGGCCCCACAAACATAATAGGGATGCTATTTAGATTTTACTTGTTCAAGGTTTGTATTGATTTTATGGAAATTATTTGTTGTCAAGCTGGTGACTATCCGTCCCGAAAGGGTTCAAGTGAGATAGGGTCGATGCCGTTTCCTCCTGGTGTGGGTGAACGCTCTAGTGGTGAAATTGGCAACAGCGAAAACTATGAAGTTATCACTGCAGATAGAGCAATCGACGAAAGCAATGTCGGCAACCGTATTCTACGCAACATGGGGTGGCAGGAGGGTCTGGTAAGTTCACCCCCCACATATTTCTCATTTTGTTGATGCTCTTAGATTGCTTGACTGCAATCTTTTCCATTATCATCTAATATCTCCTGTATTTGATCAAGAATTGTCCCCTCTTTTATGTTTCTTGTTGGTATTGCAAAATGCATTGTAGGGGTCAAATGGTTTACAACTTTTATTGTAAATTTAAAATTCACTTTACAGATATTGGTGTTAGTATCAGGTTTCTTTTGAACTGGAAATTACTATCAGTTCTCAAAGCATGATTTCTTTGAGATCCTTTTCAGAATAAGTTAGCAAATGATATCCACGGGTCTTCAGTTACCACATTCAGAGTGTGTGTGCTTCTTTTGTGTTTATATTATCTACTTTAAACGGCTTAGGACCACCTGACTAGGGAATCAGAACTTAAAATGATTTTAGCTGAAGAGAAGAATGCGTAGTTTCTTGGGCACAAGAAGTTACTTTTTGAATGCAGGGGGAATCAGTCCATATTTCCACGAAAGCTGATGTATGTACTTCTTCTGACGTGAGTGTGCATTGGTATTGTTTTTGTTTCTTGCAACTACTTTGCAAATATCCAGGGTTTGGGAAAGGATGGTAGTGGTATCAAGGAACCAGTCCAGGCAAAATCCGTTGACGTCAGGGCTGGACTCGGAAGTCAGCAGCGGAAAGCTGATCCGTCGCTGGAGGCCCATGCCGGGGACAGCTACAAAACCATAATCCAGAAGAAGGCTATTGCAAGATTCACGGAGATGTCCTAGACTGTTTTATCCATTCTGTGGTTGTGTTGTTGTATTTTTTGTAGTCAGTTTACTTGTAATTTTTTTGTTGTCCGTGGACTGGCATTTTGTCAGAAACTTAGAATTATGAGTGTTTATTAATCCTCCAAAGGCGCACAGCTACAAAACCATAATCCAGAAGAAGGCTATTGCAAGATTCACGGAGATGTCCTAGACTGTTTTATCCATTCTGTGGTTGTGTTGTTGTATTTTTTGTAGTCAGTTTACTTGTAATTTTTTTGTTGTCCGTGGACTGGCATTTTGTCAGAAACTTAGAATTATGAGTGTTTATTAATCCTCCAAAGGCGCACATTCTGCATCTTAATATGTGATAGTGTGATTGATCAATTATGAGTATCTCGCAAGTTGTTCCAGTTCATAAAGTTTCACAAGTTTTTCAGTTTTGTGAGGATGGTTGTTAAAATATTTTGCACTGATGCATGTTTACATAATCTGTAGTATTAAGAGTTAAGATTACTGGAAGGGCCACGAGTTGGTTTCTACTCCCCCGAATTGCAATTAGAAGACGTTGTGGTTTGGGTCAAATACTGAGATTATAAATCTTGAATAACTTCTAATTTGTTGAGTTTGGAAATATGAAAATCATAAAATAGATTTGTCTTGAAAATTATATTCTTAAGAATGTACATATATAACTTTTGAAAATAGAAGTCAAGTTATGTGCAATATGGAGGGAATATATATCTTCTCTATGGCAGTTAGAAATCCTGCAGCTCTCAGTTGCTATTTGCCGTCATTCGACCCACGGGTGTGAATCGTCTCCCTTGTCCGAGTCGGGAACTCGCAAAAACAATTGTAAAAGACGCCGTTGCCGGGGATCGAACCCGGGTCACCCGCGTGACAGGCGGGAATACTTACCACTATACTACAACGACTTGGATGCACATTACTGGCATGGCATTCATACATCATAATACTTCCACAATAAATCGATCTAAAAGAAACTCTCCGCAAATACAGTACGAAGGCAAAGCGATCGGGAACGGAAACGCCCCGTGCGCACCCTGCCTGTGGGCCTGCGTGCGCGCCCTTGTGATTCTGGAGGCTGCATGGGGGATCGCAGACTGCACAACGTAGGTCTGATCGTGAACGGAGCGCATCACGTGGGGGCGCGCACGCAGCGCCCCATGCGCACCGCGCGTATTGGAACACGGCGGGCGATCGACATGGAACACCCTCGGGTTTGATGCGACGGCTGCGGCGGCAACCTGGAGCCATGGGAGCAGGCTCCGTCATCTTCGACTACTTCCACGCCCTGCACGCCGCGTGCGCGGCTAGCGGGAGCGACGCTTGCCCGTTCTGCCGCAGGGCGGCGGAGGACCTGCCGGCGACCCGGTGCGACGTCTGCGGCAACCTGTTCAACCCCACGGAGATCGGCTTCGGGGGAGACAAGTGCATGGAATGCAACCTGCGGCGGATGAACTGTGGGGAGTGGGACTGGAACGCGGGCCCGGCTCGCCCGGGCGGTCGCCGTCGCCCTCCGACGTCGTCGAGCTTGCGCAGCCAAAGCCACTGATGGCTGCGAGGGCCATCCCTACCGCCCATCGCAGTACGGGAAAAAAATTTGGTGCAGTCGGACTGCAAAACTCCATCAGTGCAGTCCGGCGTCCAATTCTTGCCGCGTGGACACTCAAACATCAGACGCGCAACAGGCTCCAGGCTCTCCCGCAGAGATCGATCAGGCTCCGCTCGGCTCCATCCTCCAGCTACCGGCAAGCTCGGCTCCGGCCTCCGTCTACAGCCGCGCGGCTCGAGACTACACCGGCTCACAGGAGATTGGACTCCACATCTGTTACGCGATCTGGCAGCACATCTACGCCATACTTTCGCGATTGTTTCACGCACACGTATTAGGGCGAGCAGCCGGCGGCGGCGCGACTCCTCTCTCGTCGTCCTCGACAACGTAGGCACCATGGTAGAAGTCTACGAGCATGAGACTGTCATGGGGATTTCAGTGCCCTCGTCTCATTCGATGCCATCCTCTGCTCTAGCATGTGCCGATGCAGGACAATTGTTGGCACCTGTTGTCCATACTGATGGCATAATCGTCGGGGATCCTGAAGTTGACAAGCAGCCAATAATGCAGGTACATATACATACCCCTATTGCTTATGTATTTTGATGGTACATGCCCAACACTTAGAACTGATCAATGAGAGCATTTACTAGGTTGCACAGGACATTGAGTCGATCACCACAAAAGCAATGGTGAATGAAATATCGATGAGGTAATTGAATTAACTTAATAACAATTCAAGTGAGATTGTAATATTTCATATTCTCTACAACACCTTTCAATTCTAAGCTCATTATACAACAGGTGGCTGATAACGTTGGACTAAATTTGATTGTTCCTGAAGTAGGAATGTCTTTTGATTCCGAGAAGAAAGCTTATGATATGTACAACACATATGCGGGCAAGATTGGGTTCAGTATTAGAAAGAGAGACATCAAGCGCCGTGGAGATGGCGATATCGATCACAAACATATAGTCTGCAAGGTAGTCAAGGTCATTCTAAAACAGAATCATCAAAGGACACTACAAGGACGGGTTGTGAGGCTCGTGTTCAGTTTAGTGTTAGCAAGGAAGGGGTTTGGACAGTGTATAAGGTTGTGCTTAATCACAATCATTACCTTGCCAGTCCAAATAAAAGGCAAAAGCTAAGATCCCAACGAAGTGTTGAAGAAGCAGACAAGAAACTAATTGGTCAAATGAGGGACGGCGGGATGAAGCCAGCCCAGGTGTTTGAGTTCATGGTACAATTTTATGGAGGAGTTGACAAAGTGCCATTCTCACGGATGGATTGCAACAATGAGATTGGTCGACAACGCAAGAAGTATTTAGAAGCCAATGATGCACATACGTTGATGGGATACTTGAAAAATAAGCAAATAGAGGATTCATCATTCTTTTATGCTATTGAGATAGATAAGGATGATGGTACAATGACGAATTTCTTTTGGGCAGATGGTCAATCTATCATGGACTACATGTGTTTTGGTGATACCGTGTCTTTTGACACCACGTTTCAGACTAATAAGTTTGAATTGCCTTTTGCTCCACTATTGGGAACCAACCATCACAAGCAGACAATCATTTTTGGGGCTGCATTATTACTTAATGAGAGTATTCCATCTTTTATTTGGCTATTTCAAACCTTTCTACAAGCAATGTCAGGCAAGCATCCTAGTACAATTTTCACCGATCAAGATGCAGCGATGGCAGGCCCCTGGGTGGGATGTCGCACACGCTCGACTTCACGTTGTTCGAGATCCACTCCACAAAGTAGGACGAGTTCTTGTTCTGCACGTTCAGCATCTGCTCATCCACCTCCTTGGTGCTCAACTGCTCATCTTCCCACGGAACACGGCCGAGGCCGTCAGGTAGCGCCCGTGCCGTGGGTCAGCAGCGCACATCATGTTCTTGGAGTCCCACATCTGCTGGGTCAGCTCTGGTACGGTAAGGGCACGGTACTGCTGGGAGCCCCTTGAAGTCAGCGGCGCAAAGCCAACCATGAAGAAATGGAGGCGGGGGAAGGGTATCAAGTTGACTGCAAGCTTCCGGAGATCAGAGTTCAGCTGGCCTGCGCCATCGAAGTCGTTCCCACGTGAGCCAGTCAGGGTTCTGCTTGTAGCAACCATGGGCGCGCGGGCCGGGAGCTCCAACATGCCGCGCGTCCCCGCGAGCTTTGGCACCAGATGGAATGGATGGTGAAAAAGGCCAACCTTTTCGTGCAAACTATGGAAACTTCAATCTAAACCACACGATTTTGATCCAAGGGAGAACTCATGAGAGGTGGGAGGAGTGATTTGCAAAATTCATAGGAGGTGAGAGGGATGATTTGCAAAGGTGCTTTTGCAAATCACCCCTCCCACCTCCTCTAAGCACTCCGTTGGATCAACATCATGTGGCTCAGATTGAAGTTTTCATAGTTTTCACGGAGAGTTTGGTTTGCACCTGATATGTTGCCGCTGAAAAATGTTGAAAATTGTTTGCTCATATATTGAAATGGATGGTGAAAAATGTTAAACCAAGTATTTCAAAATGTTGAAATCGAATTTTTCGAAATGTTGAATTCAGTTGAGTCTTAGTTAGGCGTGGTAGGCTTTAAAATCAAGGGTTATTAGGATTGGTACCATTACAACTTTCCAAAGTTGGAGATATACAATTACAATTCACTTATTTTGAAGCATACCATTGCAATTCTTTGCTTCGCACAAAAATGCCACGAAATATGTATGGAGCTCACTTAGGTCTAGTTGTAGGTGTATACAAATATGTATACTTTGCTGCAACGTCTCTCCTCTATCACTGACATGTGGGCCCCACTTGTCATCTTCTTGGTCCTCCTTTGGCCGGCCCTACTCTCCTCCTCTCTCCCACGGCACTGTCCGCCCGGCTAGCGCCGTCGTCGAGCCTCCGTCACTCGCCAACAGAGCAGCCGCGTCGTGGCCCATCCGCCACGGCTCCGCCGCCATTGCCCCTGCCCCATGGCTCTTCTTCATCCTCTAGTGGGGTCTGGAGCGAGGGCGCGGAAGCCGTGGGCTGCAAGCGTGATCATCTCAAGTGCAAGCTGCCACTAGAGCTTAGCCTAGAGAAGCTTGTCATGGCGTCGTGCGTAGTCGAAGCCAGGGTTTACCTTACCGTTGGTAACCGGCCCGGTTACCGCGGTAACCGGCCTGGACCGGTTACGGTACCGGCCGGTTACCAACCGGCGGGTTCAAAATTTTTTGAATTTGAATTCCAAAAATTGAAAAATGTGGAAAAAAATCTCTAAAAATACTTCGTGATTTATTGAGTCTAATGGTGTCAAATTTGTTGCAAACTTCGTTCATTTAGTATAAATTCTGACCAAAAGAAGTTAAACTAAAAAAAGAAAAAAAACCTGCCGCCCAGCATGGCCCACTTAGGCCCAACCATTGGGGGGGGGGGTCAAAATATCCCCACCGATGCTCCCCACCCCATCCGGCCGAGCGCTCGGCCTCCGGAGCCGGTCCGCCCCCTCTCCGCCTCCCCCCGGGTCGCCGTCCGGCCGCCGGCGACACCTAACCGGCCTCGAGCGCGGTTTACCGCTCGGACGGCGCGGTTAGGCGGCCGACCACCGGATCTAGCGGTTCACCACCCCGGACGAGCGGTAAGCCGCGGTTAGGGCGCGGTTAACCGCCCTGGCGCAGGTAAGTCTCTCCCCCTTCATAAATGTTTGATTTATCTAGTTTCTAAATATGTTTGATATAGAAGTGTAGAACATTTGATTCAGGTGTTTACATGATTTAGGTTTGTAAATGTAGATATGTAGACCATAAATGTAGGATTTTGATATGACATTGTTTGTATGCAAAACTATGATATTATTCCTTTGGTGAGGTTTTGTGAGGTCCTTTACATTAATTTATGCATAGATCATGCTAAGATTTTCATTAATTTACCACTGGAGAACCACAAAAACATGTTCGGTTTTTCTGCCTTTCACGTCGGTTTATCGCCCAAACCGACCGGTAACCGGTCCTTACCGAGCGGTTTATCGATCGAAATAGATTGAACTGGCGTTTCAATTTGGATTTTGAATTTGTTCGGTTTTGGCCGGTTACCGCGGCTTACCGACCGGTTTACCGAAACCGGTGGCCGGCGGTTCAGTGGACCAGTTCGGTAAGGTAAACCCTGGTCGAAGCAAGAGGTTATCAGTGCTCCATAGTGATGGCTGCCGCAGAATTTGAAAAAAAAAGAAAAAGTTGAGCACGACGTTGAGCGGAGCTTGAGCGTACCACACAGTTGGCCAGGAATTCAAGAAATCCAAGCGAAGCAATGCCTAAGCTCAAGGTGAAGGGGTTTGGGGTGGATGTCAGAGTGTGGGCGAGGTGTTGGCAGGGGCAATTGTATTTTGGTGGAGCGTGGCTTGAGGATTTGGCTGCAAAGAGGTCAGGACGGCAGCGGCCATGGCGGCTTGGTGGGTCAGCGAACTTGAATTCCCTGCTCGAAAACATGGATGGAGACGTTGTTGACCTCCGTTTGTTCCAGTGTCGCACCTCGGTCGCATCGCCGCCGTCCATGCTTGCCTCTCTTGCTTCCTCTGGTTGGCTGCTACGTCAGGGGCAGGGGTAGGGGGCGGGCGGACCGAGCAGCGGGAGAGGAGGAGAGCAGGGCCCGCCAAAGGAGGAAGAAGATGAAAAGTGAGGCCCACACGTTAGTGATAGAGGAGAGAAGCAACAACAAATTATACGTATTTGTGAGAGAAGCGGGAGATGAGGATGGTTTGTGGCAGCAAGTGCTCAAGAAAAAGTACCTTAAAGGAAGGACGCTATCGCAGGTGGTGAAAAAGAAGGGGGACTCTCATTTCTGGGCAGGTCTAATGGAGGTTAAAGATCTTGTGTTGCAGAGAGGTCGATTTAGAGTTCATGATGGCTCCCAGACTAGATTCTGGGAAGAACTGTGGTTAGGGAAGGAGCCTCTGATGGTAAGATATCCAAGTCTCTACAGAATTGTGAGAAAGAAAAATTTGTCGGTTGCTCAAGTGCTAAGTACTACCCCATTGAATGTATCTTTTAGACGGGCTTTAGTGGGGGACAATTGGGCCAAGTGGCTCGAACTAGTGGGGGATGTCCTGTGGGTGAATCTTAATGATCGCAAGGACTCTTTCTTTTGGATGGCCAATAAAACTTTTTCGGTGAAGAATATGTATAATGACTTAGTGTTGAGAGAAGGGACTCCGGTCAATGGTTGGGCGTGGAAAGCCAAGATCCCTTTGAAGATTAAAATCTTCCTTTGGTATCTTAAACAGGGGGTTGTGTTAACTAAAGATAATTTAGTCAAAAGACAATGGAAAGGGTGTACAAATTATTGCTTTTGTGCGGAGCAGGAAACAATTCAACACCTCTTTTTTGATTGTCCCATTGCTCGACTTACGTGGGGAAGTGTGTGTCTTACATTTGGGGTTAAAAAACCGGAGGGAGTGGAACATCTTTTTGGTCCTTGGTTTAGAAGTTTTTCGAGTAAGCAAAGGAACCTTGTGTTGGTCGGTTTGGCGGCCATTTGCTGGGCCTTGTGGATCAGCAGGAATGATTTAGTTTTTCAAAAGTCACATTACAAGTCTATTTTGCAGGTGATTTTTAGGGGGACGTTCTGGATCAGGACTTGGTCCGTCCTCTCTAACCATGAAGGGAGAACTATTCTAAAGGATGGTTGTCGTGCACTAGAGGGTGCGTCTTTGGAGATTTTTAATAAGTCGGGGTGGAATGCTCTAAAGCGCATTGGGAACTAGTTTTGCTTTGTGATGTAAACTATGTGTTTTGACTGTTTGTCGTGCTTTGTAAGGGTGCATGTTCGGCCTATGTGCTGTGGAGGGTGTGTGAGTTGTATCTGGTGGGCTGCAGGCAGTTCCTTGAACTGTTGAGGCCGGAACTCTTTTGTTCCTTTATCTAAAAAAAACGTATTTGTATACACCTGCAACTGGGCCCAAGTGAGCTTCGTACGTATTCCGTGATATTTTTGTGAGAACAAAATATTGTAATGGTATGCTTCAAAGTAGGTGAACTGTAGTGCTATATCTCCAGCTTTGGAAAATTGGAATGGTATCAATCCAAATTACTCTAAAATCAAGTTGATTATCCAGCACATGGAAACTATATAGAAGCCCCAACAGGACCGCAAACCACCCTACACGTACCACCACGCCGTGGCACTAGTGCCCTGGCCATGGTCCACGAGCCTCGTCAGGTGAAGTCACTGAGCTTGGCATGCAAGAACGCGTCAAGCATGAAGAGAGGTGATGGGAGAATATGACACATTTGTCAAGTCCCATAAAATCCAATGAAACTTTCCTCTTCTCACATTTCTCTCTCTCCCGTCGTCCGAACCCCCGCTCCAAATCCCCTACCCTCCCCATCCTCCCTCTCAATCCCACATCAAAAATGGATCTCGCAGTGTCAAAGCTCACCAGCAAACAAGCTGTTGCGGCCACATTAGAGAAGAACGGGGTGGGATTAGAGTTGTTTGGGTCTTAGGCTGCTGGTGACCACGTCAAAATTGGAGTGGTGACAGGCGTAAAGCAGCGGGCCTTGGCCATGGTGGTGATGCCCTGTCACCACGACGCTGTTGGTCTTGCCCACCACTTTCACTCCTTGCTTGCCGCGGCCGCGCCTTGACCCCGCTTGTTGTTAAGTTCGACCGTGGTCCAGGCAGCCATGGTGCCTCGACCTTTGGCCACTTACCCACCGTGCTTCGTGGTGGTTGGGAGCAAAACTCCCATGTCATCATCAATGTGGATGTGGAGAGCGCAGGCTCAGGTAAGGAAGTGCCAGCGCTTGCTGTATTGATGATTGGCCCTCCTTGTGGTGCTGAAGGATTGAACGGGATTGGTCATTTTTCATGATTGGTCTTGATGTAGGGGTCAAGGGAGGTGACAGGTAATGGTGTTGGCATTGGGGTTGTCGACGACACATGTACTTATCACATCCATGCAAATTTCATCTTCGTCTACCACATTGGGTGAGTGTTGCGTCTGTAACTTAAACAATGTTACATTAAATCTGCCATTTCTTTTGAGACATCTTGATTGGCTATTTAACCTTGTTGTATGCTAATTTCACCAATGCATGACATTAGATTGGAGATCGATGGTTATCTAAACTTGAATCGAAATTAATTTCAACGTCAAACACTTGCAATGTTGCACAGTCCATGATATCTCAACCTATACCCTTTTATTTGATTAAAACAAATATGTCTGTTAATTTAGTCTAGAGTTAGCAATTTTTTTCTAGGGGCAACATGTACTATTATTAGTGTAGTTTTCTCTATAATGCTTATATATACTTGATAGGAAAGTTTGCAAACTACATGTTTTATAAACAAACTATTATATTTATTTTTATCTAGCTTTACTTTACTTTAAGTAAGAGCTTTCAACATAATGTATGCAAAAGGCCCCAAATAATAGTTTGAAAGCTTACAATCATCATATATAAAGTTTTATGCATACCATTTGAAAGATTATGGGGGCAAACAAAAAAGGTTCCCAATAAAATGTTTATAGTCATTATATATAGATTTTTGTATATGCCATTTAAAAGTTAAGTAATATGCAAAATTTTAATAAGCACTAGAAGTTTGTGACACACACATATGAAAAGATTTTAATTTGGATCTACAGCTTCTTTTCTTACTCAAATTGTTCAGCAAATGCTTTGTTAGGAATAAGCACGCCATGGTACGTTCCTGGTGTTGCAGGTGCGTGTCGCATAATTTCTCGTGCGTGTGTGCTTGCCTGCAGGGCAGCTGCGGCGATGCAGGGCCATGAACCTGATGCGTTCCATGTCTGGTCAGGTTAGTTTGTTAGGCAGTTATGATACATATGAGTCCAGGAGTGTTGTGCATTGCGTTCGAGTTTGTTAGGAGTCGTGTGCGTGGCGCGGGTCCTGTGGAGAGGTGGCCGCCATGACCAGGAGCGTGGGCGCAGAAGTCACGTAGTCATGGTCGAGCACGTTCCGCGGACCGAGCGCAGTGGCCATCATAGAGGGGAGCTCCCTGGCCTACAAGAATCCCTAGTGCTCCTCCTTGTACCCTACCGGTTCCATTTGAGTGAATAGAAGGCCAAGATATTGGAGCTATTGGCTCTGCGGCGTTCGCCGGCCATTGCTACTGTTCATCTTCAACCTCCGGTCTCCCGCGTGTGTGTGAGCTACAACGTGTGTTGAGGGAAGGGGCCTGAGGGAACGTGCGTTCCCAGCTAGGGTTCGCAAAACCGGTGGGAATCGGGCTGGTTTGACCGGTTCCCGGTGGAATCGGTCCGGCCGAGACACGAACCGGTCCGGAACCGTCGAACCGGACCGGTTCCCACCCCAAAACCGTACCTATATATTCACAAGAGCGGTAAACCGGCCGGTTTGACCGGTTTACCGGTCGGTTTTATTGAACCGTGGGAACCGGTCATCCACGGTTTTGTTAACCCCTGTTCCCGCCTATTTCCAACGTTGGGTATCAAGAGCTAGGCTAGGAGATGAAGATCGGTGACTCACCCAAGAAGGAGGTCGGTTCGAGCTCGGGCGTCGCCATGGAGCGCGTCGTGCCTGGCTCCGGCGTGGTGGAGCTGCCGTTGCTGACCAAGGGCAACTACCAGGAGTGGTCATTGGTGATGCAGGTTGTTGACGGTGAATTTCCGTCAACCTAGAGTACTTGTTATACATTGGTTTCGATTATGATTTGCAACTAACCCGCCACTAGGCATACTAATGATGTAACAAGTTCACACTTGCATGTCGATTTTGGAGTTTGTTGTTTACGCAGGAAATTAACGTTAAAGAGGAGACTTTCGGGATAAGTTCATTAAGCACTTCAAGAGAAGATCACGAAGCCCATCACAAGTCAAGACACGCGATGAACATGACTCCAAATGACCCGAGGACCGAAGCATCAACATGCAAGTCTTCAGGGATTCAACCAGAAAACAGTGAAGCTTGCATAGCAAGGATTCAAGCTTTAACCGTGAAGGAAACAACGTCAAAGGCCCACAAGCAAGTGCGCACAAATAAGGAATCGTGCAAGAAGCAACCGGGGAGGAACACGGCCCGAACCGGCGCGAAGAGGCCCGGGCCGGTCGGCCCCGCCGGATCGGCCCGGGGGCTTTTTGGCCCGGTTCACGACGCCCTTTGCCCTAGGTGTTCGTTTATTTATTGCCTCCGCCGCCGTCGGCCGCCACATCGTACAAATCATTCTACCAACACCATTCACCAGAAAACTGCCGCCGCAAGATGAGGGAGAGAGTTAGATGAGCTCGTCGCAAGGATCAACACCGGCGGAGGGAAGGAAGCAAGAGGAGGACTCCAAGCCGCCGGCCTAGGGGTGTTCCCAAGCTTCATCGCCGCCATCTTCATCAACGACGTTCTCTCGGAGTCTTCATCACCCCTATGTGCTTCAATCCGTGTAAGATGATGGGGTAATGTCTCCGTTCATCCCTAGGGTTAGATGGGTGCATGCTATGTGATCGCTACTTGATTCGTGGTTTCAATCTATTGCTTTCATGTTGATGATGCTTTGATGATTAAGGTTAGCTACCGTGTTTTTCGGGCGTATGATATCCGCTACTCCCATAGATTCCATCAACATACCGTGTCCATCATAGGTCTAGTCACGATTACCTCCGCGTAGTGACAGACGAGGGGAGGGAAAGGGCGAAACCGTGGTCACAACCCTAGGTAGATTGGTTTACCACTCTCTTGTAGTAGATGCATATCCATGTTATCCTAGATCCTAGGGAGGGAACGCTTATCTTTCTTAATCACTCTCTTGTGTCCACCCTTTACCATCTAGTTTAACCCTAGATTTGTTTGATCAACTTAGATTAACTTAGGTTAGATTGTCTTTACCTTTAGATTAATACTCTCTTTCAAAGGTTTTCCATTCAACTAGATTAGTACTTGGTTAAGCGCTAGCAATCCCCTTGTTCCGCGGATTAACAAGAACCTTGGGAATCCCGTGGTGAAAAAGGTGTAGGTCCGTATGCTTGCGGATCGTAGGTGGATACGAGTTTTATCCGTCAACAAGCCCCTTTTTTCACGGCGCCGTTGCCGGGGAGCAAGCCAGCTTTGCTATGTTTAATCTTGTATTAGTTTTGTTGATTACTAACATATAACCCTTATTTTCTAGAAAAAAATCTTTTTTGTTTTTCTTTCTACTTTTCTTGTGCCTAGATGGATTTGTTCACCTCACCATTGAAAAACAAAGAGATGTCGCTAAGGGAGCTAGCAATGCCGTCAATGGAGGACATTGAGATGCAAAAATCAGATTTGGCACTTACTACAACCCACTATGAAGTGAATCCTAGTATCATCAAGTTAGTGGCGACAAAACCATTTAGAGGATTGGAGGATGACAACCCATATAGACACATTAAGGAATTCACGATGATATGCAACACGGTGCAACAAGGAGTTCCGGCCGCTTGGTTCAAGTGGAATCTTTTTTCGTTCTCTCTCGAAGATGAAGCGCGAAGATGGTACACACTTGCGTCCGTTGAAGCAAAAGGAAATTGGGATGAGCTAGTGAAGAAGTTTCTTTTGAAGTTCTTCCCATAAGCAAGGTCCAAGACTTAAGGAGACAAGTGCTCACTTTCAAGCAAGGAGAGGATGAAGGAATTGATGAAGCATGGGACCGTTTTAATGAACTACTTGAGCGAGGCCCGAACTTGGGATTTTCCGGTGACTTGATGTTGCATACCTTTTATTTTTCACTAACCCCTAACTCGTCTCGTTTTGTAAGCATGTGTGCAGTGCGGTGATATAATGGATAAAACAATTAGTGAAGCTGCACAAATCTTATAAAGGATAAGCAATGGATAAAGAACGCAACGAGATTGGCAAAGACGTTGTCGAGAGGAGCAAAATGACAAAAGCAAGCCCAAGGCGCTTGCTGAAATTTCTGAAAAAGATGAACCGGAGGTCAAGGAAGATGAACCGACCATACAAGAAATTGAAGATCCACTTCCCAAGGTAAGAGAAGTCATTTCGGATGTTAAAAATGTATAAACTAACATGAATGTAGGGCGAAGTATGTGGAATGCTAGACCATTGGCGGAGTTCAATCAATCCGGTTGGATTCAAGTTGATTTTGCCTCACTAATCAAGTACCGAAAGAAGGAGGAATGCCGACACGTTGCCAAACTAGTTGAAGATATATTTGATCAAGAGATGAGTGGAGAGTCGATCCAAAAGATATTTGAAGAATAAAGAGAAGAAGGAGATGAAGGATGGATCGACCGGTTTGACAACTCAAGGATTTATGATGAAGAAAGAGAAGAGTACAACCGTGACGAGCCTAGTGACTCAAAGGATAAATGGGAGGAGAAAGGACTCAAGTTAGAAGGTTATAGCTTATGTTCTATTGAAGCCCACACAATAGCAAGGCAAGACATGGAAGTACTCAAGGATGAAGAAAAGAGTGAATCAACGATGAGCGATCTTGACGACATGCGGTACACGGGAGATAAAGAAAATAACATACAAGACTTTGAAGACAAAGATTGGGATGACAATGAAGAATTCAAAGAAGAGACAAATGCAAATGAAGTTGATGGATTACACGTTCCACATGATGAGATGGAGGGGGTGCAAAAAGGTAACAAAGAGACACCTTCACTCGTTGAGATTGATTCGCCTTCAACACCGCTAGATGAACCAAATATCACTCTTGGTGAAAAAGCTCTAAGGCCAAGGTACGCGCTGAAATCTCAGGATATTATTGGTATTGATGTTGATAAATTCAAATACTCATGCTCAACCAATAGTATGAATAATAGTTTAAATTCTATTCCTTGTTTCAATAATGATCATGTTGATTGGCTAGATTTTCTTGAGAATGAAAAAGAGGAAACATTTATGTTTGATCCAATTAATATCACACCTAAAGAACCTTTGCCTAATGATGAGCTAAGTGTTATGCATGAACCATATGCTTCTTTTATTTACACCTTGACTTGTTGCTACAATTCACATGTGGTGTTAATTATGGACGCGTATGTGTACAATAAGTTCTGTAAATCTCGATCATGCTTTGCGCTTGGTCAAGCTAATGACCTTAAAGAAGCACATGTCGGGAGAAGGCCTGATTTTCACTAACCATGTAGACAAGGCTTGAATAATGAAAAGAGAAGTCATGCTTAAAGAGTTGCAAGATAAATCATCAACCTCTCCAAATCCCGCAATGGATGCTGCTGTCTTCATCAATTTGAGAGCTTGTTCAGAGGTGTACAAGTGAGGAAAATGAGATATCCAGAAGCTCCATCAAGTTGAAATTCCAAAGCATCAAGAACCAACGTGTTTGAAGACCCGTGCAAGGAGTTATGGAGAAAACATTGAGCGTTGCGCGTTCTGAAATTTCAGGACAGATTTCATCACCGAAGTAAAACGGACGTAACTCTCTTGTCCGGAGTCCGATTTGGGCAAATAAAGACTCGTTGGAAAGGAAATTTTGTGCACTGTGCAATGAAGTAGATCTTGGGTATACTTTATGTTCTAAACATTAAAGAAAAAAATTCATGGAGTGAAGGCAGCACCGAAGGATGATAAAGAAGGAGATAGCGATGAAACAAAAGGATGTCTTGGGCAAGTCTTCTATAAGTGATCAAGCACAACATGGGAAGTAAATTAAAGATGCATTGGTACCTTTTCTTCTTGCATGAAGGGTCATGGCTATGCGACGAAAAGAAGGTATGTGAGAAAGTCGAGCTCTATGACTTTAAATGAAGCGCTTTTCGGGAGGCAACCCGGTTCTTTATATTTTTACTACTTTCTTAGAGAAAATAAAGAATGTCACTATCTTATGATGATCAAATTGTGGTTATTAATCTAAGTTTAGTTTTATTTTTAACCACCATCATGTTCATGATCATATTTATTTATTTGCATGCATTGCATTATCAATGTGATGTTTCTTTGTGTATACATGTTTTGTACATAGTTGGCTTGGTTGTTATATACTTAATGATGTATGCTTCATTTTCCATGTTAATACTTCATAAGGCCTTATGAGTATTTTACTTTTGTGATCTTGTGTAAACGTGGTGTTTAAACATGATTGCGGACTATCATCATTAAGTTCGATAAACCTTGCTAGCTTTTCATATGTTTTCATGTTGCATTGGTTAGTTTATGAGCTCCGCAATGCGCTTAAATTTTCTTGTGCTATGAGAGTTATTGATTTAGGGATAGACATGGTGTTTTAACCCTTGATAAATAAACCTTTATGGCTATGGAGAAATTCGGCAACCTAGTTGTAAACATGGTGTTTAGAACTAGGTGAAAACAATGTCTTTGTTTATATGCTTTCCTATCATGTGCATACACACCTTGCACCATGTACACTCATTAGGTTTTTATTCCTCATTAGACTAATTATGCCACAAGTTGAGAGTCCTAGGAAACATTGTTGGATTGTTAGCAATTCTATCTACTCCCAATCGTCACCTTGGGTGTAGAATGTGCGTTTAAAATGTCTTGCAGGCAAGATAGAGACTCTCACTACGAGGAAATTGAAGGATGATTAAGATAAAAATGCTTTGTCTTCTTATTCCATGACTAGCAAAATGCTAAGCATGGGGGAGACCCTAAATCTTGAACACGGAAGTGCAACATGACGTTCTAGAAGACATAATGATCAAGATCGTTAACATCACCGGATCTATGCACGAGAAGCTATCGATCTCATCAAAATTCTGCATGGTCTCTAAGGGAAAACACTGGATATTTTTGGATATTTAGAAACCCCATGAAGTTACGATTCCAACAAATCAAGAATCAAGACAATCGAGGTTCCTACAAGCGGTTATGCCCGAATCACCGAGTGCAACACGTCCCGAAATCAGTTTTGGACAGCACGCAGCGCTGAAGTAAAACGGACATAGCTCCCTTGTTTGAACTCCGTTTTCAATGAATGACCACACGTTGGAAAGGTAATTTCATAAACTTTTCAATAGAGCTATATTTCTATATATGTTCTGTTCTGTACAGAGGGGGAAATCTATGAACAAGAGACAGCAAGGAGATGATGAGAACAAGAAAGAGGAGATGATGATGACAACATTGAAGAGAAGGGCGACCAATGAATCCATTAAGCACACAAGATCAAATTCAGAAGTTTAGGAGCATTGATAAATCAAGACAAAAGCAAAATCCACATCGATATATGAAGATGTCGGAAGAAGGTCTTTTCCAAACACAAATGCTTGTAAGTATGCCTTCAACCTCGGCTAGGTGCAACCTTTTGTTTTTCTCTTCCAATAATAACATGGCTACTAGGAGGACAACCTAGGTTTCTTTTTATTTTCAATAGATATGCATGACCATGTGTTCACCTCGATGTTTTATATTGCCTATGCTTATGGAAAGATGATGAAAGTTTCCGCTTTGTTTTACCTACATGAAGTTATACATGTCTTGGCTAATTGCTCTCTATAACATGATCTGAAAATAATTTAAATACCAGCTCTTTTATTTGTGGAGGTGAAATGACTATGCTCTAGACCCACATATATATCTTTGCTCTTTGATTTAAGTTTATGGATAGCCGGATAACTTTTTGCTTTTATGAAAACTTAACTTTTATGCTATCTACATACTTGTGATGCTCTTGCAAAGTTCTACCTACCAAAGCCGTATACATATATGTTTTATGATAACAAAACTCGTAGATTGCAAACATATGTTTTGACGAGTTCGATTAGGATTGATTTCTATGGTTCGAGACTAAGAAGTTGGTCATTCCTTTGTGTAACTTTTTCATGCTAGCCTTTTTGTCTATGCATTGTGGGTTTTCACATTGAAAATTTCACAAACTTCGTTGGGCATCCACCCTAAACCAAAAAAAACATCTTTTGTGACCACCTCCTTGTCCACAACCCAATTTGAGTATGGAGTAAAATTTTCGATGGAGATTCAAATATTTTGCAAGATTATGTAATTTATACTTACTTTAGCAGTCATTTCCCCTCTCTTTTATGCTCGAGGACGAGCATCGTTCAAGCATGGGGGGAGGAGTCATTCTCTGACACAAATGCTATGTAAGTATTATGTTGCAAAAAGTTTTGAGGAGCAAAAGAAAAAAAATGATGAAAAAAGAAAAAAATTATGATGAGAAGAAAAGAAAAGTAAGAAAAATAGGAAGAATAAAGTGAAAAAAAGAAAGAGAGAAAAATGAGAAGTAAATAAAATAAAAGTAAAAAAATATAATAAAGATGCTCCTTGATTCTTTTTGCTTCATAAGTTCTCAAGTGCCTTGATGACAAATCCATACTCAAATCTTCCAACCATGTGCAATTCGATAACGAGGACTTCACTCGTGCCTCGGGATCATCCACTTGCCACTTGCACATGTCCACCTATCTAAATGTGTGTGTTTCATCCATTTCTCTTTCCAACATTTATTTTCCATGGCCTTTTTGACGAGTCTCGGTAATTCCAATAGACCTCTCTCTTAATTTGACAATATTTCGGATGTATGTTTTGCTAGGATTGTTTTTAACCATCTAAGCTCCACAAAAGCCTTCCACTATCACATATGAGTAGAGTAGGTTGAAAATAATCTAGTATAGGCTTGAGTGACTTGATGAGATGAGTGTTTTCATGAGCTTTTGCAAGAGATTTTCACTTATGTTGGATATGCATCTTTTTGAAAATCTTCCATGTGACAAGGTAATGGTTTGAAGTTCACTTAAGTTTGATAGCATCGTGTTTCTTGTGGCTTGTTCTTTATTGTTAGTCTATCTTCCATAATGAAAAAGAAGTCGGTCACAACTTGAACTTTAAAAATAAATTAAGAGAGAGAAATTTGCCTCATCATGAATGACTAAGTGCAAGGACAACATTGGAAGGCAACGCCGATTTTCCTTTTTAAGCGAGGATTACTTACTCGAGGACGAGCAAGGTTTAAGCATGGGGGAGATGTTGACGGTGAATTTCCGTCAACCTAGAGTACTTGTTATACATTGGTTTCGATTATGATTTGCAACTAACCCGCCACTAGGCATACTAATGATGTAACAAGTTCGGACTTGCATGTCGATTTTGGAGTTTGTTGTTTACGCGAGAAATTAACGTTAAAGAGGAGACTTTCGGGATAAGTTCATCAAGCACTTCAAGAGAAGATCATGAAGCCCATCACAAGTCAAGACACACGGTGAACATGACTCCAAATGACCCGAGGACCGAAGCGTCAACATGCAAGTCTTCGGGATTCAACCGGAAAACGAAGCTTGCATAACAAGGATTCAAGCTTTAACCATGAAGGAAACAACGTCAAAGGTCCACAAGCAAGTGCGCACAAATAAGGAATCGTGCAAGAAGCAACCGGGAGGAACATGGGCCCGAACCGGCCCCCGAAGAGGCTCGGGCCGCCGGCCCCGGTCGGATCGGCCCGGGGCTTTTTGGCCCGGTTCGCGACGCCCTTTGCCCTAGGTGTTCGTCTATTTATTGTGTTCGTTTATTTATTGCCTCCGTCGCCGTCGGCCGCCACATCGAACAAATCATTCTACCGACGCCATTCACCGTAAAACCGCCGCCGCAAGATGAGAGAGAGAGTTAGATGAGCTCGTCGCAAGGATCAACGCCGGCGGAGGGGAAGGAAGCAAGAGGAGGACTCCAAGCCGCCGGCCTAGGGGTGTTCCCAAGCTTCATCGCCACCATCTTCATCGACGACGTTCTCCGGAGTCTCCATCACCCCTATGTGCTTCAATCCGTGTAAGATGATGGGGTAATGTCTCCGTTCATCCCTAGGGTTAGATGGGTGCATGCTATGTGATCGCTACTTGATTCGTGGTTTCAATCTATTGCTTTCATGTTGATGATGCTTTGATGATTAAGGTTAGCTACCGTGTTTTCGGGCGTATGATATCCGCTACTCCCATAGATTCCATCAACATACCATGTCCATCATAGGTCTAGTCACGATTACCTCCGCGTAGTGACAGTACGAGGGGAGGGAAAGGGCGAAACCGTGGTCACAACCCCCGGTAGATTGGTTTACCACTCTCTTGTAGTAGATGCATAGCCATGTTATCCTAGATCCTAGGGAGGGAACACTTATCTTTCTTAATCACTCTCTTGTGTCCACCCTTTACCATCTAGTTTAACCCTAGATTTGTTTGATCAACTTAGATTAACTTAGGTTAGATTATCTTTACCTTTAGATTAATACTCTCTTTCAAAGGTTTTCCATTCAACTAGATTAGTACTTGGTTAAGAGCTAGCAATCCCCTTGTTCCGTGGATTGACAAGAACCTTGGGAATCCCGTGGTGAAAAAGGTGTAGGTCCGTACGCTTGCGGATCGTAGGTGGATACGAGTTTTATCCGTCAACACAGGTGTCACTAGAGGCGCTGGAGCTGTGGGACGCAGTGGAGGGGGAAAGCGAGGACCGCGGCCGTCGGTGTTTTAGACCGGCAACCTACTAAGGGGAGTACCCGAAGTAGATGAATGTGACTCGCCGAGATCGGTAACTCGAAGGAAGAGACACGTGGCACACAATTTAGACGAGGTTCGGGCCGCGAGGTGTGTAATACCCTACGTCCCGTATGCTTTGCGTAGCTCGGATTGATTGGGCACGATTACAAGATGGTGCAATAGTGCGCCGTGGGTTGTATGAGATCGGATTGGATGCTAGAGATCGGTCCCCTGCCTCGCCTTATATAGTCCGGGAGGCGGGGTTACAAGTCGGAGTAGGGAGAGAGTACTAGTCGAGTACGTCTAGGAGTCCTCCATACGGTGCGGAACATGTACGGCTCCCCTAACCGAGTACTACTCCCGTGTAGTCCTTGTGCTCCACGCCTTCGGTGCCGTGTAGCGCAAGCCGGTAGTCCCGGGGGCCCACCGAGTAGTCGGTTCCGGTACCCACCGAGGTAGTGGGCCCGGGGAGGTCCATACGACACGCGCCAAGGATCGGCGCGTGTCGGGCATACACCCCGGTACTCATGCAAGGAAGGAAGAATAGTAGAAGACGGACTCCTAGTAGAATTCCCCCCGTACTCCTACTAGGACTCGCTCTGTGTACTCCTACTAGGACTCTGCCTTGTAACCGACTAGGAACCCGCCCCCCGGACTATATAAAGGAGGGCGGGTACCTAGCCGCACATCCCCAATCCCTCCGGGACAACCCAACACCAAGCGCGGGCGCCATACTTGATCCCCCAAACAGGACGTAGGGCTCGCCACCTTGGCGGTCCGAACTTGTATAAATCTTGTGTCCCGTGTCCTTGCGCATACCTTCGAGTTCTCGGTCTCCCGATCACGATCCCCACCGCACAATCTACTACCTCGGGTACCCCCTTGGTAGGTTTGCCGGTCTAAAACACCGACAGCTGGCGCGCCAGGTAGGGGTGATCATCACCACCGGACGAATTCGAAGGACCCTCGTCATCAAGATCAATCTACTCATCGACTCGCCGAGATCCATTGAAGCAAGTCGCCTTGCTCTTGTCAAAGCGGAATCAATCTTCCTACGCCGTGCTTCCGGTTGCTTCGGCACGTCGCGCGGCTCGTCACGCGGCTCGCCGCGCCGCTCGTCGACTACTCCGCCTCGCCCGGGCTCGTCGTCGACTACTTTGTCTCTTCCGCCGTCCGGTGCCTCGGCACGTCGCGCGCGCGGCCGTCACGCGGCTCGCCGCGCCGCTCGTCGACTACTCCGCCTCGCCCGGGCTCGTCGTCGACTACTTCGTCTTCGCCGCGCGTCCGGGGTGCCTCGGCACGTCGCGCGGCTCGTCACGCGGCTTGTCGCGCCGCTCATCGTCGACTACTCGTCGTCGACTACTTCGTCTTCGCCGCGCGTCCGGGGTGCCTCGGCACGTCGCGCGGCTCGTCACGCGGCTTTTTGCGCCGCTCGTCGTCGACTACTCCGCCTCGCGCGAGCTCGTCGTCGTCGACTACTTTGCCTCCGCCGCGCGTCCCGGGTGCCTCGGCACGTCGCGCGCGCTCGTCATGCGGCTCGTTGCTCCGCTCATCGTCGACTACTCCGGGCTCGTCGTCGACTACTTCGTCTTCGCCGCGCGTCGGGGTGCCTCGGCACGTCGCGCGGCTCGTCACGCGGCTTGTCGCGCCGCTCATCGTCGACTACTCGTCGTCGACTACTTCGTCTTCGCCGCGCGTCCGGGGTGCCTCGGCACGTCGCGCGGTTCGTCACGCGGCTTGTCGCGCGCGCTCGTCGTTGACTACTCGCCTCGCCCGGGCTCGTCGTCGACTACTTCGTCTTCGCCGCGCGTCCGGGTGCCTCGGCACGTCGCGCGGCTCGTCACGCACCTCGCCGCGCGTCCGGGTGCCTCGGCACGTCGCGCGGCTCGTCACGCGGCTTGTCGCGCCGCTCATCGTCGACTACTCCGCCTCGCCCGGGCTCGTCGTCGACTACTTCGTCTTCGCCGCGCGTCCCGGGGTGCCTCGGCACGTCGCGCGGCTCGTCACGCGGCTTTTCGCGCCGCTCGTCGTCGACTACTCCCGCCTCGTGCGGGCTCGTCGTCGTCGACTACTTCGTCTTCGCCGCGCGTCGGGGTGCCTCGGCACGTCGCGCGGCTCGTCCCACGCGGCTTTTCGCGCCGCTCGTCGTCGACTACTCCGCCTCGCGCGAGCTCGTCGTCGTCGACTACTTTGCCTCCGCCGCGCGTTCGGGGTGCCTCGGCACGTCGCGCGGCTCGTCTTGCGGCTCGTCGCTCCGCTCATCGTCGACTACTCCGGGCTCCTCGTCGACTACTTCACCTCCGCCGCGCGTCCCGGGGTGCCTCGGCACGTCGCGCGGCTCGTCACGCGGCACGTCGCGCGGCTCGTCACGCGGCTCGCCGCGCCGCTCGTTGACTACTCCGCCTCGCCCGGGCTCGTCGTCGACTACTTCGCCTTCGCCGCGCGTCCGGGGTGCCTCGGCACGTCGCGCGGCTCATCATGCGGCTCGTCGCGCCGCTCGTCGTCGACTACTCCGGTCTCGTCGTCGACTACTCATCGTCGACTACTTCGTCTCCGCCGCGCGTCCGGGTGCCTCGGCACGTCGCGCGGCTCGTCCCCGCGGCTTGTCGCGCCGCTCGTCGTCGACTACTTCGCCTCACGAAGGCTCATCGTCGACTACTCCGCCTACGGCGCGCGTCCGGGTGCCTCGGCACGTCGCGCAGCCCGTCACACGGCTCATCATCGACTACTCCGTGCGCCGCGACTTCGTCTTGCGGCCACACGGCTTTACTTCGGCCACACCGTACGTGGTGACTACTTGTATCGCGGCAACTGCGGCTCTCGCCGAGTACGCCGCGCGCCGCCACGACGTCATCTTCCCTGGTCGCATCGCGTCGACCATTCATCTCGACTAGTTTTCCAAACTAGTCGAGAACGGCAGTCACGCCCCCAACAACTAGTCGGAATCAACTCTGACTAGTCGACTTCAACAACAACCGTCGCGGCTCCATCGCCGATCGCCACGGCTTCATCTACAAGACTACTTGCCGACTACTCATTTGTGTATGCTTCTCGGCGGGTTTTCACGGGAGCTACACTCTGCGACTACTCTTGGGGCATATCAATCAAGTCGCCGCGAGTCTACTTCATCAACTCGTGGGCTATCCCTAGGAGGCGAGTTTCTAAAGTCCGCTACGCGCGGCATTCTAAAGTCGACTTCTAAAGTCGCATTCTAAAGTCCGCTCCCCGCGCGGCGACTTAAAGTCGACGCTCGGTCGCATCTTCGCCTCGCTTCGATGGCATACTACGTGTGTAAGCTTCGATGGAACCTAGCTGTAAGCGGCCCTCGGGTCCTGGCGACGATGGAACCTAGCTGCACGTGGTCTTCATGCTCCGTACCATGGGTCCACGTACCCTAAGTACTCGCGCTCCATACCTTGGGTCTGAAATCCATGGCTCAGGTACTTAAGCCCACTCCGGTGGCACAAGCCCGCTACGACGGCAATCGTACCTTGGGTCCGAAATCCATGGCTCGGTACTTAAGCCCACTCCGGTGGCATAAGCCCGCTTCGGCGACAATCGTACCTTGGGTCCGAAATCCATGGCTCGGTACTTAAGCCCACTCCGGTGGCACAAGTCGACGCTAACGGTCGCATCCAAGCCCACTCCGGTGGCACAAGCCCGCTCCGGCGGCAAGCCGTACCTTGGGTCCGAAATCCATGGCTCGGTACTTAAGCCCACTCCGGTGGCACAAGCCAACTCCGGTCGCAATCTTAAGCCCGCTCCGGCGGCAAAACTACTCGTTTTTTTCGATTTTTTATTCGCTTTGGCTTTCCGGAAAGTGCTTTTCGTTTTTTGCATCTTAAGTCCACCCCGCGTGGCACAAAGTCGACTACTTGCGGTCGCACCTAAAGTCCGCTCTACGCGGCAACTAAAGTCGACTTCCAAAGTCGCATATCAAAGTCCGCTCCGCGCGGCATTCTAAAGTCGACTTCTAAAGTCGCATCTCAAAGTCCGCTCCGCGCGGCACAAAGTCGACTTCGGATTTCAAGTCGCATCTCAAAGTCCGTTCCGCGCGGCACAAAGTCGACTTCGGTTTTTAAGTCGCATTCTAAAGTCCGCTCTGCCGGCAACTAAAGTCCGCTCTGACGGCACGACTACTTCTCAAGCTCCACGGCTCGATGCCAAACTGCTACTTGGAATCTCTGCAGCTCGGGGGCTACTTGAAGATAACTTCAGCATGCTTCGCTCGCTCTCAAGCTCAGGGGCTCCTCACCAATCACTACTCGACGTGGCTCATACGGCTCTCTTATCTCGGGGGCTACACGCTGCAAGAGTACTCGGATGATGGCTTCGCGAACACTGAAGACCCTTGGATTGATTACCTAATCATTTCAAGGCTCGGGGGCTGCTATGCTACACCCATCATTCAAATTTTTTCAAGAGTGATGAGTGGACCACCTTCCGGCCTCGCGGCGGTTCAAGTACTATTGAAGACTTTTCCAAGCGGTACTCGAGGACGCCCAAGAACTACTCGGAGAGGCTTCAAGACTACTTGAACTACTACTCTCGACTCCAACGTGCTCGGGGGCTTGTCGGGCATACACCCCGGGTACTCATGCAAGGAAGGAAGAATAGTAGAAGACGGACTCCTAGTAGAATTCCCCTGTACTCCTACTAGGACTCGCTCTGTGTACTCCTACTAGGACTCCTGCCTTGTAACCGACTAGGAACCCGCCCCCTGGACTATATAAAGGAGGGCCGGGTACCTAGCCGCACATCCCCAATCCCTCCGGGGACAACCCAACACCAAGCGCAGGGCGCCATACTTGATCCCCCAAACAGGACGTAGGGCTCGCCACCTTGGCAGTCCGAACCTGTATAAATCTTGTGTCCCGTGTCCTTGCGCATACCTTCGAGTTCTCGGTCTCCCGATCACGATCCCCACCGCACAATCTACTACCTCGGGTACCCTCTTGGTAGGTTTGCCGGTCTAAAACACCGACAGCCGCGCGGCCGGGCCGCGATCCTCCGTGGTGTGCCACCGAAGATGGAGGCCGGGCTTGCCGTGAAGAAATCGACGAAGGAGGCTGGGAGCTCCGTGAAAAAGATGCGCGGCGGCGATGAGTGCGTGAAGGTGTCCAATGTACAACAACTCATGAAGGAATTCGAGGACTTATGCTTCAATGACGGTGAGACGGTGGGTGACTTCGCCGTGCGGGTTGATTGCTTGACTGCGCGTCTACGTGACCACGATGAGGTGCTGGGTGACTCCAAGGTGGTCCGGAAGGTCTTGCGTGTCGTCCCAAGGAAGCTCAAGCAAGTGGCAGTCTCAATCGAGTTCCACAGCGATCTCAACACCATGACGCAGGACGAGCTCGTCGGTCAGCTGCAGGTCGCGGATGATGCGGACGCCGAGGACGAGCCAGCGGCCAAGGGCAGGAGCGGCGAGCAGCTGCTGCTCACCAAGGCCCAGTGGGAGGTGCATTCATGGCGTGGAGGCGGCAGGTGCCACGACGACGATGTTCGTGGCGGCGGGTACAACGACGACGACGACGATAGTAGCATCATGAGTTCCGGGCGCGGGGGAGGTCGCTACCATGGCCGGTGCTTCAATTGCGGCACGCGTGGGCACATGACGAGGGAGTGCCCGAAGAAGAATGAGAAGGCTCTGCTTGCCGACGTCGACGAGGAGGCGATGCTCCTGTGAAGTTCATCTCCACCATGTCGTGTTTAGGGGGAGATTGTTAGGATTAAGCACGCCATGGTACGTTCTTGGTGTTGCAAGTGTGTGTCGCGTCATGTTCATGTGCGTGTGTGCTCGCCTACAGGGTAGCTGCGGTGATGCAGGGCCACGAACCTGATGCGTTCCATGTCTGGTCAGGTTAGTTTGTTAGGTAGTTAGGATACGTATGAGTCCAGGAGTGTTGTGCATTGCGTTCGAGTTTGTTAGGAGTCGTGTGCATGGCGCGGGTCCTGCGGAGAGGTGGCCGCCATGACCAGGAGCGTGGGTGTAGAAGTCACGTAGTCATGGTCGAGCATGTTCCGCGGACCGAGTGCGCTGGCCGTCGTGGAGGGGAGCTCCCCGGCCTACAAGAAGCCCCAGTGCTCCTCCTTGTACCCTGCCGGTTCCGTTTGAGTGAATAGAAGGCCAAGATACTGGAGCTATTGGCTCCGCGGTGTTCGCCGGCCGTTGCTACTGTTCATCTTCAACCTCCGGTCTCCCGCGTGTGTGTGAGCTACAACGAGTGTTGAGGGAAGGGGCCTATGGGAACGCGCGTTCCCAGCTATTTCCAACATGCTTGTCCCACATTTCCCCTTGGTTGCCCTGCGCTTGGCACCACCAGTTCCCTATCACCTTCCCTTCTCTTCCATATTTTCTTCATTATACACTATAATGCAAACTCCTTTTATATGTGAAATATGTATAGGTAATATGTAAAAAAATTGAATATACTAGTTTCAAAGTTTTTATTTCTAGTGTAATTATCTTTTAGTTTATTATTTTGTGAAGTTTTTGCACACAGTACAGTTATTCTATAGAATCTCCAAAGTTCTTAATAGCTAGGTCCAAAGCTTTCAATACCCTTAACCAGATGTTTTGGATCTAGGTTGTACGTATAAAGTTTTGAATATATGGTTAGAAAGCAATGCTTCAATTCTAGACATAAATATTTGACACATGACTTAATATTTTCCATTTTGATTTGTTGTAGGACATTGTTTGGGGTAGGTTGCTGATTTTCTGGTGACATCGACCAACTTGAGTCTACAACTAGCGAAGTGCCCGTGCGTTGCCACGGGCATTGGACGCTAAATGATTGTATCTTCCTGTGCACTTAAAATAAATGAACCATTTCTTCCATCGCAAAATACATATTTTAATTTTCAAAATTCATAATTAATAATAAGATCAATGAAAGTAACCATATGTTTAGTAGATAGGTTAGGTATTGTGCTACAGTGATAAGCATGTTACCTTTCCGCAAAAGAATAATCCACTATTTGCAATCACTTACATATTTTAATTTTCGAAATTCATAATAATTAACAATCCCGCACTCCCCTTTCTTGCAAATTTTCAACTAAATCCTTCCCCAAAATCTAGTGTATTGGAAAGTGAAGCCAGGATTTGAACCCTGGACCAGTAGACCATCCGAACAAAGTGAACATATGATATTTCCAAGCATCATTCATTTTATTTGTTGTAGGACACAAGCAAGAAGTCACGAATGGAACTGATCAATGAGGTACCTCCGATCAAGGTTGATTGTCGCATTGCTGTCTGTGAAGGGGGTAGGCAACAAAACCGAACCATGCAAAATCTACTCATCCATACATATGCTCATTTGGATGATCCAATGATCTATTTTATGCAAAAGTGACATACCCCTACACATGCCGTGTTGTTTTGTTTCAGCTTCTGAAGGCATGGGACTTGGCCTAATTGACACCACCGAAAATAGATAATTGCTCGGCTCGGCGCGACCTAACTGAAAGAGGCCCAATAGCTAACGGCTGGGCCGCCAATTAGGCCCATCTCGTCACCGCGCGCCCTGCCCGTCTCGATCGCGACCGTCGATCTGATCCGACAGCAGACGGCGTCCGCGCGTCACTTAAAAGGCCGAAAACGGCGGGGAGGGGAAAACCCTAGTGTCGGTGCGGAATGTGGTCCCGACACTAACCGGTAATAAGCGCCAAGGTCTATCCCTCAATGGTCGATGCCAAGCAATCGGAAACACAAGGTTTATCCTGGTTCCGGCCGAGGGCCGTACGTCCGGCGGTGATGTGCTCGAGGCACTTTGTATTGCTCATCACCGGGGTGCCCGTAGTGGGGCGGCTACAAGCAAGGCGGGAGAGGAAGCGTGGCCTCCAAGTCCCTGGTGGAGTGGGCGAAGATGTTGTGGGAGAATGAGAAAACAAGTGTGCGGTGTGTCGTGTCTTGTTGTTCGCTTTATGTCCTCTGTCCCCTGCGGCGGGGGAGTTCGTCTTCCTTTTATAGGCCAAGGAGAGAGCGAATTACATGTATGCCGCACTATTTAGCTACACGGCGAAGTGTGGTGCGCCGCGCCGTAGAGTAGGCGGCCGTCTTGACGGTCCTTGCCGCGATCCGGCCATCATGGCGTATCTTGTACCCAAATAGTGGTAGCCTCGAGGGTAGGGGTCGGTGGATGGTCGTGATGTCCCCCGAGCGGGCTCGAGGGAGTTGCGACGTCGATCCGTACGGGATGCGGTGGCGGGCATGGTGGCGTCCCATTCCCGCACGCTCCATAGCGCCGGAGGCCGCCCCACGGTGCCGGCGTGGGGTTGTACGCGCGGGGGCGGCCACCATGCCGTTGACGGTGGCAGGGATGGCGCCCCGCCGGCCTAACGCCTCGACCTAACCCTGCAAAGTCACGGGAAAGCGAATCGAGGGTGCGGCCCGCCCCCTTCGAGGGCTCGGCGCGTTAGCCGTACAGGAGTAGGCGGCGCGGCGTCACGGGGCTGGCACCGGCCACGTCGCACAGTCCCCCACAGTGGCGGGGATGGGTTCCCTCCTAGGGAGTTGGTGCGACGAGACCGGGCGCGAGTCCCGTGCGCATGATGGCGCCACCCCGCCTTTGTCAGAGCATTAAATGC
This sequence comes from Cenchrus americanus, assembly GCA_947561735.1. Classification (NCBI taxonomy): domain Eukaryota; kingdom Viridiplantae; phylum Streptophyta; class Magnoliopsida; order Poales; family Poaceae; genus Cenchrus; species Cenchrus americanus. The sequence continues at coordinate 13,486,160 of OX387244.1, forward strand.
CCGTACCCGCGTACGGGAATGGGCGTGCGCGTGCGGAGCGCCCTCGAGCGAGGCGGGGCCTGCTCGAGGGCGGCGTGGACCCTCGAGCGAGGCGGAGCTCGCTCGAGGGTAAGCGCACTCCCTCGAATCGGGATGGAACCCACCCGAGGGAGGTGTGTGCCCTCGAGCGAGGCGGAGCCTGCTCGAGGGGATCTTGAGTGGGCCGCCTTGGTGGGCCGTCGGGGCCACCGCGGCATGGGCCATGCCCGTGTGTGTTTAAGCGAGACGTGTTTAGCCTTGACTTTTTGCGGGGTTTTAAGTGGGGTTTCCCCCGTTGTTTAAGGGGACTCCCGGGGGCGTCCCCGACACCTAGTTCATTTCTCCTCCCCTTGTCCCAAGCAGCAGGCGCGGCGGCGGCCCTGCTCCTCTTTCTGCCCCACTTTCGGCAAGCTAAGAGGGCCCAGCTCTGAAGGACCACCTCCCCCCAGTTGCTCATACCGGAGCACCGCGGGCCTCCTCTGCGATGCTGCGTGCGTCTCGCGCGCGGCCCGCGAGGGGCTCCGCCGGTGTTCCATGGCCAGCGGGCGCGTGCTGATGCGCTGTCTGGAGATGCGCACGGCGCATGCACCACGAAGGCGTACACGCGCGTGCGGGAGACCCCAATCGAGCCATGGCCGACTGACGTCGCGTGAATGGGCAGGGCACTGGAGCTTTGCTTGCTCGGGGGACGACGACAGCGGGCCTCCACCCACAGCGATGGCGGCGGCGGGCTTCCACTAACAGCGACAGCGACGAGATCCACCAGCTCCGCGTGGGATCTTGGGCGGGAGGGGCGAGGCTCGACGACGCTCAGGTCACGGAGCTGGGTGGGACCAGAGGGAGGACGACAGATTAGGGGGGTGGGGGTGAACGACGTTACCGAAAATAATTGATTGGTACAAATGTAGGAAAGGTACATATTATTTTAGAAATTCCATTTTCCAACCTGAGATCGATCTATTATTAGTCGATTGTAAAAAGGTCCAAATGATGATATTTTGGTGATATAGATTTCTCACTTCAACATAAAGTTTTTTAATCTATTTGTATCAAGTTCTTTTATCAATTGTGTAAAGATGCTGGATATAGCATTTTCCAAAATATGTATTTTCAGATTTATGTATTGTTTAAAGTTCTGCATATATAAGTCAATAGTTATCTACATTTATTATAAAGTGCACAATGATATCAAATATTTTCTAAACATTAGCCAATATCATAAAGGGTCATAGTGAACTACCAAAGGACTTTATGACACAAGGATCAACAGGCATGATTGAAATGTGTCAATAGAAAGTTTCTGAATCCATCCATCGTGCAAAGCCCATAATCTTTTAGTAAAAATTTTCTGACCCGTAACTTCAAATACATTAAATTGGATTGAAAGTCTTCATCATGTACAAAAGCTTAATCTATATGTTTCTGAAAATTATTACTTGGTGCACAAATCCGTAAATTTGTGACTTGCAAGTTAAGGAGGGGCAGGGGAGGCATACAAAGTCCCCTAATAGTGGTTAGAAAGTTTATCGTCATTGTATATCAAGTTTTGGATATGCCAATTGTAAGTTAAGGTGGACACTTGGATATCATTTTGTACACATTTTGATTGGATTTTGTATCTTTAAGATTTGACTATAGTTCCCACTATGATTTGTTTCTAGGTTTTCTACTTACATCAACAATTTTTTTATTCATGAGCAAATTCTAGATGGAGGAGGGAAATGTCAATAGCATGACAAAGATTTAGAGCTCTTATAAATTTTCTCACCTACTAATTCCAAAGTTGTATGTATATAGTTTCGGAGTTTCTTCAATCATAGTATAAATTTTCCTATGTATCACATGAAAGTTAGATATACACAATAATTTTTTTACAAAAGTATGGGATCAAAAAGAACAAAATATTAGATTAGAGAGTATAAAGTTTGAAATATGCAAGTACAAAGTTCTATAATTTTGGATTACAAAGTTTATAATGCACTAGTTGAAAGTTCCCAATTTTGGAGTGTATACGTTTTGAATTACAAAATTTTAGACTTAGGGGTAGAATGTTCAAAGTATGATACTCATTGCTACCTAATTGTAGGGATGTGGCTAAAAGAAAGATTTTGTTATAGATCTTCAAAGTTTTCATAAGATAATTTAAAGTTTTTATATTCCAAGTACACTTTTTTATTTAAGTGATTGAAATTTCTGGAATTCTAGATGCACTTTATAACTTTTATTATGTGCTAAAGATATATAAAGTTTTTGAATTGATGATTACATAGTTTTTTCATTATAGCTACAAAGTATTTAACTTGTGTCTTCAAAGCATAAATTGTATGTGCAAAACAGCAAAGATTTAAAAAGTTTTCTATACATTATTACATTATTTTTGCATTCTGGCTAGAACAATCAAGTCATTTTGTACTTGTTTTAACAATAGTTTTGAAGCAGGATTCGACAGCTGCGAGCTCCGTTTTAACAATTTTCCCTCACACACATATGTAATGTGCCATATTTGTGTTTTAACCATCTTTTTGTGATGTGCCATTGTTAGATACACAACTTAAGCATTTTGCTTGTAAAAAAGTTATGTATATGTAGCTTAAAGTTTCTGATATCTGAATCTGAATGTTCCTCATAAAACATAAATGTTCTGAATATTAGATATGAAACTTTTAAAATTTTTGTTACAAAGGATCTGATATGTGACTTGAAAGTTGGGATGCGTGAAGTTTTAAATGTATAATTTAATTTTTTTGATTTTGAAGTACAAAGCTATTGACTTGAAAACTGCATGTAAAGTTTTTTGAGTTTAGGTCAATGGTTGAATGTATAAATTTAATTTTTTTGAATTTTCCATCATGTTTAAAGTTTTTAATACATCAAGGAAAAATTAATTTAGTACAAAGATCATTGGACATTAATTATTTGTGATTAAAGAGGTCCATATCTAGTGTGTAAAGTTTTAAATCTGCTAGTGTCGTGTTCTTTAATTTTGAGTGCAAAGTTTTTGACTTGAGAGTGAAAAGTTTAAAAGTGTGTTGGTGTAAATTTTCTAAATCTAGAGTGCAAGATTCAAATTAAAATTTTAGACTTGGGAGTATAAAGTTTAAAATAATCTAGTAACAACTATTTTAATTATGTGATTAAAGATTTCTATATCTGGTAGTACAAAGTTTTAAATCTTTAAGTATAGAGTTTTTTAATTTGGTGTGCAAAGTTTTTGACTTGAGAGTATAAAGTTTGAAAGTATGTTTGTATAATTTTCCTAAGTTTAGAGTGCAAGGTTTGAATTAAAGTTTTAGACTCAGGAGTAGTATATAATCGGATTAAAAAGTTACATAAATAGCATTTAAAGTTTTAAATCGGATAGTGTGGCGTTCTTTAATTTGGTGTGCAAAGTTTTTAACTTGAGAGTGCAAAGTTTGGAAGTATGTTATTATACTTTTTTAAATTTAAAGAGCAAGGTTCAAATTAAAATTTTAGACTTGGGAATATAAAGTTTAAAATAACTTGGTAGCAATTTTTTAAATATATGTGATAAAAGAGTTCCATATCTAGTAGTACAAAGTTTTAAATCTGCTAGTATCGAGTTCTTTAATTTGGATGTACAAAGTTTTTAACTTGAAAGTATATAGGGCCCGTTTGGCGGGGCTCCGCTCCTCCAAAAACGGCTCCGACTGCGGCTCCTCTAGTGGAGTGGCTTCTCTCGGTGGAGTTGAGTCGTTTTAAAAAACGTTTGTCAAAATAGCTCCTCCGGTGGATTTCTAGTTGGAGCCGGGTGAAGCCACCAAAACGTGGCTCCACCTCCCCTTTGAAAGCCGCGAGGGGCTCCGGCTCCCGGCTCCACACCGGAGCCGGTGCGGTTTCCACCGTTTGGCGGGGCTCCGGCCGGAGCCGCTCGTGGAGCCGGAGCCGGAGCCCTCCCAAACAGGCCCATAGTTTGAAAGTATGCTAGTATAATTATCCTAAATTTAAATTGCAAGGTTCGAATTAAAGTTTTAGACTTAGAAGTACAAAGTTTAAAATGATCTTTTAGTAAGTTTTTGAATTTTTAGTGCAAAGTTTGGAGTTTTATTTTTGCAAATGGATGCAAGGTTAAGTCTGAAATTTGTAAAGTATTTTAAGTGTGAAATCATTTAGAAGTAAATGACTTGAAGTTTTATGTCCAAACCTGCAGCTAGTTAAATCTGCAGCGGTGTTGAAACTATTATTTTTACTTCAGTGTAATATTTAAACATGTTTATCCTTTACTTTGTGAGTATTAACATTTGTTAGATGAATAGTAACTTGTTTATTCATTTCAATTGCACTTGTATTTTGAAATCCTTTGTTGGTACAATGTTTAATAGGTTGACATCATGAGTCATGACCATTAAGGATGAAACTTGTTTTCCAACATGGAGGACATATGCCTCGATCTTGTGGTGAAAAAGATAAAGAAGTGACTTACTATTACCATTGTGCCAATTGATGGAAGGTTTATCCAACATGATGAACATTTGCCTTGTTGTTTTCTTGGGAGAAATAACAAGCAACTTTCTTAAGACATGCCAATTAACAATTTTATGTTTAATATTTTTATGCACCTTTGCGTATTACCAATTTTGTACCGTACTTGAAATTCTGCTATGAGAGAAGACCACATATATAGTTGTTTACATGAATTCTTTTTATCAAATGAACTAAAGGTCAACATGTCTCACTTTTTCATTTTTTCACATTTTATTTATAGTGTACAATTATATGAATAAAAACATCTTTTTAAATATTATTCTACCTTCATATGGATGTGAAAGCATTTCCCCGGCCGGTTACTACCCTAACATCTCGGTCCCGAAAGGGGAGGAAAATCCCAGAATGTGTATGAGAACCTCTCATAATGAGGCTAGACATGAGAATCGAGAAAATCAAAGGGTAGAATGGATGAAATCGCGCGCTGCTGTCAACTACCAACGCTCGTTCGTCGGCACCACGTAGCGCCGAACGCGCGCCCACTAGGGACTCCGCAGTTTTGGTAATAGTGCGATAAAATCACACGGTGATGTCTCTTTGAGTCCCTACTGACCTTGGCTCCGATTTCAAAGTAAGTGATGTTATTACCTCCTACTGGAGTCCGATATTCACACGACTATGCCCCCCAATCCAATTTCCTAATTAATAGATGGACTGAACCCCCGTGCCCATGTTCTATACTGAAACGGATTGCTATATTTGAGCAACCGACAAGAATTAGACCTTCTAGTTCCTCCTTTCCATATCATCGTCAACATGCGGATTATATATTTGTGTTTTTGAATACTGCCTTGCACATATACTACACAACCTACAAGCATGGCTAGCGCGGCTGCTAAGAGACGGCGGTGCATGAACGACTGGTTGCTGGTGGCTGGTTTGTTCTGAGAGAAAAGGGCGATGGCCGCTTTGCCAGAGGACGTCCTCCTCGAGGTCTTCTCCCGCGTGAGCAACATCCGAGACCTCTTCAAGTTCGCTTTGATATGCCGGTGAACTTTTTTCCACTATTGCTAGCCAGCAATCTAGTAGGTAAAGGTGTTAATGGATCATGAACTGCATGCCTTCTTCACAGTACAACTCAGCTCCAAAAGGACACGCTAATTTACGGCCCACCATAATCTACCATTATTCTTATCTATCTATTATTTATTTATTTATCTTAATATTCAATGTTAAAAGAAGCCACCACGTTCGTCGAGAAAATAGAAATTCCCACGTTAATCTAAAAAAGAGAAGAGTTTAGACCGTTAGATTTTTTGAAGATCTAACGATACATTAGAATATATCTCAAAGAGTCCACCTCAAATACAATTAGTAAATACTAATTTCAGAATTTTAAAAAAGGAAACTAGGACTTGATAATAGAGTCCTTGCCAAATACTATTAGTAGCTAAATTCAGAATCAGAAATTAGCAACAAAATAGAGGAGTGGTGATAAATTACTCCCTCCATTCATTTATCCAAATCCCATTTGTACTTGACTCAAAGACCAACGAAAAGAAATCAAGTCCCTCGTGTCATTAATATCCTGAAAATCATGTGAGAGAGATATATGTCTTGCACGAATGCAAAAGCGTCGATTTAGTATTTCCCAATGCAAAAACACAAATAGGCCTTACATAAATAGATTTTCCAGATTTTAAAATAGGCCTTGAATAGTACTGCGATCGGCGGTTCGGGGCTGGCGCGGCCAGGGACCCTCGAAACCTGCAGATGCAAAAGACGGGGGAACTTGGGCGCTTACCCCGCACGGCCCTGCGATCGGAGGTTCGAAGCCCGACCCCCACGGGTTCGAACGGGCGCCCCCGGATCACCGAGTCAGGGACGATGAGGGCACGAGCATTCGAGCCTTTCCTCGAGCCCGCCGGCTCGAGGGTGCCCCACATGTCGTGTTCGAGAGCCAGCGAGGGCAGCTAGCCGGGGGGATCTCACCGAGGGAGAGCTTCCGCGCCCTCAGTCCCTAGCGAATGGGACCGAGCCCGCACCCTAGCAAACCCGCGCAAGCGCTTTAATGGACGCGTCTCGGACCGCGCGGCCTACCCTTATCGAACGGGGCATGGGCGCCCACTCGAACCACCCACTAACGGCTCAATGAGGAATCCGCAATCCGCGACCCGATCGATGGGGGTTGCGGAAATCTCACCCTCCGTCCCGCGGAGGGACGGCGAGGGAGCGTTAAAAGCAAGTCGGAGAGCTCGCCCCGATCGCATTGAATGGGCCCGGGCTCGGGGGCTAGACGCATGGCTACACCTCCTCGGTTGCCCCGGCCGCGGTAGTGCCGGTTGCGCGCGCGTCACCGAGCCGCCGGAACATCGCCGACGCCGGTTGAGATAAGCACCACGCCCCGCGACCGGACTCCACGGTAAAACCCCTGCCCCGGGGAGCACTCACGCTCTGCGGGGCTTCGGGGGCTGGACCCGCGGGTCCGGCGACGCGGCCCCACGGAAAGCATTAGCAACCGGGGGGGGAAGGATGTCCTATCGGTAGGCTTCGGCATACGCGGGAACACCGGCGGCAAACCCGCGGATGCTCGGGGGTTACTTGTCGGGGACAGCCACGAGGGTCCCCTAAAACAACCGGGGAATCCTACTTAAAGTCTACAAAGAACCGAAACTAAACACATCTCACTTAAGCGCACACACGGGGCACGGCCCACACTTTGCGGTGGTCCCCGCAACCCACCGGAGTGGCCCACTCAAAGGCCCCCTCGAGCCGAGTTCCGCCTCGCTCGAGGGTTCACACCTCCCTCGAGCGGGTTCCGCCTCGCTCGAGGGTTCACGGCCCCCCTCGAGCGGGCTCCGCCTCGCTCGAGGGTTCGCCTCCCCGCCTCGCTCGAGACTCCCTCACACGTACGCCGTTCCCGCACGCGGGTACGGACATTTAATGCTGCCGGCACGGCGGGCGGCGCCATCATGCGCACGGGAATTATGCCTCGGCCTCGTTGCACCAACTCCCTAAGGGGAACCCATCCCCGCCACTATGGGGGAGCGTGCGACGTGGCCGGTGTCGGCCCCATGACACCGCGCCGCCTACCCCCGTACGACTAACGCGCCGAGCCCTCGAAGGGGGGCCGACCACACCCTCGAACCACTTTCTCGTGAACTTGCGGGACCGAGTCATGACGCTAGGCCGGCGGGACGCCATCCCCGCCGCCGTTGGTCTCGTGCGGCCGCCCCCGTGTTCGCAACACCACGCCGGCACCGTTACAACCACTCCGGCGCCGTGAGGCACGCGGGGGCGGGACGCCGTCACGCCTACCACCGTACCCCGTACGGATCACCGTCGGCGGCTTCCTCAAGCCTTTCGAAGACGCCACGGCCAACCACCGCGCCCCTACCCTCGAAGCCGCCACCTGTTCGGGTACAAGACACGCCATGATGACTAGATCGTGGCAAGGACCGGTCAAGGCGGCCGCCAACTCCGCGGCGCCGCACACCATACTTTCCCATGTAGCCGCATAGTGCGGCATGCTTGTAGTCGCCCTCTCCTTGGTCTATAAAAGGAAGGTGAACCCCTTCGCCGCGGGGGACATGAGACATCGGACGTATAGTAGGGAACAAAACGCACACACTCACCAATTCTCCCACAACATCGAACTCATTCCGATCATTCCACCGGGGACTTGGAGGCCACGCCTCCTCTCCCGCCCTTGCTTGTAGCCGCCCCACTACGGGCACCCGGGTCTTGCCGAGCAATACGGTGCACCGAGCACACCACTTCTGTGGACGTACGGCCCCCGGCGGGAACCAGGGATAAATCTCGTGTCTTTAGTTGCTTAGCACCGACCATTGAGGGGTAGACCTTGGATCTTATTACTAGTTAGTGTCGGGACTACATTCCACACCGAAGCGGTTGGCGCCCACCGTGGGGCACGCGAGCGGCGAAGATCAATCCGCCATCAACTCCCTCCATGGTGATTCGCACCGAGTACCGCGGTACGCGTTACTCCATGGGCGGCTCGGACCCCCTCCCCCGCCGGGTTCGAAATTCGGTTCGAGGGCACGAACTTCCGGGCTACGGGGAACGGCTACTCGATGCGCCTCACCAACCGTGAGGAACTTCGCGCGCGGTGCCAACTGGGTCCGCCCGGTCGCCGGCCCGCACGAGTCGCCGCGACACCGGCGCTCGTCGGCACGGACGGCGCGGGCCCATCGGCGTCACGGAGCCGCGCCGCTCCCGGCCGGCGCTTGCGCCGGACGCGGTCGGAGCGACGGCACGGCGAGCGCGTCGCCTCACAACGCGGCGCGCCGTCGGCCACGATGACCCGCCGGCCGGCGGAGAGCGCACGGTCTCGGGCCGCGCTTCCCCATCGGTGCACGCGGCGCCACGACGGCCTACACCGCCAACGCCAATGCCAGCACCACGATGCGCAGGGTTCCCCCTGGCCGCCACGTTTTCGTTGCCGGGGATCCTAGCGCCTCCGCCGGCGGCGAGTCGTCCTTGGGCTCTCTCAACGCGTTGCCACCCGCTACCTCGCACGGGTACGCGGAGTGGGACTTCTCGGCATGCGGACCCGATGTGTTCGGGCGATTTCTCGACGCCACGGACTACTAGTTCGGTCGCTGCTCCAACGACTCCGGCGCCGAAAGCTACGACCCCGCGCGGGAATGCTGCGTCGTCATCGCCAACGACCCAGCAAATGCCACGGGCGCAACGGGCGCCGGCGACGGAGAGGTTCCGCCCGCTCTAGGGACCGCTTCGCGCCGCTGCGGGACCAAGCGCCCCTGCTCCTTCACCCCCAACAGGGGCCGATATCAACACGCGAGTGGTCCAAGCCCGCGAGCTCGAGGCCAAGGCGACGGAAGAGGGTATCGAGACGGTGCGGTTGCTCGCGGTGCCTCTATGGCGGGGGAAGCCTGCGCGCGGCGAACGCGCGCGTGAGGGGCGGGCATACGGGCCCGCGACCGCATTAACACCGAATTCAACGTCGACAACCTAGATATGCCTCCGCGAGCGAGCCAAAAGCTCATTGCCGCCGCAACACTCTTGCGGGCCATGCCCGCCCCCTCGACGCCCGAGGCGCGGACTGCATCGTGAGGCGCGGGCGCTCATCGAGCAAGCGGCCGTCCGGCGGGCCGAGAGCTCGGCGTCCCGCATCCGCTAGCGGGGGGATGCGCGGGACGATGGGGGCGTGTAGGGGCCCCGAACCCTCGGTACACGCGGGTAGAGCAACGGAGCGCCCCGCCAACCCGGGGCGCACGCCGGCCAAGGAGAGACTCCTCGACACACGCGGGCAAGCACGAGACGGCGATGCCCGCAATGTCATCAACGCTCGGTGGACGAGCAAAGCGGAGGCGCAAGCGGCCGCGAGGCTACCACCCCCGACGGGGTGGACGCTACGACGGCGATGAAGACCGCTCGCCGACGCCGAACCCCCGGGACCCGCGTGTTCGGCGGGAGATCCGCGCGGCGGCCTTCCCTTAGCGCTTCCGCCAGCCTACGACCATCGTCAAGTACAATGGGGAGACGGATCCCCGCGTGTGGCTCAATGACTACCGCCTAGCATGCCAGCTGGGCGGAGCCACCAGTGACGAGGTCATCATCCGCAACCTCCCCCTGCACCTCGCCGACTCGGCCCGGACGTGGCTCAAGCACCTGCCGGCCAGTCAGATCCACAACTGGGACGACTTGGTCCGCACGTTCGTCGGCAACTTCCAGGGCACGTACGTGCGCCCTGGGAACTCCTGGGACTTGCGCTCCTGCACCTAGAAGCCCGGTGAGTCGCTCCGGGACTTCATACGACGCTTCTCCAAGCGCTGCATGGAGCTCCCAAGCGTGGCGCAATCTGAGATTGTGCACGCCTTCCTCGAGGGCACCACGTGTCGGGACCTCGTGCGCGAGTTGGGGCGCAACCCGCCGGTCGACTCGAACGAGCTGTTCGATATCGCCACCGGTTTTGCCTCAGGCGAAGAGGCCGTGGTGGCGATCTTCGGCGGCAAGAAGGGCAAGCGCACGGATGACGCGCCCGCGGAGGGCAGCAAGTCCAAGGAGCTCCACCGGAAGGACAAGCGGGGCAAGAAGGGGAAGAAGCCGCACCGTGAGGCACGCAAGCAGGGACGCGACGGCAACGACGCCAAGGCCCTTGCTGTTGACCGGCTCGACGGGGCCCTCGACCGGCCCCTCGAGGTCTTGGGGTGTTCGACGACATGCTGAAGAAGCCATGTCCATAACACAAGACACCGGTGAACCACACCCTCGAGCAATGCGACTTGCTCAAGCGGTTCTATGGCCGCGCCGCCGCGAATGACGCTGAGGCCAAGAAGGACGGGGGGGTGATGGTAACGCCGGCGGCTTCCCCGGCCGTGGAGAATGTGTTCCTCATCTTCGGGGGGCCGACCGTCGACATGTCGAGCCGCCAGCGCAAGTGGGAGCGGCACGAGGTTCTCGCCGCGGAGAAAGCACCTCCCTCCTTCCTTGGTGGTCGGAGGATGCCATCACCTTCGGCCGCGAGGATCATCCCAACCGCATCCCTAACCGGGCCGGTACCCACCGGTGGTCGACCCGGTCATTGGGAACGCGCGGTTCTCGAAGGTCTTGATGGACGGAGGCGGCGGCCTCAATATCCTCTACGCGCACACGCGCGCTCGCCGGGGATCGGGTTGGACCGGTGCCGGCCCGGCACGACACCGTTCCATGGCGTCGCGCGGGCAAGCGCGTCCGGCCCCCTTGGGCGATCGACTGCTGTTTGGTTCGGTACCCCGAGCAACTACCGCAAGGAGATGCTCACCTTCGAGGTGGTGGGGTTCGGGGGCGCGTATCACGCTATACTTGGGCGGCCTCGCTACGCCAAGTTTATGGCCGTCCCCAACTACACCTACCTCAAGATGAAGGCTGCCGGGGCCGAATGGCGTCATCACCGTGGGCTCGTCCATCGAGCACGCCTTCGATTGCGACGTCGAATGCGTGGAGCACGCAGAGGTGCTGGCGCTGGGTGAAGCGCTGGTGACCAACTTGGAGAAGATGGTCAACTAGGACCTTGACTCCACCACCAAGCACGCCGGCAACTTCGAGGCCACGGAGCAGGCCAAGGAAGTTCCCTTTGACCCTGCTGCCCCCGAGGGCAAGGCGTTGAGGGTCAGTTCTACCCTCGATCCGAAATAGGAAGTGGTGCTCGTCGACTTCCTCCGCGCCAACGCTGACATCTTTGCGTGGAGTCCCTCGGACATGCCAGGCATCCCGAGGGAGGTTACCGAGCACTCCCTTGATATCCTACCTCACTCCCGCGCCGTGCAGCAACGGCTCCGCCGCTTCGACGAGGAGCGGCGACGGGCGATGTCACACCCGATTTTCCGAAGAAAACCAAATGCATCTCATATGTGCGCCGGGATCAAGTTTACACACATATGATAGACGTCATGAGTGAAATATCAATAAACAGCAATAAAATCGTACAAGAGTTAAACTATTACATTATCTCTTTATTACACTCAGACGTTAGACTCGAAGGTCTTTACAACGATCAAACGTTAACTATGAAGACGCAACTCCATCTTCATCTTCCACAGGCACATGACTGGGGGCACGCAAGCCTCAGAACTCCTCGTAGTCGCTGAAGTACTCTTCTCCAGTGTTCTCCTCTGAACAGCGGGTAAGCAAGGGTGAGCACACTTATGGTTGGAGCTCAGCAAGTGGGGGAAAGATGCAAGGTCATCAAGGATAGGCTAAGATTTTGCCGCCGTTAGCATTTTAATGTTGGTCAACTTTTATTAGCAAGCACCTAATTACTAGGTGTAAGTTTATACCAACCCACTTAAGCATTTAGGAAAGCATCTCCTCTCAAAAACCCATAAGAAACCACGACTTAATTTCCATCTTCAAGTTTATTAATCATGTGAGGGTCCAGGCCACTCTTGACCGTGAGCATGGCCGATCAATCGGTTTACACTCCGCGAGGTTGTACACTTTACCCACGGCTCGTGTTCCCCATGTTGCCGGGTTGATCGGACCCTTAAACACTTCCGAGGTGAGTGGCTAGGGGTCCACTACGAAGCCTTTACAAAGGAAAGAAGAGAAACCAACGACCCGCAACGATTCTGACGGCGGAGCGGCCATAACCCTCCCTAGTGGTCAACACCTTAGCCAAGGCTGCTACCCCAAAAGGACCGGGCTATACCCCTTCAACTCCGGCCCCCCGTGCCCCTCTCGGAAAAGAGCTATCAGCTAACCCACTCTCCTAATTAATCCGCTAAGCCGAGCCATGTGGATCGTGGTTGTCTTGTTATCTCGGGTGGTTCTCCATGTTCCGATTAAACCATATGATCTTGTTATTAATCATAAGCACACACATACATGTATATCATCCAAGCTATCATGATCAACATTTATCATATTGCATAAGATTCATTTTAACCATCCCAAGTTATAGCAACTAAGCTTTACTACCCAAAACATTTATTTAAAAGAGTTGTCCAAGGTAATGAAGGTAAAAGTCTAGTCATGTCCTTAAAAAGGTAATTTCCCATCAAATTTATGCATAGCAACATTTAAAAGTAAACTTAGTTATCATGCAAGTTGTGTGGGACAAAATAGAATATGCGGGGGGAGAAGTCCACTTGCCTTCCTTGCTTAAACACTCGGAGTTCTTCTTCTTCAAACACTTGCTCTTGATCTACTCCAACCGGCTGCTCACTCGAAACGGCACGATGTCTATGAGCACACAAGAAAGCATACAATAAACAAAACAATACACCAAGCAAAGGTAAACCGATCGACGAAGAAACGGATAACAAGGTAGCTTTAAAGAAAGGTGGCTAGGAAAGATTAGGTGTAAGAACATAGTTGATTCACCAAGAGAGAGCAAGGATTGGCTCTAGGAACGCGAACACAAAAGCACTAGGAACTATCGAGAGCTTTGGATGATCACAAACAAGAGCTAGCTATGTGCTTGGTATATTTTAATTAAATAAAATCATGTTTATAGGTATTTCAGAGAAATACCTTATTTATAATTAGGCAAGTTATATTGATATTTAAAAGACGGTGTAAGCCTACTTCAATTTTTATTTATAAATATTCAAGTTTAACTTATACAAATTAAACATTTAATTTAAAAGAAACATGTAAAAGCATCTAAGCGCTTCTCTTTATGTTTCGAGTTTATTCTAATCAAACTATAACTTAAAAACACATTTATATTCATATTAATCAAATTAACAATTTAATTAAGAAAACTCGAGATAAACCTATATTGCTTTTATATAGGAAGCAAATTGCATACTCATTAATCAAATTAAGTTTGATTATAAAAACCGAGGTACACATCTAATTGGCTTTTAATTATAAGAAATATTTAACTAATATTAAGCATATTAACTTTCTTATGAAAACACGTGTTGAACTCTAACTAGGTTTTAATTAGAAAAGCATGTACAATAAGATTTAATCATTTAAATAAATTATAAAACAAGGAACATGCACAACATTGGTCCTATCACGTAGTTTTCGTTGATATGAGCCTAACGCAACTTGAAACGGTGGAAACGGAGCTAAAATGCACAAGATACGACCAAAACAAGATTCTAAAACTGACGGGCTTGAAAAGACGGTCGTGTGGACACCAAGAACGCTTAAAACGGAGCTAGGACGGAAAAGATATGGCTAAAACAAGTTTCAGGGGCTTTTCTGCGAAGAAACTAGGCTTCCAGGGGCTTAACTGCAAGAAACCAGGGGCTAAAACATAGTTACACATATAAACCGAAGGTTTATAGTGTAAAAGACAAGATTGGACCTGCGGTGGGGAAAAACTAAAAAGTTCGGGGGCTTAAACGAAGAAATCGGGGACCTAATCGGAAGGATTTCTATAGGTGGAAGGGCATGGTTGTGAATTCCGAAACTAGAGGTCCTTTTTGCAAAGCGCCAAGGCGGCCGGTGGGTGAGTTGTGGAGGCGCCACGTGGCGGGCTCCGATGGGCGGGGCGACGCGATGCCGACGCCATGCCGACGCAAAGCCGTGGACCGGCGCGGTGGACTCGATCCACCGGTCCACGGTGGACCGAATCAAAGGGGTACGCCCCCTTTAGATCCGGGCCGTCCGTGCCCATCGGACGGCCCCGGTCGCTTGTGGGCGAGGCCGGCGGGGAACGGCCCGTGCGCGGCGGCGGCGGACGGCGCGGCGGCGGCTCGCCGGAGGAGGGCCAAAGATGGCCTCCCGACTACCAAACTTGACGGGGATTGCACCAAAACAAAGAGAAGGGCGCAAGGAACCCACCAAGGGGCTTGAAGAGGAGGGAGAGGCGCCGTAAGAGGAGATCGGGGCGGCGGTCTTGCGGCGGCGCTCTGGTGGAGGCGGAGCTCCGGCTCGGGCGAGGGAAGAGGAGAAGGGAGGGGTGCGGGAGATGCAGGGGGTGACGCTGCCCCTTTATAGGGTGGAGGAGGAAGGGGAGGAGGTGCGCAAGGCGGTGGGCGGCGGCGCCGGGGGGCGGCGGTGGAGCTCGCCGGGGCATCACCGGAGAAGGCGGCTCGAGGCTACGGGCCACTATTTGCGACGTGATTTGGACGGGAGCAAGATGAGAAGATCACGGAGCTCACCGGGGGCTCGATGACGGCGATGGGGCGGTGAAGACGTCGTGTGGTGATGAGGGTGGTCGGGATCACGGGTGCCCGCCGGGGAGGGGTTTGCGGCCTCGAGGCCGCGTGCTCCTAGGCGTCGCGGTGAGGTCCGGTGGTCTCGTGCAACGGGAGAAGAAGAAGGGTGAGTTTGGGACCGATGGCGCCGGGACAATGGCGGCGGCGGAGCACTTCACCTCGGCGGCGGCGGGTGCTAGCGCGTGGGTAAGCATTAGAGCATGAGCGGGTGTGGAAGAGAGGAAAAAGGGGCGAGCGGGGACTCGACTTCGGCTCGGTAGGGGGAAGGGAAGGAGAGGGGGCGCCTGCCGGGAGGCGGCGGCCATCAATGGCTATGAGGCCCGCCGATGGAATGCAATCAAGGGGGGGGGGGGAACGGAGGAGAATGGAAGAAAGAAATTAAGTGGGGGAGTGAATCGGGTGTTTAATTGTGCCTTGAATGCCGGCTTGAAGGAGGGAAGGGGCGGGGAACGCGGGGGAAACGGCGGCGGCGGCGCGCCGGATGCGGAGCGAGAGGAGGCGCGGGAGGTGGGAGGCGAGCCTGACACGCGGGGCCGGCCTGGCAGCGAGAGGGGAGAGGAAGAAGGGAAAGGAGAAGGGGCTGACGAGTGGGCCCCAGGTGGCAGCGACTGTAAGAAAAAGAAAAGGGGGAGAGGGAGAAGGGGAAGATGGGCCGGTGGGCCGCGGGTTGGGTTTGGGGTTTGGTTTTGTTCTTTTTCTTTTTTTTCAAATCCTTTTCAAATCTTTTTCAAACCCTTTTTAAATTCAAACCTTTAAACAAGTTTTCACAAACTTTTCTCAATTATTTTTAAGGACTTTTTCACAAATATTTTAAGACTTTTAAAACCACACCACAGTCAAAACTCATGCATTCAAATCATGATGCACAAGCACTTATTGCTTCTAAAATTATTAGAATGATATTTAAATATTTTTAAGGCCAAATTTATTTGATAATTTATTTAATCCTTACAAAATAAAATCTAAAACACCTTGTTGCTTACATTAATTTAGTGATGGAAAATTAGGGTGTCACGAGCGATCGGAGCGGAGGCTGCGGAAGCTCCTTGAGGCCGGGTTCATCAAGGAAGTGTTCCACCCTACGTGGCTAGCCAATCTGTACTAGTAAAGAAAAAGAACGGGAAGTCGCGGATGTGTATAGACTACACCGAGTCTTAATAAAGCATGTCCAAAAGTTCCTTTTTCTTTGCCACGTATCGATCAAATTGTTGATTCGACCGCCGGATGTGAACTACTTTGTTTCCTTGATGCCTATTCCGGGTACCACCAAATCAAAATGAAGGAGTCCGACCAGCTCGCGACTTCATTCATCACGCCGTTAGGGATGTATTGTTACGTCACGATGCCGTCGGCCTCCGAACGCGGGTGCGACGTACCAACGGTGCATGCAGCACGTTTTCGGAGACCACATCGGCCGGACCGTCGAGGCGTACGTGGACGACATAGTCGTGAAAACCAGGAAGGCGGACGACCTGGTTGGCGACCTCAGCATCGCGTTCGGCTGCCTACGGGCCAACGGGGTAAAACTGAACCCCGAAAAATGTGTCTTTGGCGTGCCGCGGGGCATGCTTCTAGGATACATAGTCTCCCAGCGAGGCATCGAGGCCAACCCAGAAAAGGTTGCTTCCCTCGAGCGAATGGGTCCGATTCGGGACCTCAAAGGGGTACAAAAGGTGTTGGGGTGCCTTGCCGCTTTGAGCCGCTTCATCTCGCGGCTCGGCGAGAAAGGCTTGCCCCTCTACGGCCTCCTCAAGAAGCACAAGCGCTTCTCCTGGACCGCCGAGGCCCAAGAGGCGCTTGACAAGCTGAAGACGTCCTTGACCCACGCCCCAATCCTCACACCACCGCGAGACGGCGAACCCCTGCACCTCTACGTGGCCGCGACTACCCAGGTGGTCGGCGCGTGATCGTGGTAGAGCGTACGGAGGAGATGCACGCCTTGCCGGTTCAGCGGCCGGTGTACTACATCAGCGAGGTCTTGTCCGACACCAAGGCGCGCTACCCTCAAGTCCAGAAGCTGCTCTACGCAGTGGTCCTCGCGCGGCGCAAGCTTCGCCACTACTTCGAGGCCCACCCTGTCACAGTGGTTTCCTCCTTTCCACTAGGAGAGATCATCCGCAATCCAGACGCAGCGGGCAGGATCGCCAAGTGGTCGGTGGAGCTGATGGGCGAAACGCTCGCCTACGCCCCGCGCAAGGCCATCAAGTCCCAGATCTTGGCAGATTTCGTTGCCGAGTGGACGGACACGCGATTCTTTGCCGCCGCGGCATCCGGGCGAATGCTAGACTCGTACTTAGACGGCTCGGTGATGAAGACCGGGGTGGGCGCGGGCCCTGCTCTTCGTGTCACCCCTCGGGGAGCACATGCGGTACGCGATACGCCTCCATTTCCCCGCGTCAAACAACATGGCCGAGTACGAGGCCCCGCTCTCGCGGCCTCAAGATCGCCATCGAGATAGGCGTCCAACGCCTCGATGTGCGGGGAGATTCGCGACTCGTGATCGACCAAGTCATGAAAAACGCGAGCCGCCACAACGACAAGATGGAAGCATACTGCAAGGCCGTGCGGGCCCTCGAGGACAAGTTCTACGGCATCGAGCTTAATCACGTGCCCCGTCGGTACAACGAGGAGGCGGACGAGCTTGCCAAGATCGCGTCGGGGCGGATCACTGCCCCCCCGAACGTCTTCGCCGGGAGATATCGCCCAACCATCCGTCACCCTCGAGCCACACCCCTCGAACCACATGGAACCCTCGGGGGCTCCCTCGGGTCCGGCGGGCGCGAGCCCATGGACGAGGACCCCTCGAACGAGGCGTACGTGCTCTCCCTCCTCGAGGGGTACGACGCCGCCGAGGTCGAGGTCATGGACGTCGAGCCGACCCCCAGCAGGGTGGACTGGCGTGACAAATACATCGCCTGGATGGGTCGAGGGGAACTCCCCTCGGACCGGTCCGAGGCCAGGCGCATCGCCAGGATGGCCAAATCTTTTGCCCTCGTCGACGGTGAGCTGTACAAGCGCGCCGCCTCCGGCATCCTACAGCGATGCGTGCCCATCCCCGAGGGACGCGAGCTCCTCCGGGACATTCACACGGGCATCTGCGGCCACCATGCCGCGCCCCGCACCCTCGTAGGAAACGCATTCCGCCAAGGCTTTTACTGTCTCACCGCGGTCGCAGATGCCAGCGAGATCGTACGCACCTGCGAAGGGTGCCAATTCTACGCCCGAAAATCCAACCTCCCTGCGCACGTCTTGCAGACCATCCCCATTACATGGCCTTTCGCCGTGTGGGGGCTGGATATCGTCGGGCACTTGCGGAAAGTGCCCGGGGGCTTCAGCCACCTATTGGTCGCAATCGACAAATTTTCCAAGTGGGTAGAGGTGCGCCCCATTACGAATCTCAGGGCGGAGCGAGCGATGACGTTTTTCACGGATATTGTCCATCGCTTTGGAGTGCCCAATTCCATCATCACCGACAACGGGTCCCGGTTCACGAGCAGGGAAATTCCCGGAGTTTTGCGATAAATTCCACATCCGTGTGGGCCGGCGGCCGTGGCGGACCCACGGACTAACGGCCAAGTAGAGCGTGCCAACGGCATGATCCTACAAGGCCTCAAGCCCGAGAATTTTCGACCGACTTGAACAAGTCCGGTCCGAAATGGCTCCAGGAACTTCCCCGCGGTCGTGTGGAGCCTAAGGACCACCCCAAGCAGAGCCACCGGGTTCACCCCGTTCTTTCTAGTTCATGGTGCGGAGGCCGTCCTCCCCACGGACTTAGAATATGGGTCACCCAGAGTGCGAGGCTATGACGAGGACACCAACCAGCGGGCCCGCGAGGACTCACTAGACCAGCTGGATGAAGCGCGCCTCGTGGCCCTAATGCATTCCGCAAGATACCAGCAGTCCCTAAGGCGCTACCAGGCTCGGAAGGTACGCGGGGGGACTTCGGCGAGGGGGATTTGGTCCTAAGGCTACGCCAAGACAACCGAGGACGCCACAAGCTATCACCTCCGTGGGAGGGAGCCTACGTCGTGGTTGTCGGGGACCGCCCCTAGGGGTCCCCTTAAACAACGGGGAATCCTCACTTAATCCCGGTATCAAAACACGCTAAGCCTAACCATGCGGGTAACTAACCATGCGGGACACGGCCTACGTCGGGATCCCGACGCCCACCGAGACGGCCCACGGAGAAGACCCCTCGAGCAAGCGGGCTTCGCCTCGCTCGAGGACGCGCTCCCCCTCGGGCGGGCTCCGCCCCGTTCGAGGGGCAACCCTTTCCCCTCGAGCGGTCCCGCCCCGCTCGAGGGATCGCCCCCCCCCTCGAGCGGTCTCGACTCGCTCGAGGGTTCGCTCCGCCCTCGGCCGGGGCCCGCCACGCTCACGGGCGCGCCCGCACGCGTGCGCCGGCCCCGTACTTGGGCATTTAACGCCCGACGCCGCGGGGACGGCGCCATCATGCGCCCGGGCTCACGCCCGGTGCCGCCGCACCAACTCCCCAGGGAGGAGCCCATCCCCGCCACTGTGGGATGGACTGTGCGGTACGGCCGGTGTCAGTCCCAAGACACCGTGCGCCCACTACAGTACGGCTAACGCGCCCGACCCTCGAAAAGGGGCCGGGCGCACCCTCGATTCCACTTTCCCGTGACCCTGCAGGTTAGGTGAGGGGCGCTAGGCCGGTGGGTGGCCATCCCGGTCCACGTAACGGCGCGGCCGCCGTACCCACGCGTGCGGGCGCACGCCCGACACCGCGGGCGCACGCCCGAGCACCGCAGAACCACTCCCGCCGCCGCGGAACGCATTGGGAAGGAACGCCGTTCGCCCGCGCCTATTCCCCGTACCCGGCCGTCATCGGCACCTCCCTCGAAGCCTATCAAAGGACACCACCGCCATCTGCCGCCTTCCTACCCTCGAACCGCCACTGTTCGGGTACGGGGTAGGCCATCATGGCCGGATCGCAGCGAAGATCGTGCGGACGGCCGCCCACTCTACACCGTAGCGCGACGTGCTCCCTCACGTAGCTAGGTAGCGCGGCGTGCATGTAACCCGTCGCCCCCTTGGCCTATAAAAGGGGGAGGCGAGCCCCCGGCCCGGGGGGGGGGGGGGACGAGGGGAGAGGAACACAACGCACCGTGCACTCACTCTCTTATCCTCCCACAACATCTTCGCCACTCTCCCGGGGATTTGGAAGCCACGCTCCCTCTCCCGCCTTGCTTGTACTTGCCCCACTACAAGCACCCCGGTGCCGAGCAATATAGTGCCACGAGCACGCCCCTGCTTGGACGTACGGCCCCCCGGCGGAACCGGGATAAAACCTTGTGTCATTTGTTGCTTGGCATCGACCATTGAGGGATAGACCTAGGCGTCATCTACTGGTTAGTGTCGGGACCATATTCCGCACCGGCGTTGGCGCCCACCGTGGGGCACACGAGCGCCTAAGGTCATTTCACCAACTCCCTCCATGGTGATTCGCACTGAGTACCGTGCTACGCGCTACAACATGGGTAGCTCGGACCCCCTCCCGGCCGGGTTCGAGATCCGCTTCGGAGACTTGAACTTCCGTGGCCACGGAAACGGCTATCTCATGCGCCTCACCAATCGTGAGGAGCTTCGCGCGCGGCCGCGAGGCCAGTCCGTTCGGTCCCCGCCGCACGCACGACACCGGCGCGGCGCGCCCGCAGCACGGATGCTGCGGGTCCGTCGACGCCGCGACGCCGTCGTCGCTCCGGGCCGCGCTCACGCCGGGCGCGGTCCGAGCGGCGGCAAGCCGAGCGCGCCGCCGCCCAACGCGGTGCGCCCACCGTCACAACGCCCGCCACCACCCCCGGCGGGACCGCGTGCAGTCTCAGGACCACGCATCCCCATCGGGCTGCGTGGCGCCACGACGGCCCATAACGCCAACGTGAGCACGACGATGCGCCGGGTTCCACCTGGCCGTCACGTCTTCGTCGCCAGGGACCCCGGCACCTCAGCAGCGGACGAGTCATCCCTGGGCTCCGTCGACACGATGCCACCCGCCAACCGCCACGGGTACGCGGAGTGGGACTTCTCCGGCGTGCCGGACCCAGTCGCGTTCAGGCGTTTCCTCGACGCCACGGACTGCGGTTTGGTTGCTCCGACGACTCCCAGACCGGGAGCTACGACCCCACGCGGGAGTGTTGCGCCGTCATCACCAACGACCGGCCAACGCCGCCGGTGCGGCGGGTGCGGAGACGGGGGAAGTCACGCCCCCCCGGGATCGCCACGCGCCCGGCCGCGGGGCCGAGCGCTCTCGCCGGGGCCGACGTCGACGCACGCGCGGCCCAAGCCCGCGAGCTCGAGGCCAAGCCGGCGGAGGAGTGCACGGACGGTGCGGCCGCTCCGCGCCTCGATGGCGGGGGAGGCCTCCGCGCGCGGCGAACGCGCGCGCGGAGCCGGGCCGACAGGTCCGTGACCGCCTCAACCCCGTCCCCAACGTCGACAACGCGGATACTCCGCCACGGGCGAGCCAAAAGCTCATCGCCGCCGCGACGTTGCTACGCGCCATGCCGGCACCCTCGACCCCCGAGGCTCGAGACATGCACCGCGAGGTGCAGACTCTCCTTGAGCAAGCGGCCGTCCAGCAGGCCGAGAGCTCAGCCTCACGCATCCGCCAACAGGGGGACGCACGGGGTGATGATCCCGCACCAGAGGCGAACCCTCGGTGCACGTGGGCCAACCCGCCGACCGGGGGCGCACGCCGGCCAAGGAACGGCTCCTCGACACGCGCGGGCGCCGGATGGCGATGCCCGCAACGTCATCAACGCCGGGCGCACCGGCAAGGCGGACGCGCGAGCGGCTAGGGGTTACCACCCTCGAAGGGGTGGACGCTACGACGGCGGTGAGGATCGCTCTCCGACGCCGGAGCCCCCCGGCACCCGTGTGTTCGGCCCGAGAGATCCGCACGGCGGCGTTCCCCCGCTTCCGTCAGCCCTCGACAATCGTCAAGTACAACGGGGAGACGGACCCCCGCGTCTGGCTCAACGACTACCGCCTAGCTTGTCAGCTGGGCGGGGGGCCACTAACGACGAAGTGATCATCCGCAACTTGCCCCTGCACCTGGGCGACGCGGCCCGAACATGGCTAGAGCACTTGCCCGCCAGCCAGATCCATAACTGGGACGATCTAGTCCACACGTTCGTGGGCAACTTCCGGGGGCACGTACGTGCGCCACCGGGAACTCCCGGGATGCCGCGCTCCCGCACGCGAGGCCGGCGAGTCGGCCGCGGGACTTCATACGGCGCTTTTCCAAGCGGCCGCACGGAGCTACCCGGCGTGGCACGGTCCGAGATCGTGCACGCGTTCCTCGAGGGCACCACGTGCGGGACCTTGTGCGCGAGCCGGGACGCAGCCCGCCCACGGACTCGAACGAGCCGTTCGACATTGCCACCCGGCTTCGCCTCCGGAGAGGAGGCCGTGGGAGCGATCTTCGACGGCAAGAAGGGCAAGCGCTCCGAGGACACGCCCGCGGAGGGCGGCGGGTCCAAGGAGCCGCGTCGCAACGACAAGCGGGGCAAGAAGGGGAAGAAGCCGCGCCGTGAGGCGCGCGAACGAGGGCGCAACGGCGGCAACGCCGAGGCACTCGGCGTTGACCCGCCCGACGGGGCCCTCGACCGGCTCCTCGAGGCCCGGGGGTGTTTGACGACATGATGAAAAAACCATGCCCCTACCACAAAACTCCCGTGAACCACACTCTTGAGCAATGCGACATGCTCAAGAAGTTCTACGGCCGTGCCGCCGCAAAGGAGGCAGAGGCCAAGAAAGATGGGGGCGATGGCGACGCGGGCGGTTTCCCTGCTGTCGAAAATGTGTTCCTCATCTTCGGGGGACCTACTGTCGACATGTCGACCCGGCAACGCAAGAAGGAGCGGCACGAAGTCCTCGCCGCAGAGAGGGCACCTCCGGCCTTCCTCAACTGGTCGAAGGACGCCATCACTTTTAGCCGGGATGATCACCCAAACCGCATCCCGAACCCGGCCGCACCCACCGGTGGTCGATCCAATCATTGGGAACGCCGGTTTTCGAAGGTCCTTATGGACGGAGGCGGTAGCCTCAATATCCTCTTCGCGCATACATTGCGCCCGATGGGGATTGGGCTCGGGACCAGCGCGGCCCGGCCACGAAGCCGTTTCACGGCATCGCGCCCGCAAGCGGGTTCAACCCCTCGGGCGGTCGATCCGCCCGTCCGGTTTGGGACCCCCAAGAATTTCCGCAAGGAAACCCTCACCTTCGAGGTGGTGGGATTCAAAGGGGCCTACCATGCCATCCTTGGGCGACCATGCTATGCCAAGTTCATGGCGGTCCCCAACTACACGTACTCGAAGATGAAGATGCCGGTCCAAACGGCGTCATCACCGTCGGGTCGTCGATCGAGCACGCATTCGACCGTGACGTCGAGTGCGTGGAACATGCGGAGGCGCTAGCGCCGGATGAAGCGCCGGTGAACACACCTTGGAGAAGATGGTCAACGACGACCTCGGCCTCCGCCGCCAAGCACGTCGGCACCTTCGAATCCGCCGAGCAAACCAAAGGGGTCCCCCCTCGACCCGTCGGCCCCCGAGGGCGGGCGTTGAGGGTCGGCTCGACCCTCGACCCCAAATAGGAAGCGGTGCTCGTCGACTTCCTCCGCGCCAACGCCGACGTCTTCGCGTGGAGCCCCTCGGACATGCCAGGCATCCCGAGGGAGGTCGCCGAGCACTCCCTTGATATCTCGCCTAACGCTCGCGGCTGTACAGCGGCGGGCGCGCCGCTTCGACGAGGAGCGGCGACGGGCGATCGGAGCGGAGGCTGCGGAAGCTCCTCGAGGCCGGATTCATCAAGGAAGTGTTCCACCCTACGTGGCTAGCTAATCCTGTGCTTGTAAAAAAGAAAAATGGGAAGTGGAGGATGTGTATAGACTACACCAGTCTCAATAAAGCATGTCCAAAAGTTCCTTTTCCTTTGCCACGCATAGATCAAATCGTTGATTCTACGGCGGGTGTGAACTACTCTGTTTCCTTGATGCCTATTCGGGATATCACCAAATAAAAATGAAGGAGTCCGACCAGCTCGCAACTTCGTTCATCACACCGTTCGGGACGTTCGTTACGTCACGATGCCTTTTGGCCTCAGAAACGCGGGCGCGACATATCAGCGCTGCATGCAGCACGTTTTTGGGGACCATATCGGGCGGACGGTCGAAGCCTACGTGGACGACATCGTCGTCAAAACCAGGAAGGCGGACGACCTGGTTAATGACCTTGGCGTCGCGTTCAGCTGCCTACGAGCCAACAGGGTCAAGCTAAACCCCGAGAAATGTGTCTTTGGAGTGCCACGGGGCATGCTCCTAGGGTACATCGTCTCCCAGCGGGGAATCGAGGCCAACCCTGAAAAGGTCGCGGCCCTCGAGCGAATGGGTCCAATTCGGGACCTCAAGGGGGTGCGAGAGGTGTTGGGGTGCCTCGCCGCCTTAAGCCGCTTCATCTCGAGGCTCGGTGAGAAGGGCTGCCCCTCTACCGGCTGCTCAAGAAGCACGAGCGCTTCTCTTGGACCGCCGAGGCCCGGGAAGCGCTCGACAAGCCGAAGGCGTCTCGACGCACGCCCCAATCCTTACGCCGCCGCGAGACGGCGAACCCCTCCAACTCTACGTGGCCGCAACCACCCGGTGGTCGGCGCGTGATCGTTGTGGAGCGCACGGAGGAAGGGCATGCCTTGCTCGTGCGAGAGGCCGGTCTACTACACCGGCGAAGTCTGTCGGACACGAAGACGCGCTACCCCCGCATCCGAGAAGGCTGTTGTACGCGGTAGTCCTCGCGCGGCGCAAGCTCCGCCACTACTTCGAGGCCCACCCGATTCACGGTGGTCTCTTCCTTCCCGCTAGGAGAGATCATCCGCAACCCCGACGCGGCGAGCGAGAATTGCCAAGTGGTCCGTGGAGTTGATGGGCGAGACGCTCGCCTACGCTCCGCGCAAGGCCATCAAGTCGCAAATCCTAGCCGATTTCGTTGCGTTGAGTGGACGGACACGCGGTGCGCCGCCCCCTCGGATTCAGCGAGTCTTGGACTCGTTCTTCGATGGCTCGGTGATGAAGACGGGGAGCGGGCGCGGGCTCGCTCTTCGTGTCACCCCTCGGGGAGCACATGCGCTACGCAGTGCGCCTCCACTTCCCCGCATCTAACAATATGGCGGAATACGAGGCCCTTCTCTGCGGCCTCAAAATCGCCATTGAGTTGGGCGTCAAGCGCCTCGACGTGCGGGGGGACTCGCAGCTCGTAATCGATCAAGTCATGAAGAACGCGAGCTGCCACGACGACAAGATGGAGGCCTACTGTAAAGCCGTGCGGGCCCTCGAAGACAAGTTCTACGGCATCGAGCTTAACCATGTACCCCGCCGGTACAACGAGGAAGCGAGATGAGTTGGCAAAAATAGCATACGGGCGGATCACCGTTCCCCCGAACGTTTTCGCGCGCGACATCGCGCGCCCTCGGTCACCTTCGAGCCCTACCCCTCGAGCGACGGCGGACCCTCGGGGGCTCCCTCGAATCCAGCGGGTGCGGAACCCATGGAAGAGGACCCCTCGAACGAGGCGTACGTACTCTCCCTCCTCGAGGGGTACGGCTCCCCACGAGGCCGTCGCGATGGACATCGAGCCGGCTCCCGTCCGGCGGACGGCGGGAGAAGTATACTGCCTGGATCGCTCGAGGGGAGCTCCCCGAAGACCGGACCGCGGCCAGGCGCATCGCCAGGATGGCCAAGTCATTCACCCTCGTCGACGGCGAGCCGTACAAGCGTGCCGCATCGGGGCATCCTCCGGCGGTGTATACCCATTCCCGAGGGGCGCGAGCTCCTACGGGACATCCACGCGGGGATCCGTGGCCACCACGCCGCGCCACGCACCCTCGTTGGCAACGCGTTCCGCCGGGGCTTCTGCGGCCTACCGCGGTCGCGGATGCCGGCGAAATCGTGCGCACCGCGAAGGGTGCCGCTTCTACGCCCGCAAGTCCAATTTGCCCGCTCACGCCCCGCAAACGATCCCCGTGACATGGCCGTTCGCCGTGTGGGGGTTGGACATCGTCGGGCCCCTCGCGGAAGGCGCCGGGGGCTTCACCCACCCGCTTGTCGCGATTGACAAATTCTCCAAATGGGTGGAGGTGCGCCCCATCACGAATTTGAGGGCCGAGCGGCGGTCACATTCTTCACCAACATCGTCTACCGCTTTGGAGTGCCAAACTCCATCATCACGGACAATGGGTCCCGGTTCACGGGCGGAAGTTTTTGGAGTTCGTGACAAGTTCCACATCCGCGTGGATTGGGCAGCGTGGCACACCCACGGACCAACGGCCAAGTGGAGCGTGCCAACGACATGATTCCGCAAGGCCTCAAGCCCCCGAATTTTTGACCGGCCAGCTCAACAAATGCGGCCGAAAATGGCTCCAAGAACTACCCGGCGGTCGTGTGGAGCCTAAGGACAACCCCAGCGAGCCACGGGTTCACCCCGTTTTTCCTAGTCCATGGCGCGGAGGCCGTCCTCCCCACGGACACGGAATATGAGTCGCCCGAGGATTCGAGGGTACGACGAAGATGCTAACCGGCGAGCCCGCGAGGACTCGGCCGGACCGGCTAGACGAAGTACGCCTCGTGGCGTTGATGCACTCCGCAAGGTATCAACGAGTCCCTACGACGTTACCAAGCACGAAAGATACGTCGGAGGGATTTCGGCGAAGGGGATGCGGTCCTAAGGCTACGCCAAGACAACCGAGGGCGCCACAAGCTATCGCCCCCATGGGAGGGACCCTATGTCGTGGTGAAAGTGCTCAAGCCGGCACGTACAAGCCGGCCAACGAGGACGGCGAAGAACTCACCAACGCTTGGAACATCCAACAGCTACGTCGCTTCTACCCTTAGCTAGGATTTTCCAAGTATTTTTTGTTGTTGTAAAATCACATGGCCAACGCCCCAGTTGGTGTCAACTATGTAAATACTGCAAGTCTAATAAAAGGGCAACTCGGCTTTCCCCTGAAACCCAAGTTACCCTCGGGGGCTACTGCGGGGGGGCACCCCCCCCCCAAAATGGTCCCATTTTTTCGCGCAAAAAACAAAACAACACGCGCTAAGTTTGTTTCCTACTTCAACCTCGAGCCATGATTCGAACAGGGCGTAGGCGGCACAGCGGAAGGAGCGTGCGAGCCAGAGATAGCCTACGCCGCGTGGCTATGGCCCTTCTCTCTCGCCTCCAACCCAGCGGGCCCCCTGCGAAAATCGAACTCCCCTAACTAGAATCTACTCGGGAAGAAGGAGAAACAAAAAGCGTAATAAACGAGCAACTTCATTTACGAAGAATCGCTCATGTTCACAAAACAAGTTGTCTATTTACAAAAAGGCCACGAGGCCAGAATTCTGATACACGTAAACAAAAAATGGGCCTAGCGCCCAACAGCTTTCGAGCGGGGAGGAGCGAGCAGGCATCGGCGGCGTCCGGGAAGAGGAATTCTTCGAAGGCCTCGGCGAGCGACCCGGCGGCGTCGGCGAGCAGCGCGTCCGCGCGCTCCATGGCCACCTCGTCCTCGACGCCCTCGGGCACGATGTAGCCCTCCGCCGCCGCCTCGAGGTTGACCTCGTAGTGGGATCGCACCACTCCGAGGGCCTTCCCGGGACGCCTAGGTGCAACGCCGGCGCATCCGCTCCGTGACGTGGCCGCCTAGGGCGCGCGCGAGCGGCCGGCCGGCGAGCCGCCGGCCCGGGCCTCGCCTTCCTCGACGACGCGGCGGTCTCGAGGGCCGCGTCATGCGAGCTCCTGCGGCTCCCCGCTCGCAGGAGTTGTAGGAAGCTGCGGGGCCTCGGCCCGCCCGGCGGCGTGCCCCAAGGCGGTGCGCAAGCCTCGGAGTCAACAAGACGACAAGAAATCGAAAGGGAGAAACGAACCCTCCAAAGCAAAAAACCGAAGAAACGAGTCAAAAAGTGACTCACCCTCGACTTGCTTCCTCTCCAAATCGAGGTCGCAGCGCGCGGACTCGAGCGCCAACTCGAGACGCTGGACGGTCTCGCCTTGCTCGCGGAGGGCCAGCTCCTGGCTGGCGTTGCTGATGCTGAGCGCGAGCGCATCATCCTCAACTTTGGAGAATGCGGCGTTCCGCTCCTCCAGCGACTTCTCCGCCGCCTCGCGCGCGACGCGCTCCCGCTCCAGCGCCGTTCGGGCGTCGCCAAGGGCGACTGCTCTGCGCCGGAGCCGCCCCTCGGCCCCCCCGGCGGGCGATGCGCTCCTCGCCGGAGCTGCTCCTCGCCGACAACGAGGGCCGCGGCCTTGGCGTCGAGGGCGGCCCTCGGGTCATCGGCCTCCTTGGCGCGGCTCGCTCCAACCCACGCGCCCGCTCCTCGGCCGGCGCTGCCGCGCTCGCGCCCCCTCGAGCGACGTGCGGAGCTCCCGGGTCTCGGCGCGAGCGGTGGCCACCTCCGCCTCCCGCTTGGCGGCCGGCGTCCGCGTCTTCTCCGGGTCCACGCGCGCATTCCACGGCGCCTCGTCGCGATCGACGAGGGCCGCACGAATCCGCTCGAGGCTCGAACGCCGCGGGCGTCCCGTCCCGAGCTCTCCGGGAGCTCGTCGCACCATGCCGCCGCGCCGATACGCCGGCCCGGCCGTCCGGCGTCCTAAGAGCGTCCGCAAGCGCGTCGAAAGCGCCGCATTGCTCCCCGAAGCCGCCGGGCTTCGGCGTTCACTCGGTCGAAGGCGTCGTACTTGTCATGGGCACGACGCTCGAGCTCCCGGCAATTACGAGAATCGAAGCCCGTAAGCGCCAAGACTTGAATGCAGTATACGAAAACGAAAGGGAAAAAGAGCGAACGATCGTAGCCTACCCGGAAGACGAGCCGGCCGGCCGCCATGGACTCGCGGCGCTTCGTTCGGCGCGCGGTTAAGCGTGGCGCCATGGCTCGAGCTCGCCCCGCAGCTCCCGCTCCCCCCCCCGGCGTCGGCGAACGCAGGGGGATCCTCCGCGGCCCCCTCCACCCGGCGGGGGCGGCCGGCGTGGGAGGACGAGGCCTCGGCACCGTGTCCTCGGCCCCCCACCACCATGTGACCCTCGCGCCGCCTCACGAGGGCCCCCTCCCCGGGGCTCGGAGGAGTTCGTGGGCCGGCCGGCCCACCGATTCCATCCGGGCGGCGGGGAGTCGTCCGAGAGCTCCACCACCTCCGCCCGCAAATCGGCCGGCGGGCGCAGGCCGCTTGCGCGCGCCTCCGCCGCACCTCCACCCGCGCCTCCGCGGCCACGGCGCCCGCCGCGCCGCCGTGGCCGCCACCTCCGGCGGTACCGCCGCATCCACGGCGCTCCCGCGGTCGCGCCGGCTCCACCTTCTCCGCAAAGGCGCCCACCGCGGGCTCCACCACCACCGTCGCCGCCACCGCGGCCCGCGCCTCCGTGGCGACCGACGCCGGCGCCCCCCGGCGACCGCCGGCCGCGCCGCGGCGGGCTGATCCGCCGGCCGGGGCCTCGAGGCCCCGGCCCGGGTCCCGCGAGCTAGTGCCCGCCGCCACGCTTGTCCCGTGGCGCGACCCCCTCGACGAGCGCCGCCGGTGGGTATCGATGCGCCCGGTCCTCGGCACCTTGGCCGGTGCAAGAGGAGGAACGGTTGGCACCGCCCGCGCAGGCACGAACGGAGGGTTAGAGCACCTAATCACCAGCAAATCAAACCAAACAAAGGAGGACGGGCTCCTTACCTCGCGGAGGAAAAGGCCCGTTTCCTTTTCCTCGAGGCCTCCGCCGAAGAGGCCGGCGCGCGGCCGCGCCGCCGCGAGCCGCCTCCCCGACGGCGCCGCCGCACGCACGGGCACGCCCGATGCCGCACCCCCCCGAAGACGCCACCGCGCGCGGCACGCTCCCCCCGCGCGCGGCACGCTTGACGCGCGTGCGCGCGCGTCCGCCGCGCGTGCCTCCGCGGCACGCACCGGCACCTCCGCGGCGCGTGCCGCCCCCGATGACGAGTGCCCGGCGGCGGGCGCCGGTGCGCCCGCCCCGGGCGAAGCCGCCCCCGACGCCGGCGAGGGTTCGGCGACGGGGGCGCGGGGCCGCCACCGTCCGAAGGGCCCTCCCCCTCGTACTCTTCCTCCTCGTCTCGCTCCGAGGACGAGGGCTCCTCGATATCCGAGGAGGAGAGCCCCCGGCTCCTCGCGCGCGCCGTACTCCGCGGACCGTCGGTCGCGGCGCGCTTGGCGCCGCCTCGCGTGCTCCCTCTTGCGCGCCGCCCGCTCCCCGCTCGCTCCCGCCGCGCCGCCCCGCCGAGCGCACGGGAGTCGGGGGGGTGGGTGGAACGGACTTGGCGGTGTTGAACTTCACCACCGTGTACACGGGAGCAACAAAGGCGTGTCGGGAGGCGAGAGGCAACGCTAAAGAACCAAAACGAAATCGAGAACCACACTCACCAACGGGCCGATGGGGAGCATCTCGATGTCCCACGGAGTCCGCCCCTCGAGGCATCGGCGGCGTCGGGTGTCGACGGCGCTCCGCGCCGGGTGAGCGCATACGGCCGCTCAAGGGGCGTCGGGAGCATCCGCGACCTCGCCGTGTCGACGGGGGTTGGCCGCCTCTGTCATCTCGAAGATGCGAGCGGCCTCTCCATCGAGGCACAATCCGCCGATGGTGGAGGAAGGCGAGGACGCCCATCGCGGTCGGCCCGTGCTTCCTCGGTCGGCCGCCGCAGCCGCGCCCAGACCGATTCCTCGCCGCGTCCGATCTTTGGGGTGGGGACACCCCGTACCCCCGGGGGAGGCGGGCCTCTCCTTGAACACCGGCCGGTGTAGGGGGGAAGGCCGGGCTCGGCGTTGCGCGCGATAAAACCATCCCCGCTCCCCGGCCGGCGTTGTTTGTCGTCATGGTGCGGGGGATGTAGACATCCTTGAACCGCCCCCGCGGGCGAGCGACATCCCGCCGGCGCGCATCGCGCGGCGGGTCCTTGGCTCGTCGTGGGCTGCGTGTGTTGACGGTGAAAATCCGTCAACCTAGCCATGAGTTTACCTTCTATGTTGGCATAACTTTTGTATCTTATTCATTGGTACTAACCCCCGTGGTATAACAAGTTCACTTGTGCATGTCGGTTTTGGAGTTATGTGTTTACGCAGGGTTTTAACATTGAAAGCAAGACTTCCGGGATAAGTTCATTAAGCACCTCATGACAAGATCTTGAAGCCCGATACAAGTCAAGCAATGAAGTGAACATGACTCCAAGAGCCCAAGGACCAAGCCCGAGAAGATGATAAACTCCGAGGACCGAACCGGAAAAGTCTTCGAATCTTGCAAGACAAGGAGTTGAGTCCAATTCGGAGAGAAACCGACGTCAAGGGCCCACATGCAAAAGGGGAGAACATCTAGAAGACGTGGGAAGCAACACCGGCGAAGCGAGCCGCGGGATGGGCCGGGTGGGCCCGGGCCGGTCGGCCCGGCCGGCCGGCCCGGCCCCGCCCGGGGCCCAATCGGCCTCTCCTTTGACCTAATTGCTTCTCGGGCTATAAATAGCCCCCCGACCGAGAGCCACGCAGAGAAGATTTCGTATTCCGCCGCCGAGGAGCAGAGAAGCTTGAGGGACACCAACTTGAAGATGAGGGTCGTGCTAGTTGTCTAGGGTTTCCCTGGCCGACGTGGGAACCTTGCATGGAAGACCACGTCGGAGCTCCGGAGCGAGGATCAAGATCGAGGGAGGGCCCCGGTGGTGATCTTGTTCATGTAATCATTCATGGTGAAGTTTGTAAGTGAATTCGATTTCTAGCGATCAAGTGCCTTCTCGATGATTTTGTTTTCTTCTTGGTTTTGCTTCTTCTACGATCTATACTTAAGATAGATTACATAGGGTGCTCTTGTAGCCGCGGTGGCTAGAGGTGCATACCGGACCGGCCAAGTGATTTCAACTTGTTCTATCGAACTCGCCCTAAGCTCCCCGCATGAATAGGGATACGTTGTGACGAACGGGGGTCTCGAAAGGCGGATGTTTTCGGAGTCGGATGGGAAGGCCACGATTTAAAGATGCTTTTAATGAGATTCGCTTTTCTATCTTCATCTATCTTGTTTGGAGCTACAACATAAGCATGATCTAGATTCTCTAGATTGGTTATCTCTTGCTTTCTCTTGTTACCTCTTTAGTAGATTAGATTAGATTCGTTTTCTTTATGAGTTAGTAGATTAGATGCAACTTACCTTCATAAGATAGCTTACCTTGCTTTACTAGATTGAATCCTTGCGTTGCACATTGTTCCACGGATTCGATACCTTGGGTTCACCACTCGAGGGAAGAAGGGTCCCTTGACTACGACGGGAGACTTGTACGCTTGCGAGTCACGAACGAACTTTGATACAATTATTAACCGTCAACAAGCCCCTTTTTCGGCGCCGTTGCCGGGGAACAAGCAATCAAGATCTGATCTAGTATCGCTTATCTTTCGAGTTTTCTTTTGATTTTCTTTTGCATCTCTTATGTTTGATCATCCGCAAAAAGAAATTTTTTTTTAATCTAATCTAGTTTTGATTAACCCTAATTTTTCTTTTGTTAGATTTTTGTTTTATCACTAACCCTAACCGGAGATGGTTGGCTACCTCTCCAAGAAACCCAAAACTTTTTGTGGATGATCCAGGAAAACTTCACGAGCAAAGGTGACATGCAACACAAGCTAAAAGGGTGGAAACCCTAGATTCAAAAGTTGAAGTCGAAGGACCATCGAAGTCTCCAAGCGAATCACCACCTCCAAGTCAAGACGCCGAAGGCCTTCAAATCAAGAGGAGGATGGAGAAGATGGAGATGGAGAAAGAAGCTCAACGCCTAAAGGCCGCCAAGGCAAGATCCACATGCGAAGTGTTCATCATGATGAAGATGCTAGAGACGCAAGTGGGACAACTTGCCGGCGCCCGATGGGTAACAAAGAAGAATATCCGAGACAACTCCAAGGTCCCAAGATGGCGAAGGCTACTCAAACTCATTCGGGAGAGATGAAGGATTACACTAAGACCATGAAGATCACGATCGAAGGACCCGGAGTTCGAGATGCCGAGCCACAAGGAAGATGTTGCATCCGTCAAGACCAAAGGACAAAGCCGACTCGTGAAGACCAAAAAAAAATTGACTAAGCCAAAGTGGGTACCCAAGATTGCAACGCCCGCAAAGAGCGTTGATCCGGAGTAATCAAGTGAAGAAGTCTAGCCATGGACTATAAACGAAGCGCTAGGCGGGAGGCAACCCGTTTCGTCGAGTCAAGAATAAGCTACCGGGAGGACAACCCGATTCCAGGTTTTTCGAGTCTTTTTACTAATTCAGTTTTGAATTTTACTACGCAAAACCTTAGACTTAGAATGGTTGAATAATATTAGAGACATAATTCTTGGTTGAATATTTTGCTTGATCATAAACCCTTTACATGAACCATCCTATGTGCTTGTTTGATTCTTTTCTTTTCGAGAAACCCTCAACCAAATAATTTCAGAACCTTAACTCAACCCTTCACCCTCATTATGGTGCTGTGGTTGACTTGTTTTTCATGCTAAAAACACGCGAGTAGAGCCACGACTTGTATCTAGATGTTATTTAAATTTCAGCACGTGGTAGGACTCGCGTGAACCTAGAAACTTGATTTTTTTTTTGTTTAAAAATCCATATCCTCGGTTTCTCTAAGATTAGAATTTTTCTAAGCCTCGGTTACTTTTATTTCATTCAAAATCTTTCTTATTTAGCCAAAATTAGAACCTAAACCTATGCCCCCATGATCAAGCCGAAATGTTTGCTCTCAACCAATGAAGGCAAACTATACCGGTGAGACCGAAATCGACGTAATAAAAAAATATTTTCGACTTTCATTTGTTTTTAATGGTTTAAAAACTTCTCTAAAATTATGTTCGAGCTCTTGCATGGCTCTGAAAAATATTTTTAAATTTCGAAATTAGAGGAGTGCTTAGCCTTAAAGGGAGGCAATCTAGTTAACCTAACCATGCATGCACCATGACACATCACGGGATGCCCCTCCAACATATTTAAACCACATGCAAAGTACAAGCATGGGGGGCAGCCACGGCTTTGTTTTGTAGGAATATCATGGATGCATGTGAGGCAAGGGAGTATGGAAGTGAGTCAAAGCGAAAACATCAAGTGGAAGGAGCAATAGTGCAAGCGAAGGAGTGGACGGGAACGTTTGGAAGGTGTACGCGATCACGAAGCAACATGAATGCACTAGAGAAGAACCGAGCCAAGAGGAGGAGAGAGGTAAGTCCTTCATCCAACTCTTTGTTCATGTGCTCTAGTTTGTAGGCCGGAATCACCTTAGACTTAGCCATCCACCGCGTTTGTTTCGTGCAACAAATCACATCCTTAATCCACTCAAAGTCCAGACTCCAAAATAATATTTGTGTACCTTGTTACCGGGTGAAAACCCCGGATATTTATTTGTGAGGGAGAGTGCTGCAATCATGGAAGAAAACTACAAGCCTTTGCACCGAAGAAGAAGGGATCATCGTCGTCTAAGCCATCATCGACAACCTTTTCGAGGAGGCACTCGTTCCGAGTTTCCTCGGGGTATGGAGGAGGACACGGCACCGCCAAGGAGGAATCGCACTCTTTTCCTTGGTGGCATGAGGGCTACACGAAACTCGTTTATGAGGTTTACCAAACTTCAATAACATATGGAGGAGCCGCTCGTCCAACCTCGCCACTTGACACGATCATCCGCTCCACCTCCATACGCTCCGCGGTATTCCGAAGGGTATGTCATCATGACGGAGGAGGAGAAGAAGCTCGCTCGCCTTAAGTAGAGGCTTGTAGCGAACGTCGACATCGACGACCAAGCTCTCCACATATTGGGTTTCACACGGGACACCGGTGCAATTCTCTAGCGGAGTGTCGGCAAACACCCACAAGGAATTCGCCTAGGAAATTTTCATGACCATGGCGCATAACCTTGATGAAGGAGTGCTGAGTCTCTCATTCCGTTGGAGGGAGCCCACAAGTGGAGAAGAAGGAAGACACCGTCGGAAGGGTAACCTTGATCAACGATGCTATTTCTAGCACCTTGATGGGGTAATCTCCTTTCAACCATGGGTTGCAATCGATCTTGAGATGTAATCACACTTTGTTGGATTATCTATCTATCATCTTGTGCTGAAAATACTTTAATGCTTAAGGCTAGCAACCATGCCATAAAGGGAGTAGGGCCTCAATGCTTCCTTGGATCCATTCAACACAATCCCCGATAGATTAGATTGGTTTTCATGTTCGAAACGATTGCATGTTCTAGTATCGTAGACCCATGGGCGAGTGTCCCCTATTTTCAAAAAGGGAGCTCCGGAACAAGTATGTGCATAAAGGCACATGGGAAGGCTTTTGGAGTATGATCACGGGAAGAGACCATCAACGAAGAAATACTATCCGAACCCCATCATCCAAGTGTGTCACTTTTGTGCAAGTGGATTTTTGAGGAGAATAAGAGAGACATAGATAACCAACACGGAGTTGAATTGGATTTACTCGCAGCCAATCAACCCTACTCACCTATGATCAACCGGTGGTGTTGTGGCAACATCGGATTCGGGAGATCGGGTTGTTACCTCTCCATGTTGACTATCTCTTTAAAACCGGGTATTGCAAGGAACCCAAATCATCTCCTACCCGGGACTTCCCTAGGAATATATGAAGAAAGGAAAAGATAAGAGTAAAGATGAGAGAGGAGGCTTCAAAGTGGCCAAAGTAAATTTGCCCCTTCCGGATTGAGGATTCAAACTTTTTCTTGAGAGGAAGAAGATTGGTTAGAGAAAGGACTTCTTGTGCCGGCGAAGAAAAATAAAGGAGAAGAATTATAGGAGAAGGATCTTCCACGACCCAAGAAGGAGGTGCACAACAAAATTATGTCCCACCATTGGGAGAAACCCGGCGTCGTCGAATTACTACGGTGGTGTACCAATGCAAGCATGGGGGAGTGGTGCAGCCATACCCCCACCATTTTTGCGGTGCCCAACGTAGCCTTTGCGGAGCCATTTGCACACCTTCCTCAACCACAACAAAATGGAGCCACCATTGGAGGATACGCTGCAAGGAACATGCAAATTATTGCAGCCATCCAAACCAATGCCAACTAAATGGGTGAAGGAAATGCAACGTCGCTTATGTGCTTGGACACCTTCACCTAGCACCGTCGGACAATTCATAGGAGGAGTGGTGCATTCCTATTACAAGTAAGGGTACAACAACCAAGACTATCAATATCAACCACCGGCGGAAGATTAGAGAGAGGAGGAGCTTTAGTTATCTTTCCTTTACCCCTTTTCTTTAATTTTCAGCTTGTATGCGCCTATGTTTGCGTAGTATTTTCAGCTTTGCTTTAATTTTCAGTTTTTAGTTTAATTTTCAGTGTGTATCTTAGTTTTTATTTTCATCATGAATAACGTCACCACCAAGTTTTTACCCTTGGTAAAGTTACAAAGTTTGTGCCATGATGATATATGATTATAATTGCCGCTTTGTTTATCTTTGTAATTGGTTTATGCATGTTTGAACTAGTGCTCTCTTAAAAATACAAATCTGAAATTATCTAAATGCTAGCTCAATCTTCAGCGGAGGTTATGATTAAAATAAAGACCCATAGTGTTTTATGTGCTCTCAAGTTATGAATAGATTAAAGATGTCTTTTATGCTCAAAAATATTGCTAACCTTGTCATAAATATCACTTGTGTGTTGCTCAACCTATCCGAGCCTTATATATATTTGAGTGCATAAACCTTAGTGTACAAGATTTATTTTTGAGTGAGTTATTGCAGGCCATGACTTCTCTGGCCCGAGACTAAGAAGCTGGTCATTCCGTTTTTGCGTATCTATCTTTTTGCTAGCCTTTTATCCGTGCATTGTGTATCCCCGCATCGGTGATCTCACAAACTTCGCCGGATATCCAACCTTAAACCAAATATCATCTTTTTGTGATTACCTCCTTGACCACAACCTATCATTGAGGATGGATCATCAATTCAAGGAAGATCGCAAGACGGTGCCAACGTTGAAGATTTCAAGTATCTCTCCAAGGAAAAATATCTCCGTACCTACCTTATTTTTCGCCTCTTTGCTCGAGGACGAGCAACGTCTAAGCATGGGGGAGGAGGTAGGTACGGTGCAGTTTTAGAGTTCAAAAGGGAGTATTTTAAAAAAAATGATGAAAGAGATGTATAGGGTTGGGTAAAAAAAAAATCCAGTGATATTCATGACTTTCAAGGTATAAAAAAAATCAAAACTTCGTTGTGAAAGTCATGGACTGAATATATGACAAGAAAAAAATGAATGAATGAAAGAAAGAAAAGAATGAGAAATATGAGAAAGAGAAAAAAATATATGTGCGTAAAGTGAACTCCCCGGCTCTCTAAAAAGTGCATTCAAGGCTTCAAGTTAAAAAGATCCATTCTCATCTTCCAACCATGTGCAATCCGATAACGAGGACTTCCTTTGTGCCTCGGGATCACTCTTTGCCATTTGCACATGTCCACTCATCTAAAGTGTGTGTATTTTTCTCTTTCCCCTCCTTGATTTAACATTATTTTCCAATGACCTTTTTGACGAGTCTCGGTAAGACCACGAGAAGCTTGTCTTGTTTTGACAACACCTCATTTATAAAATCTTGTTAGGACTAAACTTTCCCAAAGCTCCATATAAAGCCTACCACACATATATATGTTATGAGAGGGAAAGGAGTAGAATATATAGGCTTGAGAGACAAGTGAGATGAGAGACAAGTGAGATGAGAGTTCAATTCACGAGTACTACCGATCGGCGGTTCGGGGCGGCGCGGCCGGGGACCCTCGAAACCCGCGGATGCAAAAAAGACGGGGAACTTGGCTGTTACCCCGCACGGCCCTACGATCGAGAGGTTCGAAGCCTGACCCTCCACGGGTTCGAACAGGCGCCCCGCATCACCAGAGTCAGTGACGACGAGGGCACGCGCATTCGAGCCTTTCCTCGAGCCCGCCGGCTCGAGGGTGCCCCACATGTCATGTTCGAGAGCCGGCGGGGCGGCTAGCCGGGGGGATCCCACCGAGGGAGAGCTTCCGCGCCCTCGGTCCCTAGCGAATGGGACCGAGCCCCACCTAGCAAACCGCGCAAGCGCTTTAATGGACGCGTCTCGGGACCGCGCGGCCTACCCTTATCGAACGGGGCATGGGCGTCCACTCGAACCACCCACTAATAGCTCAATGAGGAATCCGCAATCCGCGACCCGATCGATGGGGGTTGGGAAACCTCACCCTCCATCCCGCGGAGGGACGGCGAGTGCGCGTTAAAAGCAAGTCGGAGAGCTCGCCCCGATCGCATTGAATGGGCCCGGGCTCGGGGGCTCGACGCATGGCTACACCTCCTCGGTTGCCCCGCCGCGGTAGTGCCGATTGCGCGTGCGTCACCGAAGCCGGGCCGGGAACATCGCCGACGCCGGTTGAGATAAGCACCACGCCCACCGACCGGACTCCGCGATAAAACCCCTCGCGGGAGCACTCACGCTCCTGCAGGGCTTTCGGGGCTAGACCCGCGGGTCCGGCCGACGTGGCCCCATGGAAA
Source organism: Cenchrus americanus (assembly GCA_947561735.1). Lineage (NCBI taxonomy): Eukaryota > Viridiplantae > Streptophyta > Magnoliopsida > Poales > Poaceae > Cenchrus > Cenchrus americanus. The sequence goes on from OX387244.1 coordinate 13,524,801, forward strand.
GCATTAGCAACCAGGGGGGAAGGATGTCCTATCAGTAGGCTTCAGCATTTGCGGGAGCCTGGCCGGCAAACCCGCAGATGCTCGGGGGCTACTGTCGGGGACAGCCCTGAGGGTCCCCTAAAACAATCAAGGGAATCCTGCTTAAAGTCTACAAAGAACCTAAACTAAACACATCTCACTTAAGCGCACACACGGGGCACGGCCCACACTGCGGTGGTCCCCGCGACCCACCGGAGTGGCCCACTCAAAGGCCCCCTCGAGCAGGTTTCGCCTCGCTCGAGGGTTGACACCTCCCTCGAGCGGAATCCGCCTCGCTTGAGGGTTCACGGTCCCCTCAAGCGGGCTCCGCCTCGCTCGAGGGTTCGCCTCCGCCTCGCTCGAGACTCCCTCACACGCACGCCGTTCCCGCACGCGGGTACGGACATTTAATGCTGCGGCACGGCGGGCGGCGCCATCATGCGCCCGGGAATCATGCCCCGGCCCCGTTGCACCAACTCCCTAGGGGGAACCCATCCCCGCCACTATGGGGGGACCGTGCGACGTGGCCGGTGTCGCCCCGTGACACGCGCCGCCTACCCCCGTACGGCTAACGTGCCGAGCCCTCGAAGGGGGCCGGCCACACCCTCGAACCACTTTCTCGTGAACTTGCGGGGACCGAGTCATGACGCTAGGCGGCGGGGACGCCATCCCCGCCACTGTTGGTCTGTGCGGCCGCCCCGTGTTCGCAACACCACGCCGGGCACCGTTACAACCACTGCGGCGCCGTGAGGCACGCGGGGGCGGGACGCCGCCACGCCTACCACCGTACCCCGTACGGATCACCGTCAACGACTTCCTCAAGCCTTTACGAAGACGCCACGGCCAACCACCGCGCCCCTACCCTCGAAGCCGCCCTTGTTCGGGTACAAGACACGCCATGATGACTAGATCGTGGCAAGGACCGTCAAGGTGGCCGCCAACTCGCGCGCCGCACACCATACTTCCCCATGTAGCTGAATAGTGCGGCATGCTTGTAATTCGCCCTCTCCTTGGTCTATAAAAGGAAGGTGAACCCCTTCGCCGCAGGGGACATGAGACATCAGACATCCAGTAGGGAACAACACACACACTCTCCCCAATTCTCCCACAACATCTGAACTCATTCCGATCACTCCACCAGGGACTTGGAGGCCACGCTTCCTCTCCCGCCTTGCTTGTAGCCGCCCCACTACGATCACCCGTGTGCCGAGCAATACGGTGCCCCCCGAGCACACCACCGCCGGACGTACGGCCCCCGGTCGGAACCAGGATAAATCTCGTGTCTTTAGTTGCTTAGCACCGACCATGGAGGGATAGACCTTGGCGCTTATTACTAGTTAGTGTCGGGACTACATTCCGCACGGCAATTACCGTTGTAGCACTTCACTCGGTGGTATTCGGGTTATCGTATTTATATTCCCAAGGGAGGCACTACGACAAATATGATCAAATAAACGGTGGAGAAAGACAAGACTTGTCAAAAAGCTATAGCGGGTGATAACGAATAAAGATATTCGGGGAAAACTGACACACACAAGGACATCTTGATAAAGGACTAGAGAGGATCTAGTGAGCTGGGAGGATAGCGAGACGAGAAAGGATCCTAACACAATCTATCTATTCTTGTGAACTCTAGGCAAAGGACAAAAGCAAAGGATAACCAAGGCAAGCTAAACTCGACAAGCTCTTCCAGTGGTGCAGGGACATGCAAAGTCGTGCCATCAGACTGGGATGAGAAGGGAGGACGATGACACACTGAATCCTACCGGTCCGAACTAACGTGGTGGACTACGAGCCGTCCGGAGGCTGTCACCTCCTTAGGGTACCACAACTATTTTGCTTGCGCGGGACACCAGTCTAAGACTAAGGTAAGTTCTGAGCACCGCGCTCACAACAAACCAAAGAACCTTTCCCCGTATATCACGAAGGAAGGTCTCTCTCTTCCGTGAAACACCGGAGATCAAGCGAAGAACGACCACAACACTATAGGGTTCAAGAGAGCTATGCTAACAAAGACTAAGCTAACTTTAGTCTAAACCAAGAATAAAGCTTCTAGAGCAAAGTAAAAGTTGAATGTAATTGACTCGAAAAGTAATATAGAAAGATAACTTGAATTGTACTTGAGTCTAAACAAAGAAAGGATACAAGAGTAGTACCGGAACTCTGAAGAAGATTCCTCTGGAACCCCGAGACTAGCTCCACTCGACTCTAACTCCCAAGCTACACTAATCCTACTCTAAGTGAGCAAAAGAGTGGAAATGAGATGCTCCAGCACTGTGTGTCCGTTCCAGTGAGTGTGAGGTGCCTTTTATAGGAAAGGGAGGTCGGTTGAGCACATGGGCCCATTTTCACAGGTGCGACCGGATGAGGAGGTGCGACTGGCCCTGTGATCCACCGCCTCTCACTTTGGACACCCCTGATCACTGCTCCTAAGGCGGTTGAGGGTCGGTGCCTTGTGCTGGTTTCGCCCGGAACCGCCTTCGCTCAGGGATGCCGAGGATTGCCTTGGAATGACGGTTGTGGCGGTTGATCGGCCGAACAAGTGGACCCATTGATCCAAGTGATCCTACCCTCATCTATTCGATCAAACTAACATTTCCTTGGTCGATCTCGTTCATCCAAGTTGTGCCCACAGGAGAGGAGGTGTGTTGGACCAGAGGTGTGCCACAGGGCAGGTGCAGCCGCACCTGGCAGGGTCGGCCGCACCTGCAGGGTCGGTCGTGCCTGGTGGTGCGGTCGTGCCTAGCTCGTGTGGCACGTTGGTTCCAATTTTGTCCTAAATATGTACCTGCCCATAAAAATCACAACACAACTTGTGGAACTTTATTAGTACCAAAAATGTGCATGAAACTTGTCGTATACTCCTCTCGAACCTGCGGTTTTGACGGTTGAATCTTTGTTGTAAGGACCGTCAACAAACTCCCCCAAGCTAAACGTTTGCTCATCCTCGAGCAAAGCTTAGACTTGGCCTTGGTGGATCAGGGGTTGCATGATGTTATCACTCGGCAAGCACCTGCGCACAAACTCCATGCTCTTCTTGCAAGTTTGAAAAGGTTGGTATGAGAGAAGCTTAGCGTTACTTTACCCATGGGTTTTGACTTTGCATCTCTTACTCTTCTTCTTTTCTGGATCCTATCTCAGAGTTTTTGAAACTTTTGCAAAGAAAGACAAGGTTCCTCAGATGGTTCCCTCGATCGCTCAAGTGGTATTTGTTACCTCACCAAAGGCTTTAAGTGAGCCCCAATTTCCTACTTCTATGACTTGTATGTGGAGTTTTAGGTAGGATAAGATAGACTCACTTTTGCCACATGATGTTGTTGAGCCAAAGACCGGATCCAAGAAGAAACTAGTCATGCAACTTGATCGAGATGTGCAAGTGTATGGAATATTTTTGTTTTTCTAAACACTCCTTACTTTGAGATTCTCCTCTTGCCTTTATTTTGGAGGGGGTCATGCTCTACTCTCTTTTTTTCTATGCTCTTTGATTGGAGCACATTTTTTTCTATGCTTCTTGAGCATATATATTTTTTTCTTTTTTTTCAATGACCACTCTCTCCTTTTGCAAGATTACAAGAAGAGAAATCTCTTGGACTTTGGAGTATTTATTTTTGGTGGATGGATGGCATATTTTGCGTAACTCCCTGTGTAGGAGTTAGCGTGTATATGTGGGTATACGTGATCCCGATCATGGAAGCATGAAAAGATTCTACCAAGGGTCACAACAATCTGTCAAAACTCAATGGGTCACAAGCAATCATATGTAGAAGGTTTGAACATTGATATTGACATATGGCTTTGGTAGGTAATATGACCATGGCTTTGGTAGGTAATATGACCTTTGAGGAACTTGCCTTGTTTTATTTTCAAAAAGAAATCGTCCGAGATTTCACCATACTTTGAGATAGAGCAGATTCAACATTGTCGCACCATATCACACTAGTCAACAACCTAGATTTGGTCATAAGTATTTGCTTCCCATAAAAGTAATATTTCAGGCTCTTGTCTCCAAGTATACCAACAAATTCAAAAAGGCATAGAGCACAAAGATATGCACTAGGTTCTTGCAAAGTTTTAACATAGCAACCATTCATCATTTCCAAAGTGAGGGTATAGACAAGATTTTAAGCACATGGTTGAAGAAAATAATTTTCTTTTATTCGAAATAGATAAACAAGATATTAAAAAGTAGTTTGGCTGGACATACCTTCCTTGATTGAACTTGGCGTCTCCCCAAGCTAAATTTTGGCTCCCTGGTTGGCCTGTCTTCATTTTGGTGATGGGTTGAGCACCTGGACGCTTGTAGTGGTTGTCTTGATGGATTTGTGAAAAATCATAGGTATGACCGTATCACTTGGTACGGCCGGCCCTACTAAATTTTCACCAGGCACTCGTGTCCCCTTCTGTAAACATCATGCACAAAAATTTTGTCGACGGGAGGTACGACCGTACCTCTAGGTTCGTCTGTAAATCCAAAAATCTCCAAAACTACTTTTTTATGTCTTGTTTTCTTACTAAATGCAGTGGTGAAAACAAATTTGAAATCTAAACATGCTTGATGCACGAAATTAAAAGACTGAAAGGGAAATATGAGATAAATATCGGTTTACCTTTCGGTGTGGGCTCGTGGTTTAGAATCCGTGAGCGAGACTCCTCTGGTTGCTCAATTGATTTTGGGTTTGTCTGGTCCCGGAGTGGAAGACTCGGGCGATACTCTCTCCACACACCACACCTTCTTTGTTTTCTTTGGTGGCGATGAAGTCGGTGAGGCTTTGGCGGGGGTGTTCTCGATTTCTGTCTTCTTTTCCCCCTTAGCCTTGTTGGTTTCCTTTGACTTTTCAGGTTTGGTTGGGGCTACCTTTTCTTTCTTGTATTGGGGCTATGGCTTCTTCCACCCTCTAGCTTCCTCATCTTGCACTAGGTAACATTGCTCTTCTTTTGCTTGGAATTTGAATGTCATGTTCCTTCACCCTATGCGGAATTGGATCTTTCCGGCTCCGACATCAATCCTTGCATTGACATCTCTTAGGAATGGTCGCCCGAGAATAAGTGGAATTTCTTATTGTTTGTCTAGGACAATGAAATCCACGAAGACATATGAGCCTCTAACATTGACCAAGAGATTTTCTACTATGCCCTCTGGATATTTGATCGATGAGTCGGCAAGTTGGACTATCATCATTGTCAGAGAGATAGCTGGATATCCTAACTCCTCAAACATGGCTTTGGGCATGAGGTTGACACTCGCTCTAAGGTCACAAAGAGCATTCTTGATCTTTTGGTAGTAGATTGTGCATGTGATGCTTGGATATCCATTGTCCTTCTTGTGCAAGACTGGTGATTCGTCTCATGGGTCTTGGATTTGATGTATAAGCTTCCCTACATGGTTAGGTGCATACATCCCCCTAGATGTCTTACCCCATCTGGTGGATATGGCGCTAACATGCTCTCGGGTAGGCTCGGGTTGCCCGGGATTCTACTCGACTCGGGGAAGAAAGTAAAGAAGAAGCGAAAGTTGAGCAAATTGAGTTTCTATCATTTTGTTAAAGCTTAGCTGATTCTTCATGGCAGTGGTGAAGGATCCTATGGTGGAATTAAGATTTTCAAGAACTTTCTCATTGGCGGCTAGCTTCTTATTTAAACTTTCATTAATTCTAGCTTGGCCAAAGACAAGATCTTTAATGGAGGGCTGATTATTGAACTAGAATAGTTACCTCCATTTTGATTGTTGAACGGGAAGTTGGGCCTCGAGTTCCACCCTTGATTGCTGAAGTTGTTTGTTACGGAACCCGTTGGTGTTGCCATTGTTGATGAAGGTGACTTCTTCCCTTGTCCCGAGACAATCATTTCCCGAATGTCCCACATTACTGCAAACCTCGCACGTCATGTGTGAGCCCATGATCTTGGCGGTTTCTATGTTGGTCGATGCCTCCAATTTCTTCATGAGGAGGTCCATCTTAGCGGTGATCATGTCGATTCCATCGACTTGGTGTACTCCGTGGGTACGGGGTAGGAGACGGTCTCCATCCCAACCTTGATTTGCCACCATCTTCTCGATCAATTCCTTAGCGGTTGGTACTTGTAGCGAGAAGAAGGCTCCTCTAGCGGTTGGATCTAGGTGCTCACGGGAAGTACGCTTGAGCCCGTAATAGAAGGTTTGAATTAAGAACCACCCATGCATGCCATGGTGCAGGCACGAGGTGATGTACTCCTAGAAGTGTTCCCATGCTTCCGGGATGCTCTCATCATTCTGCTGCTGGAAGCCTGAAATTCTTGCGTAGAGGGCATTGGTTTTGCCCACGGGGAAGAACTTTGCGAGAAATGCCTTTGAGCACTTATCCCATGTGTTGATGGAATCTTGCTTCGCATAAAACCATTGCTTCGCCTTCCCGAGCAATGAGAACGGGAATAGGTGAAGACAGATGGCATCATCCGTGACTCCATGGATAGTGAAAGTCCTACACACCTCCAGAAAGTGCTGGAGATGTGCATTGGCATCTTGATTAGGCTTGCTGAAAAACATATTTGCTTGCACCATGTTGATCAATGTCGGCTTGAGTTCAAAGTTCCCGTCTCCCACCGTTGTGGTTGGTCCGGTAGGGACATTGGTGTTGGAGGGTGCAGAAAACTTGCGGATCGTCCTCTCGGCCATTGGTCTTTGAGGGTCTTGTCTACGGGATCGACGGTGTTCGTCTCTTGATTCGAGAGAAACTTCGAGGGATGAGGACACGGGGTCGCACTCTCCTCACAAGTGACTCGGATTGTCGTTAAAGTTGGACGGTAGGTCGAAACCGGTCATGCACTACTCTGCGTACACGAGTAGAGCAAGGGTAAACCCGCTTAAATAGCGGTTCACGAACCTTGATAATTCTACCACTATGTTTAAATGATATCTTATACTATTGCCTCCCGATCAACGCGGTGCCGGAAATGCTTGTTGATGCTCCTTAGCCTCACCACTAAGTGTCCACAAATCGCATCGGCTTTGTCTAGGAACTCGTCAGAGATGCCGCCGACGTCGTGCCGCTTGCCAAACTTGGGGTCCTTCTTGAGGCCATATGCCGATTGCTCATCGTAGATAACTTTTTTTTTTTGCGACATACTCGGCCTGTGTTTTCAAACTCCATCCCAAATAGCTTCTCGCGCACGGCCGGCAACATTCGGCGACGGCCATGTCGACCACCGATCGTCCGGCAAGTTCGGCCGAGAAGCACATGCCTTTGACTTCCCCGAATCTTCTAAGAAACTCCGCCGGTGTTTCGTTGTGCCTTTGCTTCGGGGTGGCGAGATCAATCGCCTTCTTCTCGTAGCCGCCGCCGAAATAATGAGCGTGGAATTTACGCTCCAAATCCTTCCATCCGGCCACCGATTCGGGGAGGCGGGGGACGAGAACCACCGAAAGGCCGGACCGTCGGTGAGGCGGGAAGTAGCGAACCCTAAATGTTTCCTCGCCGAGCATTCCCCAAGCCGCATGAGGTAACGGGCGATGTGCTCGACCGTGCTTGTTTCATCCCCGCCCGAGAACTTTGTGAATTCCGTCGGCGGCTTCACCTTTGGCGGCAAGAGCACGTTATAGTACCACTCGGGGAACGGCGGCCTATAAGCGGGGCCCCCGCATCTTGGGCTTGAGGCCGAACCGATTCCTCGCATCAATTCGGCCATCTTGCGCGCTAGGGCGTCATCTTCCCGCGCGCCCGCAACCGGCGCGTACCCCGGGTGCGGGAAGGCGTCGAACGCTCCGTAATTTCCCACTTCATGATAACCACCGCCGTACAAATTCTTCTCTCGGGAGCCGCTTGGTCGACGGAGCAATTCTTCGACCGGGGTCAAGTGGGGTCCCGTATGAGCCGAACGCTAGGTCTCCGTACGTAGGCCGGCACGGATCGGGCCGTTGCACAGCCGACTCGCGCCGCTCCGTGGTGGCGGCGAGGATTGGTTGGCTTCCGAAGCTTGCAAACGGGGCCGAACCGGGCCGCCCCCGCCCGTGGAGGAGGTTGGAACGCTTGACTTCCGGCGCTCCGAGGAGGAGGCCGCCGTGGTTGGCTCCGTAGCGGCGGCCGAGAGCTTGACTCACCCGGCTCTATGGTGCTCTTCTCGGAAGGGCGTCTTCCCGAACGCTTGCTCCATGCCCGGCCGAAGATGGCCACCATCATCCTGCCGGAGCGATCCGAGGAAGGCCTTGTTGTGCTTGGTGAGCATGTAGTCCGCCGACTCTTGGAACACCCGCGCGCATTCCTCCTTCTCCCCGCCGAGACGTAGCATCGACTTCTCCCGTAGCGGCAGACTCTAGGCATCTCATTCTTCGGATATGGGACGCCGCTTCGTTTTTCTTAAACGACGCGGAGCACTTCGCCGAAATTGATCTACGACGTCATTGAGCCGCCGCCGCTCGCTCCGGAGAAAGATCTTCCGGGTTGACATCCATAAGGTCCGCAATCTCGGGCATCTTGAGTCGCTCGGTACGTTGGTCCCACCGGGCGTGCCAAAAAGTGTGTTGGTGCAAAAAGTGCACTCAACGCCAATCACACAAACAAGCCGAACAAAGCTAGCTTCGCACGCGCAGAGCAAATGACGTGCCGCTCAATTTTTCTTGAAAATTAACAAAAGATAAAGCAAGTTAAATACCAAAGCTTGGAACTTGCCGGTGGTACCGCACGGTTCCATATTTACGGCTGAAAAAAGCCAACGAGATAACACATAGCTATGTGAAGCTATCTCGTCAAAGAACCACGACCATTCGGGAAGCACGGAGGGAAAAAGGACAACCGCCGAATGGATGACGTAAGCATGACAACAACCGGTCTTCGTATAAGCAAAGATGTACGCGCAAAGTTATGACCGATCTCCATGAAGATTAAAGTCAAATAAATGAAGCAAAGCACGGACATAATCATATATTAAATAAGCATGCATAGATCCAAAGTACTAGTCTACCGCATGTCTAGTTACTTTAAAATCCGTCGAGCATGATGTCAAACAAATCTATCCACCGCATGATACGACTTGCATGAAAAACGCACCACTCTCCACAAATAGATCTATCCACCGCATGATACAATCTAAATATGGAAAGCTAAAAGCATACATCATTTAAAACATAAATAATGCACGTGATCTACTCGAGAAAACATAACCGAATACGGCCGAACGGCACCGATCCAGGATCCATGAAGAAGGAACAAACATTACCACGTGAATAAATCTATCGACCGATCCGGGAATCTAATCCACCGGATGACTAGCTCCAAAGCAACCCAAAACCTCGCATCTACCGCATGACACTCGGTTCTTTCAAGATTTATACGAACAAAGCAAGCTTGAACCCTCAACACGTAACAACCTAGATCGATTCGGTTTCGGCTATCGGAGAGCATAAGATCCACCCGTCAAAACACGAAACCCGCTCGCACAAGGATCTTAAAAGAGATATAGCCGATCCAAACCCATCTAGATTGGGCAAGGATGTGTTACATGAATTAAAACATAAAGTAAAACTCATGATAACACGGGATAACTTAATGAATCTATTGGATCTTGCCAAAATCCAATAGAGCCGATAACTAGCTTCGAGCCGTATCTTAGCCTACCGCATGGCTCATGATCTAACAAGAAACCTTCTTGAACCAAGCTTGAATCTACCGCATGACACGAAGCATGGTAACAAGACTACTTGCATCGATCTAAATCCACCGCATGATACTAGACATGATACAAGGCCGCCGTACTCACGGAGGTCGACGGATCGATTGGCCCTCTCGAAGAACTCGACGACACGACAAGGACTCTAGGGTTTGGCGTAAGGCGTGTGTATTGAAGAATGATCGTCCTTTTTTACATACATCCAGGGATCGTATTTATACCTGGCGATTACAACCGCGAATGGATTCATTGCCTAACTAAACTCGATCGCCCGTCCATCCATTCGTTTCCCCGATTTGAGTCACGTCACCGTCCAATCCCGCAAAATCGGCTCTCTCGTTCCTTTGCCGAACCGGGAGCGGATAGCCGACCGCGGATCTCTTTGCCGAAAATCTCTCGGAAATATCCTTCCTTCCACCGGACGGACTCTTTTTCGAACCGACCCACAAGTCGACTCCTTACCAAATTTTGGTGTTAACACAAGCAACTAGAGAGCACAAAAAACACTGGCACGTGCTAAACTGTTAGGGAAGCCTGACAGTCCTTCCTCTTCTTAGCAGCTACCGCTTCAGTTCAGGAGAACTGTGCCATCACCAATTGCTCCTTCGTCTTGGACAGGGTGAAAATGCAAAGCTGCGTTTTTCATGACCTCAGCTCCAATCTCCAGTGCCTGCTTGTCACCTTCCTTGTGAAGACCTGCCCAATATGAGATGAACGATGAAGCCACACATACTATCTCAGTAGGAGATTGTACATGTTTTTTTTGTCAAAGTAGACTTTATTTCTGACTTTCCAAATGGCCCAGCAAATCACTGAGAGCCCAGCAAAATGAATGGTTTTGTTGTTAGTTATGTATTTCTCCACCCATATCCAAAACTGTAAGAAAGAGGATGGTCTATAATCAGCACCCACCACATAGGAGACCAGACTCCATATGTATCTTGCTAAATGACAATCAAAAAAGAGATGATCAATATTTTCATCAGAATTGCAGAAATAGCATCTCCTATCTCCCTGCCAATTTCTCTTGACTAGATTGTCCTTAGTCAAAATAGATTTTTCTTGAATTAGCCACATAAAAATCTTAACTTTCAGGGGAATTCTAGATTTCCACAGTTTCTTGTTTGGAGAGTTCACCTCCCAGCAGAACAGACACTTATACATAGATTTGACAGAAAAAATCCCTGATTTTTCCAGTGTCCATCTAGGCCTATCTCTTTCATCTGAAAGAGCACAAGCAACAAGAATGTCTCTCATTTGTCTCAATTGAACTCGAGCTCTTTCATCTAGCCACTTACGGAAGTTCATCCTCCACCCTCTGTTTGCCATTTCAGCCACACTTTTATTTTGTTATGTACAAATTTCAAACAACTCTGTGAACTTTTCTTTCAGTGGGACCGCCCCACACCAAGAATCTCCCCAGAAATCAGTGTCTTGACCATTACCCACCAACACTGTTCTCCTCGACAAATATAAGGATTTCACTTTCAGCAAATCATTCCAAACAGATGGGTTTCTTGGGTTTTTCTGTAACTGGGCTATCCCCCTTATTATCTTGTATTTTTTCTTCACTATCTTTTGCCACAAACCTTCCTCATGTTCTAGTTTCCACCACCACTTGCATAGAAGGCTAATATTCATTTTCCTCAGATCTTTAATGCCTAGACCTCCTTTTTGTTTAGGCCTAGTAATTTTGCTCCACTTAACCAGATAATATTTTCTTTTTTCTCCTCCTCCTTGCGAGAAAAATCTTTTTCTGGTTCTATCCATTCTTTTCAGGATATTTTTAGGCAACATATGCATAGACATATAATATGTGGGTACGCTACTGAGGCAAGAGTTTATGAGGATTAGTCTTCCTCCCAAAGACAATGCATTTCCTTTCCAACCATCCAACCTTTTCAAGAGTTTCTCATCTACTGGCATCCAATCAACTATGTGTAACTTACTGCTTGTCACAGGTACCCTTAGGTACTTAATTGGCCATTCTCCAATAGCACAATTCATGATATCAGCAAAAAAGATAGCTTTTTCACGGTCTTGAGAGATCATAAGAACTTCACTCTTATTGAAATTTATTTTAACCAAGACATTTTTTCATAAATACATAGTAGCAATTTCATATTCTGAACAGACTCTGTATCATCTTCCAAACAAAGTATAGTATCGTCTGCATATTGAAGGACTGCTAAACCATGCTCAATGTATTCTGGTACCAAACCTTTCACCAGACCATTCTCCTAAGCCTTATGAATCATTTTGGCTAGTCCATCCGCAACTAGATTAAACAGAAGGGGAGACAGAGGGTCCCCTTGTCTTACACCTTTGCCACTTTTAAAGTAGCTTCCTACAATGCCATTAATCTGTACACTAATAGTACCACTTGTAACTACTTCTATTATACATTTGCACCAGGTTTCACTAAAACCTCTTTGACTTAACATATCAAATAAGAAATCCCAGCTGATCTTATCATAAGTCTTCTCAAAGTCTAATTTTACAATTAGACCATCTTTCTTTTTCCATTTGACATCATGTAGGATCTCATGAAGGATCATTACCCCATCCATTATATTCCTACCTTTTATAAATGTTGTCTGGCATCTGTGAATAATTCTACTCATACACCTTCAAACCTGAGCATCAAGATTTTTGATATTATTTTGAAGCTTACATTCAGTAAGCAAATCGGTCTATATTATTGTATCTTAGCCGCTTCTTTAGTTTTTGGAATTAAAGTGATAACACCATAATTAAGTCTTCCCAAGTCAAGTTTGTGCTCCCAGAATTCCTTAAGCATCTCAAACAGGTCATTTTTGACAATCTCCTAGCCATTTTGATAAAATTCCACTGGGATGTGATTAGGACCAGGTGTTGTGTTTTTCTCCATAGAGAATATAGCAGTCTTCAATTCCTCCACACTAAAAGGTTTAATTAAGGCTTCATTTTCTTCTGTAGTGACTTTGTCCTCTTGACCCCAACATTCTGAGTCTAGATTAAAAATTGGTTTTTCAGATGGCCCAAAAAGCTTTTTGTAATACTCAGTTGCATGACTGAGAATATCCTCCTCTTTTTGCAAAGTAACCTCTCCATCTTCAATTCTGCAAGATCATGTTTTTCCTCTTTTACCATTAGCATATCTATGAAAAAACCTTGTATTGCTGTCTCCCTGCAGCAACCAGTTCTGATTAGATCTTTTGTGCCAGTACAATTCCTCTTCCTCTAGAATTCGCAACAATTTTGTTTGAATAAAGGTTTTCATTTCCAAGAGCGGGGTAGGTAGGCTCCCTTTTTCCTCCTCTTTTTCCAAAGACATCAGTTCTTCTTTTAGAGTGTTTTTGTATTTTTTTTGTATGTCCTTTGATGTTTTGACACCAACCTCTCAGAAATTTCTTCACTCTATTCAGCTTGATCTGCCACTTTTCTACTGCATTTTTGGCTGCTACCTCCTTTCCCCATATTTCTTTGTTTTTCTTTATATACTCTGGATGTTTAATCCAACTAGTTTCAAAGCAAAATTGTCTTTGTTTTTTCTTTTCCCCAAAGTCTGCGCATAATATCAAAGGGTTATGATCAGACATGATTCTGGGGGTTTTCCTTAAGTTTTTTAAGGGGAAGTTAAATTCCCATTCAGGATTTATAAGCACTCTGTCCAATCTTTCCAGAGTTGGGAGAGTGATTATTACTCCAGGTAAACAAGCCTCCATTTAGAGGGAGGTCCCTAAGTTCATATGTGTTTATGATCCAGTTGAACAAGTCAGTGAATCTATTTCCAGTAAAAGTTTTATTCTTCTCAAAACTGTATCTTAAGATATTAAAATCCCCACCAATAAGTGTGGGAATTTTATTATTTGCACCTATTCCAGCTAACTCAGAAAGGAAGATATTTTTCTTGTCATCCTGAGCAGGCCCATATATCATCACTAATCTCACATTTATCCTCGGAAACTTATCTTGTACTTCAGCTACAATGGCAAACTCCTTTTCTTCCACCTTAATAATGTCAAATCTTTCTTTTTTAATCCCACACAGGATCCCTCCTGATTTGCCTGTAGAGGGCAACCAATGCCAGGCATTAATCTTGAAGAGGTCAATTAATCTAAAGAACTTATCAGAGAATTCTTTCCTCATAGTTTCTTACAACCCAATGAAATCAGCCTTGATTTCAGAGTAAAGATCTTTGACTTTAGTTGCCATTCCTTTTTTTGATACCCCTCTGCAATTCCATATAAGACCTATCATTTCGAATATTTGTAGTGTGAGGGCACTCCCTTTCTGAGATAATATCTAAAGCTAAATCTAGATTTCTCTCCTTCCAAGGAGTCAGCTCCAACAACAGGTTAGACTGAATTTCCTGTGGGTTTATTATCTATTATAGGAGATCTACTTTTTTTATTTCTCTTTTTCTTTCTCCTAGAAACTTTTTGAAATCCCTCAATGTCAGAGGAATCAGAAGTATCTGATTTCCATTCAATGTACTTCATCTCCTCCAAGGGGAGATCCTCTACTAACACTTTGTCTGGTCTCCCATCTAAGTTCTGACCTCTCTCTTTTAAGTTGTGTCTAGCTATCTCTAATTCTTTTAACAAATCAAAATTTTCAAGATTGGAAGTTTTAGTACTTCCAGCCATCTTACTAAATTTGGAAGAAAGAACTAAACTATCTAGAACCGCAAAGGAGTTCTTGAGGTTGATTTTATTACCTTCCAGATTCTTCTTCTTTATCGCTATATCAGCCTTGTCTGCAATATTGATCCCTCCCAACCCTTGTTTCATAATCCTTTCACTCTTTCTGACTTTAGTATCTTCAAATAATATTTCATCCCTCCCTTCAGCTTGTTCTTTTGCCTGTCTTGTTTCACCGTCATCTTCTTCTTCATGATCACAAGATTGTGCTTCTGGTTTTGTGTTCTCCTCCTCCATCAAGTTATTCCAGTTGAGAGACCTATTCTGTAGGGTTTCCTCCTCCATCCTCCCTCCTTCAGCAAATTGTTCTTTGCGTGGGCTTTTTCCTTTGCTACAACCCAGGTTGGTCTCCTGACCTGTAACCTCATTCTTGTTATAGCAGCTGCTCTGCTGTCTCCATGATACTTCCTTCTATATTGTTCTTGGGATCTCCCTCCCCCTGAGACTGAGGTTCTTGAGAATATTTTGGGATTTCTTCATCCTAGCTGGACAGCTCAACCACTGTTGCTCCCAAAGCCTCTGCCTCATGTGTGAATCCTTGGTTTTGTATGTGTGTGGACTCCTCAACCTTTTCACCCCCTTGAGTGGTCACATCTGTTGCCTCTTTGTCCTTAGAAACAAGCTCTTCAGGCGTCCTACCTCCTCCTGCCATTGCAAATTTGGCTTCAATCACAGCCAATGGGTCATACTTATATTTGCAAAGATTTGTTCTGTATTGATTGACAGCCACAGAGTTTGATTCACTAATTTGCATCTTGTAGATGTCTTTGATTTCCATCTCTTTGAATGTACCAAAGGTAAAGTGTTGTCCCCCACGAGAGATTAGCTCATCAAAACAACTAGGGCTGCTGCTCTGTTGGCTACCAGAAATTTCTCCCTCTTGACTTCCATCAGTCTGCATTTTATCTTCTTTAGAAAGTTGCCTGGGCTGACTCTGCTCAACCAGATTTGCCTCCTTTTCAGTCTCCATTTGAGTGTTGGATTCTGTGCCCTCATTGTGCTGTCTGCCTTGCTGTTGAGAGGATGTACTTGCTTCAAAATCATTCTTCCCACTACCATTTCCCTGGAAGCCCTTTCCGTCACCTTTCTTGTGTTTTTTTGGTGAGGGTTTGTCCTCATCCCCTCTCCCAGTTGTTCTTGTCCAAGTGTTCCAAGCAGGTTTACTATAAGATTCCTGCACCTCTCTCTGAAACACAAAATCATAAAAATGCATATCCAGCAGCCCTTCAACTACTGCGGGTACCTTTGTTATGTCTTTGAGCCTATTTTCACCCTTACATATTCCCACCTCTTCATGTTTACTTTATCTACTTCCAGTGGGATTCCAACCAGGGAAGCCACATAGCAGATCCTTTTCTCAGATCTTTTTTCCATTGGTAAACCAGATACTCTGAACCAGGCTGCCTCAATTTTTGCCTTGGCTCCAACGTGTGGATTCCAGGGATCCACCTTGAAAGTGACACCTGGGACAGTGCCCATTAGCATGCCAGAAAAGAAGGCAAGTTCTTCAACTTTCTTAGCTGTTGGAAATTTCATCTGAAACTTGTTCTCAGATATTTTCTTAGCATACCATCTCCAGGTAGAGTTCTGTCCTGCCTGAGCCTTAAACTCAGCTTCCACCTGTCTTGCTGATGCTTCCCCATGCTTAATAGTTATCAAAGCATAGTTTGAATTGTCTTTAGAAGTATCTCCAGATTCATCATCCTGGATGATGTGAAAGCCCAGATCAGGAGCAGCTAATCCACAAAAGGGAGCAATACATTCCCAAGGAGCTATTTCACTGCAAGCTCTGGGGACATGCCCTTCCTTTTTGCATCTGGCACACACTAGAGGTCTGAAACAGTCCTCTGACTTGTGTCCAATTTTACCACATCTTTTACAAATTCCAGGAGTTAGATTTTCTTTAGTGCCCTTTCCTTCCATCTTTTTCTTGTCTATCCCCCTGTCAGAAGCCACAAAAGCTTCTTCTTGACCCTCTTGCTTGCCTGAGGCTTTTCCTTCTTCTCTATTCTGATGTCGTGGTAAATTTTCCTCTTCCTGTACCTTTTCCTCCCTCCCTTGGTTCAAGTTTTGGCGCAGGTCAAACTTTTGATCCCTGGGATTCTGCTGGTTATGCACCCTCTCTTGCTCTCTCTATCTCCAGTGTTGATGCGGCGGTCTCCCTCCTCTGTAACCTCCCCTCCTGTCCTCCCATGGCCTGACAAACGGTCTCTGGTCATTGCTTGCTCCATAATCCCCAAAATTCCTCCCCTGTCTAGCTCCCCCATACGGAGGTCTTGGTGCTCCCTGACCTCTGCCTTCCATTGCGCTCTTTCTAGGCAGATCACTTCTGATAATTTGCACAAAGGATCTCGAATCCCCACCAAGGGTCGACCACTGATGCCCTCCTCCACTGAGGTGAGAAGGAATCTGTGTACGACTAGGGTTTTTCGATTCCGGATACGAGACAGTTACCTCACTGCAGATCCCCTTTCTCAAACTCCTACTCCAGAGATGCGAGATGTCAAAGCCACCTAGGGTTTCCTCAATAGATGTATCCCGATCTGCATAATTTCCCCCCGCTGAGTACCTAGGGTTTGGACCACCAATCTCCTCCCCCGCTGAACACAGAGGGTTCACCGGTTGGACTTTGTGTTGGATTGCGGCGGTGGATCTGGGGGAACTGGCGACAGTGGTGGTGGATCAGACGAGGCCCATGGAGGTGGTGATGCAGGAAGGGCTGCTTCGTGAGGAGGTGGGGGTGGAGTGTGTGGGTGAGGCGGGGGTGGAGTGAGTGGGTGAGGCGAGGGTGGGGATGATTGGTTCGAGTGCACAGGAACTTGGCCCCGCCAAACCAGACGCGGCCATGCCTCTGACCTCCATGTCCCATCTTCCAGACGGTTCGCGTGGTTGGTGAGATGAGATGGTGCACACGGGACGATACCTGGTCTATCATGCGCCGCCAAGATGGGGGGACCTCCTGTCGATGGATCCCGCTCGCTTCCAGGAGTCTGAGCTTCCGTCCTAATCGCCGGCGGCGGCGGAGGAGGAGGCGGCGGCAGTGGGAGCGGCGATGGAGTCGGTGACTCGTACGGGAAGAGGACGACCATTTTTCGATCCTTTGTAACCACCCGGCCGGTGACATCTTGCAGGTCTGGAGGTGGAGGATGTACGAGACTCCCTAACGCCAGTGGACCTTCCACCGGACTTTGTTGATGAGGATGAGGTGCAGGACCCATTTGCTGAGCTGAAGACGACTGACTTGCAGCTCTACAAGGTTGATCTCCGTGGCAAGAGGTTGGAGATGATCGGGGGCTTGCCGGACTGTGCATTGTTTCTTGGGTTAAATGGCTCGATGTCGACAATGTGAGGATTTGATGGAGATTTGATTGATGTCATCCGCCGAATCCATGTGCAGAAACTGATCATCAACAAACGAAGGGCATATTGGTTCTGGCAAGGAGCCAAAGAAGACTCCAAATACAATATGGCCAAACGGGAGATGGTGAGCAGACCCAAAGACCAAGGAGGTATGGGGATAATTGACACAAGAAACATGAATGACTGTCTTTTGGTTAAGTGGGTATATATGGAAAATTGTCAGAGGCTCAGAGGAAACTTGGTACAAACTACGCAAAGCAAAATACATGCCGGATCACAATTTTTTTCAAATCCAAGAGCCGAGGGGCTCTCAGTTTTGGCATGGTCTCCACAAAGTAAAGCAATTGTTTAGGTGGGGAGGTGTGTATAAAATTAAAAAAGGGGACATGATCAGGTTTTGGGAGGATGTGTGGATGGAAAACACTCCTCTGAAGTTGCAATTTCCCGATCGGTATAGTTTTTGCGACAATACAGAAGCTTTAGTGGAGGATCTCTATGATGTGGATGGTTGGGACATAGGCTTTAGGAGAACCTTAACTTTGAGGGAGGCAGAGCAACGGAACCTTCTTCTTGACAGGTTGCAGGAGGTTGTCCTTGACCCCTATTCATCTGATGAAGTGGAGTGGGCTCTTGACAAATCCAAAAGTTTCAGTACTAAGTCCCATTACAATTTTATCTCTCACAGGGGTGTGACTTTAGCCAATGCAAAAAATATATGGAAAACAAAACTTCCTTTGAAAATCAAAGTCTTTTTATGGCAGCTCTCTCATAATTTTTTTGAGGTGCTCTGCCCATTCAATATAGAAGAAGAGCAAACAAGGTGTACAGATTGGACTAGAAGGTCCTAATAAAAACAAAAACAAAGAGACAAAAGAGAGAAAAGAGAGAAAAGAAAAACTAATTATAATGACCTATTCTCCCTCCGTCAAGTCCACTGATCTATAGGACAGTATATCATTGCGGATTACAGAGCACAATTCAGCCGGCCGCACTGATTTGGTGTCAAAAATCCGTCTGCATCTCTCCTTCCAAATACCCCAGGTAGTGTAAATGATGAGCTGCAAGTGTTGATCTTGTGGTTGTTGTTGAGTATGGGCATGCTTCATTTTTTCCCACCAGGTTAGCAGTCGATGCACATGTTGCAGACTTGGCAATTGAAAATTTGCCCAGGATGCCATCTGCCGCCAAACCTGATTGGAATACTCACAATTTGCAATCAGATGCAGTGTCTTCTCTTGAGCAAGTTGGCACAAAGTACATAGTGGGTATTCTTGGCCTCCCCATCTAAAGATTCTATCATTTGTGGGCAGTCGACGCTGCAGTAATAGCCAAAAGAATAACTTGCACTTGTTCTCCACCTTAGCTTTCCATAGCAGTTCCCAGGATGTTTCAGCAAAACTCCCCTGAAATTGCACCTGATAAGCCGCCTTCACCGTATTAGTAGCCAGAGGACTTTGTCATTTGATTGTGTTAAGTTGACGTGCTACAGGTGCCCCCATAGTTCGATGAATTGTCGGAGCGTTGTTTCATTGTTCATCCTCATGAGGCCCCTCATCCACTTCCTGTTCTCCATGCCACCGCTACTGTTTGATTCTTGCGCCACGCCAATCTGAAGCACTCTGGGGCAATGTCTTTGGGTGCCTGTCCATTGAGCCATTTATCCTTCCAGAAGCTTTTTTGCTGCCCATTACCGATGATAATCCGGGTGCAGGCTCTACAGAGTGCTATCTCGGTGGGCGTTAATTGGATGTTCATCCCTGTCCATGGTTTAGATTGATCAGCCCATTTGAACCAAAGCCACCTGAGTCGCAATGCTCGGTTGAAAACAAGCAGATCAAGGATACAAAGGCCCCCTAATCTTTTTGGCCTGCATGCTCTACGCCAATTGACCCAACACTTGCCAGCTCTCGCTTCTTCAGATCCCGCCCATAAGAAATTACGACGTATTTTGTCAATACGTCGTATGGCCCACTTAGACAGACTGAAAGAGGTCATGTGGTACACCGGTACAGCTGACAGCACCGAGTTAATCAGAGTTAGTCTCCCAGCTCTTGTCAGTAATCTCCCTTTCCAACCAGGTAACCGCGCGCCGATTTTGTCAATCAATACTTGTTCATCAGCTCTCCTAGTTCTGCCAATGTGCAACGGAAGACCAAGATACTGACAAGGGAACTGGCCCTTTTCAGCCTGAAAAGGGCCAAACAGAGGTTCCACTTCCTCATCAGTGCATTGAATGGGGAATATTTGTGACTTCTGTAAATTTGTCCTCAAGCCAGTGGCATCCCCAAATGCCGGTAGGAGTTGTCAAATGTTACTTATATCTGGTGTCGTCGAGTGAATAAATAGTGCTGCATCATCAGCATAAAGGCTGGTCCTAAACTTGATCGGCTCAGCACCAATTGAGTTGAGAAGTCCAGCCTGAGTTGCTTTATCTAACATTCTTTGTAACGGATCCATGGCCAAGATAAAGAGCATAGGTGAGAGGGGATCACTTGTCTCAAGCCACGTCTATGTCGGATTGGTTTCCCTGGTATCCCATTCAGCAAGATACGGGAGGTTGTGCATCCCCACAGGATTGATAGAATATCACGCCATCGTTGCCCGAACCCCAATTTTGTCATCACTTCTAGTAGGTACTGTTGACGCAAAATGTGCACCCGGCGCCAAACACACAGCAAGCCGAACAAAGCTGGCTTCACACGCGCGAAGAATCACGAGACGTGCCAGTCAATTTTTCCTGAAAATTAACAAAAGACAAAGCAGTTAGATACCAAAGCTTGGAACTTGCCGGGTGGTGCCAGACAGTTCCATATTTACGGCTAAGAAGCCAGATGGGACGGCACATGGCTATAGGAAGCTATTTGCCAATAAGCTGAAACCATTCGGGAACTTATAAAAGGAAAAGCAATACTGTCGAATGGATGACGTAAGCATGACAGTAACCGGTCTTTGTTTGAGTAAAGATGCACACACACACGAGGTTATGACCGATCCCCATGATAACCAACATTAAATAAATGAATAGGGCAAAGCACGAACATAAACATGTAATAAATAAGTGTGTATAGATCCAAAACACTAGTCTACCGCATGTCTAGGTACTCAAAGACCCGTCGGGTACGATATCAAAACAAATCTATCCACCGCATGATACAACTTGCATGAAAACCGTACCACTTTCCACAAGTAGATCTATCCACCGCATGATACAATCTAAATATGGAAAGCTAAAAGCACACGTTATTTAAAGCATGAATTACGCATGTGTTCTACTCGTGAAGAAACATAACCGAATATGGCCGAATGTACCGATTCGGGGTCCATGAAGAAGGAACGAACATTACCAAGCGAATAAATCTATCAGATTGATTCGAGATCTAATCCACCGGATGACTAGCTCCAAAGCAACCCAAAAACCTGCATCTACAGCATGATACTCAGTTCTTTCAAGATTTATACCAACATTGGCAAGCTTGAACCCGCAACACGTAACAACCTAGATCGATTCGGTTTCGGCTATTGGAAAGCACAAGATCCACGTGTTAAAACATGAAATCTACTCGTGTAAGGATCACGATAGGGATAAAGCCGATCCAAACCCATCTAGATTGGGCAAAAGGTGTTACATGAACTTAAACATAAAGTAAAAACTCAAAGCAACACGGGGTAACTTAATGAATCTATTGGATCTTGCCAAAATCCAATAGAGCCGATAACTAGCTTCAAGCTAGATCTTAGCCTACCGCATGGCTCATGACCTAACAAGAAACCCTCTTGAACCAAGCTTGAATCTACCGCATGACACGAAGCATGGTAACAAGACTACTTGCATCAGATCTAAATCCACCGCATGATACTAGACATGATACAAGGTTGCCGGTACTCACGGAGGTCGACGGATCGATGAACCCTCTCGAAGAACTCGACGACACGACAAAAGGACTCTAGGGTTTGGCGTAAGGCCGGTTTGTGTTGAAGAATGATTGTGTTTTTTACATACATTCAGGGTTCATATTTATACCCTGCCAGGTACAATCTCGAATGGATTCGCTTCCTAACTTATCTCTAAGCTTGATCGCCTATCCATCCATTCGTCCTTCCCCGCTTGAGCCACGTCATCGTACAATCCCGCAAAATCAGCTCTCATCGTTCCTTTGCCGAACAGAGCAGATAGCCGACCGCAGACCTCTTTGCCGAATACACCTGAAAAAACCCTTTTCTTCCACTAGACGGACTCTTCACCGATCCGGGCCCACAAGTCCGCTCTCCTTACCAAATTTTGGTGTTAACACATGCCCCTTCAATTGCGGGATAAAAGTGATTTTGTTCCGCAATTGACTCCAGCCACGAATATTTTCAAATCGAATGCGTCAACACCGTTCTTTTCTCTTCGCAATCCGCTGGAGTCTTCGTCAAGATCCAAACCCTAGATCTCTTTGCTCTAAGCTCAGATCTCCAATGGCGGCTCAAAACCAAGATGCTCAGGTAAATCCCCCTCCCGTAAGCTTCATTCGGCATTTAGGTTTTCAATTTTACCTGAGATTTCGTTTCTGCCCTCCTTCAGGAGCCTTCTACTGAGCTTTTGATTCGCACCGAGGCCAATTCAAGATCTTATTACCTTGGTCCCGTGGGGAAACTCGATCCTCGAGATTTCATTGCGGCCGAATCTCAAAGGATCCCCTTCAAAGCGGCTCGTCTCCACCTCCCCGTGGCAAGATGCTTTCAAGAACCGGCCCTTGCCTCTAATCGCAGTCGGAAAAATTGGCACGGAGGATCCGTGCGTATAAGAGTGCCTTAACCCAAAACTGGGATACCCTCCATATTGCTCAATGCCTGGAGTTGTCTTTGGCCGAGACCCCCAAAAATGAAGACCTTTTGATAGCAGCCTGCCACTTTTGGTCAAACGGTGTCAACGCCTTCCTCTTTGGCCACGGCCCGATGTCTCCAACTTTGGCCGATGTGTATATGATCACCGGCCTCGACATTACAGGATCCGTTCAACCCTGGAATTTCAAAGGTTCTTCACGCCAAACAGGGGTGAAACCAGGGAACGGATACAAACAGTATATCCTGAGCCACATGAAAGACAACCCCCTTGGTGAAGTTGAATACAGAGCATTTCTGAACATGTGGCTATGCAGATTCGTCTTCTGTGGTAAGGCCAATGAGCCCACCTTGAACCATATCACCATGGCTTCTCATCTGGTCAGTGGCAACCGCCTCCCCCTTGGGAAATTCTTCCTAGGCAGTGTATACCATATGCTTCACCAAACTGTTACCCAGATGTACACTAGCCAAAGGATAGCATGTGTCAACGGCCCTTGGTGGTTCGTTCAAATATGGCTGCAGCTCCACATGCATCAGATTGTTGGTGTTGATTTGAACACCAGGCTTTTTCCTTCATCCAATCACCCTGAAGCAGAAACTCACGCCACCAGAGGATGCCAGAATTATGGAGAAGCGGCTTCAACTGTTCTCGTTCGACGAGACGTCGACCGGCCTTTTGAATCGTTCTTCAAAGGTTTCCGTAATCCTCTCCGGCTCCCCTATCTGGATAATGACACCTTGACTTTCCCTGTTGAATTCTCCTTTGAATCCGAACGTCAAGATGGGAGATTCCTGGAGATCTTCAACATCATAATCCGCCCATGTATGCTGCCAGCTGAATTTAATGGAGGAAGGCTGAATCATAGCACTTATGAATATTATCAGCCCAATGTAATGGCTCGACAACTTGGGTGTGGCCAGATGCCCCCAAGGCTATTTCTGCATGAATTCCTCAAGCCCAGGGAGGAAATCAAAGAACTTATGCACAGCAGTAGAGTTTTCCATTATGTGTGCAGTCCTGCTGTTTACACCTGGCCTTTTGTGCCTACCACAATAGCTCACCCCACCTTCAACTCATGGTGGCAAGAATTCCATGATCATATCTTCAATGAGCCTGTGCACTTGTTCTATTCAGAGTTGATGCCTGATTTCCAACCAACTTCAGAGGTAATGTAACTAACCTTTGGATCAGACATCTCCTCTTCCAATTATGATTCTGATTTTGTTTCCTTTTACTCTCAGAACACAGTGCCTGCCCCTCGAGCCAGGAACATCACCTATAATGCTGTAGGCCCGATCTCGAAGACTCGGGATTCGGTGTCCCCAACCCCGGCTCGCCTAATGGCCGGGTTTGCCACAACAGACCCAAGCCTCTCCGGCCTTGCCGCCGACGAGAGGCAAGGTTTGACCCCGATTGCTCCTCCAAATGCCAAGAGGAGGAGAACCGTCAAAAAGTCCTTGTTGAGGTAAACACCCTTTCTTCTCCCCGATCACCAAATCACTCGGTTCGATAAATCAATATCTTGTGTATTTTCGGCCCGAGCTCAAGAACCTTCGCATCGAACACCCGCCAATGCCCCATCCACTGGTATGACCTTCATTGTCCTCTTTTGAGGATGAACACTGGCATTTAACTTTTAATTCAACATTTGCAGAGGACACAACGACAGAACAACTTGTGGACGTCCCAGTGTCTCAGCAGGCCAGTCCGCCCAGGGTTGAACTGCCTATCCCAGTGGAGATCTCATCTTCATCAGGGACTCAATCACCTTCTACAGAAGCAATGAATTCTCCAGAGATGGGTCTCCCAACCCAGCCAGAACCATCAAGCCCTCCAAGGGCACAATCACCTGCTGGTCACGCAGAAACACCAATCCCAGTAGAGGTGAATCCATCTCTTATTCAGCCAGAAGCCCCTGAGCTGCCAACAACAGCGCCTTCTCACATAGAAGCTTCAGCCTTGCCTGGAACACCTCCTTCACCTGTGACTGCCCCTGAACAGAATCCTCCCCCAGCTCAAGAAATCAGACATGAGGTACTCATTTGCACTTAATTCTGCTAGCTTTTTAGCACTCCTAACTCGGCAGTACTGCTTCTTAGGATCAGGCCCCATCATCATCGAGCCTGTCAATGGGGAACAATCCAATTGCCGAGGCGAGGGGAGAAATGCATCGAACTCGGTCAGAGGAGGTGATAGAAAAGCTCAGGGAGATCCTCGCCTGGCTGGAAAAGGATACCCAAGATCTGTTCAGAGATCTCGATCATTTTGAAGAAATGCTCGAATCCATCAGCCAAGAGCTCCCTGAGGATATCAATGCTTCTCTCGCATCTATCTGTGGCCTGGAGGATCATTACGCGCCCATAAGGAAGGCTTTGAGGAAGGTGCGCTCCCGCCCGACTGTTGAACAGAAAAGAACCAGCGCTGAACAAGCCATGAGCGGGGCGCAATCTCAGACCAAGAGCCACAAAGATGCATTGGCCAATCTGCAAGCCTCTCGTGATTTAAAAATTGCTAGGAAAGCTGCTCTAGAAGCAGAATTTAGAAGCTTGTCAGCTGAGATAGAGGCCGACGACAGGAAGATAGCCGAGCTCCCTGAATTGATAGAGAAAACCCAAGAGGAGGCGAAATCGGCTATGGCCAAGATGAAACAATGCGATGCAGAGCTTACCACCTTGTCCAGTGCCCAGAAAGATTATCAGGAGCGGTGGGATAGCATTCGCCAGACAATATCCAGTGCCCGCAATGTAATTGCAAAATACTTGAACGTTTAAAGGCTTCAATTGATGTATAACCGAATTGGCCGCTTTTGTAACATTTGCTCTTGCAATTTCATTTCCCTTTCCTGCTACGCTCCTTCAGACGTAACGCCGAATGTCCCATTCGGCAAAGAAACGCCAACACCCGAATGGCACTTTGACTCCCTTTAGCCGAGCCAGTCAACCGAATACGACTCAGCCTAGAATTCCAAGCGACCCATCGGCAGCCTGGTCAAGGAAACCTTTCCACCTTCCGATTTTCTTGGGATATGTGCCACGATTCAGAGCCACGACTTGGGGCCACGACCTGTCTTGCCAGGCCTATAAATGAAACCGTAGGTGCCCCTAGCTCTCCACCAAGTCTTTTAGCTCTCGCATCTTTGCCAATCTCAGTTCTTCTTCTTCCCCAACAGTGCACATCCCAGAGCAAGATGGTACACCGCCTCAACCGTCGCCGCGCCTCCGATGAGGCGGAAGGGAGTAGCACCAATGCGCGCAGGAGGCAATGATCGTCGATTTCTCTTCTTTGATTCTTCTCTGACCTTCTTCTTATCTTAACGATCATCTACCTTTCAGGTTGATTCAGTGGAACCCATCTCCTGCGCCGGCCAATCAACCCCTCCCCGATGACTCCTCGGAGTCCGACGGCCACTCCCCCGTACCCTACGGGGAGCTTGACGCCCTCCGCTTCAAGGAGGAGCTGGAGACGGCCCGGCGCGAGTTGGAGGACGTCTCCAAGAAGGCGGGCATAGCCGAACTGGAGTGGGAAGACCAGCGCAAACAACTGCTGGAGACCATCGACGGTACAGCTCTGTAATTGAATCTGTGATCCAGCCCGGCTTTTGATGCTAATCTCCTTTCTTCTCGCTCCTTGCAGCCCGCGATGCCGAGCTCAACCAGTTGAAGGCGCTGGTGGAGCAACTGGCCGACAAGGTGAACGCCCACGGCGGCACACCGGCGGAGCGCCTTGCTGCGGTGGAACACCGCGTCGACGAGGTGGCCACCCATGGTGTCCGTTTGGGCACCACCTTGGGCCTGGCTGCCATGGCGACGCACACGGACGTCAACTACTCCACCAGGCCGCGTGGCTTCCGGGGCGGCGCGCCAGAGGACATCGATGAGATTGAGCTCATCCTGGAACGCCTCGATGGCCACGACGACGCCATTGCCGAAATCACCCATCCCCAATCTGTACTGAACAGGCTTTTCGACTAGATTGTATTAGGGACGTTTGATCATCGGTAATAAATAAGAACTTTTGAATTCTGTGCTTGTACTGTGATGATTCCTTTGTATTTACTCCCGTGATTCTTGTTTTTCCTTGGACGTATCCGGGAACTGCCTTGAGCCGAACGCGTGGGAACAGATGCCCCTTAGTGTAAAATCCACAGAAGATCCCCGATTCGGCAATCCAATAGCACTGTTCAAGAAAAAACCCTTCGTACTTGGGGAGAAAACCCTGCCGTTTGGTATTCCAACAGTGCGTACTGGCCGGTCATCACTCCCAATGCACTCCTTCGGTCAATAAAAGAGCCTGCTGAGATGCCCTGCAAATCCACTCGCACACTCATCCATCATTTCTCATCTCCTCCTCCGTCTCCAAAGGAAAAAACCCCAAGGCCATGGACAAGGGCAAGCAACCTCAGGAGAGCAGCCCCCCGAAGAAACGCACGATTCGAGGGTGAGTTCTCTCTTGATCTACTCCTCATTCTCCATGTGATCTTGCGCTTCATATTTTCTTCCTTTCCTCTTTCAGCCTTGATCTGCTCCCTGAAGAAATCATCGGGACCGAAGATGTGCCCGAGTACATCTCCTCCGATTCCTCCCTCGAAGTAGAGGACGCCACGCCTGAACAGAGGACCAGCCATCAACTGCGCCGCCGCGTTCGGCACTTGGAGCACGGCCTCAGGGACATCACCACCCGTTGCCAGGCCGAGCGCGAGCGTCGCATGGCTCTGGAGGCACTAGTAGGGGGTAAATGCTTCTGACCTCTTCTTGACTTTATGCCCGCACTTGGATTTCTTGCCCCTAACATCGATTCCTCCGCTTCAGATGTCTCTGACAGGTATAACAACCTGAAGACGGCCTGGGACAGTTTGGTGGAGGCCGCAAACCACGGTCACCCCCGTGCGTTCCAAGTTGCCGTCACGGTGGTCCTGGAACAGCTGAAGAGGGAGCAGTCGAAGAAGCAAAGAAAAGATTGAATCGTACTTTCGCTTCTTCCTCCACGCCTTCTGCTTCCCACCCCCTTGAGGTCCTGACCACCAGGGTTGTTGGATGTAAACCTGCAAGAAACAGTTGTGATGTAGTTTTTGTGCTAAGGGCAATGCATCTAGGCACCGGCCATATCTTCGTTTGTGAATTTTATTCGAAGGCGGCCTCGTTCTTGAGCGTCGGCTGTTTCTGTGTCAGATGTGTGTAATCCCACTGCTGGTGATCATCGATCGATCTCAATGCTAGGATAATATTTCTTCAGATATCTTCCATTTATTGCGGCGGAAAACTCTTCCCCTAGCAAAGTTTTCAATATGTATGCATTACCAGGGACGCATCTGACCACACGAAAAGGCCCCTCCTAGTTAGGGGACCATTTGCCGAATTCGCTGTATCTAGTTCCAATCGGCAATAGCGCTTTCCAAACCAAATCTCCCTCTGCGAATTGCCTGACTTTTACCTTCTTGTTATAGTACTTGGCAACCCGCAGCTTGTTCTTCTCGATGTTTTCCAAGGCTCTAAGACGGATCATGTGTAAATCTTCTAGCTCATCCATCATTAGGCCACTGTAATCCTTGGAGCTCAAATCTTTCTGTAATACCACTCTCCTTGAATCTGATTGCATCTCCCAAGGTAAAACCGCGTGGTGCCCATAAACCAATTCATAAGGAGAAGTTTTTGTAGCTCCGTGGGGGGCCATTCGGTATGCCCACAATGCCTCACTGAGTACCGAATGCCACCTTCTTGGCTTCTGGTCGATCTTTTTTTGTATCAATTTGATCATGATCTTGTTAGAAGCCTCTGCTTGACCATTAGCTTGGGCATAATAAGGAGAAGAGTTAAACAATTTGATTCCCATGCTTTCGGCAAACTCTCTGAACTCCAGTGACACAAATTGTGCCCCTTGATCTGTGGTAATTGTCTGAGGGATTCCA
Source organism: Cenchrus americanus (assembly GCA_947561735.1). Taxonomy (NCBI): domain Eukaryota; kingdom Viridiplantae; phylum Streptophyta; class Magnoliopsida; order Poales; family Poaceae; genus Cenchrus; species Cenchrus americanus. The sequence continues at coordinate 13,553,233 of OX387244.1, forward strand.
AACCGATAGATGATGTGCTCCTTGACAAATTCAACCATGTTTTCTGATGTCACCTTCTTCAGTGGGATCGCCTCAACCCATTTAGTGAAATAATCCGTAGCCAAAAGCACGAACTTATGCCCTTGCTAGATGGTGGATTAATTTGGCCAATCAGGTCTATTCCCACCCCCTGAATGGCCATGGCTTGATGATGGGATTCAATGCAGACGCGGGGACCCTTTGAATATTCCCAAACCTCTGGCAATCTTGACACCCCTTGTAATACTCAAAGCAATCCTCTAATATCGTCGGCCAAAAGCACCCAGCTTGTCTAATAACCCATTTCATACGGTAGGCCGATTGGTGTGCTCCACATATCCCATCGTGCACTTCGCTCATCATGTTCTTAGCTTCTTCTGGACCCAGGCATCATAACAATACCCCGTCTAATGATTTATAGAACAGATTGTTATCCAGAAGAACGAATTTTATAGCCTTGTACCTGAGCTTCCTAGAGACCTTCCGGGATGGATCTCTCAAGTAATCAACGATTTCTTTCCTCCAATCACCTTCTGCAAGATCCGTCCCCAGCGCACATACCTCTGCAGCGAACGCTTCTTGACTTTCTTTGTAACCAGAGGCGCTTTGAGCCAGCCTGTTTGCTTCTTCATTGTGCTCCCTAGGAATATGTTGCAGAGTTACCAACGGGAAGCTCTTCAAGATTTCCCTGCACTCTTCGTAGTAACTCCTCAGCGCTTCACTTTTGCATTCGTATTGGTCGTTCAATTGCTTGATCACCAGCTCTGAATCTCCATAAACTTCAACTGAAACGGCCCCGACTTCTCTCAAATATTGAAGCCCTCGAAGTAAAGCTTCGTATTCAGCTTGATTATTTGTGACAGTGGGCTGTATAGGGATGGCAAATTCAAACATCTCACCTCTAGGTGAAATCAGTAGGATCCCTACTCCCCCACCTTTACCACATGATGATCCATCAAAAAATAAAGCCCAAGGGTAATTTCAAGTAAATCAATTGACGGATCGCGATGTTCAGTTATGAAATCGGCAATGATCTGACATTTGATGGCTTTTGCCGATTCGAACTTCAACTCGAACTCTGATAAAGCTAAAATCCACTTGCCAATCCTGCCGTTCAAAATTGGCATAGATAACATATGTTTTATAACATCAAACTTTGAATACACAGTGCATTCAGCATTCAACAAGTAGTGCCGAAACTTTGTGCACGAGTAGTATACACACAGACACAGCTTCTCTACAGCCGAATACCTGGTCTCTGGATCAAGCAGTTTTCGGCTAAGATATGCTACTACCCGTTCCTTCCCTTCGAATTCTTGAATAAGGGCCGATCCAATGGTTTGGGTATCGGCCGCCACGTACAACTTGAAAGGCTTGTTCAGCTGAGGAGGGACCAACACTGGTGGCTCCTTCATATACTGCTTGATTTCATCGAAAGCCTTCTGTTGTTCGTCGCCCCATGTGAACTTCTGATCCTTCTTTAGCTTCGAAGCAATGGAGAGAATGGCAAAACCTTCGTGAAAAATTTGAAATGAATCTCCTCATGAAATTAATTTTGCCGAGCAGTGATTGCAACTCCTTGAGATTAGTTGGAGGAACAACTTCATCGATGGCCTTCATGCTCTTCTTGCCAACTTCAATTCCTCCCTCGTGGACTAAAAACCCCAAGAATTCTCCAGCCGATACCCCAAAAGCGCACTTGTTTGGATTCATCTTTAAACCATGCTTCCGGGTGCACTCCAAGGTTCTCTTCACATCTTCCAAATGTGTGTCATGACTTAGGGACTTGATTACCACATCATCAATGTACATTTCCACAACTTTGCCGATCAACTCGTGAAAGATGTAATTCATGGCGCGTTGATAAGTCGCACCGGCATTCTTTAACCCAAATGTCATGACTATCCACTCAAACAGGCCTATATGACCAGGACATCTGAAGGCCGTCTTTGATATGTCTTCTATTGCCATGAAGATTTGGTTGTATCCCGCATTGCCATCCATGAAACTGATCACTTTGTGTCCGGCTGCGGCGTCAATCAACAAATCGGCAATAGGCATGGGGTAACCATCCATCGGAGTAGCTCTGTTAAGGTCCCTGAAATCTATGCAGACCCTCATCTTCCCATTCTTCGGGGACAATGTTAGAAATCCACTCCGCATATCTGCATGGCCGAACGAAGTTTGCATCAAGTAATCTTTCAACTTCCTTCTTCACATTGGCCAATACTTCATCCTTGTAGATTTTCCGGGGCGGTTGCTTGTACGGTTTGAAACCAGATTTGATTGGCAACCGATGCTCCACGATAGAACGATCCAATCCAGGCATCTCCGAATAATCCCAGGAGAAGCAATCTTTGTATTCCTTGAGCAGCTTGATTAAACCCTCCCTGAAGTCTGACTGCAAGTTTGCGCTGACGAACGTCGGCCTTGGCTTATCACCATTTCCAATGTCAACTTCTTCTAACTTATCGGCCGACATAAATCCTCGCCCCAACTTGCCATCAGTGCTGTCTACGGGGTTCTCCATTAAAAATTACTATAAGAGCCGACTGCTTGAATCGGCTGTTGATCACTGCTGACAGGTTCAACAGGACCTTCTCCCCAGTCTTTCCCTGAGAAGCAATCAATACCTTGGTACTGCCAGAAAGCTGGTTCCATGTTAGCGATGCTCACAGAGTCATCTGCTTGGACGATATCGATGTCATCATCCACCCACTGGATAAGCTGCTGATGCATGGTGGATGGGACGCAGCAATTGGCATGAATCTAGTCCCGTCCGAGCAGTAGGCTATAGGCTCCTTTACCTTCAATCACAAAGAAGGTCGTGAGCAGCGTCTTGGACCCGATCATCAGATCCACGTGAGCGCATCCCTTGGTATCTGAAGGATTCCCGGTGAAATCATTCAGTATTATGCTTGTAGGCATCAGATCGCTCGGGCCCATGCCAAGTTTCCTGAAGGTGGTGTACGGCATTACGTTGACTGCCGCTCCACCGTCGACGAACATCTTGGTCAATGGCTTGCCATTGACGTATCCCCTTAAGTACAGCGGCCTCATGTGTCGATTTTTGGCCGGTTTGTCGAAGATGGCCTGCTTGGCTAGCACCAACTGCGCCATCATCCCCTCGGTCTGCTCGTCATCTAAGGATGCTTCCTCCTGCACAACCTGGTTAGCAGGAGCCATGAACTCGTTCGGCAGAAAGTATACCATGCACGTTGGAGCCGAACGCTTTGCCCCTTCAGGTTGATCCTTGGGGCGCCACACCTGCCTTGTCCGAATCCCAGCCTGCCTCAACTCGCGGTTCCTGAAGCGCTGGACCCGCCTCTTCTGGCTTCTCCTCAGGCCGGGCGGGCACCATTGCCCCTTCTGCCAGATGTGCTCGTCCTCGTCCTCTTCTTGATCAGCCCACCTAAGATCAGCTTGCCGCTTTCTGGGGTGATCAATGACCTTAATTTTTTGGCGCCGATCCCCGTTAGGGTGGATCCTTCCAATTCTCTCATGGACGGATCGGCGATTGGCGCTCTCCGCCCGTACTCGCATACCACGTTCTTCGCACTCAAGGCGAGTTCCTCAGCGTGGGCAGCTTCAAACCCTCGTTCCAACAATGCCTGAAGAACGCACATCCCCAGTGCGCGCGCTCCTGCTCGCGCGTGTATTGCTCCAGGTCCCTTCTGTGCGCCTCTTCTTCAGCTTTGCGCCTCTCCTCCTCATCTCTGCGCTTCTGGTAGCGCTCCTTTTCCATCTGACGCTGCTACTTGTTAAGGAGGATGCGAGTGGTCACCCTGGGCTTGGCTCTGGATGACTCCCCGATTTCGATGTGGCTTTTGAGAACACGGGGGGCCTCACCATGCACCTGTTCCAGAGTCGCTTGGCGCTCCGGGTCCACTGTTCCATCCTGTCTAGCTCTGGCCAAGGTCAAGACTTTGACCTTTCCCTTCTCCTCAGCCGTCACCATATTGACAGAGAAGCCCACCATGTTCTGAGGGAAGGGATTACCATCCAGCTTCATCTTGTTGTCGAACTTGAGGTGCCCCTCCTGGATGGCTTTCTGGATCCTCATCCTGAAGACCCTGCAATCGTTGATGGAGTGCGAATCCCCGTCGTGGAAGCCGCGTAACGTTTCCCTTTGACTCCATCGGGCCGAAGCATGGAATGCCCTTCAGGCAGTCTAATTCGGCCTTCCTTCACTAGGAGCTCAAACAGCTTGTCGCCCTTCGTGATATCGAAATCGTAGGTGCCCTTGGTCTGTTTGACCCAACGCTGATTCATCGTTAAAGGCTCTTTCCCCCACATGATTTCGGGGCGGCCACATCCACTCATCATCGAGTCCTCGATCGGATCAGCCTTGTCTAAGAACTGGTTGTAGATGTCCGCCACATCATGTTGCTTGCCAAACCTGGCATCCTTCTTGAAGCCATACGCCTGGTTGCTCATCAATGATAGCTTCTGAGACAACTGGCCCAGGTTTTCAAACTCCATCCCGAACAGTTTCTCGCGTACGGCCGGCAACATCCCGGCGACGGCCATGTCAGCTAGCTGGTCGTCTGGCAAGTTAAGCGAGAAACACATGCCTTTCACCTCTCTAAACCTCCTGAGAAATTCCAATGGTGTCTCGCTGTGCCTCTGCTTCACGGTGGCCAGATCGATCAACTTCTTCTCCGAGCTGCCACTGAAGTAATGAGCGTGGAATTTCCGTTCCAGGTCCCTCCATCTACTAACTGACTCAGGGGTAAGGACGAGAACCATTGGAACGCCGGGCCTGTCAGCGACGTGGGGAAGTATCTGACCCTGAACGCCTCCTCAGCTGAGCATTCTCCGAGCTTCATCAGGTAACGAGCAATGTGCTCCACAGTGCTTGTGTCGTCTTGCCCGGAGAATTTCGTGAACTCCGTTGGAGGTTTTACTCTTGGCGGGAGGAGTACGTTGAAGTACCACTCTGGGAACGGCGGCTTGTAGGCAGGACCCTGCATTTTTGGCTTGAGGCCGAACTGATTTTGCATCAACTCGGCCATCTTCCGCGCCAGGGCGTCGTCTTCCTGTGCGCCTGCAGCTGGCGCGTAACCTGGATGTGGGAAAGCGTCGATGGCTCCATAGTTTCCCACCTCGTGATAGCCTCTGCCGTATAGGTTTATCTGCAGCCAGTTGTTCGCCGGAGCAATCCTTTGACCGGAAGCGAATGGGGCCCCAGACGAGCCGAATGCTAAGTCTCCGTACGTGGGCTGATATGGATTCGGCTGTTGCACAGGTTGACCCGTGTTGCCCTGCGGTGGTGGCTGGATTGGCTGTCCTCCTTAGGCTGCGCGGTGGAGGCCGAACCGGCCGGCCCCCCGGCGCCCGCGGAGGAGGCCGGAAAGCTTGACTTCCCGGCGCTCCGAGGAGGAGGCCCGAACCGGCTGGCTCCGCAGTGGTGGTTGAGAGCTTGATTCGCCCAGCTCCACGGTGCCCCCTTGGACGGGTGCTTTGCTAAATGCCTGCTCCATGCCTGGGCCAAAGATAGCCACCATCATTTGCTGAAACGCACCAAGAAAAGCTTTGTGGTGCTTGCTCAAAACGACATCCGCAGCATCCCGGAACGCCTGCAGGCACTCCTCTCTCTCCTGCTGGGTTGTGGCGTCACTCTCCCCTGGCAACAATACCCTGGGCATGTCATTCTTCAGGTAGGGGACGCCACTTCCGTTCTTTTTGAAGGACAGCAGACATTTCTGCTGGAACTGGTTCACGGCGTCCTGGAGGTGCTGCCGCTGCTCAGGAGAGAGGTCCTCCATGTCGACATCCATGATGTCCGCGATCTCAGGCATCTTGACCTATTCGGCTGTGGTCCCACCAGGCGTGCCAAAAAGTGTGTTGACGCAAAATGTGCACCCGGCGCCAAACACACAGCAAGCCGAACAAAGCTGGCTTCACACGCGCGAAGAATCACGAGACGTGCCAGTCAATTTTTCCTGAAAATTAACAAAAGACAAAGCAGTTAGATACCAAAGCTTGGAACTTGCCGGGTGGTGCCAGACAGTTCCATATTTACGGCTAAGAAGCCAGATGGGACGGCACATAGCTATAGGAAGCTATTTGCCAATAAGCTGAAACCATTCGGGAACTTATAAAAGGAAAAGCAATACTGCCGAATGGATGACGTAAGCATGACAGTAACCGGTCTTTGTTTGAGTAAAGATGCACACACACGAGGTTATGACCGATCCCCATGATAACCAACATTAAATAAATGAATAGGGCAAAGCACGAACATAAACATGTAATAAATAAGCGTGCATAGATCCAAAGCACTAGTCTACCGCATGTCTAGGTACTCAAAGACCCGTCGAGTACGATATCAAAACAAATCTATCCACCGCATGATACAACTTGCATGAAAACCGTACCACTTTCCACAAGTAGATCTATCCACCGCATGATACAATCTAAATATGGAAAGCTAAAAGCACACGTTATTTAAAGCATGAATTACGCATGTGTTCTACTCGTGAAGAAACATAACCGAATACGGCTGAACAGCCGATTCGGGGTCCATGAAGAAGGAACGAACATTACCAAGCGAATAAATCTATCAGATTGATTCGAGATCTAATCCACCGGATGACTAGCTCCAAAGCAACCCAAAAACCTGCATCTACCGCATGATACTCAGTTCTTTCAAGATTTATACCAACATTGGCAAGCTTGAACCCGCAACACATAACAACCTAGATCGATTCGGTTTCGGCTATTAGAAAGCACAAGATCCGTGTGTTAAAACATGAAATCTACTCGTATAAGGATCACGATAGGGATAAAGCCGATCCAAACCCATCTAGATTGGGCAAAAGGTGTTACATGAACTTAAACATAAAGTAAAAACTCAAAGCAACACGGGGTAACTTAATGAATCTATTGGATCTTGCCAAAATCCAATAGAGCCGATAACTAGCTTCAAGCTAGATCTTAGCCTACCGCATGGCTCATGACCTAACAAGAAACCCTCTTGAACCAAGCTTGAATCTACCGCATGACACGAAGCATGGTAACAAGACTACTTGCATCAGATCTAAATCTACCGCATGATACTAGACATGATACAAGGTTGCCGGTACTCACGGAGGTTGACGGATCGATGAACCCTCTCGAAGAACTCGACGACACGACAAAAGGACTCTAGGGTTTGGCGTAAGGCCGGTTTGTGTTGAAGAATGATTGTGTTTTTTACATACATTCAGGGTTCATATTTATACCCTGCCAGGTACAATCTCGAATGGATTCGCTGCCTAACTTATCTCTAAGCTTGATCGCCTATCCATCCATTCGTCCTTCCTGCTTGAGCCACGTCATCGTACAATCCCGCAAAATCATCTCTACTGTTCCTTTGCCGAATAGGAGCAGATAGCCGACCGCAGACCTCTTTGCCGAATACACCTGAAAAAACCCTTTTCTTCCGCTAGACGAACTCTTCACCGATCTGGGCCCACAGGTCAGTCTCCTTACCAAATTTTGGTGTTAACAGGTACTCCCACCGAACACTGTCAAAAGCTTTGGCGATATCGAGTTTCACGAACAATATTGGGGTCTTGGCCTTGTGAAAATGATTGACCGCAACTTGCACAAATTGGAAATTGTCTTGAATACTTCACCCCTTTATGAATGCACTTTGACATGGTGAAACTAGTGCTGAGAGATGCGGTGCTAATCTGTTTGCGAGGATCTTGCTCAATAATTTTGCCAAACTATGCATCAGATTGATTGTCCTGTAGTCGGATGCAGATGTTGGCTCCTCCTTTTTTGGTAGCAAAGTCACATTGGCTGAATTCAATAGTTGCCACCATTGACCCCTCAGTTGATAGACTTGTTGCAATGCAGCAAGCAGATCCACTTTGATGATATCCCAACAAATTTTATAGAATAATCCTGTGTAGCCATCACGGCCAGGGCCTCTCTCCTTCGGTGTTTGCATAACGGCTGTCTTTAGTTCCTCCTCTGAGAAAGGGGCATCCAGATCATGGAGATCATGTGAGGTGATATTAAGTGAATCGAGGGTTGAGTTTGCTTTCTCGTTGTGTATGTTGTCCAAGGATGGTGCTAAAATGCATGTACAGTTCATCCTCTTTATCCTGGTAGCTAGTAACAAGACGGCCTTGTGCAGATAGCTGCGGGATGAAATTGTTTCTCCTCCTAGCGTTTGCTCGAAGATGAAAAAAATTGGTGTTGGCATCTCCCAATCTGATCCAGGTGAGACGAGAGCGTTGTCTGATCTTGATGCGGCGCAATGCAGTGAAACCTAGGATGCGTGCTTTGGCCTTTCTACGCAAATCCAATTCCGTCGGTGTAAGACACTGCTGCTCCTGGGCCTGATCCAGTAGTTGTACAATTGTAGTGGCGATGTCAGTCAGAAATTTCAGAGGCCTTAGCTATTGGCAACTCCATCTCCTCAGTGCCTTTGCTAATCTGGACAGTTTGACATGTAAAACCCTGATCCTGTCATCAGATGAGAAAGGCCTTTCCCAACTTGCCTGCACTATCTCACAAAAACCTGACAATTTTGTCCAGAAAGTCTCAAAACGAAATCTACGACATTGTTGATCAGGCAGTTTCACTAGGAGCAAAGGACAGTGGTCCGATGCAGATGTGGAGAAAGTGTGCACAAATGCAGCCGGCCTTGCCAGCTCCTAGTCCTTGGTGACAAATATGTGATCAATTTTGGTGAAAGTTGGGTTGGCGGTTTCACTGGACCATGTAAATTGACGCCCATGTGTAACTCCTTCAATTCAAGGTCATCTAGTGCTGATTTGAAGCTGTTCATAAGCCTTCGGTTCACCCTGCCAGTGCTCTTTTGATCTGCTCTAAAGATCAGATTGAAATCACCCAATATGCACCATTGTGGTAGTACTGCAGTGCTTATTGTTCTCATCTCCAGCATGAAACGCTGTTTATCTACATCATGTTGAGGCCCATATACCCTTGTGAGAGTCCATAGCATACCATTTTCTCTGCCTTTTATAGTTGCTGAAATTGTAAATTCTCCCACCTGAACATCTTGCAGCAAGTAACAGTCCACTTAGCAGGCAATGATCACACACCCCTTTACTCCATCAGCTGGCAAAGCTGCATATGCTCCCACAAATTGAGGCCCCAATGTTTCAGTTATGATTTGATCATTTACTATCTGTAACTTTGTTTCTTGAAGACAGACAATGGTTGCATGGTGATCAGATATGAAATCCTTCACCACCTGTCTTCGCACTACCCCATTCAGACCTCGCACATTCCAATTAAACAGAACACAATTGTTGTCATTCATTGGAAACAAAGGGATACAACATGTTGTTTACCCAGTGCATGTTGCCTTGGATAAGATCAACACTAAGATACAGGTGCAATAAATCCTGCCACTTGCCCAAAGGAACTGAAACATGCTGGTATAACACTAGCTTGGACACCATCCTATCCCTCCTCCTACCATGGTTCCACCCCTCCCGTCTACTGCTTTTGAAATTGAAATTACACATTAAGATAACTGATAGACTACAACGTAGTGTCAAGTCCCATCAGATTGCCTCCTCACGAGGCTGATGCTTGTTTTCCTTCAGTTGGCCATCATCTAGGAGGTTCTCCACGGCCTTGACCGCCAAATCTAATATGGGTCCCTTGAACAAAGCAAGCAGGCGCAACTTCTGTTCCTCGGGGCCGTCTGCAGTCTCGTCTAGGAGATCCAATTTCTTCATGAGAATGACCTGTGCTTTCTGAAGTGGAGCTAGTGTGGCAGTGGTCTTGCTGGAGAGACGCTCGCTGCGTCTCGGCTTCGCCGACAGCTGCACCGGCACCGGTTCAGGCATCTCGAGTAGAGGCAACGGTGCGAGCCGCATCGAGTCGCCGAGGAGCGCAGCCAAACCACCCGGTTCGGCCGGCGCCAACGGCTGTTGCGTGCTGCCGTCTGGTTGGACTGTGATGTCCTCCGGGTACGCATCAAGTCCCTCATCGTCGGATCCATTTTCCATGTCCTCCTCCCCGCACAATCCCAAGCAAACAAGTTCGGGCTGTGGTGGCTGCGGTGTGGTGTTCGTATCGGCAGGTGATGGGTGGTAGGGAGAGCTGGTGGGGTAACTGGTGGCGAGCTGCTTGGTGAAATGAGTAGACCGGCTGGCAAAGCAGTACGTTCAGCATCGGCATCCAAGACAGGGAGGCTGGTAGCCGCAATGGCTCCCTCAAGCATAGGATCAGAGCTCGGGCCAGTGAGGAAATCAGGAGGTGGAATCCAGGAGGAAGTTACCATAGGTGTGTCATCATTGGTCCAGATGCCAGATGGGTCGAAGAAGAGTGGCCCACCAGTAGCAGGCTGTTCCACACTGATGAAGCCCAGCGAGGACCAACTAGTGGAGCGGCCCAGCTGCATTGATGACTTCCCATCGTGGATGGCTGCCTCCAGCAGCATGGGGTCATCCGTGGTGGGCTCCAGTTCGAAATGTGCCAAACCTGTGGTCAGCACGTCCCCTTTGTCTTCATCTTCTGCAGCAAAGCCCCTCTCCTGCTCCTGTCCGTTGCTGCCCTTGCTTGGCAGCAAGTGTGGCATTGGGATGGTAGCAGGGTCTTCAGCGGCGCGTGCTCTATTGCGGCCTCATCGCCCATGGAGCGACGCGCGGAGGAGCGAACCTCAACCGCAGTGGTGGCCTCGTCAGCTCGCTGGCCCCCCGTACCGGACCCAGCACCGTCGGAACCACCACCAAGGCTGCTGCCAACGCCAATAGTTGTTCCGCCCGCACCGCCTGCACCCGCACCGGTGTCGGCGCTGCCGGGCCAGCGCGTCGAGGTGCCCATGTCCTCCTCGCTTCCTTGACCGCCCCCCGGTGGAGAGCGATCCCTCTTGCCGTAGACCAGCCGGGTGTGGACAGGCTGTCGAGGCCGTGGTACCCTCAATGCCTGCCCGTCGACCACACCCAGCTCCCAGTCGAAGGTGAACGTCCTTGGCTAGACGTCGCCAGTCTCCCCTGGAACGCCTATGGCAGAGCCGCACTAGCTGCCGGAGTAGGTGTTCCCCGACGAGGGAGGTCTGTAGTCGATGATCTGATCCAGATGAATTAACATAGGATAGGATATCATACCAATCGGACCATGGCGCTCCCGGCGCGTCAGAAGACGCCCACGACCGTCGTGGATCCAGTAGGACTCCATGCGTCCCGGTGCATTCTCCAGCTGCAGCGTGCCGGACTTGGCGAAGCCATCCGGGTCCTGCGTCCATGCCCAGACAACACAACAGGCATGATCCTTGTCCGCAGGTGGATCAACTTCAATTTTCTCCATGAGTGTCGCCGGCGCCATCAGTTGCGCCACCGACGCCAGCTGGTGCACGTGCGCCGGCACTCCCTCAATGCAGAGCCGAACCTTGTAGCAGAGGTCGGACACCTCCGTGTGCGACGTTGGTGTCCACGGGAGGAACCGGTACAGGAGACCACCGACCGGCAGCAACCACGACCAGGAGAGAACGCAGTTGCGGTAGGTCGGGGAAGAGAAATCAACGACGAAGCCCTCCGGCAGGTGAGGCGAGACCCGGATGCGCACCGACGACACACGCAGCGCCACCCCTAGGGCCCACACCATGTCATAGCAGGTTGGCTTCGCACCGTCTCCCACAGCAACAGCGATCACGACGCAGTTCTGGAGCGCCCTGGTACGGCCGACGAGCTCCAAGGTGCAGGGCGCACAAGCAACGACCGAGTCGGGACGACCCGCCATTGCGGTCGGGGCAGCGTCCATCATAGGAGGCGATAGCGGTGGTGGCACAGGGGTGGAAAGCAGAGGTGGCGGTGGTGGGGATGCGGTGGTGGTAGCAGCGGAGATTGGTTTGCGCGATGCATCAGAGGAAGGTTCAATGGTGGTTGCTTGACGACCCCTGCATTGATTAGCACGGTGACCGGAACGGAAGCAGGAGATGCATCTCACCGGGTCACGGCACTGAAAAGCTTTGTGGTCGGTGGCGAGGCAGTGAAAACAGCGGCCAGCGGCGCGCTCTCGGAAGGGGGATTTTTCTGGTGGGTTGAGGGTGCCAAGGCGCCGGAAGACGGAGATGCGCTTGTGCCGTTGAAGCTTGGCCTCACGCCGCCGCTGTGCACGAGATATAGCTCGTTCCCAGCCATCCTCCTCAAACCGCGTGGATGCCGCAACAGAGTAGCTTGCCGGGAAAGTGAGGCGGGAGGTGATGGGTGGTCTGGAGGTCGCCGGAAAGGTGGATGGCGGCATACCTTCATTCGGCACTACCAGGATGGACTTCAACCTTGGCTTCATCTTCCCTCACGAGAGGACCTCGGGCCTCCCGCGCCTGTAGCCACCGCGGAGGGGTACCGCGGCCCGCATCGTTGTCGCCCCCGGCGCCTGGCCGGAGGAAGACTTGCCCCCTTCAGCTCTCCGCTCCTCGGGTGCCGCAGAGGAGAGCAGCACCTCCTTGAAGGATGGCTTCCCTTTGGCTCCGTCTGCTTGTCGAGACCCAGGTCCCCTAACGCAACCAAGATCCTGGTGTGGATCTGGGCTAGGGGAGAAGGAGAAGTCAATGCAGTCCAACGGCAGCGAGGATACAGGCGTGGTGGGCGATGTTGTGGCCGGGTGCTGGCGCCGGTTGCCGGAGTAGCTTGCCGACGGCGAGGCGGGGGCGACGGTAGGAGAGGGGAGACAGAGAGAACATCTTTTTCTCTCCCGATTTAATATTGTTCTTCAGGGTACCAAAGCACATGTACCAGCCAACTAGCTCTCTCATAATAAACTGCAATCAGCAGCTGCGCTGAAGAAGAGAGGGTGGAAAGGAGAGGTAAAATGTTGTCTGTCCGGAAAGAATGAAACTACTGACCACATTTTCTTTGGATGTTCTATGGCACAATTCATCTGGTGCTGTGTCATAGATATTTTTTTGTTGGAATGGGTTCCCTACTTCTTGGGCCATACAAACTCGGGTTGTTTTTATTTTCAGGTTTTGCGTGGGCTTTGGGAAGTTAGAAACAAAATGGCGATTGAAAAGCGATTCCCTACGAACCCGCTGGAAGTAATCAGTTTTGGAACTGTGATTGTGCAGAAATGGTGTCCATTACTGAAGGAGGCTGATCGGGGAATGATCAACAAGGTGCTAGACAAGATGCAAGCTTTCCTGGGAAATTACAGGCTCAGCGGGGGTGCGGTGTCTGATATCTTTAAGTTGTATTAGCTCCTTGTTTCTCTTCCTAGACCCTGGTGGTGGGCTTTGTGGCTGTTTGGTTTCGGCGAGTGCTTTTGTTTTCTTCCTGGTGTTTTGTTCTTGGTCATGGCTACTGACCTGGCGGTGGAGGTTTGAGAGTTGTTAGTGTCTGTTCTTTAGTCCTTTTCCAATTCCCTCGTGTTCTTCCTGGCAAGGGAGTCAGATGTGTTGGAGTATAAGTGAATTGCCCACCTTTCCCTATCGCCTAAGCTTTTGGGTTGGGCGGTTGGTGCATGCAACTCAATATGGTATCGAGCCGGAGGTCTCGAGTTCGAATCCGGCGGTCGCGTTAATTAAAATAATTACGGCCCACTCCAATATTCCACGTATGCGGCCGTAGGAGCCTCGCACGTGAGGGGGAGTGTTGGAGTATAAGTGAATTGCCCACCTTTCCCTTGTCGCCCAAGCTTTTGGGTTGGCTGGTTGGTGCACGCAACTCAATAAGATGGTTTTTTGAGAAGCTTTTGGAGGATCTTCAAGCTTAGCGCTTAGAGTCTTATCTTGTAATAGGGCAGCTTCGTTTTTCCTCTTTTGTTTTCTCTCGGTGATCTCCCGTGTGGCTTTGGTGCCGTTGTACCAAACTCTATTGCTTTCAATATAATCAGAGGAAATCTCTTTTTAAAAAACGAAGGGCCTGTTGGGTCCTAGCGGACATCTCGTGGGCTAGTGCCTGGGCTGGGCCACAAACATTTCTCTTGTCCGGTGCAAACAACAAACACAATCCGTAGGTTTCATCTTTCATGTGAGTACATAATACTTTGTAGATCCTGTACAGCAGCAGATGCAGATTACAGAAAGATTGTAGAGAAGGAATCTTTGTTGTTTGTACTACTAGCTCAAGTATATGGCCAGCTCTCGGGGGTGTGTGCTTCCACAGTGCCACGAGCCCACGACAAGATCAGGCATCAGCGAACGCGACGAGACCTTTTTTTTTGCCACGGTTTGTTCAGCCCCCAACCCCAAACAAACAAAAAGCACGTCGCCATCTCGCAATCAAGGGCTGCAGGCCCGGAGGCGCGCGCGACTGCACGGTCCGGAGCCATGTGGGTATGTGTGACCGCCGGGGCGCCGGACCCCTCCTCCCCAGGCTAGCGCGGTCCGCACCACCCGGCACTCGTACTCCATACCTCCCCCACCAACTCGCGCGCGCGGCCCCGGCCTGCCCCCCGTCGCTCGCTCGCTCGCTCTCGCGCGCGCCTCGGCGCCGAGCGGGAGGCGAGGGCCGCGCCGGCGCTCGGTGGTCGTCCGCGTGTAGCGGCCGCGCGCGGGGGTGGTGGTGGTCCTGACGCCGACCACCCCATGCCTGCACTGCATGGACAGCGCGCGTCGTCGTGTGCTTGCCGGTGCCCCGGGCTGCTGGCGGGCTGGCTCCTGATTCGAGGTCGATCGGGGCGCGCGCCGGACTGGAGCTTTGTCAACGCGCTCGTGTCGTGATGATCCTGCAAAGCGCCGGCCTGTCGCGCTCTCACTTGTCCCGGTTGATTGGGTTTTAAGGAAGCAAAGGCGAGAGGTTGCGAATTTGCGATGATGAGATGCACGTAGACCGTCGCGTCACTGCACTGCAGTAGTGCAGTGTGCTGGCATCGTGCATATGGTAAATGAATGGTCCCTGGGACTTGGGAGGTCTCGTACCGTTGGTGGCGCTGGTCGCTGGGACGATGAGAAGTACGCACGCATCGACAGTATTTTGGGGGGCTCGATCGCTGAGTGTTCAGAGTTGACAGTTCACGTGTTAATGCATGCATGCATACAGAACATTAGCACGGACTCCGGATTTTGGTCTGAACTTTGCAGGCTGATACTGAATAAAAGCCGTACGGCGGCAGGCGAGTTGAACAGACGTTAACCGTCCGAACGAAACAACCGTAGTACTCTCCCAGCTGGTAGTATGCTGTATTCGCAACTTGCAAGAGGTCCATTTTGGCAAGGGTTATTTGGTTCTACACCATTACTATTTTTCAAAGTTGGAGAAACGCCATTACTATTCGGCTTATTGGAAATTTGCCACTGCAATTCTTCAACTTTCACAAGTTTGCCATTTTCTACGTCTGTGGCGACATGAGGCCCACTTGCAGGCTTTGTATTTGTGTATAGGACCAAAATGCCCTTGTGCCTTCTTCCTCCTCCATTTCTCCCCCTGCCCATCCATGGACGCGCGTGCAGGAGCTCTACCCGCCGCAAATCGCGCCCGCCAAGAGCATCCCGTCGACGAGCCGCGCCAACCCGCTAGTTCCCGTCATGAATCGGTCATCCGAGCGCCGCCACAGCTTGGAGGCCGAGCCACCGTCGCCGGTCAACGTCACTTCAATTCCGGAGCCGTCCCACTCGATCTCCCGCGAAGGAGGCAAGAGGTGCACTCGGCGACGGCGAGAGGTGAGGAGCGGGTAACAGAGGAGGCAAGGAGCTTGCGGCGGCGGCCAAGCCGTCCCGCAAAGGTGAGCTGTGCAGGGCAGCCGGCGAGGATCCGCACCCTCCTCCCCAACACGTCGGCCGCAGAGAGCCCCAGGCACGGACTCCTTGCAACTGCAAGCTGTGCAGGGCAGGCGCGGGCCGGGGCACCCGTGGCCTCCTCGGCTCCTCTCCGTGGCAAATCGACGACCAACTCCCTCTTCCCTAGCGAGCTCGGCGGCGGCGGCTCGAGCTCTGGCGCAGTGCTCCCAGGGAGGTCCCGGCGGCGGATGGAGGTCCGTCGACCGCAGCTCGAGCTCAGGCCGGTGGCGACGGCGGCAGGCGTCTCCGTCACTAGCGAAGCAAGGCAGGGGCACGCGGTGGCCGTATACGTCACCGGCCATAGAGGAGCCGTATCCGTGCGTGAGGAGATCCAGAGCAGGCATGGCGAGAGGTTGAAGAAGCCAAAAAAGGAGGGCAAGCTGGTCCTATACGCTAATACAGAGCTTGCAAGTGGGCCTCAAGCCGCCGCAGACGTAGAAAAGGACAAATTTGTGAGAGTTGGAAAATTGCAATGGCAAATTTCTAATAAGACGAACAGTAATGGCGTTTTCCCAACTTTGAGAAATAGTAATGGCCTGGAACCAAGCTGGAAACCTAGAACACGTGCTGCAAAATTACGTACCCCACGACCACCCTCCTGCGCAGACAGCAGACAGTTCCGTCTATATGCATGATGAATTGAGGTCCAGAGCCTAGCTAGATTCCAGAGTACGTCCCTACCAAGAAATGAGAGAAATCCATGTTATGTTTTGACGAGGTTGTAAAGATTCCCTTCCACGAAAAGAAATCCAGTGCAATGATCATCGAAAAATGCTGCGTTGATGGAGTAATCCATGTATATGGAAGGGATGGGATCGGATGGGTTTTGCTATACATGTCATTCAATGCAACTATGCAAGCAAAACAGGCTATCAGCGACGGCGATGCTGATGGAGAAAGTACAGCTTACTAGTCATCAGTCAAATTTTCGCACCTGCAAGTCTACTGCTACATATGCAGACAGCATGCACAAATTATTCCTCCATCCTCCAAGAGACCAAGACCCAATCTGTCGTGCCAGTGCAACGGTAAGGGACAATAGAATCGGGGGAGGGGTTGCGTCGTCGCTTGCCCGCTCCCTGCACTGCTGCACCTGCCGCTCCGTGCATCGATCAGTTGGCTCCGCCTGCGCATCCGTCCATGCACGAATGCCAGCGCGTCGCGTCGCCATCGTCAGTTCGCTCCAACGAATCCATCGTCCATGCACGTACGGCCGGCGTCCTGCAACGGCCCAATCAATGCGCGTGGTCGTTCAGCCATTGCTCTTGCCACGCACGATCCATCCCGGCCGGCCAGCACTGGTACTCTGATCCTTTGCCTGCCCATTTTTTCCACCATATGGTGCAATCAATCGGAATGTAATAGTCCCGGTCATGAATCATATATGATTGTCCAGGCAAGTTCTACATCTGCGTGTCTGTGACTGTGTTGAAGAGCAGCTCGATCGATCGCCCAAGAGGAGTGTAGCTTAAGCAAGTGGTGAACCAAGTCTCACACAGGGGATAACATAATCATGGAAGCAAAGCAACCACCACTGTGGAACTACTGTGGACGATGGACTTATCTGTGTGTAGTATCCTAGACTGAAAGTTGCAGCACTGTTAGCAAGAAACACTGTTGCTGGTCCATCCATTCATCAGCTAGATCTGATGATGTTTACTTTTGTTATATTGACCTATGATCATATGCTCTTTGATCTTTTTACTAATTTATCTTAAGAATTTAATTAGTGCCCGTTATTCCTTCTTGTGTAGATCCACACAACGTAGGAGAATACGTACAACCAGTAGAAAACATACGGCTGTCTGTCTGGGACACTCATACGTGTCCCGTGTGTAAGTAAAACTACTGGAGTATGCCGACACCGTAGTGGTACATCAATCAATAGTGCACGAACCATTGGTCAAATGACCGTATACAAGAAGTACTACATCGATCCCCCGACATGACAGCTCCCTTAAACAAGCACTGTCATCAGTCCTGAGTCCTGACTATATGTACTCTGCTGCCTGAAGTACATCGCCAGAAGTCATGTGTAGAATCGTCGCCCGTCGCCTCGCCCATCTGCAGTCCGGCCCTGTGACTCTGAGGCCGCTGTGTGACTGACAATGTACTGTATCGATCGTCCCGGTGTCCAATATTTTTAGCTGTATGACCGGACTGAAATCTACTACTGTCATTGTCTCCTTGGGTACTCTTGTTCCCCGAAACAGAACAACAATTTTTCCATGAGCTGATCTGCCTAGTATCAACTCAATCATCAGTGCGTTCATCTAATAATAGGGTTTTCCCTTCCTAGTTCCTACAGCCTACAACTATACAATACAACTATGCAACTTCTGCAGTATCATATCACGCATGTACATCAGCATATGGAAATCGATCGCATACCAAATACTCGATGCACGCATGATCTACAGAAAGGTCCTCAGTCCTCACGGTCACGGGGCGATCTCGAGCCCGGCCGGCCGCGCGCGCGTCGCCGTCAGGTCCAGGACCAGGGGACGGACGGACTGGGACGACGAGCAAGGGGCGCGCGGCGTTCACAGGGACACGGTACACGAGCCGTAACAGTACGCGGACCCCTCAATCATAGCACGGCCGCCGGAGGCCGTGCAGGCAACAATCTATTCCCGTCGCGCGGCTGTGCGAGAGGGCCGGCCGGCCGGCCGGTCGACGGATCGGCGGATCCGCGCGCGCCCGCATTAATTCGCGTGCTTGCGGGTTACGGCTGGACAGCACAGCGGCACGGAGCACGCAGGCCGCGCAGTATCATATCCAGGCTACTAGTTGCTGGCTGTGGCTGCCGCGGATCCTGAACCCCTCGTCTCGACGACTCGTCACTGCCAGAGCTAGCGGCTAGCCGGAGGGCAGGGGGCTCGCTCGAAGTCTCTCGCACAAGCAAGTCAAATTTGCAGTTGATGGTTTGGTTTACGCCCTTAATGGCGCATGATTAAGACCGGGTGAGGGGAGAAGATGGGTGGATCGCGTAGCGGTTAGTGTACCTCATCGAGCCACATGGGTTTTCCCATGCGCGCACAGCCGGCGACCGGGGACTGTCCATCCAGAATGTACTGCGGGGTTGGAATGTACTGTCCCGGCGATCCCCATCGAAAGCGGAGACGACCTGCTGGTGCTGGTTGCCGCAACACGAACGGATCGGAGGCCAGCTAGCGCTGCAGCAAGTGGCATGACGAGACTAGGGGAGCCGGCCGTATCACGGGCCACGGCCGCACATTCACCTGTCAGAGCCGTGCGCGCGCGTGCCGCCGTAGTGCCGCCGTGCGCTCCGTTGCTCTGGCTCCGGGGACTGATTGGAACAAAGCGACTTGTCATGTCGCACTCGCTGCGCACTGTGCTACTCGGATCGTCGTCCTTGGTCGCGGTCGCGGCGGTGCCCTTCCGTGTTAGATGGCGCATCGTGATACCAGGTTCCTTTTGCCGGGGCCCGGCCCGGCGCGGCGTCCCGACCCCCGCCGACGCTGCAACGCACGGGTCGCGCCGGGAGGCAGGGCGATTGTTGGCAGCACACACGTAATTGTCCGCTATCGCCACTCGCCAAGCGCTGAACTACATCCATGTTCCGGTACATCATTGTCGTCATGTTTCCAAGGTCGGGTCGACCTCAGCGTGGTGCGTGGTTCGTCCTAGTGCTCCATGGCCTTTTCGAAACCACTAATTAATCACGTGATCGCGGATGAAAAGGATCATGCATATCAGCATCTGTACGGGTGATCTCCTGTTAATAAATCGCTGTTCAGAAGACAGGTAGGAGTATGTAGGAATTGACCGGTGCAGCGTCCAGCGAGCATCCGAGCGCGATGCAGTGGACACCCGCGGCACACTCCCCCATGCGCCAGCCCATGCACACGAGCCGGCCGGGCGAGCAGACCGATCAGCAGAGCGTGTGCGTGCATGCGGTTGCGTCCCCGGCCGGCCGTCGAAGGAGCGAGCCGCCAACGCCCTCCCCCCTCGGGTGGCGCGACGCGCGATTGCGAATAACAAAGTCGTAGGCGATCCCGAGGGATTTGCGTCCTGCGCACCCCACCGGTCCGGGCGCCGCCACGTGAAACCCCGGGCCACCGCGCCCACCGCAGCACAGCGCCGTGCCGTGCGTGCGTGCGTGCATGCATGCGCGCCCGCCCGCCCGCCCGCCCGCCCGCCCGCCCGCGAGCGCGGTCCCGTGTCGCGCCCCCCGTCCGTCGGCCGATCACTTGGCCGGAACGGCTCCGCCACACCGACCACGCCTTAGCTCCGTAGCCGCCTCACCTCATCTTGCAACCAAAAGGCACTTCTTCCTAGGACAATCATACGGAGTAGTAGTATTTTCTTTCCTCTCTCTTGCTCTTGCTGCGCGTTTCTTTTGGCAAGTCAATCGAGCGGTTTCTTGATCTTAGATTAACATTTCTTAATCCCAAAAGGAAATTATAGGTTTGTACAAGATGTATAGCAGCTTGTTGCTAATTTGGATCATGTAAATTTCAGGGGATAAAATGGCCGGTATTCCCCTTACTAGTTAAGAAAATCTTTTACTTCAGCCGATCCGATGAAAACTGTGTGAAACGGGGCCTTGCTTGAATTGAAGGTTCATCTTAGAAGCCAAAGAAAGTTCTGCAATGCCTGTCCTTGGATCACTTGCACACTGGGTTGTTGCATCATTATGCGATAGCAGGGGGGCTACTGTATCCACTAAAGGGGACTGCACAAGCACAGTTTGTTGGGGATGATTAATTAGGAGCTGCCCAATTTTCTTAACCCACAAATTAAGCGTCCTAATTTCCTGTACAGTACTCCTTACACTACAGCTCGGCCCAAATCTATGCAGCGCAAACTCACATGCACATGCGCGCGCGGCTGGACCAGTGGATCGTCGGAAGAACTCGATCCCACCCCGTATAAAAGCCCCACCACCTCCGATCCTCTCCCTCTCGCCCTCCCCCGCCCAGCTCCCCCCACCTCCATCCATCTCCATCCCATCGGAATCCCTCGCGTCCCCAAGGTCACCCTCCGATCCCTCTCACATCACCACATTCCTCGGTGAATTCGATCTCCCGGCTCCGAGCTCACTGACGCTTCGTGGTGGTCTAGCTAAGACGACGATGTTGTCTTCACACCATGAGGCCATGCTGCCGTACGCGCCGCGGCCGCCGTCGCTGCTGGTGGACCGGCGGTACAAGCAGGGCGGCGAGACGGCGCCCAACTGCCCGCGATGCGACTCGGCCAACACCAAGTTCTGCTACTACAACAACTACAGCCTCAGCCAGCCGCGCTACTTCTGCAAGGGGTGCCGCCGCTACTGGACCAAAGGAGGCTCCCTCCGGAACGTGCCCGTCGGCGGCGGCTGCCGGAAGAACCGCCGCGGCAAATCGTCCGCGCGGTCGGTGGCCGAGTCCATCGCGAGCGGCCGCGACGCGGCGGCGTTCGGGCACCGGTTCCCCGGCCCTGTCCGGCCCGACCTGGTCCTGGAAGGCATGGTGGGGAACCCGGCGGACTCTTGCCAGGCGATCCCCGACATGCCCGCCACGGCCGATGGCTCTTCCATTGACCTCGCAATGCTGTACGCCAAGTTCCTCAACCACCCGGCGGCGGAGGCAGGCGCCGGTGCCGTGACGCCGGAGTCGGCAGGGCAGGTCGACGAGGCGTTCGACACGTTCAGCGCGTCTAGCGACCTGAGCCCCGGCGTCCTGGCGCCGGCGCAGTTCGACTTCGATCCATGCTGCCACGACGGGTTCGGTGAGTGGTCGGGGCCAGTGAGCAGCACTGACCCCACGAGTACGGCGGCTAGTACTAGCAGCGCAACCACCATGCTGTGCAGTGACGTGAGCGTGCAAGCTGCGCTCGGCGAGCTCAACTTCGCCATGGATCAGAGCTGCTTCGACTCGCTAGGGTTGCCCACGGACGTCGGCAACCTCTCGTCGTGGTGCTCGATCGTGCCCAGCTTGTCGACGTTGGAGGACACCAAGTATGACTCGCTGGATTCGTTCCCCGACGACGCTCTCAGCCTCCATGAGGGCATGATCAGCGGGCCTGACAACCATGATTGGACCGTGGATTGCCAAGGATTGGAGGCTCTCTACATGCCGTAACTACACGATCAATTTCTTCTTCTAATTTGATGGTGTTCTTGTGATTGGTTTGTTACATTTTTCTTTTTTTTCTTTCATTCAATTTGGTTTGGAAGAAGAATTATATATAGAGATATGTATGTTTTGAAGAGAGGTGAGGGAGAAGTCGCTCGTGTACTGAAGTAATTAAGGGGTTCGGCGGTATACCTGTGAGATAGATCGAGGCAATATACAATAATAAAGTTTGGAAATAGTTGTATTTTTTAACTTATATTGTAGTACGTAATTAGCATAAGTGTTTTTTGCTGCATAAGTGCACAGTTTTATTTACGACCCCGCTCCTGTCTCTATATAAGTCTGCCCATTGATGAATTTATAGCACGAAATGTTCACAGCAGATGTTCAGGAAATGCTAGAGAATCTGCAGGAAAAACTTGACTCTACAATTTAGTAGCATCCACCGACAAAAATTGGAAGTGCGAAGCATATGCATGGCAGTACTGATTTTCTTGAAGTCTTGGTCATCATCATGACAGTGTATGAAATGGACTTCACTATACTAGTTAGGAGAGTACATAGCTTAGCGTCCGAAGCAAATAATACCTTGCATCCCAAGTATTGAACAGGGCATGTGTCCCTTGTCTCCCGTCTCTGCTAGTTCAAAATAGTTAGTCAAACAAAAGCGGTGCAATCAACTCAGAGGGGAGGCGTGGCTGCCATTGCCTGAATGGCTAGACTAGAGAGATTGCTCCTATATTGATTGAATCATGCAATCCACCTTCATGATCACTAGCTTCCTTTTTTTCATCAATTTTACAAAAGTTCTTTTTATGCCACCGTTAACCTAGTCAGTACGTCAATATTCTATTCACTCAGTTGCTATTCTGTAAATTGAAAAAAAACAACTATCACTGTGCCACTACTGCAGTTGAACATTTTTCAGATTAAAAAGCAGTAAAAAATTATGTGCTAAACCATATTCATTATTGCAACCTCAAAACCATTGGATTACACAATGCATTTCATATGAATAATGGTTCTTTTCACTACAAGAGTGATCACTTTTATTTCCTCCCCGTTTTTTTAGAAATGCCAAACAGTTTTTGTGCATTTTGCTAACCATAGTAAATTATTTACAAAACTGTAGGTAATGACTTAAGTGGGGGGTTATGCTGTTGGCAATTTGCAGAAACTGTTGGGAATGAGAAATCGTACTAACAATAATGTTTGTCGCTCCACTAAAAATATCAACGGGTACAAATATTATCAGGACTTGTAGAAAAACTGCTGGGAAAGATGATGCGGATCGCAAATGCTCGTACATGAGTACCATCGTTCAACGATTGCATATCCAGCTACAGCATGTGGCCTTGTTGAAATAGTAAATGTCTAGTCATCCATGAAAGAGTTGTTGACGCCTTACCAAAAGATAAGAGACCATCTTATTGGTTGGCAGCCTATCTTACGTACGTCCTCCTATGTGCATAACTGGAAATGTTTTAGCAGTCAACATGCATCTTCGTCTGTTGGACGACTATGATCATCACCACAGTAATTTCACTGTGCCTTTAGTGTAGTACTAACTGTACTAGCTAGAGTTATCTCCTTACGGAAAACAACGCATAAATCTTCGTAAACTAGACAAGTTTTGAAGTTACCAACACAAGATCGCGGGGGAGAAAACGGTATTATAGGAGAAGGAGAGGAGGAAGAATAATACCCGGGCTCAAAGAATTTGGTTGACCAAGGCATGGCAGAGATCGATCGGGAGCAGCGCTGCTAGTGCTAGCTAGGTGATCGCACACTGCACTACCCGTGCGCGCAATATTTTACAGGGGTCAACGCCTACTCATCACACGACGCATCGATCGCGTAGGGGAGAGAGCTCCCTCCACTACACCCTCCCTTGCATCTTATGCTTGGCATCCACTGCACACCACACAGCATACCCGGCCGCTGCGGCAGTAATGATCGATCAACCTTGGGAGCTCCCCCTTCTCACTGATCTACAGAAATGAGGGGGCCTAGCTAGGGCCGCATGCACATGGGTTTGGAGATCCGAGGGAACAAAGCCGCTGGCCCATGATCCAAGGAGAGAGCGGCGGTGCGATACACCGATACTCATGGTGATCAATAGCGCAAGGATATCCGATCCCCCCGTTTCCTCGCCCTCCTTGGCTCGAACAACGCCGGCCTCCTGCATGCAGCATCAAATTGTACTCGATCGCCGTAAACAAACGGTGCGACCTCCGTTTGCGCGTGCGACGAGCTGCTTGCATTGAGGGTTTTTGGCGTCGAGAGCGAGTGACATCAACCACATGGGGGAGATCGAACCCAACACGTACGTATTTGTATTTATAGTTGTGCGGAACGTTCGTCATCGTCGTTTGATTTCAGTATACAGAACTATATGAGACTGCAGAGTTACGATCATCCCCGGCAGATCGATCGAGTTAATTAATTTCATCCTTGTCCTGTTCATTTTTTTTGTTATGGAGTGGCATCACTATTGGGGAAAGAGGCTCTCTTAAGTATCGGGTCCAAACCCGTATTAGTACTGGGTATAAACTGATATTGCCACATCACTACTAATGTGGGGGAGTATTATTACCGACAGGTATTAGGGCAGTCCCAATAGTAGAAATCTAGCATATGATGTCACACCAAGAAACTTGTCTTCACAATGCAAAATTTTCTAGCAACCTTCGGACCACAAATTGGCCAATCTTGTGTGACGTTCCTCTATATGGAACTAGGATCCTCTGTGTGTTTTCTCCACCAACTCCTCTTCTTTATCTGCTCCCTTCGGTTTTGCTCTCCAGTCCAAACCTAAAATCCACTACAGGGAGCTGCAGGTCGCGGCGGCGCAGGCCGCCCGAGCTCATGCCCGCCGACCGCCTGGCGCGAGCACCGCGCATGGGGCCACCCGAGCTCGTCCCCGCCGGCTGCTCGACCTCATCCCCTCCGGTGGACATACATCCTCCGCGGCGGCACTCGGGCACTATATGGTCGGGGGCTGCGTCGGGGCGCTACGGTCGGAGGCGCGACGGCCTTGGCGCGGGTCAAGGCGGCGCGGCTCGGGCGCCGCCGCCGGGCGCGATGTTCAAGGCGCCGTGGCCGAGGACGCGGCGGGCGAAGCTCGTCGGCGGGGGGGGGGGGGCACAACGACCAGGGTGCGCGCGACTGGGACGAGGACGAGGGAGCATGACGAGGGCCCGGATTAGGGCCCCCTTTGACGACAAGATTATCCCTCTCAAGACAACAAAACTGTGACCCTCAAGGTGGAGTTCCCTGTTCACTAGCAAGCAGCTTGAGGATGACCGTACCCTTGCTGACTGCAACATCCAGAAGAAGAGCACTCTTCACCTGGTGCTGCGTCTCAGGGAGGCATGCAGATCTTCGTCAAGACCCTCACTAGCAAGATGCCCAGTCTTTGGCCAGGTGGCTACATCTCCGACCAGTTTCCCACTAGAAGAACCAGTCTCCGCCTCACACGGCAAGTTTCCGCCTCGCACGACAATTCTCCGCCTCGCACGACAAGTCTGGCTCCGACAAGTGCGTGGGTCCAGACACACGACTCGGGCATCGCCACCGATGCGCACGGAGAAGCGAATCTCCACGTCACGCGAGAACAACAGCTGGCGGCCATGCAGACAACCTGCCCCCGGCAAGAGCCTTAATGCAGGTCTGACTAGCCGCACAACCATCACATCGCCATCATCTCCCTCTCTGCCACACGCAAGACTCAACCCGAGGCACTCAAGCACCCTCTACAACGTACACAAGCCTAGACTTAGGCTCGGGCGTGGCAAGCTAGGCAAGCACTCGGGCAGACTAAGACAAGCCCAAACTACTCGGGGAGAAGGCCAAGCGTCCCGAAAGGAACAGTCCAACCCGTCCACGCGGCGGTTTCCCCGACAAGGCATCATGACTCGACTTCAATGCACCCTGATGAACGGCGACGTACGACGGGACGTGCCAGCTGCCAAGCACTGTAACTCTTTTTTACTTCCCCTTGTGCCCCTCCCCTTGTGACTATAAAAGGGAGAGGAGGGCAACAGTCACAAGGGTTAGACTTCATAAGACCGAACACAACCTCTAGGGACTTGGGAACGAACTCCCTCTCCCGACCAGCTTGTAACCCCTACTACGAGCACACTTGGCTCAGGAACACGGCAGCCACACACTAGACGTAGGGTATTACTCTTCAGAGGCTCGAACCAGTATAAATTACGTTGTCTCCTGTGCTAGCCATCCGAGCCCGACGCACGATCGATAGAAATTTACTGTTGACGGTAGAGAACCCCGACAGAGCAGGAGGAGACGTGCACTACGTGTTCGTAGAGCAAGACCCGGACCAAAGTCCGGAAGGTTGTGTGACTGCTTGTGCTGACGAAGGCAAGCCCTGGTTTAATCATTAACCTATGTGTGGAATGGGTGGATGATGACGAGTGATTGCATCATGGACAAGCCTCCTATGATGTTGATCGTACCGTTTAGTTGTTTCCGCTGCTTTAATAAACTCTGAACCTTTTACTTTCATGTCAAGAACTATGGTTTGTAATAATGGACCCTACAGGGAATGTGATGTTAATTTGTAAGGCACTTTGGACTCTCCTTCGTGGGAGTTTTAATGCATACGTTTGATCCTCTCTATGTTTTCAAGTGATTTACCGCGTGTAAACCCGACAACACTCAAACGGGTGATTCTTTATTATCGCTTAATGACCAAATGGAGTGGTTTATTAGGCGATAGTACGGAATTATCTCGGATGGGGTTGTCACAGCGGCCGAAGCTCGACGGCGGGGGGCTTGGCGCTCGGACTCACCTCGCAGGTGGTTGTCGTCGAGCCTGCGCGCGTGGAGTCAAGGTAGTGGCGCAACACACAAGATCCAAACGACCACCTTGGAGAGTGGTCGTTTCTCCCCAACGTTGTTTCTGCGATTTCTTGCCTTGTCGAATCGAATGATGACGTCGTTTCCTGAGGAGGAAACGATTTCTACCGTTTTTACTTTCTTTCCTCATTTATTAGTTGTCATGTCACCATTTTCCCAATGTGGCGTCTCATTTATTAAGGATAAAAACCATCATTAATACCCATTGAGCACCTAATACTAAATGAGCTGCTCCGCTAGTTGTCCGTTCCCCCTCTCTCCCGTCACTATTTTTTTTCTTTTAATTCCTTTTTCTTTACTATTCTTCTTCTCTCATTTACTCAATCCAAAAGTGTATGCCATATGCATCTCACAAGATTATCTTGTAAGGATAGTCTCATTGGGAGTGTCATGGAAGAGTCATGAGCATTAAATATGATGCCACATCAGCAAATTTATGAAGAGAGAAAGGGGGAGTGTCATGAAATGAGAGAGGAGGGTCATAACCATGACCCTGTTCTTAATATTACAGTCTTAGTACCTGTGCGATGACCCTCTCCATTGAGACTGGCATAAGAACTCATGAGAATACATCACAATTACAAAAATTCACACCTTTTTTTACCGAAGTCAGCAGGGGAAGTCCCTACCTATTTTTTATAAGTTTTTATTCCAAACTCTTTTAATCCGCTCCCATGGGGAGTCAAACTCAGGCCTATTAAGTGTTACTCAGGTGCTCTAACCACTAGGCTAAAGTTCCTTTCACTGAACACATGCATCTCACAATCACACATCACATAAGACAAAGGGAGGAAATATTCTAAACCTAGAACAAATTAAGCTTCCTACTGGCTAGGTGCCTAGGTGACAGAGCCGAGCTCGTCAAGGCCACTGCCCTCCACTAGGCTCCAGGCCGCCGCGACCCAGGGTTAACCAAACCGGTGGGAACCGGTCGAACTAGTCTGGACCGGTTCCGGTCGGTTCCCAACCAGTCCAAATTCAAAATTTGAATTTGAATTAAAAAAATGAAAATTCTCAAAAATACTTCAAGGTGTGTAGAATCTAATGGTGTCAGAATTTTCAATTATTCGTTCATTTAGTATACTTGCGGGCATTAGAAGTTCAACTAAAAAAGAAAAAGGAGAAAAATTGCGCGGTTGAACTTCTAATGCCCGCAAAAAATACTAAATGCACTAATATTTGAAATTTTTTGACACCATTGGATTCTATGCACCTTGCAATATTTTTAGAAAATTTTATTTTATTTCTCAATTTTTAATTCAAATTTGAAAACACGTCAAATTCTCCACTAATTCGGTTTTTTTGTTTCAACGACTGGTTCCCAGTCGAACCGTTTGGTATACCGGACCAAACCGAGTGAACTACTGATTTTGATTTGGAATTTGAATTCACCCGGTTTTGGGCAGTTCCTGGTTGAACCGGTCCGGTATACCGGTACCGGACCGCTGCGGTTCGGCCTGTCCGGTCGGGAAAAAAACCCTGTCGCAACCTAGACCTCCAAGCTCCCACCGCACCCTCACCCGACTCGTTGGCCTCTAGTCGCGCCGTCCCAGGGCCAGATCGTCGGGTCTGGTGTCGCCACACTCTACACCGGCGCCGCGTCCCTACAGCGGGAGGCAACGTCCCCACACCATGCGTCGTCAGGAGCCGAGAGGTCGCACCTGCGTCGGGAGGACCCCCGCCGATGCCCCTCATCCTAGTCCGGTCGACCACTACCAATCTGTGTGTGTGTGTGTATATATATATATATATAAATACGACGACACTAAAATGCACCTGGGTGCATTTTAGTTCGCCAATGCACAGACCCCAACCACCGAGCCCAAGCTTCCCACCCCCGCCCCCGACCGGGTCCGACCAGGAAACCCCACTGAGCGCGATATCCCACCTCCGACAATGCCCCCCCATAAAATCGCCATCGGGTCTCCCACCCCCCCGCCCAAACAAAAACCAATGGCGGCGCCGTCTCCTCCACGCCTCGGATCGCCGAGCCGCTCCACGCCTAAACCAATGGCTCCACCGTCGCTTCCGCGCCTGGGATCACCACAAACGGCGTGGCGCGTGGTCCGGAGCGGA
Source organism: Cenchrus americanus (assembly GCA_947561735.1). Taxonomy (NCBI): domain Eukaryota; kingdom Viridiplantae; phylum Streptophyta; class Magnoliopsida; order Poales; family Poaceae; genus Cenchrus; species Cenchrus americanus. The sequence goes on from OX387244.1 coordinate 13,581,979, forward strand.
TGGCGGTTGTTACGACGACCGGGGCTCGGCCGATATCGTCGACACCGCCGCCGATTGCATCTGCTCCGGCGGCACCTCCTACGTCAGTAACGCCCACAGCAGGGGCTCGGGGCTGCGGATCGGGTGATCCCTTGCATCACGCGACGTTGCTGACGCCTCCGCCATCGATTCCGCCTGGCTCAATGATCACGCCTGATCCGTCGGAGTTGTTCATCCCGGTAACGGAAAAAAATCGAACACGGAAACGCCAAAACCTCGTTTCTGCTATTTAGTTTGCTGTTGGTTTGCAAGACTTCTGGTTGCAAAACCCAAAGATCCGGGATGATTTGAGGTTTCATTGTCAGTGTTTTTTGTGTGTGATGTTTGCGAAAGTTTTGGTGGTTGCGAAAGTTTTGGTGGGTTCTGGTTGCAATCAGAGATCTCGCGTGCGATTGCAAAAAAAAGTAGGGTGCCCTCTAGTAGATTGCGCGGCGGGAACAAATTGTCGCGCTTGTTTGCAACGTAGGGTGACCTCTGGTTGCAACATTATTCCCATGTGCCTTTGCAAAAAACAAAAAAGGGGGTCGTAGTCTGCTGTGTGTGCTAATCTGCAATTATTTTTGTTGCGCTTGTTTGCAACGTGTAATGCTGTCTGGTTGCAACATTATTCCCATGTGCATTGCAAAAACAAAAAAGGGGGTCGTAGTCTGCTGTGTGTGCTAATCTGCATTTATTATGTTGCGCTTGTTTGCAACGTGTAATGCTGTCTGGTTGCAAACTTATTCCCATGTGCATTGCAAAAACATAAATGGGGGTTCGTAGTCTGCTGTGTGTGCTAATCTGCATTTATTATGTTGCGCTTGTTTGCAACGTGTAATGCTGTCTGGTTGCAAACTTATTCCCATGTGCATTGCAAAAACATAAATGGGGGTTCGTAGTCTGCTGTGTGTGCTAATCTGCATTTATTATGTTTCGCTTGTTTGCAACGTGTAATCTTCGTCCGGTTGCAAACTTATTCCCATGTGCATTGCAAAAACAAAAAAAGGGGGTTCGTAGTCCGCTTGTGTGTGCTAATGCGCATTTATTATGTTGCGCTTGTTTGCAACGTGTAATCTTGTCGGTTGCAACATTATTTCCATGTGCATTGCAAAAACAAAAAAGGCCAAAAAAAAACTTATGGTTGGTTATTTTCTCCACACGGGATGCAAACATGCTTGATGTGTTTGTCCCAAGAGCGCGGCGGAGAGTTTGATTCAATAAAAGCAAGACACCAATTTTACCTTGATTATGCAAAAATGGTGGATTCGGTGTGAGAACCATGAGGACTAGTAAAGAGACTAAACACCGGGTTTGCAACCGTCGGGGTTTTATGAAGCCGAGCAAGGAAAATGATGAACCACAAAGGCGATAAAAGATCGATGAGAATTGGTTGCCCGAGCGTATGCTAAAGTTAAAGAGGACAAAAAACGCAAAATGCGGTACTTCGACGGAATCGGAGAAGCACACAACCATAAACTTCAGCCATCGGCCCGGGATGGTTAGGTATATGCATGCTCATAAACGAGAGGGAGATCTGCTATGGATGACTTGTTTGCAATCATGTCAAGGAGTGGCGTGCCAAACCAGCCGCAATGAATGTGATGTCGAATTGTATGGAGGACGTCAAAAGCGGCCATTCACGAGAGAAGGACATCCAAAACATGTAAGTCATATGTCCGGATTTGTGATTGCAAAATCCTGGGTAGTGTGTGATTGCAAAAAAATAAAGTGTCTCATTGCAAAAATCTACGGTTTATTTCGATAAGCGCAAAAAAAGGAAAATAAAACTGAACCAATGTGTGATTGCAACTAATTTGCGTGAGTGATTGCAACTAGGAATTGTCTGCGTTTGCAAAAAAAAGGAACCTAACTTTGTCTGTGTGGTTGAAAAAAGAAACTTGGTTGTTTGGAATATGATTGCAAGCCTGGGTATTAAGTGATTGCAAAAAACTAAAGTGTCTCATTGCAAAAAACTGCTGGTTTATTTCGTGATCGCAAAAAAAAAAGGAAAAGAATAACTGAGCCAGTGTCTGTGATTGCAACTAATTTGCGTGAGTGATTGCAACTAGGAATAATGTGCGTTTACAAAAAAAAGAAACCTGACTTTGTCTGTGTGGTTGAAAAAAAAACTTGGTTGTCTGGAATATGATTGCAAGCCTGGGTAGTAAGTGATTGCAAAAAACTAAAGTGTGTCATTGCAAAAAACTGCTGGTTATTTCTGTGACTGCAAAAAAAGGAAAAGAATAACTGAACCAATGTGTGATTGCAACTAATTTGCGTGAGTGATTGCAACTAGGAATTATGTGCGTTTTGCAAAAAAAAAGGAACCTGACTTTGTCTGTGTGGTTGAAAAAAGAAACTTGGTTGTCTGGAATATGATTGCAAGCCTGGGTAGTAAGTGATTGCAAAAAAACTAAAGTGTGTCATTGCAAAAAACTGCTGGTTATTTCTGTGACTCGCAAAAAAGGAAAAGAATAACTGAACCAATGTGTGATTGCAACTAATTTGCGTGAGTGATTGCAAACTAGGAATTATGTGCGTTTGCAAAAAAAAGAAGGAACCTGACTTTGTCTGTGTGCTTGCAAGGCTACTTGGCTGTTTGGAATATGATTGCAAGCCTGGGTAGTAAGTGATTGCAAAAAACTAAAGTGTCTAATTGCAAAAACTTCTGGTTATTTCTGTGACTGCCAAAAAAAAAGAAAAAGAAAAACTGAGCCAGTGTATGATTGCAACAATTCGGCGTGCGTGATTGCAACCAGGGGGAATGTGTGGTTGCAAAAAAAAAGAAACCTGACTTTGTCTGTGTGCTTGCAAAGCTACTTGGTTGTTTGGAATATGATTGCAAGCCTGGGTAGTAAGTGATTGCAAAAAACTAAAGTGTCTCATTGCAAAATCTGCTGGTTTTATTTCTGTGCTGCAAAAAATAAGAAAAAGAAAACTGAAACAATGTGTAATTGCAACTAATTTGCGTGGGTGATTGCAACCAGGAGTTATATGTGTTGCAAAAAAAAATAACCTGACTTTGTCTGTGTGCTTGCAAAGCTACTTGGTTATTTGGAATATGATTGCAAGCTGGGTAGTTTGCGATTGCAAAAAAACCTATTTTGTATGCTTAAAATGTTTTTTCATTCACTTGTGGTGCGGGAAAGCGAGCGTACGCGAGAGGACGGGGATGGTGACATTGAGAAGTTATTCCGCTTTTTAGGGAGTGTAAGCAAAACAATGAAGCATTCTACTTTGGGATGTTGATTTTGACCCAAAGACGAAAGTGCTAAGAAGCATTTTTTGGAGCCATGCAAGTCAGCGTGCAGAATACGTGGATTTTGGAGACGTCATCACTTTTGACACTACTCACAAAACTAACAACAAGAAGATGCCACTGGCGATGTTTGTCGGATGCAGCAACAATCTGAAAAATGTGTCGTTTGGGCAAACGCTTCTTCGGGATGAGACAACTGACACTTTCAGATGGCTCTTCGAGTCATTCAAAAGCTGCATGAGCGGCAGGCAGCCTTTTGTGATTCTAACAGGTACATTAAACTCTATTTTTTTATTGCAAATCATCGTATGTTTTTGGATTGCAAAAAAGAAAAACATTTATATTCACAGGAGAAAAAACGGAAACCGATTTTAAAAAATTGATGTTTCTGCAGATGAAGATGCGGCAATGAGGGAGGCGATAAAAATTGTGTTTGATAAATCACAACACAGAAATTGCCGGTGGCACATAATAAGGATGTGGGATTATGAACTCGAGGAGTTGTACAAGGTGCACAGGGACAAAAATCTGAAGGAAAAACTGGAGTCTCTGATAAATTATCCTCTGGGTCCTACACAATTTGAGGTAGAGTGGGGGAAGCTAATGGATGAATGTGGCATAGGGGAACACCCAGCGATTGTAGCATTGTGGCAGAAAAGGAAAAGATGGATTGCAGCATATTTTAAGGGCATGTACTGCGGAAGAATGACTTCAACCCAGAGATCCGAGAGCCGAACGAGTATTGAAAGATGGATATGTTGGCAGTGTGACAACATTGCATATGTTTGCAAAGAGGGTACTTGACTCTATTCAGCACACAGACCACATGGATGCTGGGGAGTCGCACTACTCACAGGTATTCTTAAAAACCCTGTTAGTTCAATTATTGCAACGCACTGGTTTTATGTATGATTGCAAAAAGAAACATATGTCTGTTTGCAACAACAGATTGTTTGTGATTGCAAAAAAAAGACTGAAATTTTTTTAATGCAAATCATGTTAGTTTGTGGTTTTGCAAAAAAACATGTTTGGTTAAAAAAATTTTTAGTTAGTCATTGCGCCAGTGTGTGGTTGCAACTAAGTTGGGTGACTGATTGCAACTAAAGTGAGTGATTACAAAAAGCTGCTGGTTTATTTCTGTGACTCCAAAAAAGAAAACGAAAAATAAACCAGTGTGTGATTGCAACAATTTGGCGTGACTGATTGCAAACAGTAGTTATGTGCGGTTGCACAAAAAAAGAAACCCTGACTTTGTCTGTGTGGTTGAAAAAAGCTAGTTGGTTGTTTGGAATATGATTGCAATCCTGGGTAGTGCGTGATTGCAAGAAACGAAAGTGTTTGATTGCAAAATCTCTTGGTTTATTTCTGTGACTGAAAAAAAAGAAAAACTTAACAAGTGTGCGATTGCAACAATTTGGCGTGCGTGATTGCAACCAGGGGGAATGTGCGGTTGCAAAAAAAAGAACCTAACTTTGTCTGTGTGGTTGAAAAAGGAAACTTGGTTGTTTGGAATATGATTGCAAGCCTGGGTAGCAAGTGATTGCAAAAAACTAAAGTGTGTCATTGCAAAAACTGATGGTTTATTTCTGTGACCGCAAAAAAAAGAGAAAAGAAAAACTGAACAAGTGTGCGATTGCAACAATTTGGCGTGCGTGATTGCAACCACGGGGGGTGTGCGGTTGCAAAAAATGAACCTGACTTTGTCTGTGTGGTTGAAAAAGGAAACTAGTTAGTTTGGAATATGATTGCAAGCCTGGGTAATAAGTGATTGCAAAAAACTAAAGTGTGTCATTGCAAGAACTGCTGTTTTATTTCTATGACTGCAAAAAAAAAAGAAAAAGAAAAACTGAGCCAGTGTGTGATTGCAACTATTTGGCGTGCGTGATTGCAACCAGGGATTATGTGCGGTTGCAAAAAAATGAAACCTGATATTGTCTGTGCTTGGAAAGCTACTTGATTGCTTGTAATATGATTGCTAGCCTGGGTAGTAAGTGGTTGCAAAAAACTAAAGTGTTTGATTGCAAAATCTGCTGGTTTATTTCTGTGACTGCAAATTAAAGAAAAAGAAAAACTGGATAAGTGTGCGATTCCAACTATTTTGCGTGCGTGATTGTAACAACATGTTACATGTGATTGCATTGTGATATGTCTGCGGTTGCAATAAAAATGTAATGATGAAAACCGAAATTCAAAATTCTGATGTGCAGGCCGAGGTTGTCAGGGCATGCAAATCACGGTTTGATGAGCAGCTCAGCAGGGTGTACACGCGGGCAGTGTATAATGAATACAAGCGGGAATATGCTAACGGTACGGCGTTTGTGATTGAGCCCGATCCGGATGTTGAATGCGGTTACTTGGTGAAGCATGAAAAAGGAACAGGAGTGTTCGTTGGGCACAACACGCATTCAAGGTGCTAGCTGACAAAAAAAGAGGGTATATATAAATGCGAATGCATGCAATGGGAGCACACAGGATTGTTTTGCATGCACGTGATCAAAGCATTCACCCACCTGCAAGTGCAGAGCATACCAGAAAAGTACATTCTGCGGCGATACACACGTAATGCGAGATCTGTAGTTCCATGGGACAGGCACGATGTTCGGGTTGCAACTCATGCTGACACAGAGCAAACGAGAATGTCAAAACTGCTGCCCAAGTTAATGCGCCATTGTAGAGCGGGAAGCAAATCTGACCGTGCTTATGCTGAGACTGTCCGGCACATCGACATGATAACTCCTGGTATTGAGCTTCTACAAACAGCGAGAGCTCGTCGCTTGTGAGATGGAAAGTGGTGATTTGCATGAAAATGGGGATAACGAGATGGGTCTAGTTTGTGTCCGACCAACGAGATGAAAGTGGTGACGCCACCGTGGAAACCGCTGCTATAAATCCTATTAACCCCTGCCACACCAAAAATAAACCATGTGCCCGGTTCGGCAACTACCCTAGGCGGTGTGATAGTGACCGAACCACCCATGTCTAGCACAAAAGGTAGGAAGCTGTCGGCGCAAAGAAAATCCTCCAAAAACATTATGATACCGATAATCCTTACAAGGCACATACGGTGGAGGTAAGGGTGTGAAGGAGTGCCAAACTTGTCATGTTAGGGGGCACTACAGGACAACATGCCCCCAAAACCCAAACGAAGCAAGGCGACGAGAAAACAAAGCCAAAAAAAGAGGTGCAAAAGCGAAGGTTGGGCTCAAAGAAAAAGAGGCCGCCCAAGAGTAAAAAACGGACAAAACGGAGATCGGGAAGGGCGAGTGAAGCGGATGAAACACAAAAATCTGAATGCGGTGTAGTTCGCGGCGGTCGCAAGCACATGGCGCGATTGCTCGAATCGAAGAGCGACCTCGCGCGATGTTGACTACGGGGATGACTATGAATCCGAATGAATCCAATATAATTTATCCAAAAAATAGCATCCGGTTTGCAAAAAAAAGAACTTCGGGTAACAAAAACTATCGATTGCAATCGTGATTACAAAAAAATACTCAAAAACACTTGTTTTTTTGCGCCCCCCCCAAAATGAATGTGTCGATTGCAAAAAACTGTTTAGAAAAAATGAAAAAGCTCACGCATGACTCGTCGATTGCAAACTAGGTTAATGTTTGCTTGATGTGGTTGCAAGACGGATGAAAATTACTGTTGATTGCTTAATAGGTTACGGTGTGGTTGCAACCACCGATGTGTCACGATTGCAAAAAAAACAGTTCAAAAAAAGCACTATGCCATGAAGCTGTCAGATTGCAACTAGGTTGGTGTTTGCTTGATGTGGTTGCAACCTTGTGAAAAAAAGACAGGTGATTGCAACATCCAAAACATGTGGTTGCAACATCTGATGTGCAGCAATTGCGAAAAAATGACAGTTGCAAAACCAAGATGTAGGTGATTGCTTGCGCCCTTATAGCAGTGTCATTGCAACTGCCGCTTACGTGTGTTTTGGAAAAAAAAAAAAAAAATAACTGAGCCAGTGTGTGATTGCAACAATTCGGCAAACGTGATTGCAACCAGTAGTTATGTGTGTTGCAAATGGAAACCTGACTTTGTCTGTTTGCTTGCAAAGCTACTTGGTTGTTTGGAATATGATTCCAAACCTGGGTAGTAAGTGATTGCAAAAAACTAAAGTGTCCCATTGCAAAATCTGCTGGTTTATTTCTGTGACTGCAAGAAAAGAAAAAAGAAAACTGAACCAATGTGTAATTGCAAAAAATTTGCGTTAGCGATTGCAACCAGGAGTTATATGTGTTTAAAAAAAGAACAGATGCAAAAAAAACATGAAACAAAAAAACAGTTGAAAAAAAAACAGTTGCAAAAAACACACAAGTAAATGCGTCTGCAAAAAAACCAATTCAAAAAGAAAAAGCTCCATAACATGACACTGTCAGATTGCAACTCGGTTGGTGGTTGCAACCTGGTGTATATACAGGAGATTGCAACATTCTTCGAATGTGGTTGCAACAGCTGATGTGTATCAATTGCAAAACATGACAGTTGCGAAAAACCAGAATGTGGGTTATTGCTTGCGCCCTCATGGCAGTGTGATTGCAATCTTAGAGCAGTGATTTGCAAGATTGAAGCTGGGTTGCAACCTGGTCCAAAAATACTGGTGATTGCAACATCCTTAGCAGTGTGTTTGCAACGACTGATGTGCTGCAATTGCAAAAAGAAAAGATAGTTGCAAACCAGAATGTAGTTGATTGCAAATCATGTCTCAGTGTGATTGCACCCCTTATAGCAATGTGATTGCGATTGCAAAAACTGGTAAAAAAGCTTGGTGTGACTAGTTTGGTCTTTAATTGATGTGGTTGCAACTTCGTGAAAATACAAGGTGATTGCAAACATCCCTGACCGCTGATGTGCTGCGATTGCAAAAAAAAACACAGTTGCAGAAATAACACATGTGAGTGATTGCAAGTTTATCGAGTGTGTGGTTGCAAAAACAGGTAAAGGTGGATTGCAAAAAAAACACTCCATGCCGAATAAAAAAATAAGGTGCACAAAAATACATTGCCAGAGTTCAAATTCACAAAATCAAACAAAAAAAGGACGTAAAAGTTGCCACATCACATGATATAGTATTTTTGTACTGCCACGCATAACATGTCGCATACCAGATGCAGATAAAACACACAGATATAACATGTTTTTTTATCCCAAGGATTCTAAAAGTCCGCAGACTGGCTGCTGTCATCTTCAAGATCAAGACGCCGTCCCCCGATTCTGTACTTGTCCAGCATTGCAGGGAGATCGGCCTGGTTGAGGGGTGGAAGATTTGATAGTGCAGCATCTCGCATCTGTAAATGACGCCGTTGAACTGCAGCAGCATAAAAAACACACATTAAAAAAATATGGCTATTTCGACAGTACGGTAAAACAAATGCACATACGGAAAACATAGAAAAAAAAGAGAAAAGATGTAAAAATGGATCAGTTCACATCACGCATTACCGGGTTGATTTCCTTCGTCAGCTTGTTCCCGTCATAGTACTCCATGTACTTCCAGACAAAAAATAGGCAATCATTGGGGCCGGCTTGCTTGGGGACTTTAATGAAAGGCTTCCTCCAACTACTAACTCGGGCGACTTGAAGTTGGACACCTTACGGAAAGCCGCATCTATGATTGGGATTTTTGCAAACACATGCTTGTGACGTTCTACAGGATCCGTGCATTTCATGAAGTAGTCGTTCGAGTCCAGCACATCAATGCGATTATGCATGAAGTTGAAACAATATACAAAGTAATGTCCTGCGTCATGGATAGGGACAAAGATCTGGTGCAAAAAAACAAGAGTGCATGGGACAAAAAAATGATTAGTGTATTGATTACATCTAGTGTTGATGTGTGATTGCAATTTCATTTATGATTGCAATTACTTAAAAAAAATTAATGAAAAAAAGGGTTGCAGATTATAATTTTGCAATTGCAACTTTGAACAAATGTTACAATAAAAACAGACTGTATTTGAGAAAAAATGTCTGCTAACCAGTTTTGCTCTTGACAGATCGTAGTTTATGCACTCGGTCATCAGGTGGTTCCAGACGACTTTGAATTCTTCTGTCTCGGATTTATCCTCATTGAGGACTGCGTCGCAACCATTAATATTCCACCGCACACGGGGGGGGCAAAAAAAATCCCATTAAAACAAAAACTAGATCGGTCACAACAAAAAAATGTTGTTGTTTCAACAAAGTTCTTTGTATTGTATTAAAAAAACGGACGATTGAAAAAACAAAAAGGCTTACATAGAAACCGGTCGTCGAAACACCCTGTACCCAAACGAATCAAGCTTGTGCACAATGTCATCATGCCGCATGCAATGCACCACGAAATCGATCAAGGAACACTCTCCCAACTTGTCGTTTGAGAAACTGTCAATGAGTTGTTGTCCAGTAAATTCAGCAAGAATGCCAAACTCCAATAAAGTCCTCCTGCACCAAAAAATTCCAAAAATGAAATCAATGTGGTTGCAAACGCCTCTATGTGATACTTCCAAAAAACACAGTGTATGGTTGCAAAAACCAGCTTGTTAACTGTGATTGCAACTCCTGTGCATTGCAACTGGGTTTGACAACATGTGAAAATTGGTCTGTGTGAGTGGTTGAAAAAAAAAGGAAAACTGCTGAATGTGTGATTGCAATAAAAAGTGTGCAAATTGCAAAACTGCATGTGTAACAGTTGCAATGCCAGTATGAAATAATTGCAACTAGGTTTGACAACATGTGATTGCAAATTGGTCTGTGTGAGTGGTTGCAAAAAAAAGTGCTGAATGTGTGATTGCAAAAAAATGTACAAATTGCAAAACTGGGAGTGTAAGAGTTGCAATGCCAGTTAGAAAACAAAATGCAACTAGATTTGACAACATATGATTGCAAATTGTGTGAGTGGTTGCAAAAAAAAAGTCTTGAATGTGTGATTGAAAAAAAAAATTGTACAAATTGCAAAGCGGGCAAGTGTAACAATTGCAATGCCGTATGAAAACAATTGCAACATGAAAAAATACACAATAAAAAAAATAAACATATTGTTGAAGCTCGGGTTCGAGATATGATCTTCTCGCCTCGGATAAACAAAGCCTTGGAAACGGGTATGTCGGGGCGCTTGCGTTTTATCCGGAACGGAGATACGAACTCGGCGGGCCTCCTCATCACTCTGTCACCTAGGCGCTTGAAAATCGGCCTGCGAACCTTGCCGTAATCGACGAGACCTTCGGACACTTCGTCTTGTGAAAGATGGATTGGTGGAGTCAAATTAGCAATATCATCCCGGGACTCCGGGAGGAAACTCGACATCGTCGACTGATGAAGGGGATGTCGCTCGCAAAGGTGCCTCCACGAGATTCCATCACGAAGATTGGCTTCCTGGCGGAGATAATCTAACTTTTTCTCATACTCGGTACGCTTCTTAGCGTACGCCTTTAACGATTGCATCTCCACCTGCTTGTTTATCTTTGATGCGGAAGGCTCCTTCTGTAAAGCAGCAATGTTCGCGTCCAGCCTTTTCTGGATTTCTGCTATGATCTTCTTCTCCTTCTCTTCAGCCTTCTTGTCAGCTCCAGCCTTTTTCTTTAACTCAAGCTTCTTGGTAGCACCAACATTTCTCTTGTTATCAGCCTCGGCCTTCTTCCTCCGGATTTCATCAGCTGCATCTTTTTTGCTCATCACGAAATCGTCACTCTGGCTCTGATGATCTTCAATTGCAGCTTGCTTGCCTTTTTGTGCTTTTTCAGGTTCAGCACTCTTGCTCGGCATGGCTTGTTCTCAGAATTGCAACAACGTAAAACCGTGAATAAAAAAACGAAAAGCATGTACGGTGTTTGCAAACTATTTTTGTGTGTGTCATTACAAAAAAATTTGTCATAACAAAGGTGTGTTTGCAAACCGTTTTACGTACGTGATTGCAACCAGAAGTTATTTGTGGTTACGCCATGACTGTATTATGTGTGGTTGAAGAAACTTGGTTATTTGGTTATTTATGATTGCAAGTCTGAGTAATGTGTAATTGCAACAGCGGGGTGAGTTTGTGATTGAAAAAAAAATCCTAGACAAGTGTATGATTACAAAACCTGTTGTTGCTTGCTCATCACTAGATTTCCCTTCCGCAGCTTGTTCAGATGAAGCCGTCTTCAAAGCTAACGCAGCAGCAAGCTTTTTCTTCTCTTCTTCGAGTAAATTGCAGCCTTTTTCTTATCTTCCTCGGCGACTTTCCGCTTAGCTTCTACTTCACTGAGGGCATCATATGTGGCAGTAAAAAAAAGTTATAATTGCAAATATAAATACAAACAAACTGCAATGTTGGTGGTGTGTGGGTAACAAACCTGCTGCTGCCTCAGCTGCAGCCTTTTTAATCTCTTCCTCAGCAGCCTTCTGCTTGGATTCTGCTTCAGCTGCTGAGTGCATCATATGTGGCAGTAAAAAGAAAATGAGTTATAATTGCAACTATAAGAGCAAACAAATTGCAATGTTGGTGGTGTGTGGGTAACAAACCTGCTGCTGCCGCCTCGGCTACGGCTACGTTCGAAGCTTCCTCTTCGGCGGCCTTCTCGCTTGGCTTCTCGCTTTCGCCGTCGAGTGAAACATATGTGGCAGTGAAAAAAAAAAGAGTTATAATTGCAACTATAAAGTGCAAGCAAACTGCAATGTTGGTGGTGTGTGGGTTACAAACCTGCTGCTGCCTCAGCTGCAGCCCTCTTTGAAGCTTCCTCAGCTTCATCGGCTGCTGAGTGTGAAATATGTCACAGTAAAAAAAGTTATGATTGCAAATATAAGTGCAAGCAAACTGCATTGTTGATACTGTGTGGGTTACAAACCTGCTGCTGCTTTCAACGTCCTCTCGTCTTCCAAAGTCTTTTTTATCAGCCTCAGCCTTTCTCCTCTGTTCGTCTTCGGCATTCTTCTTGGCTTCCTCGGCTTCAGACTCTCTCTTCGAGGCTTCCTTTTCTTCAGCCTTTCTTCTTGCCTCCTCTCGCAAGATTCTTCTCGACCTCGAGTTTCGCCTCCTCTCCTCCCCCGTCGTCCTCCTTGCATAAGTTCTAGTGAACTCGTGTTATGGGGCAGAAAAAAATGAGTGAATAGTTGTGGTTTAGCCAGTAAAAAAACAAAAAGAAATAAAATAAAAAAAAGGATTGCAACTGTAAGTACAACCCAACTGCAATGTTGGTGGTGTGTGGGTTACAAACCCGTCGCGCGTCTTTGCTGGCCGCTCGCTCGCTGAGGCTGAAAATAATAGAATTGAGGAAAAAACAAACAAATCAAAAATTGCAAAAAAAAGAAAAACAAAGTGAGAAATGCTCATGATTGCTAGATTGAGTAACTAATTGCAACGTTCCATGCGGTGTGACCGCATTAAACCCGAGAGGGAATTGCAACCCGGGTGTAAAAAAAAGAGCTTACATCAAGGCGGTGGGGAGAGGGAGATATTGAGGAAGCACTCCTCTTTGCAACAAGGTGTCTTGGCTCACGCGGGGGCTCGTCTGCATTGTCCCCAGCGCGAGGAGGCGAATCAAAAAGTCCAAGAATTTCATCAACATTTGAAATGTTGCCAGAAAGGTGTGGGGGGGCTGCAAAAATAAATAGAAGAGGAAGATGGTAAATAAAAATAAAATACAGATCCTTTAGACTAAAATATAAAAAATATATATTCTTACTTCTATCGAAACTACAATGTTCACTATCATGACCGTGGGGTGGTGTTTGCTCAACGTTTCTGTAATCAACATCACCCTGTGCAGGGTTTTCATCGTGCGCGCCGCCTTGATATACCTCCATTTCAATTGGGCTGGGAGCGTCGAAAACACCATCATCCGTGTCTGCCCCAGAATGTCTTCCATACTTGATTCTCGTTCTTTGGTCTTGTTGTTATGCACGTAAATAAAAGTGTTATTGCAAAAAAATGCTATATTAGTATGTTTGCAACCTTGGGTGTGCATGATTGCAAAAAAAGTAGTGATTACATATAAAATAAACTGCAGTTTACATCTGATTGAAAAGGTGATGTGAGATGTATGTTTGCAAAAAGGTTGTGTGTCTGATTGCATCTTCTGCTTACATGTGGTAGCAACATGATTATGAAAAAAATATATATATAAAGAAAAAAGAACATACCAGTTGATGGTTGTGTGACATCCGCAGCCTTCCTCCTGCGACCCTTGGAAGCTTGCTTGTCGACCGCATCCGCAAGAAGCTTGTTGATGCTGCTAATGCACTCCTGATGAGCTGACGCCATAAGATCACGTGACCTTGTTGTGTACTCAGAAGCCTTCCTTGCATACTCCTGTGCACGTTTAGTGCTTTTGTCAAACTCCTTCAAGATAGCCAGCGCGTGTTCCTTCCTGCTCCTTCCAACTAAATCAAAAAGGCGCTGGCTAAATGCAGTGCGCAAACTTGGGTACTCATAAAAAACAGAAGGGGAACTGCTGTGGGGCCCGTGACCGCCAGGATCATGGAAGGTGCTAGGCCCAGGAGCCCCTGCTGCAGCGGCGGATGAACTAGCCCCAGCAGCAAATGTAGCGGCTGCCGATGGGGCGCGAGGTCCTGCTGCAGGTTGGGCGGCACACTCGCCCGCAAGCCCCTCATCATCCGCATCTTGGGCGGGGCCAAATGCGGGGATGGGCGATCTGTCAAAGACCCCACGAGAGCGCCGTAGCATGTGTCCGTGATACTTTTCACTGCAAAAAACAAAAAAGTTGGAGTAAAAAAACGGTGGTAACATTTGCAAAAAAAAAAAGAAAAAAGAAAATAAAGTGTGATTGCAAAAGAAAACAAACCCCGAGATGTCCAAACTCAACATTGTCGCCGCGACATCCCCCCGCGGTCCCTGGTTGAGTATAGCTTGAATCATCTTCGAGGCCGGGAAGGAGCACGGGGGGATGCAAAAAGGACTTGTCTGGAATCCGTGCTGCAAGTTGTCGACGTATAACATCTGCAAAAAAAACAGTGATGAAGCAAAAAACTGTGTGTAATTGCAAAAACTATTTAAAAGTGTGTGATTGCAAAAACTACTGATTTATTTCTGTGACTGCAAAAAAGAAAAAGAATTGAACCACTGTGTGATTGCAACTATTTGGCGTGACAGATTGCAACCAGTAGTTATGTGTGGTTGCAAAAAAAGAAACCTGAATTTGTCTGTGGTTGAAAAGCTACTTGGTTGTTTGGAATATTATTGCAAACACGGGTACTAAGTGATTGCAAAAGACCAAAGTGTGTGATTACAAAAATGCTGATTTGTTTCTGTGACTGTAAAAAGGGACAAAAAGAAAAAAACTGAACCAGTGTGTGATTGCAGCTATTTGGCATGCGTGATTGCAACCAGTAGTTATGTGTGATTGCAAAAAAAAGGAAAGAAAACCTGACTTTGTATATGTGCTTGCAAAGCTACTTGGTTATTGGAATATGATTGCAATCCTGGGTAGCAAGTGATTGCAAAATCTAAAAGTGTGTGATTACAAAACCGCTGGTTTATTTCTCGTGATCGCAAAAGGGACAAAAAGAAACTGAACCAGTGTGTGATTGCAACTATGTTTTGTGTGTGATTGCAAACAATAATTATGTCTGGTTGCAAAAAAAACACATGACTAGGTTATTTGGAATGTGATTACAAACCGGGTAGCAAAGTGATTGCAAAAAAGGTGCAATGCCGATTGAAAAACGAGTGAAAAAAATATATGATTGCAACAACAGTATGTAAACGGTTGCAAAAAAAGCAATGAAACAAAAAAGAACAGAAAAGATGCGTGTCGACTTGAGCTTACCACTAGAAAGATCGTGCATCCGCCGATGGGTGCATTGATACCTTTCGAGCATAATCCGACTTGTATAATCGAGCGACAACGCCGAGCTCGTCAACAAGCGCCTTGCACCAATTCCTAGTGCCAATGTTACGAATATCCCGGGTATATCCGACATCATCGAGCTCGATCTTGGTGTCGGTGTTTGAGAACAAAGCAAACACCGGAAAGCAGCCATGAAAAAAGCTCTTAGACCAAGCTCCCCAGTCAATGAACGGTTCTTCAGCCCAGCAGTTATGTGTTTCACAGTAATGCCCTTCCTCGAGTTGTAAGAAGGGCCAACAATCTGTAAGCCGAGCCGATCACGCTCAGCACGGGCATCTGCGTCAGACATTGGGAGCGGGTCACCTCCAGCATTGGGAATCTGCATGGCACACCACACAGCAT
The DNA here is from genome assembly GCA_947561735.1 of Cenchrus americanus. Classification (NCBI taxonomy): domain Eukaryota; kingdom Viridiplantae; phylum Streptophyta; class Magnoliopsida; order Poales; family Poaceae; genus Cenchrus; species Cenchrus americanus. Next base: position 13,597,429 of record OX387244.1, read on the forward strand.
GATGGCTGACATTGATCTCTTTGCCGCCACCAATCTCAAGCTTCATTGTCTCTGGATTGAACTTCCGCATCGCCGGTGCTAACATCCCTCTTAAGGTAATTGGGCTTGAAATTCAGAAGACCCCCAAAACCTTTTGCGACTACTTGACCCTTAAGATCATTTGGTAAAGCATTGATAAGCTTGATAAAACTCGCAGGGGAGCATCGCATGGACTGTGGCTTCAATTTGCCCTTGTCACCATCGCCAACAGCGGCCAGAACGGCATCATCGCCGTCATCATGTCCAGAGCCTTCGCCATCTGGGGCAAAATCTTCATCATGCTGTCCTTCATCTCCTTGCTCTTCAGCAGTGCTAGCCAGCGGCGGTGTTGGCAACCTGAGCCTTTTACGCCTCTCACGGAGTCTTTGTAAATTGTCAGCCTTCCTCTTCTCAGACAACCGAGGAGAAGATCGAGTATTTTGAACACCTTGTTGTACCTTGCTGACCGCCTTGCTCCATTATAAAAAGTATAACAACTGAAATAAAAAATATATGAACATAAACAATCATCAAAAATAAAAAAATGCACAGTTTGCAACTTCTATGATAAGGCAATTGCAACTCCTATAAACCAGTAACACAAAAAAAAACTGCTAATGCTAATAAAAAAAGATTTAATACTAGACAAAATTGCAACTACTGTAAAGAAAATACAGGATGCAGTTCTCACAATATCAAACTCGCTACACACAAAAAAAATACATAAGAAAATCTGTCTAATACGACAATTACAACCTGTTGTGATTATGGTTGTAAGCTATGAGCAATTTAACCGATTACAAAAAAAAAGCTACAACACATACAAAAACACTATTGCTATAACTGCTTAACAGGTTGCAACTCCAGAAATAGGGAGATTGCAACTCCTGTAATACAGCGGTTGATAACAATGAAATCAATCAAAAAGCCATGCGTGCTAAGACGATTACAAACTTCTGCTGTGATTATAGTTGCAACTCCTGCAATTAACAGATTGCAAAAACAAAAATGTGACAGAAAGCTACAGCACCTGCAACAAACGTTTATAGTGTAATTGACCGGTTGCAAACTCAGTAATAAGTCGATTGCAACTTCTGTGATGCAACGGTTGCTAACAATGAATCAATCAAACCCCCCCCCACCTGCAACAAATGTTTTCTAGTGTAATTGACCGGTTGCAAACTCAGTAATAGGCCGATTGCAACTTCTGTGACGCAACGGTTGCTAACAATAAAACAATCAACCCCCCACCTGCAACAAATGTTTTCTAGTGTAATTGACCGGTTGCAAACTCAGTAATAGGCCGATTGCAACTTCTGTGATGCAACGGTTGCTAACAATGAATCAATCAACCCCCCCTAACTGAAAAAATTAAAAAAATAACACGACGGGAGCGCATGCGATTTTTACACCTAGCCACGTACGATCGAATATGAAAAATCTAATGAATGGAAAAAACAAAAAAAATAGTCAAGTAAAAACCCTAATGCAAAAAAGTAGCGACAAATATCATCCGAATGAATAAAAAAAATCATTCACGCCCTCATTCCCCCCCCCCCCCGGGGGCTCTCGAAAAACAAAAATCCGCCGAAACATGAATAATCACGCACCCACACAAAAATACCCTAACGGAAAAAAAATGAAAGGGGCGAGAGGTCGGGCGGAATACTCGCGAGCAATGTGTTTCGTGGGGGAAACGGCGGCGGGGTCTCTCCCCGCCTCACCACAGTCGCCCACCGCGGGTTTCGCCCCCCCCCCCCACCGCCGCGCGGAGAGAAAGAGGAAGACGACGGAAACGCAGCGCAGTAGAGAGGGGTGATTCGCCGCTCGGAATCCCGACGAGCACTAAAAGCTTCACGAAGTCGATCACTCCGCTTCAAAAGCCGACGAGAAAACCACTGCGCCTCTCTTCGCCGGCGAGAGCTGAAGCGGAGAAGACGAGAAAGTGGAGAGAGTGGTAACGGGTCGGGGGGAATTGAATGAGAGAGTGACGGGGAGGAATTTGTAATAAGCGGGTCAAACGTGGGGTGGTTAACGCGAGGAGGTCGTGGGTGCGGTTTTTTTTTAAGCGGTCGTGGGTGTGGGTTATGACGGCGGACCGCGCCACCCACCGGGCGCGCGCGCGCCCCCCGCCACCGGTTAAAGAAGCCTGGTTGGTTCGGTTAGTTGGGCACGGGTGCATTCGCTATAGAGAATGCACCCGGCGCTATTCCCTACCCAGGGTATGGAATAATATTCCATACCCGAGCACACCTGCGGCCAGCAGTTGACCCGACACTCCCGAGCGCACCGCGCCTCCTCCCCTCGCTCGCGTCCCACGCGGCCACACCTCAGCGGTTTTTTTATCCACCGGCTCCTGTGTGTCTCCGAAAATCCAGACAGGGTCAAACACCGCTTTGTTGCCGCCCACATCCACCTACGTCACCGTGCGTTGGACCCAGGATACAGTAGAAAATTTGTTTGTGAACGACTCAAGACCGTGTGGCGCTGCTAGCTTCTTTTGATACACACATTTAGGTGACTTTGTTGTTCCGTCTTTTATTCGTGAACGTGATATTGCAGATTCAACATGGAAACTCTTTGAAAAAAAAAAACCAAAAGAATTTTGTGACTGTGCTGACCAAGTACGAATGTAGCTGGCAATGATGAACCATGAGAATAAAAGCTGTCGTTTGCTCTTTCATTATTCTTCATGCTGATCAAGTACGAAAGAATTCGATCGTGATAATAAGAAATGTTCTTATGCTCATTGCAATTGGACTAGTCGAGATGCATAGAGGGCTAAGAATATGTAAATAAACAACTAGATTGTATTGTACCAGTAGCAGCAGCATAGAACATCTAGTTCTAATCAATTAATTCAGACCAAGAAAAATAGAAGTTCAAACAAAATACTCTATAGCATAAATGACATTTGCAGGTTGTAGAAACAAAATCAAATCAGGCACTCATCTGGATATCAAATTCAGAATAGAAGCTTTGGAACAAACCCATGATGCGGAATTTCAAGGAGCAGAAACAAATCGACAATGTACAGGATGGCTCTGACCAATTGAATTCTCCACTGAACCACACATATTACACAGTCCCACAAAAGATCGATCTGTGACAGAAAGGAAAATGGACGAGAACTGAGTGGTTCGGCAACGATGTGGAGATGGTAGCAGGGAGCTTACAGACAAATCATCACCGGATCCGCACAAAATCAAACCTTGGACCTATGACGCCTCCTCAGATGCGACATGCAGAGATTCACAACAACAAAATAAAGCGAGATGCAGAGCCAGCGTCCAAATCAGGTGTCCAAAGGGAAGTGCATCGGATTGGACCGGCGGGGACCGAGCTCAAGCGGGCAACAGCGGCAGCTGGAGCAGGGCCACGGCCACGGTCGCGTGGCGGACGAGGTGCACGAGCAGTGACCTTCTGGCAGGTAGGTCCTTGAAATCGAGATGCGAATGGAGGTATTGGGTTCCATGGTCGTATAATGCCGTTGCCATCAGCATTGAACCCGAAAAACTGTAGTTAACTATTGCAAGATGGCCAATATCGGTCAAAGCAAACAAGTGGACTTTGTGATTGTAAATTAAAGAAATCGGCCAAAAGAATTCTACCGAGCCCTAATCCTATGCATAGTATCACGAACCACAATATTTTAAAGTCTAAAGCTTCGGACTATTTGGAATCATCAAGCAAAGTATATTGATCCAAAAATATTAACTCGTATCATGCACCCAAATCAAACCAAGTCCGCACTAGCACAAAATTTGGATTGACAAACCCATCCGTGCAGTGAATGAATATCGGGCAGGTAATAAGCAACAATACTAGCTGCGAAAAGTTCGCTTAGGATACCTTGCTATTGTTAAGATAATTTTGTTTAGGTGTAGGAAAAGGAAAACAAGACAAAAAAGCCCCCTATTGCTGGCAATAATTATTATTCTAACAGGCAAGCATATTCCATCCATTAATCTATATATGATTGTACAAATTATCACCATCATGGTTCAAGATAGTCATAGCTGTGCATATAAAGAATCTGAATAAAGGTAGTTTCTCTATCATATTACTAAAACTATGCACATCTGAACCTTTCTATCTCTGAACTAAAATATATTGCATATCTGAATTTCTGGTACTCATCTAAAAGGAAGCTTGATAGTTGTATATGAACAGGGGATAAATCCATACTTTTGAATCACATTAACCTGAGAAAAGAATTCAGCATAGTACTTCATGCACGTCTGTAATCAAAAGAAATAACACAAAACTGAGATAATTCATATGCGCATTGCAATTGGACTAGTCGAAGATGCATACAGGGCTAAAAATATGTAAATAAACAACTAGATTGTATTGTACCGATGGAGCGCAAACATAGAACATCTAGTTCTAATCAATTAATTCGGACCGAGAAAAATAGAAGTTCAAACAAAATACTCTATAACATAATTGACATTTGCAGGTTGTAGAAACAAAATCAAATCAGGCACTCATCTGGATATCAAATTCAGAATAGAAGCTTTGGAACGAACCCATGATGCGGAATTTCAAGGAGCAGAAACAAATCGACAATGTACAGTATGGCTCTGACCAATCGAATTCTCCACTGAACCACACATATTACGCAGTCTCACAAAAGATCGATCTGTGACAGAAAGGAAAATGGACGAGAACTGAGCAGTTCAGCAACGATGTGGAGATGGTAGCAGGGAGCTTACAGACAAATCATCACCGGATCCGCACAAAATCAAACCTTGGACCTATGAGGCCTCCTCAGATGCGAGATGCAGAGATTCGCAACAACAAAAATAAAGCGAGATGCAGAGCCAGTGTCCAAATCAGGTGTGCGAAGGGAAGTGCATCGGATTGGACTGGCGGGGACCGAGCTCCAGCGGGCAACAGCAGCAGCTGGAGCAGGGCGACGGTCGCCTGGCGGACGAGGTGCACGAGCAGTGACCTTCTGGCAGGTACGTCCTTGAAATCGAGATGCGAATGGACAAAGGACAGGCGGGCAGCGGCGGCAGCAGAACCAGAGGGGGGGGGCTCAGATGGGCAGGAGAGCAACGAAGGTCGGCGCCAACAACGGAGAAGGAACTGAAACGGACGGATGGGGTGCACCCACGATCTATTGCACGAGTCAACAACTATCATATGAACATTTTGAATCTCATAGCTACTTGCACATCACATAAATTAGCTGAAACTTCAACATGTATAACGAAGCAACTGACCTGATGCTTGAGGATTAGTTGTCAGTTTATTGAATGCTAAAACCTTGGCCACTGGTATGTACCAGTCTACTACTTCATGGTATCCCGATGAGGAGATGGAGCTGCTACCTGCAGGACAAGCCAATGTAAAGTTAAAGTTCAGATAATATTTTGCCACCCACCAACCCAAACCGCAAGCTTTGTAGCTAGTTATTGTGATAAAAATTTTCCTAGAATCAGCAGCCAGATGTGAGAATGTACAATGTCATAGATAGGGTGGTACACATATTAGCGCAATTACCAGAGCATCATCTGTACAGGCTTTAACACCACGTCAGCATTATTGCCACGATAAGGTTAGGACTGTCTATTTCTTCTACACTAATATAGAATAGATATAATTTCAATATTACTAGGACATTTCATTAGAGCAGTGCAATTGTTCTAGTGAGGATGTATATAGGTCTAAGAAAATATAAGTTAACATCTAGGTTGTATTGTATCACTAACAACACAATAGAGCATCTAGTTGTAATCAACAAATTCAGACTAAGAAAAATAGAAGTTTAAAGTTCAAACCAAATACTTTGTTCAGCTCATTTGAGATTTACAGGTTATAGAAACAAGGATCCAATCATCCAGATCGATAATTCACAACACAAGCTTTGGCACCAATCCATAGTACAGATTCTAGAGGGACCAAGATAAAAATCAAACAACAGAATTCTTCACTGTACAGAACACATGTATGTATGCAATCAAAAATCGAGTTGTAATACTGTGATGTGAGGAAACACGGGAACGCAGAAGGGGACTGTGCAATCTATCGATCTTACCATTGTTTCAGACAACAAGCACCAAGATAAGGAGATCGAAGGGAGCTGCCGGATAATCCCTCACTGGATCCCAGATCCAGCCGTGGACCTGCGCAACCTCTAGCCTGACGATCTTGGGACGGAGGTCCTGTGGGTGGCAGAGACGGCGGAGATGGGCTTGAGCGGGGGAGAACCTCGTGTGGAGGATGATGAATCGGAAGGGACTGGCTCGAATCGGCTGAGGATAGCCTTGAATTCGCCGGCAGCACGTGGGATCGAGAGATGAACGCCAACGGCGCTCGAGATTTGTTCTCCAGCCACCGTCCACCGACCAAGCTGGAGGAGGCGGAGGCCGATGTCTTTGAGCTGCGTTCCGTCGAAGCTGGTAGATGCGGCGGCGACCGTGTGGCCGGGGGCGGCGGTGACGGAGAATGGGGGGCCATGCATGTGGAGGACCGGGGGAAGCGAAGATGGAGAGGAACGAGTGGGCGGGCGGGGGGTGGGGGCGGGGGCGGCGGCGACGGGACGGGGTCGTCGACGGACAGGGCGTGGGCGGCGGCGGAAAAACAGCGTAGTTCAGCAGTAGAACAGAGTCGTGGGTGACCACGGTGGCGGATCTGAAGTGGCTCGACGGTTTTGACCCCACAATATGGGTCCGGGGGATGTGGAAAGCGGGTAGCGCATGGCGCGTGCGATCGTGGCTCGGGTATGGAATATTATTCCATACCCAGGGTATAGAATATATATATTCTATATATATATATATATATATATATATATATACACCGGGTCTAGCCTCCACCCGGTACTATTGAGGCTCACTGGGGGTGCGTTGGGGCTCTCACTCCCCACCTGGTACTGATGCACACATTAATATTGGTTGCAAAAATACTCGGTATTAATCGACTTAGAAACCCATTACGAAAGGTTGATCTTTCTAGGAGTACATGCATTTCTTTTTGGAATAGCATGAAATATGTATATATATGCATTTCTTCCTACATACCTCTAACTAGTGAGTAGTGACGGTCCTTTTTGGTACCTGATGAGAATCTTGTGCGGCCTTGATGATGGCGTATACATTCGGAGAACTAAAATATTATGCTGGCCCAAGATCGATGATTCGAGGTTAATTGTATGTTGCAGTCAACTCCTCATCGCTCTCGTTCAACTCTGATCGAGCTCGTCTCGTCGTCGTCGTCGATGCTACCTCGGCATGAGCAACGACGACGTACGGGCCCTCATGGAGCCTGTCCGCCTGCCTGTGTGTCCTCGTGCCACCCATGCGTCGTCGTCGTTGCTTATCTTCGCAGCACGCACTGCACGCAGCCCTAGCTAATGGCGCCACGCCACTTGGCATTTATGCTCGCAAGAGCCAGGGTATAGAATACCCATACTACGTGTTGACTGAACTTGTGCTCCACCACATTTCCCTCGTCTTACTGTGGCCGATTTTTATCCCTTTTCTCCTTTTCTTTTGCGAATTATCCCTTTTTTTAGTGTAGAAATGCAAGGGAAAGGAAACAGTGCACAAACAACTTGTTTGGGCTGGAATGATTACAGTTGATTTGAGCAGTTTGACCGTTTCCCTAACTCGTAATTACATGCAACACGTCGAAATGTGTACCGGTAGCCTGTCGTGATTCGTACGGGTGCCTTTGACTCTTGGATTGCTTGAACAAACTGTTCACTGCCGACAAGCTGGAGGTTAATTTTCCGCGTGAAACCGCGCAGCCTGGATTTATGGGCCGCATCGACCAATGATGGAACATGTTGAAGCCTGCTTAGTGATACAAACTGGGCTTATTATCTTTTTTTTAGGACTAACTGGGCTTAGTTATCACACATGTCACTTTCTTAATAAAAAAATCACACATGTCACTTCAGGAGGCAGAAAATGGTGAGTGGCCCAACACCAATTCGATTTGGCTCGAGGCCCAGCACGGAAAAGGATCGGTGGATGGGCTGCCCGTGCCGCAGGACTTCCTCCTGGGCCCTTCCTTCTGTCTCCCTAAACAGGGGCAGAGGCCCAGTCTATACTCCATTTCTCCACCGTATATATTATTATGAGAAAACAAAATTCTGGTCGGTAGGTATTCACTCGACGTCAGGATAGCACAGTGCCATAATCGAAGGATCCCCAGTTCGTCAAATTGTTTCGTACAGAAAGAAACACCAGCCACAGGAGCATCACGTCATTACCGCATCCAACACTGATGTCTACCGCTACCGCTACCGGCGACCATCTTTCGACAGACGGTTTTAGCCTTTTCTCAAGCTGAAACATGCATGCTACCAAGCCAGCACGTACACGAGGCGCGCGATCGATTTCTCCACATGCTCAAAACTCCTCCGGTGATGGCGAAAGCTAGCAACAACGTCAACGCCGCGCGCGTTCCCACACGTACAAAACGCTGACGGAAAAGGCGACTTTCCCATGCAATTTCCCAAAGGAATCGATATACTGTACTGTGTGCGTAGTAGGAGTGAGTAAGAAATCAAAAAGGAGCAAGGAATAAAGGAACGAAAGGCGAAAAGTAAACGACGATGCGACTGCGATGTCGGCGTTCGACAACAAGCACTACTACGTATACTACGGCGATCAGCCTAACGAGATCATATCCACATGGGAATTTGGAATTGGAATCATGTTCTCTCCGTCGTCCTCGCGGGCTCGCGCGCGCACCCGGAAACAAGGTCAACTCCATCGAATAACCAGTCGGCACCATCCATCCATCTGGCAATTGTTCATCACCACCACCCACGAATTCTATGCTACAGCAGCAAATTCAGCGGTCGAGGGAATATATAGTAATCGATGACGATTCTTTTGCTTAGGAATTCAAACACTTCTTTATCGATCGTTGGGGTAGGAGTTTCCCTCGAGGCCCTATATGATAGTATATCGTTGACATCAGGTGCATGCTACTTGAGATCTAATGAAGTGCACGAACGAAGTAAGTTACATGGGTAACTTCCGAGCACATGACTCGCACGAGCGTGCATCATTGGAGTGTGGTAACAACCTTTTGATCTGAGCTGCAAAGGGAAAGTACTGTGGGTTCTCTTGCTCTGTCTCTGAAGTCGCCCGAACTGAACCAACTGACGATGTCTGATGTGATGGTGGTATATGCGTGCACGTACTGATCTACATGCATGTACCCCTAGATTTGACAAAACCATGCATGGATGGAACAACCCCAAGATGGATCGACCTCAGCGGTGAGCCGAACTTGACGACGTATAACAATAAATTTCTGTACTAATGTGCAGGTAAGACTATTAAGGTCAGATTACGATCGGAAACCAGCAAATAATTGCTGTATACGTGCCTACGTGGTCCAAACTAGCTAGATCCAGGTTTCATTTTCAGCAGTTGAGCCAGCATTCATTATTATTCCAACCAGTTTCGAAGACCAGCGATATAATATTGTCTGTCCTTTGTTTTTCTGCCGAAAGGAAAAGACAAATTTGTTGATCATAGTAGTGGTATGCCTTGTTCCTAGCTACGACCGGATTCACCTTTTCATAAAATCCATCATTCCTATATCACAAAGCAATTGAATTTGCACTAAATTCATGTCGTCCAAATGAAAACTTCCAGCTTCACATAAGAATAAGATAGATCATATCCTATAGCTAGCCTCTAGCCATAGATAGAGGAAAGCCAACGAAAGATTCTGAGGATTGGTGACTAAAAAACGCAGCAATGGGCTGGCACAAACAGATCAGATAGATGTTCAGATCGGTCAGGTGAGCGATAAATTACAAAACAATTCAAAATTTGTTGGTCAAGAACGGACACCGCAACCACACCGGATACCTGATCCAAAACTGCGGGCAGCAGGGTGCGCACATCTCTAGAGCTGGAACATGGCAGTGTCTCAGCGGTCTGAATAAATAAAAAGCGTTAACAGAGCAGAGCCAGCCGCCGATGGCTAGACGTCTGACTTTCTCGGCATTTTGTTAATCTCAACGTTGTCCAGGTCAACCGTGTCGAGCCTCCCCACTCGCTCGTCCAATAATCCACCTCCATGACAATTGGCAAGGCGTGTGTTTGCGAAATGACGCCTGGGCTTGTGCTTATTCGGAGGCACAGCCCCCCCGGGTGCAGTGGCTGACTTTCCAACAAGATTGGAGCGGGGTCAGCCGATGGCTCTGGTTAACCGCTACGGATGGCACCACCACACCAGTGATCGTGCTCTGTACAGCTACTGCTGGATTACAATTCAAAGCAATGACTCTAACGTCGCTTCATACGTATTTTGGGTCAAACCGGAGTTTATATACGTGGGGCGACACTACGAAATCATCATATCATGCAGAATTGATGATGACAAATAAAACATGCTTCACGTATGATCATAGTGGAACAAATGATGTTAAGAAAAAGAGATAAGTATGAGCTGCCCAAAAGGATGACATGGACAAAAGAACATCACCCCTAGCCCCCTACTTGGAAGTAGGAAAGTTTTGTACAACCTCCAGTAGCAGCTTCAATTTCTCTATAAAAGAAGTTTTGTAACTTAACAAGTTAACATCGATAGTTTTCTTCATAGACTTATTATTCATCGAATACTACCGCGCGGCAAACATGGTTAGCCCATCTCACTTAAATCTTGGACTTTTTTTTTGAGAATTACAAAATCTTGGATGCTGCAACATAGGGTCAAAACTTTCGTATGCGAAGAAAATTCAGAGTATAGGCCCTTCACACAGCTCACTACCTCTGCTCATATTTCAAACTAAAAAGTCCGGGGAAAGCTAAGCTCTTCAATGCTATGTTACTGTTGGCTCACCGAAGTCAGCCTTGCTAAATGTTAACATACTACCAGGAGAGGCAAGTAGGCAACAAGAGCAAAGAACGGGTAGACCTCAGGAGTAATTTGCAATGTCCCAAGGGTCTACACCGGAAGAGCACCACGGCTCCGGATCTCACTGACGGTCTGACCCAACTCAACCGCAGGGGGCGAGTAAACAAAACGCACCGGGGCATGTGATGCGACGCATGTGAACAACCACCAGAACGAGACGGAATCCCTGGCACTGCGCCTTTAAAAACTAACCGTCGACGACCGCCCGCGCTCACCGTCCTCCCTCCTCTCCCCGTGGAAGTTTCAAGTGTCAACTCCCAAGCAAACGCTCGCCGGCAGCGGCAGCGGCAGCCCACCACCGCCCACGTTCCGAGCGGTGGTGAGCAACTTATAAAGCCTCCTTCCGCCTCACATCACACCTGCTCTCGTCAAACTCAAACCCACCACCCGGTCGACCGTCTCGGACAATGGCGAGCGCGCCCGCCGAGGTGCCGTCCCACTTCCTCTGCCCCATCTCGCTGCAGCTCATGCGCGACCCCGTCACGCTGCCCACCGGCATCTCCTACGACCGCGCCGCCATCTCGCGCTGGCTCGCCGCGCCCGCCCCGGCCGGCGGTCGATCCTGTCCCGTCACGCGCGTGCCGCTCCCGCCGCAGCCGCAGCTCACGCCCAACCACACCCTCCGCCGCCTCATCCACGCCTGGCTCGCGTCGCTCTCCCCCGGGGCCGAGGTGGACGACGAGGACTTGGCCGCGCTTCGGGCGCCCGCGTCAGGGGACGAGGTGGCCGCGCTCCTGTCCGACGCCGCCGCGGCGCGGGTCGAGGCGCTCAAGAGGCTGCGGGAGCTGGTAGCCGACTGCGAGGATAGCCGGGCGGTGCTGGAGTCGCAGGACGGGGTGTTCGATGTCTTGTCTCGCGTCGTCAGCAGCGGCAACGCGTGCTCGACGGCGCGCGAGGAGGCGGTCGGGGTCCTCGCGTCGCTCCGGATCCCGGAGCAGGAGCTGGCAGGCGTCGTGGCCAGGCACAGCAACCTCGGGGAGGCGCTCACGGCCGTGCTCCGCTCGTCTAACTTGAAGTCGCGCGCCAACGCCACTCTGCTCGTGAGGTCCCTCTCGGAGGCGGCCTGGCCGGCGTGGGTGATCGGGCTGAGCCAGGAGCTTCTCGCCGAGGTTGTTCGCGTGATCCGCGACCGTATCTCGACGCGCGCCACCAAGGCGGCGCTGCACGCGCTCGCCGCACTCTGCCCCTACGGCCGGACCCGGGTCAAGATCGTCGGCGCGGGCGCGGTGCCGGCGCTCGTGGACCTCCTGCTCGACGACCCCGAGAGGCGCGTCTGCGAGCTGGCGCTGGCGGCGCTGGACCGGCTCTGCACGTGCGCCGAGGGCCGCGCCGAGCTCGTCGCGCACGCGGCGGGTCTGGCCGTGGTGGGGAAGAAGGTGCTGCGGGTGTCGGAGGCCGCAACCGAGCGGGCGGTGCGCGTGCTGCGGTCCGTGGCGCGGCACGCAGCGACGCCTGCCGTGCTGCAGGAGATGGCGCAGTCCGGCGTCGTGGTCAAGCTGTGCGCGGCGCTGCGATCGGAGCAGTGCGGGGTAAGGACCAAGGAGAAGGCGCACGAGGTGCTCAAGCTGCACTCCAGGACCTGGAGGAGCTCGCCCTGCCTGTCGCCGACATTTTTGGGGCTCTACCCTTCATGACGATTGGCGAGGCCACATTTTCCCTATTGATTCATTCTTTTCTTTAGTTCCATTCCATCCATGCGAGGCATCAGATTGTGCCTGCGGAAGAGGAACCCATCTGAGATTTCTGAGCAGAGCTTTTTTGCTTGGTCACCGAATTAGTGTAGGATGATGTAATCTTCTGAGTGTTTTGTTCAGGCACTATGATTTGTGCAAAGATGTTAAGACGGGAAGCATTTACCATAGTCTCAGAAGTCAGATTCAACTATGATAAATCCTGAAAGGATGGTTGCGAAAATGTGCCCGATGAAGGATGGTCGTGAGGTTCTGTGTGCGGCATCCACACTTAGCCAAATCAGCTGAGCAAAGGGTGGTTGCGAAAAGAAAACGGGAATGCTTACTCATACTGCAGCATTTCCATGGACCTGATCCGCACCAAAGATCTGCCCTGATTTAGGGTTCTTCACCTCCGATATAGCTTCTGTTGCGTGGATTTATAGGTCGGACTCTGACGAGACACCCTCCAATTCTTTGGTTTTAGAGGGAAGTTTTAGAGGGAACAAAGCCTATGGCAGCCTAGCGATGGTGAGGACTGGTGGGCGGGAGCGCGAAGGCGATGGTGCCGCTGGTCCAAAGATGGCATGCAGCCATGCAGGCGGGTAGGTAATGTGAAGGACGACTGGAACGATGACGATGGTCGACAGAGGCAGGCAATTCAGGACGACTGGAAAAATGTCAGAGTGCTATTGGTCACGGAATTCAGATACTGGGCGAAAAGTCCAAATTACTCACTCTCATGATTGTTGGCTAGTAGTTTTCGATATCAGACCTGGCCATTATCAAATAAAATTTTCGAAAGGCACTGGGCCCATCTCATTTTTAAGCTTTCAAGTGTTTTTGAGCCCGAATGCTAAAAAAAGTGTTTTGGGCCCGAACCACAGGTCATTAGCTTTATCCCTCTTTTTTTTGTTTGCTGAAGCCCGCTAGAGCCAACTTTTATAATTTACTAATATATATAATTTATATAAACGGCGCCTGACATCGTCATTGATCCTTCCTTCCTTCAGTTGGCTGAAGTAGCTCGGCCGTTATTTTTTTTCAAAATGTAGTCCAATTTGTTTCTTTTTTAATATTGGGAAAGTGATCGTGCGTTGCTACGGACATACAAATACCTACAATACCGTCCGTCATTATTAACTAATATATTGTCTGATTTATCAACTTGCCTTGTGTTTGTCCGAAAATGCAATATAGTGCTGGAAGAACAAGATTGATATTGATTCAATCTGGACCCAAAATAATACACACGAGAGAATAACGATCAAAGAAATACCCTAACTAATGTATTGGAAAACTTCACCATTTCACAAAGCAGCAACAGTTGCTTTAATGCAAACTGATATTACGACAACTCATAACAAAAAGCTGACTACTATTGAAGCATGAGAAGAAAAAATTATACTGATTCATCTCTTTCTACATATATGCATATTATGATCTTCCCGAAATAGAGAATTAGTCGGGAACTAATAATTTTGAAGGCTATTCATCAAAAAAAATTTCATCCTAACATAAGGGGTGTAAGGAATCGGATGCTCGTTAGCCTAAGAGGGGGAGGGGGTGAATTAGGCAACTTAAAAACTTTAACCTATGGCTTCACTATTTTTGCACAAAGGTAAACTAGAACATACTAACTAGATGTGCAACTAGGGTTGTTCTAGTGTGACACTCCCATCCCAAAACAAGGTTTGCAACCTATAGCCATTCCTAGCATGATACTACTCTAGGAAAGTAAAGGCAAGAAAAGATTGCAAAAGAGTAAATGCGGAAACGTAAAGGGGATGAGAGGAAGCAAACTCTTGACACGCGATTTATCCCGTGGTATCGGTAGGTGTCGGTGCGGAAAGTAGTCCCGACACTAACTAGTAATGAGCGCTGAGATCTGCCTCTCGATGGCCGGTGCTAAGCAACTAAAGACACTTGGTTTATCCTGGTTCCGGCCGGGGCCGTACATCCAGCAGAGGTGTGCTCGGGGCACTGTATTACTTGCACCGTGGTGCTCGTAGAGGGGTGGCTACAAACGAGGCGGGAGAGAAGGCGTGGCCTCCAAGTCCCTGAGGTGGTGGTTTAGGCAAGTGCCAATATCGTAGGGAAAGCAGAGAGCGTGTGAGCGTTTGCTGTCCGTCGCCCCGTGTCTGTACCCCGCGGCTGGGGGGCTGCCCCTCCTTTTATAGGCCAAGGGGGGTGCAGCTTACATGCACGCAACACTATTTTGATACGTGTAACGGTATGGCGAACAATGCTGTAGAGTTGATGGCCGTCCTGGCAAATCCCGCTCCCGTTGAGGCGTCGTGGTGCGTCCTGTACTTGTACAGGAGCGGCTTCGAGGGTCGTGGCGTGGTAGTTGGTTGACCGGCCGCCGTGGTGGGCCAAGTCGAGGGTACCATTGACGGGGAGCCCGTACGTGGCACAGTGGCCGTTGTGGCAATGTCTTGTCCCCGCACGCTCCAACAGCGCCGGGATGTCGCCACAGCGCCTGACGTGGTGCAGCAGTGGCGGGGATGGCCACACAGGGCTGACAGCGACGGGGATGCACGATCCCACCGGCCTGACGTCACGGCGTGTCCTGCATAAGCACGTAGAAGATATTCGAGGGTCTCACCGCCCCCCCTTCGAGGGCGTGGCGTGTTAGCCGTACAGGGGCAGGCGGCACAGTGTCACGGAGCTGACACTGGCCTCGCCGCGCAGTGCCGAACAGTGGCAGGGATGGCCTCCCCCCGGGAGTTAGCGAAACAGCGCCGGGGCGTGATTCCCAGGCGCGTCAGAGTAGTGGCGTGACCTGCTGCGTCAGAGCATTAAATGCCCGTACACGCGCGCGGGAGCAGGTGCGCGCGGGGGCGCGGGAAAGGCGTGCACGGGTGCCCTCGAGCGGAGCGGGACCCCGCCGAGGGGGTGCCCGGCCCTCGAGCGAGGCGGACCTCGTTCGAGGGGCGTGGTCGAGCCCTCGAGCGAGGCGAACCCCGCCCGAGGGGGTGTGAGGGCCTCGAGCGAGGCGGACCTTGCCCGAGGGAGCGTCCACCCCTTGAGCGAGGCGGACTTCACTCGAGGGGCGTCTGCTGTGTTATCCTGGCGGGCGGCGGGGGCCACTAGAACCGTGTTTGTGCCGTGTATGTGCGTTAGGTGCGCAAATCTATTTGCGCTTGCGTTTTTTTGCAGGTTTTAAGCGGGTAACCCTCGGTTATTTAGGGGACCCTTAGGGCTGTCCCCGACAGTAGCCCCCGAGCATCTGTGGGTGTTTCCGTTAGGATCCCGCAGATGCTGGAGCCCGCTGTTAGGACGTTCTTCCCTCTTGGTTGCAAATGCCTTTCCGCGGGGCCGCATCAGCAGACCCGCGGGTCTAGCCCCTGAAGCTCTGCAGGAGCGTGAGTGCTCCTGTAGGGATTTTTTCGCGGAATTTTACCAGTGGCCGTGGCACTTGTTTCAACCGGCATCGGCGATGTTTCAGCCGGCTTCGGTCACACACGCGCGACCGGCAGTTCTCGCGTTCGGTGCACCCCAGGAGGTGTAGCCGTGCGTCGAGCCCCCGAGCCTGGGCCCATTCGAGGCGATCGGGACGAGCTCTCCATCTTGTTCTAAACGCGCCCTCGCCGTCCCTCCGCGGGACGGAGGGTGAGGTCTCCACAACCCCCATCGATCGGGTCGCGAATTGCGGATTCCTCGTTGAGCTGTTAGCGGGTGGCTCAAGTGGACGCCCATGCCCCGTTCGATAAGGGTAGGCTCGTGGTCCGGAGACTCGTCCATTAAAGCACTTGCGTGGGTTTGCTAGGTGGGGCTCGGTCCCGTTCTCTAGGGACCGAGGGCGCGGAAGCTCTCCCTCGGTGGGATCCCCCCGGCTAGCTGCCCTCGCTGGCTCATGAACTCGACATGTGGGGCGCCCTCGAGCCGATGGGCTCGAGGAAAGGCTCGAATGTGCGCGCCCTCGTCGTTCCTGACTCTGGTGATCTGGGGCACCTGTTCGAACCCTTCGAGGGTCAGGTTTCGAACCCCTGATCAGTAGGGCCGTCACGGGGTGGCATCTAGGTGCCCCCCGTCCTTTCGCATCTGCAGGCTTCGAGGGTTCTCAACTGTGTCAGCCCTCGAGCCGCTGATCAGTAATTTTTCGCGAATTGAGGGCACCTTTGGCGCCTGTTCACATTGAACGGACCTCGAGGCCACTGGTCGGTAGTCGCACCCTTCAAGGGTCACGTTTTTTGAGCGTGGGGCTCGGGCTGCTCGAGGGTCATCCTTACTGTGTAAGGGACCGGGCCATTTAATGCGCGCAGTCGTGGCCGCAGTCTCGCGCCGCGGGCGCGCCTTTTCAGGCGCTGCGGCCGCGCGCGTAGTGGGCGACGTGGGCAGGCGGACGTGACCGCTTGTCGTCGCCGTTCGGTTACCGCGCCGTAATGATAGCGCGCGTGCAGGCGTGCGGCCGCCTCGGTTGTGGTGGGTCCCGTCCGTCAGCGACCGAGATTTTTACCTGCAGTTAATGCGCGTGCGTGGGGCGTGCGCTCCGGAGAGCACGCCGTTGTGGATCTATAAATCCAATGGAGGGAGGCGAGGCGGTTTTTTACCTCTCACACTTAGCTTCTGCCGCCCTCGTCCCTTGTGCTTCCGCTTCAGAGCCGTGCTCGCTCTCTTCGCCGTCGCGCATCGCTTCTTGTTCCGCGCCCCTTGTTCCTTCGCCAGTTTGCATGGCTCCTCCCTAGCCCAGTACCATCATCAACGCACTGCCGTGGCCGCGCTCGACGGCGACGATGCTTTCTTTGAGCGAGCTGGTGACCGCCGGCCAACTCGCGGTGAACGAGGACGGGTGCCCCACGGCGTGGATCGTGCCGCATCCGAACGAGCGGGGGCCTAACCCGCCGTTCGGGTACGTCGTCAGTTTCATCCGCTTCCATGAGCGGGGATTCGCGGCGCCAGCGAGTCGTTTCATGCGAGCGCTGTGCTACCACTACGGTGTGGAGTTGCAGAACTTCACACCGAACACGATTTCGCAAGCGGCGACGTTCGTCGGCGTGTGCAAGGGTTTCCTGGGGATCCCGGTCAACTGGGATCTCTGGGTGCACCTCTTCCGTGCGGAGCTGCACACGTTGATGACGCCGGAGCCGAAGATCCGCCGCGCGGTGCGCGTCGGCGGCATGACGATCGCGCTCAGGAACACACGCAAAGAGCTCTACATCCCCTGCATGATGACCTCCAACAACGCAGAGTGGGAGCGGGGGTGGTTCTACCTTCGCAACGATAGCGCCGCCCCCTACTCCGGCAAGGTGCTGAAGGAGAAGGCCGACTCCTGGCACCACGGGGTGTCCCCGCCTTCGCACCAGACGCGGCTGGATTCGCTCCTGGACATGTTGAAGGCGCTGGCAGACGGCGGCCTAACCGCGGGGTGCGTTCTCACGAACCTCCATCATCGGCGGATTGTCCCCCTGATGGAGAGGCCGCTCCGCATCTTCGAGATGCACAAGGACGCGGACCCCATCGCGTTGGCGGAGTCGCGGCTGCTGCCGGGCCTCTTTCCGCGGGAGTACGCGGCCACCCGGGCGCGACGCACCATCAACCTCTGGCCCGGCCAGAACGACGACGCGACGCTCTAGGCGTTCACCATGCTTCCCGTCGGCCCGCTGGTGAGTGGAGTTCTGCCTTTCCTTATTCCGTCGGTCCGTGTGGTGTTGGCGTGTTTTGAGGCCTCGTTTGCTTCCTCCGTTTTGTAGATTAGGGCCGTGAATGCCGCGTGGTCTGACCCGCCCACCCCCTGGTCTCGTGCGCACGCGCGCGCGGTGCAGCGGCGAGAGCAGGAGCGGGTGGCGCGCAGGAGGGAGCGGAGGAGCGAGGAGTTCCGGCTGCGCGAGCAGCAGGGGCTCTGCTCTCCCGGAACCGAGGAGTACTCGTCATCGGGCGAGGAGGAGGAGGAGGAGGAGAGCGATGGGGGCCGGTCTCCCCCCGAGAGGTGGCAGCCGTCGCCCCCCTCGCCCAGAGCCGTGGAGGCGGCGGAGGAGACGGTGCTCGGGGCCGGCGCGGAGAGCACCCGCCGCCGGGGCAACCGACGAGAGAGGCGACGCGTGCCGCGGAGGTGCCGGTGCGCGCCATGGAGACGGCCGGGGGGGTGCGGCGGCGGCCGCACCGGTGGTGGCAACGACGTCCGCCGAGCCCCCGAGGAAAAGGAAGAGGGGATTTTCCACCCTGAGGTGAGTGATTGCTTCTCCTCACGCGCGTTCTTAGACCGGCTGGGGCCTAATTTTTTTGTTTTCGTGCTCGCAGGGTGGCGTCCACTACGCCCCCTCTTGCACCTGCCAAGGTGCTGAGGACAGACGCGGTCGTCCCCACCAGGCGGCGCTCATCGAGGGCGTCGCGGGCGGCCGCGAGCACGGCGGCGGCGGCAGCGGCGGCTCGCACGGCGTGGCCGAGGCCGCGGAGCCGCGGCCGGTGGCAACGACTACGACGCCACTACCGGCGGCCGCGGAGGCGCCGGCGGGAAGCGGCGGTCGCGGAGCCGTAGCGGCCAAGAACCGAGGTGGGGCCGCGGCAGCCGGTGGCCGAGGCGGGGCCGCGCAGCGGCCGGAGGCCGAGGCGGGGCCGCGGCGCCGGGCCGGCCGTGGTGGGGCCGCGCCCGTGGCGCCGGTGACGGAGGCGCCCCCGGCCGCGCCGGCCGGCCGCGCCGCCGACTTCGCCGGCGCTCGCCGCGGCCGCAACCCGGGGGCGGCGGTGGTGGAGATCCCGGACGACGACGATGTCCCACCGCCGGGCCGGGACCGGTGGGCGAGTGCGCTCGCACCGGCCCCCGAGGCCCCGGGCCGGGAGCACTCGTGGCCCGGAGCGACGCCGGCGCGGCGGCCGGAGCGCCCGGCCGGACGGCGCCGGCCCTCGTCACCGCGCACCGGACCCGCAGCGCACCTGGAACAGGGGCAGGATGAGGCCGACGCCCTGCCGGCCCACTTCATTGATGCCCAGGTGGAGCAGGGGCTCTGGGAGGAGCTCCGCGACCATGGCGCCTCGCTCAACCGGGCGTTGAATGAGGCGCTGCGGATCCACAGCGGTCCGGCGTGGCGCGCCTTCCAGGTTAGTTGAATTTTGTGGGGTTTCGCAATTCCTTCCCCTGTTTTCTCTTCGTTCGTGTCTTTTCTGACGCCCGCACCTCTCGCTCTGCTTGTTGGTGGTAGGAGCTGGAGCGCCGGGCCCGAGAGCGGTACGCCGTCCTCGACCGCCTCGACGCCGATTACCACTGGTACCGGGGGCAGTACGAGGCCCACAGGTCACCTGACCGGTGGCTGGCGTACAGGGCCGAGGCCCTGCTGGACTCGCCCCGGGGAGCGGGGGCGCCTAGGCCGCGAGAAGGCGCTCCACGATCGTGCGGGTGCGGACGGTGCCGGTTGAGCGGGACGACGCGGCCGCGCCGAGCTCGCGAAGACTTGGAGGGGGTGCGCTCCCTCGCGTCGACGTGGGAGGCGGCGGTCGTCACCGCCCGCGCCCGGCTCCGGCAAGGCCGCGCGGTGCTCTAGGAGGCCGAGGGGATGAAGGCCGCCCCGGCGGACAAGGCCACCGCGCTCACCACGGCGAGAGGAGCATCTCCAGCAGGAGCGAGCTGTCCGCCAGGAGGCGGAAGGCCAGCTTCAGCGGGAGCGGGCCGCGCTCGTCGAGGTCCGGGCCACACTCGAGCAGGAGTGGATGGTGTTGACGCAAAAAGTGCACCTAGCGCCAAACACACAACAAGGCGAACAAGCTGGCTTCACACGCGCAAAGAGTCACAAGACGTGCCAGTCAATTTTTCCTGAAAATTAACAAAAGATAAAAGAGTTAGATACCAAAGCTTGGAACTTGCCGGGTGGTACCAGACAGTTCCATATTTACGGCTAAGAAGCCAGATGGGGTGACACATAGCTATAGGGAGCTATCTGCCAATAGACTGAAACCAATCGGGAACTTATGAAAGGAAAAAGTAACATTGCCGAATGGATGACGTAAGCATGACAGCGATCGGTCTTTGTTTGAACAAAGATACATATGCACGAGGCCATGACCGATCCCCATGAATATTAGCATTAGATAAATGAATAAAGTAAAGCACAGACATAATCATGTAATAAACAAGCATGCATAGGTCCAAAGCACTAGTCTACCGCATGTCTAGGTACTTTAAAACCCGTCGGGTGCGATATCAAACAAATCTATCCACCGCATGATACAACTTGCATGAAGACCGTACCACTTTCCACAAATAGATCTATCCACCGCATGATACAATCTAAATATGGAAAGCTAAAAGCATACATCATTTAAAGCATAAATAACGCACGTGTTCTACTCGTGAAGAAACATAACCGAATACGGCTGAACAGCCGATTCGGGGTCCATGAAGAAGGAACAAACATTACCAAGTAAATAAATCTATCAGATTGATTTGAGATCTAATCCACCGGATGACTAGCTCCAAAGCAACCCAAAAACCTGCATCTACCGCATGATACCCGGCTCTTTCAAGATTTATACCAACATTGGCAAGCTTGAACCCGCAACACGTAACAATCTAGATCGATTCGGTTTCGGCTATCGGAAAACTCAAGATCCACGTTTTAAAACATGAACTCGACTCGTACAAGGATCATAAAAGGATAAAGCCGACCCAAATCCATCTAGATTGGGCAAAATTGTGTCACATGAATTTAAACATAAAGTAAAAACTCAAATCAACACGAGGTAACTTAATGAATCTATTGAATCTTGCCAAAATCCAATAGAGCCGATAACTAGCTTCGAGCTAGATCTTAGCCTACCGCATGGCTCGTGACCTAACAAGAAACCTTCTTGAACCAAGCTTGAATCTACCGCATGACACGAAGCATGGTAACAAGACTACTTGCATCAGATCTAAATCCACCGCATGATACTAGACATGATACAAGGTTGCCGGTACTCACGGAGGTCGACGGATCGACGAACCCTCTCGAAGAACTCGACGACACGACAAAAGGACTCTAGGGTTTGGCGTAAGGCCGGTGTGTATTGAAGAATGATTGTGTTTGTTACATACATTCAGGGGTCATATTTATACCCTGTCAAGTACAAATTCGAATGGATTCGTTGCCTAACTTATCTCTAAGCTTGATCGCCTATCCATCCATTCGTTCTCCCTGATTGAGCCACATCACCGTCCAATCCCGCAAAATCAGCTTTACTGTTCCTTTGCCGAACCGGGAGCGGATAGCCGACCGCGGATCTCTTTGCCGAATATCTCCGAAAAGATCCTTCCTTCCACCAGACGGACTCTTCATCGAGCCGGACCCACAAGTCGACTCCTTACCAAATTTTGGTGTTAACACATGCCCCTTCAATTGCGGGATAAAAGTAATTTTGTTCCGCAATTGACTCCAGCCACGAATACTTCAAATCAAATCTGTTAACACCTGTTCTTCGCAATCCGCCGGAATCTTCATCTAGATCCAAACCCTAGATCCCCTCGTTCCGAGCTCAAATCCCCAATGGCAGCTCAAAACCAAGATGCTCAGGTAAATTCCTCTCCCGTAAGCTTCGTTCGGCATTTAGGTTTTCAATTTTACCTGAGATTTCTTCTTCTGCTTTTCTTCAGGAGCCTTCCACTGAGCTTCTGATTCGCACCGGGACCAATTCGAGATCCTATTTCCTTGGTCTTGTAGGGAACTCGGATCCTCAAGATTTCATCGCGGCTGAATCTCAGAGGATCCCTTTCAAAGCGCTCGTCCCCACCTCCTCGGTGGCAAGACGCTTTCAAGAAGCGGCCTTTACCTCCAATCGCGAGGGGCGGAAAACTTGGTACCGGGAGGATTCTTGCGGACAAGAGTGGATTGACCAAAAAGCGGGATACCCTCCGCATTGCTCAATGCTTGGAGTTATCCGTGGCCGAGACCCCCAAGAATGAAGACCTCCCGACGGCAGCCCGCCACTTTTGGTCAAACGGCGTCAACGCCTTCCTTTTTGGCCATGGCCCAATGTCTCCAACCCCGGCCGATGTGTATATGATCACCGGCCTCGACATTACGGGATCCGTTCAACCCCGGAACTTCAAAGGTTCTTCACGCCAAACGGGGGTGAAACCGGGGAATGGATACAAACAAGATATCCCGAGCCACATGAAAGACAACCCCCTTGGTGATGTCGAATACGGGGCTTTTCCGAATATGTGGGCGTGCGATTTGTCTTAAAGCCAATGAACCTACCCTGAATCACATCACAATGGCATCTCATTTGGCCAGTGGCAACCGCCTCCCCCTTGGAAAATTCCTCCTAGGCAGTGTATACCATATGCTTCACCAAACTGTCACCCAAATGTATATCAGCCAGAGGATAACATGTGTCAACGGTCCTTGGTGGTTTGTTCAAATGTGGCTGCAACTCCACATGCATCAGATCATTGGCGTCGATTTGAACACCAGGCTCTTCCCCTTATCCAATCACCCTGAAGGGGAGCCCCAAGCCACCAGAGGATGCCAGAATTATGGAGAAGCGGCTTCAACCGTTCTTGTTCGGCGGGACATCGGCCCGGCTTTTCGAGCTATTCTTCAAAGGTTTCCGTGAATCCTCTCCGGCTTCCTTATCCGGACAATGACACTTTGATTTTCCCCTGTGACTTCTCCTTTGAATCTGAACGCCAAGATGGGAGATTCTTTGAGATTCTCAACATCGTAATCCGCCCATGCATGCTGCCAGCTGAATTCAATGGAGGAAGGCTGAACTCCAGTACTTATGAATATTATCAGCCCAATGTAATGGCTAGGCAACTCGGATGTGGCCAGATGCCCCCAAGGCTGTTCCTGCATGAGTTCCTCAAGCCCAGAGAGGAAATCAAAGAGCTTATGCACAGCAGTAGGGTTTTCCATTATGTGTGCAGTCCCACCGTCTACACCGGCCTTTTGTGCCTATAACCTTAGCTCATCCCACCTTCAATTCCCGGTGGCAAGAATTCCATGATCATATCTTCAATGAGCCCGTGCACTCGTTCGTGCGAGTTGATGCCTCGATTTTCAGCCAACTTCGAGAGGTAATATGATGAACCATTGACTCGACATAATTTCTTTTAACCACAATTCGACCTTCATCTTCTTACTCACGAACACAGGTTCGCCCCTCGAGCTAGGAATATCACCTACAATGCCGTAGGCCCAATCTCAAAGATCGGGATTCAAGTCCACAACTGCGGCTCGTTAATGGCCGGGTTTACTACAACGGACCCCGGCCCTCTCTAGCCTTGCCGCCGACAGGAGGCAAGGTTTGTCTCCGGTTGCTCCTCCAAATGCCAAGAGGAGGAGAACTGTCAAGAAAATTCTTGTTGAGGTAAAATCTTTTACTTTCTTGATCACAAGGTTACTCTAGTTACGAAAAATCATCTCTTGTGCATTTTCGGACCGAGCCCAAGCGACCTTCGGTGCGGAACCTGCCAATGCCCCATCCACTGGTATGACCTCTACTGTCCTTTCTTAAGGATGAACACTGGCATTTACCCTTTCAATTTGATGCTTGCAGAAGAGACAATGGAAGAACAACTTGTGGATGTCCCAGTGGCTCAACAAGCAAGTCCACCCAGGGTTGAATTGCCTATCCCAGTGGAGATCTCATCTTCATCACCTTCTGCAGAAGCAATGAATTCTCCAGAGATGAGTCTCCCAATCCAGCCAGAGCCGTCAAACCCTCCAAGGGCACAATCACCTATTGGTCATGCAGAAACACCAATCCCAACAGATGTGGATCCAACTCCTCTTCAGCCAGAAGCCCATGAGTTACCAGCGACTGCATCAACACCTTCTAGCTTGGAAGCTTTAGCCTTACCTGGAGAACCTTCTCCACTTGTGATCACCCCTGCTCAAGAAATCAGCCATGAGGTAATCATTTGCACTTAACTCTGCTACCTTTACTTTTAGCACCCCTAACTCGGCAATACTGCTTCTTAGGATCAGTCTCCATCATCATCAAGCCTGCCATCGGGGAACAATCTAGTTGCCGAGGCGATGGAAGGGATGCACCAGCCTCTGTCAGATGAGGTGCTAGCAAAGCTTACAGAAATTGTTGCCTGGCTGGAAAGAGATGCACAAGATCAGTTCAAGGATCTCGATCACTTCGAGGAGATGCTTGAATCCATCAGCCAAGAACTTCCTGAGGATATCAGTGCTTCTCTGGTATCCATCTGTGGCCTGGACGTCCTTTATGCGCCCATAAGGCACGCTTTGAGGAAATTGTGCTCCCGTCCGCTATCGAAAAGAAGAGATTCGATGCTGAACAAGCCATGAACGGGGCGCAATCCCAGACAGAGAACCACAAAGATACATTGGCTAGTCCGTGTGCTTCTTGTGATCTGAAAATTGCCAAGAAAGCTGCTCTAGAAGCAGAACTGAGAAGCCTGTCAGCTGAGATAGAGGCTGATAAAAAGAAAATAGCCGAGCTTCCTGGATTGATAGAAAAGACCCAAGAGGAAGCAAGATCGGCTACAGCCAAGATGGAACAATGCGATGCAGAACTCACCACCTTGTCCAGCGCCCAAAAAGACTGCCAAGAACTGTTGGACAATTTCCGCCAAGCAACATCCAATGCTCGTGGTGTGATTGCGAAACACTTGAACATTTGAATGCTCTAATTGATGTGTAACTGAATTGGTCGCTCTTGTGATATTTTTCTTGCAATTTATTTCCTTTTCTTCTGCGCACCTTCAAATATAATGTTGAACGACCCATTCAGCAAAGAAACGCCAACTCCCGAATGGCAATTTGACTCTCCTTAGCCGAGCCGATCAACCGAATGTGACTCGGCCTAGAACTCCAAGCGACCCGCCGGCGGGCCGGCCAAGGAAACCTTTCCACATTTCGATTTTCTTGGGATATGCGCCACGATCCAAAGCCACGACTTGAAGCCACGATTCATCTCGCCAGGTCTATAAATGCAACCGTAGGTTCCCCTAGCTCTCCACCAGGCCCTTTAGCTCTCGAATCTTTTCCAATCTCAGTCCTTTGTCTTTACAAACAGTGCACATCCCAAACCACCATGGTGCACCGCCTCAACCGCCGCCGTGCCTCCCACGAGGCAGAGGGGAGCAGCGCCAATGCGCACCGGAGGCAATGATCGTCGATTCCTCCTCTTTGCTTCAACTTTTGATCTCCTTCTTATTTTGACGATCATCTTCCTTTCAGATTGATTCAATGGAATCCATCTCCTGCGCCGGCCAATCAACCCCTTCCAGACGACTCCTCGGAGTCCGATGGCCACTCCCCTGTGCCGTACGGGGAGATCGACGCCCTCCGCTTCAAGGAGGAGCTGGAGACGGCCCGGCGCGAGCTAGAGGACGTCTCCAAGAAGGCGGGCATAGCCGAGCTGGAATGGGAGGACCAGCGCAAACAGTTGCTGGAAGCCATCGATGGTACGACTCTGAAATCAATTCTTGATCCAACCCGGCTTTTTGATACTAATCTCCTTTCTTCTTGCTTCTTGCAGCCCGCGATGCTGAGCTCAACCAGCTGAAGGCGCTGGTGGAGCAGCTGGCCGATAAGGTGAACGCCCACGGCGACACGCCGGCGGAGTGCCTTGCCGCGGTGGAGCACCGCGTCAACGAGGTGGCCACCCATGGCGTTCGTTTGGGCACCACCTTGGGCCTGGCTGCCATGGCGACGCACACGGACGTCGACTACTCCACCAGGCCGCGCGGCTTCTGGGGCGGCGCGCCAGAGGACATTGAGGAGATCGAGCTCATCCTGGAGCGCCTTGATGGCCATGGCGACGTCATTGCCGAAATTACTCATCCCCAATCTGTGTTGAACAGGCTTTTCGACTAGATTGTATTAGGGATGTTGAAATATCGGCAATAAATGAAGAACTTTTGAATTCTGTGCTTGTTCTGTGATTTTTCCCTTTGCATTTGCATCCGTGAATCTTGTTTTCTCTTTGAACGCATCCGGGAACTATCTTGAGCCGAATACACGCGAACAGATGCCCCTTGGCGTAAAAATCCACAGAAGATCCATGAATCAGGCAATCCGCAAACACCGTTCAAGCAAAAACCCTTCGCATCCGGGAGAAAACCCCCGCCGTTTGGTATTCCAACAAAGGTGTACCGGCCGCTCATCACTCTCAATGCACCCCTTCGGTCAATAAAATAGCCTCGTAGGGATGCCCTGCAAATCCACTCGCGCACTCATCCATCATTTCTCATCTCTTCCCCTGTCTCTAGAGGAGAAAACCCCAAGGCCATGGACAAGGGCAAGCAACCCCAGGAGAGCAGCTCACCACAGAAGCGCACGATTCGAAGGTGAGTTCTTCCTTGATCTATTCCTCGTCCTCCACATGATCTCGTGCTTCATGTTTTCTTCTTTTCCTCTTCCAGCCTTGATTTGCTTCCTGAAGAAATCATTGGGACCGAAGATGTGCCCGAGTACATCTCCTCCGATTCCTCCCTCGAAGCAGAGGATGCCACGCCTGAACAGAGGACCAACCATCAACTGCGCCGCCGCGTTCGGCACCTGGAGCACGGCCTCAGGGACATCACCGCCCGTTGCCAAGCCGAGCGCGAGCGTCGCATGGCTCTGGAGGCACTAGTAGGGGGTAAATGCTTCTGACCTCTTCTTGACCTTATGCCTGCATTTGGATTTCTTGCCCCTAACACCGATTCCTCCGTTTTAGATGTCTCTGACAGGTACAACAACCTGAAGACGGCCTGGGACAGCTTGGTGGAGGCCGCAAACCATGGTCACCCCCATGCGTTCCAAGTTGCCGTCACGGTGGTCCTGGAACAGCTGAAGAGGGAGCAGCAGAAGAAGCAAAGAAAAGATTGAATCATACTTTGACTTCTTTCTCCACGCCTTCTGCTTCCCACCTCCTTGAAGATCTGACCACCAGGGTTGTTAGACGTAAACCTGCAAGAAGTAGTTGTAATGCAGTTTTTGTGCTAAGGGCAATGCATCTAGGCACTGGCCATTTCTTCTGTTTATGGATTTTTTGTTCTGAAAGCGGCCTCGTTCTTGAGCACCGGCTATCTCTGTGTCAGATGTGTGTAATCATCGATCGATCTCAATGCTAGGATAATATTTCTTCAGATATCTTCCATTTATTGCAGCGGAAAATTATTCTCCTAGCAAAGTTTTTAATATGTATGCATTACCAGGGACGCATCTGACCACACGGAAAGGTCCTTCCCAATTAGGAGACCATTTGCCGAATTCACTGTATTTAGTTCCAATCGGCAATAGCGCTTTCCAAACCAAATCACCTTCTGCAAATTGCCTTACTTTTACCTTCTTGTTGTAGTACTTGGCAACCCGCAGTTTGTTCTTCTCGATGTTTTCCAGGGCTCTAAGACGTATCATATGTAAATCCTCCAGCTCGTCCATCATTAGGCCACCGTAATCCTTGGAGCTCAAATCTTTCTGTAACACAACCCTCCTTGAATCTGATTGCACTTCCCAAGGTAGAACCGCGTGGTGTCCATAAACTAATTCATAAGGAGAAGTCTTTGTAGCTCCGTGAGGGGCCATTCGGTAAGCCCACAGTGCCTCACTGAGTACCGAATGCCACCTCCTTGGCTTCTGGTCGATCTTCTTTTGTATTAGCTTGATCATGATCTTATTAGAAGCCTCCGCCTGACCATTAGCTTGGGCATAATAGGGAGGAGAGTTAAACAATTTGATCCCCATGCTTTCGGCAAATTCTCTGAACTCTAGTGATACGAATTGTGCCCCTTGATCAGTGGTGATCGTCTGAGGGATCCCAAAGCGATAGATGATGTGCTCCTTGACAAAGTCAACCATGTTTTCTGATGTCACCTTCTTCAGCGGGATCGCCTCGACCCATTTGGTAAAATAATCCGTAGCCAAAAGCACAAACTTATGCCCCTTGCTAGATGGTGGATTAATCTGGCCAATCAAGTCTATACCCCAACCCCTGAATGGCCATGGCTTGATGATGGGATTCAATGCTGATGCGGGGACCCTTTGAATATTCCCAAACCTTTGGCAATCCTGACATCCCTTGTAATACTCAAAGCAGTCCTCTAATATTGTCGGCCAAAAGCATCCAGCTTGTCTAATAACCCACTTCATACGGTAGGCCAATTGGTGTGCTCCACATATCCCATCGTGCACTTCGCTCATCATGTTCTTGGCTTCTTCTGGACCCAGGCATCGTAATAGTACCCCATCTAATGATTTATAGAATAAATTATCATCCAGAAGAACGAACTTTATGGCCTTGTACCTGAGCTTCCTAGAGACTTTTCGGGATGGATCCTTCAAGTAATCAACGATCTCTTTCCTCCAATCATCTTCTCGCAAGATCCGCCCCCCTGCACACACTTCCGCAAAGCAAACGCTTCTTGACTCTCTTTGTAACCGGAGGCGCTTTGAGCCACTCGTTTGCTTCTTCGTTATGTTCCCTAGGAATATCGTCAGTAGAGTTACCAACGGGAAGCTCTTCAATATTTCCCTGCATTCTTCGTAGTAACTCCTCAGCGCTTCACTTTTGCACTCGTATTGGCCGTTCAATTGCTTGATCACCAGCTCTGAATCTCCATAAACTTCAACTGAAACGGCCCCTGCTTCTCTCAAGTATTGAAGCCCTCGAAGTAATGCCTCGTATTCAGCCTGGTTATTTGTGACAGTGGGCTGTATAGGGATGGCAAATTCAAACATCTCACCTCTAGGCGAAATCAGTAGGATCCCTACTCCCCCACCTTTACCACATGATGATCCATCAAAAAACAAAGCCCAAGGGGTAATCTCAAGCAAATCAATTGACGGATCACGATGTTCAGTTATAAAATCGGCAATGATCTGTCCTTTGATGGCCTTTGCCGATTCGAACTTCAACTCGAACTCTGATAAAGCTAAAATCCATTTGCCAATCCTCCCGTTCAAAATTGGCATAGATAACATATGTTTTATCACATCAAACTTGGAATACACGGTGCATTCGACATTCAACAGGTAGTGCCGAAACTTTGTACATGAGTAGTACACGCAAAGACACAGCTTCTCTACAGCCGAATACCTGGTTTCAGGATCAAGTAATTTTCGGCTAAGATATGCTACTACCCGCTCCTTCCCTTCAAATTCTTGAATAAGGGCCGATCCAATGGTTTGGGTATCGGCCGCCACGTACAACTTGAAAGGCTTATCCAGTTGAGGAGGAACCAACACCGGTGGCTCCTTCATGTACTGCTTGATCTCCTCGAAAGCTCTTTGTTGTTCGTCGCCCCATGTGAACCTCTCGATCTTTCTTTAGCTTCAAGAATGGAGAGAATGGCAAAACCTTCTGTGATAAATTTGAAATGAATCTTCTCACGAAATTGATTTTGCCGAGCAGTGATTGCAACTCCTTGAGATTAGTTGGAGGAACAACTTCATCAATGGCCTTCATGCTCTTCTTGCCAACTTCAATTCCTCCTTCGTGGACTAAAAACCCCAAGAATTCTCCAGCTGGTACCCCAAAAGCGCATTTGTTCGGGTTCATCTTTAAACCATGTTTCCGGGTGCACTCTAAGGTCCTTTTCACATCTTCCAAGTGTGTGTCATGACTTAGGGACTTGATTACCACGTCATCGATGTAGATTTCCACAATTTTGCCGATCAACTCATGAAAAATGTAATTCATGGCCCGCTGATAAGTTGCACCGGCATTCTTTAACCCAAATGTCATGACTATCCACTCAAACAGGCCTATATGGCCAGGACATCTGAAGGCCGTCTTTGATATGTCCTCTATTGCCATGAAGATTTGGTTGTATCCCGCATTGCCATCCATGAAACTGATCACCTTGTGTCCAGCTGCGGCGTCAATCAACAAATCGGCAATAGGCATTGGGTAACCATCCATCGGAGTAGCTCTGTTCAGGTCCCTGAAATCTATGCAGACCCTCATCTTTCCATTCTTCTTGTACATAGGGACAATGTTAGAAATCCACTCCGCATATCTGCATGGCCGAACGAAGTTTGCATCAAGTAATCTTTCAACTTCCTTCTTCACATCGGCCAATACCTCATCCTTGTAGATTTTCCGGGGTGGTTGCTTATATGGTTTGAAACTAGATTTGATTGGCAACCAATGCTCGACGATGGAACGATCCAATCCAGGCATCTCCGAATAATCCCAGGTGAAGCAATCCTTGTATTCTTTGAGAAGCTTAATTAATTCCCCCCTGAAGTCTGGCTGCAAGTTTGCACTGATGAACGTCGGCCTTGGCTTATCACCGCTTCCAATGTCAACCTCTTCTAATTTACCAGCCGACATGAATCCTCGCCCCAACTTGCCATCAGTGCCATCTACGGGGTTCTCCATTAAAAATTGCTATAAGAGCCGACTGTTTGAATCGGCTGTTGATCACTGCTGACAGGTTCAACAGGACCTTCTCCCTAGTCTTTCCCTGAGAAACAATCAATACCTTGGTATTCCCATAAGGTCGGTTCCATGTTCGCCACGCTCACGGAGTCATCTCGCTTGGATGACCTCAATCTCATCGTCCACCCATTGGATAAGTTGTTGATGCATGGTGGATGGGACGCAACAGCTTGGCATGAATCCGGGCCCCGCCCAAGCAAAGAGGGTCGTAGGCTCCTTTACCTTCGATGACAAAGAAGGTAGTAAGCAGCGTCTTGGACCCGATCATCAAATCCACGTGAGCACATCCCTTGGTATCTGAAGGATTTCCAGTGAAGTCATTCAGTATTATGCTGGTAGGTGTCAGATCGCTCGGGCCCATGCCAAGTTTCCTAAAGGTGGTGTACGGCATTACGTTGACTGTTGCTCCACCGTCGACAACATCTTGGTCAATGGCTTGCCATTGACGTATCCTCTCAAGTATAGCGGCCTCATATGTCGATTCTTGGCCGGTTTGTCGAAAATCACCTGCTTGGCCAGCACCAGTTGTGCCATCATCCCCTCGACCTGCTCGTCATCTAGGGACGCCTCATCCTGCACAACCTGGTTAGCAGGAGCCATGAATTCGTTCGGCAAAAAGTATACCATGCAAGTTGGAGCCGAACGCTTTGATCCTTCCGGTTGGTCCTTGGGACGCTACACCTGCTTTGTTTGGATCCCGTCCTGCCTCAGTTCACGGTTCCTCAAGCGCTGGACCCGTCTCTTCTGACTCTTGAGTAGGCCAGGCGGGCACCATTGCCCCTTCTGCCAGATGTAGTCGTCCTCGTCCTCTTCTTGATCAGCCCACCTTAGATCAGCTTGACGCTTCCTGGGGTGATCGATGACTTCAATTTTTTGGCGCCGATCCCCGTTGGGGTGGATCCTTCCAATTCTCTCGTGGACGGATCGGCGATTGCGCTCTCCCCGCCCGTACTCAACATATCCGTCACCGCATTCGGGACAGCTCCTCAATGTGGGCAGCTTCAAACCCTCATTCCAAAGAATGCCCGAAGAAGGCACATCCCCGTGCGCGCGCTCCGCTCGCGCGTGTATTGCTCCCGGTCCCTTTGGTGTGCTTCTTCTTCGGCTCGCGCTTCTCCTCCTCGTAGCGTCGCTTCGGTAGCGCTCTTTCTCCATCTCGGCGCCGCCACTTGTTGAGGAGGATGCGCGTGGTCACCCCGGGCTTAGCTCCGGGATGACTCCCCAATTTCGATGTGACTCCCGAGAATGCGGGGGACCTCACCATGCACCCGTTCCGCAGTCACTTGGCGCTCCGGGTCCACCGCTCCATCTTGTCTAGCCCCGGCCGAGGTCAAGACCTTGACCTTTCCCTTCTCCTCGGCCGTTATCATGTTAACGAGAAAAGCCCACCATGTTCCGAGGGGAAGGGGTGGCCATCCACCTTCATTTTGTTGTCGAACTTAAGGTGTCCCTCCCGGATGGCCTTCTCGGATCCTCATCCCGAAGACCCCGCAATCATTGATGGAGTGTGAATCCCCGTCGTGGAAGTCACGCGTAACGTTTCCCTTTAACTCCATCGGGCCGAAGCATGGAATGCCCCTCGAGTGCCTTGATTCGGCCTTCCTTCACCAAGAGCTCGAAATAGTTTGTCACCCTTCGTGATATCAAAATCGTAGGTGCCCTTGGTCTGTTTGACCAAGCGCTGATTCATCGTCAAGGGCTCTTTCCCCCACATGATCTCTGCCGCGGCCACATCCAATTCATCATCGAATCCTCGAGCGATCGGCCTTGTCTAAGAACCGGTTGTAGATGCCGTGGCATCATGTCGCTTGCCAAACTTAGCATCCTTCTTGAAGCCATACGCTTGGTTGCTCATCAGTGATAGCTTCTGCGATAGCTGGCCCAGGTTCTCAAACTCCATCCCGAATAATTTCTCACGTACGGCTGGCAGCATCCCGGCGACGGCCATATCAGCCAACTGGTCATCTGGCAAGTTAAGCGAGAAGCACATGCCTTTAACCTCCCTGAATCTTCTGAGAAACTCTAACGGCGTCTCACTGTGCCTCTGCTTCAGGGTGGCCAGGTAGATCAGCTTCTTCTCCGAGCTGCCACTGAAATAATGTGCGTGGAATTTCCGCTCTAGGTCCTTCCATCTGCAAACTGACTCAGGGGGTATGGACGAGAACCACTGGAATGCTGGACCTGTCAGCGATGCGGGGAAGTAGCGGACCCTGAATGTTTCCTCAACTGAGCATTCCCCGAGCTGCATGAGGTAACGAGCGATGTGCTCCACCGTGCTCGTGTCGTCTTGCCCCAAAAATTTCGTGAACTCTGTCGGCGGCTTCACCCTTGGCGGCAGGAGCACGTCGTAGTACCATTCTGGGAACGGCGGCTTGTAGGCAGGTCCCTGCATTTTTGGCTTGAGGCCGAACTGATTTTGCATCAATTCGGCCATCTTCCGCGCCAGGGCGTCGTCCTCTTGTGCGCATGCAGCTGGCGCGTATCCTGGATGCGGGAAGGCGTCAAATGCTCCATAGTTTCCCACCTCATGGTAGCCTCCGCCGTACAAGTTCCTCTCGCAGCCCGCTTGTTCGCCGGAGCAATCCCGTGGCCGGAAGCAAGTGGGGCTCCGTGCAAGCCGAACGCTAGATCTCCGTACGTAGGCCGGTACGGATTCGGGCCGTTGCACGGAGTTGACCCGTGCCTTTCGCGGTGGTGGTTGGATTGGCCGCCCTCCCGAAGCCCGTAGTGGGGGCCGAACCGGGCCGACCCCCAAGCACCCCGCGGAGGAGGCTGGAACGCTTGACTTCCAGAGCTCTGAGGAAGAGGCCGATGTGGCTGGCTCCGTAACGGTGGCTGAGAGCTTGACTCGCCCAGCTCCACGGTGCCCCCTTGGACGGGTGCCTTGCTGAACGCTTGTTCCATGCCTGGGCCAAAGTCGGCCACCATCATCCGCCGGAGCGCACCGAGGAAGGCTTTGTTGTGCTTGCTCGCATGTAGTCCGCAGATTCCCCGGAACACTCGCATGCACTCCTCTTTCTCCCGCCGAGCCGTGGTATCGCTTTCCCCCGGCAAGAACACCCTGGGCATCTCGTTCTTCAAGTACGGGACGCCGCTTCTATTTTTCTTGAATGACAGCAGACATTTCTGCTGGAACTGGTCCATGGCGTCCTCGGGAGTTGCCGCCGCTGCCGGGAGAGAGGTCTTCAAGGTTGACGTCCATGATGTCCCCAATTTCGGCATCTTGATCTACTCGGCCGTGGTCCCACCGGCGTGCCAAAAAGTGTGTTGACGCAAAAAGTGCACCTAGCGCCAAACACACAGCAAGCCGAACAAGCCGGCTTCACACGCGCAAAGAGTCACAAGACGTGCCGCCCAATTTTTCCCCGAAAATTAACAAAAGATAAAAGAGTTAGATACCAAAGCTTGGAACTTGCCGGGTGGTACCAGACAGTTCCATATTTACGGCTAAGAAGCCAGATGGGGTGACACATAGCTATAGGGAGCTATCTGCCAATAGACTGAAACCAATTGGGAACTTATGAAAGGAAAAAGTAACATTGCTGAATGGATGACGTAAGCATGACAGCGATCGGTCTTTGTTTGAACAAAGATACATATGCACGAGGCCATGACCGATCCCCATGAAGATTAGCATTAGATAAATGAATAAAGTAAAGCACGGACATAATCATGTAATAAACAAGCATGCATAGGTCCAAAGCACTAGTCTACCGCATGTCTAGGTACTTTAAAACCCGTCGGGTGCGATATCAAGCAAATCTATCCACCGCATGATACAACTTGCATGAAGACCGTACCACTTTCCACAAATAGATCTATCCACCGCATGATACAATCTAAATATGGAAAGCTAAAAGCATACATCATTTAAAGCATAAATAACGCACGTGTTCTACTCGTGAAGAAACATAACCGAATACGGCCGAATGTACCGATTTCGGGTCCATGAAGAAGGAACAAACATTACCAAGTAAATAAATCTATCAGATTGATTTGAGATCTAATCCATCGGATGACTAGCTCCAAAGCAACCCCAAAACCTGCATCTACCGCATGATACCCGGCTCTTTCAAGATTTATACCAACATTGGCAAGCTTGAACCCGCAACACGTAACAATCTAGATCGATTCGGTTTCGGCTATCGGAAAACTCAAGATCCACGTGTTAAAACATGAACTCGACTCATACAAGGATCATAAAAGGATAAAGCCGACCCAAATCCATCTAGATTGGGCAAAATTGTGTCACATGAATTTAAACATAAAGTAAAAACTCAAAGCAACACGGGGTAACTTAATGAATCTATTGAATCTTGCCAAAATCCAATAGAGCCGATAACTAGCTTCGAGCTAGATCTTAGCCTACCGCATGGCTCGTGACCTAACAAGAAACCTTCTTGAACCAAGCTTGAATCTACCGCATGACACGAAGCATGGTAACAAGACTACTTGCATCAGATCTAAATCCACCACATGATACTAGACATGATACAAGGTTGCCGGTACTCACGGAGGTCGACGGATCGATGAACCCTCTCGAAGAACTCGACGACACGACAAAAGGACTCTAGGGTTTGGCGTAAGGCCGGTGTGTATTGAAGAATGATTGTGTTTGTTACATACATTCAGGGCTCATATTTATACCCTGTCAAGTACAAATTCGAATGGATTCGTTGCCTAACTTATCTCTAAGCTTGATCGCCTATCCATCCATTCGTTCTCCCTGATTGAGCCACGTCACCGTCCAATCCCGCAAAATCAGCTCTACTGTTCCTTTGCCGAACTGGAGCAGATAGCCGACCGCAGATTGCCGAATATCTCCGAAAAGATCCTTCCTTCCACCAGACGGACTCTTCATCAAGCCGGACCCACAAGTCAGACTCCTTACCAAATTTTGGTGTTAACAGATGGCACGCGAGGAAGTGCTGGGCCAACTCCAGTGGGAGTGTGCCGCGCTCGAGGAGACGCGAGCCATGCTCCAGAAGCAGCAGGAGGAGGTGTCACGCCTCAACGGGGAGCTGGTGCAGATCAGCATCTCCCATGAGGACCAGCGCCAGGCCCTCGAGGAGCAGGAGGCTTCGTTCCTCAAGCTGCGGTGCGAGGCTGAGGAGACGCACCAGTCCCTCTAGGTGGAGAAGAAGCAAGTTGAAGGTGAGTTTCCGTTCGGTTTTTGTTCGTCGATTCGTCCTTTTGGGATCCGCTCCCAACTTCATCTCTTTTTTGTTTGTGGCTTCCAGGACTGCGGACCGCCCTGGGGCACGCGACCACCCGGGCCGAGACTTTGCAGGCGGCCTACAACTCCTCTCAACAGGAGCTGGAAGAGTTGAGGGCCGCCGCCCTCGAGACCTGCCAGGCCGTTGAGAAAGGCGAGGCGCAAGCTGGGAGCTCGCTGGCGAGCCGCCTGCGCGCTCTTGGTGGACACGTCGCGAGGCGGATGCACCGCACCCTCCACCTGGGCGTCAAGAAGGCCCTTGGCGTGGTGAGGTCTCACTACGAGGTGAACCTCGAGGCCGTGGCGTCGGGCTACGTCGTCCCGAAGGGTGTCGACGATGAGGTGGCTGTCGGTGTTTTAGACCGACAACCTACTAAGGGGAGTACCCGAAGTGGATGAATGTGGCCTCACCGAGATCGGTAACTCGAAGGAAGAGACACGTGGCACACAATTTAGACAGGTTCGGGTCGCAAGCTGCGTAATACCCTACGTCCTGTATGCTGCGTAGCTCTAGATTGATTGGGTACGATTACAAGATGATGCAATCTTACGCCGTGAGATGAGATGATAGAGAGAGGGGTCCCTGCCTCACCTTATATAGTTCGGGAGGCAGGGTTACAAGTCGGTTCAGGGAGAGAGTACTAGTCGAGTACGTCTAGGAGTCCTCTATATAGTGCGGGACATGTACAGCTTCCTAACCGAGTACTTCTCCTCCGTAGTCCTTGTGCTTCACGCCATTAGGTGCCGTGCAGCGCAAGTCGGGTAGTCCCGGGGGCCCACCGAGTAGTCGGTCCTGGTACCCACCGAGGTAGTGGGCCCAGGGAGGTCCATACGACAAGCCCCCAAGTACTTTGTAGTCGAGAAGGATAGCTTCAAGTAGTCTTGACGGCCTTAACGAGTAGTCCTCAAGCGTCCCCGAGTACTACAAGTCAAAAGTCCTCAAGAGTAGTCGAAGCATCCCGAGGCTGGAATGTACTCCAGCTGATGTTTGAGCAATCCTGAAGTCTTCTCGAGTAGTCCCAAGCATCCTTGAGCGCTGCTCTTGAAGGTCTTCAACAATGCCCGTGTTGTCTTGAAGCCGGAACTGATATGGAAGTGCGATTGCAAAATCGCACTCCATATGGAGTAGCCCCCGAGCCTTAGGTTGAGTTGCAGACTCTGGCTGAGGGTCCATCTGAAGTTTTGGCAAGAAAATCCCGAAAAATACAGAGAAAAAACTGAAGGACAAGTGGCACGGAGCCGGTGTCTGGGTTGGGCTGCATGGTGAGGCGGTGTTGGAAAGACCCAGTGCCGTCAGCAGTGCAGACCCAGGCGCCGAAGACGAAGGTGTCGCCGCGGCTAAAGGCGACAGTTGGCTTGATGTAGACAGGGGCCGTCGAGTTCGCCATGTGATCTCGGGCGAGTGCCCCTACCTGGCGCGCCGGCTGTCGGTGTTTTAGACCGGCAACCTACTAAGGGGAGTACCTGAAGTAGATGAATGTGGCCTCGCCGAGATCGGTAACTTGAAGAAAGAGACACGTGGCACACAATTTAGACAGGTTCGGGCCGCGAGGTGCATAATACCCTATGTCCTGTATGCTGCGTAGCTCTGGATTGATTGGGTACGATTACAAGATGATGCAATCTTACACCGTGAGATGAGATGATAGAGAGAGGGGTCCCTGCCTCGCCTTATATAGTCCGGGAGGCAGGGTTACAAGTCGGTTCAGGGAGAGAGTACTAGTCGAGTACGTCTAGGAGTCCTCTATACAGTGCGGGACATGTACAGCTTCCTAACCGAGTACTTCTCCTCCGTAGTCCTTGTGCTTCACGCCATCAGGTGCCGTGCAGCGCAAGTCGGGTAGTCCCAGGGGCCCACCGAGTAGTCGGTCCTGGTACCCACCGAGGTAGTGGGCTCAGGGAGGTCCATACGACAGTGGCGATGGAGCACGCGGACGCGCTCGCCGCCGCAGCTGCCGAGACGCTCGCCGAAGACTTCGAGGACTTCCTGTTCCCCGACGCTCCTGACGCCGGCGAGCCCCAGGCCTGAAGATCGCTGGGCGCTGGGCCCTTTTTTGCTTAAGTATTAGAGTCTGGGCCGCGTGGCCATGTAAATAGACAAGTAAACTTTTGGGATGTTTAACACTTGTAATTCTAAGTGGCGTTTGTTGTTTTCGCTTATCGCGCTATTCTGTTTCTTTCTTCACCTGGGTGAGTTTGGGTTGGGGGAATTTCGATTTCGTGAGTAGCCCGCTGGGCCGGAGGCGAGAGAGAAGGGCCGTATCCTCGCGGAGGCGTAGGCTATCTCTGGCTCGCACGTCCTTTCCGCTTGACCACCTGCGCCCCGCCTAAACTCGTTCGAGGCTAAGGTCGAATCGTACTTAGCGCGTTTGCGAATTTTTTGCAAAAAATGGGACCATTTTTTTTGGGGGGGATGCCCCCCGCAGTAGCCCCCGAGGGTGACTTGGTTTTCTGGGGAAAGCCAAGTTGCCCTTTAACTTTTATTGACTTGTTGGTTTTTTACATCTAGATTGCCAACTGGGGTGTTGGGCTTGTGATTTACAACAGAAAATTTGGAAATCCTCGCTAGGGCTAGAAGCGATGTAGCTGCTGGATGTTCCAAGCGTTGGTGAGTTCCTCACCGTCCTCGTTGGCCAGCTTGTACGTGCTGGGCTTGAGCACCTTCACCACGACGTAGGGTCCCTCCCATGGGGGCGACAACTTGTGGCGGCCTCGATTGTCTTGGCGTAGCCTTAGGACCAAGTCCCCTTCGCTGAAGTCTCGTCGCCGCACCTTCTGGGCCTGGTAGCGCCTTAGGGACTGCTGGTATCTTGCAGAGTGCATCAGGGCCACGGTCCGCGCCTCGTCCAGTTGGTCCAGCGAGTCCTCGCGGGATCGCTGGTTGGCATCTTCGTCGTAGCCCCGAACTCTGGGCGACCCATACTCCAAGTCCGTGGGGAGGATGGCCTCCGCGCCATAGACCAGGAAGAACGAGGTGAACCCGGTGGCCCTGCTTGGGGTGGTCCTGAGGCTCCACACGACCGCCGGCAGCTCCTGGAGCCATTTTCGACCAGACTTATTCAGCCGGTCGAAAAATCTGGCCTTGAGACCTTGCAGGATCATGCCATTAGCGCGTTCCACCTGACCATTGGTCTGTGGATGTGCCACGGCTGCCCAGTCCACGCGGATGTGGAACTTATCGCAGAATTCCAGGAACTTCCTGCCCGTGAATTGGGACCCGTTGTCGGTGATGATGGAGTTGGGCACTCCGAAGCGGTAGACGATGTCGGTGAAGAACATCACCGCCTGCTCTGCCTTGAGATTCGTAATGCGGTGTACCTCCACCCATTTGGACAACTTGTCGATAGCGACCAAAAGGTGGGTGTAGCCCCCGGGCGCCTTTCACAGGGGCCCGACGATGTCTAGTCCCCACACGGCGAAAGGCCATGTGACGGGGATGGTCCGCAGGAAATGCGCGGGGAGATT
This sequence comes from Cenchrus americanus, assembly GCA_947561735.1. NCBI lineage: Eukaryota > Viridiplantae > Streptophyta > Magnoliopsida > Poales > Poaceae > Cenchrus > Cenchrus americanus. The sequence continues at coordinate 13,637,017 of OX387244.1, forward strand.
GGATTTGCGGGCGTAGAACTGGCACCCTTCGCAGGTGCGCACAATCTCGCTGGCATCAGTGACCGCGGTGGGCCAGTAGAAGCCCTGGCGGAACGCATTGCCTACGAGGGTGTGGGGTGCTGCGTGGTGGCCGCACACGCCCGCGTGTATATCCCGGAGGAGCTCGCGCCCCTGGGGGATGGGCACGCATCGCTACAGGATGCCGGAGGCGGCGCGCTTGTACAGCTCGCCGTCGACGAGAGTAAATGATTTGGTCATCCTGGCGATGCGCCTGGCCTCAGATCGGTCCGGAGGGAGTTCCCTTCGATCCATCCAAGCGATATACTTGTCGCGCCAGTCCACCTCGCTGGGGGCTGGTTCGACGTCCATGGCCTCGTCCTCGTCGGCGCTGTACCCCTCGAGCAGGGAGAGCACGTACACCTCGTTCGAGGGGTCCTCGTCCATGGGCTCCGCGCCTGTTGGATTCGAGGGAGCCCCCGAGGGTTCCTCGTGGCTCGAGGGGCGGGGCTCGAGGTTGACGGACGGCTGAGCGATGTCCCACGCGAAAACGTTTGGGGGAACGGTGATTCGCCCCGATGCGATTTTGGCGAGCTCGTCCGCCTCCTCGTTGTACCGGCGGGGCACGTGGTTGAGCTCTATCCCATAGAACTTGTCCTCGAGGGCGCGCACGGCCTTGCAGTATGCCTCCATCTTGTCATCGTGACAACCCGCATTCTTCATGACCTGGTCGATCACGAGCTGTGAGCCCCCCCCGCACGTCGAGGCGCTTGATGCCCGTTTCTATGGCGATCTTAAGGCCGCAAAGAAGGGCCTCGTACTCAACCATGTTGTTTGACGCGGGGAAGTGGAGACGCACGGCGTATCTCATGTGCTCCCCGAGGGGTGAGACGAAGAGCAGGTCCGCGTCCGTGCCCGACTTCATCACCGATCCGTCGAAATACAGGGTCCAGCACTCGGCCTGAATCTGCGGCGGCGGCAACTGCGTGTCCGTCCACTCGGTGACAAAATCTGCCAAGATTTGGGACTTAATGGCCTTGCGCGGTGCGTAGGCGAGCGTTTCGCCCATCAGCTCCACCGACCACTTGGCGATCCTGCCTGCTGCATCCGGGTTCTTGATGATTTCTCCTAACGAGAAGGAGGAAACCACCGTGACTGGATGGGCTTCGAAGTAGTGGCGGAGTTTGCGCCACGCGAGGACCACTACGTAGAGCAGCTTCTAGACTTGTGGGTAGTGCGCCTTAGTTTCAGACAAGACCTCACTGATGTAGTACACTGGCCGCTGGACCAGTAGGGCGTGCCCTTCCTCCGTGCGCTCTACCACGATGACTGCGCTGACCACCTGGGTGGTCGCAGCCACGTAGAGGTACAAAGGCTCGCTGTCCTGAGGCGGTGTGAGGATTGGGGCGCTGGTGAGCGACGCTTTTAGCTTATCAAGCGCCTCCTGGGCCTCGACGGTCCAGGAAAACCGCTCGTGCTTCTTCAGGAGCCGATAGAGGGGCAGGCTTTTCTCGCCGAGCCGCGAAATGAAGCGGCTCAAGGCGGCGAGGCACCCCAACACCTTCTGGACCCCCTTGAGGTCCCGAATCGGTCCCATTCGTTCGAGGGCTACAACCTTTTCAGGGTTGGCCTCGATGCCTCGCTGGGAGACGATGTATCCTAACAACATGCCTCGCGGCACGCCGAAGACACATTTTTCGGGGTTCAATTTTACCCCGTTGGCCCGTAGGCAGCCGAACACGATGCTAAGGTCGCTAACCAGGTCGTCCGCCTTCCTGGTTTTGATGACTATGTCATCTACGTATGCCTCAACGGTTCGCCCGATGTGATCCCCGAAGACGTGCTGCATACATCGCTGGTATGTCGCGCCCGCGTTTCGGAGACCGAACGACATCGTGACATAATAGAACATCCCGAACGGCGTGATGAACGAAGTTGCGAGCTGGTCGGACTCCTTCATCTTTATTTGGTGGTACCCGGAATAGGCGTCAAGGAAACACAAAAGTTCGCACCCGGCGGTCGAGTCAATGATTTGATCGATCCATGGCAAAGGAAAAGGCACTTTAGGACATGCTTTATTAAGACTGGTGTAGTCTACACACATTCGCCACTTCCCATTCTTTTTCTTGACTAATACAGGATTAGCTAGCCATGTGGGATGGAACACTTCCTTGATGAACCCAGCCTCGAGGAGCTTCCGCAGCTCTACTCCGATCGACCAGCGCCGCTCTTCGTCGAAGCGGCGCAACCATTGTTGGACGGCGCGAGAGTGAGGTAGGATGTCAAGGGAGTGCTCGGCGACCTCCCTCAGAATGCCTGGCATATCTGAGGGGCTCCACGCGAAGATGTCGGCGTTGGCGTGGAGAAAGTCGACGAGCACCACTTACTATTTTGGGTCGAGGGTGGAGCTGACCCTCAACGCCTTGTCCTCGGGGGCGGTGTTGACGGATAAAACTCGTATCCACCTACGATCCGCAAGCGTACGGACCTACACCTTTTTCACCACGGGATTCCCAAGGTTCTTGTCAATCCGCGAAGCAAGGGGATTACTAGCGCTTAACCAAGTACTAATCTAGTTGACTAAGGAAACCTTTAAAGAGAGTATTAATCTAAAAGTAAAGACAATCTAACCTAAGTTAATCTAAGTTAAGTTGATCAAACAAATCTAGGGTTAAACTAGATGGTAAAGGGTGAACACAAGAGAGTGAGTAAGAAAGATAAGCGTTCCCTCCCTAGGATCTAGGATAACATGGTATGCATCTACTACACGAAAGCGACAAACCAATCTATCGGGGGTTGTGACCACGGTTTCGCCCTTTCCCTCCTCTCGTACTGTCACTACGCGAAGGTATTCGTGACTAGACCTATGATGGACACGGTATGTTGATGGAATTTATGGGAGTAGCGGATATCATACGCCCGAAAAACACGGTAGCTAACCTTAATCATCGAAGCATCATCAACATGAAAACAATAGATTGAAACCACAAATCGAGTAGCGATCACATAGCATGTATCCATCTAATCCTAGGGATGAACGGAGACATTACCCCATCATCTTACACGGATTGAAGCACATAGGGGTGATGGAGACTCGGAGAACATCGTCGATGAAGATGGCGGTGATGGAGCTTGGGAACACCCCTAGGCCAGCGGCTTGGAGTCATCCTCTTGCTTCCTTCTCTCCGCCGGCGTTGATCCTTGCGATGAGCTCATCTAACTCTCTCCCTCATCTTGCGGCGGCGGTTTTTTGGTGATTGGCGTCGGTAGGATGATTTGTTCGATGTGTCGGTCGATGGCGGCGGAGGGAATAAATAGACGAACACCTAGGGCAAAGGGGGGACCGAACCGACCCCGGAGTGGGCCGGGCCGGCCGGACCGGGCCGGCCGGCCCAGCCCACTTCGGCCCGGTTCGGCCCCGGTTTTCTCCCCGCTTGCTTCTCGCGTGATCCCTTATTCGTGTGCACTTGCATGTGGGCCTTTGACGTCGTTTCCTTCACGGTTAAGGCTTGAATCCTTGCTATGCAAGCTTCGCTGTTTTCTGGTTGAGTCCCTGAAGACTTGCACGTTGACGCTTCGGTCCTCGGGTCATTTGGAGTCATGTTCATCACGTGTCTTGACTCTTGTCGGGCTTCATGATCTTCTTCCAAAGTGCTTGGTGAACTTATCCCGAAAGTCTCCTCATTAGCGTAGATTTCGCGTAAACAACAAACTCCAAATTCGACATGCAAGTGTGAACTTGTTATATCATTAGTATGCCTAGTGGCGGGTTAGTTGCAAATCATAATCGAAACCAATGTATAACAAGTACTCTAGGTTGACGGAAATTCACCGTCAACATCTCCCCCATGCTTAAACCTTGCTCGTCCTCGAGTAAGTGGTCCTCGCTTAAAAGGGAAATCGGCGTTGCCTTCCAATGTTATCCCTGCACTTAGTCATTCATGACGAGACAAATTGCTCTCTCTTAAGAATTTATTTTTAAAGTTCAAGTTGTGACCGGCTTCTTTTTCATTATGGAAGATAGACTAACAATAAAGAACAAGCCACATTTAACACAATGCTCTCAAACTTAAGTGAACTTCAAACCATTACCTTGTCACATGGAAGATTTTCAAAAAGATGCATATCCAACATAAGTGAAAATCTCTTGCAAAAGCTCATGGAAACACTCATCTCATCAAGTCACTCAAGCCTATACTAGATTATTTTCAATCTACTCTACTCATATGTGATAGTGAAAGGCTTATGTGGAGCTTGGAAGGTTAAAAACAATCCTAGCAAAACATACATCCGAAATATTGTCAAATTAAGAGAGAGGTCTATTGGAATTACCGAGACTCGTCAAAAAGGCCATGGAAAATAAATGTTGGAAAGAGAGAAGGATGAAACACACACATTTAGATAAGTGGATATGTGCAAGTGGCAAATGGATGATCCCGAGGCACGAGTGAAGTCCTCGTTATCGGATTGCACATGGTTGGAAAATTTGAGTATGGATTTGTCATCAAGGCACTTGAGAACTTATGAAGCAAAAAGAACCGAGGAGCATCTTTATTTTTTCTTTATTTTATTTCCTTCTCATATTTCTCTCTTTCTTTTTTTTCACTTTATTCTTCCTATTTTTCTTACTTTTCTTTTCTTCTTATCATATATTTTTTTTCATTTTCTATTTTATTCTTTTTTTTCTTTTGCTCCTCAAAACTTTTTGCAACATAATATTTACATAACATTTGTGTCGGAGAATGACTCCTCCCCCATGCTTGAACGATGCTCGTCCTCGAGCATAAAAGAGAGGGGAAATGACTGCTAAAGTAAGTATAAATTCCATAATCTTGCGGAATATTTGAATCTCCATCGAGAATTTTACTCCTTACTCAAATTGGGTTGTGGACAAGGAGGTGATCACAAAAAGATGTTTTTGGTTTAGGGTGGATGCCCAGCGAAGTTTGCGAAATTTTCGATGTGAAAACCCACAATGCATGGACAAGAAGGCTAGCATGAAAAAGTTACACAAAGGAATGACCAGCTTCTTAGTCTCGAACCATAGAAATCAATCCTAATCCAACTCATCATAATATATGTTTGCAATCTACGGGTTTTGTTATCATAAATCATATATGTATGTGGCCTTGGTAGGTAGAACTTTGCAAGAGCATCACAAATATGTAGATAGCATAAAAGTTAAGTTTTCATAAAAACAACAAGTTATTCGGCTATCCATAAACTTAAGTCAAAGAGCAAAGATATGTATGTGGGTCTAGAGCATAGTCATTTCACCTCCACAAATAAAAGAGCCGGTATTTAAATTAATTTCAGATTATATTATAGAGAGCAATTAGCCAAGACATGTATAACTTCATGTAGGTAAAACAAAGCGGCAACTTTCATCATCTTTCCGTAAGCATAGGCAATATAGAACATCGAGGTGAACACATGGTCATGCTTATCTATTGAAAGTAAAAAGAAACCTAGGTTGTCCTCCTAGTAGCCATGTTATTGTTTGAAGAGAAAAACAAAAGGTTGCACCTAGTTGAGGTTGAATGCATACTTACAAGCATTTGTGTTTGGAAAAGAGAAGGTCCATGGAGATGTTACCATCCTTTGTAATTCTTCGTTGTCTTCTTCCGGCATCTCCATGTATCGATGTGGCTTTTGCTTTTGTCTTGATTTATTAATGCTCCTAAACTTCTGAATTTGATCTTGTATGCTTAATGGAGTCATTGGTCACCCTTCTCTTCAATGTTGTCATCACCATCTCCTCTTTCTTGTTCTCATCATCTCCTTGCTGTCTCTTTTTCATGGATTTCCCCCTCTGTCCAGAACAAAAAATATATCGAAACATAGCTCTATTGAAAAGTTTATGAAATTACCTTTCCAACGTGTCATCATTCATCGAAAACGGAGTTCAAACAAGGGAGCTATGTCCGTTTTACTTCAGCGCTGCGTGCTGTCCAAAACTGATTTCAGGACGTGTTGCACTCGGTGATTCGGGCATAACCGCTTGTAGGAACCTCCGATTGTCTTGATTCTTGATTTGTTGGAATCGTAACTTCATGGGGCTTCTAAATATCCAAAAATTTCTAGTGTTTTCCCTTCGAGACCATGCAGAATTTTGACGAGATTGGTGGCTTCTTGCGCATTGATCCTGAGATGTTAACGATCTTTGTCATTCTATCTTCTAGAGTGTCATGTTGCACTTCCGTGTTGAACATTCAGGGTCTCCCCCATGCTTAGCATTTTGCTTGTCATGGAAGAAGACAAAGCACTTCTTAGCCATCCTTCAATTTCCTTGTAGTGAGAGTCTTTATCTTGCCTGTAAGACATTTTAAACGCACATTCTACCCCAAGGTGACGGTTGGGAGTAGATAGAATTGCCAACAATCCAACAATGTCTCCTAAGATTCTTAACTTGTGGCATAATTAGTTTAATGAGGAATAAAAACCTAATGAGTGTACGTGGTGCAAGGTGTGTATGCACATGACAGGAAAGCATATAAACAAGACAATGTTTTCACCTAGTTCTAAACACCATGTTTACAACTAGGTTGCCGAATTTCTCCATAGCCATAAGGTTTATATATCTAGGGTTAAAACACCATGTCTATCCCTAAATCAATAACTCTTATAGCACAAGAAAAATTAAGCGCATTGCAAAGCTTATAAACTGACCAAAGTAACATGAAAACATATGAAAAGCTAGCTAGGTTTATCGAACTTAACGATGATAGTCCGCAATCATGTTTAAACACCACGTTTACACAAGATCACAAAAGGAAAATACTCATAATGCCTTATGAAGTATTAACATGGAAAATGAAGCATACATCATTAAGTATACAAAACAACCAAGCCAACTATGTGCAAAACATGTATACGCAAAGAAACATCATGTTGATAACAAAATGCAATGCATGCAAATAAATAAATATGATCATGAACATGATGGTGGTTCTAAAAATAAAACTAAACTTATATTAATAACCACAAGTTGATCATCATAAGATGGTGCCATTTTTTTATTTTCTCTAAGAAAGTAGTAAAAACATAAAGAAACGGGTTGCCTCCCGAAAAGCGCTTCATTTAAAGTCATAGAGCTCGACTTTCTCACATACCTTCTTTTCGTTGCATAGCCATGGCCCTTCATGCAAGAAGAAAAGGTACCAATGCAGCTTTAATTTACTTCCCATGTTGTGCTTGATCACTTATAGAAGACTTGCCCAAAGCATCCTTTTGTTTCATCATTATCTCCTTCTTTATCATCCTTCGGTGCTGCCTTCACTCCATGAATTTTTTTTAATGTCCAGAACAGAGAGTATACTCAAGCTCTACTCCATTGCACAGTGCACAAAATTTCCTTTCCAACGAGTCTTTATTTGCTCAAATCGGACTCCGGACAAGAGAGTTACGTCCGTTTTACTTCGGCGATGAAATCTGTCCTGAAATTTCAGAACGCGCAACGCTCAATGTTTTCTCCATAACTCCTTGCACGGGTCTTCAAACTTGTTGGTTCTTGATGCGTTGGAATGGTAACTTGATGGAGCTTCTGGATATCTCATTTTCTCCATTTGTACACCTCTGAACAAGCTCTCAAATTGATGAAGACAGCAGCATCCATCGCGGGATTCGGAGAGGTTGATGATTTATCTTGCAACTCTTTTAGGCATGACTTCTTTTTTCATTATTCAAGCCTTGTCTACATGGTTAGTGAAAATCGGGCCTTTCCCGACATATGATTCTTTAAGGTCACTAGCTTGACCAAGCGCAAAGCATGATCGAGATTTACAAAACTTATTGTAAACATACGCGTCCATAATTAACACCACATGTGAATTGTAGCAACTAGTCAAGGTGTAAATAAAAGAAGCATATGTTTCATGCATAGCACTTAGCTCATCATTAGGCAAAGGTTGTTTAGATGTGAGATTAATTGGATCAATAAATGTTTCCTCTTTTTCATTCTCAAGAAAATCTAGCCTATCAACATGATCACTATTGGAACAAGACATAGACATTAAACTATCATTCATACTATGGGTTGAGCATGAGTATTTGAATTTATCAACATCAATATCAATAATATCTTGAGATTTCAGCGCGTACCTTGGCCTTAGAGATTTTTCAACAAGAGTGATATTTGGTTCATCAAGCAGTGTTGAAGGCGAATCGATCTCAACGAGTGAAGGTGTCTCTTTGTTACCTTTTTGCATCCCCTCCATCTCATCATGTGGAACATGTAATCCTTCAACTATGTATGCATTCATCTCTTCTTTGAAGTCTTCTTTATCAACCAAATCTTCATCGTCAAAGACTTGTATGTTGCTTTCTTTATCTTCCACGTACCACATGTCGTCAAGATCGCTCATTGTTGATTCACTCTTTCCTTCATCCTTGAGTACTTTCATGTCTTGATTTGCTAGTGTGTAGGCTTCAATAGCACACAAGCTATCATCTAGCTTGAGTCCTATGTCCTCCCATTTATCCTTTGACTCACTAGGCTCATCACGGTTGTACTCTTCTTTTCCTTCATCATAAATCTTTGAGTTGTCAAACCGGTCGATCCATCCTTCATCTCCTTCTTCTCTTTCTTCTTCAAACATCTTTTGGATCGACTCTCCACTCATCTCTTGATCAAATATATCTTCAATTAGTTTGGCAACGTGTCGGCGTTCCTCCTTCCTTCGGTAGTTGATTAGTGGGGCGAAATCAACTTGAACCCAACCGGATTGCTTGAACTCCGCCAATGGTCTAGCATTCCACATACTTCGGCCTACATTCATGTTAGTTTCAACATTTTTAACATCTGAAATGACTTCTCTTACCTTGGGAAGTGGATCTTCAATTTCTTGAATGGTCGGTTCATCTTCCTTGACCTCCGGTTCATCTTTTTCGTAAATTTCAGCAAGCACCTTGGGCTTGCTTTTGTCTTGGACCTTGCTTATGGGAAAGAACTTCAAAAGAAATTTCTTCACTAGCTCATCCCAATTTCCTTTTGCTTCAACGGACGCAAGTGTGTACCATCTTCGCGCTTCATCTTCGAGAGAAAACGGAAAAAGATTCCACTTGAACCAAGCGGTCGGAACTCCTTTTTGTTGCACAAGGTGTTGCATAACATCGTGAATTCCTTAATGTGTCTATATGGGTTGTCATCCTCCAATCCTCTAAATGGTTTTGTCGCCACTAACTTGATGATTCCAGGCTTCACTTCATAGTGGGTTGTAGCAAACGTCAAATCTGATTTTTGCATCTCAATGTCTTCCATTGACGGCATTGCTAGCTCCCTTAGCGACATCTCTTCGTCTTCCAATGGTGAGGTGAACAAATCCATCTAGGCACAAGAAAAGTAGAAAGAAAAACAGAAAATATTTTTTTTCTTTTTTTTAGAAAATAAGGGTTAGGTGTTAGTAATCAACAAAATTAATACTAGATTAAACGTAGCAAACTGGCTTGCTCCCCGGCAACGGCGCCAGGAAAAGGGGCTTGTTGACGGATAAAACTCGTATCCACCTACGATCCGCAAGCGTACGGACCTACACCTTTTTTACCACGGGATTCCCAAGGTTCTTGTCAATCGCGGAGCAAGGGGATTACTAGCGCTTAACCAAGTACTAATCTAGTTGACTAAGGAAACCTTTAAAGAGAGTATTAATCTAAAAGTAAAGACAATCTAACCTAAGTTAATCTAAGTTAAGTTGATCAAACAAATCTAGGGTTAAACTAGATGGTAAAGGGTGAACACAAGAGAGTGAGTAAGAAAGATAAGCGTTCCCTCCCTAGGATCTAGGATAACATGGTATGCATCTACTACACGAAAGCGACAAACCAATCTATCGGGGGTTGTGACCACGGTTTCGCCCTTTCCCTCCTCTCGTACTGTCACTACGAGAAGGTATTCGTGACTAGACCTATGATGGACACGGTATGTTGATGGAATCTATGGGAGTAGCGGATATCATACGCCCGAAAAACACGGTAGCTAACCTTAATCATCGAAGCATCATCAACATGAAAACAATAGATTGAAACCACAAATCGAGTAGCGATCACATAGCATGTATCCATCTAATCCTAGGGATGAACGGAGACATTACCCCATCATCTTACACGGATTGAAGCACATAGGGGTGATGGAGACTCCGGAGAACGTCGTCGATGAAGATGGCGGCGATGGAGCTTGGGAACACCCCTAGGCCAGCGGCTTGGAGTCATCCTCTTGCTTCCTTCTCTCCGCCGGCGTTGATCCTTGCGACGAGCTCATCTAACTCTCTCCCTCATCTTGCGGCGGCGGTTTTCTGGTGATTGGCGTCGGTAGGATGATTTGTTCGATGTGTCGGTCGATGGCGGCGGAGGGAATAAATAGACGAACACCTAGGGCAAAGGGGGGACCGAACCGACCCCGGAGTGGGCTGGGCCGGTCGGCCCAGCCGGCCGGCCCGTGCCCACTTCGGCCCCGTTCGGCCCGGTTTTCTCCCGGTTGCTTCTCGCGTGATCCCTTATTCGTGTGCACTTGCATGTGGGCCTTTGACGTCGTTTCCTTCACGGTTAAGGCTTGAATCCTTGCTATGCAAGCTTCGCCGTTTTCCGGTTGAGTCCCCGAAGACTTGCACGTTGACGCTTCGGTCCTCGGGTCATTTGGAGTCATGTTCATCGCGTGTCTTGACTCTTGTCGGGCTTCATGATCTTCTTCCAAAGTGCTTGGTGAACTTATCCCGAAAGTCTCCTCATTAGCGTAGATTTCCTGCGTAAACAACAAACTCCAAATTCGACATGCAAGTGTGAACTTGTTATATCATTAGTATGCCTAGTGGCGGGTTAGTTGCAAATCATAATCGAAACCAATGTATAACAAGTACTCTAGGTTGACGGAAATTCACCGTCAACAGGCGGCAGGGTCGAGGGGCACCTCTTTGGTCTGCTCGGTAGCCTCGAAGCTGCCGGCGTGCTTGGCGGCTGCGGAGTCGAGGTCCTTGTTGACCATCTTCTCCAAGTTGGCCACGAGCGCTTCATCCAGCACCAGCGCCTCGGCGTGCTCCACGCACTCGACATCGCAGTCGAATGCGTGCTTGTTGACGGTGAATTTCCGTCAACCTAGAGTACTTGTTATACATTGGTTTCGATTATGATTTGCAACTAACCCGCCACTAGGCATACTAATGATATAACAAGTTCACACTTGCATGTCGATTTTGGAGTTTGTTGTTTACGCAGGAAATCTACGCTAATGAGGAGACTTTCGGGATAAGTTCACCAAGCACTTTGGAAGAAGATCATGAAGCCCGACTAGAGTCAAGACACGCGATGAACATGACTCCAAATGACCCGAGGACCGAAGCGTGAACGTGCAAATCTTCGTGGACTCAACCGTAAAACGCCGAAGCTTGCATAGCAAGGATTCAAGCCTTAACCGTGAAGGAAACGACGTCAAAGGCCCACATGCAAGTGCACACGAATAAGGGATCACGCGAGAAGCAACTCGGGAAGGAAACCGGGGCCGAACCGGCCGAAGTGGGCCTCGGGCCGACCGGCCCGCCCCACTCCGGGGTCGGTTCGGTCCCCCCTTTGCCCTAGGTGTTCTTCTATTTATTGCCTCTGCCGCCGTCGGCCGCCACATCGAACAAATCATCCTACCGACGCCAATCACCAGAACACCGCCGCCGCAAGATGAGGGAAAGAGTTAGATGAGCTCGTCGCAAGGATCAACGCCGGCAGAGAGAAGGAAGCAAGAGGAGGACTGCAAGCCGCTGGCCTAGGGGTGTTCCCAAGCTCCATCGCCGCCATCTTCATCGACGATGTTCTCTGGAGTCTCCATCACCCCTATGTGCTTCAATCCGTGTAAGATGATGGGGTAGTGTCTCCGTTCATCCCTAGGATTAGTTGGATACATGCTATGTGATCGCTACTTGATTCGTGGTTTCAATCTATTGTTTTCATGTTCATGATGCTTTGATGATTAAGGTTAGCTACCGTGTTTTCGGGCATATGATATCCGCTACTCCCATAGATTCCATCAACATACCGTGTCCATCATATGTCTAGTCACGAATACCTTCGCGTAGTGACAATACGAGAGGAGGGAAAGGGCGAAACCGTGGTCACAACCCCCGGTAGATTGGTTTACCGCTTTCGTGTAGTAGATGCATACCATGTTATCCTAGATCCTAGGGAGGGAACGCTTATCTTTCTTAATCACTCTCTTGTGTTCACCCTTTACCATATAGTTTAACCCTAGATTTGTTTGATCAACTTAACTTAGATTAACTTAGGTTAGATTGTTTTACCTTTAGATTAATACTCTTTCAAAGGTTTTCCATTCAACTAGATTAGTGCTTGGTTAAGCGCTAGCAATCCCCTTGCTCCGCGGATTGACAAGAACCTTGGGAATCTGTAACACCCTAATTTTATTAAAATTTTGGCTTTATAAAAATTTGCTAGCAACCATTTATTTGCCTAAGGAATATAAGGTTGTTTATTTATTTTTAGGCATTTAAAACTTTTCTAAAATAAAGTTAATGAATTATAGGAATTAATTGTGGCATTCATGCTGATGCATTATTTTTGGTTGCTGGAATTCAAATTCAAATTTGAATTCTATTACTTGAAACCCCTTTACCAAAAATGCTAAAACCCTTTCTCCTTTTCGTTAACCCTTTTCCCCCTTCTAGCCCAACCCAACCTTTCCGGCCCGTAACCGCGCCTCTCGGCCCGGCCGCCCCGCACAGCCGCGCCCGGCCCGCGCGCGCCCGCCTTGAGCGCCGGCCCGCTTGGCCTTTTGGCCCGCCTAACCGCCGCCGCTAGCCCGCCCCGCCGCCTCCCCTCGCGCGGCCTATGACGGTGGCCCCCACCGTCATCCCCGACCTCCCGTGCCCCGGCCCGGACTCGCCCCCGAGTCCGACGCGGCGCCGCCACGGAGTCCGTGCTCGCACGCCGCCTCCGCGTGACCCGCACGCCAAGGAGCCCCCGCCCGGCTATTTAAACCGTGCGCCGCCCCCTGGACCGCCCTACCCGAGCACCCGTCGCCTGCCACCTCTTGCGCCGCAAACCCTAGCTCGAGCTCCCGCCACCGCCGTCGAGACCTCGACTCCGCCGCCGACGCGCCGTCAAGGAGCACATCCGGAGCTGCGCAAGGAGGTGAGGCACCTGCCGGCGCCATTGGTTGCCGATCCCGTGCCTCCCGTTGCCCTATAGACCTCGCCGGAGTTTGTAGGCCGCGCCGCCGCGTCGACCGGCCGCCCCGCCGCAACTCCGCCGCGACCACCGCCCCCGCCCTCGCTCGCGTGCTCGCGCGCTTCGTGCGGTGTGCCGCCCGCGCATCACACCGAGCCCCGAACCCTAGATTGTGTACACCGGCGAGCTCCTCCGCCGCCCGCCGCCGCCCGCCGCCGCGCGCGCCGTCTCTAGCCGCCACCGTCGCTTTGGCCGCCTGCGCAAGATCCCAGCCGTCGGATTAAGATCCGACGCCCCTGTCCAATCCCACCGCCCGCATGACACCTCAGCCCTGATCTAGATCAACCCGACCCGGTCAATTAGGTCAAACCCACCGCCAGCCCTGGCAATTTTGCAGAAAAGCCCCTGAGTTTCTTATATTTACAAAAATACCCTTCCACCTTAGAAGTTTTCTTACAGTTTAGTCCTTTTTCTTTATTTTAGCCCAAAAACTTTTCAGATCTTTACAGATTGGTCCCTATACCTTCCCTAAGCCATAACTTAGTCGTTTTAGCTCCGATTTTAGCGTTCTTTTTGTCCACGCGTTCGCCTCGAAGCGTAGATTAGTTTTATGCTACTGTTTAGATTTGTTTGATCTGTTTGGTGACTGTTTCTTATTTATTCTTATTGTATGCTTGTATGTGATGATTGTGGACCGTAGAGAGCGATTCGTTCGAGGGATTTGAAGATCAAGTCGTGCAAGAGTTTGAGCAGCAAGGCTTTGTTGAAGGCAAGTATTCCTTGATGCATGCCCGCTTGTCCTACATAACATGCATCTAAATTCACTGTTTTTACCTTTTCGCTTGCATTAATTTGATGGGAACCTATTAAGGATCATGCCTAGCTTTTCACTACCTTTACCTTGATACCGGGAGTTAAATTAATCTTGTGGTAGTTATTGCTTAGCATGCTCAACTGGGAATTGGTATTAATCTACTTGGTTACCTTTCTGTTATTCTATGTTCCGTTTATGATCTTTTACTTTACAAGACCACTTTGATATGATAATCGGAACATGGAGAACCACCCAGAAAACAAGACAACCACAAGAACTAATGGGCAATGGTCTTGGCCGAATAATTAGGAACTTTAGCTTGGGATGGTCTTACCCGATAAGGACAAGGGATCGGCGGTACTGTGGGGTATGGACTCACTCTAGCAGGGGGTTGGGTGAGTTATTCTTTTATGGTGGGGGTATCGACCGCTAGGGGACTTTATACCTTGCTAACTGATCCGGACCTTGTGGGTCATAACTTGCTAGGGAACCTTTGTAAAGGCCATGTAGCGTCCCTATGCAATCACACCTCGGAAGTGTGATATGGTGTCTTGCAAACACCGCATGGTTGGGTCCAAAGTTCTTCGGAGCTTTTACGCTGCTTGTGGTGAAAGTGTACAACCTCTGCAGAGTGTTAAACTAATTGATTAGCCGTGCTCACGGTCAAGAGCGGCCTGGACACTCACATGATTAAATTATGGAACTTTAATGTTTAATTGCTGTTTTATTCTTTATTTATGATGCTTATATCTTATAATTGGGTTGGTATGAACTTACACCTTTAGTAATCAAAGTTGCTAATTAAACTTGACCAACTAAAATGCTAAAGTGCTTGAACCTTAGCCATCCACCATATGGCCTTGCATGTTATGTTGTTCTCTCTTGCCGAGTACGATATGTGCTCACGCTTGTTTATTCTCTTGCATCTACAATACCCGGATTTGCTTCGCTCGACCGGGGAGAACTTTGAAGATATTCCAGGAGATTTTCAGGAGTTCTAGGTGTGCGTAGTCTTCAGTCAGCTGCCTGTGGAGGCATTTTGTCCGCTGCGAGAACTCGTTTGTTTAAGATTCGTTTAAGACTATGGTTTGTAATAACTCTTTATTCGTGTGGCACTGATTTTGGTATTCATAATGTCTAAGCGTGTGTGTAACTTGATCCGGCGCACACGTGATCAATGCATTCGGTTTTGCCTTTAAAACGGGTGTGACAGAGTGGTACCGTAGCCGTGTTGATCGTAGGAACGCTAGCCTAGATAGAAATGGTCGAACTAAGGATTTTATACTCATAGAAGCTTTCTCTTACATGCTTGCTTTATTCTTACTAACCTTACTCTTGCCTTTTTGCTTCACTCTTGAGCCGTCTCGCATTCTTTACCTTATGCTTGCTTTAGCTCTCATCCTTTTGCCTTACCATCTTTCTCATTCTGCACTGCACTACAGATGGTTCGTAGTTTGAGGACCTCTCAGGCTGGAGCAATCCATCGCATGCTCCACAGAACAAGACAATGACTTGCATGATGGAGATACGGATGAGGAGATTGAGATGGAGCCTGCACCTGTGGTTTTCCCTAACCTTATCATGGTGCCTGATGATGAGGAAGATCGGGAGGAGATGATTCTAGAGGAGGATGAGCTAGCTGAACAGCCAAACCTAGAGGAGCAAGCGCCAGGAGAAGATGAGGATCACCTTGATCAAGAGATGGAGGAAGAAGAACAAGAGCAAGAGGAGGAAGCTGAGGAAGCGATCTGGGAAGTGTACCACTACAGAGCTGATGGAGTAGGCATTCCCATGGCAGACCACTTGAGAGCGATGGTACTCCGCCTGAGCTATGATAAGGCCCCTGTCTACCATTGTGAGTTGTGGAATCATCCGTGGTTCGAGCCCCATTGGGAGGTTGCTGCCATCTTGGAGGAGTACATTCCATGCTGTGGAGTGAAGGAGGTGTCCAAGCATCATGATGTGGCTCACAGGACTACTATGGATGCTGGGATAGCAGAGTCAGCTCGGAGGGTGCTCTATGTGCTCTCTCACAAGGAGCGTGACAGGTTGGAGGATACCCACTGCCGTTACTGTTGACGATGTATTTTGGTGCACCTAGAATGTTCATTACACTTTGGTTTGGATTTGATTATGGAACTAACCCGCCATTAGGCACACTAATCATATAACAAGTTCATCTTTGTGCATGCATTTGGAAGTGTTGTGTTTATGTAGGAAAACATGGACATAAAGGACGGATTCGCAACAAGTTCAAAGGAGCATTCATGGAGTCTTGTTCGTGTTCATGAGCTTGCTGAAATTACTTCCAATGGTGGCGAGGACCGAAGTGCTACGAGGAACACCCCCGAGGATTGAAGCGTAAAAGATCAAACTTCATGCAAAGAGAGCCTCCATCTTGGACGCGAGGATAACAGCATCAAAATCGTGCAAGTGGAGGGGGCGAAGTACATAAATGCACGAGGACCCACGGAGCAAAAGGGGCGACCGAACCGGCCGATTAGACCCGGGCCGGCCGCCCAGCCCCACTTCCGGCACCGGTTCCGTCCCGTTTTCCTTGCCCTCGAAGGATCTTCAACCCTAAAACCCCCGACGCGCCGCCAACACCGGGAGGAGGAGTCATTCGCACCAGAAGGCCATCCACAAGCTAGAGAGAGAGGAGGAGGATCTCCGGCGGGAGATCAACCACCTCGAAGGAAGCACCCTCTCGTGGAGAAGAAGGAAGACACCGGCGGAAGGGAAACCATGATCCACGGTGCCATGATCAGCACCTTGATGGGGTAATCTTCTCATTCGTCCATGGGTTGTAATCGATCTTGAGATGTAATCGCACTTTGTCGGATTATCTATCTATCATCTTGTGTTGAATATACTTTAATGCTTAAGGCTTGCAACCGTGCCGTAGAGGGAGTACGAGCTCCAATGCTTCCTTGGATCCATTCAATACGCCGTGGCCATCAAAGGTCTAGTCATGAATACCTTCACGTAGTGACAGTACGAGAGGAGGGAAAGGGCGAAACCGTGGTCACATCCCCGATATTTTAGATTGGTTTTCATGTCTTTAAGCGATTGCATGTTCTATTATCGTAGACCCGTGGGCGAGTGTCTTCTACCTTGATATCTTAATCATTCTCTCTAGTGTAGTTTAGTGTTTTCTAGTATAATAGTAGTTAGGGTTTTAGTAGCTAGTGTGTCGTTGTTGATCGAACGCTTGTAATCCCCTTGCTCCGCGGATTGACAAGAACCTTGGGAATCCCGTGGTGAAAAAGGTGTGGGGTCCGTACGCTTGCGGATCGTAGAGGGATACGTCTTTTATCCGTCAACAAGCCCCTTTTTCTGGCGCCGTTGCCGGGGAGCAAGTTAGTTTACATCGTTTGATTTGCATCTAACTTAGTTTTATATTTTAATTTATCTTTTATTTGCTATATCTAACATATATTATCCAGAAAAACACTTGTTTCTTTTTTGTTTTTGTTTTTATCTTATTGTCTAGATGGAGTTCGTTAATCAACCCGTGGAAGAACCGGAGAAATCATTAAGGGATTACGCTAGCCCTCGATGTGAAGACATAAAAGTACAAGAGTCGGATTCGAAGCTCGAAGCGACCAAGTATGAAATTAAATCCAAGATCATCAAGATGGTGGCGGAAAACCCATTTGAAGGGATGGTTACGGAGAACCCATATAGACACATAAGGGATTTCACGACAATATGTAACACGGTGCGTCAAGAAGGAGTTCCCTACTCACTTGCCGGCAAAGCAAAGACATGGTATTCGGTTGCGTCCTTTGAAGTTGAAGGCAATTGGAACAAGTTGACAAAGAAGTTTTGTGAGAAGTTCTTTCCAATTAGCAAGGTTCAACATCTAAGGAGGCAAGTGATCACTTTCATGCAAGGAGAAGAGGAAGGGATAGACCAAGCCTGGGATAGGTTTAATGAATTAATCGAACAAGGACCAAAACTCGGCTTCACCTGGGTGACGTACTCTTGCATACATTTTTCTTTTCCCTAACCCCTAGTTGCATGCGACACGTCGAAATGTGTGCAGGGTGGGGATCTCATAGAGAAAACACTCACGGAAGCCGCCCAACTTCTACAAAAAGTTAGTAAAGCGGCTGCCATGCGAAGAGATTGGGAAACAAGACTTGCGGAAGAGCCGAATTCAATTCAAGGAAGAAGAAGCTTGCTGATTTTTCTAAAGAGGCAACCCGGAAGTCACAAAAGAGGAACCAATCATAGAAAAGCTTGAACAAGAACACATCAAGTCAAGAACTACACCAAACGTCGACTTCGCCACGCCAAATGAGACGAACAAGAGAAGCATGTCAAGCGCGAAGCCACTAAGGGAGTTCGAACCAATGGATTGGGTTCCTATTGATTACGGAGAAGTATTCGACAAGAGAAGACCGTTCCCTAATCAAAAGGGAATGGCAAGAGCATTGGAAGTGGATTTCCCACCGGATAAGAAAGCTGAAAATTCATACGACCTCGAAACCACCGGTGAGATTTTTGAAAAGCTCTTTGGAGATGACGTGGTGGATCCGGAACATATTGCCGAGGTGAAGAGAATCATGGGGATCAAGCCCGAAGCATCACCATACGCTCGCCTCGCTGAAATTTACTCGATAGGATCCGAAGAAGAAGAGAAGATGACGCCGCACTTGAGTTGCGAGATCAACGGAGTTCAATGCAAAGCTTTATGCGACATCGGAGCCCAAGTAAGTGTTCTATCTTCTAAAATTTACGATAAAGTTCAATACCACAACCTAGACTTAGCTCCAACATCAACGAAATTAATTATGGGAGATGGTAGAACTATCAAACCTCTAGGTATTGCTTGCAACATGAAAGTAAAAATCTCTAGAAACTATATACCAACCGATTTCTTTGTTATTGATGCTTACCATAGCAATTCTGATCATATAATCTTAGGTAGGCCTTTTCTTAAGTTGGTAGATGCCGTGTTAGATGCCGGAGAAGGCAAAGTAACAATGAACGTTAATGGAACGAAGTACACATATAACTTTCTTCGTGCTTCTAAACACCTTACACCTTTTCCTCCCGAAGATGAAGAAGTAGAAGAGATAGATAGTCTTTGTTTTGTTGAAACCCTTAGAGACCCGCTGCAAAGAGCGATGGAAAATCAAATTAGTAATCAACAAGATGAAGAACTAGAGGAAGCAACAAAAGGCTTAGAGCCGCATGATGGTAGTGTGGAGGAAGAGAAATTCGAAGACATAGGAGAAATAAAACCCGAGGAGCCACAAGTGCCCGAGGTAGACCTTAAACCTTTGCCCAAGGGATTAAAATATGAATTTTTGGGCCCAGATAAAACTTATCCAGTCATTGTGAGCGACGAGTTGAGCCCCGAAGAAAATGAAGCGTTGCTGATTTTATTAAAAAACATAGGAAGGTGATTGGATATTCAATTAATGATCTCAAAGGTATTAGCCCAAATGCCTTTTGCACTCATCGTATACCAATGGAAGACCAATGTAAGCTTGTAGTGGACCATCAAAGGAGGCTAACCCATGCCATGCGAGAGGTAGTAAAGAAAGAGGTTATCAAGTTACTTGATGCCGAATCATCTACCTGGTTCCGCATAGCGAATGGGTGAGCCCGGTACATTGTGTACCGAAGAAAGGAGGTTTGACCGTGGTGAAGAATGAGAAGAACGAATTGATACCGCAAAGAACCGTGACCGGGTGGCGGATGTGTATCGATTACCGTAAGCTTAACAAAGCGACGAAGAAAGATCACTTCCCCCTACCGTTCATAGACGAGATGCTCGAGAGGTTAGCAAACCACGCTTATTTTTGCTTTCTCGATGGATACTCGGGGTTCATGCAAATTCCCATTCACCCGAAGATCAACATAAGACAACGTTTACGTGTCCTTACGGAACGTTTGCATATAGGAGGATGCCCTTCGGCCTATGCAACGCTCCGGCCTTTTTTCAACGTTGCATGATGGCCGTGTTCTCGAATTCATCGAAGAAATTGTTGAAGTGTTTATGGATGATTTTTCCGTTTACGGGAAGACGTTCATGGATTGCTTAGCAAACTTAGAAAAGGTCCTTACAAGGTGTGCGGAGGTAGATTTGGTTTTAAATTGGGAAAAGTGCCACTTCATGGTTAAGCAGCACATAGTGCTCGGACATGTTATATCCGAGAGAGGAATTGAAGTGGACAAGGCTAAGGTAAAGACGGTTGAGCAACTCCCACCTCCTACGGATGTTAAGTCCTTAAGGAGCTTTCTAGGCCATGCCGGATTCTATAGAAGATTTATAAAGGACTTCTCGAAGATCACTAAGCCTTTAACACACCTTCTTCAAAAGGATGTGGCTTTCGACTTTGATGAGAAGTGTCTAGCGACATTCCGGACCTTGAAAAATGCGTTGGTGAGTGCTCCCATCATCCAACCTCCGGATTGGAGCCAACCTTTCGAGATCATGTGTGACGCAAGTGACTACGCCGTAGGCGCGGTCTTGGGACAAAGAAAGGAAGGCCGAGTTCACGCCGTTTACTACGCTAGCAAAACTCTTAGTGGGGCACAATTAAATTACGCCACTATCGAAAAAGAGTTGCTTGCGGTGGTATTCGCTTTCGAAAAATTCAGATCTTACATCGTGAACTCGAAAGTCATTGTTTACACCGATCACGCAGCCCATCAAGTATCTCTTGGCTAAGAAGGAAGCTAAACCACGTTTGATTCGTTGGATCCTTCTTCTCCAAGAGTTTGATGTTGAAATTTGTGATTGAAACTGTACTACACGGTCGATGGTTCGGAACAATTCTCATTTCGCTCATGCTGCATTTGTTACTACTTTTGAGCCCAAAGACATTGGACACGCACTATGGGCGTCACAATTGGGTTAATTCGATGCATGGGGAGTTGGAGAACTTTGAGAGGAATCAGGTTTGGGGAGTTGGTTGACCCTCCCCCGGGGTGTAAGCCGATTGGTACAAAGTGGGTGTGAAAGAACAAAGAGGGAGAGAAAGGTGAGGTTGTGAGCGCAAGTCGAGGCTTGTTTGCTCGGGGGTGGAGTCGGAAGGAAGGGGATCGCTACGGGAGACTTTTGCTCCGTAGCCGTTTTGGAGGCGATTAGGATCCTTCTAGCCTTTTAAGTTTGTGGCTAAAGGGTTCAAGTTGCACCAAATGGATGTGAAGAGTTCTTTCATTTGAATGGTGTGTTGGAGGAAGAAGTGTATGTGAGGCAACCTCACGGGGTTTGAGAGTGAAGTACCCCAAGATTACAAGTTGATGAAGAGTTTGTATGGGTTCATGGCATGTTAGAACTTGGCTATAGGCAGGACAGTACCCGGCAGAGAGGCACTGGGAGATGGGGAAGGTCGATGTGCCAGGCTCTTTGAGGGCGGGGGAGAGAGATATCTGATTGTGCGAGTGTACGTGGATGATATTGTCTTTGGTGGCTCGTCTAACTCTCTTGTTGTAAGGTTTGCGAGAGGATACGAGCGGTGAGATGAGCATGATGGGCGAGTTGCGGTTCTTCCTCGGGCTACAAATCAAGCAATCAAAGTAAGGAACATTTGTGCACCAAGCTAAGTACACTAAGGACATTGTGCGGAAGTTCAAGATGGAGGATTCCAAGGCTATGGCGAGCGAAGAGTACGACTACAATTCTTGATGCCGGACGAGGAAGGTGAACATGTGGATCGGAAAGATCTTAGAAACATGATCGGGCCACTCCTCTACTTGGCAGCGGCGACAAGGCCGGACATCCGATTCTCGGTATGCAATGGCCTGGTTTCCAAGCGTCTCCCGAGGACTTCGCATCGGCAAGCGGTCGACGAATTTTTTAGGTACTTGCGTCACACTCCCGTCTTCGGCCTTTGGTGCCTCGTGTCCTCTTCTTTGGCACTTCATGGTTTTTGGACGCGGATTTTGCCGGAATTGTAGGTTGGATAGGAAGTCCACTTCGGGACTTGCCGGTTTTGGGTTCCTCTTTTGGTGTCTTGGTCTTCCTTAAAACGGTCAAGTGTTGCTCAATCCACTGCGAGGGCGAGTACGTTGCATTGCTAGTTGTTGCTCTCAACTCCTTTGGATTTCATACATCATGAGTGACTTTGGTGAGGAGTATACCCATGTCCCTCTTCAATGTGATAGCACCAGTGCCATAAGCGTTACCAAAGAACCCGGTGCTCCATTCCAGAACAAAGCTTCAAGTGAGGTACCATTTTAAAATTGATGTAGAGAAAGGAAAGATAGCTTTGATCCATGTACCCACACATGACCAACTAGCCGATATTTTCACCAAACCCAAAGATGAAGCAACTTTCACTCGTTTGCGGGGAGCTTGGTGTGTGTTTGATTTCTTGAATTGGGTGTGTGGGAGCTCCTTTGTAGCATATGTATAGCTTCCCTTTGTGCATTTCTTGCATTTGGCATAGCATATGTAACATGATGTATAGGCATCCTTGTATCTTAGAATTGCATGCATTTTGTATCATATGCATTGGTTAGGAAAAGCTTCTCTCATATACATTTTTCACCATGGAATGAGATATATGTCTTTGTGAGCTTGTTTGGTATGCTATGGTTAGTTTGGCTTAGCTCTTGATGATCTTGATGAATAATCCATGGTTGATAGCTATGTTTTTGAAAATGTCACATGTATGCTCTCTCATGTGTAAATGCCTTTATATGATCTTGACATGTTTTAGTGGCTTGGCTATGCTTAATTTGTGGTTGGATAGCTAGTTTATTGATCATATGGGGCCAAAGGCTCATTTGCCATCATGAATGTTTTGCCCTCTTGCTTCATCTTGTGGAGGGGCATAAGTTCCTTTTTGTCGCAAAGACATTTCATGTACCATTTATAAATCTGTAAATGAAAAGTAAAATGCTTGGAAAATGTGCTCCCATGTCATACGTGCTGAATTTAATTTGCTTTGGGTGCTAAACCGTTGCATGATGCCTATCAATGAGAAGTCTCATACATAGAAGTAGGCAGATGGCTCGGTGGCTTTGACATGAAGCATGAGGTGCTTGTGGGTGTTTGTGATGGTCTTATGATTAGAATGGCAGGTCCTAGCATGAAGTTTGTGTGGCTTTGCCATTTTTATGTCTTTGATCATGTTTAGGACTTTGCTCATGAGAGGCAAGTTTTTCGCAAAATTTCCCAAATCCATCTAAGCCCGTCCAATGGTTGTGAAACTTGGTGATCTTGTAGTTGATGTCGATACGAAGCTATAGAGTATCTAACTTGCTCATTTGGACATGTGTAGCATTCCTTGTTGAATTTTGTCTATTTGAGAAGCTCTAGGTTGAAAGTTTTGCATTTTTGGCTTGATTCATGCATTGCCAACAAGGGAGAAGTTTGAGCTTGACATGGCTTGTGGGATATGTTTAGAAGGTTTTCGAGGTGGTTTCGAGCCATTTACGGGGCTCGGTGTGCACCGGTACGGCCGTCGAGGTCACCGGTCTGACCGGTGTGAGTGCGCGATCCTGTGCACATCTTAGGCACCGGTCGACTGTGGTGATGACGAGTCGACCGGTGTGGTGAGATTCTTGCGGCTGCCCACCGTTTTCGGTGGTTTGCATGCATTCGTCAGGGGAGGTGCATTGGTTCGGGGGAGCTTGCATGTGTGCAGGGGGAGCTCTTTGTGGTGTTTGAGCTTTGGTTCGGTGGTTTGCGCTCTTTGCTTGAGCTTTGTTTTTGTCTCGGATGTGTCGGCGGGTTGCCCTTGCCTAAGGGTCGAGACTTGTCTTCTTAGTGATCTTGCTCTTTTGCCTTTGTGGCTTTCGATCACTTGTTGGAGTTTCTTTTTGTTCGTTTCTTTTCTTTTTCTTTTCTCTCTTGTTACTTTCGTGTGAGTGTTGTCAATGCTCTCATCAAGGGGGGGATTGAGGACCATGTGTGGTTCGAGGATCGGTGGATGGTCACTTTTTTGTGTGATGAGTGATTGACAACGTTGTGTGGACTGATTCTTGGCTAAGTATTGCAGGTGCAGGTTGCGGCTTGAAGCTGGTGTTGGTGCGGGTGAAGAACAAGCGCGAAAGGTCGTTGCCGATGAGGCCCTCCCGGGTGTGGAGAGGACAGTGAAGCCTTCATTCGAGGGACCGGTGACCGGCGGGGGTCAAGTGCGGGCCGCATGGTGGCATCAACGGCAAGATGAAGTCGTGGACGGTTTCTTGGTAGAGCCTCAAAAACAAGGTCAGCGGGACTACGTGGGAGGGCGGTCATGAGTGGAGATTGGCGGAGGCTTCACGGGGAGTTCGCGGGGTTTCCGGTGGTTCACCCCGAGAGAAAACCATTGGGTTCCTTGGTTGATCCACAAAGCCAAGGCAGAAAGAACCAAAGACGGTGCTGCGGCGGTGCGGGAGCCCAGGGGTATGACCGGTGAGGAGCACGAGGTCTCAACGGTGTGCGGCGGCCGTCCGAGACTTCGAAGCGGAGGACACGCGTCGGAATCGCATGGCTTGCGTCGAGCTACGCGAGTGCGGTCACGCGCGCGGGAGGAAGATGGAGGCGAGCGCCCAGAGGAGGAGCTAGGGATGGCAACGAGGACCTGATCCCCGATTCCCCGCGGGGAATTCCCCTATTAGGGGACGGGGATGGTAAAAAGTGATCCCCAAGGGGATCTAATCGGGGACAAAGTTACCCCCGTCGGGGATGACGGGGACGGGGACAATACACTGCCCCCCGTCCCTGATTCCCCGCAGCCCCGCATCAATACGTATTTTGGCCCGACAGCCCACTAGAAGTAGGCCCAACAATATATGTATATAAGGGAACTTCCAAACCCTAACCCTCAGACTCACTCCCTCACGCAGCCGCATACCAGGCTATCACCCCTCTGGCCCCCGCCGCCCCGCTCCCTCTCCTTGTTAGGCACCGACACGCCGTCGCCATCCCCTTCTACCTACTGCTGCGAAGCTCAGCATCGACGCCCACTGACCCCTCTGCTTGCTGGCGCTGCCTGGAACCCGCCGGCGGCCGGCCGGTGCGGTTGTGCCACAGGTCTGGAGATAGGATCCACGTGGGTCTTTGAGGCGGCGCCGCAAGCTCTCGCCACACTGTTCCAAAAGCTTGCATGGATTCGCTCTCCTCGCGCCACAGGAAGCAAACAAGACATGGCGCTGGACTACCAGAGCTCCAGATCGAGACACAAGCTATTTTGTCCCCTTCCTTGTTTTGATGTTTCTTTTATTTTTTTCAATGCTTTGGTTCGGTTGTAGTTCAAGCTTTGCAACTCAACAGATGCAAGATCTTTTGTCCTCTTCTGTTGTTTCAGTGATGCTAGACGATGTTGTTTCTTCAATCTCCACGAGAAAAGTCCTATATTTCCTCCTCGAATCCGAATTTCAATCGAATGCAGTTGAAAAAAGGCTATTTTCAATCGAATGCAATTGATTTGGATAAAAAGCTAGATTTTCAAGGGATAGATGGACGGGAACGGGGGTCCCCACGGGGATTATTCCCCATGCTGGGACGGGGATGGTAAGAAAGCCATCCTCGTGAGCTCTAGCGGGGACGGGGGCGGGGAATTTCTCTCCCCGCGATGGCGGGGATGGGGAGTCGACCCCCGACGGGGAATTCCCCGTTGCCATCCCTAGGAGGAGCGAGGCGTCGGGGCTCTCCCGGGGCAGAGGAAGGGCAGGTACGAGTAGGCGGAGTAGTAGGACGTGGCGGAGCCCGGTCACGGGACACGGGAGGTGAGGAGGAGCTGAGTGGCGGCTAGGGTTCCGAGGGGAGAGGAGGGGAGGGTGGGTGAGGCGATGGGAGAGACGTTTCTTTTTTCCCCGAGCGGCAACGCGGAGGGCGGACACACGGAGCGGGGGCGGACACACGGACGACCGGCAAAACAATGGACCAAGTTTTCCTCGTAACTTCATTCTTTTTAGGAGTAGAGATTTGTCGAACTTACTTCTTTGTTTGTCCACTTCAATACTAAATTCCTAAGCCATATCACTTCATCTAATGTTACAAAAAGGGCGAGAGAAAAATTGATTGCGATTAGATATGCACTTTTGATTTCTCCGAGAAGCGGGATTCCGAAGAAACTAAACTAATCCTATCTTCAATGTATTCCTAAACTTTCTTCTTCTCTCTTAAATGACAAGGCAGAGCTCCTGCAAATCTTTAAAGAAATGTAACGGCCAGCACTACCAATTATCGTTCGCATGACAGGGCTCCTCTGCAGTAGTGAGGGACAGTTCCCACTGTACTCTGCAGTACTGCACTACAGAGCAGTTCCTTCCTGTTCGCCAGATGCCAGTTGTATCCCCAATCGAATCCGCCAACAAAGTTGTGAGATAATTGGAACAGTCGCTTGAATCCGTATGTGGTGAGTGGCAAGTGAGGGTGTGGCAAAGCAGATCTGCATGATTGCATCAACCATGATACAACCAGACAGAGACTGATGATTTGTTCGGTAGTGTTTCTAGATGCTCACTGGTCACTGCTGAAATGTTCGGCCAGAGTAAAAGAGGAGAGTTCAAAGTTCAAATTGATGAGTGAGGACGTCCTCAAACTAAAACTGAACTCTTCGTAGCTGGACGAATACGACTGTGGCACTGTGAGCCACCAATAAAAACAGGGCACCCATCTCCCCATTCTCCTCAAAAACCTTTGCCTTCCATTCCCAAAGCCTTGCAGACGGGACGCCAGCATGCACGTTCTGATGCTGCCATGGCTAACCTTCAGCCACATCCCCCCTTCACCGAGCTTGCCAAGCGCATAGCTCGGCAGGGCCACCGTGTCACCCTCCTCTCGACGCCAAGGAACACTCAACGCCCTGTTCGTTTGGCTTATCAGCCACCAGCCAGCAGTACTTTTCTCTCAAAACAAACCAGCCACAGTAACCAGCCAGCAGTACTTTTCTCTCAGAACAAATCAGCACCAGCCATCAGCCACCAGCCAAACGAACATGCCGCTGGCCAACCTTGTCCGCGTCGTTGACGTAACGCTTCCGCTCGTGGAGCGCCTGCCGAAGGACGCCTAGGTGAGCATCGAACTCCCCACCGACGACCTCCACCCGTACCTGCACGTGGCCTACGATGCCGCCTTCGCCGCCAAGCTCTCGGACATCCTGCAGGACCCTGGGCCGCCGGGGAGGCCGGACTGGGTCCTCGTCGACTACGCTCCGTACTGGGCGCCGGTGGCCGAGGCGAGGCACCCGCGTGCCGTGCGCGTGCCTGAGCCTGTTCGGTGCCGCGGCGCTCAGCATCTTCGGCCCACCGGACGCGCTCCTGGGCCGCGGGAAGCACGCCAGGATGAAACCAGAGCACTTCACGGGCGTCCCCGACTACGTGCCGTTTCCGACCACCGCCGCGTACCGCAACTTCAAGGCGCGCGCTTTTTTTTGAGCCAACCCATGTCTCCGATGACTCCGGTGTGTCGGAAGGCTACCGGTTCGGCAAGTGCATCGAAGGGAGCCAACTCGTGGGCATCCGGAGCAGCGCCGAGTTGGAGTCAGAGTGGCTGCAGTTGCTCGGCGAGCTCCACCAGAAGCCCGTGATCCCCGTCGGGCTGTTCCCTCCACCACCCACACAAGACGTTGGCGGCCACTAGGTGACGCTGCAATGGCTGGACAAGCAAGCGCCGGGCTCCGTCATGTACGCGGCCTTCGGCAGCGAGGCCAAGATGACAAGCGCACAGCTGCAGATAATGGCTCTCGGCCTCGAGGCTTCCGGCTCGCCGTTTCTCTGGGCATTCAGGTGGTCGGTCGATGCCAACGAAGGGAAGAGCGGGTTGCCGGAGAGCTTCGAGGAGCGGGTCAACGACCGGGGGCTCATCTGCCGCGGCTGGGTGCCTCAGTGTTGACGGTGTATTTTGGTACACCAAGCATGTTCATTACACTTTGGTTTGGATTTGATTATGGAACTAACCCGCCACTAGGCACACTAATCATATAACAAGTTCATCTATGTGCATGCATTTGGAAGTGTTGTGTTTATGTAGGCAAACATGGACATAAAGGACGGATTCACAACAAGTTCAAAGGAGCATTTATGGAGCCTTGTTCGTGTTCATGAGCTTGATGAAATCACTTCCAATGGTGGCAAGGACCGAAGTGCTACGAGGAACACCCCCGGGGATTGAAGCGTAAAAGACCGAACTTCATGCGCGGAGAACCTCCATCTTGGACGCGAGGATGACATCGTCAAAATCATGCAAGTGGAGGGGGCAAAGTGCATAATCGCTCGAGGACCCACGGGACCGAAGGGGCGACCGAACCGGCCGAGATGGGCCTAGGCCGGCCGGCCCGAGCCCGCCGACCCGGCCCCACCCCGGTGGTCGGTTCGGCCCCCCTTTCCTCGCACCCGAAGGATCTTCAACCCTAAAACCCTGGAGGCGCCGCCATTCGACAAGGGAGAGCCATTCGCACCAGGAGGCCATCCACAAGCTAGAGAGAGGAGGGAGATCTCCGGAGGGAGATCGTCCACCTCGAAGAAGCACACTCACGTGGAGAAGAAGGAAGACACCGTCGGAAGGGAAACCATGATCAACGGTGCTATGTCCAGCACCTTAATGGGGTAATCTTCTTATTCGTCCATGGGTTGTAATCGATCTTGAGATGTAATCATACTTTGTCGGATTATCTATCTATCATCTTGTGTTGAATATACTTTAATGCTTAAGGTTAGCTACCATGTCGTAAAGGGAGTAAGGCCTCAATGCTTCCTTGGATCATTCAATACGCCGTATCCATCATAGGTCTAGTCATGAATACCTTCGCGTAGTGACAGTACGAGAGGAGGGAAAGGGCGAAACCGTGGTCACAACCCCCGATAGATTAGATTGGTTTAATGTCTTTAATTGATTGCATGATCGTAGACCCATGGGCGAGTGTCTTTTATCTTGATATCTTAATCATTCTCTCTAGTGTAGTTTAGTTGTTTTCTAGTATAATAGTAGTTAGGGTTTTAGTAGCTAGTGCATAGAAGTAGATTGAACGCTTGTAATCCCCTTGCTCCGCGGATTGACAAGAACCTTGGGAATCCCGTGGTGAAAAAGGTGTGGGGTCCGTACGCTTGCGGATCGTAGAGGGATACGTCTTTTATCCGTCAACAAGCCCCTTTTTCTGGCACCGTTGCCGGGGATGCAAGCTAGTTTACATCGTTTGGTTTGCATCTAACTTAGTTTAATAATTTAGTTTATCTTTTGTTTGCTATATCTAACATATATTATCTAGAAAACCACTTGTTTCGTTTTTGTTTTTGTTTTTATCTTATTGTCTAGATGGCGTTCGTCAATCAACCCGTGGAAGAACCGGAGAAATCACTAAGGGATTACGCTAGCCCTCGATGTGAAGACATAAAAGTACAAGAGTCGGATTCGAAGCTCGAAGCGACCAAGTATGAGATTAAATCCAAGATCATCGAGATGGTGGCGGCAAACCCGTTTGAAGGGATGGTTACGGAGAACCCATATAGACACATAAGGGATTTCACAACGCTATGCAACACGGTGCATCAAGGAGTTCCCGATGAATGATTCAAATGGAATCTCTTTCCCTACTCACTTGCCGGCAATGCAAAGACATGGTACTCGTTTGCGTCCTTTGAAGTTGAAGGCAATTGGAACAAGTTGACAAAGAAGTTTTGCGAGAAGTTCTTTCCAATTAGCAAGGTTCAACATCTAAGGAGGCAAGTGATCACTTTCATGCAAGGAGAAGAGGAAGGGATAGACCAAGCCCGGGGATAGGTTTAATGAGTTAATCGAACAAGGACCAAGACTCGGCTTCTCCGGTGACGTACTCTTGCATACATTTTTCTTTTCCCTAACCCCTAGTTGCATGCAACACGTCTAAATGTGTGCAGGTGGGGATCTCATGGAGAAAACACTCACGGAAGCCGCCCAACTTCTACAAAAAATTAGTAAAGCGGCTGCCATGCGAAGAGATTGGGAAGCAAGACTTGCGGAAGAGCCGAAATATAATTCAAGGAAGAGGAAGTGTGATGAATTTTCTAAAGAGGCAACCCCGGAAGTCACAAAAGAGGAGCCAATCCCGGAAAAGCTTGAAAAAGAACACATCAAGTCAAGAACTACCCCGAGCGTTGACTTCGCCGTATCGAATGAAACAATCAAGAGAAGCATGTCAAGCGCGAAGCCACTAAGGGAGTTCGAACCAATGGATTGGGTTCCTATCGATTACGGAGAGGTATTCGACAAGAGAAGACCATTCCCTAATCAAAAGGGAATGGCAAGAGCATTAGAAGTGGATTTCCCACCGGAAAGGAAAGCGGAAGAATCATACGACCTTGAAACCACTAGTGAGATCTTTCAAAAGCACTTTGGAGATGATGAAGTGGATCCGGAACACATAGCCGAGGTGAAGAGAATCATGGGGATCAAGCCCGAAGCATCACCATACACTCGCCTCGCTGAAATTTACACGATAGGATCCGAAGAAGAAGAGAAGATGGCACCACGCTTGAGTTGCGAGATCAACGGAGTTCAATGTAAAGCTTTATGCGACATCAGAGCCCAAGTAAGTGTCCTATCTTCTAAAATTTACGATAAAGTTCAAGACCACAACCTAGACTTAGCTCAAACATCAACGAAACCTCTAGGTATTGCTTGTAACATGAAAGTAAAAATCTCTGGAAAATGTATACAACCGATTTCTTTGTTATTGATGCTTACCATAATAATCATGATCACATAATCTTAGGTAGGCCCTTTATTAAGTTGGTTGATGCCGCGTTAGATGCCGGAGAAGGCAAAGTAACAATGAACCTTAATGGAACAAAGTACACATATAACTTTCTTCGTGTTTCTAAACACCTTACACCCTTTCCTCCCGAAGACGAAGAAGTAGAGGAGATAGATAGTCTTTGTTTTGTTGAAACCCTTAGAGACCCGCTGCAAAGAGCGATGGAAAATCAAATTAGTAATCAACAAGATGAAGAACTAGAAGAAGCAACAAAAGTCTTGGAACCACATGATGGA
This sequence comes from Cenchrus americanus, assembly GCA_947561735.1. Lineage (NCBI taxonomy): Eukaryota > Viridiplantae > Streptophyta > Magnoliopsida > Poales > Poaceae > Cenchrus > Cenchrus americanus. Next base: position 13,667,910 of record OX387244.1, read on the forward strand.
AGCGTGGAGGAAGGAAAATTCGAAGATATAGGAGAGATTAAACCCGAGGAGCCACAAGCGCCCGAGGTAGACCTTAAACCTTTGCCCAAAAGAATTAAAGTATGAATTTTTGGGCCCAGACAAGACCTATCCAGTCATCGTGAGCAACGAGTTGAGTCCCGAAGAAAACGAGAAGTTGCTGATTTTATTAAAAAACATAGGAAGGTGATTGGATATTCGATTAATGATCTCAAAGGTATTAGCCCAACCTTTTGCACTCATCGTATACCAATGGAAGACCAATGTAAGCCCGTAGCCACCAAAGGAGGCTAAGTCATGCCATTCGAGAGGTAGTAAAGAAAGAGGTCATCAAGTTACTTGATGCCAGAATCATCTACCCGGTTCCGCATAGCGAATGAGTGAGCCCGGTACATTGTGTACCAAAGAAAGGAGGTTTGACCGTGGTGAAGAAGGAGAAGAACGAATTGATACCACAAAGAACCGTGACCGGGTGGCGAATGTGTATTGATTATCGTAAGCTCAACAAAGCGACGAAAAAAGATCACTTCCCCCTACCGTTCATCGACGAGATGCTCGAGAGGTTAGCAAACCACGCTAATTTTTTCTTTCTCGATGGGTACTCGGGGTTCATGCAAATTCCCATTCACCCGGATGATCAACACAAAACAACGTTTACGTGCCCTTACAGAACATTTGCATATAGAAGGATGCCCTTCGGTCTATGCAACGTTCCGGCCTCTTTTCAACGTTGCATGATGGCCGTATTTTCGGAATTCGTCGAAGAAATTGTCGAGGTGTTCATGGATGATTTTTCCGTTTATGGGAAGACGTTCATGGATTGCTTGGCAAACTTGGAAAAGGTCCTCACGAGGTGTGCGGAGGTAGACTTGGTGTTAAATTGGGAAAAGTGCCACTTCATGGTTAAGCAAGGCATAGTGCTCGGACATGTTATATCCGAGAGAGGAATTGAAGTGGCCAAGGCTAAGGTAGAGACGGTTGAGCAACTCCCACCTCCTAGGCCATGCCGGATTCTAGGCCATGCCGGATTCTATAAAAGATTTATTAAGGACTTCTCAAAGATCACTAAGCCTTTAACGCGCCTTCTTCAAAAGGATGTGGCTTTCGACTTTGATGAGAAGTGCCTAGCGGCATTCCGGACCTTGAAAAGTGCATTGGTGAGGGCTCCCATTATTCAACATCCGGATTGGAGCCAACCTTTCGAGATCATGTGTGACGCAAGTGACTACGCCGTAGGCGCAGTTTTGGGTCAAAGAAAGGAAGGCCGAGTTTACGCCGTTTTCTATGATAGCAAAACTCTTAGTGGGGCGCAATAGAATTATGCCACTACGAAAAAGAGTTGCTAGCGGTGGTATTCGCTTTCGAAAAATTAAGATCTTACATCGTGAACTCGAAGGTCATTGTTTACACCGATCACGCAGCCATCAAGTATCTCTTGGCTAAGAAGGAAGCTAAACCACGTTTGATTCGTTGGATCCTTCTTCTCCAAGAATTTGATGTTGAAATTCATGATAAAAAGGGGTAGAAAATGTTGTGGCCGATCATTTGTCTAGGATGAATCATGGACAAGATGATAAAGAGCCTATCGAAGATAATGTCGGTGTTTTAGACCGGCAACCTAGTACGGGGAGTACCCGAAGTAGATGATTGTGACTCGCCGAGATCGGTAACTCGAAGGAAGAGACACGTGGCACACAATTTAGACAGGTTCGGGCCGCGAGGTGCGTAATACCCTACGTCCTGTATGCTGCGTAGCTCTGGATTGATAGGGCACGATTACAAGATGGTGCAATGGTGCGCCGTGAGTTGTATGAGAGGAGATTGGATGATGTGATCGGTCCCCGCCTCGCCTTATATAGTCGGGAGGCGGGGTTACAAGTCGGAGTAGGGAGAGAGTACTAGTCGAGTACGTCTAGGAGTCCTCTATACGGTGCGGAACATGTACAACTCCCTAACCGAGTACTACTCTGTGTAGTCCTTGTGCTCCACGCCTTCGGGTGCCGTGTAGCGCAAGCCGGTAGTCCCGGGGGCCCACCGAGTAGTCGGTCCCGGTACCCACCGAGGTAGTGGGCCCGGGGAGGTCCATACGACAAGCCCCCGAGTACTTTGTAGTCGAGAAGGATAGCTTCAAGTAGTCTTGACGGCCTTAACGAGTAGTCCTCAAGCGTCCCCGAGTGCTACAAGTCAAAAGTCCTCGGGAGTAGTCGAAGCATCCCGAGGCCGGAATGTACTCCGGTCGATGTTTGAGCAATCTTGAAGTCTTCTCGAGTAGTCCCAAGCGTCCTCGAAGACTGCCTTCGAAGGTCTTCAAAAACTGCTTGTCTTGTCTTGAAGCCGGAGCTGATATGGAGGTGCGATTGCAAAATCGCACTCCATATGGAGTAGCCCCCGAGCCTTAGGTTGAGCCGCGGGCTCTGGCTGAGGGTCCATCTGAAGTCTTGGCAAGAAAATCCCGAAAAATCCGGAGAGAAAAAACCGAAGGACACGTGGCACGGAGCCCCCGAGCCTTGAGTCGAGTACTTCCTCTCGAATTGAAGGGTCTTCTTGAAGAATGTGTCCTGAGATGCTCTTGAGACTAGCGGCTTCCCAGGTAGTCGAGTAGAAGTAGCCGAACCCCCGAGGTGAGGCGCGTCGACTAGCAGAATACGAAGAGTCACACGCAACCGCTGAATCAGCCGCGCGTGAACTTATCCAGCCGCCCGTTGCGGAGCCGGTTTGGCTTATAAATAGAAGCCAAAACCCTTAGGGTTTTTCACCCATTCGAGCTGCAGCCATTCCGTTTGCATCTGAAGCGAATCTACTCCCAGCGCTTGTTGCCGCCGTAGTAGATCCAAGTGCGCCGCCATCCAAAGCTTTTAGGGTAGCCCCCGAGCGGATGCGAGTGAAGACGCCTTGCACTTGGAGGATGAAGCCGTCACCGTCCAAGACATCCAAGGCCGCCGGGAAGAAGAGGGGCCGCGAAGAGGCCGCTGCGGCTACCACCGGAGCAGCGCCGCCCATGTCTCCACCGCGGGCTGATCCAAGCCGCGAGTGGAAGAAGTCCAAAGTGAAGACGGAGGATCTGCTGACCCTCCTGAACAGTGGGTTCATCAGGGAGAAGGAAGTCGACATGTGGAGGTCCGCCGCTGGAGATCCATATCCGATGGAGAAGGCCGAAGACGAGATCCCAATGTTCGCGCGGTTCGTGGAGCGCGGTCTTGCGCTCCCGGCCAGCGATTTCTTCAAGGGGCTGCTCGGGTACTATGGGATCGAGTACCGGAACCTGAACCCCAACGGCATCTTCCACACGGCGGTCTTCGTCCACTTCTGCGAAGCCTTCCTTGGGATCAAGCCACATTGTGTGCTTTTCGGAAGTTCTTCCGCGTCAAGCCGCAACCGAGTGCCACCAACCCCGGGGGTAGTCGGAGGAGCCGGCATCCGGCGAGGGAAGACGCCGCGCAGCGCATTTGGCGTACAAGCTTGTCGACTCCAACACGGATCGGAAGACCGGGTGTGGTTCTACATCACGAACCACCACCCCGGCCTGCCGAAGCCGAGCGGACGGCAGCCCAGGCACCGTGAATGGTGGAACACGGAGCCCACCATGCAAGAGGGGATCCAGCTCCCCGAGCTGTTAGCACGCATCAAGGTGCTCAGGGAGGCGGGACTGAGGGCCGAGCACGTGGCCTTCAGTTTCATGAAGCGAAGGATCCATCTGTTGATGGCTCGAGAGACCCTGGGCTTCGAGTACACCTGGTGTTGACGGTGAAAATCCGTCAACCTAGCCATGAGTTTACCTTCGGTGTTGGCACGAGTTTTATACCTTATCCATTGGTACTAACCCCCGTGGTATAACAAGTTCACGTGTGCATGTCGGTTTTGGAGTTTAATGTTTATGCAGGGTTTTAGTGTTGAATGCAAGACTTTCGGGATAAGTTCATCAAGCACCTCATGACAAGACCTTGAAGTCCTGAACAAGTCATGCAATGAAGCAAAATTAACTCCAAGAAGCCGGGGACTCGATCCGAGAAGACGACAAACTCCGGGGGCACCCGACCGGGGAAAGTGCGAATCTTGCAAGACAAGGAGTTGAGTCCAATTCGGAGAGAAACCGACGACATGGACCTACATGCGAAGGGGGAAACATCCGGGAAGCAAGGGAACCGACGTGGGACAAAGGAGCCCACGGGGCCGGGCCAAAATGGGCCCGGGCCGGCCGGCCCGGGCCGGTCGGCCCGGCCCATTTTGGGCCCAAACGTGCTCTCCTTTGCCCTAGCCGCCAATCGGGCTATTTATAGCCCCCCGACCGAGAGCCACGAGGAGAAGATTTCGTCTTCGGCCGCCGAGGAGCGAGAGAAGAGAGGGACACCATGTCGGAGAGGAGAGGGTCGAGCTAGTTGACTAGGGTTTCCCTAGCCGACGTGGGAACCTTGCATGGAAGACCACGTCGGAGTTCCGGAGCTAGAAGCAAGATCAAGGAAGGATCCCGGTGGTGATCTTGTGTATGTATCATTGTCATAGTTGAATTATCAAGTTGAATCTTTTCTTAGCGATCAAGTGTTTCCTCGAAGATTTCGTTTTTCGATCGGCTTTGCTTATTCCAATTCTATTCGCGCGATAGATTACATAGGGTGTTCTTGTAGCCGCGGTGGCTAGAGGCACGCCGGATCTTCCGAGAGAATCTCGACTTGTCTTTTGACTCGCCCTAAGCTCCCCGCATGAATAGGGATACGTTGTGACGAACGGGGGTCTCGAAAGGCGGATGTTTTCGGATTTGGACGGGAAACCACGATTTAAAGAGGCTTCTATTAAGATTCGATTTGCTACTTCTTCTCTTGCTTGGAACTTCAACAAAAGGCTTACCCCGATCCCTCTAGATCGGTTTATCTACCCAATCTTACTTTGTTTTCTCCGGTCTTTAGTAGATTAGATTTGCTTCATGTCTTTAACTTAGATGCATTAGGTCTTTTATCGAATATTGAAGATTACTTGGCTTTAATAGATTAAGTCTTGCGTCACACATTTGTTCCACGGATTCGATACCTTGGGTTCACCACTCGAGGGAAGAAGGGTCCCTTGACTACGACGGGAGACTTGTACGCTTGCGAGTCACGAACGAACTTTGATACAAACATTAACCGTCAACAAGCCCCTTTTTCGGCGCCGTTGCCGGGGAACAAGTGATCAAGATTTGATTTTTTATTGCTTTTTTTGTAATTTTCAGTACTGATTTTGTTTTATTTTTGCATCTACTAAATTTCGATCATCCTCAAAATACATCTAATCTAGTTTGTCTAACTCTAGTCTTTATAGATTTGTTTTGTTTTCTAGTTTTTTTTGCATACTTTGTTTATTGCTAACCCTAACGGAGATGGTTGGCTACCTCTCCAAGAAACCCAAACCTTTTTGTGGATGATCCGGGAAAACCTTACGAGCAAGGGTGACATGCAACACAAGCTAAAGGGGTGGAAACCCTAGATTCAAAAGTTGAAGTCGAAGGACCGTCGAAATCTCCAAGGGAATCACCACCTCCAAGTCCAAAGGAAGATCAACCTCAACCACCGGAGCGCTGCGCACCCGGACATCGTTGATCCACCTATCATAAACGTTCAAGACGCCGGGAGGCCGTTCAAGATCAAAGTCTCAACTATCCGCATGACGATTGCGAGAGCCGAATGCATACGAGTCGGATTCCTTGAGTGGCATATCGGTTTACTTAAGAGGAGGATGGAGAAGATGGAGATGGAGAAAGAAGCTCAACACTTAAAGGCCGCCGGAGCAAGATCCTCATGCAAGGAGTGTGTGGAGTATGACCATGTCCAAGGTAACCCCGATTTAATGCAAGTTCGTCGATTCAAGTTTTGGGTTCTCTTTGTGCACAATTCAAGGACTTGATGGACGAGCAAGCTAAGATCAACAAGGACGCCGTCACTAAGTTCGAGGCTATGGAGAAAGTATTGAAGAATTTAGATGGCAAGGTGACGGAGGTCGGAAGCTCTATACGTGAAGTGTTCATCGTGATGAAGATGCTAGACGCAAGTGGACAACTTGCCGGGCGCCCGATGGGTAACAAAGAAGAATATCCGAGACAACTCCAAGGTCCCAAGACGACGAAGGCTACTCAAGCTCGTTCGGGAGAGATGAAGGATCACATTAGAGACCATGAAGATCACAACCGAAGGACCGGAGTTCGAGATGCCGAGCCACAAGGAAGTTGTTGCATCCGTCAAGACCAAAGGACAAAGCCGGCTGTGAAGACCAAAAAAAAAAAATTGACTAAGCCAAAGTGGGTACCCAAGATTGCAACGCCCGCAAAGAGCGTTGATCCGGAGTAATCAAGTGAAGAAGTCTAGCCATGGACTATAAACGAAGCGCTAGGCGGGAGGCAACCCGTTTCGTCAAGTCAAGAATAAGCTACCGGGAGGACAACCCGATTCCGGGTTTTTCGAGTCTTTTTAATAATTTAGTTTTTGAGTTTTATTACGCAAAGACATTAGACTTAGAAGTGGTTGAACAATATTAGAGACATAATTCTTGATTGAATGTTTGCTTTATCATAAACCCTTTGCATGAACCCTCCTATGTGCTTGTTTGATTCTTTTCTTTTCGAGAAACCTCAACCAAATAATTTCAGAACCTTAACTCAACCTTTCACCCTCATTATGGTGCTGAGGTTGACTTATTTTTCATGCTAAAACCACACGAGTAGAGCCACGATTTATGTTTAAGTGTTAATAAAATTCAGCACGTGGTAGGACTCGCGTGAACCTAGAAATCAAAGCTTTTGGTTGGTTTTAAAAATCCTTATCCTTGGTTTCTCTAGGATTAGAATTTTTCTAAGCCTATTCTAATTTTGTTTTATTCAAAATCTTTCTTATTTATCCAAAATTAGAACCTAAACCTATGCCCCCATGATCAAGCCGGGAAAATGTCCGCTCTCAACCAATGAAGGCAAACTATACCGGTGAGACCGAAATCGACGTAAAAAGAAAATATTTTCGACTTGCATTTGTTTTTAATGGTTTAAAAACTTCTCTAAAATTATGTTCGAGCTCTTGCATGGCTCTGAAAAATATTTTAAATTTCGAATTAGAGGAGTGCTTAACCTTAAACACACCATAATGGAGGCAATCTAGTAATCATGCATGCACCATTGGATTCCCTTTCATCAACTTTCACTAATTCCACATGCAAAGGACAAGCATGGTGGGCAGCAAGCATCAACTTTGTAGGAATTTCATGGTGGCATGTGAAGCAAATGGAGCTAGGGAGCATGGACATAACCCAAAACATGAAGCATCAAGTGGAAGGACCAAGGAGTGGACGAGAGCGTTTGGGCGGTGCAACTCGTAGAGCACGCAGGCAGGAAAGTTGCAGAGGTGAAATGATCGTGCTGGAAGAAAGACGAGGCGGGGAGGAGCACCGAGGCCGGCCTCACCTACATAAGGAGCCCCCCCGGCTCCCGTTTTCTGCAGGCAAGCTTCCCTCTCCTTCCTTTGTTTGTGTGTTCAAGTTTGTGTGCTCAAAACCTCCGTAGACATAGCCAACCTTCCCAAGCTTGATAGCTCAAGAAAAAAAAAATCCACATCCTTAATCCACTCAAAGTCCAGACTCCAAAATAATATTTGTGTACCTTGTTACCGGGTGAAAACCCCGGATATTTATTTGTGAGGGAGGGTGCTGCAATCATGGAAGAAAACTACAAGCCTTTGCACCGAAGAAGAAGGGATCATCGTCGTCTAAGCCATCATCGACAACCTTTTCGAGGAGGCACTCGTTTCCGAGCTTCCTCGGGGTATGGAGGAGGACACGGCACCGCCAAGGAGGAATCGCACTCTTTTCCTTGGTGGCATGAGGGCTACACGAAACTCGTTTATTAGGTTTTCCAAACCTCAATAACATATGGAGGAGCCGCCCGTCCAACCTCGCCACTAGACACGATCATCCGCTCCACCTCCATATGCTCCGCGGTATTCCGAGGGGTATGTCATCATGACGGAGGAGGAGAAGAAGCTCGCTCGCCTTAAGTAGAGGTTTGTAGCGAACGCCGACATCGACGACCAAGCTCTCCACATATTGGGTTTCACACGGGACACCGGTGCAATTCTCTAGCGGAGTGTCGGCAAACACCCACAAGGAATTCGCCTAGGAAATTTTCATGACCATGGCGTATACCCTTGATGAAGGAGTGCTGAGTCTCTCATTCCGTTGGAGGGAGCCCACAAGTGGAGAAGAAGGAAGACACCGTCGGAAGGGTAACCTTGATCAACGATGCTATTTCTAGCACTTGATGGGGTAATCTCCTTTCATCCATGGGTTGCATTCGGTCTTGAGATGTAATCGAACTTTGTTGGATTATCTATCTATCATCTTGTGCTGAAAATACTTTAATGCTTAAGGCTAGCAACCATGCCATAAAGGGAGTAGGGCTCCAATGCTTCCTTGGATCCATTCAACACAAACCCCGATAGATCGATTGGTTTTCATGTTCGAAACGATTGCATGTCTAGTATCGTAGACCCATGGGCGAGTGTCTCCTATTTTCAAAAGGGAGCTCCGGAACAAGTATGTGCATTAAGGCACATGGGAAGGTTTTTGGAGTATGATCACGGGAAGAGACCATCAACGAAGAAATACTATCCGGAACCCCATCATCCAAGTGTGTCACTTTTGTGCAAGTGGATTTTTGGGGAGAATAAGAGAGACATAGATAACCAACACGGAGTTGAATTGGATTTACTCGCAGCCAATCAACCCTACTCACCTATGATCAACCGGTGGTGTTGTGGCAACATCGGATTCGGGAGATCGGGTTGTTACCTCTCCATGTTGACTATCTCTTTAAAACCGGGTATTACAAGGAACCCAAATCATCTCCTACCCGGGACTTCCCTAGGAATATATGAAGAAAGGAAAATATAAGAGTGAAGATGAGAGAGGAGGCTTCCAAGTGGCCTAGGTAAATTTGCCCCTTCCGGATTGAAGATTAAGACTTTTCTTAAGGGGAAGAAGATCGGTTAGAGGAAGGACTTCTTGTGCCGGCGAAGAAAAAAAAAATAATAATAAAAGAAAAGAATTATAGGAGAAGGATCTTCTATGGCCCAAGAAGGAGGTGCACAACAAAATTATGTTCCACCATTCGGAGAAATTCCGGCATCGCCAAATCACTACGGTGGTGTACCAATGCAAGCATGGGGGAGTGGTGCAGCCATACCCCCACCATTTTTGCGGTGCCCAACGTAGTCTTTGCGGAGCCATATGCACATCTTCCTCAACCACAACAAAATGTGGCCACCATTGGAGGATACGCTGCAAGGATCATGCAAATTATTGCAGCCATCCAAACCAATGCAAACCAAATGGGTGAAGGAAATGCAAACGTCGCTTATGTGCTTGGACACCTTCACCTAGCACCATCGGACAATTCATAGGAGGAGTGGTGCATTCCTATTACAAGTAAGGGTACAACAACCAAGACTTTCAATATCAACCACCGGCGGAAGATTAGAGAGAGGAGGAGCTTTAGTTATCTTTCCTTTACCCCCTTTTCTTTAATTTTCAGCTTGTATGCGCCTATGTTTGCGTAGTATTTTCAGTTTTGCTTTAATTTTCAGTTTTTAGTTTAATTTTCAGCATGTATCTTAGTTTTTATTTTCATCATGAATAATGTCACCACCAAGTTTTTACCTTTGGTAAAGTTACAAAGTTTGTGCCATGATGATATATGATTATAATTGCCGCTTTGTTTATCTTTGTAATTGATTTATGCATGTTTAACCTAGTGCTCTCTTAAAAATACAGATCTGAATTTATTTAAATACTAGCTTAATTTTCAGCGGAGGTTATGATTAAAACAAAGACCCATAGTGTTTTATGTGCTCTCAAGTTATGAATAGATTGAAGATGTCTTTTATGCTCAAAAATATTGCTAACCTTGTCACAAATATCACTTGTGTGTTGCTCTACCTATCCAAAGCCTTATATATATTTGAGTGCATAAACCTTAGTGTACAAGATTTATTTTTGAGTGAGTTATTGCAGGCCATGATTTCTCTGGCCCGAGACTAAGAAGCTGGTCATTCCGTTTTTGCGTATCTATCTTTTTGCTAGCCTTTTATCCGTGCATTGTGTACCCCCACATTGGTGGTCTCACAAACTTCGCCGGATGTCCATCCTTAAACCAAATATCATTTTTTGTGATTACCTCCTTGACCACAACCTATCATTGAGAATGGATCATCAATTCAAGGAAGATCGCAAGACGGTGCCAACGTTGAAGATTTCAAGTATCTCTCCAAGGAAAATATCTCCGGTACCTACCTTATTTTTCGCCTCTTTGCTCGAGGACGAGCAACGTCTAAGCATGGGGGAGGAGGTAGGTACGGTGCTGCCTTAGAGTTCAAAAGGGAGTATTTTAAAAAAAAATATATATATAATGATGAAAGAAAAAATTCGGCGATGTACATGACTTCCAAGGTGAAGAAAGAAAAAATATATATATACAAGAAAGAAAGAAAAGAATGAGAAATATAAGAAAGAGAAGAAAAAAAATATATTTGTGCGTAAAATGAACTCCCCGGTTCTCTAAGAGTGCATTCAAGGCTTCAAGATAAAAAGATCCATTCTCATTTTCCAACCATGTGCAATCCGATAACGAGGACTTCTTTTGTGCCTCGGGATCACTCTCCGCCATTTGCACATGTCCACCTATCTAAAAGTGTGTGTATTTTTCTCTTTCCCCTCCTTGATTTAACATTATTTTCCAATGACCTTTTTGACGAGTCTCGGTAAGACCATGAGAAGCTTGTCTTGTTATGACAACACCTCATTTATAAATTCTTGTTAGGACTAAACTTTCCCAAAAGCTCCATATAAAGCCTACCACATATATATGAGAGGGAAAGGAGTAGAATATATAGGCTTGAGAGACAAGTGAGATGAGAGTTTATGAGCAATACATGAGATGATTTAAATTTGTGAATTTGGTTTAGCTTTTCTTATCTCGTTCTTCATTTCAAAAATTCCGAGATCCATTTAAAACTTTGTGAGCATGTTAATACTTGTGGGATAAGCTTAATAAGAATCTACCCTCCGTAGAGATGAAGGCTAGTACATTATGGAACTTTAATGAATTAAAATTTTGAGAGCATTATGTTTTCTCATGTGTAATCAAGTGCAAGGTTTAAACATTGTTTAGCAAATGATGATATCCATCGAAGGCTTACTCGAGGACGAGCAAGGTTTAAGCATGGGGGAGATGTTGACGGTGAAAATCCGTCAACCTAGCCATGAGTTTACCTTCGGTGTTGGCACGAGTTTTATACCTTATCCATTGGTACTAACCCCCGTGGTATAACAAGTTCACGTGTGCATGTCGGTTTTGGAGTTTAATGTTTATGCAGGGTTTTAGTGTTGAATGCAAGACTTTCGGGATAAGTTCATCAAGCACCTCATGACAAGACCTTGAAGTCCCGAACAAGTCATGCAATGAAGCAAAATTAACTCCAAGAAGCCGGGGACTCGATCCGAGAAGACGACAAACTCCGGGGGCCCGACCGGAAAGTGCTCGAATCTTGCAAGACAAGGAGTTGAGTCCAATTCGGAGAGAAACCGACGACATGGACCTACATGCGAAGGGGGAAACATCCGGGAAGCAAGGGAACCGACGTGGGACAAAGGAGCCCACGGGGGCCGGGGCCAAAATGGGCCCCGGCCGGCCGGCCCGGCCCGGTCGGCCCAGGCCCATTTTGGGCCCAAACGTGCTCTCCTTTGCCCTAGCCGCCAATCGGGCTATTTATAGCCCCCCCGACCGAGAGCCACGAGGAGAAGATTTCGTCTTCGGCCGCCGAGGAGCAGAGAAGAGAGGGACACCATGTCGGAGAGGAGAGGGTCGAGCTAGTTGACTAGGGTTTCCCTAGCCGACGTGGGAACCTTGCATGGAAGACCACGTCGGAGTTCCCGGAGCTAGAAGCAAGATCAAGGAAGGATCCCGGTGGTGATCTTGTGTATGTATCATTGTCATAGTTGAATTATCAAGTTGAATCTTTTCTTAGCGATCAAGTGTTTCCTCGAAGATTTCGTTTTTCGATCGGCTTTGCTTATTCCAATTCTATTCGCGCGATAGATTACATAGGGTGTTCTTGTAGCCGCGGTGGCTAGAGGCACGCCGGATCTTCCGAGAGAATCTCGACTTGTCTTTTGACTCGCCCTAAGCTCCCCGCATGAATAGGGATACGTTGTGACGAACGGGGGTCTCGAAAGGCGGATGTTTTCGGATTTGGACGGGAAACCACGATTTAAAGAGGCTTTTATTAAGATTCGATTTGCTACTTCTTCTCTTGCTTGGAACTTCAACAAAAGGCTTACCCCGATCCCTCTAGATCGGTTTATCTACCCAATCTTACTTTGTTTTCTCCGGTCTTTAGTAGATTAGATTTTCTTCATGTCTTTAACTTAGATGCATTAGGTCTTTTATCGAATATTGAAGTTACTTGGCTTTAATAGATTAAGTCTTGCGTCACACATTTGTTTCACGGATTCGATACCTTGGGTTCACCACTCGAGGGAAGAAGGGTCCCTTGACTACGACGGGAGACTTGTACGCTTGCGAGTCACGAACGAACTTTGATACAAACATTAACCGTCAACAACCGGCGACGACGACGCGTCGCGGATGCCGGGAGGCGAGCTGGACGACAACGACATCATCGAAAGGTTGTCGCGGATCTTCAAGGACATGCCGCCGTACACGGCGTGCCCTGTCGAGGAGTACTCCGCAGCGCGCCCGCCCAAGGAGGTGAGTAGTCGTACTCCCCTAGTCAAGTAGTGATTGCTTGTAGTAGAGTTGCTGACGTCTTGTCTCTGCGCATGATGACGTGAAGAAGTTCATCTCCGAGCCGCAGCCACCTCCGAGCGGAATCGAGATCCCGATGGAGGGGAAGGCTAAGGAGCGCCGAGAAGTCGGTGAAGGCCACGACACCGTCGTCGTAGATGATACCTCCGACGACGACGACGAGGATGAGGAGACGTTGCAGGACTGCTTCCAGCTGCGGCCGAGGTTTAGCCGCCCGGGCTTGCCTCATGTTCCGCTGGTACAAGACCCCCCGGCTAGCCTGGAGGCTAGCCTGGCTGCGCCGCCACGGAAGTCGCGCAACCCCACCAGGAAGCGGGTGACGAAGAAGCTGAAGGTCTCAGAGACCACGCCTCAGGAGGTAAGTTGTCTTGAGCAGAGTAGTCGAGTACCCGTTGTTCGAGTACTTTTGCTGACGAGTGGTCTTCCTTGTATGCAGGAGGTGCCGCCAGCGGAGCCCGTCGAAGAAGGCGACGAGGGCGTGTGGGACTCGGTGGGGGAGCCAGCTGGAAGTCGTAGTCCAGCCCCCACTGTTAAAGAAATCCTGGCGCAACTGGAGCGCCAGCCCCCAGCTCCACAAGGGAGCACGGGACCCGTGGCCGCCGCCGTTGAAGAGGTGGTGGCCTCAGGAGCGCGAGGAGACCGCCGCGCCGCCGCCGCCGCCGTGGAGGAGGCGGTAGCCACGGGGGTGCGGGGAGGAGGCGCCCGCCGAGGGTGGATCGGGTCGATATCGCCAGCATCCTCGGTGCTCCGGCCGTGACCATTGTCCTGGTCGAACTTGTAAGTACCGTATCCTTGCGAGTAGTACTTGTTGCAGTAGTCGATGTTGACTGACGACCATCTGTGAATGTTTCTGCAGGAGGTCCACGGATTTGTCCTGGGAGGGGGATGAGCCCTCATCAGCGGTGGCGGAAGAAATCGGGCCGCCCGCCGAGGAGGCCGCTCCCGCTACCCAAGCCGCGACTGAGCCACCGGCTGCCGAGGCGCCGCTGCCGGAGGCCAGTGTAGTCGAAGGTGAGTACCCTTCTTGAAGCTACAGGGCTCCACGAGGAGTAGTCGTAGGCACTGATGCACTTGTCGTCTCTTTTGACAGGCGCTGAAGGTGGTGACATCCCTGCAGGGGTGCCAATGCAGAGGTTGACACCAGAGGCCCCAGAGGCTGCGGAAGGAGCCCCCGAGCCCATGGAGGAGGTCGTCGAGAAGACCGCCGGGGGAGAGGCGGTCACCACGTCGCCAGAGATTGCTCTGGAGGTGGCTATCCGCTCCCCCGAGATCCAGGACGCAGAGCCCATCCGCTCTGCGCCGATGACGGAGACCACCGCGAGTAGTCGCGGCGGGATAGAGCTGCTCGCGGACGATCTCATCGAGCCGGCGACGGTAGCCAAACATCTGGAGGCGATCCGTCAAGCCGAGCAGTGGATGAAGGTAAGTAGCCGTAGCCTTTTGAGTAGCCAATTCTTTGTCGTTGAGTACTCTTCGTGACTTGAGTTGTCTTGTGCAGGATGTTGCGGAGCGGTCCCGCGACAAGTCGAACCTGCTACAGGGCTATGGCGACACGGTGCTCCGAGCCGAGGCGCTAGAAGAGCAACTTGTGAAGTCGCGGAAGCACGCGGCTGCCATGCAGTTGAAGCTCGACGCCGCCTTCGCCAAGTACCACAACGACGTCCAAGAGTTGCAGGCGAAGGGCGACGACTTGGTGCGGAAGAATAAGGGCCTCCGCAACAAGAACAAAGGTATACCCCTCAACTTGTCGGGTACTTGTTGGAGGTCGAGAAGCATCTGACCCGCTGTTGTGTTGCTGTGTTGCAGAGCTTGAGGGCCAGGTGGAGCAGCTGAAGGCCTCGGAGACGAGCATGAAGAACCTCTTCTACCGGGAGCAAGAAGCCCGCCAGGTACTCAAGCTCGACTACAAAGAACTCGCCTTCGAGTGCGAGAAGCATATGGAGCTTCGGATTGCTTCTGACAGAGATCTTGTCAACTACTACAAATCCTTGCAGAAGTTGAACGAAGACTGCGAGGCATTGCGGGCCCAGTTGAAGGAGTTGGAAGAAGCCGCACTGCCGATCGCAAGACTCCTGGTGCCGCACCCGGGCGGCCCCAAAATCACTCCTCTGGTGGATCGCCTCAAGGAAGCACCAAGCCGGCTGGCCGCCTACGTGAAGCACATGGCTAGGTCGATCCCAAGACAAGTCTTGGCCTTCATGAAGTCGTACTTCCCGAAGGCCCCAGTGGAGGTAGTCGCCGGCGGGGTAGCCGCCAACTGCACGGATGAGCAAGATGCGCAGCCGCCGGAGCAGCATGGCTCCCATCGCGGAGCGAGTAGCCGAGAAGCCGAACCTTCGCAGCCCCGTAATAAGTAGCTAGTAGCCATAGTTGTACAGGAAAACAATTGTAATGAATTGTTCAAGTATCAATGAAAGAAAATTTTCCAGCAATGAGTACTCGTAGTCGCGATCTCAGAGTGCGGAGCGCCCATCGTGGAGTGGATGCGAGTAGTAGTACTCGGCTTTGGTAGTCCCGTTGTAAGGAGTAGGCAGTAAAGAAGTTGATGAACGATCAATCTTTATTACTGAAGAAGTACACCTGGGTGGCCAGGGCCGTAGTTACAAAGTAGTCGCTTGGACCCGGAGGCCGCTTACGGTCGAGCAGCGGCCGGAGCGGGTAGCCGCTTATAGCGGTTGATCCGTAGGTAGCCGCACGGCCGGATCCCGGAGAGGAGAAGTCCGAGACCGGAGCCGGGACCGGGGGGTCGCTTACGGCCGGGGGGTGTTGATGTAGTCGTGTAGACTTGGACCCCGCAGTAGTCGTGTAGACTAGGCGTAGAATCGACGTAGCCGGTCAACGTTGCACGAGTTGTTGATGTCTTCGCCTTCAAGTGTTTGGAGGCGATAGGAGCCCGGCCCGGTCACCTTTGCCACGGTGAAGGGACCTTCCCAGGGGGAGCTGAGCTTGTGGAGTCCTTCCGTGTTCTGGATACGGCGGAGGACAAGATCTCCAACGTTTAAGGAGCATTCCTTGACGTTGCGATCATGATAGCGTCGGATACCCTCCAGGTACCTTGCTGATTGGACGAGGGCAGCGCAGCGAGCTTCTTCGAGGCTGTCGATATCAACTCGTCCGTCGTCTTCCGAGACGCCTTCGTCGTAGTGCTCCACTGCTGGCGAGTTCCATATGACGTCGGCAGGGAGGATGGCTTCGGAGCCGTAGACCAGGAAGTAGGGGGATTGCCCCGTTGGCTTGGATGGTTGAGTCCGCAGCCCCCCGCAGTGCGTTGGGTAGTTCCTTGATCCACTTGCCCCCTTTGGAGTTTGCGGCGTCGTGTAGCCGCTTCTTGAGAGCGTCGAACACCATCCCATTGGCGCGCTCGACTTGTCCGTTGGCCCGTGGATGGGCAACTGAGACGTATCGGACGTCGATCCCGCTGTTCTCGCAGTACTCCCAGAACTGGTGGTTGTTGAAGTTGGACCCCAGGTCTGTGATGATGCGGTGGGGTAGCCCATAGCGGTGTACGAGTTCATCCAGGAAGTCGAGTACTCTGTCAGCCTTGGGGCATGTGACCGGCTTGACCTCGATCCACTTGGTGAACTTGTCGATAGCCACCGCACCCCGTTGAATCCTCCCCGGCGCGCTTGGCGGTGGCCCAATCATGTCGAGCCCCCGGCGGGCAAAGGGCCGGGTTGGCGGTATGGTGACTAGCTTGTAGGCCGGGACGTGATGTCGCTTGGCGAAGTACTGGCATCCTTGGCACTTTCTGACGAGTTCTTCGGCGTCGCCCAGGGCTGTGGGCCAGTAGAAAGCTCGCTGGAAAGCCTTGCTGACCAGCGTGCGTGAGGACGCGTGGTTGCCGCAGACGCCCTTGTGGATCTCCTCCAAGATGTCCTTGCCTTCCTCACGAGGGACGCACTTCATGAGTACTCCAGAAGATGCACCCCGCTTGTAAAGCTTGTCTCCGACGAGGACGTAGGACTTGGCGCGGCGGACGAGTTGCTCGGCCGCGTTCTTGTCTGAGGGGACCTTCTGCTCGCTGAGGTAGTCGATGAAGGGTTGCCTCCAGTCCACGTCAATCATCATGACCTCCTGCCCAGCTGGTGGATGGGCTGGGACAGTGGTCGGTGGCGCCGGCTCCGGGATGGATGGCGCATGAAGCTCGTGGACGAAGACACCCGCTGGCACTTGAGCGCGGGTGGATCCAAGCTTCGAGAGGACGTCCGCTGCAACGTTGTTGTCGTGGACGATGTGATGGAACTCGAGACCGTAGAACTTGTTCTCGAGCTTGCGGACTTCTAGGCAGTAGGCGTCCATGTTCTCCTTGTTGCGGTCCCAGGACTTGTTGACTTGGTTGATGACCACTGCGGAGTCGCCGTAGACTAGTAGCCGCTTGATGCCCAGTGAAGCCGCGAGGCGGAGCCCGTGTAGGAGGGCTTCGTACTCGGCTTCGTTGTTTGAGACCTTCCAGAAGATCTGCAGGACGTACTTGAGTTGTTCGCCCGTTGGAGAGATCGGAGTACCCCCGCACCACTCGCGCCCTCGAGGTTGAGTGAGCCGTCGAAGTACATCACCCAATGCTCTGGTCGCACGGTGGGAGTAGGTAGCTGGTTCTCCCGCCACTCCGCCATGAAGTCGACTAGTGCCTGCGACTTGATGGCTGTGCGTGGCTTGAAGTCGATGGTGAGGGCGCCGAGCTCGACAACCCACTTGGAGATTCTTCCGGTAGCATCTTGGTTCCGCAGGATGTCGCCAAGCGGGTAGTCGGTGACGACGGAGACCGAGTACTCCTGGAAGTAGTGTCGTAGCTTCCGTGAGGTGATGAGTAGAGCGTACAGGAGCTTCTGCACGGGCTGATAGCGAGCCTTGGACTCTGATAGAACCTCGCTGACGAAGTAGACTGGGCGCTGGACCGGGTAGGCGTGGCCGTCTTCCTGCCGCTCGACAACGATGGCAGTACTGACCACGTGAGTAGTCGCAGCTAGGTAGAGCAAGATGTCGCTCGCCCTTGTGAGGAGCCGTGAGGATCGATGGCTTTGATAGGAAGTCCTTGAGCTAGGCAAGGGCTTGATCCACCTCTGGAGTCCACACAAACTTCTCGTGATGCTTGAGTAATTTGAAGAAGGGGAGGCCCCGTTCTCCTAGCCTCGAGATGAATCTGTTCAGCGCCGCCATGCACCCCGTCAGCTTCTGGACGTCTTTGATGCTCGTGGGAGCTTTCATGCCGGTGATGGCGGAGATCTTCTCGGGGTTGGCTTCAATGCCGCGCTGGCTGATGATGAAGCCGAGTAGTTTGCCCGAAGGGACGCCAAAGACGCACTTGTTCGGGTTGAGCGTCCAGCGGTACTCGCGTAGTGATGCGAAGGTCTCTTCAAGGTCGTCGATGAGGGTACTGGAGTCCCTAGTTTTGAAAACCACGTCATCCACGTAGGCCTCGACATTCTTGTTGAGTTGCCGCTTGAAGCAGGCCTGGATGGCCCGTTGGTAGGTAGCGCCGGCGTTCTTCAACCCGAAAGACATGGTCGTGTAGCAAGACGCGCCAAACGGGGTGATGAACGCCGTCTTCTCCTCGGTCTTCTTCCTTGATTGCGATCCGGTGGTACCGGAGTAGCGATCGAGGAAGCAGAGCAGTCGCGGCCCCCGCCGTGGAGTCGATGACTTGATCAATCCGCTGCAACCCGAAGGGGTCCTTGGGGCAGTGCTTGTTGAGGTCGGTGTAGTCGACACACATCCTCCACTCGTTCGAGTTCTTCTTGCGGACAAGGACAGGGTTGGCGAGCCACTCAGGATGGAAAACTTCTCTGATGAATCCAGCTGCGAGTAGCTTGGCGAGTTCCTTTTTGATGGCGTCCCGTCTGTCGTCGGCAAAGCGTCGGAGGTGTTGTCGCTTGGGGGTGGCCTTAGGATCGACGTTGAGGCAGTGCTCAATCAGCTCCCTGGGCACTCCTGGCATGTCCGCTGGCTTCCACGCGAAGATGTCGTGGTTAGCCCGAAGGAAGCTGATGAGCGCGTCTTCCTATTTGGGGTCGAGGCCAGCCCCGATGGTGGTGGTCTTGCTGGGGTCGCCTGTTCCGAGGTCGATCGTCTTGACGAGTACCTCCTCAGGTGGCTGAGGCTTGTTGGTGCTGTCAGACTTCTCTGGGATGTCGAGTTCACTTGTAGCAAGCTTCTTCGACGCAGCGTAGACCTCCATCATCGCGTTGGGTACTTGGTTTGTAGAGGCGATCTCCACGGCTTCTGTGTCGCAGTCGTGGGAGATCTTCAAGTCCCCCTGGAGGGAGAGTACACCAGCTGGACTTGGCATTTTGAGTACCAGGTAGGTGTAGTGAGGCACCGCCATGAACTTGGCGATGGCCGGTCTGCCGAGGATGGCGTGGTAAGAGGTCTCGAAGTCCGCGACCTCGAACTTGATGTACTCGGTACGGTAGTTGTCCCGAGACGCCCCGAAGGTAACTGGCAGGACCACTGAGCCCAGTGGAATAGCCGAGTTGCCGGGGACGATGCCGTAGAAGGGCGTGCTGCTCTTGGTGAGCATGGGGGTGATGTCGAGCTTCATTTTCTTCAAGGTCTTGGTGAAGAGGACGTTGAGCCCGCTTCCACCGTCGATGAGCACCTTGTTGAGCTTGGAGCCCGCCACCGTTGGCTTCAGGACGAGGGGGAACCGTCCTGGTTCGGAGAAGCTGGTCCATTGGTCCGCGCGGGAGAAGGTGATGGGTACCTCCGACCACCTGAGAGGGGTCGGGACCGCTGGTTCAATGGACATCACTTCACGACGGGTAGCCTTCTGCTCCCGCCTGCCGGCGCTCCGCCGAAGAGGACGTTGACGGTCTTCTCGGGTTCTTGGAAGTCGTTGTTGTCGCCGTCCTTCTTCTTGCCCTTTTGGTCGTGAGGGTGCGGTGGCTCGGCGTATCCTTGAGTGCGTGCCCGAGTTGGTAGCACCGCTCGGTAGTGTGGTTGCCGTTTGGATGCCACGGGCACTTCTCCTTCGGCGGGTCTTTGAAACCGCCGGAGTTCTTCTTCGAGTTCCCTTTCGCAGGCGCCGGATAGCCGCGACGGTGTTGTACGGCTTGCGCTTGCGGTTGGGACCCGAGTAGTTGCTTGTTGTTATTGTTGTTGTTGTTGCGGCCACCTTGGTTTGCATTCTTTGCGCGCTGCCGCCGCCCCGGTTCTCGCTTGGACTTGCCGCGGATGGCGTCGTACTTGGCGTTGGCCTTGTCCTCTTCATCCGCCCGGACGTGATCATGTCCTTGAGGTGGGGGATGGACTCGGGGCGACGGCGACCGAAGTCCTCGAAGGTGCGGCGGTGGTAGAGGCCGTCCTGGAAGAGGTCGATGACCTCCTTGTCGGTGACGTCGACGACGGTAGCGCGCTTGTCGAAAAAGCGGCGCATATACTTGCGCAGGGTCTCGCCTTGTTCCTCGCTTGATCATGGCCGGGTCCATGTGAGTACCCGATCGGCCCATGGCGCCGGCGAAGTTGCTTGTGAATTGCTCCTTCGGTCGGTCCCACTTGTCGATCGAGTGCTTGTCCGGCGACTCGAGCCATGTGAGTGGTGCTTGGTCCGGGCGTAAGGGGAAGTAGAGGCACTTGGTGTCGCCGTTGCCGCCGCCGTTCTCGATGGAGAGGGCGTAGCATAGGAGCCACTGGATGGGATCCTGCTTCGCGTCGTACTTGGTAATCCCCAAAGGCTTGAACTTGTCGGGGAGGAGCAAGTTGCGAAGTCGAGGTGAGAAGGCGGGGAAGCCGTCGCCCTCAGCGGCAGTGGTCGACTTCTTCCGCCGCAGCTCCTCGATCTTCTGGCGAGCGTCGTAGCCGCCCTGCGAGGCGCCGAGGTGTGGGCGTTCGCGTGGCCTCGGCCGCCGCGACCCGCCGCCGCCTCCCGGCTCTCTCGTTGGCCCCATGGTTGGAGCCGCCGCCGCCGCGGCGCCGCCGCCGTCGGGATCGTTGCCGCCGCCACCGGCCGGAGCGCGGTGGGGAACAACTTCTCGGTTGCCGTGGTCTTGCTGTGAAGGCCCGCCGGCGTTGGAGCGGCGACGGTTTGGCTCGGCCGGAAGGTCAGCTCGAGTACGGTTGGGACCGTTGTTGGCGATGCGACTAGTAGCTTCGTTGTCGCGGGGTTTAGCTGGAAGAGGTTGGTTGACTCTGTTGTCGACCCGCATGAAGTAGGCTTCTTCAGCGAGCTCGGCGATGACCTCTCCGGCGCGTATGCCCTGAGCCTGACGTGCGATCGCTGTGATCGACATGAGGCATTGCTCAGGGGTGGTGTGTACTCTGCTCTCGACCGCCTCGAGAGCTTCCGCAAGGTTGCGGATGGGGAGGTTGTCGCGGAGGCGCCGACGACGTTCGTTGCGCTTCCTGTTGCGTTCACGTCGAGTGTCTCTGTCTGCCGGAGTCTCGTTGGGTGGGGCATCAGCAGAGAGCTCGTCGGAGGAGATGTCCTCCAGGTACTTGTCCTGGGCCGTGCCTGAGGGCCCTGGGGTGTCGCCGGCAGCCATGAAGACTTGGCGATCGGGGGTGCCAAGGCTGGACTCGGAGGGTGCCACCTCGCTTGGTCTATTTGAGTCGGCCGGGCCGGCGGCGTTCCCTCCCCGGAACGGTAGCGAGTCGATGTAGGCGACGTAGCGTGAGTCTCCCTTCACCAGGTCAGCAGGCTTGCGGTCTGGCCAGTAGACGTATCTCCCGGCCGGCGTGGATTTTATAACCAGCCCAGAGGCTGGCCCTGACAAGGGAAGCTCAGTGGAGTCGTCTTCGGACTCGGGCCCCTCAGGGTCCGACCCGAAGTCGAACTCGTAGTCCGGGTTCGAGTAGAACTCGGAGAGAGGGCTGGAGTCCGAAACGCGATCGGGGGCGGCGTCGGAGTCCGAGTTGTACTCGGGTACGGGCTCCTTGCCGGCCCGGCGCGAAGTGGGAGCCCCCGTGCGGGCCCGGCTGAGGATGCGGGGGCCACGCGCGGAGTGCTCGCGTGGTGAGGGGACCACCTGCGATGGCTGAGCAGCCGGCTCGCATGCGATGGCCCATGGCGACGTCGAGTTCGAGTTGGAGACGGACTCGAGCTCGAAGTCAGCGTGGTGGTTGAAGAGTGAAATTTCGCCGAACTTGCCGGCGAGTTCACCTGTGACAACTTCAGGAAGCGTCACGAAGCCTGTCTTCGGGTTGGGCTGCATGGTCAGGCGGCGCTGGAAGGAGCCCGCGCCATCAGCAGTGCAGACCCAAGCGCCGAACACGAAGGTGTCGCCGCGGTTGAAGGCGACGGTTGGCTTGAAGTGGACGGAAGCCGTCGAGTTCGCCATGTGATCTCGAGCGAGATCCCCTACCTGGCGCGCCAGCTGTCGGTGTTTTAGACCGGCAACCTACTACGGGGAGTACCCGAAGTAGATGATTGTGACTCGCCGAGATCGGTAACTCGAAGGAAGAGACACGTGGCACACAATTTAGACAGGTTCGGGCCGCAAGGTGCGTAATACCCTACGTCCTGTATGCTGCGTAGCTCTGGATTGATAGGGCACGATTACAAGATGGTGCAATGGTGCGCCGTGAGTTGTATGAGAGGAGATTGGATGATGTCATCGGTCCCTGCCTCGCCTTATATAGTCCGGGAGGCAGGGTTACAAGTCGGAGTAGGGAGAGAGTACTAGCCGAGTACGTCTAGGAGTCCTCTATACAGTGCGGAACATGTACAGCTCCCTAACCGAGTATTACTCCTGTGTAGTCCTTGTGCTCCATGCCTTCAGGTGCCGTGTAGCGCAAGCCGGGTAGTCCCAGGGGCCCACCGAGTAGTCGGTCCTGGTACCCACCGAGGTAGTGGGCCCAGGGAGGTCCATACGACAGATAAGATGAGAGATGACCACCTCTATCGAGTGCTTGATAAAGATACTTGGATGATCGATATCATTCGAGCAATTCGAAAGATGCCTCTCGATCATCTAGATAAAAATTCTCAGAAGAAGATAATCTCCGAAAGTAGAAAGTACTTTTGGGATGCACCATACCTCTTCAAAATTGGCAATGATGGAGTCATGAGAAGATGTGTGCCAAGAGAAGAGATGGTAGAAATTCTAAGGAAGTGCCACTCGGCGGAGTACAGTGGGCACTATAGCCATTTTCAAACCCAAGCAATAGTATGGTCGAGCGGATTCTTTTGGCCGGAGATGCATGAAGATACTAAAAGATATGTTGCATCATGCCCCGAATGCCAAAGAACCGGAAACATCTCTCAGAGAAATTCTATGCCTTTGAAATACAACCTACAAATCGATATATTCGATGTATGGGGTATAGACTTCATGGGGCCCTTCAAAAACTCATGCGAATATGAACATATTCTAGTCATGGTTGATTATGTATCCAAATGGGTAGAGGCTATGCCATGTCGTAAAGCTTCCACGGAGGAGTCCATTACTATGATCAAGAACGTGATTTTTCCTCGTTTCGGTACACCGAGAATCTTGATAAGTGATGGAGGAACTCACTTCACCGGGAAGAATTTCAAAAAGTGCTTGTCCAAGTTGGGAATTGAGCATAGGGTCTCTACGGCCTATCACCCACAAACCAACGGACAAGCGGAAACGTGAAATAGGCAATTAAAAAGCATCCTGAACAAAACCATAGAGAAGGGAAGCAAAGATTGGTCAAAGAAATTAGACGGAGCTTTATGGGCTTATCGAACGGTGTTCAAGACACCGATAGGTATGACCCCTTATCAATTCATCTATGGAAAAGCTTGCCACCTTCCGGTTGAGTTGGAACATAAAGCCTATTGGGCGATTAAAGAGATGAACCTCGATCTCGATGCCGCGGTGGTGAAACGAAGGATCCAAATAAGCGAGCTAGAGGAGATGAGGTTGAAAGCATATGAAAATGCAAGCATATACAAAGAGAGAATCAAAAGGTGGTATGATAAAAGATTTAAAAAGAAAGAGTTTAAAGAAGGAGATAAGGTCCTCCTCTACAATTCGAGGTTTAAAACCTTCGGAAAGGGGAAATTGCAAAGCAAGTGGGATGGACCTTATGTTGTGCATTTGGTGCTCTCCAACGGAGCGATAACCATTATGGATATAAAAGGCGATCAATATATGGTGAATGGTAAACGGCTTAAGGTTTACTACGAGCCCGACGTTGTGCCCCTTCACCATGTTGATGTCTTCACCATGGAAGAAGAGCCCGAACGTCCCGCCTAGGACGAAAAACAAGGCATGAATTTCTGTAAATAATTTTTCTTTTAATTTTCAGGAGTTTCTCGCGAAGATTTACTGGGCCAACTTTTTCCCATGGGCTAAGGAGGTGAAATAAGGGCGGTACGCGAAAAACCGGACCGGCCCGGCCCCCGAGACAGGGTGGGCCGGCCGGTCCAGTCCGACCGGCCCATGTGGGTCCCTGCGGCGGACATCCCGATTTTTGCCCGAATTGCTCCTTTTCGACTTCCTTCTTCGGTCAGAAAATTTTAAGGGAAGTTTTAAAAAGGAAAATGAGGTTCCTAGGGTTTTTCTCTTCGGACTATTTATTTGGCCGAATTGGGAACCCAGGAATCAATCCCTTCAAGCAATATTTTGCACCCACGCAGCAGCCATTATGTCCCCGACGAGCTTAGAGTTCAAACAAGAAGCCAAGGAGCCATCGATGGAGGAGGCGAAGCAATGCGAGCTCAAGCTACCCGTCGAGATCAAGAGGACCGCCCGCATCCGTTGCGGAGGGCGTGTCCCGACCGGAGCTATTGCATCTCGCAACCTCGTCGAAGGAGAAAAGGTCCCTACGCGCATCCAAGGCATGAAGCGGAAAGACTACAAGGAGGTGTCGCCCGAGCCTAAGGATTATGGGGGTAGCGACTACTCAGACGATCGTAGCCCAAGATCGTGGGCGGCCGCCGGAAGAGATGATAACGACCTCTACATTTGGGATGAGGTGCCCAAGGAGAAGACTCCCGAAGGCCCCAACGGCGGCGGCAACGACGGCGGCGATGACAATGGTGGTGGCAACGACGGCGGCGACGACAGTGGCGACGACGGTGGAGACGATGGCAATGGCGACCCATTCGGATTGCATCTGATGTGTTGTGCAGCTTGTCGTCACTCCATTGGGGATCTCTACGCGTCGGTCGACGAATTTCTCCAAGCCATGGAGGTGATGAAGCAGCGTTTGGAGGATTTGGAGCGCGTAGTTGAAGACGACTACAAGTTCCTTAACCGCAACGTGCGCAAACTCTTTGGCATGGTCGGGAACATGAGAGGCAAGTGGTGCAATACTTGCGGAAAGTACCACTAGGTCTAGTCTTCCCCTTAGGAATTTTGTAAGATACGACGAAGACATCATATGTTTTTAGCATGGGGGAGAGCTAGCTAGCTAGCCTTAGCTTTTGAGTTTCAAAGTTTAGGTTCGGTTTAGTCTTCGATAGAGGAGAATCTTAGAGTTTAATGAGTCTTAGTTTTCGAGTGTGTTTTTAAATTTTTGCAAGTTTGAAGTGTCTTAAATTAGTATTGAGTCAAAGAAAATCAAATAAAAAGAGTCTTTATATATTTTGTGTCTTGTGTGATGCTTATCTTTATTCACTTGTTTGTTTATCTTTGATTCTTGATATATGAACATAAGTGTGTGGTTCGAAAAACGTTTACCGTGGTGCTTAGTGGAATTGCTACTACTTAAAGTACCCATACCGCACTTCGATCTTGAGCTTCACATGTTAGTTGTGCTATGTTCAATGCTAAAAGTTGGAGGATTTCAGTTCTGAAAATTATCTAAAAACCCTTGTAATAAAGGTTAGCAAAACCTCTTTTTCCAAGTTGAGAGTAAGAAAAAAAATCTTATACAAAGCCAATTTATTTTTTTGCTCCACCATAAGTGTAATTAGCACAATGAGTTAGGCTAGGATCCTTCTCTCTTGTGAGTTTTAATTTTGAGCAATGATCATGTTCTTGTACTTATCTTTTGTTGCTAGCCTCGTCATACATTCGGTAACGTGACTTTCACATTGGAAGTGTCGTACTTCGCCGAATTCCATACCCAACCCTATACATCTCTTTTGTACATCGCATTCCTTGAACACAACCTACTTTCAGAAGTTTCGTCTCGTCTCTAGTATGATTTATTTAAAATTTCAGATTGTATGCATACGAGAAACAGAGGAGTAGAGCTTTGAAAAGTTGTCAAGAGAGGGAAAAATAAAGAGAAAAGTATGAGTATGGGATAGAAAGAAAGAAAGAAAAATATATTAATGAAAGAATAATGAATGAAAGAATTAAGAAGAAAAAAATAAAGAAAGAGAAAAGAGGAGGTAGCAATAAAGATATGAGAGGATGAATCAAGTGAAAGAAAAGAAAAATGAAAGTGCAAGGAAGGATGTCACGTTGTTGAGAGACGAAACTTCCATTCTTTTTCCAACCATGTGCAATCCGACAACGAGGACGTCATCGGTGCCTCATAGTCATAATTTTCTTTTGCCCTTGCACATGTCCACCATTCTAAATCTTCTCATCCTTGATATCCCTACATATGGTTTATTCTCATGATCATTGGCTTTGAAAGGTAAACAACCACTAGAGGAAGTTCTTAGTTTGACAATACTTGTGTTGATTGCACTAGCCCTACCTATAGCTCCACTTTACATGTTATATGAGAGACTTATGGGAGGTGAGAGTTTTATAAAATTGGTTTAGGACAATCACCTTATATGAGTGACTTGAGAGAGCTTGGATAAAGGTTTTTGTCTAATACTTATTGCAGGAATTTTGTTTTTAAAAATCATAAAAACCCTCCGTTGGAAGCAAAGAAGTAAGCATGGCTGAAATTGAAGACTTCGAGTGAAGAGTTTGAGTTGTGGGGTAAATCTCGACATGGTAAAGATTCTAAACGCACATGTTTATGTTTGATGATCATTACTTTATGTTTATGTATTAAGGATGAAAGGATTGACTAACTTGTGAAGAAGGATTAGCGGTACACGATTACAACACTTTGGACGAAGTTCTTTTACGAGTACTTGCTCGAGGACGAGCAAGAGCTAAGCGTGGGGGAGATGTTGACGGTGTATTTTGGTACACCAAGCATGTTCATTACACTTTGGTTTGGATTTGATTATGGAACTAACCCGCCACTAGGTACACTAATCATATAACAAGTTCATCTATGTGCATGCATTTGGAAGTGTTGTGTTTATGTAGGAAAACATGGACATAAAGGACGGATTCGCAACAAGTTCAAAGGAGCATTTATGGAGCCTTGTTCGTGTTCATGAGCTTGATGAAATCACTTCCAATGGTGGCAAGGACCGAAGTGCTATGAGGAACACCCCCGGGGATTGAAGCGTAAAAGACCGAACTTCATGCGCGGAGAACCTCCATCTTGGACGCGAGGATGACATCGTCAAAATCATGCAAGTGGAGGGGGCAAAGTGCATAATCACCTGAGGACCCACGGGAGCGAAGGGGCGACCGAACCGGGCCGAGATGGGCCTGGGCCGGTCGGCCCAGGCCGGCCGGCCCAGCCCACCCCGGTGGTCGGTTCGGCCCCCCTTTTCTTGCACCTGAAGGATCTTCAACCCTAAAACCCTAGAGGCGCCGCCATTCAACAGGGGAGAGCCATTCGCACCAGGAGGCCATCCACAAGCTAGAGAGAGAGAGAGGAGGGAGATCCCCGGAGGGAGATCGTCCACCTCGAAGGAAGCACACTCACGTGGAGAAGAAGGAAGACACCGTCGGAAGAGAAACCATGATCAACGGTGCTATGTCCAGCACCTTGATGGGGTAATCTCCTTATTCGTCCATGGGTTGTAATCGATCTTGAGATGTAATCATACTTTGTCGGATTATCTATCTATCATCTTGTGTTGAATATACTTTAATGCTTAAGGTTAGCTACCATGCCGTAAAGGGAGTAAGGCCTCCATGCTTCCTTGGATCCATTCAATACGCTGTGTCCATCATAGGTCTAGTCATGAATACCTTCGCGTAGTGACAGTACGAGAGGAGGGAAAGGGCGAAACCGTGGTCACAACCCCCGATAGATTAGATTGGTTTAATGTCTTTAATTGATTGCATGATCGTAGACCCATGGGAGAGTGTCTTTTATCTTGATATCTTAATCATTATCTCTAGTGTAGTTTAGTTGTTTTCTAGTATAATAGTAGTTAGGGTTTTAGTAGCTAGTGCATAGAAGTAGATTGAACGCTTGTAATCCCCTTGCTCCGCGGATTGACAAGAACCTTGGGAATCCCATGGTGAAAAAGGTGTGGGGTCGGTACGCTTGCGGATCGTAGAGGGATACGTCTTTTATCCATCAACACTCAGGCCAAGCTCTTGTCCCACGAATCAGTCGGGGCATTCCTGACCCACGCTGGCTGGAACTCCGTCATCGAAGGCGTCACCCGCGGCGTCAGGCTCGTGCTGTTGCCACTGATGTTTGATCAGGGCCTCAACGCGAGGCTTCTGGTGGAGAAGAAGGTAGGGGTCGAGGTGGCGTGAGACGAGGAGGACGGCTCCTTCACGCCCAACGACATTGCAGCTGCCTTGAGGAGGGTCGTGGTGGACGAAGGCGAGGTGTTCGGGAATAAGGTCAAAGAGCTCGCCGAGGTGTTTGGAAATGAGCAGGTGAATGATCGGTGTGTGCGAGATTTCCTGAGGTGTCTGTCGGAATACAGCTTACAGAAACAAATGGAGTAGCTCCGTTTCAGGGCTGGTGATGTCAACATTTGATACGAAACTTTCAAAGGTTCACTACGGCTCGCAAGTCACGACTCCGGGGGGCAATGCATAAAATCAACTAGATCTGGAGAAAATTTATAGGCAAAATGGCGCCTCTTCATTTGGTTGAAAATGTTTCAAAATTAATCATGAGAGATAGTCGTGGAGTATAGCATTATCATTACAATTTATTTATTTCTCGAATACGCAGGAGGGCTGCGCATCATTGTCTTAAGTAGAAAAGAAGCTCTATCGTTAGACATTTCTGACCATTGCCCGATCATTCTACATTCCAATGCTTCTATGATCCGGTCCAAGCCGCGTTTCCATTTTGAGATCTTCTGGCCAAAGTTCGAGGACTACCTCGACACCGTGCAGAGAGGTTGTTGGCGGTGCCCTGATGACATCTCTGATCCATTCTATCGTCTGGACTGTCTGATCCGGAATACGACAAAAGATTTACGAAGTTGGTTCGACGAAAAGATCGGCAATGTCAAGACTCAACTGCTGCTCGCCAAGGAGATAGTGCGGCTGCTCAATCGGGCGCAAGAGATGAGGGAGCTAGCTGAGGAGGAGATCAACATGCGCCGAGAACTCATGGGGCTTTGCCTTGGCCTTGCGTCCCTGGAACGCAACATCGCGCGCACACGATCAAGGATAACTTACCTGAAAGATGGCGATGCAAATACGAAGTTCTTCCACCTGCATGCAACCTTTTGGAGAAGGCACAACCATATACGCGCGTTATAGGTAGAAGGGGGCCGAACAGCTGATCCTGAGGAGATGGCCAAAATCCTGGAAACCTACTACATGCAACTACTGGGAACCCAGCCGTCACACGACATGACCATTAATTTCACAGAGCTTGGCATTGTGCCTCATGACCTGTCTACCCTAGACATGTCGTTCACCGAAGAGGAAGTTTGGGCTACAATCAAGGAACTGCCATCTGACAAGTCCCCAGCCCCGTACAGATTCACAAGCACATTCTACAAGAGTGCTTGGCCCGTGATCAAGGTCGACGTAATGTGTGCGGTTAACGCCTTCTACAATGTGGACCGACGGCAGTTCAGGTGCATCAACAAAGCTCTACTCACGCTAATCCCCAAGAAACTGGATGCGATGACATCGTCCGACTACAGGCCCATAAGCCTAATTCACAGCTTCCCAAAGATGATCGCCAAGATGCTAGTCAATCGACTGGCGCCGCGGCTCGACATGCTAGTACAAAGAAATTAGTGTGCATTCATCAAGGGAAGATCGATCCTTGACAACTTCAAGTACGTACAGAGCGCCGCCAAGCTTTTGAAGAAAAGGAAAGTGCCAAAGCTGCTACTCAAACTAGACATATCGAACGCCTTTGACACAGTGAATTGGGCGTTCCTCCTTGAGCTACTACAAGCTTGGGGGGTCGGCACTCGCTAGTGGGATTGGGTGGCCCTGCTGCTCTCTACGACCTCCACCAAGATCCTACTCAACGGGCAACCCGGCCAACGAATTGAGCATCGTCGTGGCTTACGACAGGGCGACCCTCTCTCACCCATGTTGTTCATCCTTGTCATGGATGTTCTGAACCGGCTCTTCACTAAGGCAAGTGAAAGAAGCCTGCTGCAGCCAATCGAACACCCGGTCATCAAATACCAGTGTAGCATGTATGCCGACGATGTCATCCTCTTCGTCTCCCCAAGTGTCACGGAAGCCCAGGCCGTCACCCGCATCCTCGACATCTTCGGCAACGCGTCAGGGCTCAAAACAAACATCTCTGAATGCTCAATAACACTGATCTATGGTGCCGAGGACGTGCTCCCACAGATACAGATGGTGCTGCCATGCCAAGTGTGCCAGTTCCCCATCACCACTCTGGGCGTTCCACTTTCGACGACCGCAATACCAAGAACACACATCAGGCCGCTGATCGACAAGGTGGCGGCAAGATTGCCCGCCTGGCAGGGACCCCTCATGCCGAAGAGCGTCCGCTTGGTCCTCACGAAGGCGGTGCTGTCAACAATACCGGCATACACGATCATAGCGTCACAGCTCCCGGTGTGGGCAATCGAGGAGATTGACAAGCTTCGGAGAAAATTCTTGTGGGCTGACCATGATTGCTCAGTACGAGGGAAGTGCCTTGTTTCATGGCCCATTGTCTGCCTGCCAACCGCGTAAGGAGGACTTGGCGTCGTGGACTTCAGACTGGCCGGAATCCCGTTGCGCACGTGCTGGATGTGGCTCCAGCGGACGAACCCCGATAGAGCATGGGCGACGCTGCCAGTGCATGTTGAGCCGGAGGTAAGGCAGCTGTACGAAGCCTCCATTCTCATTCAGGTCGACAATGGCGCCAAGACACTATTCTGGACAGACAGCTGGACAGACTGCTGGCTCAAAAAGACGTGCACCGCGCAACAAGCTCTATCTAGTCGTGCATGGGTGTAGGACATCAGTGGGGACTATCGGTCGCTGCCATCATTTAATACCTCCACCTCTGGAATCGCCTTGAAGCTGTCGCTCTACAACCAGACCGCGAAGACACCTTTCACTGGCACTGGACGCCGAATGGCCAATACACCGCGCACACTGCGCTCCTCATGCTCCAGCACGGTCGCTCGGTGGCGCCAGACGCCAAGCTCATCTGGGCTTCCTGGGCACCACTGCGAGTGAAGCTTTTCTTGTGGACAACTTGCAAATATCGAACCTGGACAACTGACAGACGTCGTCGGCGAGGACTCGACACACACGATGCATGTCTCCTTTGCGATCAGTCGGACGAGACGGTAGACCACCTACTAGTCAACTGTCCGGTTGCTTGAGAGGTATACTTCATCGCCTTCTCCGGAGCGCACTGCAGCTGCAATGTTAGAGTCGAAACAACTTTACTAGCTTGGTGGGAGTGCCTAGTAACCTCACAGACACTGCGGCGACGTCAAGGGGACTCCACCCTATTCATGATCGTTGCTTGTCACCTCTGGAAGGAAAGAAATGCAAGGCTCTTCGACAGCTGCTCCGCGCCCATAGCGGTGATTCTAGATAGGATCAAGATGCAGATAGATTTGTGGGTAGCCGCGGGTGCCAAAGAGTTAGGAGTTTATTTTGTGAGTAGTACGCATGAGGATCGCCCACTAGCTAGCGTGCTTGTAAAAACTTTTATTACAATTTATGTTTAATGCTCACTTTATATATAAATTCCAAAACTTTTGAAATAAAGCGCACGGAGAGCCGTTGACTGCTGCTGGTTAACCTGTCAGTCAACACCAATAATCATTCCTATCCGGCCGTCCGGCTTTCCCGCCGCCAATGCTACACCACACGTCCACACCACCGTAGCCGCCCCTGATGTCACCAACCTCCACGTCCAATGTTCGTTGAATCGGTCCAGTCTTTCGTACTATTATTTGGTGCCCATGCTCTGTGCTGCGCAACAGCACTGAATGTTCTTGGATTATGTTGGCCCTTCCCAAAGAGTGTCCTTTTATCCGAAGTCAAATTATCTTATGATTAATCAAAATTATATAAAAAATATATCAATGCAGTTGATGTTTAATAAATTTCATTTAGATTCATTATGCAATACATTTTCACAACATATTTAGTTAGTGTTGTAAATATTCACACTCCTCATTGCAAATTTTATCAAATTTAAGGCCTCCTTTGGATCCCTTGCGAAACACAGAAAAATCACAGGAAAGCAAAATCGAAGGAAAGGAAAGACAGTGCGGTTCCTCTGGAATCGTTCCTCCAGCGCCCCCTCCACTCCTGCGAGAACATGGAGTTGAACTGGATTTTTTTGTTTCCTGCAACTACAGTGAGAGCGAATCCTTTCCTCTGGAACTTTCCTCTGGAAATTTTCCTCCGCATCCAAAGACCTGATGACGTCAGCATTTCCAAAGGAATGGATTCCTACGAATTTCCTGTGTTTCACCTGAGATCCAAAGGAGGCCTAAAATTAAAAGTACGTGTAAGAGAAGTGAGATATGAGCTTAGCCAAGCTGCCAGGTTAGTGAAAGATACCCGTTTGTTTATTTCCAACGTTACATCTGCTGTGATATGAATTGGATCCGCGTAATCCATGATCCATGGTCGATTGGTGGTTGCTTCTATTTTTATGGGCTCACTGCTTTGCCGATTTGACCATAATACGTACAAGAGAAGATTTCTACTGAAGACTCTTCATATGTGCACGTACCAACAAACACCGCACTATCTTCTCCCTACGGTCCAAAAACTCTCCATTGTCAAATTCAAAGCTACCATGATGGGGGAGGGGGACGCCGGCGGCGACAGCATGCACGTCGTGATGCTGCCATGGCTGGCCTTCGGCCACATCCTCCCCTTCACGGAGCTCGCCAAGCGCATCGCACGGCAGGGCCACCGCGTCACGCTCCTCTCGACGCCGAGCAACACGCGGCGGCTCATCCGCATCCCTCCGGACCTCGCTGGCCTCGTCCGCGTAGTCGACGTCCACCTGCCGCGCGTGGAGTGCCTCCCGGAGGGCGCCGAGGCGACCATCGACCTCCCGTCCGACGCCCTCCGCCCGTACCTGCGCGTGGCCTACGACACCGCCTTCTGCAGCAAGCTCTCGGACATCCTGCGGGGGGCGGAGACGAGGCCGGACTGGGTCCTCACCGATTACGCGGCGTACTGGGCGCCGGCGGCCGCGGCGAAGCACGGCGTGCCGTGCGCGTTCCTGAGCCTGTTCGGCGCCGCGGTGCTCAGCTTCTTCGGCCCTCCGGAGGCGCTCATGGGGCGTGGGAAGCACGCCATGACGAAGCTGGAGGACCTCACCGCGGTCCCCGACTACGTGCCGTTCCCGACCACCGTCGCGTACCGCGCCTTCGAGGCACGCGAGATATTCGAGCCGGGTTTGGTGGCCGACGACTCCGGCGTGTCGGAGGGCTACCGGTTCGCCATGGCCATCCTGGGGAGCCAGCTCGTGGGCGTCAGGACCAGCGCGGGGTTCGAGCCGGAGTGGCTGCGGGTGCTTGGCGACCTCTACCAGAAGCCGGTGATCCCGGTTGGGCTGTTCCCTCCGCCACCGACAACACAAGACGTCGCCGGCCACGAGGCGACGTTGCAGTGGCTGGACAGCCAGGCGCCGCGCTCCGTCGTGTACGCGGCCTTTGGCAGCGAGGCCAAGCTGACAAGCTCCCTGCTCCAAACAATCGCGCTCGGCTTGGAGGCTTCCAGCCTGCCGTTTCTTTGGGCGTTCAGGCCACCGGCCGATGCCGGAAGCGGAGAAGGCACGGCTGGGTTGCCGGAAGGCTTCGAGAAGCGGGTCGATGGCCGGGGACTCATCTGCCGCGGCTGGGTGCCGCAGGCGAGTTTGCTGGCACATGAATCGGTCGGTGGGTTCCTGACCCACGCCGGCTGGAACTCCATCACCGAAGGCCTCGCGCGTGGCGTCAGGCTGGTGTTGCTGCCATTGATGTTCGATCAGGGCCTCAACTCCAGGCTTCTGGTGGAGAAGAGGATCAGCGTCGAGGTCGAGCGCGACGAGGACGACGGCTCGTTCACGCCCAAGGACATCGCAGAAGCTCTAAGGAGGGTCATGGTGGAGGACGAAGGTGAGGAGTTCGGGACTAAGGTTAACGAGCTCTCCGAGGTGTTTGGAAATGATGAAGTGAATGATCAGTGCGTGCGGGATTTTCTCAGGCAACTGTCAGAATACAGAAAGCAGCAAGAAAAGGATAGTCCCATTTCGGAGTTGTAGGCCATGCACTATTTGCTCTGCAAAGGGAAGGAAAAGGAAAGGTTATCGTGCCATTTCTGAGGCCATGTACTGATTTTGTGCCATTATTTGGAATAAAGACAGAAAAACAATGCAGAAAATACTGTAGAAGAGAAAGCATCTTGTGGTTTCAAATCACAAGGTAGGTAGTCTTTTGTCTGAGAATTTCTGAAGCGCTCGTTATCACAAGTCAATAAACCGTGCTTTCTCATTGATAACGATAACAGTTTGCTTGTGTGCTCAGCCATTATCCGACATCCACGGCTGATTGCTGGTTCACATAGTCAAAATTGACACCTAACGTTGCTTAACAAGTCAACATCAACCTCTGCACAACCACACGACCAATCCTTGTAGCTTGAGATCCCTTGCTGCATGAATGATCAATGGTTCAGCAGTGCCCTATGCTGTTCATGTACAAGTCGTGGTCTTGGGACTTCAACTTCTTCTCTACTCCTAAAAAGTATGAAGTGGAGAAAAAAAGTTGGTACGTAAATCTACCTTCCTCCGTGGTTCCGCGCCTCGCGAGTCCGCCCTCCCCTCCGCAGCGCGTGTGAAAAAAAAAACTGCCGCTCCTCACCACCGCGCGTCCGCCCTCCCCTACCTTGCCGCACATCACGTGCACGTCTACCTCGACGACTCCGCCGTCATCCAATCGACGCCGCCGTTGTCCTCCGATCGACGTCATCACCGCCGACGTCTTCCGATCCCTCACGGGGCCGCTGTCCGAGATCCTCAGACCCAGATCCCTCAATCGACGCCATCGTCGCCGCCGCCGTCGTCGACCATGCCACCCCCCGTCGTCCTCCGATGACTCACACCGCCGTCGCAGACCACATCGTCGCCACCACCATCGACCACGCCGCCTCCCCCGTCGACTTCGGTTCTCCTCCTTCCATTGCTTGACCGTCGCCGCCCTCACGCACGGCAGGCCAAGCACCCGGGAGGCTAGGGTTCCAAAACCCCTCCACTCTCTCCTTCATCTCCTCTAGGCGGCGTCCGCGGGGGTGAGCATCTCGATCTACTTCGAGCGCCCTCCACTTGAGAGGACCTTCTCGAGATCCACCGGCCGCCGTCCGCGAAGGAGACGACCCATCAGTCGTCTACGCCGCTGATCTCCAACCCGGCGTCCCGGCACATGATGGCGCCGGCAGGGAGCCCCACCCGCTCTTCCGTCCTCTCCTGCGTCGGGTCATCCACGGGAGTAACAAATCACATGATTAAAGAATCGACCACCCCAACATCTGCAACGAGCCAATCAGAAGGCAGGTTCGATTCCTTTGCTGTTCTCCCCTCTTTAGTTCCTTTTCTCATTCAGTCTGGGAACTGGTTACTGGTGTGAATAGTACATCACATCAGGGATGAGTTTTACCCGCCCTTTGCTTGTGCTGGTTCTTCAGTTTCTCAGGACTTGTAGCTATCATTTCTTTGTGCAGATTTATTCAAAACATATACTGAGATGCAGAGGAACCATATTAGTTTTGGACTTATAGGTATTTTGGTATCTCATCACAAGTTTCAGAGGATATGGGTGACAAGGAGCGGACATGGGCGAGACACAGTAGAAGTTGATCTCTGGGCCATGTAATGCAAAGTCTATTTAATGTCTCTGGACTTGGTAGGTTAATTTGATCTGAAATGGTGCTCTATTTGTTACAAACCCAATATGAAGATGGAGTTAGTCTAACCTTCTTGAATTGTTAAATACTAACATGTGTGCAGAGCTTTTGTGAGTTCCAATTTCTAATACTAATGTTAATAAATACTATTTTTTCAAGGGTCGTGTAGAATTCAGATTTGATGTTGCCATCCGACATAGCTACGAGTGATCCGAAATTTGATTACATATGTTTTTTATGCAAACATGAATATATTATGTGGAGAGATTGGTGTTACTATTATAAGTCCGCATGATAAACAAATCGTACATCTTAGTGCGAGGGCGGGTGTCTTGTGGCTTTCGTTTACATAGGCAAACCTATGAGATTAAGCACGGGAGGTTTGGCCTAGGTTCCTATTGCTAGCATTCGGGGAGGAGATGGTTGCTTGTAGAGTGGAAAAATATGAATTTAGAGTAGTAGGATTTTTTAAGCATTGGCCGGCTAGGCGGACTCGTATGAGTCTCTCGATTTTTATATGTCATGGACTCATGCTGCTACGATAGTTGCAAATTGTTAATGTGTTGTGCACGCAGAATTTATATAGGACATGCGAGAAAAGTGCAGGTTGGACTTTATCATAGTGCTTTGGCGGCAGGACATTATCATAATTGGACATTCTTTTACTAGAGTGGCTATAGCAATTAAATAAGGATAGGAACTCAAATCTTTTTTATCCGAAAAGAACATAAATGCAGCGATTTTAATCTTATGTAACATAGTATTTGATGTAGATAACCTAGAATTGTATGTTAACTTGGGAGGGAATCATTTTCCTTTTGAAAAAATGCTTGAGTCAAATTGCAATATTTTACCGCATGACTAATTCTTTTTATTAAATATTTGATCTCATGGTGACAACGGACTAGACGCATTTGAGCAATATATTTCACCACTTGACCGTAGGTTGCTTTGACGGCCAGGAGACAAATCCATAGATTTTACTTGCTTGAGATGACCAAATCCTATTCAATGGCCAAATACACCGGAGCATGGCACCACCTCGCCACCAAATACATCATGTGCCCACCAGGTGTTTGTTAGAATTCTTATGTGAGATAGGAAACTATTCTCCACCGATATTTCTTTTTCTATCAATATTTTTTTTCAATCGACCATTGAAATGTTTATGCAAGAATATATTACATTAGCTTCATTTTTCATTGCCATTCTAGACTGTAGGATTGAGAACAGCAGAGGTCATAAACAAAGTACATAAATGGCTGAAATCTGAGGCGCAAGGGATGAATGAACGTATCCTGTATCCACACAATGTGAGTGTGCAGCTAACCAATCTGAGTTGGATCAACCGATCTCACTGGCATTGATTTTAGGCTCTCTGATTAACTTTGCCTACAAATTGACCCATAAAAAATTATTAATGGACTACTTTTCAGCACAGAATGAGTGCCCTAGAAATTTAATTGGCAATTAACTTAATTTGAATTCATAGCTGATGCATTTGATCATGAATTCTTTTGGTTTTCAGCATGAGTGTTGGTGGAGGAAAAAGAGAGTAGACATTAAACCTTTTTCTGAATCAATGTTTGTCTTTCACAATGTTTTTATATCATGTTCCCTATATAATCCACCTTGATGTTTATATCGGGCAGAGGGCGTGGCACAGAGGCGGCGGCGGCGGCGTAGACGCTGGGCACGAGGGGAATTGTGGACGGGGGTTGGAAGATGGACGGATGGGAGAGAGGCGGAGCTGCATAGTGGCCGCCTTGGTCTCGGCCTCATCAAGGCTCTCTTCGAGCAGTTACTCACCACCGAGTACGTTTCCTTGCCTTCTCGCTTCTCTATGATTTGGGTACGGGGATTGAATATGCTTGCACCGCACCCTTCTCTTCACTTCGGCATGGCATGGAAGTCCCTATATATCATCGTCTTAATTTCTTTGAAGATATCAACATCCTCCATCTCTTCTCTCGTCTTAAAGTGTATATGTGCATAGCACGATCGATATCTTGTTGCTTAATTTATTGAGACCATAAAATGCCCGTTGTATTGTCTTTGGATGCCCGTTGTACCGTAGTGTTCAATTCTTGGAGAAATGAAATTTCCCCATTGTTTCCGAAAACAAAAGTATTTGTGTTGATCTGGATGCCCTTTTAGAACACTCTTGATTGCTTGCCCTGGGATTTGGTTGGCGATTGATTTGTTTTGCTGGCATTTCATCGCAAGGAATTTTTACCATGTTCTTTGGTAATCATTATCTTAAATATGTAAGCAACAGAATTGTGTATCTTTGTATCACGAAAGAAAAAAATGAGTAGAACAACACACTATGCCTTGCATCTTAAAAAAACATTACGAAAGGTCGGTGATTATTCTGAATGATCACATGTCCATGGTAGTCTTTTTTAGTTAAAAAATGTAGCCATGTTCCCGTACGTGCATGCTTACTGCAAATTCAAAAACAAAATGCCGCATCATGTGTATTGCTTTATATCCTGAAATTGCTTGTGTTTGTAAGCATTATGGCTTCATATGCTAGAAGTGGATTTTGTTTTGGCCTGTGCACTCTGTGGCATAAAATTGCATAAAATTATGACAGCCCGTATAACACTGCAACCTGTTGTATACAAGACCCAGTTCAATTTAGCATTGTGTGTTGCTTGCATTCTCTTTTGGGGATTGCTATTATTCTACTGCTATTATTTGCATTCACTTATCTGGACCCATCTTTATGTGTAGATAGATGTGTTGCTTACACTGGACTTGTTCTGCTCCAGGGTGCTTTCTGCTTTATAATAAGGAAAGGGATGTGCTCACTGAATGACCCTTAAGGAGAAAATCTTTATTGAAGTTGCCATTGGTGACTATTGGTCTCATTGCTTACACCATTCTCGTTCCTAATTACTAATTTGGCATGTTAAAGTATATGCAGAGTTGGTAACATAAATGCAGTATAATCTGTTTGCTGAATGGTCTGCAGGAGCCGGGCAACAGCGGGTGTCTGCCGAGGATCGACGGGGAGGGGAGTGCAGCACCGGTGAGGTGATGTGTGAGACGGCGAGGTAGGCGAGATGCACATGGATCACACGGCGTGCTTGGACATGGATTCAATTTGGATTCAATTGGGATGCCGACCCATTTGCGGGGCTACTTATGTATAGTCGAATCATCTCTCCATGTTGCAGTACCTATTCTTTTTGTTATTGGCTATCACGTAGAACACATCTTCCATCCATCTATTACAAGTACTTGTTTCAAATTGAATTTGACTCCTTGTCCAATCTTGCAATAGTAATTGAACCAGAAGCAACTTGGGTCATGAAAAAGGGTCCAATGTTTTTATTTCTCATCATGTTGAGATTTATTGTAATATATTCAGAACAACTCAAGCATCTGTCCATTTAAGAACAGACCGCATGACTGGTCCATGAAGTACACAAAAACAACAAGAGAAGTGACATACTCCTGTTTGCTTGATGATTGGTCTTGTTTGCTTGATCAGGAGATAACAGATTCATTCAAGTACACATGGCAATATGGAAATGAGCTTGTTGGGCAAGAGAAGACAACTTTTGCCATCCATTCTTAGGATTTGGTGGTAAAAAATCATGTGCTATGTACCTTAATTATTGGTCATTTTCAATTCACATGATTTGTACTTTAGTTTTAAGGGAATGCATGCTTTCATGACTATGTCTGTTATAAATATTTTTTTGAAAATGAAGATTAATGTACAAATATTTTTGAAAATGAAATAAATGATGAAAATTTGCTTTGCCCGTAGCAACGCACGGGTATGATCCTAGTTTTTCTTTAGGCCTCATTCTAATCTGAGCAACGACCGTGGCAGAGGACCGCGCCACAGCGTATCCTTCTTGCCCAGTAGCCTCATCCGTCAGATGATATATGTGCACGGTGGAGAACTGGAGATAATCGTAGGGCTCTGTGCACGGTATCCTCCAACCTAGAGATGGGCGTGGTTGAACCTTGGGCAAACCGTTACTGAACCGTCGATCGATATATAGTACTCCTTCCGTTGCGAAAACCTGACGTTCTGGGTCCTGTTCGTTTGGCTTATCAGCCACCAGTACTTTTTTCTCACAACAAATCAGTCCACCAAAGAACCACCAATAAGATTTTCTCTCGAATAAATCAAGCACGTACCACCACCACCGCCAAACGAACAAAGCTGCATGACAGTGACACGGTCTCCAAAACACAATTTTAACCTCTTGTCATTATATAATTATTTATCAAAGAGTGATATATCTATACTTTTATGAAAGTATTTTTCAAGACAAATCTATTCGTATAGTTTCACATCTGCAAACTCAACAACTTAAAAGTTATTGATGATTTAGATTCCTAATGTTTGACCTAAATCTTGTCCTAAATGTCAGTTTTTTCAGAATGAACCGTATTATCCATTTTAATTAGGTGCTGAACCTTTGTGCCCCAGTGGATATTACGGGTCGATCCAATTTTTGTCCCTGCCGTCCGCGTTGGCGTCTGCGCGCTGATATTTTCTACACTGATGCTACTAGCCTGCTCTCCTCCTCATGTGAAATCCAGAGCACAACTTTGCCAAATCCAACACGAGCAGCAGCCCACGAAGAACCAGAACACCCTAGTGTCATCCCTTCCAACAAGAACAAGAAACGATAGCCCAGAAAAAGCCTCGAGGATGTGGCCGGATGGGGAACTGCTGGCCGAACTGCCGGATCGAGGCAG
The DNA here is from genome assembly GCA_947561735.1 of Cenchrus americanus. Taxonomy (NCBI): domain Eukaryota; kingdom Viridiplantae; phylum Streptophyta; class Magnoliopsida; order Poales; family Poaceae; genus Cenchrus; species Cenchrus americanus. Next base: position 13,708,479 of record OX387244.1, read on the forward strand.
ACATCGACGGAGGAACTGTTGATTGCATCTGCAGTTCTGCACATCACTTTCAATTTCAATTCTCAATGCATGTCCCCTGTCCTCATCACGCCACCATCGGGCTCTTCAACTCCTCAAACCGCGCCTCCTCGGATAACTCTTCTCCGGCAAACGGAACCCGTACAGTCCAACCCCTACAAGACCCCAGGAATCAGCACCTCTAGAAAAGGTGGGCAGCATATACAATCAAGCAACGCCAGGCTAATCAAACTATCTGGCTAATGCAAACTATAAGGCTTGTTTGAGAATTAGTGGAATGAAGGGGAATGAAGGGCATTGGGTGGAGGAATTTGTTGACGCAAAATGTGCACCTAGCGCCAAACACACAAAGCAAGCCGAACAAGTTCTGGCTTCACACGTGCAAAGAATCACAAGACGTGCCAATCAATTTTTCCTGAAAATTAACAAAAGACAAAGCAGTTAGATACCAAAGCTTGGAACTTGCCGGGTGGTACCAGACAGTTCCATATTTACGGCTACAAAGCCAGATGGGATGACACATAGCTATAGAAAGCTATCTGCCAATAAACTGAAACCATTCGGGAGCTTGCAACAAGAAAAGTAACATAGCCGAATGGATGACGTAAGCATGACGGCGATCGGTCTTTGTTTGAGCAAAGATGCACATGCACGAAACCATGACCGATCCCCATGATGATTAACATTAAATAAATAAATAAAGTAAAGCGCGAGCATAAACATGTAATAAACAAGCATGCATAGATCCAAAGCACTAGTCTACCGCATGTCCAGGTACTTTAAAACTCGTCGGGTACGACACCAAACAAATCTATCCACCGCATGATACAACTTGCATGAAAATCGTACCACTTTCCACAAATAGATCTATCCACCGCATGATACAATCTAAATATGGAAAGCTAAAAGCATACATTATTTAAAGCATAAATTACGCACATGTAATACTCGTGAAGAAACATAACCGAATACGGCCGAACGTACCGATTCGGGGTCCAAGAAGAAGGAACGAACATTACCAAGCGAAATAAATCGTCGATTGATTTGAAATCTAATCCACCGGATGACTAGCTCCAAAGCAACCCAAAAACCTGCATCTACCGCATGATACTCGCTTCTTTCAAGATTTATACCAACGTTGGCAAGCTTGAACCCGCAACACGTAACAACCTAGATCGATTCGCTTCGGCTATCGAAAGCACAAGATCCACGTGTTAAATCACGAATTCTATTTGCATAAGGATCACAAGAGGGATAAAGCCGATCCAAACCCATCTAGATTGGGCAAAAGATGTTACATGAATTTAAACATAAAGTAAAAACTCAAAACAACACGGGGTAACTTAATGAATTTATTGGATCTTGCCAAAATCCAATAGAGCCGATAACTAGCTTCAAGCTAGATCTTGGCCTACCGCATGGCTCATGACCTAACAAGAAACCCTATTGAACCAAGCTTGAATCTACCGCATGACACGAAGCATGGTAACAAGACTACTTGCATCGATCTAAATCCACCGCATGATACTAGACATGATACAAGGTTGCGGTACTCACGGAGGTCGACGGATCGATGAACCCTCTCGAAGAACTCGACGACACGACAAATGGACTCTAGGGTTTGGCGTAAGGCCGGTTTGTATTGAGAATGATTGTATATGTTACATACATTCAGGGCTCATATTTATACCCTACCAAGTACAACCTCGAATGGATTTGTTGCCTAACTTATCTCTAAGCTTGATCGCTTATCCATCCATTCGTCTTTCCTGCTTGAGCCACGTCACCGTCCAATCCCGCAAAATCGGCCTCAATCGTTCCCTTGCCGAACGGAAACGGATAACCGATCGCGGATCTTTCTGCCGAATACATCCGAGAAAAACCTTCCTTCCGCCATACGGACTCCTCATCGAGCTGGACCCACAAGTCAGACTCCTTACCAAATTTTGGTGTTAACACATGCCCCTTCAATTGCGGGATAAAAGTGATTTTGTTCCGAATTGACTCCACCACAAACATTTTCAAATCGAATCCGTCAACACCGCTCTCTTTCTTCGCAATCCGCCGGAATCCTCGTCCGGATCCAAACCCTAGATCCCCTTGTTCCGAGCTCAAATCAATGGCGGCTCAAAACCAAGCTGCTCGGTAAATTCCCCTCTCGTAAGCTTCATTCGGCATTTAGGTTTTCAATTTTACCCGAGATTTCTTTTCCGCTTTCCTTCGGAATCTTCCACCGAGCTTTTGATTCGCACCGAGGCCAATTCAAGATCCTATTACCTTGGTCCCGTGGGAAACTCGATCCTCGAGATTTCATCGCGCCGAATCTCAAAGGATCCCTTTCAAAGCGGCTCTGTCCCCACCTCCTCGGTGGCAAGATGCTTTCAAGAACTGGCCCTTACCTCCAATCGCGGTCGGAAAAATTGGTACGGAGGATTCTTGCAGACAAGAGTGCCAGGACCCAAAACTGGGATACCCTCCGCATTGCTCAGTGCCTGGAGTTATCTTTGGCCGAGACCCCCAAGAATGAAGACCTCCTGATAGCAGCTTGTCATTTTTGGTCAAACGGCGTCAACGCTTTCCTCTTTGGCCACGGCCCAATGTCTCCAACTCTGGCCGATGTGTATATGATCACCGGCCTTGACATTACAGGATCCGTTCAACCCTGGGATTTCAGAAGTTCCTCACGACAAACAGGGGTGAAACCAGGGAGCGGATACAAGAACTATATCTTGAACCACATGAAGGACGGCCCCCTTGGTGAAATTGAATACAGGGCGTTTATGAACATGTGGCTATGCAGGTTCATCTTCTCGTGGTAAAGCCAATGAGCCTACACTGAATCACATTGCAATGGCTTCTCAACTGGTCAGTGGCAACCGCCTCCCCCTTGGGAAATTTCTCCTAGGCGAGGTGTACCATATGCTTCATCAAACTGTCACCCGGATGTACACCGGCCGAGAATAGCATGTGTCAACGGTCCTTGGTGGTTTGTTCAAATGTGGCCGCAGCCTACACATGCATCGATCGTTGGTGTTGATTTGAACACCGGCTCTTCCCTTCATCCAATCATCCCGAAGGGGAACCCCAAGCCACCGAGAGGATGCCGGACTTATGGAGAAGTCGCTAACCGTCCTTATTCAACGGGATATCAGCCGGCTTTTCGAGCTATTCTTCAAAGGTTTCCAAAATCCTCTCTCGGCTCCCTTATCCGGACAATGACAATTTGATTTTCCCTTGTAAATTCTCTTTTGAAACCGAACGCCAAGATGGGAGATTCCTAGAGATCATCAATATCATAATCCGCCCATGTATTCGCCACCGAATTCAATGGAGGAAGGCCGACCTATAGCACTTATGAATATTATCGGCCCAACGTAATGGCTCGGCAACTTGGATGTGGCCGGATGCCCCCAAGATCGTTTCGCATGAATTCCTCAAGCCCGGAGAGGAAATCAAAGAACTCATGCACGATAGCGCAGTCTTCCATTATGTGTGTAGTCCCACCGTCTACACCTGGCCTTTTGTACCTACAACAATAGCTCACTCCACCTTCAACTCCTGGTGGCAAGAGTTCCATGATCATATCTTCAATGAGCCTGTACACTTGTTCTGTGCAGAGTTGATGCCTGATTTCCAGCCAACCTCAGAGCTAATATAATTAACCTTGGATCAGACATTTCTTCCTCTAATCATGATTCTGATCTTATTTCTTTTACCCACAGAACACGGGCTCGCCCCTCGAGCCGGGAATATTGCCTACAATGCCGTAGGCCCGATCTCGGCTCGGGATTCGGGTCCCCAACTCGGCTCGGCTAATGGCCGGGTTTGCCACAACGTACCCAAGCCTTTCCCGGCCTTTGCTGCCGATAGGAGGCAAGGTTTGTCTCTAATAGCTCCCCCAAATGCCAAGAGGAGAAGAACTGTCAAGAAAGTCCTTGTTGAGGTAAAAATATTTTCCTTTCTTGATCACAAGATTACTCCGTTTCGATAAATCATATCTTGTGCATTTTCAGACCAGAGCCCAACAATCTTCAGTTCCAGAACCTGCCAATGCCCCATCCACTGGTATGACCTTTCTTGTCCTCTTCTTGAGGATGAACACTAGCATTTATCTTTTAATTTGGCACTTGCAGAAGAAACAATGGAAGAAAAACTTGTGGACGTCCCAGTGTCTCAACAAACAAGTCCTCCCGGGGTTGAGTTACTCCGTCCCGGTGGAGATCTCATCTTCATCGGGGACTCAATCACCCTCTCGTAGAAGCAATGAATTCTCCGGAGATGAGTCTCCCAATCCGACCGGAATCATCAAGTCCTCCAAGGGTCCAATCACCCGCCGGTCGTGCGGAGACATCAACCCCGCAGAGGTGAACCCATCTCCTCTTCGGCCCGAAGCCCTTGAGTTGCCGGCCGATCGCATCGGCGCCTTCTCACTTAGAAGCTTCAGCTCTACCTGGAACACCTCTTTCGCCTGTGGCTGCTCCTGAACAAAGTCCTGTCCCAGCTCAAGAAATCAGACATGAGGTACTCATTTGCACTTAACTTTGCTACCTTTACCTTCATCACTCCTGACTCGGCAATACTGCTTTCTTAGGATCAGGCCCCATCATCATCAAGTCTGTCAATGGGGAACAATCCAGTTGCCGAGGCGACGGAAGGAGTGCATCAAACCCTGTCAGAGGAAGTGCTAGAGAAGCTCAGGAAGATCTTTGCCTGGCTGGAAAGAGATGCACGAGATCAGTTCAAGGATCTCGATCACTTTGAAGAAATGCTCGAATCTATTAGCCAAGAACTCCCCGAGGACATCAGCGCCTCACTCGCATCTATCTCTGGCCTGGAAATGCACTACGTGCCCATAAGGCAAGCTTTGAGGAAGGTGCGCTCCCGCCCGGCTGTTGAAAAGAAGAGGGCCAGTGCTGAACAAGCCATGAAAGGGGCACAATCTCAGACCGAGAGCCATAAAGATACATTGGCCAATCTGCAAGCTTCTTGTGATTTAAAAATTGCCAGGAAAGCTGCTCTGGAGGCAGAACTGAGAAGCCTGTCAGCTGAGATAGAGGCCGATAACAAGAAAATAGCCGAGCTCCCTGGATTGATAGAGAAGACCCAAGAAGAAGCAAAATCGGCTATAGCCAAGGTGAAACAATGCGACGCAGAACTCACCACCTTGTCTAGTGCCCAGAAAGATTGCCAGGAGCGGTTGGATAATTTTCGCCAGACAACATCAAATGTCCGTAGTGTAATTGCGAAATACTTGAACATTTAGATGCTTCAATTGATGTATAACCGAATTGGTCGCTCTTGTAATATCTGTTCTTGCAGTTTTATTTCCTTTTTCTTCTCGCGCTCCTTCAAATGTAATGTTTGAACGACCCGTTCGGCAAAGAAATGCCAACACCCGAATGGCACTTTGACTCCTCTCGGCCGAGCCGATCCAACCGAATATGACTCGGCCTAGAACTCCAAGCGACCCATTGGCGGACCGGTCAAGGAAACCTTTCCACCTTCCGATTTTCTTGGGATATGCGCCACGATCCAGAGCCACGACTTGAGGCCACGATCTGTCTTGCCAGACCTATAAATGAAACCGTAGGTGCCCCTAGCTCTCCACCAAGCCTTTAGCTCTCGAATCTTTGCCAATCTCGACTCTTCTTCTTTCCAAACAGTGCACATCCCAGAGCAGCATGGTGCGCCGCCTCAACCGACGCCGCGCCTCTGATGAGGCGGAGGGGAGTAGCGCTAATGCGCGCCGGAGGCAATGATCGTCAATTCATCTTCTTTGGTTCATCTTTGATCTTCTTTTGTTTTGACGATCATCTCCTTTTCGAGTTGATTCGGTGGAATCCGTCTCTGCGCGCCGACCAATCGGCCCCTTCCGACGACTCCTCGGAGTCCGACGGCCACTCCCCCGTGCCCTATAGGGAACTCGACGCTCTCCGCTTCAAGGCGGAACCGGAGACGGCCCGGCCGCGAGCCGGGAGGACGTCTCCAAAAAGGCGGGCATAGCCGAGTTGGAGTGGGAGGACCAGCGCAAGCAGCTGCTGGAAACCATCGACGGTACAGCTCTGAAATCAATCCTTGATCCAATCCGGCCTTTGATGCTGATCTCCTTTCTTCTTGCACCTTGCAGCCCGCGATGCCGAGCTCAACCAGCTGAAGATGCTGGTGGAGTAGTTGGCCGACAAGGTGAATGCCCGCGGAGACACGCCGGCGGAGCGTCTTGCTGCGGTGGAGCACTGCGTTGATGAGGTGGCCACCCATGGCGTTCGCTTGGGCACCACCCTGGGCCTGGCTGCCATGGCGACGCATACGGACGTCGACTACTCCACCGTGCCGCGCGGCTTCCGGGCGGCACGCCGGAGGACATTGAGGAGATTGAGCTCATCTTGGAGCGCCTCGATGGCCACGGCGACGCCATTGCCGAAATCCCTCATCCCCAATCTGTGCTGAATAGGCTTTTTGACTAGATTGTATTAGGGATGTTTGAATATCGGCAATAAATAAAGAACTTTTGAATTCTGTGCTTGTACTGCGATGATCTTCTTTACGTTTGCATCCGTGAATCTTGTTTTTCCTTAAACGTATCCGGAACCGCCTTGAGCCGAATACGCGAGAACGATCCCCCTTGGCGCAAAATCCACGAAGATCCCCCGAATCGGCAATCCATAAGCACCGTTCAAGTGAAAACCCCTCGCATTCGGAAGAAAATCCCCGCCGTTTGGTATTCCAACAATGTGTGTACCGGCCGCTCATCACTCCCAATGCACCCCTTCGGTCAATAAAATAGCCCGCCGAGATGCCCCGCAAATCCACTCGCACACTCATCCATCACTTCTCATTTCCTCCCCCGTCCCCGCAGGGAAAAACCCCAAGGCCATGGACAAGGGCAAGCAACCCCGGGAGAGCAGCCCCTCCGAAGAAACGCACGATTCGAAGATGAGTTTTCCCTTGATGTACTTCCCGTTTCCCATATGATCTTGCGCTTTACCTCCTCTTCTTTTCCCCTTTCAGCCTTGATTTGCTTCCTGAAGAAATCATCGGGACCGAAGATGTGCCTGAGTACATCTCCTCCGATTCCTCCCTTGAAGCAGAGGACGCCACGCCTGAACAGAGGACCAGCCATCAACTGCGCCGCCGCGTTCGGCACCTGGAGCACGGCCTCAGGGACATCACCGCTCGTTGCCAAGCCGAACGCGAGCGTCGCATGGCTCTGGAGGCACTGGTGGGGGGTAAATGTTTCGACTTCTTCCCCGACTTCGTGCCCACATCTGGACTTCTTGCCCCTAACACCCACTCCTCTGTTTCAGATGTCTCTGACAGGTACAACAACCTGAAAGCAGCTTGGGACAGCTTGGTGGAGGCCGCAAATCATGGTCACCCCCGTGCATTCCAAGTTGCCGTCACGGTGGTCCTGGAACAGCTGAAGAGGGAGCAGCCGAAGAAGCAAAGAAAAGATTGAATCATACTTTCGCTTCTTCCTCCATGCCTTCTGCTTCCCACCTCCTTGAGGTCCTGATCACCAGGGTTGTTGGATGTAAACCTGCAAGAAGCAGCTTGTAATGTAGTTTTGTGCTAAGGGCAATGCATCTAGGCACTGGCCATTTCTTCGTTTGTGAATTTTTTGTTCTAAAGGCGGCCTCGTTCTTGAGCGCCGCCGTTTCGTGTCGGATGCGCGTAATCCCACCGCCGGTGATCATCGATCGATTTCAATACTAGGATAATATTTCTTCGGATATCTCGCCATTTATTGCGGCGGAAAATTCCTCTCCTAGTAAAGTTTTCAATATGTATGCGTTACCAGGGACGCATCTGACCACACGAAAAGGCCCTTCCCAGTTAGGAGACCATTTGCCGAATTCGCTATATTTAGTTCCAATCGGCAATAGCGCTTTCCAAACCAAATCACCTTCTGCAAATTGCCTGACTTTTACTTTCTTGTTATAGTACTTGGCAACCCGCAGCTTGTTCTTCTCAATGTTTTCCAGGGCCCTAAGACGGATCATGTGTAAATCCTCTAGCTCGTCCATCATTATGCCACTGTAATCCTTGGAGCTCAAATCTTTCTGTAACACAACCCTCCTTGAATTTGATTGCATCTCCCAAGGTAGAACCGCATGGTGTCCATAAACCAATTCATAAGGAGAGGTCTTTGTAGCTCCATGAGGGGCCATTCGGTAAGCCCACAGTGCCTCACTGAGTACCGAATGCCACCTTCTTGGCTTCTGGTCGATCTTCTTTTGTATCAGCTTGATCATGATCTTATTAGAAGCCTCCGCCTGACCATTAGCTTGGGCATAATAAGGAGAAGAGTTAAACAATTTGATCCCCATGCTTTCGGCAAACTCTCCGAACTCCGGGGACACGAATTGGGCCCCTTGATCGCCAGTGATTGTCCGAGGGATCCCAAACCGGTAGATGATGTGCTCCTTGACAAATTCAACCATGTTTTCCGATGTCACCTTCTTCAGTGGGATCGCCTCAACCCATTTAGTAAAATAATCTGTAGCCAAAAGCACGAACTTATGCCCCTTACTAGATGGTGGATTAATCTGGCCAATCAAGTCTATACCCCAGCCCCTGAATGGCCATGGCTTGATGATGGGATTCAATGCTGACGCGAGGACTCTTTGAATATTTCCAAACCTCTGGCAATCTTGACATCCCTTGTAATACTCAAAGCAATCCTCTAATATCGTCGGCCAAAAGCACCCAGCTTGCCTGATGACCCATTTCATGCGGTAGGCCGATTGGTGTGCTCCACATATCCCATCGTGCACTTCGCTCATCATGTTCTTGGCTTCTTCTCGGGACCCGGCATCGTAACAATACCCCATCTAATGATTTATAGAACAAATTGTCATCCGGAAGAACGAATTTTCCGGCCTTGTACCCGAGCTTCCTAGAGAGCTTTCGGGATGTATCCTTCAAGTAATCAACGATCTCTTTTCTCCAATCATCTTCCGCAAGGTCCACCCCCAGTGCACATACATCTGCAGCAAACGCTTCTTGACTCTCTTTGTAACCAGAGGCGCTTTGAGCCAGCTTGTTTGCTTCTTCATTGTGCTCCCTAGGAATATGCTGTAAAGTTACCAACGGGAAGCTCTTCAAGATTTCTCTGCATTCCTCGTAGTAACTTCTCACCGCTTCGCTTTTGCATTCGTATTGGCTGTTCAATTGCTTGATTACCAACTCTGAGTCTCCATAAACTTCAACTGAAACGGCCCCGCCTTCTTTCAAATATTGAAGCCCCCCGAAGCGATTGCCTCGTACTCGGCCCGATTGTTGATAACGAGTGGGCCGTATGGGGATGGCAAATTCAAACATCTCACCTTTAGGCGAAATTAGTAGAATCCCTACTCCCCCACCTTTACCACATGATGATCCATCAAAAAATAAAGCCCAAGGAGTAATTTCAAGCAAATCAATTGACGGATCGCGATGTTCAGTTATAAAATCGGCAATGATCTGTCCCTTGATAGCCTTTGCCGATTCGAACTTTAACTCAAACTCTGATAGAGCCAAGATCCATTTGCCAATCCCGCCATTCAAAATTGCATAGATAACATATGTTTTATTACATCAAACTTGGAATACACAGTGCATTCGGCATTCAACAAGTAGTGCCGAAACTTTGTACACGAGTAGTATACGCACGAGCACGCCTTTTCTCGTTCCGAATACCTGGTCTCAGGATCAAGTAGTTTTCGGCTAAGATATGCTACTACACGCTCCTTCCCTTCGAATTCTTGAATAAGGGCCGATCCAATGGTTTGGGTATCGGCCGCCACGTACAACTTAAAAGGCTTATCCAAATTCGAGGAGGGACCAAGACTGGTGGCTCCTTCATGTACTGCTTGATCTCATCGAAAGCCTTTTGTTGTTCGTCGCCCCATGTGAACTTCTGATCTTTCCTTAGCTTCAACGGTGGAGAGAATGGCAAAACTTTCGTGACAAATTTGAAATGAATCTCCTCACGAAATTAATTTTGCCGAGCAAGTGATTGCAACTCCTTGAGATTAGTTGGAGGAATAACTTCATCAATGGCCTTCATGCTCTTCTTGCCAACTTCAATTCCCCCTTCGTGGACCAAAAATCCCAAGAACTCTCCAACTGATACCCCAAAAGCGCACTTGTTTGGATTCATTTTTAAACCATGCTTTCGGGTGCACTAGAAGGTCCTTTTCACATCTTCCAAATGTGTGTCATGACTTAGGGACTTGATCACCACATCATCAATGTAAATTTCTACAATTTTACCGATCAACTCGTGAAAAATGTAATTCATGGCTCGCTGATAAGTCGCACCGGCATTTTTTAACCCAAATGTCATGACTATCCATTCAAACAGGCCTATATGACCAGGACATCTGAAGGCCGTCTTCGATATATCCTCTATTGCCATGAATATTTGGTTGTATCCCGCATTGCCATCCATGAAACTGATCACTTTGTGTCCAGCTGCGGCGTCAATCAACAAATCGGCAATAGGCATGGGGTAACCATCCATCGGAGTAGCTCTGTTCAGGTCCCTGAAATCTATGCACCCTCATCTTTCCATTCTTCTTGTAAACAGGGACAATGTTAGAAATCCACTCCGCATATCTGCATGGCCGAACGAAGTTTGCATCAAGTAATCTTTCAACTTCTTTCTTCACATCGGCCAATACCTCATCCTTGTAGATTTTTCGGGGTGGTTGCTTGTATGGTTTGAAACCAGATTTGATTGGCAACCGATGCTCAACAATGGAACGATCCAGTCCAGGCATCTCCGAATAATCCCAGGCGAAGCAATCTTTATATTCCTTGAGCAGCTTGATTAATTCCTCCCTGAAGTCTGGTGGCAAGTTCGCGCTGATGAACGTCGGCCTTGGCTTATCACCGCTTCCAATGTCAACTTCTTCTAATTTATCAGCCGACATAAATCCTCGCCCCAACTTGCCATCAGTGCCATCGACGGGGTTCTCCATTAAAAATTACTATAAGAGCCGACTGCTTGAATCGGCTGTTGATCACTGCTGACAGGTTCAACAGGACCTTCTCCCCAGTCTTTCCCTGAGAAACAATCAATGCCTTGATACTCCCAGAAAGCTGGTTCCATGTTTGCAACACTCACGGAGTCATCTGCTTGGACAACCTCAATATCATCATCCACCCACTGGATGAGCTGCTGATGCATGGTGGATGGGACGCAGCAATTGGCATGAATCCAGTCCCGTCCAAGCAGTAGGCTGTAGGCTCCTTTACCTTCGATAACAAAGAAGGTCGTGAGCAGTGTCTTGGACCCGATCATCAGATCCACGTGAGCGCATCCCTTGGTGTCTGAAGGATTCCCAGCGAAATCGTTCAGTATTATGCTTGTAGGCGTCAGATCGCTAGGGCCCATGCCAAGTTTCCTGAAGGTGGTGTACGGCATTACGTTGACTGCCACTCCACCGTCGACAAACATCTTGGTCAATGGCTTGCCATTGACATATCCCCTTCAAGTACAACGGCCTCATGTGTCGATTTTGGGCCGGTTTGTCGAAGATGGCTTGCTTGGCTAGCACCGCTTGCGCCGTCATCCCCTCGATCCGCTCATCATCTAGGGACGCCTCTTCCCGCACAACCCGATTAGCAGGAGCCATAAACTCATTCGGCGAAAAATATACCATGCATGTTGGAGCCGAACGCCTTGACCCTTCGAAGTTGATCCTTTGGACGCCACACCTGCTTTGTTTGGATCCCGGCCGCCTCGGTTCACGGTTCCTCAAGCGTTGAACCCGTCTCTTCGACTTTTCCTTAGGCCAGGCGGGCACCATTGCCCCTTTTGCCAGATGTACTCGTCCTCGTCCTCTTCTTGATCGACCCACCTTAAATCGGCTTGCCTTTTCCCCGGGGTGATCAATGATTTCAATTTTTTGGCGCCGATCCTCGTTAGGATGGACCCTTCCAATTCTCTCATGGACGGATCGGCGATTGGCGCTCTCTCGCCCGTACTCAAAATACCCCGTCACCGCACTCGTGGCGGTTCCTCGGCATGGGCGGCTTCAAACCCTCATTCCAACGGTGCTCGAAGAACGCACATCCCCGCGCGCGCGCTCCGCTCGCGCGTGTATTGCTCCGGTCTCTTCGTGTGCCTCTTCTTCACCTCTCGCGTTTCTCCTCCTCGTATCTTCGCTTCGGTAACGCTCTTTGGCCCACCGGGCGTGCCAAAAAGTGTGTTGACGCAAAATGTGCACCTAGCGCCAAACACACGGCAAGCCGAACAAGGCGGCTTCACACGTGCAAAGAATCACAAGACGTGCCAGTCAATTTTTCCTGAAAATTAACAAAAGACAAAGCAGTTAGATACCAAAGCTTGGAACTTGCCGGGTGGTACCAGACAGTTCCATATTTACGGCTACAAAGCCAGATGGGATGACACATAGCTATAGAAAGCTATCTGCCAATAAACTGAAACCATTCGGGAACTTGCAACAAGAAAAGTAACATAGCCGAATGGATGACGTAAGCATGACGGCGATGGGTCTTTGTTTGAGCAAAGATGCACATGCACGAAGCCATGACCGATCCCCATGATGATTAACATTAAATAAATAAATAAAGTAAAGCGCGAGCATAAACATGTAATAAACAAGCATGCATAGATCCAAAGCACTAGTCTACCGCATGTCTAGGTACTTTAAAACCCGTCGGGTACGACACCAAACAAATCTATCCACCGCATGATACAACTTGCATGAAAATCGTACCACTTTCCACAAATAGATCTATCCACCGCATGATACAATCTAAATATGGAAAGCTAAAAGCATACATTATTTAAAGCATAAATTACGCACATGTTCTACTCGTGAAGAAACATAACCGAATACGGCTGAATAGCCGATTCGGGGTCCATGAAGAAGGAGCGAACATTACCAAGCGAAATAAATCTATCGATTGATTTGAAATCTAATCCACCGGATGACTAGCTCCAAAGCAACCCAAAAACCTGCATCTACCGCATGATACTCGGTTCTTTCAAGATTTATAGCAACGTTGGCAAGCTTGAACCCGCAACACGTAACAACCTAGATCGATTCGGTTTCGGCTATCGGAAAGCACAAGATCCATGTGTTAAAGCACGAATTCTATTCGCATAAGGATCACAAGAGGGATAAACCCGATCCAAACCCATCTAGATTGGGCAAAAGATGTTACATGAATTTAAACATAAAGTAAAAACTCAAAGCAACACGGGGTAACTTAATGAATCTATTGGATCCGGCCAAAATCCAATAGAGCCGATAACTAGCTTCAAGCTAGATCTTGGCCTACCGCATGGCTCATGACCTAACAAGAAACCCTCTTGAACCAAGCTTGAATCTCTTGCATGACACGAAGCATGGTAACAAGACTACTTGCATCGATCTAAATCCACCGCATGATACTAGACATGATACAAGGTTGCCGGTACTCACGGAGGTCGACGGATCGATGAACCCTCTCGAAGAACTCGACGACACGACAAATGGACTCTAGGGTTTGGCGTAAGGCCGGTTTGTATTGAGAATGATTGTATATGTTACATACATTCAGGGCTCATATTTATACCCTGCCAAGTACAACCTCGAATGGATTTGTTGCCTAACTTATCTCTAAGCTTGATCGCTTATCCATCCATTCGTCTTTCCTGCTTGAGCCACGTCACCGTCCAATCCCGCAAAATCAGCTCAACTGTTCCCTTGCCGAACGGAAACAGATAACCGACCGCGGATCTTTCTGCCGAATACATCTGAGAAAAACCTTCCTTCCGCCATACGGACTCCTCATCGAGCTGGACCCACAAGTCAGACTCCTTACCAAATTTTGGTGTTAACGAAATTTCCATTATAAGTCAAAATTTCCTAAAATCCCCTTCAATCCTCTTTCATCCACTTGAATCCTCCATTTCCCAAACAAGCCATAAAGATGCAAATATTGTATGTTATTGACTACTGCAAAATTGCAAACAACAAACTAGCATTTGTCAAATAGAAATTATATATGAGCTTCATTGAAGTTAGGAAATGGAGATCCAGGATGAACTTACAGGCTCCAGTGATATCACCGGCAGCAAAAATATCAGCACTCTGCGGTTTCACTCTTGAGCGTTGTATCAACAATCACCTTCCATCACTACCCGGTTGATCTCTCAGCTCAGACTCTCCAATACTAGGTGGTCTCTTGGGTCCCGAAGCAATCTGTGTTGTAAACTGAACCACAGGTGATTCTGTACAGTGTGTCAACATGTTGATTTATGTCAATGGAGTTGCCCCCTGTTATAAACGATGGCGAAAACGACGATGTTGATTTCAGTCAATGCAGTTGCCCCCTGTTATAAACGATGGCGAAAACGACGAGAAGTAAAAGAGATCAAACCGCAAGGAGACACGAGATTTAACGTGGAAAACCCTCTTAACACGAGAGGGAAAACCCACGGGCGCCAGCTAACAAACAACTTCACTATGATCGGAGTCTGGTTACAAACGCCAACGGCGACGGCTTACAAGAAGTAGAATGAATCAATCTTCAGTGAAAAACTCTAACGGGGTTATATGACCCGTACCGTACCGCTTCGCTTCGGCCTTAGCCCACAACGGGCCTCCGCTACGCTTCGTCAGAAATTGGTTTGCCTCTTTGCAATGAATTTGGATCATCAATCAACAAATTCCACCTTGAGACAAATTCCTTCTTGTAGCATCACAAAGAACCTTCATCCTGAACATATCACAAGAAAACAAAAATACTTCTGGCGCCAAACAGCCTCTTGGGCTAATTAATAATACCACCTAAGCTTGAGCAAAGCTCAAACTTAGCAACAGTAACTGACTTTGTCAACGTATCAGCTGGATTATTATGAGTGCTTATCTTGCATACCTTTAGCTTACCCTTTTCGATCTCATCTCGAACATAATGGTACTTGATCTCATCTCCTCTCCGCTCCGGCCTTAGCCCCCAGCAGGCCTCCGCTACGCTTCGTCAGAAGTTGGCTTGCCTCTTTGCAATGAATTTGGATCATCAATCAATACCCCCGGTTGGTTCTAAGAACCCAAGAAACCTTGTCTGGATGGATAAGTCGCAACTAACTTGATGGCTGGAGGGCCAGAACAATGCACCCAAAACTTGTCCGGATGGATAAGTTGCAGCTAACTTGATGGCTGGAGGGCCAGAACAATGCACCCAAAATGTTATAGCTTCGTGTTATCTGGAAATGAGATTGGCATCAGATATACAGAAGTGTCTATGTAAACAACTATAGTGCTGGCAAGAGAGCATCCAACAAAGTTCAGTTTTGTTTGTCTGAACAAATTTTTCTTTCTGGTTACCCAAGTCCTAACATAATTATTAGGAAATGTATAGAGCTTGACATATATAGGTGATTGTAGTTGCCTTGTATTACAAGCCATATTGACTATATATATATGAAAGGCTCACCCCCTGATTGGGTGTGGTGTTTCCCTAATCCTATCTCTACATGGTATCAAAGCTCCGGGTACCCCCTGGCTCCTCTCCCTTCCGCTAAACCACCTCTGCCACGAGCCGCCAGGCTGCGCAGATCACCACCATGCCGAGCCTCCCCTCGGCCATCTCCTCTGCCGCCGCCTCCTCTGGCCGCGGCCCTACCTCCTCCCTTGCTGCCGCCACTTCTCCTGGCCGCAACACCTCCCCACCAGATCCCATCTGCTACCAGCCGCCGTCATGTCGGGCACCGGCGCCAGTTCTGGTTCCACCCTCTCGGCGAACAGCAGCCCTTCCTCTCCGGGCACCCAGGGCGACTTCATCTGTACCCTGTTCGTCCACCCCTTCACCTCCATCAATGTGAAGCATCATGTGCAGACCACCCTGGAGCTCAAGGGCGGCAACTTTGCCCGCTGGTCGTCGCACTTCCTCGCCATGTGCGGCAAGTTCGGCGTGCTCCACCACGTCGACGGCTCAGCTCCGCCGTCCCCCACCGACCCCTCCTGGCATCAGGCGGACTGCTGCGTCCGGAGTTG
This sequence comes from Cenchrus americanus, assembly GCA_947561735.1. Taxonomy (NCBI): domain Eukaryota; kingdom Viridiplantae; phylum Streptophyta; class Magnoliopsida; order Poales; family Poaceae; genus Cenchrus; species Cenchrus americanus. The sequence continues at coordinate 13,724,492 of OX387244.1, forward strand.
GATCTTCGGCTCCGTGGCGGAGGCTGTCCTCGACATGGCCACCACCACCACCAACCAGACCGGCCGCCAGCTCTGGGTCACCATTGATGGCCTCTTCCAGGCCAACAAAGCGCAGCGGGCGATCTGCTTGAGTCATGAGTTCCACTCCATGACTCAAGGTGATTCCTCCATCGACGACTACTGCCTCCGCATCAATACCACCGCCGACAAGCTCCGCGATGTCGGCCATCCCGTCAACGAACCGCAGATCGTCCTCAACCTCCTCATGGGCCTGAACGAGGAGTTCTCCGGTAATGCGGACCACATCGCCGCCACTGACCTCACCCTCACCTACGCGCGCGACCAGCTCTCCCTCAAGGAGCTTCGCCTCGTGAATGGGAAGAAGGTCGGCGTCGCCGCGGCGCTCGTCGCCGGCTACGCTTCCTCTGCGGCGGCGGGCGGGCCGCGGCCGGCGGCAGAGCGCCGCGGCGGCGGCCCCCGCGACGACGGCCGAAGCGCAACTTCGGCAAGAAGGGAGGGCGCAAGAACGGTGGCGGTGGCGGCGGCGGCCGCGGTGGCGGTTTCGGGGCGGCTACGGCGGCGGATCCGGCGCACATGGCGGGGGATTTGGCTCCCCCTAGCGCCCCCACGCCCTGCCGGGCCCCGGTTCTCGTATGAACCCAAGAGTCCCGACATCGGGCCGTCTCTCGGTGGGCCATCCGGCGGGCGGCCGTGGTGCCCCTCGCCGAGCCCGCCGGGCTGCGGGCCGGCTCGGAGCCCACGCGGCCTTCTCTCCGGTTGGGCTGCCGCAAGCCCACACGACATGTGCTCCTCTCCGGTATTCGCCGGGCCCGTTCGGCCGGCCGCTCCGGCCCAAGCTCGACGTGGGACCGGTGGGGCCGATTGCGGCCCTCCGGCGGATGTCCGTCTAGGGGTCTTCCCCCCGGGTGATGGATTCCGGCGCTACCTCCCACATGACGACCTCGGATGGTATCCTCCTCAAACGTCTTCCCACTTCCATTTCTTCAATTTTAGTAGGCAATGGTAATAGTATCCTAGTCACGTCTCACGGTCATTCTGTCCTCCCCACCACAGCGTCCACTTTTGCACTCAATAACGTCCTTGTCGTTCCCTCGATCGTTCAGAATTTACTTTCTGTCCGTCAGTTTACCCGCGACAATTCCTGTTCCATTGAGTTTCACACTTTCGGTTTTTCTGTTAAGGACATTCCGACAGGGCGTGTGATTCTTCGTTGCAATAGCGACGGGGATCTATACACCTTGCAACCCTCCACCGCGTCTGCACTCGTCGTCGCCTCCAGCACTTTGTGGCACCAGCATCTCGGCCGCCCAGCTCCAGCAGCAGTAGCTAGATTGAATAAACAACATTTATTATCTTGTAATAATTCAGGTCGTTCACTCTGCCATTCTTGTCAACTTGGCAAACACGCTCGCCTGCCTTTTGTTTCTTCCACTTCACGTACTGCTTCACCTTTTGAGCTAGTTCATTGTGATGTTTGGACTTCACCAGTACCTAGCATTTCTGGATATTCTTATTACTTGGTGATTTTGGACGATTTTCCCACTTCTGCTGGACATTCCCCCTCAGACGCAAGTCTGACGTCCACCAGACCATAGTCGATTTCGTTGCATATGTGCGCACTCAGTTTGATCGGCCCGTTAAGTGTCTTCAGGCCGACAATGGCACGGAGTTTGTCAACAATGCCACGTCCACCTTCCTGGCAGCCCGTGGCACCCTGTTACACCTCTCGTGCCCATACACCTCCGCAGGGAACGGGAAGGCTGAGCGTGTCCTTCGCACGCTCAATAACTCCGTGCGCACTCTCTTGCTCCACGCGTCCATGCCAACTTCATACTGGGCTGACGCACTTGCTACCGCTTGCTACCTGCTTAACAGGCGCCCCTCGTCCTCCATTCACAGCGAGATCCCCTACACATGCCTATTCGGCACGCCGCCTAGCTATGATCACCTGCGAGTCTTTGGGTGCCTATGTTATCCCAATCTCCAGGCCACCTCCGCACACAAGCTAGCCCCGCGCTCTGCCGCCTGTGTGTTTCTTGGGTATCCCCTCGCTCATAAGGGGTATCGGTGTCTCGACTTGTCCACCAGGCGCATCATCATTTTGCGCCATGTCGTCTTCGACGAGTCACACTTTCCGTTTGCAGACGCCTCTCCGCCTCCACCCTCATCATCCCTTGATTTCTTGACCGACGATACTGTGGATACTATGCTTTGTCCTACTAACCATGCATCTCGTCCTTCGGCACCCGTGGTCGCTCTATTCTCCCCTGACGTTGAGCAGCTGCCTCCCTCTTTCGAGCATGCAGGTCCGGGCGGGCATGGTCCAGTGCCCCCGTTAGGACCTATCCTTCTGGGCGGGTCTGGCCCTGCGCCTTCGGCCAGACCCACCCCAGCGCCCCCAGCACCGCCGCTGCTGGTGTACTCTCGCCGGCCTCGGGCATCGGCACCTACGTCTGCGCCAGCGTCGCCTGCGCCTGCCCCTGCTCCTGCCGAACCGGAGTCCTTTGACTCGTACACAGTTCGGTGCCATTCCGCACGTGCAGTACAAGGGGCCGGCCGCCATCGTCCCGTCACCGCTCCCAGCGAACTACCGCAGCGGGCTCGCTGATCCCAATTGGCGAGCCGCCATGGCTGATGAGTTCCAGGCCCTCCTCGACAACGGCACTTGGAGGCTTGTTCCGCACCCGCCTGGTGCCAACGTCGTCTCCGAGAAGTGGATCTTCAAGCATAAGTACCACTCCGACGGTACTCTTGCTCAGCAGAAGGCACGCAGGGTCGTCCGCGGCTTCTCCCAGCAGCACGGCATCGACTATGACGAGACTTTCAGCCCGGTGGTCAAACCGGTGACCATTCGGGCAGTTCTCAGCATCGCCACTTCCCGTGCCTGGCCCATCCACCAGTTGGACGTGAAGAACGCTTTTCTTCACGGCCACCTCGACGAGACGGTCTACTTCCAGCAGCCGCCTGGCTTCGTCGACCCTGCTCGCCCCGACTACGTCTGCCACCTGCAAAGTCCTTGTACGGACTGAAGCAGGCACCGCGAGTGTGGTACTAGCGGTTCGCCTCCTTCATCCGACAGCTCGGCTTTGTCGCCTCGACCTCCGACATATCCCTCTTTGTCCTCCGCGAGGGTGGGAGTCTCGCCTACCTGCTGCTCTACGTCGACGACATCATCCTCACGGCTTCGTCCTCAACACTACTTCAGCAGATCATGGCCCAGCTCGCCTCTGAGTTTGCCATGGCTGACCTCGGCGACCTGCACCACTTCCTCGGCATCTCTGTCACGCGCTCGTCAAACGGCTTGTTCCTGTCGCAGCGACAGTACGCCGTGGACCTTCTCCAGCGCGCTGGCATGGCTGAGTGTCACTCCATGGCGACTCCAGTGGACACTCAGGCCAAGCTCTCGGCTTCGGATGGTGCTCCGCTGTCTACCTCTGACAGCTCCGACTACATGAGTCTGGTGGGTGCTCTCCAGTACCTCACCCTGACTCGTCCCGACTTGGCGTACGCCGTCCAGCAGGTGTGCCTCTTCATGCATGACCCTCGCAAGCCTCATCTCGCTTTGTTCAAGCACATCCTGCGCTACGTGAAGGGCACGCTCTCCTCCGGCCTCCACATCGGCACCGGCCTTGTCGACAGTCTGACCGGCTACTCCGACGCTGACTGGGCTGGCTGTCCGGACTCCCGACGCTCGACTTCCGGCTTCTGCATCTTCCTCGGTGACAACCTGATCTCGTGGTCTTCAAAGCGCTAGACTACGGTGTCCAGGTCCAACGCCGAGGCTGAGTACAGTGCGGTAGCTCACGTCATCGCCGAGTGCTGCTGGATCCGCCAGCTTCTTCAGGAGCTTCACGTTCCCCTCGCTTCTGCCACCGTTGTCTACTGTGACAACGTCAGCGCCGTCTACATGACGGTCAACCCTGTTCACCACCGGTGCATGAAGCACATCGAGATCGACATTCACTTCGTCCGCGAGAAGATGGCGCTTGGACAGGTCCGGGTTCTACATGTTCCCTCCGCTCACCAGTTCGCTGACATCATGACCAAGGGTCTCCCTGTACAGCTCTTCACGGATTTTCGGTCCAGCCTTTGCGTCTGCTCTCCTCCCGCTGCGACTGCGGGCGGGTATTAGGAAATGTATAGAGCTTGACATATATAGGTGATTGTAATTGCCATGTATAGCTGATTGATTTGTATTAGGATAAGTTTCCTTGTATTACAAGCCATATTGGCTATATATATATATATATGAAAGGCTCACCCCCCTGATTGGGTGTGGTGTTTCCCCAATCCTATCTCTCTACAATAATTTTCATGTGTATGCAAATGGGAAACATATTGGTATTGTAGACAAAATGAACTTGTGGTGTCATGTGCCATAAGCACTTCAGCCGGCGCAAGAAGGCCCAGGCAGGTGCCAACCAGTCTTAGTTAGGAGTTTGTTAGTAATAAGATTCATTTATTAGCTTGTGATAGAAGTTAGTTTAGAGATATTCCTTAGAGATATATTTGGAAGTCTGTTAGTAGATGGCGCGATATAAGCCAAGGGCTAGGAGAGGAGAGACAAGTCAAGATTAATGTGTAACTGGCCTTCACGCCCTGCCTCCCCTATTCGTCGAGAGCAACCATTGCTCCGCCGGGCCGCCGAGGACCAGGGCCGAGGCCGGCCACCTCCTTTGATTATAATCTTCACATTAATCCTTCCACAAACCTCTCCTCCTCCTCTGCCCGTGACAACTTGGTATCAGTTGAGTCTCATTCCGTGTCCATGGGGAGCTCCGACGGCAACAACGAAGCACTCGAGAAGCTCACGGCAGAGATCAAGGAGTTGAAGACCGCCCAACAGAAAATTAAGTCCTCCCTCGATAAGCTCGCACCCCTGGCGCCCGTGGCGGATCAGCTGGCAGTCGTGCCGTCCAAAGTCGTCACGCTGTAGTCTGCGGCTTTCGACAACACTGAGCAGGTGCACGCCCTCAACCTCGCCCTCATCCAAGTGGAGAACTCGTAGTGCGAGGGCAAGGCCGCCGCCGTGGAAGACACGGACGCCTTCGACCACTCCGCCAAATTCGCGCCCAAGGCCGGTTTCAAGCAGCAAAAGCCCCCGCCGGAGCGCGCTCGCGACCGAACGCTGGACCAGCCCCACGGCGGGGACGATGAACAGCACGACGACCGTCGTTTCCACCCGCGGGTCCGCCTAGAATTTCTGACGCTCGAGGGCAAAGAGGACCCCCTACCCTGGCTTAATCGGTGAGACCTTCTTTAGGGGTCAGGGCACGCCAATGGCTGCCGGGTGTGGTACGCCGCGATGCATCTCACCGGCGCGGCACAACTGTGGTACGCCCACCTCGAGCTCACGGCGGGCACGCCGTCGTGGAGGCATTTTGCACAGCTCGTGCAACAAAGATTTGGGCCACCTATGATAGACAGTCCGCTCGGCGAGCTCGTGCTACTGCGTCGCGCCGGGACGGTGGACAATTACACAGACTAGTTCCTAACCCTCGCCTGCCGCGACGTCGACCTCTCCGACCGTCAGCTCATGCAGATTTATACGGCCGGCCTCACCAACCTGCTCAAGATTGACGTCGCCCTCCGCCAGTCGATGACCCTCGATGACGCCATCATGCTTGCCCATGCGTACGAGCAGAGGATGCAGCTCGAATCGACGCTCGGCCGCGGCGTCCGCTCGGCGCACCTCTCGTCCCCAAGCGCCGCGTCCACGTAAACTGCAGCCCTTCGCATGCCGCCGGCTCCTCCCCCTCCGCCGTGCCAGGCTCGGGGATGACGGCACCCCTGTCTTCAACGCTACCTCGCCGCCGCCTGTCGCGGGCAGAGATGGCTTAGCGGCGCTCCGATGGACTGTGCTACAACTGCGGTGAGAAATTCGTCGTTGGTCATCGCTGCAAGAAGCTTTTCTTCCTCGAGGTTACTGAGTCCGACGACGAGGAGGCAGTTGATGAGAGGATCGAGTGCTCCGTGCTCACAGCCACGTACGACTCGCTGGGCATCTCCCTCCACGCCATCACCAGCGCGCGCGCGCGGGGCGTCCATACAATGAAGGTATTCGTCTATGTAGGGGACGTCGTGGCAGTCGCACTCCTTGACTCCGGCTCGTCCCACAACTTCATCGCCGTCGACATGGCACGCCGGGCGGGCATTACTCTCAGCAAGCGCATGGGCCTATCTGTGGCCGTGGCGAATGGCGAGCGCATCCCCTCCCCGGGTAGTGCCAAGAACCAGCACATCCGCATCTGTTGGGGAGACGTTTGTCATCGACCTCCACGGCCTCCCCCTCGGCGAGTACGACATGGTGCTAGGCGCCCAGTGGATGGGCACGCTAGGCCCAATCTTGTGGGACTTCGCGCGGTGTACACTGGCGTTCCAGCGGGGCGGCATGCACATCCTCTGGTGTGAGGCTGAGGCTACGCCGGGGCTCACCGCCGCGCCACTGTCCACGCCTAGTGCCGATCTTCTTGATGCCCTACTGGAGGAATTCGGGGGCCTCTTCGTCCCACCACAGGGCCTTCCCCCACGACGCCGTCTGGACCATCACATCCGCCTCAAGCAGGGTATGGGCTCCGTCGCGGTCCGGCCATACTGTTACGCCCATTTGCAGAAAGACGAGTTGGAGTGGCAATGCGATCATGTCCGCGTTCTCGTCCAAGGTGTCATTCGCCACAACACGTCCGCGTTCTCGTCACCAGCTTTACTCATCCGCAAGCCCGACGACTCGTGGCATTTTTGTGTGGATTACCGCGCACTCAATGACGCCACCATCAAGGACAAGATCCCCATCCCGGTGGTCGAGGAACTTCTAGATGAGCTCCGTGGTGCCAAGTACTTCACCAAGCTCGACCTTCGTTCCGGGTATCACCAAGTGCTCGTGGCGCCCGAGGATGTCCACAAGACGGCGTTCCGCATGCACCAGGGGCTCTTTGAGTTCTTGGTCATGCCTTTCAGCCTGACGAATGCGCCGACGACATTCCAAGCATTGATGAACGACATCCTACTTCCCTTCCTCCGGCGGTTCGTCCTAGTTTTTTTTGACGACATCTTGATTTACAGCTCCTCGTGGTCGGAGCATCTCCGCCACGTTCGCACAATGCTCCGTACGCTGTAGGACCATCAACTATTTCTCAAGAAGACAAAGTGCAAGTTCGGGGGCCCGTCAGTGGCCTATCTTGGCCGTGTCATCTAGGAGGAGGGTGTCGCCATGGACAGGCTCAAGGTCCAGGCGATGCTCGATTGGCCAGTGCCACGTCCTGCCAGGGCGGTGCGAGGCTTCTTGGGGCTGGCGGGGTACTACTGCCAGTTCATTCGTGACTTCGGCGCCATCGCTGCCCTGCTCACCGCCCTCCTCAAGAAGGAGGGCTTTCGTTGGAACGAGGATGCAACACGGGTGTTCAAGGAGCTCCAGCGTGCATTAACGACCGCCCCTGTTTTGCAGCTCCCAGATTTTGACAGGGACTTCATCGTCGAGTGTGATGCTTCCGGCTCTGGATTTGGGGCAGTGTTACACCAGGGAGCGGGTTTGGTGGCGTTCTACAGCAAGCTGATCGCACCACGCCACGCCAAGCTGTCCGCATACGAGCGGGAGCTCATCGGCCTCGTCCAGGCAGTGCGGCATTGGCGGTCGTATCTGTGGGGGGTGCCGTTTTCTGGTTCGCACAGACCATCGGAGCCTGTGGTTCATCCTCGACCAACACTTGACGACGATCCCGCAGCACCATTGGGTCAGCAAGCTCCTCGGTTTCAATTTTGTGGTGGAGTACAAGCTGGGGGCCCTCGACATCGCCGCAAATGCTCTATCTCACCGCGACGAACAGCATGGTGAGGCCATGGCCCTGTCTGCCCCTTAGTTGACTTTGTTCGATGACATCAAGCAGGAGATTAATGGGGACGTGGAACTCTCGGCGCTGCCTGACGCCATCAGGGGTGGCGCCAAGCCGACGCCCTGGTCGGTGGTGGACGGGATCATTCTGTACAAGGACCGTGTCTATGTTGCCCCGCCGTCCAACCTTCGCCAATGCATCCTGGAGCAAGTACACGGCGCCGGGCACGAAGGGGTGCACAAGACTTTGCACCGGTTGAGGGCAGATTTCCACATTCCCTGTGATCGGCGTGTGGTGCGGGATTTTGTGCGTGCCTGTATGGTGTGCCAGAGTAACAAGAGCGATCACTTGCAGCCGGGCGGTCTGTTACAACCGCTGGGTGTGCCTACTTTGGTTTGGGGCGATGTCACCATGGATTTCGTTGAAGCGCTACCTAGGGTGAATGGCAAGTCTGTGCTACTCACCGTGGTTGACCGTTTTTCCAATGCTGCTCATTTTATCCCCTTGGTGCATCCTTACACCGCAACTTCCGTGGCCCGGGCATTTTTCACAAAGGTGGTACGCCTACATGGTTTTCCGTCGACGGTGGTCAATGATCGGGACCCGGTGTTCACCAGTTCCTTTTGGAGGGAGTTGTTCAGCCTGGCCGAGGTAAAGCTTCAGTTCACTACAACTTTTCATCCTCAGTCAGACGGGCAGTCCGAGGCAACCGACAAGATAATTGCTATGTATTTGCGGTTCCTTAATGGGAATCGTCTACGCAATTGGGTGGAGTGGCTTCCGTGGGCAGAATTCTGTTATAATACATCCTATCATCAGTCCCTCAAGTCTTCCCCGTTCCAGTTTGTGTACGATCGTCCCCCTCCGGCCATCCATTCCTATGCTCTAGGTGATGCTCGGCTGCCAGCTGTGGACAGGGTGATGCGTGAGCGTGATGAGTTCTTGGCTGAGGTTAGGGACCGTTTGGAACAAGCTCAACAACACTACAAGGCGGTGTGTATGACATGAGCCATCGTCCAGTGGAGTTTGCAGTTGGTCAGTGGGTGTGGTTGCGCCTTCTTCATCGGCCGGCTGCTTCGCTTCAGGACGCAACAAGTTAGGTCCCAAGTTCTTTGGGCCTTTTCAGGTGGCAGAGCGTGTGGGTGTTGTTGCTTATCACCTTCTTCTACCAGCGGGTGCTCGGATTCATGATGTGTTTCATGTTGGGCTGCTGAAGCCATTCCATGGCACTCCTCCGGTGCAGCCACCTTCTCTGCCACCTTTGCAGCATGGCCGTGTGCTGGTTCAACCGGAGGCGGTGCTTAAGGGACGTTTGGCTAGAGGACGGCGTGAGGTGCTTGTACGCTGGAAAGAGGCTCTTGCAGCTGAGTCGGCTTGGGTGGATTTGGAGGAGTTTTACGAGCAGTTCCCTGATTTCCAGCTTGAGGACGAGCTGCTTCTCCAGGGAGGGAGAGATGTCATGTGCCATAAGCACTTCAGCCGGCGCAAGAAGGCCCAGGCGCCAACCAGTCTAGTTAGGAGTTTGTTAGCAATAAGATTCGTTTATTAGCTTGTGATAGAAGTTAGCTTGGAGATATTCCTTAGAGATATATGTGGAAGTCTGTTAGTAGATGGCGTGATATAAGCCAAGGGCTAGGAGAGGAGAGACAAGTTAAGATTAATCTGTACCTGGCCTTCACGCCCTGCCTCCCCTGTCCGTCGAGAGCAACCATTGCTCCGCCGGGCCGCCGAGGACCAGGGCCGAGGCCGGCCACCTCCTTTGATTATAATCTTCGCCATAATCCTCCCACAAACCTCTCCTCCTCCTCTGCCCGTGACATGTGGATATTAAGCAGCTATTTGAGGAAAGTAGTTTGTCCATTGACATTGAGTTCTGCTGTTCTCAATTGCTTGTTCACTTACCAGCAGCAGAGGCTGAAAAAAATAATAGCTGTGGTTTATCAATTATTTCAGCAACTGATGGCTCTACGTCTCATAATAAGAGTTTCAAAGTATTTTTTAAAATCCAAAGGAGTAAGACTTTGGAATTATGGTGGACCGAGAGCAAAACTTTTGGTTCTTAAGACATGTCAAATAAAATGATTATGTCTCTGGTAGCCTAGAATACCCCGATACTTCAACATTACCCCGTATTATGTATCCGTTACGTATCCGTATCTGATACTCCAATACACCCGTTCTCCCTTGAATTTTCCAAAAAAAAAATAACGTATCTGCGTATCCGTATCCTTCCGATACCGATACACGTATCCATATCCGTGCTGCTTAGCTGGTAGCTATAAAAGTATTTGGTAAACTGTAAAGCAAGCCAGTAAAGAGAGTCTTGATAACAAGAGAAAATAATGAACCCAACAAAGAAGAAAGATGGGCATGTAAATAAGTTCAAAATTCTGACAAGCAAAAGATCCTTAGAGCAACTCCAAGAGACTAACTAAATATCACTAGCTAAAATACTAATTTGGCTAGTATGTAAAATGAAATAGCTAGTAAAAAGTTGATGAAATCCAACAGACTAGCTAAAATCAACTCTCCATATGCTCCACCGCTAGTGGGTCCCGCCTGCCATACTCATGTACAAAGGGATAGCTAGCGGGACTGGCTAGTCAAAGATGGCTACTGAAACCCCCGGTTTAGCTAGTGGAGAATAGCTGGGACATGTTTAGCTAGTCTGTTGGATTGAATTTTTAGGCAGATTTCCTACTTTTTAGCTAGTTAAGTCAAAATAGCTAGTCTCTTGGAGTTGCTCTTATGTCCCGCTTATTTTAGAGGAAGTCCTGTTAACTACTCTTTTTATCTGAATGGAAACTTCATTTTCTATGGACTTATACTATGAGCTCCCACTGGAGTATAAGGTAACAGCTTCCAAAACTATGGTAATGGTAATAAATCCACATCCAGATCAGGTCGGAGCTCTTTAGTTTCTTATGTAATAAGATATGTGAAACTATGCTTTTTTTGAACTGAATGTGAAACTATGCTTGTTTCCTCAAATGAATGAGCAGTGCTCCAGGCCTCCAGCATTCTTTTCAAACGGGAAAAAAGGTCCATCTTGCCATCAGCATATATGTACTGGAGTATACTTAACATCCAGTCCACGTACTACTTGGCAGTAACATCCAGTCCACATTGCTCTCATAATATGGACCAAACTCCAAAGCGTTGCCATCCATCTAGTGGAATCTGGGGAAATTAAATTTTGGATATTGGGTACACTAATATAATTGAGCTGCTGGCACTACTGATGGATAAAGAGATCTACATTATTCCTTCATCGTTAAATCAATCCATACTCATTGTCTTCCCAGACACAATTTTAAGGATAAATGCTCCGGCAGCTAAAAATTGCAGATATCATATGATTGTACAGTAGGTGTTGGATCCCTCATCTATGTAGCAACATGTATGAAAGCTGCAGATATCATACCAAACAAAATCCTAGTTATGTCATTACACTGTACTCGTAATCAGAGAAAAAAGCAGGAAACATACCATTTACATTTGTTATATGCATCAGATAAGATACTGTTGCTGTCTAAATTTTGGTGTATGCAATTACAAACAAACATCTTATGGAGAACTAACGAAAGGTGAGACTGCATCCAGATTCATGCGACTTCTGCTAAACCAAACCAACTCTTTCCTTGAAATTGATGGCAAATGGCACGGTTAGTCTTTACCTCTGCTCCTAGGATTGTGTGGCGTTGATCCCAGACGACGGCGTCGCGTCGCGGCGCGAAGCGAGGCGGGACAGCTCCATAGGACGAAGGCATCGTGGTCGAACACGGGGCACGAGCACGACCAGGGTGCGGCTGAGCAGTGTGCGGTGGCCACCTGGTTGCCTCGGCACCACGTTGCCCCGCCGCTAACGAAGGTGGCGACTCAGGGGCGACTCAGGGCGCGACTGAGGGGCGATTCGGAGGAAAACCGCGGGGATTGCAGGGTTCAACCATCGATTCGCGAATTTGAGCGGGGGGATCGATAGAGCGGATCCTCAGCTCCAATTTGTTTTTCTCTTCGTGGCAATCTGTGCTGACTCGCGGCATCCGGAGTTGAGAGAGGATTCAGAGAGAGAAAAAAGGGGGAAATTATAGAGAGAGAGATTTAGCCGCGTGACTGCTCAGCGTGCGAGGATCAAAAGCAAAAAGTGGAGACGGAGACTTTGAATTTGACTTCGCTAGCAGGAGATTGAGAGGGATACGCAAGGTTGAGGCCTCAACTTGAGAAGGTTCGGACTTTGAATTCATTAGCAGCGGGTCAAGCTCGAGCTGATGGAGACACCCTGTTGCGGTGCCAGGAAGAATTGGAATATAAACTCAGATCCGGGAGAGGGGCGCCGAGATCATAAACACAATTCCTTGGGGGAAATTAGCCCAATCAAATTTGGATCGTTTTCTCTTGGGGATGTTTTTGAGAGGGAAATTAACAAGCTAGGTAGATTTGCATTTAGAGGGAAAAAATCAACAGGTGAGGCGTCCCAGAGATTTGTGGAGGAGTTCGTCAAGCTGCGGCAGGAGAATCATGGTGGGCGAGAAGACGGGGAAGAGCGAGGGACGCATTCTGAGAAGAATAATTCTGGGGAGGGGCGCAATAAAAATTTTCCAAACAAGGTGCAGGCCGAACTGGACAGCCCATCACAGCCCACATACCCATTCGGTACATGCCTGAGTCATATATATTCTCACTCGTGGTCTAACCCTAGAAAAAGCTGGATCTGGGTGCCAAAAGGGGGAGCGTTGGTGGCGGCGAAGTTAGGGTTGGGTTTTCCGGCGAGGAGGGAAGAGATCTGGCGACTCGGTGGGAGAAGCAGAAGGGTGGTGCGGGTGGTGAACAAACAAGTTGACGATCGATCTTTCGCAGAGGTGGCAGCTATGGACACGACTAGAGGCTTTGGTCAGGGCAATCTTGGGGGGAACTCATCGCGCCTGGGTGATAGAGTTGGCCCGGGGCAATTCAATGAAGAGCGCAGCTTCGAAAGGGGTGAAGGTAACTATCGGAGCAGAGAGAGAGAGGTAACCAGGAAATAGAGAGAGACTCTTATCGAGGAAGCTTTGGGGGTGGTCTTTCCAACTTCCAGGGTGGGTACAGGGAGGAGAGGCAATGGTTCGAGCAGCCAAGAACCATCAACAACAAACGTCCGTTTGACGAGAGAGAGAGAAAAGAGAATGGGAGGAACAGGAGCTTAGAGCAAAATTAAGAAAAGAGCAAGAGGAGAGAAGATTCAAGGATCAAGGTACTCGTGCTATTCAAAGAGGAGAACCATGGAAGGGAAAAGGTGCACAAACTCAAGAGGAGCATTGTTTTAACTGCAACCTGACCGGACACCTGAGGAAAGACTGTGTTAACCCACCATTCTGCTATTGCTGCAAAAAACCAGGACACAGATCTTCAGTCTGCCCCGAGAAGAAAGGTTTAAGGCTATGTGGATTTGGTCTACCAGGGCAAGGCTTTTACAGCATACATGTCCCAAATGATAAGGAGGTGAAGAAAACTGAGGTGCTTAGCATAATGCATATCCTGAGTGGGCAAGCTTTGGTGGGAACCATCGAGAGGGAACTGCGCCATTTATATAGGGATGTGTGCATCTGGACTATCAAACAAATGAGTGAGGGAGACGGATACTTGGTTACTTTCCCCAGTGAGGAGATGAGACACCAGATAGCAAAGTTCAAAAGCTTTGAATTTGAAACAACTAATGTAAAGGCAAAAGTAACACCCACAGAGATGTCAGCAGAAGCAGATGGGAAACTTGAATCAGTTTGGGTGAGAGCCCATAGGTTCCCCACTTTTGCTAGGAAAGTGGAAGTGGCCATGGAAATTGGGTATCTTGTGGGTGATCATGAGGAAGTAGATCTAAACACCCTAAATAGACATGGGCCTGTAAGAATAAAAATTGCTTGTGTGGAAGCTAACAACATTAGGGGTGAATCCAGAGTGTTTTTAATGGGGAAAGTTACAATATTAAGTGGGAGGTGGAAGGGGCTGCCCAAGATTCGAGTAAAAACACTTTTAAGGTTGATAGACAGAGGGATAGGGAAACTGAGGATGAGGAGAAAGAGGAGGGAGAATTTGATGGGGATAAGAATACTAGAGCTTTTACTCGAAAAGAGGGTGGTGGGGATACCTCAGGAAATAATTGGGGGCAAAAGACTGGTGGGAATTTCAATAGTAAGTATCATAAGAATGTGGAAACAGGACAGGAAGAAGGTTTTGGGGTAGTGGAAGATGGAAGAACAGAACACTTAACGGGAGGGACAGAAAACATGGAAGTGGACAAGGATGTCGAAGCAGAGCCTGATAAAGTGAATGTCCTAAGTGCAAACGATGGGAAGGTGACAGGTACAATGCAAGAGGCTGAAATTCTCACTCAGCAAAGCACAACGACAGTAAACATAGAGGGAGGCGACGAGATGGAGGAAGAACTACTAGATTACGATGAGGACCCGCTGGTGGCAGAAAAATTAGCTATGGCTGAGATTGAAAAGAGAGTGGAACAGCGTGCAAACAAGTTGATCAATGATGCTTCTATCAACATACATAATGAGAAGGGAGCTGCAGGGGAGAAAGTAGGGAGTGGTAGCAATAATACTTCAGAGGGTACTGAGGGGGAGTTGATAGACTGGGATAAGATCCAAGTGTCCCTGGACTCCAACCAAGAGATTTACCCAGAGGCAGTCACAAAGAAGAAGAGTGGGGGTGAGAAACTGCGCAGGAGTATCAGGCATGCAAATGACAACTGTAAAGTTCAGGACAAGGCGGAGGCTGCGAAGAAAAAGCAAAATGAATTACCAGGTAACCTCTCATCTTTTGCTGTTCTTAATTCTGTTAGCTCTTCTATTCTAGAGAACTTAGCTACAGTTAGCAACATTAAATTGGGATCGTCCTCCGATGAAATAGCTACTGTCTTAGACATAATACAGGCGAAAGAGTTGGCTAAAGCAACGCTGCTTGCAACAAAAATTAGAGTGGCGGAACAAGAGAAACGAGGAAAAGTGGAGAGCGAGGCTATTAACCACACATCAACGCAGGCTGAGATGAGTGTTTGTTCGGAGGGAGGCAAGAGTGATCAGAGGCAGAGTGTGGCACATGAGTTGAGTGAGGCGTCGAAGGCACAGGATACAGACAGGTCAAATGGGAAAAATTACAAGAGACAAAAGGAAACTGAGAATGAAAACATTGAAAGTGAATTAGAAGAGGAAGAATTTGATGTGGAAAAAATGGAAGAGACTGGAAGACGAGGGCGGCAGAGAAATCGTCCACCAAAGAAACCACCAAAAGGGAAGACATGAATTAATGAGGAAACAGAGCGGAGGGGTGGCCGCACTAAAAGAAATCCAAGATGAAAATCCTCTTCTGGAATATTAGAGGCCTTGGTGCGCCGGGCAGGAGAAAACAACTCAGAGAGTTGAGATGTCATCATAGAGTGGACGTAGTCTGCTTGCAGGAAACAATTAAAGAAGGATTCACACAGGGTGAGCTGTCAGGGCTCAGCGAGGGAGGCTCCTTTGAGTGGGTGTGGACTGATGCACAAGGTCACTCGGGGGGGACTTTGGTTGGAGTGAGAACAGATGAAATAAATATCCTAGAGAGAGATAAAGGAGAGTTCTTTACTAGTATGAAGGTAAAAGGGAGACAAGAAAGCTTCAAATAGGAGGTGGTCAATGTGTATGGTCCGGTGCAAAATGATAGGAAAGCCGGTTTCTTAGAGGAGCTCTCTCAAAAAATATCCAGCATGGAGGATCCTTTTATTATTGGGGGAGATTTCAACATGATAAGGTTTCCCTGGGAAAAGTCAAACGATAATGTGAACCAACTATGGATGGACAACTTCAACAATTTTATCAGAGATAATGGAGTCAAGGAATTGCACAGAAAAGGGAGTAAGTTCACTTGGTCCAACAAACAGGTGAATCCCATTATGAGTGTGCTTGATAGAGTGCTCATGAGCCCAACTTGGGAGCAGTTCTACAAGAGGTCTTCATGTGAAACCTTAACTAGAGTGGGTTCTGATCACCGTCCGCTGCTTGTGCTTACTGATGACCACAGATTTAAACAACAACAGTATTTCAGGTTTGAGATGGCCTGGTTAACACAGGAGGGGTTCAAGGAGAGGGTGGTGGCTAGTTGGCCAGAGAGGAGGGGCAAAAATATCCAAGATTATTGGAGAGAGCTTAAAGCTGAAACAAGAAAATTCTGCAAAGGATGGGGTGCCAACATAAATAGTCAAATTAAGAGGGAGAAAAAGCTGCTACTGGATGAATTGAAAAGGATGGATAGATTGGAAGAGGAAAATGGGTTCAATATAATGCAATGGCAGGAAAGATACGGGGTGGAGAAACAACTGGAGGAGATTTACCAATTTGAAGAAATACAGTGGCAGAGAAGAGGGGGTGTAAATTGGATTCTAAAAGGAGATTCGAATAACGGATATTTCCATAACATTGCTAATGGCCGGAAGAAAAAATTTACAATATTTTCATTAGAAGATGGGGACAGAGAGATTAGTGACCCAACAGAAATCAGAAATCAGAAATCATGTGGAGTCGTACTATAAAGAGCTTTTTGGAGTAGAACCAGGAGGAGGGATTGAACTAGGAGAGGGTTTCTGGGGGGAGAATGGAAGGCTTGCTGATGAAGAGGCACAAGAATTGATAAAACCATTTACTAGCAAAGAACTAGAGGATGCATTGAAGGATATGGATGTGAATGCCTCTCCAGGACCTGATGGGCTACCTGTTGGATTTTACAGAGAGTTCTGGAAGGAAATCAAATCGGTGGTGTTAGAGATGTTCCAAAAATTGTATAGAGGGGAGCTTAACTTAAGCAGATTAAACTATGGCATGATCTCCCTGATACCAAAGATTAAGGAGGCAAATAACATAAGACAATATAGACCAATTTGTCTACTGAATGTAGACAATAAATGGTTTTCAAAAGTTTTTACCTTGAGACTCACCCCCTGGGCTGATAAACTGATTAGCAGAAACAAGACAGCCTTTATACCTGGAAGGTATATTCTTGAGGGAGTGGTCATTTTACATGAGATTTTACATGAATTAAGAGTGAAGAAGTTGCAGGGGATCATTCTGAAACTGGACTTCGAGAAAGCGTACGATAAGGTCTGCTGGAACTTTATGATGGAAGTGCTTAGGAAAAAAATTTCCCAGGAAAATGGGTAGATTGGATGAAGCAGATTATAGAGGGTGGAAAAGTAGGTATTAACATTAATGGGGAAGCAGGAGGCTTCTTTCGTACTCACAAAGGGCTGAGGCAGGGGGATCCTCTGTCCCCATTCCTTTTCAATTTGGTGAGTGATGCTCTATCTACGATGTTAGACAATGCTAGAACAGCTGGGGAAATAAAAGGACTGATGGCACACCTAATAGAGGGGGGGATCACCCATCTGCAATATGCAGATGACACAATAATCTTCTTAAATATGGATGAGCAATCTATTATTTACACAAAATTTCTTCTCTACTGCTTTGAGAACCTGTCAGGACTAAAAATCAATTACCAGAAGAGTGAGGTGTATGTTCTTGGTTGTTCAGAGGGGCAGACCGCTAAGGTAGCTCAAATGTTCAATTGCAATGTTGGTCAACTGCCGATGAAATATCTAGGAGTGATGGTCCATAATAGACACATGACAGCCTCTGAGCTAAATTATGTGGCAGCTAAAGTGGAAAAAAGAATACCTACTTGGCAAAACGTGGGGCTTTCATCAGGAGGGAAGATGATCTTAGTGGAGTCTTGCCTGAGTTCAGTACCTAATTATGCAATGGGAGTGTATGCTTTGCAGGAGGAGGTTCACCAGAAAATGGATGCTGCCAGAGCTAACTTTTTTTGGCATGGCCCGAATATGAAAAGGAAGTACCATATGGCCAAATGGGAGTTGATGGCTACACCTAGAGCAGCTGGTGGAGTAGGCTTCACTAATACTAGAGTGATGAACAAATGTTTACTGGCCAAATGGATATTTAAAATTGAGAGAGGGGACAATACTATTTGCTGCAATTTACTGAGACAGAAATATTTAGAAGAGAAGAGTATCTTCAGTTACAAGAAAAAAAGCGGGTCCCAGTTCTGGAAAGGGTTAATGTCGATAAGAGAAGAGTTTAGTAGAGGAGTGAAATACACTCTAGGTGATGGAAGGAAAATCAGATTTTGGTTAGACACTTGGAGTGGGGGTTGTGGGCTAAATTTGGCCTTCCCTAACCTATATGCAATCTGTAACCAACAGGAGTGGACAATAGACAGGGTGATGAGAGGTGGAAATTTAAATCTCACCTTTAGGAGGGGTTTTGGAGCAGTGGAAGAAAATGAGTGGGGAGAGCTGGTAGAATTAGCAGAGAAAATTAATTTTACACAACAGTTGGACAGTGTGTGTTGGAACCTGGAGAGTTCTGGAAAGTTCACCACGACATCACTATACAAAGAACTCACTTTCCCTGGAATATCAAACACCTGGATGCTGAATATTTGGGAAGCAGCACTACCTTTAAAACTAAAAATCTTCCTATGGCAGATCTGTAATGACAAACTTCAAACTGCAGAGCAACTAACAAAAAGGAATTGGACAGGTCCAGTGGAATGCAAACTGTGTGGAAAAATAGAGTCTGCTGAACACTTGTTTCTACAATGTATAGTGGCGAGTTTTTGCTGGAATGTGGTGAGGGATGCTTTAGGTTGGCCAACTCGGCTTTGTCTATATGGAGGAGTTGTGGGCAAAACTAATTGAGGGGCCGAAGAAAACTAGTAATAACTTCATCTTTCTTTTTGGCTGTTTGGCCTGGAGCCTTTGGCTGAACAGGAATGACTTCGTCTTTAACAATGTGCTAATGTCATCACCTGATGTAAGTGTTTTTCGCACTTTGTCCTTTATGCAGAAATGGAAGATACTGAACAAGGAGCAGGACCAAATTTGGATCGCCGTCGTGATGGGCAAATTGAAGGCTCAGCTGTCATCTTTGCGATCTGAGGAGCCGTAGTTTACTTTGTCAGGTTTTTGTGCGGAAGCATTTTATCTTTGTATGCTGGATTATGTTGGTGGCTTATGCTGGTTGGTAAAAAACTTTGTAGAGAGGGAGTTTAGAGGGTGGCAGATTGCAAGCCCGGTGCTGGCTCTGTTTCTCATCTTTTTGGCTGTAATTTGCGTTTAAGTCTGTTCTTACATTGTAAATTGGTTTTCCCAGTTATTCTGGGCTTTCTAATCAAAGCCGGGTCTTTAATGGCCTTCTATCTAAAAAAACGAAGGTGAGGGAAGGGGATGAGGGCGCGGAGCCCCGTCGACACCATTTGTTGCGATATCAGCAATGTAAGTTTTGATCACGTTGGCCACCGTTACTGCGCTGCCTCTTTCCAGATCTCACCGGCGCCGCGCGCGCAGATTATTGGCGATTTCGTCGATCAGCACTGCCGCGGCGGTGCCCAAATAATCGTCGCGTACAGGTTTCGTAGTGGCCGGAGTTCGCGATCCAGCTATTTGACTTGCCAGCGCCGTGACGTCCGATAGACGGACTAAAAAAACGTTCGCAACATAAAAATGAGTCTTCTCAATATTTAAAATAAACCGTTACAACACAAAAAAAATGTTCAAGCGCCATGTTGCGAACATGTTGCGACCCATGTCGCGTGCAACATCCAATCTCAGGGGCCCTCCTCCCTCCCCTCCCCCTTGAGGCAACACCCAAACAACCCATGTTACGACACATGTTTCGTGCAACATTTGCTCGATCACAGTGAAACATTGAGCCACAAGTATCGCAACATGAAAAAAATAGCAAACGAAACACGAAAAACAACTATTGAAACATTGAGGCATGAAGGGTGCAACATGGAAAATCAACATATGAAACATCTAAAAAACAATTGTTGCAACGTAGGGTGCTTAATGCAACATCACCTTGGATCTCGCCGTTGGCCTAAAGCGCCACCGCCCTGGAGCTCCTGCGGCCGCCCTCACCGCTTCCCGCTTGAGGCGCGCCTCTCCGGATCTCCGACTCGTCGTCTCGCCACCGTCTTGAAGCTCGCCTCCGCCCGCGCGATGCGCCGCCGCCAGTTCGGAGCTCACTGCCGGATTTGTAGGCTACCGCCTTGAAGCTCCTACGGCCTCTTGCGCGGGGCTCGTCACTCCAGATATCTGGCGGCGCGCGGAGAGGCAAGCCCAACCGCCCTGGCCGCCGGTGGGCTACGCCCCTCACCGTTGGGGAGCTCCGCCCATGGTCGTCGCCCGTTGGCGTGTCCCTCGCTCCCGTGACACACGTCGTGCCATCCGGCTTCCGACTCGTGAAGGGCAGGCCAAGGGGAAGCTCCGTCCAGCCACTTCTAAGGAACAGCGCCCCCACTGCCGGCGTGCCCCTCGCCTGACCGCGCGCCTGGCCGTGGAGGTGAGTGGCAGCCCGTCCAGGAGGAGCTCTGCCAAAGATACAAACGAGAGAGATGAAAAAAATGAGTGGTGGTCTGGTACTCTGGTGACATCGGAGGGGACGGGGTATAGGTGGCCAAACGGGCCTCCCGGCCCGGCACGGGCACGGGCACGGTCAGGCCCGGCCCTATGCGACCCGACGGCCCGTCGTGCCATGCCACCTTGGGCACCGTGCCCAACTCGCGGCACTTGCACGACCCTATGCCACCTTTTCCGTGCAGTGCCGTGCTCACAGGCACGGCAGCCCGCCATGGCAGCATCGGCCCGTGGCTACAACGGAGGAGTGTGGTGGAGAGAGCCGACGCAGAGTCAAGGAGGAGGGAACCGGCGACCGGCGCTGCGGAGGAGGCCGACGTGGAGGCAAGTGGAGGGAGACAGCGGACGGAGCGACGGCGCCGTGGTTGGATGGCGACGGGGGCGGAAAGGGGCAACACGGAGGACGCCGCGGCCACCGGCCGCGTCCCCATGACGGTGGCGGGGGGAGCTCGCGCGGCCTACGGCCGAGATGCGGAGGGGTAGCGCCCCTCGTGCCGTGGTGCCGGCTCGCCGCCGCCGGAGCCCCGACGGGAGAAGGGTGGGGCGGCGCGGCCCGCAGGAGTCCCGAGGAGAAGGGTGGGGGCGGCTTCGTGTGTTGGAGTTGGAGGCGGGGGTGATTAGGGATTTAGGGTTTGGAAGAGTTTATATACCAGATTTAGGAGATGGGCCTTTAGCAGGCCAATTTAACGGGTTGTCATCGTGCCAGCAGGTTAATCGTGTCGTGCCCGTGCCGGCACTACGGGCCACAATGGCGGCCCAGGCACTGGCACTGCATCGTGTCGTGCCTGGCACTGGCACTATCGACATCGTGTCGTGCCGTGCTCGTGTCGTGCTTTTTCGGACCGTGCTCGTGCCGGCCCATCGTGCTCGTGCCAAATGGCCAACTATAGGATGGAGTTTGTTTGGGGATAAGTCTGGCAGTCTGTGGGACCCGCGTCCGATTTTTCCACCGCCCAACAGATGTCAGATTATGAGCATTACTGTTCCAGAAAACACCCTAAACTAGATCGCGACTATTAATCTCAAATCTAACTATTTTCATAAAACCCCCTAATCGGATCACGACTGCCAACCGTGGTTCGATTATTTACATATAAAATTATTTACATATAACTCTCTAAATTGGATCGCAGTTACCAACCATGATCCAATTATATACATATAACTCTCTAAATTGAATGATAATTAGTGCCCCCCTTCCCTTTTTTTCGGGCAAAAGAGAGCTTCATTCAACAAGGCAGGAGAAGAATTACAATCGGCAACGACTAGGTCCACAACACACGCAGGTGCCCGACCTAGCCAAACCTCAGACTCCGACGAACGCCTAGCTAAATGAGCAATATTGTGAGCAAAAGCATTACACTCTCTTTTAGCTTGAGTCACGCGCCATTTAACCATCATATGGGCGTGCTCTTTAGCCTCAGCAATGATGAAGATAATCTTTGATCTATACTCCTTACTTAACACGGCGTTGAATACTCTTGTGCAGTCCGTTTCCAACAGCACGGGTCCTTTAATCCATTGCAAGGCGAGCTGACAACTCATGGCACACGCGAAGGCTTCAGCTTCAGCCGCACTAGCACAGCGAGAAATGCCTCGCCAAGCTGTGAGGATTGCTTCACCCTTGTGATTTCTTGCTATCACGCCAACACCTGCTTCCCCTGTCTATTCAACAAATGAACCATCAAAGTTGATCTTTGTCCAGCCTTCTGAAGGAGGTTTCCATCTCAACAAAACAGCAGCCTCCCTATTGTCAGATAGGGAACAATGTCCTTTTCTTTGTCTGAAGCAGCTGTTGTCGGTGTTTTTGACTGGCAACCTACCAAGGGGAGTACCTGAGGTAGATGAATGTGGCATCTCCGAGATCGGTAACTCGAAGGAAGAGACACGTGGCACACAATTTAGACAGGTTCGGGCCACAATGTGCGTAATACCCTACGTCCTGTATGCTGCGTAGCTCTGGATTGATTGGGTGTGATTACAAGATGATGCGTATGAGAGAGAGGGGTCCCTGCCTCGCCTTATATAGTCTGGGAGGCAGAGTTACAAGTCGGTTTGGGGAGAGAGTACTAGTCGTGTACATCTAGGAGTTCTCTACATGGATCCAGACATGCATAGCTTCCTATTCGAGTACTCCTCCATCATAGTCCCTGCGCTCCACGCCATCAGGTGCCGTGTAGCACAAGTGGAGTAGTCCCAGGGGCCCACTGAGTAGTAGGTCCTAGTACCCACCGGAGTAGTGGGCCCAGGGATGTCCATACGACAAGCCCCCAAGTACTTTGTAGTCGAGTAGGATAGTTTCGAGTAGTCTTGATGGCCTTGACGAGTAGTTCTCAAGCGTCCCTGAGTACTACAAGCCAAAAGTCCTCAAGAGTACTTGAAGCATCCCGAGGCTGGAAGGTACTCCAGCTAATCCTTGAGTAGTCTTGAAGTCTTCTCGAGTAGTCCTCAAGTGCCCTCGAGTTCTCCTCTTGAAGGTTTTCAATAGTACTCACGTTGTCTTGACGAAGGAACCATATGTAAAATGTGATTCGGAGAATCGCATTCCATATGGAATGTAGCCCCCGAGCCTTAGGTCAAATCGTAGATTCAAGCTGAGGGTCAATCTGAAGTTCCGCCAATCTTATCCTGTAAAATTCGGAGAAAATACCGAAGGACACGTGGCACGGAGCCCCTGAGCCTTGAGTCGAGTACTTTCTCTCGAATTAAAGGGTCATCTTGATTGTAAAATGTGTCCTGAGTGGGTCTTGAGTCTTGTAGTAACCCACTACATCGAACAGATGTAGTCGAGCCCCTGAGATGGATAGCATCGAGTACCGGAAGTTGAAAGGTCGGGCAGCCGCTGCTGAGTCACCCGCCAGTGCTTATCCATTCAGTCGTTGTAGTGCCACCTGTTAGGTTATAGATAAATGCCTAAGCCCTTAGGGTTTTTCATTCTCCTCAATAGCAGCCCCTTGAATAGATCTATTCGATAGGCTCTCCTTCACTGCCTCTGCTATCACTGCCGCCGCACGAGAGAGAGGAAATCCAAGCGCGCCGCCACCGTCCGCCACCGGCATAGCCCCTGAGCGAATGCGAGTGAAGACTCCCTGCACTTGGAGGATGAAGGCATTTCCGTCCAAGAGCTCGAAGACCAGCGCGGGGAAGAAGAGGACCCACAGTGAAGAGGAGGGATCTGCTCCTGAATCGTCACCGCCATCTTCCCCCGCATCCCAACCCGGCCAAGGAATGGAAGAAGTCCGAGCTTAAAACCGAAGATCTGCTTGCCCTGGTCAATAGCGGTTTCTTGTGGGAGAAGGAGATGGATATATGGCGCGCCGCCGCTGGCAACCCATATCCAATGGAGAAAAATCCGGATGAGATTCCGATGTTTGCCAGGTTCGCGGAGCACAGACTAGCACTTCCGGCCAGCGACTTTTTCAAAGGTCTTCTCAGGTACTATGACATCGAGTACCTGAACCTTAATCCCAATGGCATCTTCCACGTTTCTGTTTTCGTGCACTTCTGCGAAGCGTTTGTGGGAATCAACCCCACTGGGTTCTGTTCCGGAAATTTTTCCGGGTGAAGCCGCAGCCGAGTACCAATGACCCGCGAGTAGTTGGAGGGGCTGGTATTCAGATGCGGGAAGATGCGGTTGACCATTATTTGTCGTACAAGCTGATAGAGTCGAACCAAGACTGGAAGGCCAAATGGTTCTATATTAGTAACCACCATCTGGAGCTGCCGAAGCCGAGTGGGAAGCATCCAAAGCACAGGCTGTGGTGGAACACGGAGCCGACAATGCAAGAGGGTATCCAATTGCCTGAGCTAATGAAGAAGATCAAGGCCCTTAGAGAGGTCGGGCTGAGGGCTGAGCACGTGGCCTTCAGCTTCATGAAGAGGAGGGTGCAGCCACTGATGGCTCGCAACACCCACGGGTACCAATACACGGGTGACGAAGACTCATCGAGGATGCCCGACGATGAAGTCGATGATGATGACATTGTCGAGAGGCTGGGGAAGATATTCAAGGACATGCCACTGTACACTCCTTGCCCAGTCCTCGAGTACTCTGCGTCACATCCGCCGAACAAGGTTAGTAGTCATGACTTCTGCCTCTGAGTACTGATTTGCCTGGTGTAGTCGCACTCACACGAGTTGTTGCCTATTGGATGACGTCGCCAAGTATATCTCCGATCTGCCTCCCCCCCACGACCTGAAGATGTACTGGAGGAGGGGAAAGGCAAAGTGAAGGAGCATCGTGAAGTCGGCGAGGGTGACGACACCATCACCATTGAAGACACCTTAGACGACGAGGATGGGGAGACGCTCCAGGAGCGGTTTCAGCGACGTTCCAGGTTCAGTCGCCCTGGACTGCCCAATATTCCCCTCATCGTCGAGAGGCCACCTAGTCTAGTGGCTAGCCTTCGTAACACCCTAGGTGTTTGTTAAAGATAACTAACTTAATTAGTTGCGTTAATCATGTTTAAATTGGCTCATAAACATGTTTGACATGTTTTATCACAAATTTGCACAAAAGACCTCGGTCAAAATCTCAAACCACGGTTGAACCCTAGATCTCCTTTAAGGTCGAAACGGTTTTCTTGCGCGTTCTCCGGATTTCACTATAGAAGTTCAAAATCGGCCAATACGAAAGTTGTTCGTTATTTCCGGAACACATTTTTCGTAATTGGCGGACATTCCAATTTTGAGTGCGAATTGGCCAAAAATCGGTTTGACCGCGCCGTGAACGATGAATTCGAGCCGTGGAAAATCTGCAACTTCGGTCGACGTTCCCGGCAACCGTTGATCAAAACATATGACGCCCTTTGGGAAAGTCGTAGATCTATAGCTCCTCTACAACTTTGCTTTTGGGAGATTTTCAACTTAGTTGACGATTTTTGGAGTTTCGCAATTTCGAAAATAGGTAAATGAAATAGAAACGCGAGCGGACCGACGTCGTCTTGCGCTCCGCAGCGCCGCGCCGTTCCCGTCGGCCACGTGCCGCGCGCGCGGGGGGCTCCGGCGTACGGACCCTCGAGTCCGTCGCGGTGGACCGCGCGCGCGTGGGCCCCTCCGCCGGTTGCCTCCCGTGCGCGCGCGCGCGGGAGGCCGGCGCGCCGAGCCGGTGGCCGTGCCGCGCGTGCTAAACGCCTCGGTCTCCTCGTGCTCGTCGCGAACTCGCGCGGTCACTCCGCAAACCACCGCCCGTTTTCCCTCGCGCCGCCGTTGTCCATGGCCGTGATGTCGCCGAGCCGCGTTCCGCGCCAAACCGTCGCCACCCTCTAGCCCTACTCCTTCCCTAGCCCCCCTCCGAGTCCCCGAACACGCCCCGCCGCCGCCGGACCACCCCGCCGCGCCGCCGCCGGCTGCGGCGGGCGCGCGGCGGCGCACGCGGGACGCCACGGCGCGAGCGCCCGCCGGCTACGTCTCGGTCCGTCCAACCATCAAAACGGAGTCCTAGGTGAACCTACATCACTTCCCCACCTTTTCCCGGCCAAGTCCGGCCTTCTCCTCGCCGGATTTTGGTCCTCTCCGCCGGCCATGGCGCCCGAGGACTACATTGCTTCGATTTCAGTCTTTCCAGGGAGTTTTCCGTAATCCAGGGACCCCTGCGTAATTTCGGGAAATAAGTTCGAGGGCCTCCCCTGCAAATGTGCTATTAGGGTTGCAGCAGCAACTTCAGAAAATCATTAAAAATCGTAGAAAAATCAGAAAAATGCAAAACCAATTTTGTTGGTTTCGTGGTGAAGAAATCTATCTTTTCTAGAAAACATGTATAGGGTTTTTCTATACAGTTTTTGAATTAAAAATGCAACCGCAGTTTGGAGTGTTTTTAGTGCAGTTTAAAATATACACATGCTATGAACATGAATTTTGGATATGTTACTCTTTATATCATGTCTAGATCTGTGGCAAAAGTTTGCATGATTTTGATGCATATATTTTCAGATATGATTTATTTAAGCTTTATGCTAGAATAAGTTTGATGCTTTTTATAGCACCTTTAATGAACTTTTCTTTGAGCACAAGTGCACCCTAGGGCTTTGACTTGATGATTAGTACCCCTGGTGTGATGGATGTGAATTTAGGGAATTGTTTACTAGGTGTTTTGGATTTAATCTTGT
Source organism: Cenchrus americanus (assembly GCA_947561735.1). Classification (NCBI taxonomy): domain Eukaryota; kingdom Viridiplantae; phylum Streptophyta; class Magnoliopsida; order Poales; family Poaceae; genus Cenchrus; species Cenchrus americanus. The sequence goes on from OX387244.1 coordinate 13,750,906, forward strand.
GTAGGAGCTTAAATTCAAAATCTGAAAAATAAATTGAATTTGCAACCATGCCTTGGTCAGAAACTCATTTTTGGCATACTTGACCTGTAGGAGAAAGTTGAGATCAAAAAGTTTATTTAATCTTTTTATATGAATTAATGTTGATTTACTAGGCTGAGATTTGTCTTTTTCGCATAAATTAATTTGTAAATGATCTTAGGCCAAATTTTGGTTTGAGAGCTTAATTTAAGCATATGTGGCTGTGTGCAAAAGGTTAGGTTCATTGGAAGTGTTTTTGATTTAATTTGGATATATGGTTGGAAGGCTTGTCTTAAGTAATTAAAGGAAGAAATGGAAATGAAAAGTGCTAAATGGTGAAATCATGTGTGTTTCTGTTTTTATTAATTTAAACACACCTCCTTGCTGTTTGGTGAAGTTAAGTAACTTAAATTGCTTAGATGTGCACACAATCACCATCAAGATTAACTTTAATCTAATGCATGTGCATGTACACGTGTAGATCTCCCCGACGGGACGTACACGCTCACCCGGGAGGAGGAGGGAGCAGCTAGCGGAGAGGTGAATCGGTTGAGTGTGCAGCAAGACCTGGACCAAAGTCCGGAAGAGCCAAAGGCTAGTTTAGGAGCTGAGTCTGAGGAAGGCAAGCACCGGTTTCATCTAACCCATGTTTTAAATTAAAATCATGTCTTTTACTTTTCAGCATTTATGCTTTACTTTGTGCATTTAAGTTTCAGGAGTTGTTTTGAAACCTAGTTGCATGATCCTTAGGACTCCTATGCTCTTTTACTAGTATGTTAGGAACGCTAGTGCCATGCTCTAAGGTTACGGTAGAAGTCGAGTGATGACTCATTGCTCGCGAGATATAGGATGCTTATCTTTGGAATCATAAGTTGATTAAATTGACTCGCTCATGTGGTAAGAGCAATGGGTTCGGTCTTGACCGAGTAGCATGGTGCTGGTCCTAAGCTATTGAACGTACCAAGTGCTTGTCGGGAATGGGACCGGTAAGCCTAGTACCTTCTGAACCGGGGCGGGATCTTTCTAGCTACCCGCTTGGGATGTGTCTCGGGCTAGCTACCCGTGGTATAGTGTGTGAGTCCGGACTGGTCGGGTTAGACCTTCCGGATAACCGTGTACCAGAGTTTGTAGCGTCTGATCCCAAACTGTGGGATGTTGGGAACCGCCTGTCGGGGTAGACCCTGCATTTGCTTTAATTTGAATTCTTGGGGTCTACTTCTTCCGTGTATCTTGGGTTTACCTTGCAAGGATATAAATCGATCGATCGTCGGTCACTCGCCGTTATCTGAGTCGGCTTGACCACTGGCTACCCCATGGTTATTTATGGAACATTTTGGATTAATATTGTTACCTGTTTAATATTGTTTGCACAACATGCTTGTTTAGTACGGTGCTCACCTAGACCGATTAACATACTAGAATATGAGCTAAAAACTTGAACATAAGGATCCACTCTTAGTCGCTTTTGGCAAAACAAACCCACAAGCCAAAAAGCCTTGCATGTCTAGTCTTGCTTTATTTTTGTCGGGTAAGTCTTGCCGAGTATTAGTACTCGGCCTTGCTTAATTTGTTGATTTCGGGTAATCCTCTCCCGCCTTGGTGTCATTCCGGAGGGATGGGAGGTTGAATGGGAGAACGATGATGATGAGTGATATGCATGGATGGCCTCCTATGTGTATCACGCGTTAGTTTACTTTCCGCCGTTTAAACTCGAATCACTTTTACTTTTATGTACTAAAAACCTGGTTTGTAATAATGTTGAACTTGTGAAACTTGTTATGTAATGAAATGTTGTACTCGGTCCCGCCTTCGTGTGGGCTTAGCGCATATCAACGATCCCGTTGTATGTGATTTACCGGCTTTACCGGCGGAAGCGACTTAATAATTCTTTATTATTGCTTAATGGCCATGTGGACCGGCTTAGGCGATAATACGGAATTATTTTGGGCGGTTCTGTCACACCTTCCCGCGCCGCTGAGGAGGCCGCGCAATGTGGTGCGAAAACGCACTGCCAAAAAACTGAAGATTATCGAATCAACTACACAAGAGGTGAGTTCCTCGAGTAGTGTAGTCGAGTACTTTCCATAGAGTACTAGATGCTGACAGTGGAATCTTGAGTTGTCGCAGGATATTCTGTCATCCGACCCCATGGACCAAGGGGAAGAAGAAAGCTGGGACACGGTGGGAGGGGTGACTGAGAGAAGCCACGATCCGGCCCACCGCCACCGAAGTAACCGTGGCCGAGGCAAAGACAGCCAGCGGCTGTCGCCGACGAGCCGCGGGCATTGACAGATGAGAGGAGGCCAAAACCCTCCGCGACTACTAGTGCTGTGGAGCCAGTGGTAGCCCATGTTGAGGAAAAGGCGCCCTCGGAAGCTGGAATTGTTGATATTGCCAGCATACTTGGCGCTCCGACCATGACTGTTGTCCGGTCAAGCTTATGAGTATAACCAATCTCCGAGTAGTTCATGTGGATCGATAATCTTGCTTGGCGGGCCATTGGAGTTGTGTTATGCAGGAAATCCACCGATCTGTCCTGGAAGGTGAAGAACCCAGTGCAGCAGCTGGTGAAGAAGACCAGTCAGCGGGAGTTGAGGAATCCACACCTCTTCTGCAAACCGAAATCGCAGCACAGGCCACGGAGACTACACCGCAGGAAGCCACCATGGTAGAAGGTACATGAACTGCGCCAATGCTAGCCGCCCTGCGTAGTAGTTGTAGACTTAAATTCTGACTTTGTGTGCTTTGTGGTGACAGAAGCACAAGTCGAAGGGTCCACGATCCCTGAAACTGTGGCCATGGAAACGGCTGCAGAAGAAGTGGAAAATGTCTTGCCCGTAGCCGGGGTGCCAGAGGGAGAAGATCCCAGTCCGGAAGCTCCAGTAGCCCCCGAGATCACAGAGGGGGTACATGTTGATGTGCTCCCAGAGTCAAGCATGGATGTGGTTGTTCGATCACCAGAAATCCAGGATGCGGAACCAATCCGTGCGGCACCTATGTTAGAGGCGGCGACAACTAGCCGTGACGGAATGGAACTTCTAGATGACGACCTTGTTGACCCGGCGACTGTGGCTCTCAACCTGGAGTCGATGCGCCGTGCGGAGCAATGGATGAAGGTACGGTGCAGCACCTTGAGTAGTCGAGTTCTCTGAGTTGTTGAGTACTCAATATTGATAGTTGTCTTGTGTAGGATGTCGTGGAGAGGTCCCGACAAAAATCCAATATGCTCCAGGGGTATGGTGACACGGTGCTCCGCGTAGAGGCGCTGGAGAGGGAGCTGGACATGGCCAGGAAGCACTCCGCCTTGTTACAGTCCAAGCTGGATGGGGCCTTCGCCCAGTACCATAATGAGGTACAAGAGATGCAAGCGAAGAGTGATGACTTGGTTCAGAAGAACAAGTCGCTTCGTCAGAAGAACAAGGGTATGTCGCCCGCCAAACTGTTGAGTACTGATTGGGGTACTTTATTGTAGTCTGACATTGCCGTGGGTTGTTTGCAGAGCTTGAGACCCGAGTGGACCAGCTGAAAGCATCATAGACCGATCTGAAGAATATCGTGTACCGGGAGAAGGACGCCCGTGAGGTACTTGAGTATGAGTATAAGCAACTGTGCCATGAGTGTTTATATCACATGGAGCTTCGCGAAGCCTCGGATTGTCACCTCATGAACTATTATAAATCTTTGTAGAAGCTGAATGAAGACTGCGAGAAGCTGCGAGGCCAGCTAAAAGAGCTTGAGGAAGCCGTGCTCCCAATTGCAAGGCTGCTGGTGCCACACCCAGGGGGGCAAGATTGCTCCACTGGTGGACTGGTTGAAGGAAGCCCCCTGTCGTCTGACGACCTACGTGAAGCATCTGGCGAAGTCGATCCCCAACCAGATCTTGGCGTACATGAAGTCATACTTCCCCAAGGCTCCGGTAGATGTAGTCTCTAGAGGTCTTGCCGTGAATTGCACCGACGACCAATACAAGGAGTTGCTGGAGCAAATGGCGCTGATTGCAGAGCAAGTCGCGGAGAAGCTTAACCTTCAGTAGTAGGTCCTGTAGGGTTAGCTCTTGGTAGCATATGTAATATAAAAACTTGTTAAGAACTTGTTTAAGTTATGAATGAAAGTTATCCACGACGTGTGTGTGAAATGAGTACTTGTTGCCGCTATTTGAAGTTAAGTGCGCGGAGTACCCAACCGTGGAAGCATCGCGAGTAGTAGTACTCGGCAGTAGGTGCCTGATCGAGAGGCGCAGTAAATGAGTTGATTAGAAATCAAACTTTATTACTGAGAAAATAGTACACTGGATGGTTAGGGCCGTTTTCAAGTGTAGTCGCCCGGACCCGAAGGCCGCCTATGGCTAAGTGGCGCTAGGACCCATGGCCGCTTACAGCTGAAGATCCGTTAGCAGTCGTATAGGCTGGATCTAGAGTACATGGTCTTGTAGACCGCTGCTAGAGTCCTTGATGCTCAGAGTAGCCCGAGATTCGTTAGTAGCTGGTGACGTTGGATCTTGGAGTGGAGTAGTCCGGAGACTAGTGCCTGGACAAGGAGGCCGCTTACGGCGAGGAGCCCAGGAGTAGTCGTACAGACTTGGACCCCAGAGTAGCCAAGCGACTACGCATAGAATCGACAGAGCTGGTCGATGTTCCACGAGTTGCTGATGTCTTCGCCTTCAAGTGTCTGGAGGTGGTAGGAGCCTGGTCCGGTGTTGACAGTTCAAAACCGTGCTCAAGTTCACCGCAAGCCTACGGGTGACTTGGTGCCTTTTTCACCAAGGAGGGTCCTCCCTAGATTTGTCAATCCAAGGATCAGAAGCAAACTCCTAGGATTCTCCATCTAACCTATCGATCTATCCTAACATGAAGCATTAATTGCATAAGAAGATAAACCTTAAAGATATACGAGTTATAGCATAAGGTTGATCGCATCCATGAACATTCACAAGGTAAGGAGCAAGCAAGGAAAACTAAGGCCTATCGTCTTCTAGTCTTAGTTCTAGCCCAAAGAGCAAGCGCAACATGCATCTCATCCAAAACCATCTTTAAACTACTATCCTCCGATCTGATTCCGAAGACACCCGCCTTTTGGAGCCACCATCCTGTCACAACGCACTCCTATTCGTACAGGTTAGCCTAGGGCGATGTTGACGCGTGAAAATCCGTCAACCTAACCATGAGTTTACCTTCGGTGTTGGCATGACTTTTGTATCTTATTCATTGGTACTAACCCCCGTGGTATAACAAGTTCACTTGTGCATGTTGGTTTTGGAGTTAAGTGTTTACACAGGGTTTTAACGTTGAAAGCAAGACTTCCGGATAAGTTCATTAAGCACCTCATGACAAGACCTTGAAGCCCGATACAAGTCAAGCAATGAAGTGAACATGACTCCAAGAGCCCAAGGACCAAGCCCGAGAAGATGATAAACTCCGAGGACCGAACCGTAAAAGTGCTTCGAATCTTGCAAGACAAGGAATTGAGTCCAATTCGAAGAGAAACCGACGTCAAGGGCCCACATGCAAAAGGGGAGAACATCTAGAAAACGTGGGAAGCAACACCGGCGAAGCGAGCCGCGAGATGGGCCGACTGGGCCCAGCCGGCCAGCCCCGGCCGGCCGGCCCGGCCCAATTCGGGGCCCAATCGGCCTCTCCTTTGACCTAATTGCTTCTCAGGCTATAAATAGCCCCCTGACCGAGAGCCACGGAGAACCGAAGTCGTAATCCGCCGCCGAGGAGCAGAGAAGCTTGAGGGACACCATCTCGGAGATGAGGGTCGTGCTAGTTTGTCTAGGGTTTCCCTAGCTGACGTGGGAACCTTGCATGGAAGACCACGTCGGAGCTCCGGAGCGAGGATCAAGATCGAGGGAGGGCCCCGGTGGTGATCTTGTTCATGTAATCATTCATGGTGAAGTTTGTAAGTGAATTCGATTTCTAGCGATCAAGTGCCTTCTCGATGATTTTGTTTTCTTCTTGGTTTTGCTTCTTCTACGATCTATACTTAAGATAGATTACATAGGGTGCTCTTGTAGGCCGCGGTGGCTAGAGGTGCATACGGACCGGCCAAGTGATTTCAACTTGTTCTATCGAACTCGCCCTAGACTACCCGCATGAATAGGAATACGTTGTGACGAACGGGGGTTCCGAAAGGCGGGCGTTTTCGGAGTCGGATGGGAAGGCCACGATTTAAACATGCTTTTAATGAGATTCGCTTTACTATCTTCATCTATCTTGTTTGGAGCTACAACATAAGCATGATCTAGATTCTCCGGATTGGTTATCTCTTGCTTTCTCTTGCTACCTCTTTAGTAGATTAGATTAGATTCGTTTTCTTTATGAGTTAGTAGATTAGATGCAACTTACCTTCATAAGATAGCTTACCTTGCTTTACTAGATTGAATCCTTGCGTTGCACATTGTTCCACGGATTCGATACCTTGGGTTCACCACTCGAGGGAAGAAGGGTCCCTTGACTACGACGGGAGACTTGTCCGCTTGCAAGTCACAAACGAACTTTGATACAACTATTAACCGTCAACAAGCCCCTTTTTCTGGGCGCCGTTGCCGGGAACAAGCAATCAAGATCCGATCTAGTATCGCTTATCTTTCAGTTTTTCTTTTGATTTTCTTTTGCATCTCTTATGTTTGATCATCCTCAAAAAGAAAAAAATCAATCTAATCTAGTTTTGATTAACCCTACTTTTTATGTTTAGATTTTTGTTTTATTACTAACCCTAACCGGAGATGGTTGGCTACCTCTCCAAGAAACCCAAACTTTTTTTTGTGGATGATCCAGGAAAACTTTACAGGCAAAGGTGACGTGCAACACATGCTAAAGGGTTGGAAACCCTAGATTCAAAAGTCAAACTCGAAGGACCATCAAAATCTCCAAGGGAATCACCACCTCCAAGTCAAGACGCCGGAAGGCCGTTCAAATCAAGAGGAGGATGGAGAAGATGGAGATGGAGAAAGAAGCTCAACACCTAAAGGCCGCCAAAGCAAGATCCACATGCAAGGAGTGTGTGGAGTACGACCATGTCCAAGGTAACCCCGATTTAATGCAAGTTCGTCGATTCAAGTTTTGGTTCCTCTTTGTGCACAATTCAAGGACTTGATGGACGAGCAAGCTAAGATCAACAAGGACGCCGTCACTAAGTTCGAGGCTACGGAGGAAATATTGAAGAATTTAGATGATGAGGTGACGGAGGTCGGAAGCTCTATACGTGAAGTGTTCATCGTGATAAAGATGCTAGACGCAAGTGGGACAACTTGTCGGGCGCCCGATGGGTAACAAAGAAGAATATCCGAGACAACTCCAAGGTCCCAAGACGGCGAAGGCTACTCAAACTCATTCGGGAGAGATGAAGGATCACACTAGAGACCATGAAGATCACGACCGAAGGACCGGAGTTCGAGATGCCGAGCCACAAGGAAGTTGTTGCATCCGTCAAGACCAAAGGACAAAGCCGACTCGTGAAGACCAAAAAAATTGACTAAGCCAAAGTGGGTACCCAAGATTGCAACGCCCGCAAAGAGCGTTGATCCGGAGTAATCAAGTGAAGAAGTCTAGCCATGGACTATAAACGAAGCGCTAGGCGGGAGGCAACCCGTTTCGTCGAGTCAAGAATAAGCTACGGGAGGACAACCCGATTCCGGGTTTTTCGAGTCTTTTTAATTCAGTTTTGAATTTTACTACGCAAAACCTTAGACTTAGAATGGTTGAACAATATTAGAGACATAATTCTTGGTTGAATATTTTGCTTGATCATAAACCCTTTACATGAACCATCCTATGTGATTGTTTGCTTCTTTTTCGAGAAACCACAACCAAAAAGAAAAAAATTTCAGAACCTAACTCAACCCTTCACCCTCATTATGGTGCTGTGGTTGACTTGTTTTTCATGCTAAAAACACTCGAGTAGAGCCACAACTTATATCTAGATGTTATTTAAATTTCAGCACGCGGTAGGACTCGTGTGAACCTAGAATCTTGATTTTTGGTTGATTTAAAAATCCTTATCCTTGGTTTCTCTAAGATTAGAATTTTTCTAAGCCTCACTTAATTTTATTTCATTCAAAATCTCTCTCATCTAATCAAAATTAGGACCTAAACCTATGCCCCCATGATCAAGCCGGAAAAGCTTGCTCTCAACTAATGAAGGCAAACTATACCGGTGAGACCGAAATCGACGTAGTCGAAAAATATTTTCGACTTACATTTGTTTTTAATGGTTTAAAAACCTCTCTAAATTTATGCTTGAGCTCTTGCATGGCTCTGAAAAATATTTTTAAATTTCGAAATAAGAGGAGTGCTTAGCCTTAAACACACTTAAAGGGAGGCAATCTAGTTAACCTAACCATGCATGCACCATGATACATCACGGGATGCCCCTCCAACATATTTAAACCACATGCAAAGTACAAGCATGGGGGGGGGGGGGGGCAGCCAAGGCTTTGTTTTGTAGGAATATCATGGATGCATGTGAGGCAAGGGAGTATGGAAGTGAGTCAAAGCGAAAACATCAAGTGGAAGGAGCAATAATGCAAGCGAAGGAGTGGACGGGAACGTTTGGAAGGTGTACGCGATCACGAAGCAAAATGAATGCACTAGAGAAGAACCGTGCCAAGAGGAGGAGAGAGGTAAGTCTTTCATCCAACTCTTTGTTCGTGTGCTCTAGTTTGTAGGCCGGAATCACCTTAGACTTAGCCATCCACCGCGTTTGTTTCGTGCAACAAACCACATCCTTAATCCACTCAAAGTCCGGACTCCAAAATAATATTTGTGTACCTTGTTACCGGGTGAAAACCCCGGATATATATTTGTGAGGGAGAGTGCTGCAATCATGGAGGAAAACTACAAGCCTTTTCACTGAAGAAGAAGGGATCATCGTCGTTTAAGCCATCAACCTCTTCGAGGAGGCACTCGGTTTCCGAGTTTCCTCGGAGTATGGAGGAGGACACGGCACCGCCGAGGAGGAACCACTCTTCTCCTTGGTGGCATGAGGGCCACACAAAACTCGTTTATTAGGTTTACCAAACTTCAATAACATATGGAGGAGCCGCCTGTCCAACCTCGCCACTTGACACGATCATCCGCTCCACCTCCATACGCTCCGCGGTATTTCGAGGGGTATGTCATCATGACGGAGGAGGAGGAGAAGAAGCTCGCTCACCTTAAGTAGAGGCTTGTAGCGAACATCGACATCGACGACCAAGCTCTCCACATATTGGGTTTCACACGGGACACCGGTGCAATTCTCTAACGGAGTGTCGGCAAACACCCACAAGGAATTCGCCTAGGAAATTTTCGTGACCATGGCGCATACCCTTGATGAAGGAGTGCTGAGTCTCTCATTCCGTTGGAGGGAGCCCACAAGAGGAGAAGAAGGAAGACACCGTCGGAAGGGTAACCTTGATCAATGATGCTATTTCTAGCACCTTGATGGGGTAATCTCCTTTCATCCATGGGTTGCAATCGATCTTAAGATGTGATCATACTTTGTTGGATTATCTATCTATCATCTTTCACCGTGACCATCATAGGTCTAGTCATGAATACCTTCGCGTAGTGAGAGTACGAGAGGAGGGAAAGGGCGAAACCGTGGTCACAACCCCCGATAGATTAGATTGGTTTTCATGTTCGAAATGATTGCATGTTCTAGTATCGTAGACCCATGGGCGAGTGTCTCCTATTTTCAAAAGGGAGCTCCGAACAAGTGGATATGCATGAGGCACATGGGAAGGTTTTTGGAGTATGATCACGAGAGGAGACCATCAACGAAGAAATACTATCCGGAACCCCATCATCCAAGTGTGTCACTTTTGTGCAAGTGGATTTTTGGGGAAAATAAGAGAGACATAGATAACCAACACGGAGTTGAATTGGATTTACTCGCAGCCAATCAACCCTACTCACCTATGATCAACCGGTGGTGTTGTGAGCAACGTCGGATTCGGGAGATCGGGTTGTTACCTCTCCATGTTGACTATCTCTTTAAAACCGGGTATTACAAGGAACCCGAATCATCTCCTACCCGGGACTTCCCTAGGAATATATGAAGAAAGGAAAATATAAGAGTGAAGATGAGAGAGGAGGCTTCCGAGTGGCCTAGGTGAATTTGCCCCTTCCGGATTGAAGATTAAGACTTTTCTTGAGGGGAAGAAGATCGGTTAGAGGAAGGACTTCTTGTGCCGGCGAAGAAAAAAAAATAATAAAAGAAAAGAATTATAGGAGAAGGATCTTCTATGGCCCAAGAAGGAGGTGCACAACAAAATTATGTCCCACCATTCGGAGAAATTCCGGCATCGCCAAATTACTATGGTGGTGTACCAATGCAAGCATGGGGGAGTGGTGCAGCCATACCCCCACCATTTTTGCGGTGCCCAACGTAGCCTTTGCGGAGCCATTTGCACACCTTCCTCAACCACAACAAAATGTGGCCACCATTGGAGGATACGCTGTAAGGAACATGCAATTTATTGCAGCCATCCAAACCAATGCAAACCAAATGGGTGAAGGAAATGCAAACGTCGCTTATGTGCTTGGACACCTTCACCTAGTACCGTCGGACAATTCATAGGAGGAGAGGCGCATTCCTATTACAAGTAAGGGTACAACAACCAAGACTATCAATATCAACCATCGGCGGAAGATTAGAGAGAGGAGGAGCTTTAGCTATCTTTCCTTCCCCCCCCCCCCCCTTTCTTTAATTTTCAGCTTGTTTGCACCTATGTTTGCGTAGTATTTTCAGCTTTGCTTTAATTTTCAGTTTTTAGTTTAATTTTCAGCGTGTATCTTAGTGTTTTTTTTTCATCATGAATAATGTCACCACCTAGTTTTTACCTTTGGTAAAGTTACAAAGTTTGTGCCATGATGATATATGATTATAATTGCCGCTTTGTTTATCTTTGTAATTGATTTATGCATGTTTGAACTAGTGCTCTCTTAAAAATACAAATCTGAAATTATCTAAATGCTAGCTTAATCTTTAGCGGAGGTTATGATTAAAATAAAGACCCATAGTGTTTTATGTGCTCTCAAGTTATGAATAGATTAAAGATGTCTTTTATGCTCAAAAATATTGCTAACCTTGTCACAAATATCACTTGTGTGTTGCTCAACCTATCCGAGCCTTATATATATTTGAGTGCATAAACTTTAGTGTACAAGATTTATGTTTGAGTGAGTTATTGCGGGCGATGATTTCTCGGCCCGAGACTAAGAAGCTGGTCATTTCGTTTTTGCGTATCTATCTTATTGCTAGCCTCTTATCCGTGCATTGTGTATCCCCGCATCGGAGATCTCACAAACCTCGCCGGATATCCACCCTTAAACCAAATATCATCTTTTGTGATTACCTCCTTGACCACAACCTATCGTTGAGAATGGATCATCAATTCAAGGAAGATCGCAAGACGGTGCCGACATTGAAGATTTCAAGTATCTCTCCAAAGAAAAAATATTTCCGGTACCTACCTTATTTTTCGCCTCTTTGCTCGAGGACGAGCAACGTCTAAGCATGGGGGAGGAGGTAGGTACGGTGCAATTTTAGAGTTCAAAGGGGAGTATTTAAAAAAAATTGATGATGAACGAAAAAAAAATTCGGCGATATACGTGACTTCCAAGGTGAAGGTCTCACAAGAAGAAAGAAAAAAATATATATATATAATGAATGAAAGAAAGAAAGAAAGAAAGAAAAGAATGAGAAATATGAGAAAGAGAAAAAAAATATATGCGTAAAGTAAACTCCCCGGTTCTCTAAGAGTGCATTCAAGGCTTCAAGTTAAAAAGATCCATTCTCATTTTCCAACCATGTGCAATCCGATAACGAGGACTTCCTTTGTGCCTCGGGATCACTCTTTGCCATTTGCACATGTCCACTCATCTAAAAGCGTGTGTATTTTTCTCTTTCCCCTCCTTGACTTAACATTATTTTCTAATGACCTTTTTGACGAGTCTCGGTAAGACCATGAGAAGCTTGTCTTGTTTTGACAACACCTCATTTATAAAATCTTGTTAGGACTAAACTTTCCCAAAGCTCCATATAAGGCCTACCACACATATATGTTATGAGAGGGAAAGGAGTAGAATATATAGGCTTGAGAGACAAGTGAGATGAGAGTCCGTGAGAAATATACAAGATGATTTAAATTTGTGAACTTGGTTTAGCTTTTCTTTATCTTGTTCTTTATTTCAAAAATTCCGAGATCTATTTAAACTTTGTGAGCATGTTAATACTTGTGGGATAAGCTTAATAAGAATCTACCCTCCGTAGAGGTGAAGGCTAGTACATTAAGGAACTTTAACTAATTAAACTTTTGAGAGCATTATGTTTTTTTTCATGTATGATCAAGTGCAAGGTTTAAACAATGAAGGGCAACGATGATATCCATCGAAGGCTTACTCGAGGACGAGCAAGGTTTAAGCATGGGGGAGATGTTGACGGTGAAAATCCGTCAACCTAACCATGAGTTTACCTTCGGTGTTGGCATGACTTTTGTATCTTATTCATTGGTACTAACCCCCGTGGTATAACAAGTTCACTTGTGCATGTTGGTTTTGGAGTTAAGTGTTTACACGGGGTTTTAACGTTGAAAGCAAGACTTCCGGGATAAGTTCATTAAGCACCTCATGACAAGACCTTGAAGCCCGATACAAGTCAAGCAATGAAGTGAACATGACTCCAAGAGCCCAAGGACCAAGCCCGAGAAGATGATAAACTCCGAGGACTCGAACCGAAGAAAAGTCTTTGAATCTTGCAAGACAAGGAATTGAGTCCAATTCGGAGAGAAACCGACGTCAAGGGCCCACATGCAAAAGGGGAGAACATCTAGAAGACGTGGGAAGCAACACGGGCGAAGCGAGCCGCGAGATGGGCCGACTGGGCCCGGGCCGGCCAGCCCGGCCCGGCCGGCCCGGCCCCATTCGGGGCCCAATCGGCCTCTCCTTTGACCTAATTGCTTCTCGGGCTATAAATAGCCCCCCGACCGAGAGCCACGGAGAACCGAAGTCGTAATCCGCCGCCGAGGAGCGAGAGAAGCTTGAGGGACACCATCTCGGAGATGAGGGTCGTGCTAGTTTGTCTAGGGTTTCCCTAGCCGACGTGGGAACCTTGCATGGAAGACCACGTCGGAGCTCGAGCGAGGATCAAGATCGAGGGAGGGCCCGGTGGTGATCTTGTTCATGTAATCATTCATGGTGAAGTTTGTAAGTGAATTCGATTTCTAGCGATCAAGTGCCTTCTCGATGATTTTGTTTTCTTCTTGGTTTTGCTTCTTCTACGATCTATACTTAAGATAGATTACATAGGGTGCTCTTGTAGCCGCGGTGGCTAGAGGTGCATACGGACCGGCCAAGTGATTTCAACTTGTTCTATCGAACTCGCCCTAGACTACCCGCATGAATAGGAATACGTTGTGACGAACGGGGGTTCCGAAAGGCGGGCGTTTTCGGAGTCGGATGGGAAGACCACGATTTAAACATGCTTTTAATGAGATTCGCTTTACTATCTTCATCTATCTTGTTTGGAGCTACAACATAAGCATGATCTAGATTCTCCGGATTGGTTATCTCTTGCTTTCTCTTGCTACCTCTTTAGTAGATTAGATTAGATTCGTTTTCTTTATGAGTTAGTAGATTAGATGCAACTTACCTTCATAAGATAGCTTACCTTGCTTTACTAGATTGAATCCTTGCGTTGCACATTGTTCCACGGATTCGATACCTTGGGTTCACCACTCGAGGGAAGAAGGGTCCCTTGACTACGACGGGAGACTTGTCCGCTTGCAAGTCACAAACGAACTTTGATACAACTATTAACCGTCAACAAGCGAGTTCGAAGAACAAGTTGAAAACACTTGGTTGATCTGGTATGCACCTCTAGCCACCATGACTACAAGAGCACCCAAGCAATCTATCTATAGAATGGATTGAAGATGAACCATAGCCAAGCGAGAGCAAAATCATAAAAGGAGGAATCGAGTCGCTAAAAGATCGGATGACATGAAGTACTTTGCTCACATAATAATATGTTTAGATCATCTCCACCGAATACATACCATTGATGACCTCAACTAGCTCCGGAACTCGGCCATGGATCCACCATGCAAGGCGTCCATGGCAGCTAGGGTAGGCCTAGGCCATCTCCTAGACAACTTCGAGGACTCGCGGCGGCTGTCGTCGCTCTCTCCTAGGTTTCACTGAGTTCCTGTGGATGGATGCCGCCGAATTTTTGCAGCGATACTATTAATACCCCGAAGCAACCCTAGTCCAAAGGGAGGCTCGAACCGCCACAAAAATGGGTCGGGTCGGTCCGCCTGGGACGGCCGGCCCAGGGGCTTTTTGGCCCGTTTCGGGCCCATCTTACGCGGGCGGGCTTCTCTTGCAATTGTGAGCGTCTATCTTCTCGATTGTGTGGCCTTCTTTATCCGCGTGAATAGTTAGGATGTCTTATCGTTGATGCCTCTGTATCTTTCGTCTGAGTCCCTGGTGTTTTGTGCCTTCACATTGTGGTCCTTGGGTCATTTGGTGTCATGTTCACCTCGAGTGTTGACTTGTACCGAGCTTCATGATCTTCTCGCAAAGTGATCATTGAACTTTTCCTGTAAGTGCTCCTTTCAGTGCCTAAATCCTGCGTAAACAACATACTCCAAATACCACATTCACAAGTGAACTTGTGACATCATTAGTATGCCTAGTGGCGGGTTAGTTGCAAATCATAATCGAAACCAATGTATAACAAGTACTCTAGGTTGACGGAAATTCACCGTCAACATTTGGTCACCATGGAGATTGAGAAGGGACCTTCCGATGGCGAGCTGAGCTCGTGTAGTCCTTCCGTGTTCTGGATGCGGCGGAGGACTAGATCACCAACGTTGAAGGAGCGTTCCTTGACGTTGCGATCATGGTAGCACCGGCTACCCTCAAGGTACCTCACTGACTGGACGAGGGTAGCGCAGGAGCTTCTTCAAGTCCGTCGATATCAACTCGTCTGCTGTCTTCTAAAATGCCTTCGTCATACTGTTCTACTGCTGGAGATTCCCACATTACGTCGGTAGGTGGAACAACTTCGGAGCTGTAGACCAGGAAGTAAGGTGACTGCCCTGTCGGCTTGGTAGGTTGTTTACGAAGCCCCCAGAGTGCATTGGGTAGTTCCTTGATCCACTTGCCCCCTTTTGTGTTAGCGGCATCATGCAGTCGCTTCTTGAGAGCGTCGAGTACCATCCCGTTGGCACGTTCGACTTGTCCGTTGGCCCGAGGATGGGCGACTGAGACATACCAAGCGTCGATCCCGCTGTTCTCGCAGTACTCCCAGAACTGGTGATTGTTGAAGTTGGTACCCAGGTCTGTGATGATGAGGTGGGGTAGTCCGTTGTCAGTGCGGAATGTAGTCCCGACACTGATTAGTAATGAGCGCTGATATCTGCCTCTCGATGGGCCGGTGTTAGCAACTAATGACACTGGGTTTATCCTGGTTCCGGCTGAGGCCGTACGTCCAACAGTGGTGTGCTCGGGGCACTATATTGCTTTGCACTGTGGTGCTCGTAGAGGGGGGCTACAAGCGTGGCGGGAGAGGAGGCCTGGCCTCCAAGTCCCAGAGGTATTGATTGAGGCGAGTGCCAATATCGTGGTGAAGGCGGAGAGCGTGTACGTGATCGCTATCAGTCTCCCCATCCCCTGTGGCTGGGCGACTGCCCCTCGTTTTATAGGCCAAGGAGGGAGTAGTTTACATGCATGCCGCACTACTCTCCTACGTGTGGAGGCGTGGCGAGCAGTGTCATGAAGCTTATGGCCGTCCTGGCGAATCCTGCTCCAGTCGGGGCGTTGTGGCGCGTCTTGTGCTCGTACAGGAGCAGCTTCGAGGGTGGCGGCGTAGTGGTTGTGTTGATAGATAAAAGACGTATCCCTCTACGATCCGCAAGCGTACGGACCCCACACCTTTTTCACCATGGGAATCCCAAGGTTCTTGTCAATCCGCGGAGCAATGGGATTACAAGCGTTCAATCTACTTTTACGCACTAGTTACTAAAACCCCAACCATTATCATGCTAGAAAACAACTAAACTACACTAGAGAGAACGATTTAGATATCAAGATAGGAGACACTCGCCCATGGGTCTACGATCATGCAATCAATTAAAGACATTAAACCAATCTAATCTATCGGGGGTTGTGACCACGGTTTCGCCCTTTCCCTCCTCTCGTACTGTCACTACGCGAAGGTATTCATGACTAGACCTATGATGGACACGGCGTATTGAATGGATCCAAGGAAGCATTGGAGCTCATACTCCCTTTACGGCATGGTAGCAAACTTTAAGCATTAAAGTATATTCAACACAAGATGATAGATAGATAATCCGACAAAGTATGATTACATCTTAAGATCGATTACAACCCATGGACGAACAAGGAGATTACCCCATCAAGGTGCTGATCATGGCACCGTTGATCATGGTTTCCCTTCCGACGGTGTCTTCCTTCTTCTCCACGTGAGGGTGCTTCCTTCGAGGTGGACGATCTCCCTCTTGAGATCCTCCTCCTCTCTCTCTAGCTTGTGGATGGCCTCCTGGTGCGAATGGCTCTCTCCCCCGTTGAATGGCGGCGCCTCCAGGGTTTTAGGGTTGAAGATCCTTCGGGTGCAAGGAAAACGGGACCGAACTGGCCACCGGAGTGGGCTGGACCGGCCGGCCTGGGCCGACCGGCCTCGGGCCCACCTCGGCCGGTTTGGTCGCCCCTTCGTTCCCGTGGGTCCTCAGGTGATTATGCACTTTGCCCCCCTCCACTTGCATGATTTTGACGATGTCATCCTCGCGTCCAAGATGGAGGTTCTCTTCGCGTGAAGTTCGGTCTTTTACACTTCAATCCCTGGGGTGTTCCTCGTAGCACTTCGGTCCTTGCCATCATTGGAAGTGATTTCATCAAGCTCATGAACACGAACAAGACTCCGTAAATGCTCCTTTGAACTTGTTACAAATCCGTCCTTTATGTCCATGTTTTCCTACATAAACAAAACACTTCCAAATGCATGCACATAGATGAACTTGATGCGTAGGGAGCTCTACATCCCCTGCACGATGACCTCCAACAACACCGAGTGGGAGCGGGGGTGGTTCTACCTCCGCAACGACGGGCCCGGCCCCCCTACACCGGCAAGGTCTTGAAGGAGAAGGCCGATTCTTGGTGGCACGGCGTGTCGCCCTCTTCGCGCCAGGACCAGCTGGAGTCGGCCTTGCAGGCACTGAAGGACTTGGCGGACACCGGGCTGGGCACGGCCTCGGTCCTCGCCAACCTCCACCACTGGCGAATCATCCCTCATATGGAGAGGCGGCTCCGCATCTTCGAGATGGGGGAGACGGCCGATCCCGTGGCGCTGGCACAGTCGCAGCTGCTGCCCAATCTCCTTCCGCAGGAGTACGCGACCATGAGGGCGAGGCGCGCCATCAACCTCAAGGCCGTCAAGCACAGCGATGATGACCTCTGGTCGTTTGTTATGCTCCCCGAGAGCCCACTGGTGAGTAGAGCCTCTGTCTTCTCTCCCGCCATTCTCTTGCGACGCGCCGGCGAGGTCTGACCTTTCTCCTATTCTCTGCAGCTCGTGATCGTGAACGCCGCGCGGTCCGACCCGCCCACGCCCCGAGCCCGAGCGCGTGCACGCACGGCGCAGCGGCGGGAGCAGGAGCAGGCGGCTCGCAAGAAGGAGAAAAGAATCCGGTGGCGAGAGCACCGAGAACAAAGGAGTGAGGAGTTCCGGCTGCGTGAGAGCAGGGACTCTCCTCCCCGGCGACTTCGGAGTACTCGTCGTCGGACGAGGAGGAGGAGAGCGATGGGGGAAAACTCTCCCCGAGAGGTGGGAGCCTGTGCCCCCTCGCCCAGAGCCGCGGAGGCGACAGAGGAGACAGCGCCCGCCGCCATGCAGCCCACGAGAGAGGCGACGCGCACCGCAGAGGTGCCGGCGCGCACCGCGGAGGTGACTGGGGGTGCCGCGGCGGCAACATCGGCCGCGGCCGCGACGGTCGTCGAGCCCCCAAGGAAGAGGAAGCGAGGTTTCTCCACCCTGAGGTAAGTGACCGTTTCCCCAGACGTCGTATCTTCGAGGAGCGGGGGCTTGATTTTCTCGCCTTCGTGT
This sequence comes from Cenchrus americanus, assembly GCA_947561735.1. Classification (NCBI taxonomy): domain Eukaryota; kingdom Viridiplantae; phylum Streptophyta; class Magnoliopsida; order Poales; family Poaceae; genus Cenchrus; species Cenchrus americanus. Next base: position 13,769,032 of record OX387244.1, read on the forward strand.
ACGTAGGGTGGCGCCCACCGTGCCCCCCCTCGTGCCCGCCAAAGTGTTGAGGTCAGACGCGACCGTCCCCACGAGGCGGCGCTCATCGAGGGCGCCGCGGGCGGTCGGGAACACGGCGACGGCGGTGAGCGAGGGCCCACGTAGCGCGGCCGCGGCGGCGGAGTCCCGGCGGGCGGTGGCGGCCCCGTCGGCGGCCATGACCACGGTGGTCATCGCGCGGTTGGCCCCACCGGCGCCGGCCCCGCTCGACGACGGCCGGGCGGTGGTGGTGGAGATCCCGGACGATGATGTCCCGCCGCTCGGCTGGGACCAATGGGTGAGCCTGCCTGCGCCAGCCCCCGAGTCCCCGACGGGGGCGCTCGCGGTGGGGGACGATGGTGGCGCGATGCCGGGGTGCCCGGCGACGGCACCGGGGCCTCTTCGTCGCGCGCGCGCCCCTCCCGGCTCGGGCGGCCCCGCGGCACATCCGGAGCGAGGAGCGGGAGCGCACCGGCGCACCACCGCCTCACTTCGTCGAGGTCCAGGCCGAGCAGGAGCTGTGGCAGGAGCTTCGCGACCACCGCACTTCGCGACCACGGCGCTTCGCTCAACCGAGCACTGAACGAGGCGCTGCGGATCCACAGGGGCCCTGCGTGGCGCGTCTTCCAGGTTAGTGGCTTTTCGTCAGATTTCGTTGTTTCTTCTCTCGCTTTCTTCCGCGTTCGTGCTTTCCCTGACCCCTTCTCCTCTCGCCTTGCCCGTCAATGGCAAGATCTGGAGCACCAGGCCCGGGAGAGGTACGACACCCTCGACCGCCTTGACGCCGATCTCAACTGGTACTGGGGGCAATACAACACCCTCGATGCCCTCGCCGAGGCACTGAGGTCACCGGACCGGTGGCTGGTGTACCGGGCCGAGGCCCTGCTGGACCAGCTTCTGGAGCAGGACGCCCAAGTGCGAGAGATGCCTCCGCGGTCAAGAAGGTGAGGACGACGCTGGTGGAGCGGAACGACGTGCTGCGCAGAGCGCGCGAAGATCTGGCGGGGGTGCGCTCCGTCGCGGCCGCGTGGGAGGCCGAGGTCGCCTCCGCTCGCACCCAACTTCAACAGGATCGCGCGACCCTCGAGGGGCGCGGGCACCGGCGCAGTCGGGCCGAGGAGAGGGCCAAGGAGGACGACCCTGGCGGACAAGGCTGCCGCGCTCGCCGCGGCGGAGGAGCAGCTCCGTCAGGAGCAAGCCGCGCGCCAGCAGGCGGAGACCCAACTCCAGCAGGAGCATGCTGCTCTCGCCGAGGCCCAGGCTGCACTCGAGCGGGAGCGCTTGGCGCGGGAAGAGGCGCTGGGTCGACTCCAGCAGGAGCCAACGCGCTCGAGGGGACGCAGGCGGCCCTCAAGCAGCGGGAGGATGAGGCCTCGAAGCTCAACGAGGAACTGGTCCAACTCAGTATTTCGCACGAAGATTTGTGCCAGTCCCTCGAGGAGTAGGAGACCTGCGGCGAGAGGCTGAAGAGGCGCGTAAGGCCCTCGAGGTGGAGAAGAAGCAGGTCGAAGGTGAGTCAGTTTATGTCCGCTTTTTCGCTTGTCGATTTGTATTCTTTTGAGGATTCGCTCCCAATTTTTCTTTTCTTTGTTTGTGGCTTTCAGGCCTGCGGACCGCCCTGGGAAACACGACCACCCAGGGCGAGGCAGTGCAGACGGCCTACGACTCCTCTCAACAGGAGTTGGAGGATCTGCAGGCCGCCGCCTGAAGCGTCCCCTCATCAGAGGTGACTAAATGTGACACAAATACCAGTCCCAGGAGGCTGGCAACACATTTATTACAACAAGTGGATCAGTCTTTTACATCACGGCGGCACAGAGGGCACGGAAGTGCCAACGCTACAAGGAACAACACAAACGCTAACGACCACATTACGATAGCAAAGGCTTCCAAAGCCTCATCGCAGTACCACACCATGGAAGCTCTCTGTGGAGGCCCCGGGGTACACGAGCACGGTTGGGTGTAGGGCGGCGACCTACTCGACGTCTTCGGGGATGTAATCGGGATCCTCCTCTGAAAAATAGTTAGTAAAACAAGGGTGAGCACATACGTACTCAGCAAATCCAACCCCACCCACGGAGGGGCTTATAAGAAGTTCATGCACATGATATGAACAACAAGGAATAGGTTAAGGTTTATTTGCAAACTCATTTACTCATGCAGGGGTTCTTTTCCAAAAAGGTTTTCGCAAACCAGTTTTATAACCAAAGTGACTCAGTTGTTTTAGGAAAACCACTGTGGAACTACCGGACTCCCCGTCCGCAGTAGCCCAGGCACACAACCACACACTCAACCCGGAAAACAACTCACGCCAGAAAACATCCCAAACCCAAGCACTAGTTTTGTGACCACACCGTGACTCCTCCAATACCGTGGACATGACTATTCGAATAGGTTTGATACTCTGCAGAGGTTGTACATCTTTACCCACAAGTAGGGTACCGTCACACGGACACCTTAGTGCCGGTGCGGATCCTATCAAAGCCATTACCCACCTTAGCTAACTCTACGAGCCACCACGAAAGCAACCAAGGGGTTATCCCACATAACCAAGGCGTACCTCACACAAAGCGTACCCCTACTCCTTGGTCTCCCGCTACTCACCCGCACACCAGATGGCAAGTAGATTAATTAGTGGGGTTTATGCTAAGATGTTGCCACATACAACGGTCGAGTGGTTGTACGATGATTTGGGTCAGGTGAGATGTCACGCAACCCGATCCTTAACTGACAAGATGGACAACTCCCAACATGCTCAACCACACAGGTACGAGCTCACCCATACTCCTGACACACACGTCCATCCCGTCTACCCAGTTCTTTACTCATTTTCCAAACATATCCCATTTCCATTTTTAAAGCACTCACATATTTTAAAGCACTCACACATTTTTAAAGCAATCATTTAGGCCAAACCAAGGTTCAATCATAGCAATCAAGGGTGGCTATCCTACCATGTTTTTGCAATAAAACAATATGCAATTTATAAAATGGGTATAGGGTTAAGTTTATAAAACTAGGACCAAAGCATGCATCAAAGGATGAGATTGAACTTGCCGTCTTCGAAGTCTTCGGGAGTGCCGACTCGGCGTTCGGGATCTCGGGCTCCTGCTCGCAGTAGTCGGCTCCGATCTCCGGCTCGGGGTACCTTCCTTCGCCAATCCGTCGTCTATAGCGCACACACAGGCAAGCAAGCAATCAATATAAGCATACACAATTTCTCCGGCTGAGCTCGAGGAAGGTAATTAGATAAAATAGGGGAATAAATATTATGCAGGGGGTTTTGGGTGACGGATGGGTGGCGGTATACCCGGTACGGGTGTTGGGAAGGTTGGGCGCGATTTGGATTAAAATCACGCATGAAATGACGGGTTAAAAGAGGTGTTTAGGATTAATTAGGGCCGGTTAGTAATTTAGTTTAAAAGAAAAGGACCTAAATGTAATATTTAAATCTAGCGGGGTTTAACTATAATAGCCTAGGGATTTAATTGTAAAGGGCAGGGGTTAGTTTGGTGGAATATCTTAAGGTTTAGGGTTTAATTTGGAAAAGAGAGAGAGGGGGAATAGAGGAGGGGCTCGGTGGGGGAGAAAAAGGAGAAGGCCAGGGGGTTTTGGCTAAATAGCCATCTCCTTCCTCCCCCTCGAACCAGAACAGAGAGAGGGAGGGAGGCGGCTCGGGCATGGCCGGCCGGCGGCGATTCCCGGCGGGCCGAGCCGCGGCGGCCGGCCGGGAGGTGGGGGAAAATGAAGAGGGCTTCACGGGCATTCGATTCCCCCTACCTACCTTGGGCCGAGATGGTGTGTGGAGGTGGGTCCTCGGGCGGCGGCGGACCGGAGGTGGCGGTGCTCGGTGTGGCGGCGGCCGTAGGTGGCTCGGGGTGCAAGGCAAGCTCGATTGGTGCGGTGTGGGGCGGCGAGGAGGTGGTGGCGGCCTTTTATAGGCGTCGTAGGTCGGTTCCCGAGCAAAAAATCTTCCCGGCGACCTTGGCGCAAGCCCGGCGGGGTGGGCCGCGGCGGCCGGTCCCGGTGGCGACTCCGGCGAGGTGACGCCTCGGCGCGGCGCTTGCTCCAATCGCGGCCTAACTCGAGGGTGATAGGACCGCTCGGGCGGCGATGCGTCGCGTCGGTCAACTCCGGCGTGCGGCGCGTGCGGCGAGCGGCGGCCGCACGTGCGGCGGGCGGGCGTGGGGCTCGGTGCGGCTCTCGCGGCGGGGCCCGGGTGGTGGCGTGCTTTGAACGGGGGAGGGGGCCGGCGCGGTCGGGTGCGGCGCGCGGGCCGGAGCGCGGCGCGAGGAGTCAACCCGCGCCGGGCGCGCGCGGGGCCGCGGGAGGAAGAAGGAGAAGGGAGAGAGAGAAAGAAGAAAGGAAAGATGAAAAAGAAAGAAAGAAGGAAAGGAAAGAAAAGAAAAAGGAAGGAAGAAAAGAAAGGAAGGACAAAAAAGAAGGAAAGAAAATGGAAAAGGAAAAGAAAAAGGTTTAGAAATTAGGGAAAATGCTAGGGAAATTAGGGGGAAGGTTTTGCGGGGTTTTCCGATTTCCGGGCATCGCCGTGATTTTCGGGACGGCGGTGATGGCGAGGCGGACCGGCCGGCGGGACCGCGGCGTGCGCGGGATTCCCGGCACGGTGGCCGGCCGCTCGGCGGCCACCGGGGAGGCACGCGTGGGTGCGGCCCGAGTGCGGGCGGTGCCGGCGGGATTCTCGGCACGCGCGCCGAGGGTGAGAGAGGGAGATGGTGACTAAGTTTTGAGAGGGGATAATTGAGCTCGGTGGACGGTTATGAAAACACACATGATTTATTAGGTGATTTATTAGGAGCTAAAAAACGCGGGCGTTACACCGCTCTCGAGATCTGCCAGGAGGTTGAGGAAGGCGCGGCACAGGCCGGGAGCTCGCTGGCTAGTCGCCTGCGCGCCCTCGGGGGGCATGTCTCCCAATGCTTGCGTCGCGCCCTTCACCTGGGCATCAAGAAGGCTCTCGGCGTGGTGGCGTCCCATTATCAGGTGGACTTCGAGGCCGTGTCCTCGGGCTACGTCGTCCCGGTTGGCGTCGAAGACAAGGAGGCGATGAATCGCGCAGACGCGCTCGCCGCCACTACTACTGACATGGTTGCCGAGGACTTCGCTAACTTCTTGTTCCTAGACACTCCCGGCTCCGGCGACCCTCAAGCCTGAAGACCACTGGGCGTCGAGCCCTTTTTTGTTTAAGTGTTAGCGTTGGGGCCATGTGGCCATGTAATGGACTACTATTTGCTTAAAACATTTTGTAAATAGAAGTAAAGCTTTTGTTTTGCTTATCACTGTTCCGCTGCTCCTCTCCTTTGCTTAGGCGAATTTGAGGTAGAGAGATTCGATTTCACAAGCGGCCCGCTGGTCCAGAGGCGAGGGAGAAGGGTCGTATCCTGCTGGAGGCGTAAGCTATCTCCGGCTCACACGTCTTTCCCGCTTGGCTACCCGCGTTCAATCTGAATTTGCCCGAGGCTTAGGTCGAGACGTACTTGGTGTGTTCGCGAATTTTTACGAAAAAATGGACCATTTTTTCGGGGGGTGCCCCCGTAGTAGCCCCCGAGGGTGACTTGGGTTTCTTGGGGAAAGCCAAGTTGCCCTTTAACTTTATTAACTTGATAAGATTTACATATGTACAGCCAACTGGGGTGTTGGGTACGCAATTTACAAAAAGAACTTGGAAATCCTTTCTAAGGGTAGAAGCGACGTAGCTGCTGGATGTTCCAAGCGTTGGTGAGTTCTTCGCCGTCCTCGTTGGCCAGCTTGTATGTGTCGGGCTTGAGCACTTTCACCACGACGTAGGGTCCCTCCTATGGGGGTGACAGCTTGTGGCGGCCTCGGTTGTCTTGGCGCAGCCTTAGGACTAAGTCCCCTTCGTTGAAGTCTCGGCGCCGCACCTTCCGGGCTTGGTAGCGCCTCAGGGCCTGCTGGTATCTCGCGGAGTGCATCAGGGCCACAGTGCGGGCTTCGTCCAGTTGGTCTAGCGGGTCCTCACGGGCTCGCTGGTTGGCGCCCTCGTCGTAGCCCCGAACCCTGGGCGACCCATACTCCAAGTCCATGGGGAGGATGGCCTCCGCGCCGTAGACCAGGAAGAACGGGGTGAATCCTGTGGCCCTACTTGGGGTGGTCCTGAGGATCCACACGACCGCTGGTATCTCCTGGAGCCATTTCCGACCAGACTTGTTTAGTCTGTCGAAGATTCTGGGCTTTAGACCCTGTAGGATCATGCCGTTGGCGCGCTCCACCTGACTGTTGGTCTGTGGGTGTGCCTCGGCCGCCTAGTTGACGCGGATGTGGAACTTGTCGCAGAACTCCAGGAACTTTCTGCCCGTGAATTGGGACCCGTTGTTAGTGATGATGGAGTTGGGCACTCCAAACCGGTAGACGATGTCGGTGAAGAATGTTACAGACTGCTCTGCCCTGAGATTCGTGATGGGGCGCACCTCAACCCACTTGGAAAACTTGTCGATGGCAACCAGTAGGTGGGTGTATCCCCCGGGCGCTTTCCGCAAGGGCCCGACGATGTCCAGCCCCCACACGGCGAAAGGCCATGTGACGGGGATGGCTTGTAGGACGTGTGCAGAAAGGTTGGATTTGCGGGCGTAGAACTGGCACCCTTCGCAGGTGCGCACGATCTCGCTGGCATCAGCGACCGCGGTGGGCCAGTAGAAGCCTTGGCGGAACGCGTTGCCCACAAGGGTGCACGACGCCGCGTGGTGACCGCACACGCCCGCGTGGATGTCTCGAAAGAGCTCACGCCCCTGAGGGATAGGAACGCATCGCTGCAGGACGCCTGACACGGCGCGCTTGTACAGCTCGCCGTCGACGATGGTGAACGACTTGGCCATCCTGGCAATGCGTCTGGCCTCGGATCGGTTCGAGGGTAGCTCCCCTCGATCCATCCAGGCGATGTATTTGTCCCGCCAGTCCCTCGTGCTGGGGACCGGCTCCGTTTCCATGGCCTCGGCCTCGTCGGCGCCGTACCTCTCGAGCAGGGAGAGTACGTACGCCTCGTTCGAGGGGTCCTCGTCCATGGGCTCTGCGCCTGTTGGACTCGTGGGAGCCCCCGAGGGTTCTTCACGACTCGAGGGGTTGGGCTCGAGGTCGACGGACGACTTGATGATGTCCCACGCAAAAACATTTGGGGGAACGGTGATTCGCCCCGACGCGATTTTGGTGAGCTCCTCCACTTCCTCGTTGTACCGGCGTGGCACGTGGTTGAGTTCTATGACGTAGAACTTATCCTCGAGGGCCCGCACGGCTTTGCAGTACGCCTCCATCTTGTCGTCGTGACAGCTCGCGTTCTTCATGACCTAGTCAATCACGAGCTGCGAGTCTCCCCTCACGTCGAGGCACTTGATGCCCGTCTCGATGGCGATTCTGAGGCCGCAGAGGAGGGCCTCGTACTCCGCCATGTTGTCCGATGCGGGGAAGTGCAGGTGCACCACGTATCTCATGTGCTCCCCGAGGGGTGAGACAAAAAGCAGGCCCGCGCCCGCTCCCGTCTTCATCACCGACCCATCGAAGTAGAGGGTCCAACACTCGGCTCCGGATCCCGCGGTGGCGGCAATCGTGTGTCTGTCCACTCGGCGACGAAATCCGCCAAGATCTGGGATTTGATCGCTTTGCGCAGCGCGTAAGCGAGCGTCTCGCCCATCAATTCTACCAACCACTTGGCAATCCTGCCTGCTGCATCCGGGTTTCGGATGATCTCTCCCAACGGAAAGGAGCAGACCACTGTGACTGGGTGAGCCTCAAAATAGTGGCGGAGCTTGCGCCATGCAAGGACCACTGCGTAGAGCAGCTTCTGGACCTGCGGATAGCGTGCCTTGGTCTCGGATAGTACCTCGCTGATGTAGTATACCAGCCGCTGGACTGGTAGGGCGTGCCCCTCCTCCGTACGCTCTACTACAATGACAGCGCTGACCACCTGAGTGGTCGCGGCGATGTAGAGGTACAGAGGATGGCCGTCCTGAGGCGGCGTAAGAATCAGGGCGTGGGCGAGCGCCGCCTTCAGCTTGTCAAGCGCCTCCTGGGCCTCGACGGTCCAGGAGAAGCGCTCGTGTTTCTTTAGGAGCTGGTAGAGGGGTAAGCCCTTTTCGCCGAGCCTCGAAATGAAGCGGCTCAAGGCGGCAAGGCACCCCAACACCTTCTGGACCCCCTTGAGGTCTCAAATCAGACCCATTCGCTCGAGGGCAACAACTTTTTCGGGGTTGGCCTCGATGCCTCGCTGGGAGACAATGTACCCTAACAGCATGCCTCGCGGCACACCGAAGACACATTTTTCGGGGTTCAATTTCACCCCGTTGGCCCGTAGGTAGCCGAACGCGATGCGGAGGTCATCAACCAGGTCGTCCACCTTTCTGGTCTTCACGACTATATCGTCTACGTACGCCTCAATGGTCCGCCCGATGTGATCTCCGAAAACATGATGCATACATCGCTGGTATTTAGCGCCCGCATTTCGGAGACCGAACGACATTGTTACGTAGCAATACATCCCGAACGGCGTGATGAACGAAGTCGCGAGCTGGTCAGACTCCTTCATTTTTATTTGGTGGTACCCGGAATAGGCGTCAAGGAAGCATAAGAGCTCACACCCCGCAGTCGAATCAACGATTTGATCGATTCGTGACAAAGGAAAAGGAACTTTAGGACATGCTGTATTTAAACTAGTGTAGTCTACACACATCCGTCATTTCCCGTTCTTTTTCTTACCTAAAACAGGGTTAGCTAGCCACGTAGGGTGGAGCACTTCCTTGATGAACCTGGCCTCGAGGAGCTTCCACAGCTCCACTCCGATCGCTCGACATCGCTCTTCGTCGAAGCAGCGCAGACGTTGCTGCACAGCGCGGGAGTGAGGTAGGATGTCAAGGGAGTGCTCGACGACCTCCCTCGGAATGCCTGGCATATCCGAGGGGCTCCACGCAAAGATGTCAGCGTTGGCGCGGAGGAAGTCGACGAGCACCACTTCCTATTTCGGGTCGAGGGTGGAACTAACCCTCAACGCCTTGCCCTCGGGGCAGCAGGGTCGAGGGGCACCTCTTTGGTATGCTCTGCAGCCTCGAAGCTGCCGGCGTGTTTGGCGGTGGAGTCGAGGTCCTCATTGACCAGCTTCTCCAAATTTTCCATGAGCACTTCATCCAGCGCTAGTGCCTCCACGTGCTCCACGCAGTCGACGTCGCAGTCGAATGCGTGCTCGATTGACGAGCCCACGGTGATGACACCCTTGGGCCCCGACATCTTCATCTTGAGGTAGGTGTAGTTCGGGACCGCCATGAACTTGGTGTAGCACGGCCGCCCAAGGATGGTGTGGTACGCGCCCCTGAACCCCACCACCTCAAAGCTTAGCGTTTCCTTGCGGAAGTTGTCTGGTGTGCCGAACCAGACTAGCAGGTCGATCTGCCCGAGGGGCTGGACGCGCTTGCCCGGCGCGACGCCATGGAACGGCGTCGTGCTAGGCCGCAGCCGGTCCAACCCGACCCCCCGCAAGCGCAGTGTGCGCGTAGAGGATATTGAGGTCGGCAGCCTCCGTCCATCGCACCTTGGAGAACCGGCGTTCCCGATGACCGGTCGACCACCGCCAGTACTAGCCCGATTGGGGATGCGATTCGGGTGATCCTTGCGGCTGAAGGTGATGGCGTCCTCCGACCAGTCGAGGAAGGAGGGAGGCGCCTTCTCCGCGGTGAGTTCGTGCTGCTCCCGCTTGCGCTGGCTGTTGGACATGTCGACGGTCGGCCCCTCGAAGATGAGGAAGACGTTCTCCACCGCGGGGAAGCCGCCGGCGTCGCCGTCGCCCCCATCCTTCTTGGCCTCGACGTCCTTCGCGGCGGCGCGGCTGTAGTATCTCTTGAGCAGGTCGCACTGCTCGAGGGTGTGGTTGACCGGCATCTTGTGGTACGGACAAGGCTTTTTCAGCATGTCGTCAAACACCCCAGGGCCTCGAGGGGCCGCTCAAGGACCCCGTCGAGCTGGGTCGACAGCAAGGGCTTCATCTCCGTCGTCGTCGCGCCCCTACTCGTGCGCCTCGTGGTGCGGCTTCTTCCCTTTCTTGCCCCATTTGTGCTTCTGCTGGGGCTCCTTGGACTTGCTGCCCTCCGCGGGCGTGTCGTCCACTCGCTTGCCCTTCTTCCCGTTGAAGATCGCCCCCACCTCCTCCTCCCCAAAGAAAAAGCTGGTGGCGATGTCGAAAAGCTCATTCGAGTCGACCGGCAGGCTGCGCCCAAGCTCGCGCACGAGGTCCCGGCAGGTCGTGCCCTCGAGGAAGGCGTGCACGATCTCGGACTGGGCCACGCTTGGGAGCTCCGTGCAGCGCTTGGAGAAGCGTCGTATGAAGTCCTGGACTGACTCTCCGGGCTTCTGGGTGCTTGCGCGCAGATCCCAGGAGTTTCCAGGGTGCACGTACGTGCCCTGGAAGTTCCCCGAGAAGGTGCGGACCGCATTGTCCCGGTTGTGTATCCGGCCGGGCCGGGCGGATGCTCAAGCCACGTCCGCACCTTGTCGGCGAGGTGCAACGGCAAGTTGCGGATGATGACCACATCGGTGGTGGCTCCGCCTAGCTGGCATGCCAGGCGGTAGTCGTTGAGCCACACGTGGGGCTCCGTTTCCCCCGTGTATTTGTCGATCGACGTGGGCTGGCGGAAACGTTGAGGGAAGCTCGCCGTGCGGATCTCCCGGCTGAACACACAGGTTCTCAGGGGCTCCGGCGTCGGCGAGCGATCCTCTCGGCTGTCATAGTGCCCACCCCACCGGGGGTGGTAGCCTACCGTCGCCTGTGTCTCTGCATTTCCCGTCCGCCGGCCGTTGATGACGTTGCGAGCGCCACCGTCTTGGGCTTGCCCGCGCGTGTCAAGGATCCACTCCCTGACCGGCGTGCGCCCTGGGTTGGCGGGCCGCTCCGCCGCGCCGCCCGTGTGTACCGACGCTTCGGGACCTTGCGCGCCCCCGTCACCCCGCACGCTCTCCTGCTGGCGGATGCGGGACACTGAGCTTTCGGCCTATTGCACGGCCGCTTGCTCGATGAGCGCCCGCGCCTCGTGGTGCAGGTTTCGCGCCTCGGACGTTGAGGGGGCGGGCATGGCCCGCAGCAGTGTCGCGGCGGCAACGAGCTTTTGACTTGCTCGCGGGGGCGTGTTCGGGTTGTCGACGTCAAAGTCGACGTTGATGCGCTCGCGGGCTTGCTTGCCCAGCTCTCGCGCGCGTTCGCCGCGCGTGGAAGCTTCTTCGGCGATGGAGGCTCGAAGCAGCCGCAACGCGTGGTACTCCTCCGCAAGCTTGGCTTCGAGCTCGTGCGCTTGAGCTAGTTGCGCGTTGATGTCGGCCCCCTCGGCGGCGAGGGGGGAGGTGCGCTTGGCCCCGCAACCTGGTGCGGTCTAGTTCCAGGGCCGGGGGGAACCTCTCTGTCGCCGGCTTTTGCCGCGTTCGCGGCGTTTGCTTGGTCGTTGGCAAGCACGACGAAGCACTCCCGCGCTGGGTCGTAGCTCCCGGCGCTGGAGTTGTCGGAGTAGCCGAACCAGTAGTCCGTGGTGTCGAGAAACCGCAGGAACATCACTGGGTCCGGCACGCCGGAGAAGTCCCACTCCGCGTACCCGTGAGAGGTGGCGGGCGGCAGCTCGCTGGCGAAGCCGTAAGATGACTCGTCGTCGGCGGAGACGATGGGGTTTCTGTCCACTGGAACGTGGCGGATAAAACGGGCCCCGCGTGCCGCCGCGTTGGTGTCGGCGGAGGCGACGTACACTGTCGTGGCGCCGCGCAGACTGATGGGGAACCACGGTCACGAAACCGAGCGTCGAAATCGGCGGAGGCGACGTACGCCGTCGTCTCGCCGGTGGTCGCGTTGCGCCGCGAGGCGACGCGCGCAGCGTGTCGGCGCTCCGTCCGCGCTTGTCGCGAGCGCCGGCCGAACGTCGACGGCGTCGAGGCGCCGAAGGGCCCGCGCGCATCCGCCCGCCGGGCGGACGCCGAGGCGCGAGCGGCCCGCGCGGCGAGGGCCGGGTCGGCCCCGGCTCCCGCCGCCGCGCACGGAGTTTGTCGCGGTTGGTGATGCATATGAGGTAGCCATTCCCCGTGGCCTGAAAGTTCAGGCTCCCGAACCGGATTTCGAACCCGGCTGGGAGGGGGTCCGAGCTGCCCATGGAATACCTCTGGCCGCGGTACTCGGTGCGAATCACCATCGAGAAGGCTGGTGGCGAGCTGATCTTCAGCACGACCCCCTACCCGGCGCGCAAACTGTCAGTGCGGAATGTAGTCCCGACACTGACTAGTAATGAGCGCTAAGATCCGCCTCTCGATGGGCTGGTGTTAGCAACTAATGACATTGGGTTTATCCTGGTTCCGACCGGGGCCGTACGTCCAGCAGTGGTGCGCTCGGGGCACTATATTGCTTTGCACTGTGGTGCTCGTAGAGGGGGGCTACATGCGTGGCGGGAGAGGAGGCCTGGCCTCCAAGTTCCAGAGGTATTGATTGAGGCGAGTGCCAATATCGTGGTGAAGGCGGAGAGCGTGTACGTGATCGCTATCCATCTCCCCGTCCCCTGCGGCTGGGGGACTGCCCCTCCTTTTATAGGCCAAGGAGGGAGCAGTTTACATGCATGCCACACTATTCTCCTACGTTTGGAGGCGTGGCGAGCAGTGTCATGGAGCTGACGGCCATCCTGGCGAATCCTGCTCCAGTTGGGGCGTCGTGGCGCATCCTGTGCTCGTACAGGAGTAGCTTCAAGGGTGGCGGCGTAGTGGTTGGTTGTCCGGCCGCCGCCCGCGGGTCGGTTCGAGGGTGCCATCAACGGGGGGTCCGTACGCTGCACAGTGGCGGGCGTGGCGACGTCCCGTCCCTGTGCGCTCCAACAGCGTCGGGGATGCCGTCACAGTGCCCGTCGTGGCGATGCAGTGGCGGGGATGGCCGCACGGGCCGCCGCGGGCCGACGGGGGAAGACCGCTCCCGCCAGCCTGACGTCACGATGTAGCCCTGTGTAGTCACGGGAAAAGCATTCGAGGGCTCCACCGGGCCCCCTTCGAGGGCTCGGCGCGTTAGCCGTACAGGAGTAGGCGGCACAGTGTCACGGGGCTGACACCGGCCGCACCGCACACGTGTTACACGCGTGGCGGGGGATGGCCTTCCCCAGGGAGTCGGTGGAACAGCACCGGGGCGTGATTCCTAGGCGTGTCAGGGTCGTGGCGCGGTACTGCGATGTCAGAGCATTAAATGCCCATGCGCGTGAGTAGGAGCGGTGGCGACGTGAGCGTGCAGGAGCCCTCGAGTGAGGCGGACGTCGCTCGAGGGGGCAGTTAGCCCTCAAGCGAGGCGTACCTCGCCCGAGGGGGCGTTGGGCTCTCGAGCGAGGCGGACCCCGCCCAATAGAGCGTTTGAAGGACCGATACGGCGAACCAGAGAGGGGGGAGTGAATGGGAGCCGATAAAAATTCTTCTCAAAGGAGATGGAAACTCCTACAAGATGAACACAGCTTCCAACACACGTCTCCGACTCACTACCCAAGTTGGCCAAGCCCACGTAGCCACTGGAGTGCCACTGGACCTAGGAACCAACACACACATCCTTCCGACCCGAGAACGCAGCGGAACACCAAACCTCGAGTCTACAGACCCACACCGGTCAGACCGGTGAGAACCACCGGTCAGACCGGTCCCTGCTGGTGAAACTGAGCAACTTTCACTAAGTGGCTCTACACCGGTCAGACCGGTGAGACACACCGGTCAGACCGATCGCGCCTGAAAGCCCCCAAGGCACCAAACAAAGCCAACCGACCACCAAACCGACCCAAACTCGAAACAAGCAGCACCACAGACAACAACGAACACACCAAGATGTTCACCCGAGCAAAATCCCACCGAGGGTTGCACCGGTCGAGACCGGCCAAGAGCACCTCGGTCGGACCGGTGTAGCTCGGCGACTCGGGATGAACAGCACCCGCGGGTCAATTCCCCCAAATCCAAAACTCGATCTCCCGAATCGCTCCATGGACATGAACAAGACTTTGGGGATATTAGGAACACCTCATGAGGAGTCCATAGACAAATTTAATCCCACCAAAACTCGTCCAAAAAGGAGGAATCAAGGAAATCCCGTCAAGAGCACTTCCAACCCAAGAACTCAAGAAACCCCAAAATCGAGCACCTTTACTCACGGATTTGGGAGGGGAATCACAGCCCAAAGAACCACGAAGGGTTCCCACAAATTTCCCCCATCAAATCCCCAAGAGAAAGATCCCGAAAACAACCCAAAGAAATCACCAAGAGAGGGCTCCGAAAATCACCACCAAGAACAACCGGGGAAAACACATCCAAACCTTGAGGAACCACGCCGAATCATCTATACATGAAACAAAGGTTCATACAAGGTCTAGCAAGCCGCCCGATCATCCATCCCTCTCAACAAGATCTCTCCATGAAGCTCTCAAGCTAGTCCTATGGAAAACCTAAGGAAAATAGGAAAACAAATGAGCTAGGGTTCCAAGAGTTGGCTGCCATCCTCTCACCTCTTGGGTTATATGGAGGCAACCGAAAGTCTAAAATGCCCTTCTCTAACAACTAGGGATACAAGCCCCTCAAGGGCGGATTTGGAAGTCTTTATGTCTTCACCATCGGACGGATGCCCGGCGAACGCACCCTGCGTAGCCTCGACGCAAGCCATGCGATCCCGACGCGTGTCCTTCGCTTCGAAGTCTCCGGACCGCGTCGTCGCACACCGCCGGACCGGTGCTCCTCACCGGTCGACCGGTCCCCACCGGTCGACCGGTCTCGCACCGCTGCAGCACCGTCTTCGGCTCTTCGGTCTTGGCTTTGTGGATCAACCAAGGAACCCAGTGGTTTTCTGGTGAACCACCGGAAACCCCACGAACTCGGTGTAGCCTCCGCCAATCTCCACTCATGACTTGGCTCCCACGTAGTCCCGGCTCGACCTTGGTTTTGAGGCTCAACCAAGAAACCGTCCATGACTTCATCTTGCCGTTCATGCCACCATGCGGTCCGCACTTGACCCCGCTGGCCACCGGGTCCCTCGATCGAAGCCTACTTGTCTTCTCCACACCCCGGAGGCCTCACCGGCGACGACCTTTCACGCTTGTTCTTCACCCGCACCAACACCGCTCAAGCCGCAATCGCACCCGCAATACTTAGCCAAGAATCGGTCCACACAACGTTGTCAATCACTCATCACACAAGGAAGCGACCATCCACCGGTCCTCGAACCACACATGGTCCTCAATCTCCCCCTTAATGAGTGCATTGACAACACCCACACGAAAGTAACAAGAGAGAAAAGAAAAAGAAAAGAAACGAACAAAAAGAAACTCCAACAAGCGATCAAAAGCCAAACAAAGGCAAAGAGCAAGATCACTTGAAAAAGACAAGTCCCGGACCCCTTAGGCAAGGGCAACGGCTCGACACATCCGAGACAAAGCAAAGCTCAAGAAAGAAGCGCAAACCACCGAATCAAAGCTTGAAAAACCACAAAGAGCTCCCCCCCGCACACATGCAAGCTCCCCCCCGAACCAATGCACCTCCCCCTAGACGAATGCATGCAAGACACCACTTGAACCAGGGCAGCCGCAACAACTCAGCCGACCGGTCGGACCGGTCAACACCACCGGTCGGACCGGTGTGCAACATGTGAACAGAACCAAAGACTCACACCGGTCGGACCGGTGACCCCGACCGGTCGACCGGTGCACAACAAAGAGCCAGAAATGGCTCGAAACCACCTCGAAAACCTTCTAAACACGTCCGAAGAAGCCATTTCAAGCTCAAACTTCTCCCCCTTGTTGGCAATGCATGAATCAAGCCAAAAATGCAAAACTTTCAACCTAGAGCTTCTCAAATAGACAAAATTCAACAAAGAATGCTACACATGTCCAAATGAGCAAGTTAGGTACTCTACGGCTTCGTATCGATCTCAACTACATGATCACCAAGTTTCACAACCATTGGACGAAGCTAAGATGGATTTTGGCAATTTTGCGAAAAACTTTCCTCTCATGAGCAAAATCCTAAACATGATCAAAACATACCAAAATGGCAAAGCCACACAAACTTCATGCTAGGACAACCATTCTAATCATAAGACCATCACAAACACCCACAAGCACCTCATGTCATGTCAAAGCCACCGAGCCATGTGCCTACTTCTATGTATGAGACTTCTCATTGGTAGGCATCATGTAACGGTTTAGCACCCAAAGCAAATTAAATTCAGCACATATGACATGGGAGCATATTTCCAAGCATTTTTTCATTTCATTTTCAGATTTGTAAATGGTACATGAAATGTCTTTGCGACAAAAAGGAACTTATGGCCCTCCACAGGATAAAACAAGAGGGCTAAACATTCATGATGACAAATGAGCCTTTGGCCCCATATGATCAATAAACTAGCTATCCAACCACAAATTAAGCATAGCAAAGCCACAAAAACATGTCAAGAGCATGTAAAGGCATTTACACATGAGAGAGCATACACATGACATTTTCAAAAGCATAGCCATCAACCATGGATTATTCATCAAAATCATCAAGAGTTAAGCCACACTAACCATAGCATACCAAACAAGCTCACAATGACATATATCTCATTCCATGGTGAACAATGTATATGAGAGAAGCTTTTCCTAACCGATGCATATGATACAAAATGCATGCAATCTAAGATAGAAGGATGCCTATACATCATGTTACATATGCCATGCCAAATGCAAGAAATGCACAAAGGTAACTAAACATATGCTACAAAGGAGCTCCCACACACCCAACTCAAGAAATCAAACTCACACCAAGTTCCCCCCGCAAACGAGTGAAAGTTGCTTGATCTAGGGGTTTGGTGAAAATATAGGCTAGTTGGTCATGTGTGGGTACATGGATCAAAGCTATCTTTCCTTTCTCTACATTGTCTCTCGAAAGTGGTACCTCACTTCTATGTGCTTGGTTTTGGAATGGAGCACCGGGTTCTTTGCAATGCTTATGGCACTCGGTGCTATCACATTGAAGTGGGACATGGGTATACTCCTCACCAAAGTCACTCATGGTGTATGAAATCCAAAGGAGCCGAGAGCAACAACTAGCGAGCGGAAACATACTCGGCCTCGGTAGTGGATTGAGAAACACTCGATTGCTTGCGGGAAGACCAAGATACCAAAGAAGAACCCAAAACCGGCAAGTCCCAGAAGTGGACTTCCTATCCAACCGACACCCGGCAAAATCCGCGTCGGAAAAGCCATGAAGCGCCAAAGAAGAGGACGCGGAGTACCAAAGGCCGAAGTCGGGAGTGTGACGCAAGTACCGAAAATTCGCTTCACCGCTTGCCAATGCGAAGTCCTCGGAGACGCTTGAAAATGAGCGCACGGACACACCGAGAATCGTATGTCCGGCCTCATCGCCGTCAAATGAAGGAGTGACCCGATCATGCTCCGGTACTCCTTCCGGTCCACGTGTTCACCTTCCTCGTCCGCATCAAGAGCCGTAGTCGTACTCATCGGCGTCGTCATAGCCTTGGAGTCCTCCATCTTGAACTTCCGCACAATGTCCTTGGTGTACTTAGCCCGGTGCACAAATGTCCCTTCCTTTGATTGCTTGATTTGTAGCCCGAGGAAGAACCGCAACTCGCCCATCATGCTCATCTCAAATTCCCCGTTCATATCATCTCGCAAACCTTGCAACAAGAGAGTTAGACGAGCCACCAAAGACAATATCGTCCACGTACACCCGCACAATCGGGATATCTCTCGCCCGCCCCCGAAAAAACAAGGTCCGATCGACCTTCCCCATCTCAAAACCTCTCTCAAACAAGAACCCCCTCAACCTCGCCATACCAAGCTCTAGGCGCCTCGCTTCAACCCATACGGCGCCTTCCTCAACTTGTACACCCTGTGGGGGTACTTCTCACTCTCAAACCCCGGAGGTTGCCTCACATACACTTCTTCCTCCAACACACCATTCGTAAAAGCACTCTTCACATCCATTTGGTGCAACTTGAACCCTTTAGCCATGGAAAAGGCTAGAAGGATCCTAATCGCCTCCAAACGGGCTACGGGAGCAAAAGTCTCCTCGTAGTCGATGCCCTCCTTCCGACCGAACCCTTGAGCAACAAGCCTCGACTTGTTCCTCACAACCTCACCTTTCTCCCCCTCTTTGTTTTCCACACCCACTTTGTACCAATCGGCTTACACCCTGGGGGAGGGTCAACCAACTCCCACACCTGATTCCTCTCAAAGTTCTCCAACTCCTCATGCATCAAATTAACCCAATTGTGATCAGATAGTGCGTGTCCAATGTCTTTGGGCTCGAAAGAAGCAACAAATGCAACATGAGCAAAATGAGAGTTGTTCCGAACCCTCGACCGTGTAGTGCGTTCATCCATGTCGCCGATGATCCTCGAAGCTGGGTGATCCACTTGTACTCGCCGGGGAGGTTCTCGCCTTGATGCTACCTCCCCCTCAACATCAGCTTCTCCTCATTCTTGATTTATCGTCGTAGGTGTAGTAGAGGGTCCATCCATCGTCGTAGTCGAATAGTGGGTACATGTTCAGCCGGGGGCACCACACCACCATCTTCATCATCACCATGTTCATGCTCCTCCTCCTGAAAGATCTCCTCGCCAAGCTCATCATCACCTGCACACTCAAAGACAAGCTGACTACGTGGCTCTGTCTCGTCGAAGGTTACCTCGCAAGTCTCCATGATTTGGTTAGTTTCAAGATTGAGCACACGATATGCTCTAGAATGAGATGCATAACCAAAGAAAATGCCATCGACGACCTAGCCTCAAACTTATCCAACTTCCCGCCTTTCTTCGAATGAAACACTTGCAACCAAAGACATGGAAGTGACTCACCTTGGGTGTGCGACCATGCATCAACTCATAGCATGTCTTCTTCTTGTGCACTCGAGGTATATCCCGTTCGACACATAGCACGCGGTATTCACCGCCTCGCCCCAATACCTCCTCGGAGTCCTATTCTCATCAAGCATCGTCCGAGCCATCTCGCACAAGGTCCTCGTTCTTCCTTTCCACAACACCATTCCGGGGAGGCGTATACCGACTCGAAAACCGGTGCTCAAGACCCAAGTCATGGCAAAAGGTTTCAAAACGAGAGTTTCTGAATTCCGAGCCATTATCACTGCGGATAGCTCGTATGGCATCTCCGTGCCTCTCGTTCCTCAACCTCAAGACTAGATCTCGAACAAAACCAAACGTCTCCCCCTTATCCTCGAGAAAGAACACCCACGCATACCGAGAATAGTCGTCCACCACAACAAGAACATACCACTTCCCACCCGCATCGCAAACGAGCCGGGCCAACAAGGTCCATATGGAGCAGCTCGCATGGACGCTCGTACATCACATCGGTGAGAGGCGGGTGAGAAGAGGCTACCATCTTGGCATGCCTACACGGCGCACAAACCAACTCTTTCTCAAGCCTCAACCGTGGCAATCCTCGGACCAAATTGAGTTTACTCAAGCGAGACAAAAAGTCAAAGCTCAAGTGACCCAACTTCCTATGCCACTTCCACAACTCACTCGAAGAACCAGCCAAGAAACAACGCTCCACACCCGAAGACTGAGAAAAATCAACACGAAACACCTGACCCTCGGGAACGACCATACAAACAAGGTCCCCTCGAGAGTCCAAAATCCGAGAACCACGTGGCCGAAACAACACCTTAAAGCCCTTATCCAACAACCGGGACACGAGAAAGCAAATTGTACCCCGGCGATTGAACAAGAGCAACACGCCTCGCAGTGATCTTGTCACTCACTTTGATCTCACCTTCCGAAAGCACATGCCCACGCCCATTGTCCCCAAAGGTGATGTACCTCTTTGTCACCACGGACGAGACTTGAGAACAACCCCCTGTCTCCGGTCATATGCCTCGAGCAACCGGAGTCAATCAACCAAATGTTCTTCAAGTCTCCCACCCGAAATTCAAAAACGAGCACGTGAGCGAACAAACGACTCGGCCGGGGTTAGTACCAAAAGAGTAAAACCGAGTGCCGAGCCATTTGCTCGAAAGTGGGGTTAGCACCAACCAAAGCATCTCTCCTACCAAAGCTACCTCCACGAACACCACCACGGTAACCACCCTGAGGGAACCACCCCTCTCCGCCCGGAGGAGGACCAAAACCACGAAAGAGAACCCGTGGACCGTCCCTCCTCTCCTTCTCAAAGCTACGACTCCTCCCATCCCCGTAGTGAACTCGAGGTGGAGAACGCCTAGCAACCCGACCACCGCGAACTCTCCAGCCCAACCACCGAACCACGACCTCCGTAAACAACCCTCGCACCTCGTACGAGCACGAAACCCAAAACTCGCTCGTCCGTGCCCGCACCGGTCCGACCGTGCTCCACACCGGTCCGACCGGTGTGACCCGGACAAGAAAGACCCCCCAACAACCTTCCGCTCTCCCCAAGCTCGAACTCGTCCTCACATTCACCTTGGCCCCGGGCATCCGCACACGAGGCTCAAGTACACCATCGGAAGGGTGGTACTTGTCCTTGTTAGCCCACTCCTTTGCCATTCTCTCCTCCCGCTTCCTCTTGAAGCAAAACTCCTCCTTATGGCCATCTCTCCCACAATAGCCACAATGGAACCTCACAAGCTTAGGCTTAGGCTTGGGATGTGGCTGCTCACTAGGTTTCTCTCCACTCAAATCCTCCACCTAGGTTTCCCCTCACAAGCCTTCTCACTTTCTTTCCCAAGGAACACTTTCCCCGAAGTGCTCACAAACTTGATAGGCTTTTGTAGATCATTTGTGGGTGTAGGAAACACGGGTGGAGCCGGGGTTGTGTCTAGTCGGTTCCTAAGATGGTTAGGTTTTGGGGGAAATCATTTTTGTGGTGGGTTTTTGGTGGCTCCGGATATTCTCTCCACTTCCCTCACCAACCTTGTTTGCCCCAAGTCCCTCACCATCCTCGCTCTTAAACGCCTCGATCATCATCCTCAACCGAGGCTCATGACCGGACAACAAACCCATCAACTTCCTCAAGTCATCATTCTCATCCCGCAAACGATCAACATAATGTGCAAGTTCCAAATTTTTCAAGGCATACATTTCACGGGTAGAGCATGATGTAGGCATGGGTTCCTTCAATTTAGCCTCAAGTGAACTAGTGTAAGCATGCATCTCATCAATATTAGCATGCAAAACGGGGCAAGAAGTGCAAGCACCTAGCAAAGCAGTCTAGACTTAAGCTCAGCCACTTCAACCCTAAGCACATCTAGTTCCTCACACTTGGAGGCATGCTTTTCCTTGAACAAAGCAAGATCAGCAAGAAAGATGGAGCAATCAGCACAATCAACATCATCTGAAACAACAGGGCTAGCCTTAAGGGAATCAATCTCAAGCTTGCTATCAAGCACCTGTGTCTCTAGCTCAGCCACTCTAGTCCTAGCATCCTCGAGTGAAGCCCTAAGCTCTTTTCTCATTTTCTTGGCCTCTCTAAGCATGTCATCACGGTTATCAAGCAAAGAGCCAAGCCTCTCATTCTTCTGGCGCAAGAAGGGAAGTTCATCACGCACCTCGTCGTCGGACTCAGAGTCCGAGTCGCTCTGTGTGCTCTTCTTGCTGCCGGAGCTCAGCGCCATGGTGCAGAAGCCGTCTCTCGCGAAGCAGCTCAGCCCGCTCAGGTTCTTGGACGACTTCTTGTTCTTGCGACGATCACCTTCATCCTCACTGCTGCTCGAGCTCGAGGTGGAGTACGCGGAACTGGAGTCGACGTCGCTCGCTCCAACCATCGCTCGGGCCTTGCCTCGGCTCTCCTTCTTCCTCGATCGTCGCTCGTCCTTGTACTTGTTCTTGTGCTTGCTCTTGTGGTCACGCCTCGAACGGTACTTGTCGTCCATCCTCGGCTTGTGCTTGTAGCTGTCCTTGTTCTCGGCCTTCTCCGGCGGTCGGCGACGAAGTGTCCCGGCTTGCCGCACTGGAAGCAAGTCCTCGTGTTCCTCCTCATGTTCACGCGGTTCTCGTGCAGCCTCTCGAACCGCCTCGTCAAGAGCGCCGGCTCGTCCTCTCCAAGCTCGTCGAACTCTTCATCCGCCATAGACATCAAAGAGGAGAAAGAGAACATCCCGGTGGATGGGTTAGAGTTAGCCTTTCCTTTGGAACCACCAACGAGGGCAAGACTATGGGAATCGGTCGGTCCCTCGAGCTTGCGCTCATGCCCCTATCCACCTCGGCCCGACTTGAGCTTTGAGAACAAAGCTCGTTCACCGTCGAGTGTCATACTTCTCTCGACTCCACAATGGCCTCGAACTTTCCGCCCCAAATCGTACGATCCAAAGAGTGTAAGAGCTTGACCGCTCTATCATGATCATCGTACGGGAGCACGTCCACATTGGCCCTCATGTTGTTCACAACCACCGTGAACCTCGAAACAAGGCCTAGATGGACTCACCGGGGAGATGAGTGAAGTTCTCGTACTCTCTCCGTAGGTCGCATACATCCGCGCCCGAACCCGGGTGTTCCCAACATGAGCCTCCTTCAACACCGCCCAAATCCTACAAGCCAAGTGCTCGGTGTGCACCCGATCGAACTCGGTCGCGACACAAAGCACGAAATAAGTAGTCGACCGCCTTATTGTTGGCGTCGAATCCGTCCCTCGATCCTGGAGCGAGGAAGTCCATCTGCCGGACATAGCCCGTGTCCACCATGACATTCCAAAGGATCCGACCCTTTCCGCGGAGAAACGCACCCATCCGCTTGCTCCACATCCGGTAGTTCTTGCCATCGAAGTGTGGAGGACCCGAACCCCGTTCTCGGTACTCCATCCTTGGATCTTAGACCGGTTAGAGTCAACAAAGACCCGAACCTGCTCGATACCACTTGAAGGACCGATACGGCGAACCAGAGAGGGGGGAGTGAATGGGAGCCGATAAAAATTCTTCTCGAAGGAGATGGAAACTCCTACAAGATGAACACGGCTTCCAACACACGTCTCCGACTCACTACCCAAGTTGGCCAAGCCCACGTAGCCACTGGAGTGCCACTGGACCTAGGAACCAACACACACACCCTTCCGACCCGAGAACGCAGCGGAACACCAAACCTCGAGTCTACAGACCCACACCGGTCAGACCGGTGAGCACCACCGGTCAGACCGGTCCCTGCTGGTGAAACTGAGCAACTTTCACTAAGTGGCTCTACACCGGTCAGACCGGTGAGACACACCGGTCCGACCGATCACAGCCTGAAAGCCCCCAAGGCACCAAACAGGCCAACCGACCACCAAACAGACCCAAACTCGAAACAGCAGCACCACGGGACAACAACGAACACACCAAGATGTTCACCCGAGCAAAATCCCACCGAGGGTTGCACCGGTCAGACCGGTCAAGAGCACCTGGCCGACCGTGTAGCTCGGCGACTCGGGATGAACAGCACCCGCGGGTCAACTCCCCCAAATCCAAAACTCGATCTCCCAAATCGCTCCACGGACTTGAACAAGACTTTGGGGATATTAGGAACACCTCATGAGGAGTCCATAGCCAAATTTAATCCCACCAAAACTCGTCCAAAAAGGATGAATCAAGGAAATCCCGTCAAGAGCACTTCCAACCCAACAACTCAAGAAACCCCAAAATCGAGCACCTTTACTCACAAATTTGGGAGGGGAATCACAACCCAAAGAACCATGAAGGGTTCCCACAAATTTCCCCCATCAAATCCCCAAGAGAAAGGTCCCGAAAACAACCCAAAGAAATCACCAAGAGAGGGCTCCGAACATCACCACCAAGAACAACCTAGGGAAAACACATCCAAACCTTAAGGAACCACGCCGAATCATCTATACATGAAACAAAGGTTCATACAAGGTCTAGCAAGCCGCCCGATCATCCATCCCTCTAAACAAGATCTCTCCATGAAGATGGAAAACCTAAGGAAAATAGGAAGGAAAATAGGAAAACAAATGAGCTAGGGTTCCAAGAGTTGGTTGCCATCCTCTCACCTCTTGGGTTATATGGAGGCAACTGAAAGTCTAAAATGCCCTTCTCTACTAACTAGGGATACAAGCCCCTGAAGGGCGGATTTGGAAGTCTTCATGTCTTCACCATCGGACGGATGCCCAGCGACCGCACCCTGCGTAGCCTCGACGCAAGCCATGCGATCCCGACGCATGTCCTCCGCTTCGAAGTCTCCGGACCGCGTCGTCGCACACCGGTCCGACCGGTGCTCCTCACGGTCGGACCGGCCGGACCCACCGGTCGGAGGCCGGTCTCGCGCTCGTGCGCAGCTCCCTCTTCGGTTCTTCGGTCTTGGCTTTGTGGATCAACCAAGGAACCCGGTGGTTTTCCGGTGAACCACCGGAAACCCCGCGAACTCGGTGTAGCCTCCGCCAATCTCCACTCATGACTTGGCTCCCACGTAGTCCCGGCTCGACCTTGGTTTTGAGGCTCAACCAAGAAACTCGTCCATGACTTCATCTTGTCGTTCATGCCACCATGCGGTCCGCACTTGACCCCGCCGGCCACCGGTCCCTCGAACGAAGCCTACTTGTCTTCTCCACACCCGGAGGCCTCACCGGCGACGACCTTTCGCGCTTGTTCTTCACCCGCACCAACACCGGTCAAGCCGCAACCCGCACCTGCAATACTTAGCCAAGAATCAGTCCACACAACGTTGTCAATCACTCATCACACAAGGAAGCGACCATCCACCGGTCCTCGAACCACACATGGTCCTCAGCGTTTTGCCCTCGAGCGAGGCAGACCTCGCCCGAGGGGGCATGCAGCCGTGCCACCCCGGCGGGCCGCGGGGGCCACCAGGGTCGTGATCGTGTCGTGCGCATGTTTTTAGGTTTGTGAGTTAGTTTGCGTTTTGCGTTTTTTGTGGGTTTTAAGCGGGTTTCCCCTGGTTATTTAGGGGACCCTCATGGCTGTCCCTGACATCCGTAGCGATGCACGAGCTCGTCCAAGAAGTCGAATACTCTATCGGCCTTTGGGCAGGTGACCGGCTTGACTTCGATCCACTTGGTAAACTTGTCGGTAGCCACCAAAACTCTATTGAATCCTCCTGGCACAGTTGGAAGAGGCCCAATCATGTTGAGCCCCCAGCAGGCAAAAGGCCAGGTTGGTGGTATAGTGACTAGCTTGTAGGCCAGGACGTGTTGTTGCTTGGCGAAGTACTGACACCCTTGGCACCTTCTGACGAGTTCCTCGGCATCGCCCAGAGCTATG